>JAIWYR010000012.1:295876-1752617 GCA_022818075.1 Armillaria altimontana
AGCGGTGACTGCCTGAACACGAGACAGCCGTTGTTTATCCTTGATTGGAGTTCAGGTCTAACAATTAGCTCGAAGCTTCTCCTTGTTCCTTAACCGGAGCCTCCATGTTGAACGAACTAGAAACATTCCTACTCGCAGCCTTCTTCAGTGTTAGCGTCACCCTTTTCGCAGCAGCCATCGTACTTGCAATCCTACACTATTACGGAGTAATTCCCTGCAACCACATTAATCAGTATAACGATCGACCCACCATAAACCATGTCTACCCACAGCAGCCACCACCGGTCCACCTCCACCCATCCGTATCATCACGCCGAGCATCAACGCTCGATGAGTACCCTCGCTTCATCCACCAGGGAGACGAAGAAAACCTTCTTAGGGAGATGGAAGTCGGCGTTCAAGAAAGAGGCGATGGAGATGCTGCAGAGCATGACTCCCCGTTATCCAGCTTTCTACAGACGAGGAGTCCTCCTCCCATCACTCAAGTGCCGGCGCTACCCCCCCTCGAGCACGACCTGCTCCTACCGCTGATGCAGCAGACCTGGCAAGGTACCTCATACAACTCGGCCTGGGAGAGGAGGGCCTGCAAGGAACTGCAGCCACAGAGCAACCTGCCGTCAGTCATCCTGGGAATGACTGGGCACCAGATCCACCAACTGACTCCTCATACAATCTCAGCATCATCTGGGACAACCTCAATCTCCCCTTTACTGCCTTCTTTCCCGAAGACCAAATCCCTATCGAACATGGTCTCCTGATCCCGATTGGCCTGTCATACACTGGGACGAGCCCATACAAATTACCGAGCAGCCACCCACACCACCAGAGCCAACAAGGGAGTCATCGCCAGAGTTCGAGCCCCGACCTTCTACAAGCACACGAGCCAGGCTCACAATTCCACGAAGAAGAAGGGAGCCCGCGGAGCGAGAGGTCGAGCCACTCAGCCAGATCGACATTGACAGGTGACAAGCAGAGCGAGAAAGAGCGGCCGTGTTCAGAGAGATCGACGAGCAGCAGCCCAACGACAGGGATTATTGGCCAGGAAATGCATACCACTCCGACGACAGTACCAGAACAGAGGTACTCCCCGTCAAAGAGTACACCAATGGTGTTCCAGGAAGGAGAAGTCCCTCTCTGTCCCCAGTCCCAACGCTGCAGATCCCCAATACCCCCCCGGCGATCACCCCAATAACCATTTCCCATGCCCTGTACCTCCTTGCGACAGGTAAACTGGTCCAAATTCCCGATATACTCCTTCACGCGTCCATGGACAACCTATTTAATCATTTTCTGGAAGAATTAGTAGCGGATCAGGATTGGGCTAGAACCCCAGCCAGAATTGATTACGCGTACTATGGATATAGTTATATCCTACAGGAGGAAGCCAGGCACTTTGCCTGCCAGGCCTACAACATGATCCATCGCGATCACCCCATTCAGGTCCCCGCTCGTTACCAACGACCCGAGATCGATCTACCCCCACTGGCTGATACCCCGGAACCCATGCCGGATGAACCGCTGGTACCGCCACAATGGGCTGAAATACCCGTTTACGCATATCCAATGCTGAGCTATGCTTATCCCCAAGGATATGGGCGCCAGGTACGCAAGGGCCACCAAGGCTCTTTGCCGCTGCCAATAGTGGTGCCGGACCCTCAGACCAACCCCAGCAACCGGAACCGCAACCACCCTCAGGACCAGCACAGCCACCAGCACCACCCGTCACCCCTAAACCTGGGCACCCCCTCAATTCCCTTCACCGCTGAAACCCCCAGACCCACCCGCTCCATGGATCCTTGCTGACAATAACCAAGGACCCTGGGCAGCGTTGAAGCCCAACATGGTCAAAGAACCCAAGAACTTCAATGGCGACTCCAATGACATCGCCCGATTCTTCTCCCAGTGCACATGTACTTCTCGGTGTTCAACCAGTTCTTCTGACACCACCCTCACAAGGTCATCTTCTGCGCATCACGCTTTGGCAGAGATGCTCAGGTGTGGTGGGAATTATGTGCAAGGGAACTAGGAAGGAATATCAACGGGATCAGGTGTACCCGGAATATGGAAACTTCATGGAGGAGGTCAGGCAACGATTTTGGAAGGACGCCAATGCTGAGATAAAGTTTGCACAGTGGGAAAGACTACGACAGAGTAACTTCCCTGATGGCGACTTGTTCTTCCAGCAGTTCGAGGCCGGGATCATCGGCATCGACCAGATGATGGTGGCGCAGGTCAAAAAGGCATGCCGATCTTCCACCAAGGACATCATTTATGCGTCGGACACAGATGTCCTGACTACCTACACGGAGTGGAAGCGACGAATACTCTGGATCGATCACAACTGGAGGATGAAGAAAGCAGAGTCAGGCGGAGGAGTAAAGGTGGCAGACTGGAAGCAGCAGGCGAAGGCGACCACTTCGCTGAAAGGAAGTTCACAGACCAGCACCCCAGAGAAGAAAACGGGAACTGGCACAGTATACAGGGGGCAGGGGATGCCCATGGAAATTGACAGAACATGCACTAAGGCGAAGTGCTACCAATGCAGAGAACTTGGACACTTCAAATGCGACTGTCCCAAGTCCCCGAAGATGAAGGAAGAGGCACTAAGACAGTTCAAATACTATTGGGACCATATCGCAACCAGGGAAAAGACAGACTCGAAAGTCGAGGAGGTAAAAGACAGGGCCGAGCAGTAAACGATTCGACTGACTTGGCCAAGGACTTAGTTTCATCCGGTATGCATTCATCACCCGCTAGTCAGGCTCATTGTACTCCTGTAGTATTTAACGCGCATTCGAATATACCATCTTGCGACTTCACTACCGAGACAGAAACTAAGGAGGAATTGAAACAGGACATCAGAACGACATCACCAACTAAACGTTCGGTGAGTAACTCATTACAAGCGAAAGCAGCGAACGGAAAGGCACCCACCATAGTGCCACCCA
Source organism: Armillaria altimontana (assembly GCA_022818075.1). NCBI lineage: Eukaryota > Fungi > Basidiomycota > Agaricomycetes > Agaricales > Physalacriaceae > Armillaria > Armillaria altimontana. Next base: position 298,825 of record JAIWYR010000012.1, read on the forward strand.
TCATGACAGCGCCGGCTGAGCGACTGGATGGGGCAGGGGAACAAGCACCTCCATTGGAGGGACATGCCCCCCCTGAAGCAGGGGGATACCATCCCCCTGAGGCAGCCTCGCAATTGAGGAACACCGCAAGGAATGACAACTTGAACACCATGCGCAGTGGGCAAACCTGACAAGAGGGCCCCAGGGGCGCTAGTCCACAGCAAGATGACGGTGGACACCAGGTTGGCAGAGGCCCCGGGAGAGGTGAGCGGAACGATTCGCATAGTCCCGAGGAGAAGGGTGAGGCTGTTCCGCCTTCTGCTATGGTTCAAGTGCAGCCCATCGTTCCCAAGCAATCCTTCGCCGTGGAGGGCAACTCCTCGGTCAGGACAAACTTGCCGCTACAAACCAACACACCACCGGGCGATCCCAATGAAGACACACATGTGGCAAGAACCGTTGGATGTGCAATGGCCCCGACCAAGACAGCCAAACGGAGGAAGCGGCTAGTGCCCAGGCGGTGAAAAGGGGGCATCAGGTACAGATAGAGGAGATTCCCGATGAAGAGGACGATACAAGTTTCCGACAAAGCCAAGAAGCTAACCAAACCCCTTCTGTAGCTCCTGAGGTGACCCAGTTGACAGTAGCCAACCAATAAGTTCCGGCGTGAAGACTGAGAAGGTCCCACATGAATGGCTCAAACCATTCGGAGCCGAATGGACTTTATGCAGGATAAAGGAGGCCAGAACAGAAGCAGAAGCAAAAGCGATTCTAAAAAACTGGATCCATAAGGCTCGAGTCAAAGAAGTGGTCGACGAGATGATAGAAGGACTGAGAGGAGCCACATGCATTAACACATTGGAATGGATGGAAGAGTTGCGTCAACCCAGACACTACATTTGCCGAATAAGCGGAAGCGAGAAGGCTCTAACAACCAACGTCCAAATCAAGATGTTAGAAGATCATACCCATATTTCTTCCTCGGCCTTAGTCAACAGCAGCTGCACTAGTAGCGCCATTAACCGAGTGTTTGTCGAGAAACACAGCATCCCTACCCATGCAACAGCAGCGCCTATCACTGTTTACAATGCAGACGGGTCAAAAAACAGTGCAGGACAGATCACCGCCTTTGCCAAAGTATGCATCATCATCGGGATCACACCGAACACATGGATCTAGCTGTTACTGAGTTAAAAGATCGCGACATCTTCCTAGGACATGATTGGTTGGCGAGGCACAATCCGTTAATCAATTGGCGAACAGGGAAAATGACCTTTGCCCGATGCCAGTGTCGCCATACTCCGATCCCACTACCAGATGCAGATCCGTATGACAAATGGGACGAAGAACTTGAGGAGGGAGATACTATCCTGGCGATAAGCTTCGAAGAAGCCATTCACATCAGGGCAATGCAACATGTAGCCAATGACCTAGCAGCCAAGGCCAACACGGAAAAGAAAGCCAAAACGTTCGAAGAAATGGTCCCCAAGTGGTGCAGAGACTTCAAAGATTTATTCGACAAAGAAAACTTTGATGAACTGCCAGAACCTAAACCCTGGGACCACACTATCGAACTTATTCCGAATGCCAATGCCAACCTCGACTGCAAAGTCTATCCGCTTAATCGAGCAGAACAGGAGGAGCTAGACAAGTTTCTTGATGAGAACTTATCCAGCGGAAGAATATGCCCTTCCAAATCACCCATGGCATCGCCCTTCTTCTTTGTTAAAAAGAAGGATGGCAAGTTGAGACCTGTCCAAGATTATCGGAAGCTTAATGAAATGACAATTAAAAACCGTTACCCACTTCCTTTAATCTTGGAACTCATGGACAAATTATGTGGCACCAAATACTTTTCCAAACTCGACGTTTGATGGGGATACGACAATGTTTGCATCAAAACAGGAGACAAATGGAAGGCAGCGTTCAGAACAAATCGTGGTCTATATGAACCCACAGTCATGTTCTTCAGACTCACCAACTCGCCTGCCACCTTCCAATGGATGATGAATGACATCTTCAAGGATCTCATCGCCTCGGGAAAAGTGACCATCTATCTTGATGATATTCTCATTATGTCCAAAACCAAGAAAGAACATCGCCAGATAACGCGGGAGGTCTTGAAGACTCTAAGGAAGCACAAGCTATTCCTTAAAGTGGAGAAATGCGAGTTTGAAGTCCTGGAAACAGAATACCTAGGTGTTATCATCAGCGAGGGAAACATTCACATGGACTGGGTCAAGATCAAAGGCATTCTTGACTGGCCCATACCCACTAAAAAGAAGGAACTCCAATCCTTCTTAGGGTTCACCAATTTTTATTGATGCTTCATAAAGAATTACAGCAAGATCGTAAAGCCCATGACTCAGTTAATGGGGAACGATGCATGGAAGTGGGGCAAGGCTCAGCAGGAGGCCTTCGAACAGCTGAAGAAGCAACTAGTGGAGGACATCATACTCGCGATACCAACCAACAAAGGGAAATTCCGAGTAGAAGCCGACGCTAGCGAGGGAGCCATTGGCACAGTCCTCTCTCAAGAACAGGATGGCAAATGGAGACCCGTATCATTCCTGTCGAAGTCACTTTCGGTTACCAAACGTAACTACGAGATCTACAACAAGGAACTCCTCGCCATCATGCTCGCTCTCGAAGAGTGGAGGCATTACCTTATGGGCACCTACCAAGACTTCGAGATCTGGACAGATCATCAAAATCTCCAATACTTCTGAAAGCCCCAGAAAGTGAATCAATGCCAAGCTCGATGGATCACCGAGCTAGCAGAATATCACTTCACCCTCCATCACAAAGCTGGCACTGCCAACAAAAAGGCTGACCTTCTCTCTCGATGGGCTGATCACGACCAAGGGCAGGATGACAACGACCAAGTAGTAGTCCTGTCTCCCGAACACTTCAGAGCCATGATCATGCCCACCGTTGAGGAAACCCACCGAAGCATAAAAACTGCCACAAGAAACACTCATCTCTGGGACAACACCATTGCTGGCTCCCTCACCCATGACCGTGGCATGAAAATGGATGATGGGCTCATCTGGTATGATGGCAGGATTTACGTCCCACGAGATCATACACTTCGTGGAGAAATCATCGCTCGATCGCACGACCACATTACCGCTGGACATCCAGGCATCGAAAAAACCAAAGAACTCATGCTACAAGAGTTCTGGTGGCCGAAAATGAAAAAAGACATCGAAGCCTACGTACAGGCCTGCAAAACCTGCCAGCGAGCAAAAAGCAGCAATCAAGCTAAAGCAGCACCATTACATCCCAATGAAATACTGTCCCACCCCTGGACTCATATCTCCGTCAACATGGTCACTGGATTACCCAAGAGTGGTGGTCATGATGCCATTATCGTGATCGTTGACCGTTTCTCAAAGGAAATCATTCCGGTCACATGCTCCATGGAACTATCATCAGAAGGATGGGCGAAAATTCTACGTGACGAAGTATATGCCAAACATGGGATGCCCCAGGTTGTGATTTCAGATCAAGGAACCGTGTTCATGTCCAAGTTCATGAAGGATCTCTACGATCTCCTCCAAATCAAGGGAAACGCCTCAACCGCCTATCATCCCCAGACAGATGGACAAACCGAGCAGGTGAATCAGGAAGTTGAAAAATACCTTCGCATGTTTGTCAATCATCTCCAGACCGATTGGGCAGAATGGCTCTCCCTCGCTGCATTTGCACACAACAACCACACACATTCCTCTACTGGCAAAAGCCCATTCAAAGTCAATTATAGCTACAACCCCAACGTATTACCAGGAATGAAACCCACTACCCCTTTCCACACTCCTGCTTCCAATACCTTTGTCTCCAAAATGCAAGAAGTTCATGCCACGCCAAAAAATCACTCGAAAATGCTGTGACACAGATGAAAGCGCAATACGACAAAAACAAGTGCCCAGCCATTGAATATAAAGTAGGCGACAAAGTCTGGCTCGACACGACCAACCTTCATCTTCCCAGACCAAAGAAGAAGCTTGACGATAAACGTACAGGCCCCTTCGAAATAAAGAGCAAGAAGGGCACCTCAGCATACACCTTAAAACTTCCAACGAACTGGAAAATTCACCCTACCTTCAACAAGTCATTACTCACTCCCTACATTCCACCCGCATTCCCCAATCAAGAACAACCACCTCCACCGCCACCAGACCTAATTGACGGCAACAAACTCTACGAAATCGAAAAGGTCCTAAATAGCAGACAGTGGACAGTTCAGGGAAGACAGGGAGAACCATCGAGGATGATGACAGATTACTTTGTCAAGTGGAAGGGCTATGGACCAGAATCAAACAGCTGGGTATGAGAGGACGATATGGATGCAGATGAACTGATCGAGGAATTCCTGGTGGAACATGTCGACAGGATAGACATCGACACCTTAGCCAAAATCATAACACTGAACAAAGCCATCACCATGATCCTAGATCACAACTACGACAGTGACGGCAATGTTCAGTACCTTGTTCAACAAATGGATGGATTCCAAAAGTGGGCCAACACCCTCAAATATTACAATTTTGAGTGGTGAGAACTTCTTCAAGCCTATTGGAATAACGAATCCGATGATGGAGAGCCACCAACTGGAGATGAGGAATGGCTAGGAGGACATGATGACCCCTCAATGGACACCAAATCACCCTTCGAACCGACAGAGATACCTTAACAGCAGTCGGGATGCCTGCCTTAAGAAGGGGGTAATGTTACGATTTATTCACTTTTATTCTTTAATGGGCCAACCGGACCGCCTATCGTGCAGACAACCGAGTAGTTGCTTCGACATGATGTACTACATGGCGTAGTCGCCACTTCGACGATGGCACACTATCACTTCGATATGGCGTGCTTGGGTTTCTATCTCTCATGAATGACTTATATTTGAACCCTCACTTTAGTATTTAAGTAGTAAGCTCTCGCTAGATATACCCTAGCTTCGAGCTAACGTTTAATCTATACCGAAACTATTGTCTAAATTCTCTGTTAAGACTAAAGACTTAGCCTCTATGCCAATCACTTAAGGAACTCAGTGGTGACTGCCTGAACGTGAGACAGCCGTTGTTTATCCTTGATTGGAGTTCAGGTCTAACAATTACTGGAAGATTCTACCTCCAGTAATCAGATAATGGCGGTCACCAATAGTGAACACTGAGCATGCCATCTAGCACAAGCATAGATAGTCTTCCAAGAATCCTCCCACAGAATGATGAGGACATGAGCTAATATGAGAAACCTTAAGCAAGTCGCATGATGCAGATGAATTGAGTGTACACACCATAACAACATGTTTCTGAGTCAATAATGATTGTAGGCAGCAATCATCATTGTAAACAATGAAGCCAATCCCCACATTTGCCCTCATTTTCCAATAAGCCTGGCCAATTAGTGTTGCCACAACTCGGCTAGGCTTAAGTCCATAACCATGATGTTGGCTAAGCTAGACTTCAGCTCAAGTCGACTTGAGCTCAGACTAATGATCTAAAAAGGAAGTCACTAGGTTAAAACGCACTTTCCAAGGCAAGATGCCTTGTACATCCTTCTAACATCCTTCAGAATCAACACCTGATGATATATAGGTGTCCAACTCGCAAATCTGTAAATACATCTTCAATATAGCTATAAACTACAGCCTCTTCACCTTTTTAGGAAATCCATCAGATTGACCTCAGCATTTGTATGGGCACTGATGCTTAAACTTTGGTTGTCCGTTTTATGATATTAATGAGCATTTTGAATGCCTATTTTCCTTGATATGTGTTGGAAGCTTATTTTACATAGTACAGGGTGTGAGTTTATGTGTCCCAGGGGAGAATAAAGGTCAAGAAGATGTTAGCCAAATCAGGCACCTTCATTCAGGCTAAAGTGACTCGAGTCTGGCTTTAGCCGGCTCATTGATGAGCTTGAGCCTAGAATGAGTCTGAGCCAATCAAGACTCAGACTCGGCTTACCAGCTCAAGCGACTTTAAGCCGAGTCGCAGCATCACTATGGCCAATGGAACCCACTAGGCAGTCTATGTTTCTAAGTGAATAACAGTTGTTGACAAAGCAGAATCCTGTGTTCCTGGTACCAGTGCCAAGTCCAACCAATGAAGATCAGTAAAGAGAAGAATTGATGGATGCAAATCCTACCTAGGGTCAAGCCACATATGACAATTCTGCACATTGGATACATTGGGATGATACTGATCCTGCCATCTGGTACAAGTACAATTGTTGTGAGTGTAGATATCACCTAACCTGCAAAGATGTCTCATTGCAGATATGTGTGTGTGATATGATACGATGTACCAGCTCAGAACTTTATAATACCCATTTTTCCTGCAATTCAGTCAGCCTTGGCTGCTAGATTTCTGCTTGAAAGGTGTCAGTGGACAGACCAGCCTATATAGGGTATTTTCACAGTACTCCATGGTGTATTAGTCAGCACAGAAACCCAGACCAAATTATGTGATTATTAGAAAATCCAGCAGCTCCGGGAATTGAACCCAGGATCTTAAAAAGATTTACAATAATGTCACATGACATGGCCAAAGTGTGCATGCTAACCACTATATTATACTAGCATTATATATATATATAATCATTTCCCTATATGGCTTCCCTCTCTTAGATTTATAATATCCCAATTGGGCCCTCCCTTTAGTGCACTTTGGTGTGCTTTTTTTTCCTTATTGGGCTGGTCAAATCGGCCCATCAATTGCACCTAGAATTGGCTGTGCCATGGCATTGATGGCATCAATATCAGGCCATTTTCAGACAAAATTCACATTTTGACTCATTTGGGGCTTCCTCAGGCTACTGGGTGGGTCAGGGGATGGTACTAGTATATGCATAAACATAAATAGCATAAAATTGAACCCTCTGGTGAGGTATAGGGAGGGGGTAAAAAGGGTAAAATAGTGAAAAATAGCAGAAAATCACTGAAAATTCACATTTTGGGGGTGCTATATGCATCGGATCACTTCGAAAACTTGACAAATAAATTCCCTGACTTTGAAAACCCAAAAACAGCTGCTCTACAGTACATGTGGCATATTTTATAGCTAAGCATAATCGGTAAAATTGGCTTTTTATGGTGCTGCGTATATTGGATCGCTCCAGGGATGTTACCAATCAATTTCTACACTATGAAAACCCTAGAATACGTCTTCATATGTTATATATAACTACTAGAATGTGATGAAAAATGGGCGATTGTGAGTGAAATATGGTTTATTTTGTTTTCTAGCCATCACATCGGTCTGGGGACATCACCAATTGATTCCTCAACCTTGAAAACCCCCAAAAGACTCTATGTTACATTTATGGGGTCTCAGGAATGATGGAAATAATGATATAACAGTTTAGAAGGAGCACATAGGAAAACTCGCATTTCTGAGCTTTGGAAAACTTTGGAGTTGTTGCCAATGGATTCCTTGATCTTGAAAACCCCCAGAACACCTCAAGAGCACAATACAGACCTTCAGAATACATGCAGAAAAGTGTGATAGTGAAAATCTTTGAAATGTCATATAGCTTGCATTTCTGAATGTTGGGGAAGGTAATTCTGGTATAGAATACACGATATATATTGTATAATAGTGTGCACAAAAGATTAGGATGATCTAAAATGTATTGGCAGAGATATAAGGAGATCTTTCTGAAAATGAGAAGGAGCACCCCCTAGATTTTGATGTTCTAGTCATCCTATGGCCTGGAGACTATCAGATTCGGATTCCTGGACCCAAAAAACAGTAGGATCACTGATCATCCATGGGGTTCATGTGTCAAAACTCTGAAGTAAGGAGTATGCTCTCATTTATGCATAAAGTTATGCTGTATGCATGGATTATGCATTAGTAAAAATGACCCTCAGGGATGATAGATGACTCTTATGTTTTTTGGATTCAGGAATCCAAATCTGATAGTCCCCAGGCCATAGGATGACTAGAACATCAAAATCTGGGGGTGCTCCTTCTCATTTTCAAAAAGATCTCCTTATATCTCTGCCAATACATTTTAGATCATCCTAATCTTTTGTGCACACTATTATACAATATATATCGTGTATTCTATACCAGAATTACCTTCCCCAACATTCAGAAATGCAAGCTATATGACATTTCAAAGATTTTCACTATCACACTTTTCTGCATGTATTCTGAAGGTCTGTATTGTGCTCTTGAGGTGTTCTGGGGGTTTTCAAGATCAAGGAATCCATTGGCAACAACTCCAAAGTTTTCCAAAGCTCAGAAATGCGAGTTTTCCTATGTGCTCCTTCTAAACTGTTATATCATTATTTCCATCATTCCTGAGACCCCATAAATGTAACATAGAGTCTTTTGGGGGTTTTCAAGGTTGAGGAATCAATTGGTGATGTCCCCAGACCGATGTGATGGCTAGAAAACAAAATAAACCATATTTCACTCACAATCGCCCATTTTTCATCACATTCTAGTAGTTATATATAACATATGAAGACGTATTCTAGGGTTTTCATAGTGTAGAAATTGATTGGTAACATCCCTGGAGCGATCCAATATACGCAGCACCATAAAAAGCCAATTTTACCGATTATGCTTAGCTATAAAATATGCCACATGTACTGTAGAGCAGCTGTTTTTGGGTTTTCAAAGTCAGGGAATTTATTTGTCAAGTTTTCGAAGTGATCCGATGCATATAGCACCCCCAAAATGTGAATTTTCAGTGATTTTCTGCTATTTTTCACTATTTTACCCTTTTTACCCCCTCCCTATACCTCACCAGAGGGTTCAATTTTATGCTATTTATGTTTATGCATATACTAGTACCATCCCCTGACCCACCCAGTAGCCTGAGGAAGCCCCAAATGAGTCAAAATGTGAATTTTGTCTGAAAATGGCCTGATATTGATGCCATCAATGCCATGGCACAGCCAATTCTAGGTGCAATTGATGGGCCGATTTGACCAGCCCAATAAGGAAAAAAAAGCACACCAAAGTGCACTAAAGGGAGGGCCCAATTGGGATATTATAAATCTAAGAGAGGGAAGCCATATAGGGAAATGATTATATATATATATAATGCTAGTATAATATAGTGGTTAGCATGCACACTTTGGCCATGTCATGTGACATTATTGTAAATCTTTTTAAGATCCTGGGTTCAATTCCCGGAGCTGCTGGATTTTCTAATAATCACATAATTTGGTCTGGGTTTCTGTGCTGACTAATACACCATGCAGTACTGTGAAAATACCTTATATAGGCTGGTCTGTCCACTGACACTCCTGATACATTAATTATAGGTGTCAGCTGACACTATTTCAAGCATTAAAGTAGCAGCTATAGGTGATTCAGTGCATTGGTTGCATAGACAAGGATGGCTGAGGATAATGGGTGAAAAATCAAGGAAAGGAAACATGAACTGGATTCATTACTCACATCCACATCTTGAGAGCTTATTTACTGGCTTTTAGAACATCACACTGTATTCATATGCTTGTAGATTGTACTTCAATATCTATATTGGTCACCTAGGAGGAGTCATTTCTGTGCTAGCTCAGTGTAAAAAGAAAGTGGATATCTGGACAAGCCACATAGACAAGAATACATTAACTAAATCCATATACCACTCCTGCTCCTCCCACATGGGTGTATGACTGGATTTCTCCATGGTCACCCACTTGACCTGATGGATCCCTCTAAAGAAAGGCTCAATGACAAAGTCTAGAATGATATCAGCTTGTCCATTGATCACCAAAGTCAGAACATGAATGTGGTCAAGGTGATCGATAATACTCCGTGTATGCAGCTCTCCAGTGAACCTACAAAGAGATCATCAGCATATAGAACAATAGCAAGAAAAACACTGCATGTACATCCCCACTGCAGCAGAGATATCTGCTGATGGACTGATGAACTAGTTCATCAAGTACACTAGCTCTTTTGGCCACAGGTCCATGAGACAGCTGTGTTTCTTGTGGAACATTTTAAATGCCTTGCCATACACTTACATATCCACCACACTGACAGCCAGTCCTTTCTGTACATCCTCTGGAAAGGCCTTGCTGATCTCCCCAGTCGACATGTTCCACATTCTTATATCTGCCAATAATTTGGTCAGCACCAAGTGGCACAACTCCTCAGGCTGTCTTTATACTTCAAACTCTAGACCAAGGATTCTGCCCCATGAATGGTTGAGAAAATCAATGCTGTCCTGGATGTGGAAGTGCTCAAGAAGGTTGACAAGTTCATTGATGAAGAGATCAATAGTCCAGAACAATGGTGGGTTTGATGGGAGATGCTATAAATGAGTCATTCATTCCTTACAATGGGAGAGTATTGCTCTGACAGTGCACTGTTTATAAATGCAGTCATCATAACTATGAGCTAAGCTTGGTTCAGTGATAAATTCTGTAACTGCTTCACAAAAGCATTAATATCAGGGATAGGAGATTTAGTTTGCTTTGATTCTGATGGTGTTTGCACCCTTGACCCTGAAAACAACTTTAAATCTGAGTCAAGCTTATCTCCAATCACATCAAACTTAACAGTCTTAGACTCATGTTTCTTGTTATAGCACCAGTCTTTGTAGATCAAGCTATTGGTATTGAAACAGCAGCTTAAAAACTCTATGGAATCTGTTATCAGTGGCAGAGTGGATGGTTTGTGGTTTGCAACAGGAACCTGGCTACAGAATCACTCCTTCATCAATGTGAGAATATTGTTCACAAAGTAGAAGTTGTGGTTTTCTTTAGTGATAATATCTTTCTTGCAGAAAGGTACAGTGATCTTCATAAACTCACAATGGTAAGTCTCTGCTTCAAGGGTACTAGTGAATGAAGACTTAGTAGAATGGTGCTTGCAAAAATTCTTCAAAGAGTCTAGCAAATCTTTAAGAGGCTTGTTGCCCATACAATAAAGCTGCAACAGTCTAGTCTCAGCAGTAGCTCAAGTCTTACTCTTCTCATTGATATCCAGCTCTAGTACATAGCATATGACTTTCTTGACCTCATTGTACAAGTATTGGTAGATGTAGTCAATAAGATCATCCTTATCAGTGATGCTGCTACTGGTTCCATGTTGCACAATCAATTCAAGATAATCTTTGGTGAAACAGCCATGAAATTAAGGCATATTTGCAATGCCAGGAATAGGCATAGAGTAGAGGAGCATGGTGAACTGGTTGGTCATCATTGTGCTTGAAAATTGGAGGGGAGATGGTTCTATCAAAGACCAGGGGCTCAAGTGGTCAAAAAGTCAAAATAAAAAAACAAAAACAAAAACACTTAGCTCAAGTTTACTGCAAGTAGCTAACTCAAAACCCTCACAGTATACATCATAGCAGACATAGATTAGAAATCTTTATGATTGCATACCTGGGTACATCTGCATCCATGAGCACAGGTACCTGTGGCCAAAAGTCTATACCCATCATCCATGGCAACATCTGTGCTATAGATGACCTGACCTGTGCCACAGGTACCTGCATCCATGGCAGGTATCTGTATAATACTTATCTAATTCTTACTAGATATACTACACTATGCATGTAACTAAGATAATTAACTATATCACCTAGCATTAAGCCCTACATGGTGAATGAGGAGGAGGAGAGAGACTGACATATAATTATGGTGGCACTGACAGAGCAAGGAGAAATGAAATAAGAAGCATACTGGGGTCATCTTAAAGGTGTTAAAGAGGGCTTTTGAATCACTGCGGTGATGAGAACAGAATACCAGTGTGTTCTCCTAGAGTATACCTTAAGCATATCATGATTAACCAATCAATGTTAAGCTCCAAGATAAGCTTGAGGAAAACTCTGAATAGCCCCAGAGCATCTATGAAGCCATTGCTGCAGTGAATGCTCTGACAATCAAGGGAAACAGTCAAAAAGCAACTAAGATATAGACTAAACAAAATGATGGCTAAGTCAGACATTAATGGTAATGGATAAGAAACACTAAGGGAAGGTCAGAATACATCAAAATAGGGCTTTCAGATGGTACCAGGCATATAAGAAAGCACCCATCTGAACTCAAGATAGCTTGAATATGCTCTCTATCCTTTATCAAAACAATAATCTCTTTATAACTTCACAATGATGTGGCTGATTTTACCAAGTAGGAGGTTGTTTTGAAGCCATATGCCAGGGCTTTTGAATGCTTCCAACTATCAAATAAATAAATAAAGACCAAAGGAGAAATCATCATGACAAGATGTTGATTTGAGCTTATAAGTAAAAAATATTATCTGTAGATATGTAGGAGTTAAAGAGTTGAGCTCTAGGACTAAAGACTGAGGTAAAATGACTGAGAGTGCCATTACTGGACACTAGGAAGATCTACAGGAGAGAAGGTGGTGAGATGAGAGAGTATTCCAGTTGCACAAGTATCTGTTAGAGTTACCTGTCACATCTAGAGCCATACCTGCCATCTGTGCAACACCTGGGTGTCATGGATACTGTCACATCCATGGATGCTTATCTGCCAGATACAGATGCCAGGTCATCTGCAGGTACCTGTCAAACACCTGGCAATTATGAAGATCTTTAACATAGATGATATGTGAGAATGCAATTTACTTGCTTTTTGGCCAGGTGTGGATCAGAATTGGAGATATATGAGGTGTAAAACATATCTAGAGATAAATCAATATAAAAGATAATAAAACCACTTACATGGGCTTAATAAGAATATGCTCAGGCTTGCTTAGTAACTTAATGCTTGTGGAAAAAAGGAAAGAGAGGTAAAATCAAATTTTAATATCAATTAGATACAAACAGAAAAAAAAAATAGCTGCATATATTTACTTATATTGCCAAAGCCTATACATACACTGCATGAAGAATCCAATATTTTAGCTAAAAATATTGAATTCTATAACTTTTTTTTTTTTTTTTTTTCAAAATCTAAGCTGGAATATCAAAAGATTATTTTGAATATTATTTGAATATTCTTGTTTATTGAAAAAATATTGAAATTTTCCCAAATATCACAAATATATTGAAAATATTATCTTAATATTTCAATGCAACATATTGAAAAAATAAATAATTATAGAATTCAATATTGTCAGCTAAAATATTAGATTCTCCATGCAGTGATAGTGGCTTTGTGTATATACTTGTATTCTAGAATAAAAAATATCAGATGAAAGAGAATATCTTAACTACAGATCTCATTCTCATATAGGAGCAAAATCAACTAGGAAACATGCAACTACAGCATAAGAAAAGCCTGCTGCCCTGTTAAGCATGCAAATAGTGTCCTATATTGTTGCATCTTTATTCCCAGCATGTTCTGGGTTAGATTTTGTCTGCTATTAGCCTTAGTCCTTTGTGTCAGATATGGTAGAGAGAGGAGCAATAGTGAAGTAAAAAAGAGAGTAAGAAACAGAATTCAGATGATGGTGATAAACTTATATATCTCTACAGCATGCATACAACTTATATCCCAAGTAATCCTTCCACCAGTTCTTGAAATAGCTCATTGGTTTACAAGGTGACCTACCTCAATGTTGATGTCATGATCTTAAGCAATGTTGCTCAAAAGATATAAGTTATCAGAACATGATCTTCATGATCTTAGAGCTCTGTGGCATTGTGTTGAGAGAGAATATGATCTGTGAGAAAGAAAGAGAGTAAAAACAGCCAGGATAATGATGGAAGAAAAGAAAGAAACATAGTAAACTAAAAAAGAAAGTACAAGTCAGCCAGCCTAAGACATCAAGTCTATGAGCAAAACAATTTGTACTACCATACTAACAAGAAGGATATGTTTTTTTCTTGTTTGTCTGATAAATCTATATGCATAATTAATGCAACCATCTTCACCAAGCCAATTCTTTATCTCACTCAAGGTCAAATATATGCACTCATCAATGTGAGAAGGATCACAATCAAGCATTGATCTTAAAGAGATCAATGCTACACTCATAAGTCACTAAATTACCTATAGTATTAAAAAATTAAAGTGTCTTAAGAATCCACCAGTGCATTTTAAATTAAGCCAGAGTGTTTTAAAGTTATAATATTATTCTTAAACCAAAAGTGCTACTAATCAAATGTGAATAGCTTGTAAAGAGCAGTATAAGACCAAGAGAGCCACTAGTGTAAAGTAGTCTTAGTTAAAATGAGCAAAGTTGCTCAAATTTACTATTCATTTAATCATGTGTCTCTTTCTTTAGCATCTCTGCCTCCTCCAACTGTCCAAGCTCCTGATAAATAGATGCAAGATTGCTCATAGATGTTAAAGTATCAGGATGATGCTCTCCAAGCATGTCCTTGCGAAGCTTGAGTGTCTCTTTCTGTAGCATCTCTGCTTCCTTTAACTGTCCAAGCTTCTGATTTATAAATGCAAGATTACTCATAACTTTCAAAGTGTTAGGATGATACTCTCCAAGCACTTCCTTGCAAAGCTTGAATGTCTCTTTCTGTAGTATCTCTGCTTTCTTTAACTGTTTAAGCTTCTGATATATGAATGCAAGATTGCTCATAGATGTCAAAGTGTCAGGATGATGCTCCCCAAGCACTTCCTTGCGAAGCTTGAGTGTCTCTTTCCATAGCATCTCTGCTTCCTTTAATTGTCCAAGCTTCTCATATATAGATGCCAGTTTTCCCATAGATATCAAAGTGTCAGGATGATGCTCTCCAAGCACTTTCTTACAAAGCTTAAGTGTTTCTTTCCGTAGCATCTCTGCTTTCTTTAACTGTCCAAGCTTCTGATATATAGATGCAAGATTGCCCATAGATGTCAAAGTGTCAGGATGATGCTCCCCAAGCACTTCTTTGTGAAACTTGAGTGTCTCTTTCTGTAGCATCTCTGCCTCCTCCAACTGCCCAAGCTTCTGATATATAAATGCAAGATTGCCCATAGATCTCAAGGTGTCAGGATGATGCTCCCCAAGCACTTCCTTACCAAGCTCGAGTGTTTCTTTCTGTAGCATCTCTGCCTTCTCCAACTGTCCAAGCTTCTGATATATAGATGCAAGATTGCCCATAGATGTCAAAGTGTCAGGATGATGCTCCCCAAGCACTTCTTTGCGAAACTTGAGTGTCTCTTTCTGTAGCATCTCTGCCTCCTCCAACTGCCCAAGCTTCTGATATATAAATGCAAGATTGCTCATAGATTTCAAGGTGTCAGGATGATGCTCCCCAAGCACTTCCTTACCAAGCTCAAGTGTTTCTTTCTGTAGCATCTCTGCTTTCTCCAACTGTCCAAGCTTCTGATATATAGATGCAAGATTGCCCATAGATGTCAAAGTGTCAGGATGATGCTCCCCAAGCACTTCTTTGCGAAACTTGAGTGTCTCTTTCTGTAGCATCTCTGCCTCCTCCAACTGCCCAAGCTTCTGATATATAAATGCAAGATTGCCCATAGATCTCAAGGTGTCAGGATGATGCTCCCCAAGCACTTCCTTACCAAGCTCGAGTGTTTCTTTCTGTAGCATCTCTGCCTTCTCCAACTGTCCAAGCTCCTGATATATAGTTGCAAGATTGCTCATAGATGTCAAAATGTCAGGATGATGCTCCCCAAGCACTTCCTTGCGAATCTTGAGTGTCTCTTTCTGTAGTATCTCTGCTTCCTTCAACTGTCCAAGCTCCTGATATATAGATGCAAGATTGCTCATTGATGTCAAGGTGTTAGGATGATGCTCCCCAAGCATTTTCTTGTGATACTTAAGTGTCTCTTTCTTCAGCATCTCTGCCTTCTTCAACTGTCCAAGCTCCTGATATATAGATGCAAGATTGCCCATAGATATCAAGG
Source organism: Armillaria altimontana (assembly GCA_022818075.1). Lineage (NCBI taxonomy): Eukaryota > Fungi > Basidiomycota > Agaricomycetes > Agaricales > Physalacriaceae > Armillaria > Armillaria altimontana. The sequence continues at coordinate 314,561 of JAIWYR010000012.1, forward strand.
TGTTAGGATGATGCTCTCCAAGCACTTCCTTGCGAAACTTGAGTGTCTCTTTCTGTAGCATCTCTGCCTTCTCCAACTGTCCAAGCTCCTGATATATAGTTGCAAGATTGCTCATAGATGTCAAAGTGTCAGGATGATGCTCCTCAAGCACTTCCTTGCAAAACTTGAGTGTCTCTTTCTGTAGCATCTCTGCTTCCTTCAACTGTCCAAGCTCCTGATATATAAATGCAAGATTGCTCATAACTGTCAAAGTGTCAGGATGATGCTCCCCAAGCACTTCCTTGCAAAACTTGAGTGTCTCTTTCTGTAGCATCTCTGCCTTCTTCAACTGTCCAAGCTCCTGATATATAGATGCAAGATTGCACATAGATGTCAAGGTGTCAGGATGATGCTCCCCAACCACTTCCTTACAAAGCTTGAGTGTCTCTTTTTGTAGCATCTCTGCCTTCTCCAACTGTCCAAGCTTCTGATATATGCTTGCAAGATAGTTCATAGATCTCAAAGTGTTATGATGATGCTCTCCAAAACAGCACTGACAATATGCCAAAGCCTTCTGACATACACTCTTTGCCTTCATCCACAAGCCTGCATTATCCAAGATATATCTAAAGCAATCATAGATAAGAACAGTAGAAAGATTATTCTGATAAATACAGTCAGCATGTGTAATTAATTGCCGCCAAAACTGATAGTCAGTATTATTGTCATCATAAAATGTTGCACGTGCTAAAAGAAGCAATGCTATATAACATTCTCTGTCTTTATCAATAATAGTTTCCTGAATACAGATATGGAAAATAGAGTGGAATGAAAAGGTTTTAGTACTGCTGTCATATATTGTGAGAGAGAGATGGTTCATCTCATCAATACTATCATCCCAAGATCCCTTATTTGTGAAGAGTGATAGAAAATACTTCAGCTCCTCTACAGCTGGAGTTTTCTCCTTCTCCTCAGGCCAGAGATCATCACCAGTAAAGGCAGCCGCACGATAGAACAGCTCAACAGGTATAGCTATGTGATGAAAGAAAGCACAGATCTGCATGAAACGCTTAGTCGAAGAGCTAAGCTGATCAAAGCTAAGTTGAAAGGCACTAAAGACAGTTTTCTGATAGTTATCAAGTGATCTCATCTTGTAATTAAGAAGTTCTGTACATTTCTGATTAAAGCGAGAGAGATAATTGCTGAGATTACATGTTGGATTTAAAGCAATATAAGCACCAGCTGTGGCTACAGCAAGGGCTTGGCAGCCAAGGGCATTAACAATATTAAATGCAAGCTGCTGATTGTTGTTGTCTGAGTCCTGATTTGCATGTTTTAAAAGGAGATTGACAGCCTCACTTTGTTCAAGATCAGAAAAGTCAAGATAAGCACCAGGAGATGCCATTTGGTTAACTTTAGTGAGGCAACTGGTGATGATAATGTTGCCATGATTGCATCGTGGAATGTACTTGCTTAGTTCAACCTTTGGATCATCTGCATTGTCAAAAATGAGAAGCCAATCCTCCTGCATCCTTCTCAAGAAATCCTGAACATCATTAACTGATTCACCAATGCCAGCAGCTTTTCCAAGCTTCTTGAAGTCAGCTGCAAGTGTAGCATCTGAGGTGGCATCAAAAAACCAAACATGTATAAATCTGTCATTGGCTCTCAATATCACAGATTAACTAATTAAACAAAAGTCTTACCTAAATGGGTCCTCAGAAACAAATTTGAGCACCAGCTGTGTCTTCCCAGTTCCACCCCTTGCCACAATGGTGACAACATGTAGCAGAGGAGCAAAAGCCCTCTCAATGGACCAATGGAGGCTATCTGCAGCCTGCTGGTCTATGGAATCAGGCAACTCAAACTCACAAGCTGGCGAAGCAAAGCAGGAAACAGCTTTGTTGGTGCTTGTCACAAGAATGGGATTATGGAGGGAGTAAGGAAAATACTGGTCTAGCTCCAAGGAAGGGTCTGCATTCTCAAGAACAAGCAGGGGAGGTTGATGGGCACTGTTATTGGCCTTGATATTGTGTACAATCACTTTGAGTCCCATGCTGAGTGCTTCAACTGAGCTTGCATCCAAGAAAATAGCAGTAAATCTAGGTCATGTCAGCTGAGGTGATGCTACACAATAGAATACTACTGACCTTGAGGAATGATCAAAGCTGCGAACAAAAGTTGAAAGTGTGTTACCGCTCGTGCTGAAAAGGGTAACCACAGGCGCAGCGAGCATTCTTGACAGTTTCTGGAGGTTGCTCTCACGGCCAGTGAAATATTGGCTTGGAGCAGGGCATGTGAGCACATTCAGATTGAGGGATGAGGATGGAGTCGGGCCCTGCTGTATAGAGAGGACAATCATGAGGATTTTCTCCACAATAAGGTGTGTCTGATCCCCAACAAGGCGCGTGCCAATAAGAATTTTCATCTGCAAAATGAGTCAGAAGATTATTCAGGAGCAAATGCAGAAACAGAGTCAACGCACCTGGAAGACCTTGACTGCCATATCAATGCGTTCGACGCATGACGTGGCTTCTGCCTTGAGAGAGCTGCGCTCTAGCGCCAGCCTTCCCACACTCACGTCCTCGTACCGTATCACGGCCTCGAGAACCTGCCTCAGGCAGCTCTCGAGCTCTCGAAATGCAGACTTGATGTCATCGGACAGTGAATCGTCCCGCCCATGTCGGAACTCGAGCACAATATTGCGGACCTTAATGAGATCATCCTTCACCTTGTCCCATTCTTCCTTACACGCGTTGACTGCCTGTGATATGAGATGCGGATTAGTACAGTGATCTCACTGCAAAACGATGACGCACCTCAAAGATCGCGATGGCTGTAGTCGCCAGTCCCGCCACTACCTTGACGTACGGCACCTTGTCCAACACGTCGCAGATGTCTTTCACGATATCCAGAATCACGGTCGCATTCGCGGTCTTGTTCTCCGACGAGGTGCCGGCGAGGTTATTGTTATCTGGCGAGTCCTTGGTAGTCGTAGTCTGAGGGTTGACGAGAGGCTGGGAGGTGGTGATGGAGCCTTTGTACGGCTGTAAAACTGGACTGGCGCTATTCGATGACACGGCGGCGACATCGCCAGTCGTATCGATGTAACCACGTTTCCCTCGACGCCTAAAAATCCTGCTGCGTTTGCCCTTGCTCTTTCCCTTGCCCTTAATGGAGGCGGCATCCGAGTCACTTGACGGAGATCCGACAGCTTGGGCTGGCGCGTTTGAGGACGACAAAGCAGGCGGTGGGCTGCTGGCTGCATCGCCGGGCACGATCTGGCCTTTCCAACAGAAAATGCTCATGGTGGTGGCAAGGTGGTGGTGGTGGTTTCTGGTCAAGGTGGACACGCGGCAAGTCAGGCTTATATATGTGATACACTGCGATGACTGTCACAATCGATTGTGAGATCTCTAAAGTCGCACGACGTCTAAATATATACCAGGTTCTTTCTTTGACATCTTCCGGTTGGGAGATATAGGACAAAAGAGAAGGGTAGCTTAATGACTATCGTTCATTGCTGATTAGTTTACGAAATCCAATTGAAGGCATGGCTTACAGCGACGTATGAAATGAACCAAATGATTCAAGTAGAGCCACCGCGCCAGATGCAGGAGGGCCGTGATGGAACAGCCAGCCGGCAGTTCTTCTGTGAAACAACGCTGCTTCTGCTTCTGCTTCTGATCTGTCCTTTCGTGACAATTTCTAGTGGAAGATTAGCCTGCGCTGCCGCATAGTAACACATCTAGCTCAGGCGTGAGACTATGACATATGTGGCTATTGACCTGAGCGAACGGAGGGGAGGTCGGTCGACTTCCAGTTGTTGGCCGTGACAAGTTGTGATTAAGATGAAAGGCCTACATAATCACTTACGCGGCGTTCATGGAGTTGCCGCCGGTTCGGGGCAAATACCAGCGAAACCTCCGTAAACTCAGGCCTCGTACCAAGTAAGAGAACCGGCGTCGTGTAAACTAAACAACACGACGACATCTAAAGATACATTTGATCCTACACTACCGCTAAACTCCTACTTCGTCCTCTTGTAAATCTTATCAAGAAAACTCTTGAACACTTCCCTCTTCAACGTACTCTTACCCTCAACGTCAACCTCCGGAATCTCCCCAATTATCGCAACAAGCTCCCCATAAACCCTCTCCTCATACACCCCATATCGCTTCCTCAAATCCACCTCGAGGCTCTCAAACACCTCCTCCACCCTCCTCTCGCACTCTGAGTCCTTCCTCCCATAATTCTCATCGAGGACCCGCCGCTGCTCGGGCGTGCACACCGCCAGGGCGGTATTCACGCACCACGAACACTTGTTATCCAGGATATCTGTGCCGATCTTCCCGATCTGCTCTGGCGTGCCAGAAAAGTCGAGAAAGCCGTCTTGGATCTGGAAGTACTCGCCGAGGGGGATGAGGATGGATTTGGCGAGGGCGTAGGGCTCGATGGTTTGGTTGTTCCCGGAGGGGTAGGATTGGGGGACGTGGGACATGTACATGCGAGGGCGACGGGGAGGTAGAAGAAGTAGTACGCAGTTTTGTAGATCACAATGAGTGAATGCCTTCATACAATGGTCAAAACAAAGCACGACATCAAGGGAAAAAAGTACGCACTTTTTTAATGAGAACTTGCTTAAATCAACCTCGTCCTCTGGAGCAATGATCAAGTCAACAAGCTGACCCATCTCCGTCTGGAACGTCATCTCCAAGAAGAGCTCCAGGATATCCACATAGTAGCTCTCCCCACGGAAATGCTTCTTGAGGAGGTAATAGATCGCAGCCTCCAGCATGAACGAGTCGTTGATGGAGATTTGGCCGACTTTGGGGATGCGGTACCAGCAGGGCTGGCCTCGACGTGTGATTGAAGAGTCCATCATATCGTCCGAGACGAGGAAGAAGGCTTGGAGCTACAAGTGGAAGGGTGAGAACGGTAGGAAGGGAAGATACGGAAGTTGGACGTACGAGCTCGATGCCCCAGCCGAGCACGGCAGCCTTTAGGTACTCGTCGTCCGTCAGCGGGGTCCCTTGATGATCTCGGCGGTGTCGACGACGGACATGCCACGGTTGAGCTTGCCTCCGGGGACGTTGTAGTCGAGATTCTGTCATCATAATGAGCTCGATTCCGTTTCCGCATGAAGTTCTCTCACCCGCTCGTACCACTAATCGCAACCTTGGGCATGCCCTCGCCCGTAATGGAGTCAAGTAGCTCCTGCTTGATGACCTTCCATGCTCATTCGAAACGCGCGCGGCGGGCTGCCTTGTCGGTTGACATGCCCAACGAACGCGGATGGAGGCGAGAGATGGGGCGCGATAAGAAAGTGGTGCTATATCATGGTGGTTCGTGTCTGGGATTTTATTTGTTCGCTTATCCCCGGATAATAATATCTGCTTCCTGAATCGGACACCGACATCGGAGAATACACGCACTCAGACTGGATGTTTTGTTCCTCCCGCATCGGTCTAGGACAAGATAACGCTTTGTGTATTGCAGACAATGGCTAGCGACGACATCCCCTCACTAGGCCTCAGCCACGGCTAGAATACAAAAGATTATATAGTACAACACGATATATCTACGAACCAGGACGGACGTCAATGAAACATCCCAACAGGTGTCTCGCATTATTGGTATCCACCCCGTTGATGTGATATCAGATGCGCATAAAGGGCAAATACCGCGACTCCCTCCTCCGAAAATTGTTTATCCCTACCTCGTTCCCTCCGTCCATCAGCACGAATTCCTCCAACATAATATGTACATTCCGATTCCATTCAATTTCCGTCTGTTGTTATTAGAACAGAGACCATCATCACGACGGAACCCTTTCTCCTCCTGCCTTCTCCTGCTTCAACCATCTCGACGTCCCAATCGATCCTCCTTCGCTGATTCCGGCGCGCGAACCAGTACATTCCGATGCTGGCTGCCACGATGATGAGAGCAAGTGCCGAAACCGGGACGGTTCCGTAGGCCTCGAATGTCACCAAGGTGGGCATGGAGGATGCAAGGCGACTGGGGGATGGAATGGCTTGGTTTTGGTAAGCCATATGTCGTCGCTGGAGCTTATATGCGGCTAAAATATCTCTCCGTATCGGGGTCCGGCTATGGTTTGGCATCATTGTGTATGTAGCTGTGTTAATGGGGTACTGAACGAGCGTGAGAGGCGATGCTGACCGCAAAGAGAAAACGAGAAGTTTCGCGGAGACCGGTTCGTCAGCAGAATCGCAAAGCAGGGCCGCTAATCTGCTCCCATCACGGATCCCAGCGGCTGTACGGACTCTGTGAAGGAGCGCGAAGCTTGAGAACACAGGGGTGAGTAGGAGGAAGAAAAAGGGAGTTAATCTGCGCCGCAAACGCAAAATCCGTTTTCCAAGGATCAACCGTAGCGTGAAGATTGACGTTAGGTATCAATCACGCCCAATCGAATGGTGGTTCCGATTTGAAGACGAGGATTACTGGAAGATTCTACCCCCAGTAATCAGACAATGGCGGTCGCCGATAGCGAACACCGAGCCTGCCTCTAGCACAAGCATAGGAAGTCTTCCGAGAATCCTCCCACGGAACGATGAGGACGCGAGCTATTACGAGAAACCTTAAGCAAGTCGCGCGACGCAGATAAATCGAGTGTACATACCATAACAACGTATTTCTGAGTCAATAATGATCGTAGGCAGTAATCATCGTTGTAAACGACGAAGCCAACTCCCGCGTTCGCCCTCGTTTCCCGATAAGCCTGGCCAATGGAACCCACCAGGCAATCCACGTTTCTGAGCGAATAATGGTCGTTGACGAAGCGGAATCCTGCGTTCCCAGTACCAGTGCCAAGTCTGACCAACGAAGATCAGTAGAGAGAAGAATCGATGGATGCGAACCCTACCTAGGGTCGAGCCACATACGACAATTCTGCACATTGGATACGTCGGGATGATGCTGATCCTGCCGTCTTGTACAAGTACAATTGTCGTGGGAGTAGATATCACCTAACCTGCGAAGATGTCTTGTTGCGGACATGCGTGTGTGATACGATACGACGTACCAGCTCAGAACTTTATAATACCCGTTTTTCCTGCGATTCAGAACGTTGGTTGCGCGGACAAGGACGGCTGAGGATGATGGGTGAAAAATCAAGGAATGGAAACGTGAACTGGATTCATTACCGGATCCCTCTGAAGAAAGGCTCGACGACAAAGTCCGGGGCGATATCGGCTCGTCCGTTGATCACCAAAGTCGGAACACGAACGCGGTCAAGGCGATCGATAATACTCCATGTACGCAGCTCTCCGGTGAACCTACAAGGAGACCGTCAGCATATAGAACGATAGTGGTAAAAACACTGCACGTACATCCCCACTGCAACGGAGATATCTGCCGATGGACTGATGGACTGGTTCATCGAGTACACTAGCTCTTCTGGCCACGGGTCCACGAGACATCCGTGCTTCTTGTGGAACATCCTGAGCGCCTTGCCGTACGGTTCCATATCCGCCACGCCGACAGCCAGTCCCTTATGTACATCCTCCGGGAAGGCCTTGCTGAGCTCCCCAGTCGACGCGTTCCACATCCCCATATCCGCCAACGAGCTGGTCAACACTAAGTGGCGCAACCCCTCAGGCTGTCTTCGTACTTCGAACTCTAGACCGAGGATCCCGCCCCACGAATGACCGAAAAAATCAAAGCTGTCCTGGATGTGGAAGTGCCCGAGAAGGTTGACGAGTTCACGATGAAGAGATCGATAGTCCAAAACGATGGTGGGTTTGATGGGACATGCGTCGAGCGGGAGTTTCCGATTTGGTCGTAGAAGACAACTGGGATGGAGAACTCGGTGGCGAGGTCGGAAAGAGAGAGGAGGTAGTCATGGGATAGACCTGGAGAGTGGATATCGATGAGACAGGCATTTCGGCAAGACATTAAACAACTGACCTGGCCCGCCGTGCGCCATGACCAAGGGTGTCCGTGTACGACTATCTAGGTTGCCAACAACTTTGTACCATGTCTGGTACTCTTCGCCATGATAGTTGAAAGAGAGGAAACCTTCAGTCATCGACGTGAACCTTCAGCGAATATTAGAGGGAAAAAGAGAGATGAGAGACAGGAGAACGCACTTAAATATTCGAAGGCAAATCATGATCCCACGCTTTGCTTTGCCGAAACATTCTCGACCGAGGGTGCCGAAATCGCCAGTGATCACATCAAATGCTGCGAGCGATAGCACTTGTAGTTGCTCTGTCTTCCATGCAAATGGTGATAACATTATTCAATGAATCTACAAACCTAGGTCAGTATGAATAGAACATAGCAGTCCATCAACCTCACCGCGCATGCCGTCTGTCAGTCCCCCGGAAATTGATGAAGCTGAGGATGTGTAGAGACGTAACCATCTGCGATATCATCCTACGTCCGATAGTCAGCTTTTGAAGGAGATACATAGATGAATGAGTACGCACGGAAAAGTCTTCACCACGAAAATAGTTAACTTCATCCAAGTTTATTGAGACAAGGACATCCAAAAAGCAGTTGGACCAAGGCATGTGTTATCTCCATACGTTCACGGCCGCCATCTACAAATCACTGTGATGGTGATGCCTTGCATAGAACGAAGAGGTGGATTCTCACGTATCACTCGAACAGCGCCGGTAGGTCGCTGCGGCACTGAAGTCAGACTGAGCTGCTAATCAGGAAGAGCTATAAAACATGACTAGTCCATAGTGACATACCTTGTAGTACTCTTCATCACCATGCTCTTCATCATATTTGCCTAAATTGGCTAGAGGATGACCTTGTATCTGATGCCACTGCGTAACATGTTACATTCGAAAATGTAGCAGGAAGGAAAAACACACCTTATCCAAGTATGATATCGCAGCCATAAGGTGTATCCTTGTTGGTCTCCACAAAGAACCATTCCTCTTCAAGAATGACAAGTCCCCGTCGCAGTACAAGGACGCCAGAATCTTGACAGGAAGCTCAAGTGTTTGACTGTAATGTTTCTGAAGGTAGTCCGCCAATGTTCTTCATGATGAATCACTTGGAAATTAGCTTCAAGGAAAAAACCGTCTTCCAAGTTCCTACTCACCCAGTATTCGTGGCAATACCCAACGACAGTTCGCAGGAGGAAGACGTCTTGAAGGTTAACAATTAGTCTGGAGGCTCTTAGTATACGAGTTTCGTCGTTCGCTCGGTAAGGGAAGCATAGCTTTTGGGATGGCTGCGCGGTGCTGGGGAAAGGTAGAGATGACAGACTGGATGAAGTCTTCTGCTGAAGACGCCGGACCGTGAGAATATCTGAGCATCCGAGGTTTCCGTCTTCATTTTTCCCACAACGGCCCATCCGCTTACACGACCGTCAGTAATGCTCGGTACTCCCCTCCTCTGTCTGGACTACCAGCGCTGTCTCCCATCACTGGTTACTCCGACATGCTACGTCAAACACGATTTCACCATTGGCCAGACTCACTGTATCAATGTTAACCATGAAGGATGTGGAGAAGAATATGAGGAATATGGCAGACCACCAATAGGAGATAGAAGAGGACATCGGATGACCGGTGAGCAGTTTTCTCGATCTGTCTGTTGACGACGATTATTGACATGGCAATGAAGGAGAGACTGGTGGATAAGTTGGTTTTGCCCCCTGGCTTTCGACGAGCTCAGAGATTCGGACGACACGACAACAAAGGGGACGGAGACGGCTGCAGAATTAGCGAAGGCGCACTAGTTATCGATGGCAGATCTTCACAACCCAAGGTCGACACAGACATCGTCTCCCCACAACAGACCACTGAGACCCGGTCACTGCCGCCGACAAATTCTACCGGGTACTCCATTCTTACAACCAAGTCCGACCTTCACGACTCTAAAAACCGGCTTACCGAACTCTTCGACTATCGGAGTTTTGATACCACGACAAAAGTTTTTGATAGCCGAGACGTCATTGTGTGTGCGTACCAAGCTCATGCAGATGAGTCCATCAGCTTGTTGAAGTTGCTGTGGACGAGACGGGGGTTGGACGGGGGTCGTCAGACGAAGGCTTCCATTCCTAATTGCGTATGGCATCGGCGAGCCCATTCTTCTTCACGCGCCTACCGGCTCTGAAAAGGTATGCTCATCAAGTTGCATTTTGATTTCATCGCTGACTATTCTCGATACCTAGACCAATGTGCCATGCTATTAAAGTCAGCGAACTTACGGGTAACTCTCAAACGACGAAGTACGAATATCGCCATGCCAATAGTTTCCTTTTTTCGTTCAGTTGCCTGGACCCCATAGCATTCGAAGCACTTTCCTGCGACGGGATCGCAAGACACTTCTGTAGACCTCCGCACGCTCTCCAGTGCGAAATCAAGGTCCCGCTGTGACATCCGCAGAGATTTCGGCCTGAACACTGCTGAAGCGGCGGTAGCCGGCGTATCTGATATTGGCACAGGGTTCGCGGGTGTCTTTGTTGGAGCCGACTTTTCACGAGACAGAGCAGTCGAGGCTGACGCAGACGACGTTGATGAAAAGGATTTAGTGGAGCTGGTCGACGTTGACCAGGACGTTTGACACAGACAGAAGGCGCCGGATCTCACAGAGAGGGTCATGCTTCCGGCTCGTCGACAAATCAAAGGGATTTGCCTTCTCTTGACGCTTCGTACCGACCTTGCGAGCAGTTTATCGATGATCGGGGTTACCGTAACACCATCAAGTGGTAACAAGCGGTGACCGAGGTCTGGCACGAGAAATTCCTTGTTTTCGAGTACTCCTGAAAGCGACTGTAAACCGGCGGAATTTCTGAGGGGCATGGTGATGGAGAAGGAGAGGATGACTCCGTTTGCCAAAGCTAGCAGCTGCTTTACAGAAGATTCTGACTGTAAGGTCATTTTCTCCTACCTGTCGGTTTCGCTATCCATCACGCCGGTATGCCACGGGAAGACCGTTCCCTGATAGACGAGCTGTTCACGGATGGATCTGCCCAGGTCCTCGTGTGTACTGCGACGCGTCGATCTGCTAGTCCATATCTGGACAGGCGCCATTCTATCTTTGTAGAATGCGCATCAAACGCTTGGACGTGCGTAGTACGATACACGGCAAAGCATTATTATCACCTCGTAGCTCCGGGACTTGAGCAAGCTCAACCAACACCAGTTTGTATGCCGATAACTTCAAGGCGCAGCTTGTCTTGGGCACGATGCGACATCGTGATAACTAGCTGGGATACACCTATCTGTAAGCTACCTTCTCTTTCAAATATCTCTTCTATCGACTGATCATCCCTCCAGTTTTTCGTGTAAATGCTGCGCGCGGCGTTCCCCATTGGACCGTGCTGTGTAATACTACCCACCTACCTACCTTCGCTCGCTGGTCTTGTACGTGCGGTGTTGGTGTCAATCATCAGGATGATATCGAAGCACCCACAGAACCCATGTTCCGTCGCCAAAATGATGCCCCCCTCGCCGTTGATGACCCGCTTATCCACTACGCTGTGGATGACAAACCAGACAGATGGTTTAACGTCGAGGTCGCAGGTTTATCTTGGCCATTGGCACGACGAAGGGTCGAAGGAGACATGGAAGAAGGGTATTGGCTATTTCCACGAAGCTAGGGATAAGCAGGACGAGCGGATCGAGCAACGTCTGTCTGAGAGTGAATTCGTTGGAACTTGGACGCGGCATGGTCGCTTCCCGGTGCTGGCGAATCAATGATCCAGAATGTGATGAATTGGAGACGCGCGGAACTTATCGGATTTTGGCGTAGGATATGAATGGGTGGTGGCGCGGTAAACGAGGTGTTCATTAAATATATCTAGTGTCATCAGCGACACAAGTGTTTTGGCATGAACCAAATAGACCTGCCGACCATGACGAACAAAGGAGTGTAGAGTGCGCCTGATAAGCTTTGCCTTGGTCTGTTTAACCCTTCGGCGAGGGAGAATGACAACGTCAATCTTCAGCGACTGAGAATTGGGAAGAAAATTTGCTGAGAGATACGCACAGAAATAGGGCCAGAAGCAGATCGAGCCGAATATCGGATAATCTGAACATCGGATCCACGATTTTCCTCCAGCGATTCTCAAAGTCCTGTACATCAACGGACATAGTGCTAGCCGGTTGCGTTGGCTTGTATCGAAAGATAGACAAAGAACGAGATTCATGCCCAGAATAAACACGGTGAGCAACGAAGGAGTCAATTGAACAAAAAGAATGTACTCGGCGCTGAAAAGGTCATCATCCTATCCCCGCACAAGAATACCGGTTTTACACAGACTTCAGCACAGCTACCGGGCCTCAAGGCAGCAAAATACGCCGTCGAGTATGTCCATGAAATTTATCACGGCCAGTGATGGTGGAAGAGTTTGTTTCTTCAGCGCGAAGACGTCCAAACAACTCTTCGTCATCGACCACGACCTCGGCTCTTTTCGCGTATCTTGCACCTCACATTATGCAATGCTCCGAGCTCGTCCACGTCCTTTATCGGCATCAAAGCACACTCCTTCTATAGCATAGTGCATTCCTTCGGCTGTTCATATACATAGCGAGAGCAAAATTGCACGACGAAGGACGAACCTTCGAGCTGCAGATGAAGGTCAACGGTGCCGACTTCTACTTACAATGGTCGAGGATCAAGGATCTAGAACATTAAACATATAGAATTAGAGGTCACGGTTTGAGACCAGTGGTAGCCCTAGTGTCGCGTTAGAAAGGATCTCTGTTTTGGTTTATCGCTTTTGGTCTCACAAATTCGTCTACAGAGCATTTGCTCGGTATTTTTTGGGGTGTACTGTGGTCCAGGCGGCAAAGACAATACTCGATGGCCATGAGAGATCATCCGCGTTCAAACTTCAAGTTATAACAAGCGGACAGACCGAAATCAAAAGAGTAATATTTTGCCTTGGCCTTCAGCTATCCCTTACGTCGTCGCTTAGGCTACGACGGCACGGATGGTAATGTAACAGGCGAAAGATACGAGGTGGTGGGTGGGCTAACTTTCTCCTCCAAGAGCAGCACTTTCCCTTCATCCGTTCCAGTAGAATGGCTTATACAGTCTGAATGCGACTCTCAGTGATCAGACACAAGATTTATCTTTCGTACAACGGCATCGCTACGTACAACAGTCCTAACGCTACACCCCACCTCTCTCTTTCAGAAACTTGGCGAAGCGTTCATCAGTTTCGAAACAGTCCGAACATGGATGCTCAGCGATATATACATCCGTAGCCAAAAAGAGTTTGACACGGACACCCACTGCCCTCATCCCACGCAGCCGCTTCATTTCAGTGATGATATCCTGGCTAAGGATATCCTCGTCAGCCATCCTAGTCTCTACCACAAGTGTCCTGAAACTTCCAGGACAACGAGTAAGCCGTGACGATGCCATTTCAAGAAGACTGCCATCCTGGAAGACTGACATCCCTTCCGGCGTACACAATTCCAAATGCTGGAGGTATGGAAGGATACCAGGTTTGCCCTCCTCGAACGTCAGCTCTCGAACAGTATCCACTCGAGTCGCTGAAGTGACGGTAATGCCGAGTTTTGTCAATGATGACGACCACTGCTCCCATAAGCCTTTGAACTTCGAAAGTACCATTGGTCTCAAGTAGATGAATGATTCCACGTTGCACTCTGAGCGCTCCACAAAACGAAGGAGGTGCGTAACTCCGAGGTCGATGGATTCGACTTCTGGCTCAACCAGACGATTCCCCTGCTCGTTGAGAATTAATAATTCCTTCAAGTTTGGAAGGGAGCACTGGTCCAGAATAGAAAGAATTTCGCCATCCAAGTGCAGATTCTGGATATTGTTATGGACCAAGGTCGGAAGGAGGAGTTTCGAATTGGACGGTGCTGATGGTTGGACGACATGATCTTCCCCGTGTGAAACGAGAAAACGCAGATCCTCCAACATGGTAGCCTCCTTCATACAGGCATAGAAATCTGGGCAGGCGTCATCTAGTTTATGCATTGTTACATGTGTTATTAGCTTGACGATCTGGGAAAGGGGCACCGCTCGAGCAAGTTCCCGCCACATGTCGATAGTCCCGCCAAAGGTGAGATCCTGGAGAAGAGGAGCTGAGGAAAACAGATGACAGATGTGAGGGATGGAAGAATCTGGTGTCACCACAAACAAGCTGCGTAGCAGGGGTAAATGGCAAGGGAAGGCTTGGAAGGTTGGCATTGGCCCTCCCATGGCGAGGGTAACATGAGACCATCGGTGTGAATGGAGAGCGAGGTCTTCCCATATAATATCCCTATCATCACCTGAATTCAGAAGACGATGAACCAACACGGTGAAATGTGGACGAATTATTTTCATGCAGATGTTGAGTGGCGAACCTCCGGATAGTGAGAGGAGATATGTGTATAGATTGCGTTGACCGGATGAGGTGTAAGAGGGGCGCATGCTCATGAGAGATATGCTAGTCCACAAGGAACGGGAGGAACGGGAGACGGCTCTCCAGTGATGACAGATGTAGCCGAAAATCCAAGGCGTGGTTCTCACGTCAGGTTCGACCCTTCCGTCAAAGGACATTTGGAAGATACGTAGCAAGACATCGTTTGGAAGACGTCGAACGGGCGCGAATATGGATTTATGTTTTTTGAGATCCTGCACAGCAAGATCACGTTCGTGTCGGAGAGGAGCATTAGGTGATGTAGACTGCGCCTGAAGATGTTCATTGCGGGCAACGATCTCTGATTCAAGGAGGCGTATGTGTTCCATCACTGAGGCCAATGTCGCCGAGTGAAGACCTTCTGATGATTGCCCCGTACGAAGGAGCGCCGTGATATCGCTGCACATCACATGTGCCCCCACAGCCATATCCTTTGAAGTACAGTGTTGACGGCAACCAGGGATTTCCTGAAAAAAGTTTATGAGATGACTTGAACACGAGTGGGATCTATTGACGAACAGGAGAGCTTTCTGATTCCATCGATGACAGATTGCTCGGACTGCCGATGGATGTCTGTAGATCAGGAGTATGTCAGTAAAATAGTGCCCCCTCCTTAGAGATGGATACATACTTCGTGACAAATGAGCTTTTTGAGGACACCGACGCTAAGGATGATGAGTGAAAAAGTCAAGAGATCGAAGCAAGAATTAGGTTCGAACTTTAAAACCCAAGACGCACGTGTTGAAAGTTTATTTCCTAGAATGTTATCGTTCCATGCATGTTGAATGGTACATCACTTCGAGAAATTGCAGAACAAAATCTTATACACGTGCTCCATATGCGCTCCGAAGCACAATCCAGACAATCCATCATGACGAATAGGCCCGCAAAACGAGCAAAGCCAGGAATATCTAGTCCTCCTACTGCTTGCTCATTTTCCTCTTTCCCTCATACTCCGATGTCGACCTGAGGTCCACCGCCAGACAATCGAAGCTCGCCAATCGCATCCTGAGGTTACAACCTGAACTTAGGCTCATCATTGAAAGAGGACAGTCCGACAAACGTACCTACTTCGAGTAACGATTCCGCAGCATGAGCTATACAACACTTTAGGGGAAAATTATCGAAGAACAACGCGGTTTCCACAACAATATCAACTAGGATGTACTATTGCTTAGGTAGCTTTATGCCGATCAATGGTTACGACGTACCGTAGGTTATCTTTACTAGGCTGTACTCGTCACCCATGCAGAGCTTGAAGGTTTCTGTAGATTAGCTGGCCGTGAATAGCCAGGAAAAATAAGACTGTAGACGATAATTGTCATCGCTGCGGACGTGCGGCACCACATGAAGGCGTTAGCCATAATGCGAGTCAAATGAGCACCAGTACTGAATCTTATTCGGTTGTTATTGAAGGTAAGCCTCGTTGATTGTGCGACCAGAAACAAACGGAGATGATGATCATAGAGCAGCGGACTATCGGTGGTATCACTTGTTGTTTTGCCACTAAAAGTTGGGAGACACTTTGTGGAGGTACATCGATACCGAATCAGAAAGACATGAAAGGGAAAAGACAAAGGCACACGACAGAGAGTCATAGAACCCGCTGCATATCCAAGCAGTATAGGTCTAGCAGACTAAATTACTTTCCCTCTCAAAGCTGGTCGCATTTTTCCTTGATCTCTGCAACAATATCTTGGAATCGCTGGCCTCCTTCATCTTCCAAAATATCGCAGTCCCAGCGACTCTGCGGGGCACCATCGGTCTCTCGCTCACGGTCAGGAAGTGCGCGCTTGGGAATAATGCGGGTTTGTTTATCGTAGCTGTAGAACGAAAGATGCGTGCCGAATGCGCAGACACCATGGAGCATATCGAGAGGGCAGTTAGGGGCCAAATCCCTCATGCATTTTCTCATCTGATCATCCGCCTTTTCACGAGCAGACAAAATAGCCAAGCTTTTCGGTTCTTTGATTTGCAAGAAGAACACTGGGTTGTCCTCGAAAACGACCTCAAACCCGATAATGGTATTCGCTGAGCCATACGAATCCAAGAAAGAGTACGATTGAGGGATGACTGTGTAGTCAGAGTCTGCAGGGAAAACGGTATGGAGAAGCTTGTTGTATGGACCTAAGAAATCATTTTCGCGAGGATATGGAGGAATAGTGCTGAATCGCTTCATAACCTTCGCAGACAACGGAGACATCTTCTGTCGAATTCGGTAAGCAGACGGAACATAGAAACAGGATTGGAGAAACTTGCAGAGAAGTATTACAAAGACTGGGAGCTAAGTTGAATGAATCACGGGTCCTTGCGATGGAGGGAAACTCTAGAGGCGCTGAGGAAGATTCACCTTCCGCCCTTCAGCACAGCCACCACGTGGGCCGCAGTCGAGACCCAAATTTCCAACCGTGAGATGGACTAATCGATCATCGTCAAGATCGTCAAAATCGCCAAAATCGTCCTCCCAAAACCCTCTCATTGCATAAACAGGATGTCCATGTTGTTTTCCAACCCACCCTTGCGCAGCATCGAAGATTCGGTAGAAGAAAGTACGACGAAATATTCTGTACGCGCTGCACTGGGCAAAATCCAGAAATATACTGACACGTAATGCAGCTTAGTATCCCACCTGAACTCATCGAGGAGATCATCAATCACCTCTGGGATAGCAAAGACGAACTATTCGCCTGTTCCTTCGTCTGCCGACTGTTTTACCTCCGCACCCGCGTACACCTTTTTCACAGCATGAAACTAAAGCAGATACCCCACGATGAACCGTCCTTCCAACACATCCTCCCGTGCATTAGGAAAATCGCGATACGCCGTGCCTCCGATGAAATCCCCAGTGTGGCCCCGTTCCTATCTTCTCTTCCAAACCTCACTGCACTCCACCTTGATGGGCTCGAACTCCCAGATCCATGGTCCTTGCACCACCTCGTCTGTCAGCTTCGCGGGTTGACGAGCCTTGATTTGAGGTATGTAGGATGGATCCGTCGGGATTTTATGGTAGAACCTACTGTTAGGAGCCCCGACAAGCCGTTTCCGAGGATCAACAAGATAACGATACGTGGAACGTTCTTTGATGCTCCCGTTGTGGGATTACTCATCCATCGGCGGGAGCTACGAGCAATATATGTCGATTCCCTCCGCGAGCTTTGCATCAAGTACCCCAATGGCGAATACCTGTCTTCCATATGCGCCTTTGTCCGTGCGGCATCGAGGTCATTGAAGAGTTTGGATATTCGTGTCCGTAAAATGAGTGAGTGAGACCCCTTTTTTTCTGTATAATCTCTACTGATGACTTAAATGAAGTGTTCAGTGGCTGGCCGGCACAGCTCGACGTGCTTCCCCTAACTATGCCGACGCTGCAGATCGAGATGAACTGCCATCCATATGATTCAACTTGGCATATCGGAGTTATGAGATGGTTGCTCGATTCTCTGACTGCCACTGATAGACCCATCATGGTAGAGACACTGACGCTGGTGGTCGTGCATTTCGATCGGTCCATTGCGAATGATGATGGTTGGGCGCGACAATGGTTGAGGTTGGACGAGATCTTATCAGGTCCAGACATGAAGATGTTTCAACGGCTAAAGGTGGCGTTCAAGTTTCACTATTCCCTTATGTCCTGGAAAAGGCCGGATTTAATAGAGTGGGTCCATGAAAAGCTCCCGCTCTTGGAGAAGAGAAACATTCTCGATGTAGATATCACCGAGAATGCGGTGATGGAGTTCCTCAAATAGTTCGCCAAGTAGTGTAAAAATGTGTATAGCGACTGATTCCCAAATGAAATATAGACTGACAGCGAGTCTAGTTCTTGTCTTCCTCATAACATTTGGCAACGAGAGCTATAATTCGGCCAGACACTTCTGCATGAACTTGTACGATTTTCCATACAGGTAGGTAGTCATTGGAACATTTGCTACTATCCAGCAATACTATTTTCTCAATCTATGTTATCTATCCAACAAACGGATGCTCTTTACAAGATCACCAAAACGGTTTGATTCAACGAAAATTTCCCTGACCGGCGCGCATCCGAGAAACAAGGCTGTTCTGTTCGAATAGAATATGAGCGTACAATTAACCTGGAAGATAGCGTTACTAACGAGATCATTGTTCACAAGGAAGGACTGCCAGTGGGGAGGTCACCGGGGAGTCCGTAATAACCTGCCTGCCCGCAATCATGCAAAGTCTAGCCGGAAGAGGAATGGCTGGAATTGCGGGAGGAGCGGGTGGTGCTGGAAGGGTAATCTGTCTGCTTGCAAGGACTGGAAGAGCTGGAAGAGGAAGGACCGGAATAGCGGGAAGAGCGGGAAAGGCGGGTGGAGCGAGAGGAGCTGGAAGAGTAATTCGTCTACCTGACAGGGTAGGAAGGGGAAGGACTGGAATAGCAGGAGGAGCGGGAAAGGCAGGCGGAGCGGGTGGAGCTGGAAGCGTAATCTGTCTGCCTGTAAGAACAGGAAGAGCAGGAGGCGCGGGGATGGCAGGAGGAGCAGGAGGAGCAGGAAGGGCAGGAATCTGCCTGCCAGTAATAACAAAACTATCTTCACGGGCAATGACTGGGATGGGCGGAGCGTTGGGGCAGATGACAGGGTAGAGCTGTCCAACATCATTACGGGGAACGAAGATAGGGATAACGCCGGCACTGGCGAGGAGAGGGAGAGCCAGAAGAGAGATACGAATGAACATGGCGAAGTGAGATTAATAAGCTGTACAATTGTGAGGGCTTGAGAATAATACCTGCTGGTTTAATTATTGTCTTATAGCTTTCCGAGTCGTCTTCTCTGGGCGACGGAGGTCATCAGTCATGGAGTAGAGACGAAAATACAGGTAGATGAGTGCCGAGGTCGAGTGGAGGGTGACGAATGACGCGTATGACGCGGTCAGGAATCGTTAGGCCTTGCTCAACACCGAACGGTATGTTCTTATGTTGTGCGGAACCGAGCGAGGAAGCCCCAGTCATAAATAGTCCCTTGTCACGGTGTTAGCCTTCTCTGATCATCGTTACCAGTGAATGGGTTTCGTGCAAAAACAGGGTTATGGAGATACGCCGATCCAGTACCTCGGGTGATGATTGATCTTCCCCGCCGCCATCCCTCTTATCCTTCAACGGATTGCGGTACTATTTGGAAGAGATCAATTCCGTGTAGTGTAGCGTCGACAGAAAACAGGTAATGTAATCTGACGCTTTGGTACCAGAGTAAGTCTAGACTCTATCACTCGGACTCAAATAGTGGGCCGATGCGATGCGGCATTGGCTGAAAATATAGCCAATGTCTCGTCATGCATAGCTGAATCCGTACTTCGAACCATCTGGGGACTTAGCACGAGGTCGGACGAACGTTTTGTGATATCTGTATCCGGGTCTGTATCACGAATCATTGTCCGGAAGAACATTGACACAAAGAATGGTGCTATACCTAAGTTCTAACTGGACACAAGCTACATCAAGAGCGAACTCCAACGGCGTAGTGGTTATATCATCACGCCTATCGGAAACAGAAGTCCTACGCGCGCTTTGCACGCACATTGATAGTAATGGCCTGAACACAGATGTGGTAGAAATTGTCCATCTCTCCGAACCTAGACGGTCTGTTAGCAAGCATCAAAAACAAGAACAAAATATACACACACATCCCTGCTGCACGGAGATGTCCGTACTCATCGATTGGTCGATTGGATATGCTAACCGCCTTCCTGTACATCTTCCGGGAAGGCTTCGCTGAGTTCCCTCATTGATGCCCCATATCATTACGAAGTGGCGCAGTGCCTGTGTACCTCGAACTCTAAACTGAGTGACCTGCTCCATGATGGATGAAAGCCAAGCAAATCGAACCCGTCCTGGATGCGGATCTGAACCAGAAGGTTGGCAATAAAGATATCAATAGACTAGAACGATGGCAGCTTCAACGGGCGATGTGTTGAACCGGAGTTTCTCCGAGTTGGTCGTAGAAGATGAACGGGATAGAGAATTTAGTGGCGAGGTTAGGGGATAGATGTAGTCGTGGGATGGACCTGGAGTAGTTGTCGGTCAGACAGACACTTCGACAAGTACTACTAAACCAGGCTTACTTGGCCCGTCGTGCAACAAATTGAGTAGGCGTACGGTTATCGAGGCTACCGACAAACTTTGGTACTCTTCACCTTTATAATTGAAAAGGATAGAACCATCAGCCATCGACATGAATCTTAAGTGAATGTTAGAGTGAGAAGAAAGGCAAGAGACTGGAGACGCACTGAAGCATTGGATGGTCCCAAGCAAGGAAACATTCTCGACCTGGGCGCCAGGCAAAGCAAATATGCTGACTGCAAGAGTGGATTAGTATGAATAGAACACGACCAACCTCTCTACGCACGTCGTTTATTGCTCCTCGAAAATCTACAAGTTGAGGATGCCTATGGAACGGTAAAATGCCGACCTTCGATCGACCAGTCAGCTTTTAGATGAATAGGCTATATCATCGTGTAAGGTGTAATGTTGGTAAAAGTAGCTGGAAGAAAAAGCCCACCTTATCGAAGTATGCCAACGATCCCATTGCAGCCGCGAGAGGTTAAAAAAAAAAAAGAAGGATCGTTCCTCTTCAAGAATTGACGGTTTCCGTCGCAGAAGGAAGGTCCTCCGTCGGGTTTCGTTGGGTAATCGTCTTGACCATACCAACTTCTGCGATCGATGAGCGACAGGCTTATAATTTTCCGTCGACGTGCCGGTATTGGCGTGGAAGGGAGTTTGCATGGATAGAGAATTCGGCGGAGACCTGGAGCAAATATTATTATCGGCAAGACAAGCATGCGTAAAACAAGACAGACCTGGTCTGTATTGAGAATCCCATCAGCCAATCTGGTGCTCTTCGCCATTCTATTGATGCATTGACCTTCAGTGGATGTCGGAGTCGGAGTCGGGAAGTATGATGTTGATGGAGTCGCAAGAATAGAGGCAGGAGCCCAGCGCTGCTCAAGGTTACAGTTGTTGGTGACTATCATCAGAAGCTGTACGACGACGAGCCATAGAAGAAGACGCGTCGAGTATGTTCGCCCAGTGATGGATGGTAGAAGGGCAACCGGGCCGAGTTTGTTTGTAAGCGCCAAACAGCTCCTTGCTTATCGACTACGATGGCCTCTCACCTATCCTCTCTTTCCAAGCGAAGTCGCGTCCCTCTGAGTCCTTTTTTATTGCCAGGTGCGCAACATTAATTTATGTCCAAAGTCGGCTGTAAACTTGACCTGTACTTCTATAGGACATTCCTTCCCCGGTTCCAACTCTCAACGTCACTACGAAATCCCGAATGCGCCGCTGAAGCCACAATGCATGGACGAGACTTCTTTGTAACAAGCACCACGACGTTCCGATTATGGGCCAAGATGGCATATCGCGATCCGGCAAGCAAGATGGACGGGACGGAACGTAGGAGGGTAAGGGTAGCTGGTTGAAGGAAAGAGGATGATTTTTGCGAGATTCCCCTTCGACTGGCAGGCGCTCCATCAGAATAGAGAGAACTTGACTGCTATGATGACTTTCAGCGGCTGAGACCAATGCCGTTGTCGCGCACATGAAGACAGCACGGAGGACGATGTGCCGGGAAGAGAAGTGACCACGACCTCGACGCCTCCAACGCCTGGGCTGATATCACGACGAGCTCCAGCAGCAAATGCGACGTCAAGAATGTCCATGGGAGACTCGCTGGTGCCAGTGACTGGTGATGATAGAAGAAAAAGAAGAAAATTTTTGTGTCGAACGACGACGGCTCACCTAGAACAAACTCAAGGCCCGTGCCTCTGATAGCTCAAGCGCCTCCAATCTTGGTAACGAATGAACGTAGTGTATGCCCTACGCTGTTCGTATGCATGGACAGCGAAATTCCGTGGTTCACTGTTATGTATTCTGCCGACACAGTAGGTCGTCTACACAATTTTCGTCGTCGGTTTCTGATATAGTTCTCTTTGCAAGTTCATCACATCTTTACCGTCATGAGAGAGAAAACGTCAAAAAGAAACCACGTCTCATTCATAGCGAAGAAGGATATCGATCGAACTGCGGTCATAAGCGCCGATCTCTGCAAAAGATCGATAATGCCATTGGGTACGCTATCGTATTCCTTTTTCCTTTGCTATGTGCTAACACGAGTGGCTTCTAGGCAGCCGTCACTCTCCTCAACACGCACTGGGCATGTATCCTCGATAGCTTCCCTCCACCGCCAACTTTCTTCGCTGTTCGTACTGTTAATGATGCAACGTCCGGAGGGCTCATCGCTTTGGAAGGAGGACCAGCGAGGCGGAGTGCCTCCAAGTTCTACTTGCGGTATCTATGGGTTTTACAGTGCATGTGATGCCAAGGTGGAGAAAGCCACCTCGAACAACGAAGCACAAGGAGGAGGACGGCGAGACCTTGATCACCAGCACAAGCTCGTTCCTCCTTAGTAAAACGAGTTGCCTTCCTCATCTTCGTCGGATTCCTGGCCTACACTGCGCGCCAGCGACACTTGCCGAGGAAGAGCAAGTCATATATGCTTTCAGGTCTGCGCGGGACGAAGCTTAGAACGAGGCTTAGAGGGCAAACTCCATGGCTACTCTACGACAACGCTGGAGAAGAACTTGGTCGAAGAGGAATGCACAGGCGGAGGCGGAGGCTGCGAAGAAGTAGCATTGGAGGGTACGTATGCTCTTTCCTGCCCGTTTATGTTGCTCATCCTTTCTCCTCGCAGATTTATTCCGCAGTTGATACCATCGTCTTATCATTTGCTATCCTTTAAATATGGACATCTACGTTCACGCTGTGTCGACCAATTACTCCCGTGCTCCATCAACCACCACGTGTGATATAGATCACACAGTCGACTACTGTCGTTGTGAGACGCGCTCAATGAATTTCTAGTGGAAGACGGAGCAAATCATCTACATCAGCTACGGATGTCTTTAGATTCGCCGGTATATAGTACGGCTTCGTCTCTCATCTTCCTTTCTCATCTTAACATTCGCTGCAGAATCACGCAGGTGGCTGAAGGCTTTCACCTATCGAGGCAAAGAGTACCAGAACGTTATCCGCAACCTCGATAGCCATACATCAAGTCAGTCTTCTGTTGTACTTGTCGAAACGCCTGTCTCACCTATAGATGCCCCAGGTTTATCATCGTCATCAAATTCTCTATCCTAGTCGTTTTCTACGAACGTGTTGGAACGACACACCGCCTGTTGAAGCAATCGTCTTTTTCATCTACTGGTCAACCACCTAGAGCACTTCCCCATCCAGGATGGGTTCGGTTTGCTCGACCTTCATAGAGCGGGACACTCGCGTTAGACGCAAGTGCTTAGCAAACTTGACCAATTCACTAGCGGATATGGGGATGTGGAACGCGTTAACTAGGGAACTACAGAGATGTCAGTAGCCATTTCATTCTCGTTCTTGGTGCATTCTGACAGACCCTGTAGTTCACGGGAGAGCTGAGTACGTGGACCATCCTGACCACGTTCGTTTTCCGACCCTTGTGATCAACGGGCGCACATATATCGGTTAGGACTTCATCGTTGAGCCTATAAATTCTAGCGGTACGACTCCTCTACCATTGGACTCTTGAAAGAGTGCGCCCTTGGTAACTTGTATCCAGCTAGGTATAGTACCGTTTTTTGCGTCGGTATTCTTTTGTAAAATAATGCTTTTAATAAGTACCGGAATAGTGAAATTATGAAATGTTCGTTCATGATCGACGTCGTGCTCAGTGCTTCGAAGTACGGATACAGCTATTCATGACGGGTCATTGGCTGCATGCTCAACCAACACCAACCTCGCTGCGAAGGCGGCGCTTAGATCGGCTCTAGCGCTAAAGCCTCAGATTGCAACATCTGTTTTCTCTCGCATGGAGTTGGTCTTTTCCGAACAGTACCACCATCCAGTGACGGGATGGCGGTAGGGACACCCAATATACTAGATCTTCGTACAACATAACCTCATGGCCATGTTTCATTCACCAGGTCGAAGAAGGCTGACGCCGTTACAAGGGACTATTCCTGAATGATGCAGCGTGTGTTTTCCGGAAGCAGAGACACTATTTCTCTGTGCCGAGCCCGACTAAAGCTTGACACCATTTGTATTCTAATGCTGGTCAAACATAGTCTATGTTTGACCAGCATTAGAATTGACTTGAAGAATGAATATTAACCTCCTCTCAAGCCCAAGGCTTCGACCTAGGGCTTAAGGCTTTCCTAAATTGAAGCCTCAGCCTCAGCTTTGAGCAAGCCTTGGGCTTTTCAGGGCCGGGCTAGGCTGGGCCGAGCCGGGCTTAAGGCTTGAAGCCCGGCCTTTCACAACACTAAACTGTTACATAAATCGAACAGCGACGTCAATATCGTCACAGGATCGTGATGGGTTTCCTCCTCCGACATGGCTGTGGCCAATCAATTGAATTTTCAACCACTTTTCTGTCTTCGGCTCGGAGTCGTCGCAATTCATAAGCAACCGGAGCTATAGCCTGTGGTTGGTGACGGAATTCACGGGAAGGGATGCTGTTTGGGCGCTCAACGAATCTTCATTCTCGCACCCATGAGCCCTGGAGCCATCTTCACAAAGAAACCAAAGGAGCTTCGCCACGGTTCCAGAATACGCACAGCGGCAAGTCTGGCTGCGAATATTCTCGGCCAAGTCGGCGGGATGGTGCCAGTCGTTGGTTCCTGCATACAGGGTGTCGCTAAGGCTGCAGGGGGGCTGTTGGAGAGCTTAGAGGTCAGCCTCATTGTACATCCTGATTTACGTTCCTGAGGGTGTTTTTCCAGGAATTCGAAAACAACCGAGAGGATATAGCAGACCTCGCAGAGGAGATTAGAGATATTGTAATAGCCATTCGCGATGCTGGGATCGAGATATCCGAGATGCCCGAGAGCATCAAATATGCAAAAGGTCTACAAAAGACCTGCTTGGAGCTCCAACGGTTATTAATCTTTCCCTCAGTATTCGATGTCTGTTCCTGATATCCTGGTGTAGTTTCTTATGCGACCTCTCGACACAAGTGAACGAAATCAATCGTAACAAAGGTGGAGTTTTGGGAGCCATCGCGGAGTTCCTGAATCATCGGCATGTCAAAGAGAGCATCAGTCACCATAGAAAGCTCGTGGAGAAGGCCAGGTCAAACTTTCAGGTTCATTAAGTTCTCTCTCTCCCCGTCATGTATATCTTGCTGATGTCCCCCCATTCCATAGTCCCAAATAATGTTGGACTCTGCTCTGGTATCATTGAAGTCTAGTGCCTCCATTTCTCGCCTGAATGAACAGATGGCATCGGTCCAATCCATTTTACTCACTTTCTCGCAGGCCAATAACGGGAACACTGTTAATGATGAGGTGCAGATCGCGAGGCAGTACAGAATGCCTGGTGGTACCGACTTAGTTGAGGGTTTCCAAGAGATGGGTACGGTGCAATACGGAAGGAATACCTATTCTATATCGGCGTCCAAACTTGTGGTGTGGTTCTGTCAGCTTCAGTGCTGCCTAGTATTCCTTCGGTGGCTCCACTTCGAGTGGAGCCTTTCCCTCAAGTTCGAAATATCTCTAGCAACAGTGATGCATATCGAAATAACAGATATTGGTCTTGATTCTAATGAGCAGCGATTTAGCCTTCACGCCATGCTGACGGTTCTCGAACTTGGGCGGTTCTCATTGGTATTGACGCCTATCCAGACCTTCCATTACGTGGTTGCGTCGCAGATGCTCTCCTAATGCAGAAGTATATGATTGAGCATCTCGGCGTACCAGAAGGAAGGATCCAACTCCTTATCGGCTCTCGCCATTTGCCATCCACTGATCTCTCCCCCACTCGCAGCAACATCATTAAAACACTTTCTAGTCTCATCACCAACCCTGACATACAACATGGCGATGGGATTATCATCCATTTTTCGGGACGTGAGGTGACCTATCTTTCTCAGGACTCTGAGAGCAGCACCGTCAAGCCAAGAGGCGGATCTATCATAGCCCTACGTCCCATAGACAGCGACGGTCTCGACATCAGTGACCGAGAGATCAGCACCATTCTCCATCTCATCTCAAGCAGCAGGAAGGCCCGAATTACCCTTATTCTTGATTGCTGTAGATCTGGTGGGTTCTCCACTGGAAACTTGTCGCCGTGGAGAGAAGTGTTGCAGCCAGGACACCCACTATTCCATAGCATACCAATCGATATGTCAATCAATATGCTCAATGCGGGGCATGAGACATTGAAACATTTCCCTGGCTATCAGTCGATCGTGGCAGAAGATTGGTGTCCGAATATGGAGTCTTATGTACTTTTGGCAGCGTGCCAGGATTTTCAGCCTGCGATGGAAATGAAAAGTCCGAGTCGTCAAACATACCAGGGACTTTTTACTGACACTCTCGTCCGGGCCCTCACATCGAATGTCCTGAAAGATAGATCGACATTCATCGACCTCTTAGAGGCTCTTAGGCCTTTGATGCAGCATGAACAGACACCTGTTGTCATTGGAAAATACAAGGATCCACCAATTTGGTTCCGTGATTAATGATTCTATCTTTTACTGGGAATTATGTAGCACGGTAGGTTCCATTGTTAATTCGAGCAAGAGCGTCGTTAGTAACTTGCACTTGTCATTTTTCCAGATGTATTTCTCTTCTGTTGCTTACTAGAATATGCGATATCGGTCTCTTCGTTATTCCGGATTTGATTATGTAGAAAGCTCTCTTAATACTCTCCTTGTTTTAAAGCTGTCAGATTTTGCAATGCCACCTACTAGTCATAAATAATTTACGTGAACATCGCCAGCATTAAGCGCTCAGATATATGCAACTCTTTTCCGCCTCAGTCGAACGCCCCATCACGGTGATCATTGCAGAATGTTCACGATGGCCCAACATGTCCACATTCGTCATGCGGCTATAACCCAGCTGTAATATCTGTAGTACAGTGCCGACAGTAATCAGAGACTTCCTGAAAACACTACATGAGATGAGCTGACGCGAGCAATAACGACTCGGCTGACGGCGGATCGTTCTGATTCCATCTATGAAAGATTATTCGAGAGTTGCTCGTTTGTTGGATGGCTATGAACAACTCGAATCAAAAGGCGTCTGTTCGGTGAACGACATTCGTACATTTGTGAAGGATTCAGAGTGTTGGTGATGAGGACAAGGACGGCTGAGGATGATGGGTGAAGAAGTCAAACTGGGTTCGTTACTCAAGTACTCACGATCCACGTTGAGAGCTTATTTCCGGCCCGTTAGAACATCAGATTGTATTCATATGCTTCGCAGATTGAACTTCAATATCCGTATCGGTGTTACTTGGGAGGAGTCATTTCTGCGGCAAAGAAAGTTGATATACAGATAGGTCACGCAGACAAGGAACCATTAGGCAGATCCGTATACCTCTCCCGCTCCTCCCGCATGGGTGTAAGACTTGATTCCTCCATTGACCCAGCGAATTCCTCTGAAGAGAGGCTCGACGACGAAGTCCTGAGCGATATCTGCTCATCCAATGTCGAAACACGAATGCGGTCAAGACACTCCATGCACGCAGCTCTCACGTGAACCTACAAGGAGACCATCAGTATATAGAGCGACAGTGAGAAAAACACCGCACATACATCCCCACTGCAACAGAGATATCGGATGGACTGGTTCATCGAGTACACCAGCTCCTCCGGCCACGGGTCGACGAGACATCCATGCTTCTTGTGGAACATCCTGAGCGCCTTTCCATATCCGCAACGCCGACAACCAGTCCCTTCTGTACATCATCCGGGAAGGCCTCGCTGAGCTCCCCAGTCGACGCGTTCCACATCCCCATATCCGCCAAAGAGTTGGTCAACACCAAGCTCAGGCTGTCTCCGTACTCCGAACTCTAGATCGAGTATGACCGAGGAAATCGAACCCTTCCTGAAAGTGGAAGTGCTCGAGAAGGTTGACGAGTTCGGTGATGAAGAGATCGATAGTCCAGAATGACGGCGGCTTTGATGGGAGATGCGTCGAGCGGGAATTTCCGATTTGGTTGTAGTAGGCGACTGGGATGGAGAAGGGAAGGAAGTAGTCGTAGGATAGACCTAGTTTAGTTATTCGTGAGACAGACATTTCGCCAAGTACTAAACAAGACTGACCTGGCCCGCCGTGCGCCACAATCAAAGGTGTCCGCGTACGGTTGCCGACAACTTTGTACCATGTCTGGTATTGTTCGCCTTGATAGTTGAAATGGATGGATCCTTGAGTCATCGATGTGAATCTTGAGCGAATATTAGAGCGAGAAAGAAAGATGAGAGACAGGGGACGCACTGGTCAATCGGTCCCACGCTCCGTCTTGCCGAAACTTTCTCGACCGAAGGAACTGAGTGATGCACATCAAAATGCTGAACTTCGGGTGCCGTTTGCTCTGTCCTCCATGCAACTCGGTGGGCAGGTACCCGGTCCTTGTCAAGTAAATATGGTGAAAATTTCTTCAAAAATCCTACAAGAGTGGATCAGTATAAATAGAAAGTACTAATCCACCACACTTACCACGCACATCATTTGTCGCACATCGAAAGTCTACGAAGCCGAGGATGATGTAGTAGAATAGAATCATCTGTGTGTCCATGGAAGGGTAAAATACCGTGCTACGGTCAACAAATCGGTTTTCAAAGGAGACGTAGAAGAACAAGCACGCACGAGAAAATTTGCACTGCGATATAGTAGCCAACACCTATCCCTTGTTTAGAACGAAGTAGTCAGATCCAGATCCGTGGATCTGTAAACGTCCAGGAGGGCAGAATATCTCCAGATGTTTACGGTCGCCATCTGCGCATCACTGATGGGGTATGCACAGAACCACGAGGTGAATTCGCGTATCACAGGCCTGGGAGTTCACAATCGACACAAGGGTTTGGGGTGGGTAGGCACTAAGGTGCTGAAGCAAGGGCGAGCCAGGAATCAAGAGGAGCTAGGGGAGTACGATCCCTAGTTGAGATTCTTCATCGACCTCGGGGACGTTGGGTCTGGTTTCTACACCATCGCGTAACATGTTACATTGATAACAGTAGATGGAGGGTAGAAACACACCTTCTCCAAGTATGATATCGCAGCCACGAGAGGTATCCTTGTTGATCTTCAAAAGATCGTTCCTCTTCCAGAATACCAGGTCCCGTCGCGACGCCAGAGTCTCGAAAAAATGCCCAAGTGTCTGACCAGGATGCTGCTGAACATAGACCGCCGACCTTCTTCACGATGAAGCACTTGAAGAGAAGGTTAGCGTCGAGAAAAATCATGAGAAAAATGGCTCACCGAGTTGAGGAACCTTCTCAATCCTCTAACCCGAATCGATCGCAACCGGTAGTGCTTGTACCGATATCGGGATGGGCTCTGGAAATAACCGGCTCGTCAAGAACTTGGTCCACGGCAGAGCACTCTGCGTGTGCATTTGGTATCCATTATGGAATGGCGGAAGGAAAGAAGGAAAATGATCTTGTTTGTTGACGCGTTGCCGTCCAAACATCCCTATTAATGACCACGACCACCTGGACATGCTGGGCCGATATTACGACAAGCTCCAGCAATAAACGCGACGTCAAGAATGTCCACGGGAGATTCGTTGGTATCGACGACCAGTGACTAGTGGCTTGGACGACGGCTCGCCTAGAAAAAGCTCAAGGCCAATGCCTCCGATGACCTCAAGCGCCTCCCCTCTAACATAGTGTACGCCCTGCGCTTTCGTATGCACGGACGGCGAACTTCCGTGTTTTCGCTAAGGTTCACTGTTATGTATTCTGCCGACACAGTAGGTCGTCTACAAAAATTTCATCGTCGGTTTCTGATATAGTTCTCATTGCAAGTTCACCACACCTTTACTGTCGCGAGAAAGCGAATATCCAAAGAAACTACATCTCATTTATAGCGAAGAAGGATATCTATCGAGCTACGGTCATAGGCGCCGATCTCTGCAAAGGTGGAAGATCGATAATGCCATTGGGTACGTTGTCATGTTCCTTTTTCCTTTACTATGTGCTAACATGAGTGGCTTCTAGGCAGCCGTTACTCTCCTCAACTTGACGTACACGCACTGGGCACGTATCCTCGATAGCTTCCCCCACCGCCAACTTTCTTCGCTGTTCGTACTGTTAATGATGCAACGTCCGGAGGGCTTATCGCTGTTGGAAAGAGGACCAGCAAGGCGTGCAGTCTACATGGGATACGTGAGGCGGAAAATGCGAGCGACTAGAATCGAAGCACAAGTAGGAAGAGGACGAGACCTCACCCAGTCCTCCTTAGTCAAACGAGGCGCCTTCCCCATCTTCGTCAGATTTCTCTTCTGACTGGCCTACACTGCGCGTCAGTGACACTCGGCAAGACAGGGAAAGATCGTGTATGCTGCCAGGTCTGTCCTTGTCCGTAATTAAATTTTTTTAGTGTTGACTTGTGTTGGTACTCGTACCAGTTCTAGATTAGGCTGCTGCGAGTCCTGTCGTCGCGGAGACGCTGAAGAACGGCGGGACGGGGTTTAGATGGGCAACCCCCACGGCTACTGCGAGGACTACGCCGACGCCGGGGAAGAAAAGAAGGGGAATGCACAGTCGAAGGCGGAGGCTGCAAAGAAGTAGCCGACGGGCATAGATCATCAGATACGGACGTCTTTAGATACGCCGATAGATGGTATGACTCCGTCTCTCATCTTCCTTTCTCATTCTAACATTCGCCGAAGATTCACGCCGCTGACCGAAGGCTTTCAACGAACAAAGCAAGGAGTTCCAAGCATGGTACAGAGTTGTCCGCAACCCGATAGCCGTACACCAGGTCAAAATGCCTGGCTCACCAATAGATGCCCCAGGTTTATCATCGCTATCAAAAATTTCATCCTAATCATTTTCTACGACCAACTTGGAACGACACACCTCCTGTTGAAGCAATTCTCTTTCTCGTCTACTGATATCTACTGGCCCACCTCCTGGAGCACTGCCCCATCCAGGATGGATTCGGTTTGCTTGGCCTTCGTGGAGCGGGACACTTGCGTTAGACGCAAGCGCTTAGCCACTTGACCCATTCAGTAGCGGATATGGGGATGTGGAACGCGTCAACTAGGGAACTACAGAGATGTCAGTAGCCATTTCATTCTTGTTCTTGGTGCACACTGACAGACCCTGTAGTTCACGGGAGAGCTGAGTATATGGACCATCTTTACCGCGTTCGTTTTCCGACCCTTGTGATCAACGGGCGCGCATATATCGGTTAGGACTGCGCCGTCGAGCCTATAAATTCTTTAGGCATGGCGGTACAACTCCTCAATCTTTATACATGTAACTAGTCCTAAACATTTGCTACTATCCAGCAATACGATTGTCTTGATCTATTTAAACTATCTAACAAACGAAAGCACAACAAAAACGCTCTGATTCATAAAACTTTTCCTGGTCCGAAAGATAAACAAGGTGGCTCTGTTTGAATAAAACACGAACATATGATTAACTTGAGAGAGGAAGGGTTGCTAACGAAATCATTCTCCACGACGAAGGACTGGGGAGATGGTGACAACCTGCCTGCCCGCAAGAGGAATGGCAGGAGGAGCGGGTGGAGCAGGGAGAGCAGGAATGGCGCGCGGGGCGGGAATGGCGGGTATAGCTGGAATAGCGGGTACAGCGGGTACAGCGGGTACAGGTGGAATGGCGGGTACAGGTGGAATGGCGGGTATAGCTGGAATGGCGGGTATAGCTGGAATGGTGATCTGTCTGGCTGTGAGAACGGGAACAGCAGGGAGAGCAGGAATGGCGCGCGGGGCGGGAATGGCGGGTACAGCGGGTACAGGTGGAATGGCGGGTATAGCTGGAATGGCGGGTATAGCTGGAATGGCGGGTATAGCTGGAATGGCGGGTACAGCGGGTACAGCTGGAATGGCGGGTACAGCGGGTACAGCTGGAATGGCGGGTATAGGTGGAATGGCGGGTATAGCTGGGACCGTAACCTGCCTGCCTGTGATAACCAAACTATCGTCACGGGCAATGACTGGGATGGGCGGAGCGTTAGGGTAGACAACAGGGTAAAGCGTAGAACCCTGCCCGCTCGTAATATCATTACGAGTAAGGACGACAGGGATAACCCCGGCGCTGGCGAGGAGAGGTAGAGCCAGGAGAGAGATATGAGTGAACATGGTGAAGTGAGATTAATAAGCTCTACAGCTGAGAGGGCTTGAGAATAATACCTACTGGTATAGTCCCCTCTTTTATAACATTCCGAGTCACCTTTTCTGGGCGACGAAGGTCATCAGCAATGGAGTAGAAAGGAAGATGCAGGCGGATGAGTGCCCAGGTCGAATGGAAGGGAACGAGCGATGCGTATGATGATCAGAAATCCCGAAGCCTCCTTCAACGTCGAACGGTATGTTTTCGTGATGCGCGGGACCCGACCAAGGGAGAATGAGTGGCCCCTCAGCCTTCTCTGACATCCCGTCTGTCATTCACTGGATAGCGGTTATATTGATTATCCGGAAGAGTCCAATTCTGTGCAATGTAGCGTCGACAGAAAACAGATACTGTAGTCTGACGCTTCGGTACCAGAATAGGTCTAGGCGTAATCCATGAATACGTCCGGGCTCGGTCATACGAAGTGTGTCGGACTCAGATGCATTCGCAGCGATACCACACAAGCGGTGGTAGTTGAACATACAGCCAATGGCTCGTC
This sequence comes from Armillaria altimontana, assembly GCA_022818075.1. Taxonomy (NCBI): domain Eukaryota; kingdom Fungi; phylum Basidiomycota; class Agaricomycetes; order Agaricales; family Physalacriaceae; genus Armillaria; species Armillaria altimontana. The sequence continues at coordinate 347,544 of JAIWYR010000012.1, forward strand.
ACGGATAGCTGACTCTGGCAACTTAGCACGCGGTTAATCATGGACGAACGTTTCATGATTTCTGTATTTGGGTCTTTATCACGAATCAATTTCTAGAAAGACACTGACGCAAAGAATGATGCCATACCTAGCTATATACGGGAGCGAACTCTCTCTCTCTCGTCCAACGGCGGAGTGGTTGCACTATCACGCCTATCAGAAATATGAGCTCTACGACAAAGGCCCTAAGCGCTCTCTGCGTGCCCGTTGACCATAACGATCTGAACACAGATAGAGATGGTCTATGTACTCAGCTCTCCAAACCTACACGGTCTGTCAGCAAGCATCAAAAACAGAAGGAGATGGCCACCCACATCTCCACCACACGGAGATGAGCGCACTAGCTGATGGTTACTCCTGTGAATAGTCATATTTTAAGCATCCTTCGCACGCTTCCTGGTGTGATATGGAAGAGAGGGAGACTTGGGAACAGCGGGATCAGATCAACAAAGGAAGTTGATCTCGCTGAGACCACCTCATCGCTATCCATACACAGGAGCAGCACATTTTCCGGAGTTTCCACGCTAGGCAAAAGTGACACAGACGGGCCTCTCTCGGAGTATTCCTTCATTTGGAGGAGTAACTGGCCACTAGGCAGGAAGAACTTTGCGTGTCGACGAAGCTGTTCAACCATTAAGCAGTGATCGGACGAGATCAGACTGTCAGACGTGTTATAACGACTCTATGTTTTGTCGTGGTCGCATGCAGGTGGTGGAAAAAGAACAGTACGCGATAAGTATGTGCCGGTGCCTCCAGCGGCTCCTGGCGATCATGCAGGTCTGGGCGACGCGTCGATTTGCTGCTGCAGGTGCAATCTATTGATATTTTCATCAACAAGCTGACCAACCTTCCGGGGTAGAGCCGCATCCAGGACGGGTTCGATTTGCTTGGCCTTCATGGAGTAGGACACTCAGTTTAGAGCGCCACTTCTTGAGAAAACTAGTCTCTCTCCCTCCTTTTTCTCTCGCTCACACTGCCTTCATGGCATTCGCCAGACTGGCTGACACCGGTCATCTGGCTGGGTTGCGGATCTCGCCATCGTTCTCACACGGTTACCAATCCTCGTCAACCTGTCTCCCGTGGCATCCATCTCCCAGCACGGCGTCGACGCTGCATCCTGTCTGTCAAGGCATCTGCTAGACCAGAACGACGGCTTCAATAGGTAATGTGTCGAACCCCGGAAGTTTCTCCGAGTTGGTCGTAGAAGATGACCAGGACAGAGAATCAACGGCGAGGTCAGGGGATGGAGGTAGTCGTGGGAAGGACCTGGAGTAGTTAATGGTCAGACAAGCACTTTTGAAAGTCTACTAAATAAGACCTACCTGGCCCGTCGTGCGCCATGACCGAATGAGTACATGTACGACCATCGAGGCCGCCGGCAACCTCTGGTAGTCTTTGCATTCATAATTGAAAGGGATAAATCCTTCAGCCATCGACATGAATCTTCATCAAATGTTAGAGCGAGAAGAAAGAAGAGACAGGGGACGCACGGAAATAATAGAAGGTTCCAATCACAGAAACACGGTCGACCTGAGAGGAGATCGGTACATAGTGATCGACCAACCTCACCACAAACGCCGCTTGCCGGTACTCAAAAATCTACAAAGCCGAAGATGCCCATGGAACGATAAAATGCGGACCTTCGACCGACCAGTCAGCTTTGCATGGATGAATGGGCTATACCATCATGTAATGTGTTTTATCGAAGTATGCTAACACTTCGATCGCAGCCATGGGAGGTATCTATTTTGCCTCCAAAGGATCGTCCCTCTTCAAGAATTGATAGTTTCCGTCGCAGAAAAAGGACGCCAAAAGTTCGAGATAATGCATCAGTATCTCGTCAAGACGTTGCTGAAGAACGATTGTCGACGCTCTTGGCGCGATTCACTTGAAAAGAAGTTAGCGTCGAGAAAAAGTCAAGGCGAGAGATAGCTCACCAAGTTGAGAAAATTTGGCATTACTCCATCAAAGAATCCTCTGGTGCTACTGGTGCTGACAATAATGAAACGGAACTATATGAAGATCAGCGTTGACACTGAATGCAACGTCAAGAAGGTGTACCGAGTTTTCGGGAGACATGATGATGGAAGGAAGAAAGGAAAGATCTTGTTTGTTGACGTCCAAACAAGACTTCGTCATCGACCACGATCACGACCTCGGCTCTTTTCGCGTGGCTTTGATGGCGGGGCATCTCACATTATGCTATGTTCGTTATTCTTAACATTATCGACATCAAGCTCGGTAGCTCAAGCTCAAGTCCCCAGTCTGAAGGCGACTATCAATTATAATTTATCGGACACAAGATTTAGCTTTTGTATAGCGGCATTACTATGTACAACGTTCATACCACTACCCTTTTTCTCTCTTCCACAAACTTGGTGAAGCGTTCATCAGTTTCGAAATAATCACGCCAATAATCTCGCAAATTCTGAGCTAAATAGAGCTTAACACAGACACCCTCTACCCTCATCTCAGCACGCAGACGCTTCATTTGAGTGATAATTTCCTGGTTAAGGAGAACCTTCCCGTTATCCATCCCAATCCTTATCGCAAGTGTCGTAAAACTTCCGGGACACCGAGTAAGCCGTGATGATGCCATTCTGAGAAGGCTGTCATCCTTGAAGATAGACACACCTTCAAGACTAAACAACGTCAAATGCTGGAGGTTTGGAAGGATACTAGGTTTGGCCTCCTCGAATGTCAGCTCTCGAACAGCATCTACCCGAATCGCCGAAGTGAAGAACATGGCGAGTTTCGTCAATGACGACGACCACTGCTTCCATAAGCCATTGAACTTTGAAAGTGGCACTGGTCTCAAGTCGTAGCAGGAGAATGCTTCTACACTGCACTCTGAGCGCTCCACAAAACGAAGGAGAGGTCCGACCCCAATTTCGACTTCTGGTCCAGCCAGATAATTTCTGCGCTTACTGGAAATGTATAATTCCTTCAAGTTTGGAATGGAGCACCGATCCAGAATAAAAAGAATATCGCTGTCCAACTTCAGATGTTGAATTTTGTTATGGACGAAGGTGGGAAGGAGCTGTGAATTGGACGGTGCAGATGTCTTGACAACATGATCCTTCTCATGAGAAACGGAAAACTCCAGGTCCTCCAACATGGTAGCCTCCTTCACGCAGGCGTAGAAATCTGAGCTGGCGTCATGTAGTTTATACATTGTTACTTTTACTGATATCTTGACGAGCTGGGAAAGAGGCATCGCTCGAGAAAGTTCCCGCCACAGGACGATAGTCCCATCAAAGGTGAGATCTTGGAGAAGGGGAGCTGAGGAAAACAGACGACCGATGTGAGGGTTGGTAAGATCAGGTGCCAACAAAGACAGGCTGCGTAGGAGGGGTAAATTGCGAGAGAGGTTCTGAAAGGCTGACAATGATCCTCCTAGTATGAAAAGGGTTATATGAGACCATCGGTGTGAATGGAGAGCGATATCTTCCCAGATAATGTCTCTATCATCGCCTGAGCAAACCTGTCCAGGTATCCCAGTGCGACGATGATGTATATGAATGATGATGTAGATCCTGAGTGGAAAATCTTCGGACAGGGAGAGGAGATGTTTGTGTAGATTGCGTTGACCAGATGAGAGGTCAGAGCGCCGACTCATGAGAGATATGTTAGCCCACAAGGAACGGGAGAGGGCTCTCTAGTGATGACAGATGTAACCGAGAAGCCAAGGGGTGGTTTTCACGTCAGGTTCAACCATTTCGTCAATGGACGTTTAGAAGATACGTAACAAGACATCGTTCGGAAGACGTCGAACGGGCGCGAATATGGATTTATGATTTTTGAGATCTTGCACAGCAAGATCGCGTTCGCGCCGGAGAGAAGCGTTGAGTGTTGTACTAGCCTGCGACTGAAGCTGTTCATCGCGGGCAACGATCTCTGATTCGAGGAGGCTTATGTGTTCTATCACCGAGGCTAATGTCGCCGAGTATAGATCTTCTGATGACTGCCCCGTACGAAGGAGCACCATGATATCGCTGCACATCGCATGCGACCCCACAGCCATATTTTTTGGATTATAGTGCCCACGGCAACCAGAGATTTCCTGAAAACATATTATGAGATGACTTCACGGGCGCGAGATCTATTGACGAACAGGACATCCTGAGTCCATCGATGGCGGATCATCCCAGGGCTGGTAGATGTCTACAGACCAGGATGAGCTGATCAGAGAAGCATCCCCTCCTTAGAGAGGGATACGTACTTTTATCAAAAATTCCGAGCTTTCGGGGACAACGACACTGAAGATGATGAGTGAAAAGGTCAAGATATCGAAGCGAGAATTAGGCTCGAACTTTAAAATCCAAGATGCACGTGTTGAGAGTTTAGTTACCTGCTATTCCTTAACTTCCTTAACGTTATGTTCCATGCATGTCAAATGACACATGACTTACTTCGAGAGATCGCAGAACAAAATTGCTATTGGTCGAAACACACAAGCTCCGTATGTGCTCCGAAGCACAATCCAGCATCTCGTCATGGAGAAGGGGCCCGCGAAACGAGCAAAGATTGGGATATCCAGCCTTCCTACTGCTTGCTCGCTCATTTTCCAAGACTTCTTTGCCGTATATTCCGATATCACCTTCAGTCCCACCGCCAGACACTGGCAATCGAAACTGGCCAATCGCATGCTGAGAATACAGCCTAAACTCGGACTCGTCGTGGAAGGAAGACGAGTGTACCCACTACAACAGTTTCGCAACAGAAGCTGCACTTGAGCTGCACGACGCACTGCAGGAAAATTATCGAAGAATGACGCGGTTCCTAGAACAATAGCTAGGATGTAAGTGTTGCTTAGCTAGTTTTATGACAATCAATGATTAGATCATACCACAGGATATTCACTAATCCGTAGTCATCGCCATCCAAAACTTGAGAAAATTTTCCGTAGGTTAACTGTTCGTGGAACAAGAGAAGAGAGTCGATAATTGTCATCGCTGCAGATCGTGACGTGCATAACAGAAGGCGTTAGCTATGAAGCGAGTCGAATGAGCACATTACTGAATCCTATTCAGATCCTGTTGAAGGTGATTCTCGTTGATTGTGCAAGCAGAAACAAAAGATATGTAGGCGACCATGACAATGATGGTTGCAGAGTAAGTAACGGTGAACTGTCGGGCCGGTATAACCGGCTGTTTACCACTCAGGCTGCTGAGATCTCTGAAAGCTAGAAGAACAATGTGACTCAGTTGGTAGCTTGTAATTTTTGGCGACGAGAGAATCATTATCCGTCTTGAGGTACATCGATACCGAATAATGAAGGCGGGTATGAGGTATGAAAGGGGAGAGTTTCTGAGTCTAGACTCGGAAACTTGAACAGCGAGCACACGCTATAGAGATTCATAAAAAGGTAACACCAACTGCATATCGGAGCAGAATAGATCCACCAGACCAAATCGCCTCCCCTCTCAAAGCCGGTCGTATTTCGTCGTGATCCCGGCGATAATATTTTGGAAATTGAAATCGTAGGTCCTCTTCATCTTCCAAAATGCCGCAGCCCCAGCGATCCGACGAAGCAGAAAGGGTCTCTCGCTCACGGTCAGGCGATATGTGCTTGGAGAAATACGAGTCTGTTTATCGTAGTCATAGAATGAAAGAAGTGTGCTATTTGCGCGGACGCCATGGAGCATGTCGATAGGGCAGTTCTTCGTCCTACTAAGAGAACATACGCCTCGCAGCTCTTGAAGGTGACGGCCGACAGGAAAGAATATAAACCAGAAAGTTAGAACATGGTAGTCATTAACACGTTTGCTACTGCCCAGCAATATTGTTTTCCCTATTTAATCAACAAACGACTCAGATGCACCTTTAAAAGCAATTGCCAAAACACTTCTTCTCCCCAGTCCCTTAGAGGCCGATGTAGAGGGGAGAGCAGCCGAGAGAAACAAGGCCATTCTAAGGAAATATGAGCGTAGTAGAGTCAATCGGTATAACACCGTTACTGACGTAGTTGTTGTCACTACAGCAGTCGACGACTTGGTTGCTGCACTGGGTTCCACCAACACCAATGACGGTGATCGGGACGCAGGACACGCCGCTATAGAACGAAGGAATCAGCCATCTGAACCGCCAAATATAGAAGACCTAGTACACATTGCCGGTGAGTTGACCAATGACGACTCCGAGGGTGCCCAAGAGGGTCGAAACGGGGGCAGTCAATTCAGTCGGCTGATGATTCTAGTCAACTTTCGCGTCGATCAGCAACGGGAGGCAGACTCACGCTTTGAGTATCATCACAGCACTGTACAGTACCAGTCGCGCAAGCGACGCCTTCGCCACCGCCACGGGGAAGAACCTGGATGGGGGTCGCAAGAAGAGGTAGAGCCAGGACTGCAGTAAGAGAGATACGAGCAAACATTGTGAAGTGAGATTAAGCTGTTACAGTTGTGAGAGCTTGAGAATAACTGGTGCTTTAGTCCCTCTTTTATAGCCTTCGCCTGGGGACTGAGGTCATGGAGTGTAGCTATCTGAGGGCCTATAATAAGTGAAGGGACTGAGTGATGCAATGACGCAAATGACGCTGTCAAGGATCATGAAGTCTTGTCTACAAGATACATTTTCATGGTGGTGTGAGAAACCGAAGCGAATATCAGAATAGTCTCTTGTCACGGCATCCACATTTTCCGACCATCATGTTCAGTGAATGGGTTCTTCGCTCATTCGTGCGAGGCATAGCTATGGGAGATGTGGGAAGATGTTTTACGAAGATCTAGTATCTCGGGAGATGATTGATGCTCCCCGCCGCCGTCCCGAGGCATATTGACCGTGATGCTACTCGGAAAATACCAATTTAATTCAACACAGTAAGGAGAGAACCTTGTGCAAACCTTTCCGCTATCCTCTTTTCATAATGTCGGGTTCATCGGTGTTAGGGACAGGGCGTCCGGAGCCGACTTCTTCTGTGATTTTTTAAATTTAGCATTGGTGCCGACGGCGAACTAGGCATAAGTTACGAATATGTCTGTACCATCTGGCTCTAAAGCTTGATCCCTTCATAGTAGTGAATCATTTCCGTGTTGGTTGAACAAACAACCTATGACTCGTCACGAATGGCCGAACCAGCCACGAGAGTAAGGGCGCACCTTCATCGAAGTCAAAGCATGAGATCTACATTTCATAATTGTTGTATTAGGGCACGACTTTGAAAGCGTTTATTTTCTGGATGGACATGGCCACCAACAATCGTTTTATACCTACTTGAATACGAGCCATGTCTGACCCAACAAGAGCGAGCTCTGTCGAGAATCCAACTGAAGCGTCGCTGTCCAATGACGCCTACGCGGGACATGCATCGCTGGTCGGAGTTCCAGAGACGTCACAGATGTTGGAGAGTGGGTGATAACGGGAAGACACTCGCCCCGTCCCCGAATATTCTTGGAGAGAACGTTCGTAAGTTTGATATCAATGACAGATCCAAGTACGTACTAAGATAGGCCACGGGAAATGGTAAGAAGCCTCAACTGCAGGGTGAACATTGAATCGCTGGTCACCGTGTAAGAAAGGGTTCATAGAATACATGGGAAGCATGGCTGAGAACCAGTAGTTCCATCTATCAAGGTGCTGAGACAATAATAGTCTCTTCCTAAGAAGCAAAGTATAAAGTTTATGTAGGGCAGAAAACATGTTGTGGTCTAACTGGCTTCTGTGAGGTTTTGTGTGGGAGCCGAAAGAGATAGACGCACCGCCTTCATTTCATGCAATCGTCTCATCTGGGCGATGATATCCTCGCTAAGGACATCCCTATCGTCCATTTTGGTCTTCATCGTGAAACCTCCGGGACATCGAGTACACCGAGTCGAAGATGCTACTTTGAGCAGGCTCATCAGGGAAAAGGCCCCGCAATCCTAATAGCTCACGACACAAAGAATGCCTTACAATATACGAAATCAGTTGGGATCGATCACAACGTAAACTCGCACGTTTTGATGGGATCCCGATTGTACCACAATCCCTTAAATAATGGGCGCTGTTATCCTGAAAGGTATAAATACCTTCAGGCGCATGCCACCTCGAACACTGGAGCTCTGGAAGGATACCAGGTTTACCTTCCTCGAGCGTCAGCTCTCAAGGAACATGTACATCCGCTCGAGTCGCTGAAGTAACGGTGATGATGAGTTTCATCGATGACGTTGACCGAAGTTTCCAAATGCCTTTGAACGTCGAAAGAGATATTGGTCTGAAGTGATGAAATGCTTGTATATTGCACTCTGAGAACCACACAAATGAAGAAAGGGCCTGATATCCGCAGGATAAACTTCTGATCCAACCACATAGCGCGCGTACTCACTGTAAAGGAATAACTCTTTCCAGTTCAGCAAGGAGTACCGGTCCAGCACAGACGGGATCTCGCCATTCAATGTCATCGTCCGGATATCGTTATTCGTTAAGTCAGGAAGGAGCTGGGCATTGGATGGCGCGAAGAATGAGACGATGCGCCCCGTATTGATGTTGGCTCAGTGTAGGTTCCACGATGCACCGATCTCCTTCATACAGGCATAGAAATCCGGATTTGCACCTGGATGACTGTCATGAGCGTGATGAGCTGGGAAAGCGACACTGATCGCAAAGAGCTTTCGCCATCAGTAAAGATACCCGGAGAAAGCGACAGAGTGGGAGAGAGCTCTCCAATAATGTCAGGTGTAGGCCAAGGGGTAGCTTTCATGTCAAGCATGGACACAGCGATCCGATATCTGATTCGTAGCAAGACATAATTCGGAAGATGTCGAACAGGCGCAAACCATGATTATCGCAGGAAAATGATCTTGTTTGTTGACGCGTTGATGTCCAAACAATGATGATCGCGCTGGACCGATACTACGACGAGCTCGAGCTACAAACGCGATGTCAAGAATGTCCATAGGAAACTCGCCGGTGACCGCTGACTTAGTTGTTGACGACCAGAGACTCGTGACGACGGCTCGCCTAGAACAAGCTCAACGCCCGTGCCTCCGATAAACTCAAACGCCTCTCCTCTTGAACGTAGTGTATGCCCTGCGCTTTTCGTATGCACGGACGGCGAAATTCCGTGTTTTCACTACGGTTCGCTGTTATATATTCTGCTGACACAGTAAGTCATCTACAAATTTCATCGTCGGTTTCTGATATAGTTCTCATTGCAAGTTCACTACACCTTTACTGTCGCGAGAGAGCATACATCCAAAAGAAATCACGTCTCATTTATAGCGGACAAGGATACCGATTGAGCTGCTAATGTTTAAAGGTGGAGGACAATGATCTAGACATTGGGTACGCCGATGTGTCTCTTTTGCCTTTACTAGTGCTAACACATCAGTAGAATCAAAGCGGCTTCTAATTTTTGACAGCCTTCCCCTACATACAACTTTCTTTGCTGTTTGTACTGTTAACGATGCAACGTCCAGAGGGCTTATCGCTTTGGAAGGAGGACCAGCGAGGCGGAGTGCCTCCCAGTTCTACTTGCGGTATCTGTGGGTTTTACAGTGCATGTGATGCCCAAGGTGGAGAACACCACCTCGAACAACGAAGCACAAGGAGGAGATCGGCGAGACCTCACCGACACAGGCTCGTTCCTCAGTCAAACAAGTTACCTTCCTCATCTTCGTTGGATTCCTGACCTACACTGCGCGCCAGAGACACTTGGCGAGGAAGAGCAAGGTCGTGTACGTTACCAGGTCTGCGCAGGACGAAGCTTAGAACGAGGTTTAGAAGGCCAAACCCCACGGCTACTGCGAGGACTAAGCCGACGCTGGAGAAGAAGAGAAAAGGAGTAAGGCGGAAGCTGCGAAGAAGTAGCCATGGAGGGTACGTATGCTCTTTCCTGCTCGTTTTATGTTGCTCATCCTTTCCTCGCAGATTTATTCCGCAGTTGATATCGGCTTGTCAATTTGCTATCCTTTCAAATAATATGGACATCTACGGTCACGGCTGCGTCGACCAATTCTTCCCGTGCTCCATCAATCACCACGTATGATACTCGAGTCTTCGAGACTACTGTCGTTGCGAGACTCGCTCAACGAATTTCTAGTGGAAGACGGAACAATGCATCTGGATCAGCTACGGATGTCTTTAGATTCGCCGGTATACGGTACGGCTCCGTCTCTCATCTTCCTTTTTCATCTTAACATTCACTGCAGATTCACGCAGGTGGCTGAAGGTTTTCACTTATCAAGGCAAAGAGTGCCAGAACGTTGTCCGCAACATCGATAGCCGTACACCAGGTCAGTCTTCCGTTGTACTTGCTTAAATGCCTGTCTCACCTATAGCTGCCCCAGGTCTATCCTCGTCGTCAAGTTCTTTATCCGCCATCCTCTACGACCAGCTTGGAACGACATATGACATACCGCCCGTTGAAGCCATTCTCATTCTGGTCTAGTGATTCCTACTGGCCAACCTCCTAGAGCATTTCCCTATCCAGGGGACGTAAGCGCTTAGCTACTTGACTAATTCGGTAGCGGATATGAGGATGTGGAATGCGTCAATCAGGGAACTGAGTACCTTTACGGAGATGTCAGTAGCCACTTCATTCTCGTTCTTGGTGCATGCTGACAGACCCTGTAGTTCACGGGAGAGCTCAGTAGGTGGACCATCTTGACCGCGTTCGTTTTCCGACTCTTGCGATCAACGGGCGCGCATATATCGGTTAGGACTGCGCCGTCGAGTCTACAAATTCTATAGGCATGGCGGCACAACTCAAATTTATACATGTGACTAGTTATAAACATTGCTACTATCCAGCAATACGATTTTCTTGATCTATTTTATACATCTAACAAACAAAAGCATGACCTAAACGCTCTGATTCATAATTTTTTTCCTGGTCCGAGGCGCAGCCAAGAAAACCAAGGCCGCTCTGTTTGAATAAAACGTGAGCATACGATTAACTTGAGAGAGGAAGTGTTGCTAACGAAATCATTCTCCACGACGAAGGACTGGGGAGATGACTGGGGAGATGGTGACAACCTGCCTGCCTGCAAGAGGAATGACTGGAAGAGGAATGACTGGAATAGCGGGTGGAGCAGGCGGAGCAGGGAAGGCGGGAGGAGCAGGAAGGGCGGGTGGAGCTGGAATGGTGATCTGTCTGCCTGCGAGAACGGGAAGAGCAGGTGGAGCAGGAATGGTGGGTGGAGCAGGAATGGCGGGAGGAGCGGGAAAAGCGGGTGGAGCTGGTGGAGCTGGAATGGCGGGAGGTGCTGGAATGGTGATCTGTCTGCCTGTAAGAAGAGGAAGAGCGGGAATAGCGGGAATAGCGGGGAGGGCAGGAGGAGCAGGTAGAGCTGGGATCGTAATCTGCCTGCCTGTAATAACCAAACTATCGTCACGGGCAATGACTGGAATGGGTGGAGCGTTAGGACAGACGACAGGGTAGAGCGTAGAACCCTGCCCGCCCGTAATATCATTACGAGTAAGGACGACAGGGATAACCCCGGCGCTGGCAAGGAGAGGTAGAGCCAGGAGAGAGATATGAGTGAGCATTGTGAAGTGAGATTAATAAGCTCTACAGTTGTGAGGGCTTGAGAATAATACCTACTGGTATACTCCCCCTCTCTTATAGGTTTCTGAGTCGTCTTCTCTGGGCGACGAAGGTCATCAGCCATGGAGTAGAAAGGAAGATACAGGCGGATGAGTGCCCAGGTCGAGCGGAAGGGAGCGAGTGACGCGCATGATGATCAGAGGTCCCGAAGCCTCCTTCAATGCCGAACGGTATGTTTTCATGATGTGCGGGACTGAGCAAGGGAAAATCAGTCAAAAAAGGCCCCTCAGCCTTCTCTGACCATCCCGCCTGTCATTCACTGGATGGCGGTAATATTCGGAAGAGTCCTATTCCGCGCAATGTAGTGTCGACAGAAAACGGACACAATAATCTGGCGCTTCGGTACCAGAACGGGCCTAGGCATATGCCATGGGTGCGTCCGGGGTCGGTCACACAGAGTGTGTTGGACTCAAGTGCATTTGTAGCGATGCCGCGCAAGCGGTGGTAGCTGAACGTGCGGCCAATGACTCGTCACGGATAGCTGACACCGTATTTCGGCATCTGGCGACTTAGCACGAGGTCAATCATGAACGAACGCTGTATTTGGTTCTTTATCACGAATCAATTTCCAGAGAAAAACTGACGCAATGAATGGTGCCATACCTAGCTAGATACGGGAGCGAACTCTCTCTCTCGTCCAACAGTGGAGTGGTTGCACCGTCACGCCTAACAGAAATATAGGCCCTACGACAAAAGCCCTAAGGGCTCTCTGCGTGTCTATTGACCATGACGGTCTGAACAGAGATGTGGTATACTCAGCTCTCCAAACCTACACGGTCTGTCAGCAAGCATCAAAAACAGAATGAAATGGCCACCCACATCCACACTTGCGCCCACTGCACGGAGATATCCGCACTAACTGATTATTAGTCCTGTGAAATTTGAATATCAATGTTTTAAGCATCCTTCGCACGCTTCCTGGTGTGATACAGGAAGAGGGAGACTTGGGAACAGCGGGATCAGATCAATAAAGGAAGTTGATCTCGCTGAGACCACCTCATCGCTATCCATACGGAAAAACCTTGCGTGTCGACGAAGTTGTTCAACCGCTAAACAATGATCCAACAAGATCAGACCATCAGACGTTTTGTCGTGGTCACATGTAGTTGGTGGAGGAAGAACAGTACGCAAAAAGTATGTGCCGGTGCCTCCAGCGGCTCCTGGCGATCATGCAGGAGGTAGAGTCTGGGCGACGCGTCAATTTACTATTGCAGGTGCAATCTATTGACATTTTCGTCAACAAGCTGACCAACCTTCCGGGGTAGAGCCGCATCCATGACGGGTTCGATTTGCTTGGCCTTCATGGAGTAGGACACTCGGTCTAGAGCGCCACTTCTTGAGAAAACTGATCTCTCTCTCCTTCTTCTCTCGCTCACACTGCCCTCATGGCATCCGCCAGACTGGCTGATACCGGTCATCTGGCTGGGTCGCGGATCTCGCTATCGTTCTCACACCCTGCCTCCCGTGGCATCCATCTCCCAGCACGGCGTCGACGCTGCATCCTGTCTGTTCAAAGCATAGAACGACGGCTTCAATGGGCAATGTGTCGAATCTGAGTTTCTACAAGTTGGTCGTAGAAGATGACCAGGATAGAGAATCAACGGCGAGGTTAGGGGATGCAGGTAGTCGTGGGATGGACCTGGAGTAGTTAGTCGTCAGATAAGCGCTTTTGAAGGTACTACTGAACAAGACTTACCTGGCTCGTCGTGTGCCATGACCGAATGAGTACATGTACGGCCATCAAGGCCGCCGGCAACTTCTGGTAGTCTTTGCCTTGATAATTGAAAGGGATAAATCCTTCAGCCATCGACACGAATCTTCATCGAATGTTAGAGCAAGAAGAAAGAAGAGACAGGGGACGCACGGAAATGATGGAAGGTCCCAATCACGGAAACACGGTCGACCTGAGAGTAGATCGATACATAGTAATCGACCAACCTCACCACAAACGCCGCTTGCCGGTACTCAAAAATCGACAAAGCCGAAGATGCCCATGGAACGAAAAATTCGGACCTTTGACCGACCAGTCAGCTTTGCAGAGATGATTGGGCTATACCATCGAGTAATGTGTTATATTGATAAAAGTAGCTGGAATGAAAATATACCTTATCGAAGTATGCTAACACTCCCTTCACAGCCACGAGAGGTATCATTTTGGCCTCCAAAGGCTCATCCCTCTTCAAGAATTGATAGTTTCCGTCGAAGAAAAAAGGACGCCAAAAGTTCGACAGGATGCATCGGTATCCGGCCAGGACGTTGCTGAAGAATGATCGTCGACGCTCTCGCCCGCGATTCACTTGAAAAGAAGTTAACGTCGAGAAAAGGTCACGGTGAGAGATAGCTCACCAAGTTGAGACAATTTGGTATTACTCCATCCAAGAATCCTCTGTTGCTCCTGGTGGTACTGACAATAATGAAATGGAACAATATCAAGATGAGCGTTGACACTGAACGCAGCGTCGTTTTTGGGGGATATGATGATGGAAAGAGTAAAGGAAGGATCTTGTTTGTTGACGTCCAAACAAGACTTCGTCATCGACCACGATCACGACCTCGGCTCTTTTCGCGTATCTTTGATGGCGGGGCATCTCACATTATGCTATGTTCGTCATTCTTAAGATTATCGACATGAAGCGCAAGCTTGGTAGCTCAAGTGCTCCCTAATCTGAATGCGATTATCAATTATAATTTATCGAACACAAGATACAGCTTTTGTGTAGCGGCATTGCTATGCGCATGAGCTCCGTATGTGCTCCGAAGCACAATTCAGACATCTCATCATGGTGAAGAGACACATAACGAGCGAAGGTTGGGATGTCCAGTCTTCCTACTGCTTACTCGCTCATTAAAGACGGTCAATGATTAGAACGTACCACAGGATATTCGCTAATCTGTAGTCATCGCCTCTTCTTCCATGGTCAGCTAACCTACGGGGATTTTCCTCAAGTTTTGGATGGCCCTGAAGAGATTCGATGATTGTCATAGAAGTGGCACGACAGGGCGGGCGGGAGTGCCACGCTATTTCGAAATTCGCGTCGAGCCCACGTGATCCCGTGCTGACTTCGCTTCTTACACCCACCATCGTCGCTTCGTCTGAGAGTCGTCTCCGTCGTCTAGCCGCCCACGCCCAGCCGGCGTCCTTTCTTTCATTCTTCTGTTGATACCCTCAAACTCTCACGACGAACGATGACCAAGCGAACCGTAGCAACATCTTCACGTGTCCTACGGACCAGGACATTCACGCCAGCAGTAGTCGATGACTTACAGGCCAATAGCGCGATTCTGGCGTCCACGCCCAGACACGAGGCAGCTGATGTAGAACTAGACGGCGAGGACAGTGTTGCGTTGTTCGCAGCAGCCGCTGAAGACCTGTTGCGCGACGTCTCGCCTCTAACCCATGCATCTGTCCCCTCCCCCGCGTACTCTGTCGACGATATCTTGGAAGCTGCCATGCGCGATTTTCCAGATATCCCAGATGACGCGCGACCCTCGCCGGTGACCACCTCGGTGCTCTCGCGCCCCAGGCACAGCTAGACGTCCCAATCTATGTATTGCCATTGTATTTTAATGCAAGATTTGTTACACGCCTCTCTCACGGGATCTATTCCCCTTGACGCAAGACTTCGAAATCGCTGCAGACCGTGACGTGCATAACATAACAACATGAAGGCGTTAGCCATGATACCAGTCGAATGGGCACATTACTGAATCCTATTCAGATGCTGTTGAAGGTGATTTTCGTTGATTGTGCGACCAGAAACAAAAGATATGTAGGTGACCAATGTTAGCGATTGTCGTGGCCCGGCTCCAAGCCCTAAGCCGAGCCGAGCCCCAAAAAGCCGCAATGATGGTCGCAGAGTAAGTAAACGGTGAACTGTCGGGTCCGTATAACCGGCTGTTTACCCTCGACTACTGAGATCTCTGAAAGCTAGACAAACAATGTAATACAGCTGATAGCTAGACAAACAATGTAATACAGCTGATAGCTTGTAATTTTCGGCAACGAGAGAACCATTATCCGTCTTGAGGTAAATCGATTCCGAATAATGAAGGCGGGTATGAGGTATGAAAGGGGTGAGTTTCTGAGTTCAGTCTTCGTCCTACTAAGAGAACATACACCTCGCAGCTCTTGAAGGTGATGGCCGACAGGAAAGAATAGAAATCAGAAAGTTAAAACATGGTAGTCATTAACGCATTTGCTCCTGCCCAGCAATGTTGTTTTCCCTATTTAATCAACAAACGAATGCACCAAACAATCGCCAAAACACTTCGATTCCCCCAGTCCCTTAGCCCGGTACGGTGGGCATCCCTACTTGAGGCCGATGCCGAGAGGGGTGCAGCCGAGAGAAACAAGGCCGTTCTAAGGAATATGAGCATAGAGTCAATCAGTATAACACTGTTACTGACGAATTTGTTATCATTACAGCAGTCGACTTGGTTGCTGCACTGGGTTCCACCGACACCAATGACGGTGATCGGGGCGCACGACACGCCGCTATAGAACGAAGGAATCAGCCATCCGAACCGCCATCTATTAAAAATACAGAAGACCTACACATTGCCAGTGAGTTGACTGATGACGACTCCGAGGCTGCCCAAGAGGGTCGAAACGGGGGCAGTCAAGTCGGTGGGCTAATAATTATGGTCAGCTTTCGCATCTATCAGCAGCGGGAAAATGGCATTCACGCTCTGAGTGTCATCACAGCACTGCACGGTACCAGTCGCGCAAGCGACGCCTTCGCCACCGCCACGGGGAAGGATAATGGCGGTCGCAAGAAGAGGTAGAGCCAGGAATGCAGTGAGAGAGATACGAGCAAACATTGTGAAGTGAGATTAAGCTGCTACAGTTGTAAGAGCTTGAGAGTACCTAGTGCTTTGATCCCTCTTTTATAGCCTTCCTTCGTCTGGGGACTGACTCGGTCATGGAGTGCAGCTGTCTTGAGTGCCTATAATAAGTGAAGAGACTGAGTGACGCGAATGACGCGAATGACGCTGTCAAGGATCATGAAGTCTTGCCTATAAGATACATTTTCATGGTGGTGTGAGAAACCGAAGCGGAAATCAGAATAGTCTCTTGTCACGGCATCAACATTTTCCGACCATCATGTTCAGTGAATGGGTTCCTTCGCTCATTCGCGCGATGCATAACTATGGGAGAAGTGGGAAGATGTTTTACGGAGATCTAGTATCTCGGAAGATGATTGATGCTCCCCGCCGCCATCGTCCCGAGACATATTGACCACGGTGCTCCTCGGAAAATACTAATTTAATTCAACACAGTAAGGAGAGAATCCTGTGCAAACCTTTCTGCTATCCTCTTTTCGTAATGTCGGGTTCATCGGTGTTAGGGACAGGGCGTCCGGAGCCGACTTCTTCTGTGATTTTTCAAATTTAGCACTAATGCCGACGGCGATCTAGGCATAAGTTGCGAATATGTCTGTACCATCTGGCTCTAAAGCTTGATCCCTTCATAGTAGTGAATCACTTCCGTGTTGGTTGAACATACAACCTATGACTCGTCGTGAATGGCCGAACCGGCCATGAGAGTAAGGGCGCACCTTCATAGAAGTCAAAGCATGAGATCTAAACAGTTAATACTTGTTGTATTAGAGCACGATTTGGAAAGCGTTTATTTTCTGGATGGACGTGGACACCAACTATCGTTCTATACCTACCTGAATACGAGCCATGTCTGACCCGACAAGAGCGAGCTCTCTCAAGAATCCAACTGAAGCGTCACTGTCCAATGACGCCCATGCGGGACATGCATCGCTGGTCGGAGTTCCAAAGACATCACAGATGTTGGAGAGTGGGTGATAAGGGGAAGGCACTCGCCCCGTCCCCGAATATTCTTGGAGAGAACGTTCGTAAGTTCGATATCAATGACAGATCCAAACACGTACTAAGATAGGCCACGGGAAAGATTGTGAGAAGCCGCACTGTAGGGTGAACATTGAATCGCTGGTCGCCGTGTAAGAAAGGGCTCATAGAATGCACGGGAAGCATAGCTGAGAACTAGTAGTTCCATCTATCAAGGTCCTGCGACAATAATAGTCTCTTCCTAAGAAGCAAGGTATAAAGTTTATGTGGAAGGGGCAGAAAACATGTTCTGGTCTAAATGGCTTCTGTGAGGTTTTGTGTGGGAGCCGAAAGAGACAGACGCATAGCCTTCATTTCACGCAATCATCTCATCTGGGCGATGATATCCTCGCTAAGGACATCCCTATCGTCCATTTTGGTCTTTACCATAAGCTTCGTGAAACCTCTGGGACATCGAGTACGTCTGGAGGATGCTATTTTGAGAAGGCCATTATCCTGAAAGGTACAAATCCTTCAGGTGTGCGGCACCTCGAACACTGGAGCTCTGGGAGGATATCAGGTTTGCCTTCCTTGGACGTAGTTCTCGATCAACATGTGCATCCGCTCGAGTTGTTGAAGTAACGGCGATGATGAGTTCCGTCGATGACGTTGACCGATGCTTCCGAATGCCTTTGGACGTCGAAAGAGGTTTCTGAAATAGTAGGACATATTACACTATGAGCGTCACACAAAACGAAGAAGGGGCTCGATATCAGCGCGATCGACTTCCGGTCCCACCACATAGCACTCGCTATAAAGGAATAAATCCTTCCAGTTCAGCATGGAGTACCGGTCCAGCGTAGACGAAATCTTGCCGTTCAACGTCGTCGTCTGGATATTGTTATTTATCAAGACGGGAAGGAGCTGGGCATCGGATGGCGTGGAGGATCGACGTCGAAATGGAGGTTCCACGAGACACCAACCTCCTTCACACGGGCGGAGAAATGCGGATTTGCACTTTGATGATTGGCATGGGCGTGATGAGCTGAGAAAGCGACACTGATCACAAGAGCTCTCGCCAATGGTCGAGAAATCCGGAGACAGCGACATCTTGGAGAAAGGGCGCTGAGGAGAACATGCGGAAGCTGTCAGCGTGAACTGGGCCAGGGGAGTATATAACCACAGAGAGAGCGCGTAAGAGCGGAAAATGGCCCGAAGGGCAGAGACGGGTCCGTGCATGCTGAAGTATTTGTCTGACCACCATTGAAATGGGTAGCAATGTGTTCCAACATGACATCTAAATGTGACGGCGAGGCGAATGAAGGGATGTGTGAATGTGAAGTGGCGAACGTCCTGAGAGAGAAAGTAGACTGTGAAGTAGCCGATATTTTCCCGGTGGTCAGCTGAAGGGGCATTGAGCCGAAAGAATTTAGAGTCCACGCGGAGCGGGAGAGAGCTCTCCAATGATGTCAGATGTGACCGGTAGGCCAAGAGGTAGCTTTCACGTCAAGCATAGACGCGCAGCGATCCTCCCAGAGGGCTGATTCGTCGCAGGACGTCATTCGGAAGGCATCAAACGGGCATGAACATAGATTTGTAATTATCACTATCCCGCGCGGTAGAACCCGTTCGTGCTAGAGATGAGCCCCAAACGATGCGGCCGCTGCTGAGTCTCTTTGATCTCTTTATCACGGGCAAGGAGCTCAGATTTGAGGTGACAAATGTGGCCCTTCACGGTTGCCAACGTCTCCAAGTCCTGAATGCCCCACACGAAGGAGCGCCTTATAGCCGGGATGCAGTGGTGATGGAAATCATGAATGTCCTGTGTAAATTGTATGAGATGACCTAGCATGGACTATAGAAGAGATAGGACGAACAGTAGGGCACTTTGATTCTATCGGTAACGGTCTATTCGACGGTAAGCTCGTCAGTCCGACGTCTGTGAACCAGTACGGGCGAGTCTGATTAATAAGATATCTCCTCATAGGAAGCGAGTCCGTGCCGTCGTGAAGATGATAGTGATAGCTAAGGACGAGCAAGAATGACGATGCACGTGGTAGCGTATTCTGTGTCTGTGTCTGTTGAGACATCACGAAAATGAATAGCCGTTCTGATCTGCGAGTTTTTAGAGGTAGACCATTACTGGGAGAGGTAAACCTACCTCATCGAATCGCATTGGTATACCCACGCGAGGGTACCGCTTATAGCTGGTGCGTGTATCGCAAGAGATGCATTTAGGACATAGAATACCGCTTCGACCTGTAACCTGTCATCTAGTCATACTAGTTAGCCAAAAGCGCACCAATATGAGTGTATCACTCACTGCGCAATGCTCTTCGAGTACTGTTGGTATTGTCCAGAAGGTATGGATTCTTGCAGAATAAAATCGTTCGTTTCAATGTGTTGCGATAAAGGCTTTTCCAGAACCTGGGTGCACATCACTTCTTTCAGAATGTCGATGGCAGATTCACGACGGCCAACGTTTATAGCCAACAGACTGCGGCGACCGGCTTGGTCCAGTAGATTGCGGTTGGAACAGTAGTGAAGGGATGATGCGCGCCCTTCAAGTGAGAACTGTCATTTCTAACGGAGATACGAAAGTACTTCGACGGGGGTCGTCGTCGCCGCGATTGAGTCCGAGTCGCGACAGATTCGACGCTATGTTGTAGCTTGTTTATCTGCCGCATTCCGGACCGCTCTAAGCCGGAGTCCATCATCACTGCGAAGTGACTTTGATACAAACCAGAGTCTTGCCACGGTCCACTGAGCCAACAAAGTGACGCGCCGATGATACTTGCTTCGCAACGGGATTCGGATACATTTCTAGTTGCAATCGCTGATTTTCTCGCTAGAACATGTCTTTTACTCTTTTGGATCGGACGTTTGGGTATATGCACCATCTTGATTCTTCAGTACACCCTCCTAATGGACCGCCAGCGTATGCTGAATACTTTCCTCTTATTCTATGCAACTATCCTCTGTCATCCTGCTGAGGAGCACCATTCCCCACTGGAGGAACTGAATCTGAACTGGTTTTGAAAGTTAGAACACCGTGGCCCGGTACCTCGTACTAGTTACTTTGATAGTTGTCTTCCCTCAGTTGACTGAACAATGCTCATAGGCTAAAGTTAAAGGATATCTTGAATTGCTAGGGAATTAGATTCCATCGGTCTTTTTCGAATCTATTCGACTATCCATTTGCTTCTGTGGAGCTAGAAATGGCGTCAAATCACTGGAAATAATGAATATCAATCTGCTCAGCCTTGCGAAAGAATGCATGTTATCTACTAATCAGACTCTCACGGACCGTCCACCATCCTCAGTTACTCTTGTTCAACCGCATCGCCAAGTATGGTCGGGCAATTCGCTTCCAGAGCACCAAATTCAAACCAGTCGCTCGCCAGATCACGGTGATCTGGTCAGCAATATTCCGCGGGTCGACATGATGTCAACGTGTTTTATATACCCTATGCTTACTCCTTTCGTAGACAAGTGACCTGCTAGAGTTCAGGAATTCTCTATTCTTATCCGATGCCCAGCATACGAAACCGATGAAGGATCAGTCTTCGCTCTTTGTGACATCCTTCCGCATATGCGAATGCCAGTGGTCGTCGAGTTTGTCTGCTCAAAAGAAAATTCGAGTCGTACTCAAAGGCAACAGCCGCCGGGAAAGGATAGAAATCAGAAATACGATAGTCATTAGCACATTTGCTACTATCCAGCAATATTTTTTTCTCTATCTAATTGCCCAACAAACGAATGGACTTTCTATAAATCGCCAAAATCCTTCGATCCGTTCGCCTTAGAGGCCGACGCCGAGGGGGGTACAACCAAGAGAAACAAGGCCGTTCTAAGGAAATGTGAGCATAGAATCAATCTGGATAACACTGTTACTGACGTAGTTGTTGCTATCACAACAAACGACTTGGTTGCTGCACGGGGTCGAGCCTAGACCAACGACGGTGATCGGGGTGCAGGACACACCACTGTAGAACAAAGGAATCAGCCATGAGCTGCCGTCTATTGAGGGTACAGAAAACCTACACATTGCCAGTGAGTTGACCGGCGACGACTCCAAGAAGGCCCAAGAGGCTCGAAACGGGGGCACTCAAATCGGTGGACTGGTAATTCTAGTCAGCTTTCGCATCAATCAGCGGCGAAGTACAGACTCACACTCTCAGTAGAATCACAACACTGTGCGGAACCATTCGCGCAAGCGACACCTTCACCACCGCCACTGGGAATGACACCAGTTGGAATGATGCCAGTCGGGATGATACCAGTCGGAAGAGTGGGAAGGCTACCGGTCGGAAGAGTGGGGATGATACCAGTCGGAATGATGCCAGTCGGAATGGCACCAGCAGGAAGGACGCCACTAGGGATGGCACCAGCGGGAAGGATGCCACTGGGTATGAGACCGCTGGGAATGAGACCACTGGGAATGAGACCACTAGGAATGATACCAGCGGTCGCAAGGAGAGGTAGAGCCAGGAGAGAAGTGAAAGAGATTTGAGCAAACATTGTGAAGTGAGAATAAGCTGTTACGGTTGTGAGAGCTTGATAATACCTGCTGCTTTAATCCCTCTTTTATAGCCTTCGTCTGGGGATGGAGGTCATCGGTCGACGGTCATGGAGCGTAGCTGTGTGAGCACCCACGACCACTGGAGGGAAAGAGTGACGCTAATAACACCGCCAACGATCATGAAGCCTCCCCCACGGTACATTTCCATGACGTCGGGAACCGAGGAAGCGAGTATCAGTCAAGAATAGTCTCATGTCACGGCGTGAACACATTTTCCGACCATCATTTTCAGTGCATGGGCTCTTTCGCTCATTCGTGCAAGACATAGCTATGGGGGATGTGGGAAGGTGTTTTCGAGAGATTTAGTATCTCGTGTGATTATTGATGGTCCCCGCTGCCGTCCCAACCCTTGCCGATCATCGAGACATATTGACCGCAGTACTGTTTGGAAAATACCAATTTAATGCAAGGTGGTATCGTGAGAACCAGTTACAAACCTTTCTGCTATCCCCTTTTCATGATGTCATGTTGATTGGTGGTACACAGGGCGTCTGGAGGCGCCTTTTCCTGAAGACTTTTGTATTTTGGCACTGGTGCCGATCTAGGCGTAAGGTCGCGAATACGTCCACGCTTTCTGACTCCAAAGCTTTATTCCTTCGTAGCAGTGCCAGTGTTGGTTGAACATAGAACCTACGACTCGTCGCGAATGGCCGAACCGGCCATGAAATTAAGGGCGCAACCTCGTAGAAGTCAAAGCACGAGGTGTGTCATGCGACAAACGTCCATGATCGACAATCTACCGCTGTATTAGGGCAGAACTTGAAAGTGTTTATTTTTCGTTGACACTAACAATTGTTCTATACCTACCTGAATACAAGCCATGTCTGACCCAACAAGAGCGAGCTCCTCCAACAGTCCAACAGAAGGGTTGCTATACAATGACGCCTCTGCGGGACATATCGCTTGTCGGAGCTCCGGAGACGTCACGGATGTTGGAGAGTGGGTACTGGAAGATACATTCCTTGTCCCTGAATATCTTGGAGAGAATGTTCGCAAGTTTGATATCATTAGCAGATCCAAATGCGTACTAGGAATCGGCCACGAGAAACATTGTGAGAAAGATTGGATCGCTGGTCGCCGTGTAAGACAGGGCTCACAGCCAAATGTACAGGAAGTATGGCTGAGAACAGTAGTTCCATCCGATGTCCAGCACCGAGACTATAACAGTCTCTTCCGAAGACACAGAGTACAGATTTCATGTGGAAGGAACAGAAAACCTGTTCCTGATCGAATTGGCTTCTGTGAGTCTGGCGAGGGAGCCGCTCGAGTTGCTGAAGTAACGCTGATGGTGACTTGTCCGACGACTGGGACGACCGTTCCCAAATGGCTTTGAGCGTCGAAAGTGGCACTGGTAAGGTAGGAAAATGCTCGCAATTGCGCTCTGGGCGCCGTACCAAATGAAGAAGGGACTCGAATCAGCAGGTTCGACTTCTAGTCCTACCACACAGTGCGCGCGCTCTTCATAAAGGAACAACTCCTTCAAGGCCGGCATGGAGCACCGGTACAGACCAGACGGAATCTCGTCATTCATTGTCCGCGTCCGGATATTGTTATGCGCGAAGACGTGAAAGAGCTGTGCGTCGGATGGCGCGAAAGATTGAATGATGCGCCCCGTATACAGGTTGGTCAATACACCAGCCCTTCACTCAAGTGTAGAAATCTGGGTTTGCGTCTTCTAGGATGATGAGCTGGGAAAACGGCACTGACGTAAGAGCCCGGCACTGGTCGTTATACCCGGAGAAAGCGACGTCCTGGAGAAGGACATCCGAGGAAAACTTGCGGAAGATGTAGGCGTGGGTTTGGCTACGAGGGCATATAACCACACAGGACGTGCGGGAGCGGAAAATGGTCGGAGAAGGCTTGAAGGCCGAGGGGGCTCCGTGTATGTTGAAGCAAGAATAGACTGCGAAGTAGCCAATATTTTCCCGGTAGCCGGCGAAGGGGCATTGAGTCGAAAGAATTCTGAATCCATGAGGGGCGAGAGAGAGCTCTCCGATGAGGTCAGGTGTAACCAGTAGGCCAAGGGGTAGCTTTCACGTCAAGCATAGACACGCAGCGATCCTCCCAGAGGTTGATTCGTAGCAAGACGTCATTCGGAGGGCGTCAAACGGGCATGAACATGTATTTATGATTATCGATATCCTGCCTGGCCGAACCCATTCATGCCGGAGATAAGCTCCGAACGATGTGGCCGCTGCTGAGTTTCTTTGATATCTTCATCACAAGCAAGCGCAATATGGCCTCACAGTTGGATTGTCAGGAATGCAGTGGTGATGGCAATCACGGATGTCCTGTGGAAATTGTATGAGATGATCTGACATGGACGATAGAAGAGATAGGACGGACAGTAAGGCACTTTGATTCTATCGATAACGGACTATTCGAGGATAGCCCGTCCGTCCGACGTCTGTGAACCAGTACGGGCGAGTCTGATTAATAAGATATCTCCTCATAGGAAGAGACTCCGTGCCGTCGTGAAGATTGAGGGAGTTTTTATGATAGTGATGGCTGAAGACGAGCAAGAATGACAATGCACGTGGTAGCGTATTCTGTCTCTGTCTCTGTTAAAGCATCGCGCAAATGTTTGAATAGCCGTATTGATCTGCGAACTGTTAGAGACAGACCATCCCTGGGAGATGGGAGAGGACAGATGTACCTCATCGAATTGCATTGGTATACCCACGCTACAGGGTACCGCTTATAGCTGATGCGTGTATCACAAGAAATGCATTTAGTATATAGAATACTGCTTCGACCTGTAGCCTGTTATCCCATCATGCCACTTAGCCAAAGCGCACTGATATAAGAGCAATACTCACTGCGCAACGCTCTTGAAGGACCATTGATATTGTCCAGAAGGTAAAGATTCTTGCAGAAGAAAAATCGTCGCTTCATGTTGGTGATAAAGGGCTCCGGACCTGTTCCCGAACCTAAGCGCACATCGCTTCTTTCAGAACGTCGGTAGCAGGTTCATGGCGGCCAACATTTATAGCCAACGGGCTGTGGTCACCGATTTGGCTCAGTAGATTGCGGTTGGAATGATGACGCGCCGCATCGTCTCGTATGGTAGGTCACAGCTACTCTAGTCACAATGATAACGTAGCCACAAAGGTCCAGGAAGCCATTTGGAGGCAACCTGTAGAATGTATTGATCTGGCGAATGGACATGCATGGGCTCAAGTCCGAAATCTTGCGCATCCATCGAGAGAATCAACAGCTCCAAGCGAAGGGTAACTTCAGTATGAAAGGAACGGCGCCTCGGTTTCTGAAGGCCGCTGCCTAAACACTGACAGCTATTTTAGGAAGGACAAATATGAATATTGTGTAAATGTTCGTCCCCAGATTGCCAGCAAATTCCTAGTGCTTCCCCATCTTGCTCTGGAGACTTTGAGAGGTCCTTCAAGTGAGAACTGTCATTTATAACAGAGATACGATGAACAAGCAAGTAGAAAGACGAAAGTACTTCGACGGAGGTCGTCGAGTCGCGACGTCGCGGTTCAAATTCGAAGCTATGTTGTAACTTGTTTGTCCGCCGCGTTACGGACCGCTCCAAGACGGAGTCCATCATCTTTGATTCAAACCAGAGTCTTGCCACGGCCCACTGAGCCGACAAACTGACGCGCAATGATACTTGCTTATAGTACGCTCTGGTTGAGATTCGGATATATCTGTAATTGCAATCGCACATTTTTTCGCTAGAACATGTCTTGTACTCTTTCGGATCGGAGGTTTGGGTAGTAGGTACATTCAGTACATCTTCCTAGTGGCCTCCAGCGTATGCTGAACACTTTCCCCCGTTATCTGCAACCGCTCCCGCTGAGGGCCACCGTTCCCCGCTCGAGGAACTGCCTCCGAACTGGTTTTGAAAGTTGGAACACCGTGTCCCGGTACCGCGTACTAGATACTTTGATATGTTTGCCTTCCCTCAGTGGACTGAACAATGCTCATGGGCTAAAGCTAAAGGATATCTTGACCTGCTAGGGAACTGGATTCCGTCGGCCGTTTTCGAATCTCTTCGACTATCCATTTGCTTCTGTGGGTGCTAGAAACGGCGTCAAATAGCTGGAAATGATGAAAGTCGCCCTCCTTGGCCTTACGGAAGAATACTTATCTTCGACTAATCAAATTCTCACAGACCGTCCATCATCCTCAGTTACGCTGGTTCACCGTGTCGCCATTTACCGTTCGGTAATTCACTTCCAGTGCTCCAAATTCGAAAAATCGACCGGTAGCTGGCCTGATCACCGTGATCTGATCAGCAATATTCCGCGCGTCGACATGATGTTAACGTGTTTTACGTACCTTGTATTTACTCCTTCAGTTTAGCGATTACAAATAACGTGCTCTACGCTCTGTTGAGTGCCCATTCAATTATGATACCGCGAATGATTGTACAACCAAGGATTCCGGCTAAGCGGTGATGTGTATTACTTCAAGCGAGTATGCATGTCAGTAGCCGACGCTACGATGGTTTTTTCTTAGCTGTAAATTGTTGAGGATTGGCGAGCTAGCGTCGGTAATCCTTCGATGTGCATGATAGACAAGTGACCTGCTGGATTTCTGGAGTTCCCTATTCTTAGTAGTATTCGATGCCCAATATACAACACCAATGTGGGAGCAGTCTTCACTCTTTGTGACACCCTTCCGCATATGTGAATGTCGGTGGTCGTCGAGTGTGTCTGCTCAAAAGAAAATTCGAGTCGCACTCAAAGGCAACAGCCGCCGGGAAAGGATAGAAATCAGAAATACGATAGTCATTGGGACATTTGCTACTATCCAGCAATACTGTTTTCTCTATTTAATTGCCCAACGGGTGAATGAACTTTGTAAAAATCACCAGAACCCTTCGATCTGTTCGCCCCGGTCCCTTAGAGGCCGACGCTGAGGGGGGTACAGCCAAGAGAAACAAGGCCATTCTAAGGAAATGTGAGCATAAAATCAATCTGGATAACACTGTACTGACGAAGTTGTTGCTATCACAACAGACGACTTGGTTGCTGCACTGGGTCGAGCCTAGACCAACGACGGTGATCGGGGTGCAGGAAACACCACTATAGAACGAAGTAATCAGCCATGAGCTGCCGTCTATTGAGGGTATAGGGAACCTACACATTTCCAGTGAGTTGACCGGCGACGACTCCGAGGAGGCCCAAGAGGGTCGAAACGGGGGCACTCAAGTCGGTGGACTGGTAGTTCTGATCAGCTTTCGCATCAATGAGCGGCGGGAGGACAGACTCACGCTCTGAGTAGAATCACAGCACTGTGCGGAACCAGTGGCGCAAGCGGCACCTTCACCACCGCCACTGGGAATGACACCAGTTGGAATGATTCCAGGCGGAATGATACCAGTCGGAAGAGTGGGAATGATGCCAGTGGGAATGATGCCAGTGGGAACGGCACCATCGGGAATGAGGCCAGCGGGAATGAGGCCAGTGGGAAGGATACCACTGGGAATGAGACCACTGGGAATGAGACCGGCGGTCGCAAGGAGAGGTAGAGCCAGGAGAGAAGTGAAAGAGATTTGAGCAAACATTGTGAAGTGAGAATAAGCTGTTACGGTTGTGAGACCTTGATAATACCTGCTGCTTTAATCCCTCTTTTATAGCCTTCGTCTGGGGATGGAGGTCATCGGTCGACGGTCATGGAGCGTAGCTGTGCGAGCACCCACGACGACTGGAGGGAAAGGGTGACGCTAATAACACCGCCAACGATCATGAAACTTCCCCCACGGTACATTTCCATGACGTCGGGAACCGAGGAAGCGAGTATCAGTCAAGAATAGTCTCGTGTCACGGCGTGAACACATTTTCCGACCATCATTTTCAGTGCATGGGCTCTTTCGCTCATTCGTGCAAGACATAGCTATGGGGGGTGTGGGAAGATGTTTTCGAGAGATTCAGTATCTCGTGTAATGATTGATGGTCCCCGCTGCCGTCCCGACCCCTGCCGATCATCGAGACATGTTGACCGCAGTGCTGTTTGGGAAATACCAATTTAAGGCAAGGTAGTATCGAGAAAACCAGGTACAAACTGTTCTGCTATCCTTTTTTTATAATGTCATGTTCATTGGTGCTAGTGACAGGGCGTCTGGAGGCGACTTTTTCTGAAAATTTTTGTATTTTGGCACTGGTGCCGATCTAGGCGTAAGGTCGCGAATACGTCCATATTTTGTGGCTCCAAAGCTTGATTAATTCGTAGCAGTGCCGGTGTTGGTTGAACATAGAACCTACGACTCGTCGCGGAATGGCCGAACCGGCCATGAAATTAAGGGCGCAACCTCGTAGAAGTCAAAGCACGAGGTGTGTCATGCGACAAACGTCCATGATCGACAATCTACCGCTGTATTAGGGCAGAACTTGAAAGTGTTTATTTTTCGTTGACACTAACAATTGTTCTATACCTACCTGAATACAAGCCATGTCTGACCCAACAAGAGCGAGCTCCTCCAACAGTCCAACAGAAGGGTTGTTATACAATGACGCCTATGTGGGACATATCGCTTGTTGGAGCTCTGAAGACGTCACGGATGTTGGAGAGTGGGTACCGGAAGACGCTTTCCCTGTCCCTGAATATTCTTGGAGAGAATGTTCGCAAGTTTGATATCATTATCAGATCCAAATACGTACTAGGAATCGGCCACATGAAACATTGTGAGACAGCTCCCTGAAGGAGGGGGAACATTGGGTCGCTGGTCGCCGTGTAAGAAAGTGTTCACACCCAAATGTACAGGAAGTATGGCTGAGAACAGTAGTTCCATCCGATGTCGAGGTACCGAGGCTATAATAGTTTCTTCCGAAGAAGCAGAGTACGAAGTTCATGTAGAAGGAACAGAAACCCTGTTCCTGATCGAATTAGCTTCTGTAAGTCTTGCGTGGGAGCCGCTCGAATTGCTGAAGTAATGGTAATGGTGGCTTTTGTCCGACGACTGGGACGACTGTTCCCAAATGACTTTGCGCGTCGAAAGTGGTATTGGTAAGGTAGGAAAATGCTCGCAGTTGCGCTCTGGGCGCCATACAAAACGAAGAAGGGACTCGAATCAGCAGGTTTGACTTCTGGTCCCACCACATAGCGCGCGTGCTCGCTGTAAAGGAACAACTCCTTCAAGTCAGGCATGGAGCACCAGCCCAGAGCAGACGGAATCTCTTCGTTCAATGTCAGCGTCCGGATATTGTTATGCGCGAAGGCGTGAAAGAGCTATGCGTCGGATGGCGTGGAAGATTGCACGACGCGCCCCGTATGCAGGTTGGTCTGAGTCGGTCAATACACCAGCCCTTCACGCAAGTGTAGAAATCTGGATTTGCGTTTTCTAGGATGATGAGCTGGGAAAATGGCACTGACGTGAGAGCTCGGCACTGGTTGTTATACCCGAAGAAAGCGACGTCCTGGAGAAGGAGATCCGAGGAAATCTTGCGGAAGATGTAGGCGTGGGCTTGGCCTACGAGAGCATATATCCGCAGAGGGCGCGCGGGAGCGGAAAATGGATGGAGAAGGCTTGAAGGTCGAGGCGGGTCCGTGTATGTTGGAGTATATCTCGGGCCACCGCCGACAAAGAGTAGTTATATCTTCCAATGAGAAGTAACGAACACCCTGGGAGGGAGAGTAGACGTTGAAGTAGTTAAAAGGGAATTGAGTCGAAGGATTATTGTAGTCCATAGGGAAGTGGAGGAACGGGAGAGCTCTTCAATGATATCAGATGTACCGAGAAGCCAAGGGAACGTCAAACATTGACACGCAGTGATCCTCGCAGAACTATATGAAAGATTCGGAGCAAGACGTCATTCGGAAGACGTTGAACGGGTGCGAACATGAATTTATAATTTTCGAAATCCTGCGCGGCAAAACCTCG
The DNA here is from genome assembly GCA_022818075.1 of Armillaria altimontana. Lineage (NCBI taxonomy): Eukaryota > Fungi > Basidiomycota > Agaricomycetes > Agaricales > Physalacriaceae > Armillaria > Armillaria altimontana. The sequence continues at coordinate 377,337 of JAIWYR010000012.1, forward strand.
TTCGTGCTGGAGATGAGCCCCGAACGATGTGACCTGTTGCAGCAGCAAAGATCAGATTCGAGGCGAAATATGATGCCGACGATGATCGTCCCATACGAAGGAGCACCAGTATATTGCTGCACATGATATGTGGCCCCACAGTTGGATTTACCGGGATACAGCGGTGATGATAATCAAGGATTTCCTGGAAAACATATGAGATGACCTAACCTGAACAATAGAATAGATAGAACCAACAGTTGACCAACAGTAGGGCGCTCTGATTCCATCCATAACAGACTGTTCGAGAGGAGCTGGCCCGTCGGACGCCTGCGAACCAGTACGGGCGATTCAGACTAAGAAAACATCTCCTCATAGGAAAAGACTCCGTTGCCGTCGTGAAGATTGGGGGTGTTGCGAGGATGACAATGATGGCTGAGGACGAGTAAGAATGGCAACGCGCGCGGTAGCGTATTCTATCTCATTTTCTGTTAAGACATCGCGCAAATCAGCCATATACTTGAATAGCCATATTAAACCACGAAGTATCAGAAGTAGACCATCCTTGGAGGAGAGGACAAACGTACCTTATCGAACTATATTGGCATGCCCACGCTACAGTGCGCATTTATAGCTGATGCGTATATCGCAAGAAATGCTTGTAGTATATCGAACACCGCTTCGACCTGTAAGCTGTCGTCACGTCCTGCCAGTTCGCCGGAAGCGCACACCAAGATAAGAGTGTTGCTCACTGCGCAATGCTCTTCGCAATCTTGGGGCCGTCGACCTTGGCCATAAAAGGGATTCTCGCAATAGAAAAAACATCGTCACTTCGTGTTAGGCTTCCAACCTGTTCCAGAAAATCAGTTCTTTCAGCGTCGATGGCAGAGTCCACGGTGACCTACAAGCATATAGCCAAGAGGTTACAGCTTCCGGTTTGGCTCAGTAGATTGCGGTTGGAATGATATTGAGGAGATGATACGCACTCGTATGGCACATCAGAGCTCCTCCCTTTCAAACGTCGACGTAGCCGCAGAGAAATCCCTTTGGAAACCAGTGCATGGCCGCCGGCGAAAAATTGCGCATCCATCGAGAGAATCAAGCAAGGATACCTCCGAGCGAAGTCTGAAAGGAACCGCGCATTATTTTCTGAAGACCACTGTCTATATATCAAAAATTTCCAGGACGGACAAACATAAATATTGCATAAATGTACGCACCATAATTACCTAGCAAATCTTTACCCATCTTGCCCTCGGGAGTTTCATGGGGATAGAGACGCCGCCATTCCTAGCACAGGATACGAGGAGCAGGTGTGAAAAGACGAAAGTGCCCCGACGAAGGTCATCGTCGCGATCGTCGAGGTTTAGTCGCGCCGCGCGCTCAGATTCGAAGCGATGTTGTAGCTTGTTTGTCCAGCCCACCCGGGCCGATCTAAGCCGGAGTCATTCACTGCTGATTCAAATTTCCAACTTGTTTCACACCAAGTCGACAAACAGACCTTGCAAAGGCCAATACTTACTTCGCATCCGTTCGGGTTGTGAGTCGTACATGTTTCTGGTTGTTGAAGTCGCTGATTTTTGCTAGAACACGCCTTTGACTCTTTGGGAGTTTTTCACCATCGCCAGTGGCATCAATTGATACGTCGCCTTTGGTACATTCATGGCGTCTCCAGCACATCTTCAGTGGACCGCCGATGTATGCTTACTGCATTCTCCCATGTTCTCTGCAACGGTCTTTTGTCTTCCCGGTGATAGGCCCCATACGGACTATGATCCGATTACCTCAATATGTTTGTACAAGAAAAATATCTTGGACTGAACGATGCTCATGGACTAAAGTTAAAGTATACCTTGACTAGCTAGGAATCCGAGTCTGGCGCTTTCTGTAGGAACTCTTGCGCTATACTCTTGCTTCTGGGGATACTCGAAACGGCGTCGAATATCTAGAAATTATAATAGTCAATCGGTTTATCCCGGTGGAAGAGTACACTGCTAATTCACTCTTATTCAACCACGCGGTCAATTCCAAGTCAATGCACTGAGAGAGTTTAGTCAGGCAATTCGCTGGGACATCTTTAATTCGAAAGATCGACTAGTAGCTTCTCCAACTAGACTGATTGAACAATATTCTGTAGGTCAATGTGATTTTCTAACGCCGCAAGTGCTTCTACAGCCAAGGACTTTGGCCACGCAATGATGCGCAGCACTTCAAGTAAGTAGGCACCATCAAGTGTGTAGCAGAGGCTTACTGTGGTTCTTTAGTAGCTTTAAATTGCTGAGGAAGGCGAGTTTCCGGGTTGCTGAAACCAAATAACGTCGGCAGATCCTTCGATGTACAACTTGGTAGACGAATCACCTGCTGGATTTCTGGATTTCTCTGTGCTTAGTGTTGGATGTCCGATATACGATACTGATGACGGATCGTGACAGCCCTCATTATGTGTGAATTGTCGTCGAGTTTGTTTAACTCAAAGAAAAATCAACTTGCAGCTCTCAAAGGTAACGTAAAGAATAGAAATCAGAAACATGATAGTTAACAACACATTTGCTACTATCCAGCAATAAAATTTTCTCTATCTAATTGCCCAACAAACGAATGAACTTTTTAAAAATCGCCAAAACCCTTCGATCCGTTCGCCCCGGTCCCTTAGAGGCCGACGTTGAGGGGGGTACAGCCAAGAGAAACGAGGCCGTTCTAAGGAAATGTGAGTATAGAACCAATCTGGATAACACTGTACTGACGAAGTTGTTGCTATCACAACAGACGACTTGGTTGCTGCATTGGTTTGAACCTAGACCAACGACAGTGATCGGGGTGCAGGAAACACCACTATAGAACGAAGTAATCAGCCATGAGCTGCCGTCTATTGAGGGTATAGGGAACCTACACATTTCCAGTGAGTTGACCGGCGACGACTCCGAGGAGGCCCAAGAGGGTCGAAACGGGGGCAGTCAAGTCGGTGGGCTAATACTTCCAGTCAACTTTTGTATCAATGAGCATCGGTAAGACAGACTCACGCTCTGAGTAGAATCACAGCACTGTGCGGAACCAGTCGCGCAAGCGGCGCCTTCACCACTGCCACTGGGAATGATGCCAGCGGGAATGATTCCGGCGGGAATGAGGCCAGTGGGAAGGATACCACTGGGAATGAGACCACTGGGAATGAGACCGGCGGTCGCAAGGAGAGGAAGAGCCAGGAGAGCAGTGAAAGAGATATGAGTAAACATTGTCAAGTGAGAATAAGCTGTTACGGTTGTGAGAGCTTGATAATACCTGCTGCATTAATCCCTCTTTTATAGCCTTCGTCTGGGGATGGAGGTCATCGGTCGACGGTCATGGAGTGTAGCTGTGTGAGCACCCACGACGACTGGAGGGAAAGGGTGACGCTAATAACACCGTCAACGATCATGAAGTCCCCCCCCACGGTACATTTCTATGACGTCGGGAACCGAGGAAGGGAGTACCAGTCAAGAATAGTCTCATTTCACGGCATGAACATATTTTCCGACCGTCATTTTCAGTGCATGGGCTCACTCGCTCATTCGTGCAAGACATAGCTATGGGGGATGTGGGAATATGTTTTGGATTTCCAGTATCTCGGGTGATGATTAATGCACCCGCCGCAGTCCCGACCCTGTGGATCATTGCGATATATTGACCATGGTACTGTTCGGAAAACACCGATTTAATGCAACATAGAATCGAGAGAACCAGGCACAAACCTTTCTGCCATGCTATTTCCATAATGTTGCATTCATCGGTGCTGGGGGCAGGGCGTCCAGAGCCGATTTCTTCTGAAGATTTTATTATTTTGGTACTGGTGCCGATCTAGGCGTAAATCGCGAACGCGTCCTCTGTTTGGCTCCAAAGCTCGTATGTGTCGTTGCTTGAACATACATACAGCCAATGACTCGTCGCGAATGGCTCCACCGGCCACGAGATTAAAGGCGCACCCTCATAGAAGTCGAAGCACGATGTCGAAATGTTTCATGATTGTTTTATTAGGGCATGACTTGGAAGTATTTATTTTCTGGATGGACGAGCCACGTCCGACCCAGCAAGATACCCGGAGAAAGCGATATCTTGGAGAAGGGGAGCTGAGGAAAACATGCAGAAGATGCGGGCGTCGGCTGGGCCAGGAGAGTATATAACCGCAGAGAGGGCACGTAAGAGCAGAGAATAGCTGGAGAAGGCTTGAAGGGTCGATATAGGTCCGTCTATAATGAAGTATTTCTTGGTCGACCGTTGACAATGAGTAACAATGTCTTCCAAAATGACATCTCTGGCATCTCCTGCACACATGTGACGGCGTGGCAAAAGACGGGGTATCATGTCCAAGCCAATGCAACGTAGTGAATGTTCTGAGAAGGAGGACAGACTTTAAAAAGTAGACATGCTTGCCAATTGGAAGGCCAATGAGTCGAAATGATCATCGTCGTTCACAGGGAAGAGGAGAAACGGGAGAGCTCTTCAACGCAACGGAGAAGTCGAGGGGCAGCTTTCACGTCAAGCATGGGCGCCCTGTGATCATCGCAGGGGGATATCTGGAAGATCCGTAGCAAGGCGTCCTTCGGAAGATGTCGAACGGGCGCGAATACGTATTTATGATCATTGAGATTCTGCGCGGCAGAACCCGTTCGTGCTGGAGATGATTTTTTGGAGACGCTGGCATAGTAAAGGGCCGCATTCTTCACTATTCCAACGTCTTCGGGTCCAGCTACCCTATACGAGGAGCATTATTATATTGCTACAAATGATATGTGCCAGTGACCACGCAGCTGGATTCTCCGGGATGCAGTGGTGATGGCAATCGGGGATTTACTACGAAATTCATTAAATGACTTGACTTGAACGATAACAGATATAGGACCAACAGCGGGACACCTCTGATTCCACCTATAACAGACTGTTCGAGGGTAGCTCGTCCGTCCAACTTCTGTGAACCTGTAAACGGTGAACCAGTATGGGCGAGTCAGACTGAAAGGCATCTTCCCATGGAAGAGACTCCGTGCCGAAGATTAGGGACGTTGCGAGGATGGAGGTGACGACTGAGAACGAGCAAGAATGACAATGCACGTGGTACCGTATTCTGTCTGTGCGACTGTCTATTAGGACATTGCGCATGTCAGTCATTTCTTTGATTAACCTTATCGGAACTGCGAGTCGGCAGAGATAGATCATCTTCGGAGGAGAAGAAAAACGTACTTCATCGAATTGTATTGGTATGTCCACGCTAGTGCATAACTAGCAAGGAATGTATACAGCATATAGAATACCGCTTTGATAGGTAACCTGTCATCTCCGCATATCAGTTAACCAAATCACACCAAAGATAAGTAAGAGTGTTACTTATTGGGCAATGTTCTTGACAACCTGAGAGATATCAATGTTTTCCGGAATGTATGGATTCTCGCAGGAGGAAAAATGTCGTCACTTTGTGTTGAGCTCCGAAAAGCATGGCCAAGGTTGCGGTTAGAAAGTTAGAATGATACTGAGAAGTTGCACGGCATCATCTCGTAAGGCTGGTCAAAGCTACACCTTTTCCAGTGTCAACGTGGCTGCAGAGGAATCCCGTTAAAACTTGCAGAGCGTATTAATCTGTGCCGGATGGCCGAGTCAAACAGAGTCTTGTACATCAATCGAGAGAATCAAGTAAAAATACTTCCAACCGAAGCGTATTTTCTGTCTAATAGTAGCAAACAGAGCTGCATCCTATTTTATAAAGAACACTTCCTACATTCTAACCGTTGTCAGGGCAGGCAAACACAAATATTGAGCAAATGTACGCACCGGGAATGATGGTCTCAAATTCTTAGTGCTTCACCGTCTTTCCCTTGGGATTTGAGTACATGAGTGTTTCAATAAGGTGTTCCCATTTCAACGGAGATATAGGCAGGTCAGTAAAAAGACAATCGAGCCCGTCGTAGTAGCGAGCTGCGAGCGTCGCAAAGCTGTTTCAACTTGTCTCCCACGTTCCGGTCCTCGGACCGCTCTAAGCCGAAGTTGATCGAACACGGAACTTGCACGGAACACTCGTTGAACATTGAGATTTGCTAGAATCAAGCCAGAATACTTACGCCCTACACTCAGACTTCATTATCGTACTGACACATTGGCCTGACACTTACTGCCCAGACACGTGTTCAGTATATACTCGTCTCCAGCCTCCAGGACATACATGCTTATGTCGAGGGCGGCACCCATCTCTGATATCACAAATGCTTCTATCATCAAAGATTTTGGCCAAAAGCTGATGCGTCTAATAAGGCATGCAGCCATAGAATTGACGAGCTTCCGAGTTTCCAGAACCAAATGCCGTCGGCGGATTCCTTAGTAGACAAGTGACCTGTTGGATTTCCGGGGTTCTTGGCAAGTGTGTTCGACGCTCATTTCAAGCCCTTAAGAACACGAGAAAATTTTACAAAACCAGGCCCGCGCAGCGCAGAGAAATAACATGAAATGGCTATATCTACAAAACAGTAATAGCTTCAATGCACTGATGAAAGGGTCATAGCTTTCCGGCTTTCTTCTGTCTTCTAAATTCGGGTAAAGACACCCAGTGCAATGGTCGGAGAACCTTCTTAGCTCGTTCACCAGCTGCTCTTAGTATTTAATGCCACGGTGATGTGAGATCAGTCATGGCTCCTTCTCACACCCTTCCCTGTAGGTGAATGGCCATCAACATTGCCCTGAAAGAACGTTCGATTTGCAGTTCTCAAAAGCAAGTGCCGCCGGGAGAGAATATAATCAGAAACATGATAGTCATTAGGACATTTGCTACTACCCAGCAATATTGTTTTCCCTATTTAATTGTATAACAAACAAATGCACTTTCAAAACAATCGCCGAAACGCTTCGGTTCTCCCCAGTCCCTTAGAGGCCGATGTTAAGGGGGGTGCAGCCGAGAGAAACAACACCGTTCTAGGGAAATATGAACGTAGAATCAATCTAGATAACACTGTACTGACGAAGTTGTTATCATTACAACACACGACTTGGTTGCTGCACTGGGTTCCGCCAACACCAATGACGGTGATCGGGGTGCAGGACAGACCGCTATGGAAGGAAGTAATTAGCCATGAACCATTGTCTACTGAGGAGATGGAAAACCTACACATTGCCAACGAGTTGACTGATGACGACTCCGAGGCTACCCAAAAGGGACACAACGGGGGCAGTCAAGTCGGTGGGCTGATAATTCCAGTCAGATTTCGCGTCGATCAGTAGCAGGAAGATGGCAGACTCACGCTCTGAGTAGAATCACAGCACTGTGCAGTACCAGTCGCGGTGCAAGCGGCACCATCGCCACCGCCACTGGGAATGACAGTAGTGGCGGTCGCAAGGAGAGGTAGAGCCAGGAGAGCAGTGAAAGAGATATGAGCAAACATTGTAAAGTGAGAATAAGCTGTTACGGTTGTGAGAGCTTGACAATACCTGCTGCTTTAATCCCTCCTTTATAGTCTTCGTCTGGGAACCGAAGGTCATCGGGCGACTGTCATGGAGTGTAGCTGTGTGAGCGCCCACGACGAGTGGAGGGAGAGGCTGACGCTAATGACGCAGTCAAGGATCATGAAGCCTCGCCCACGGCACATTTTCATGACGTAGGGAACCGAGGAAGCGAGTATCAAGAATAGTCTCTTGTCACGGCATCAGAATTCTCCGACTGTCATTTTCAGTGAATGGGCTCTTTCGCGCGAGACATAGCCATGGGGAATGTGGGAGTATGTGTTACGGAATTCTAGTATCTCGGGAGATGGTTGATGCTCCTAACCGCCGTCCCGTCCCAGCCGATCATTGAGACATATCGCCCGCGGTACTGTTCGGAAAAAACTAATTCGATGCAACGTAGAATCGAGGGAACCAGATACAGACGTTTCTGCTATCCTCCATAATGTAGTGTTCATCGGTACTGGAGGCAGTGTGTCCGAAGCCGACTTCTTCTTGAAGTTTTTTAACTTTGGCCTGGTGCTGATCTAGGTGTCAGTCGCAAATATGACCATGCTGTCTGGCTCCAAAGCTTGATTCCTTCGTAGCAGTGACTCATATCCGGTGTTGGTTGAACATAAAATCTGTGAACTCGTCGCGAATGGCCGAACCGGTCATGGGATTAAGGACGCACCGTCATAGAAGTCAACGCACGAGGACTGTCATAAGACAGATGTTTAATGATTTTCGCATTAGAACACAAAGCGATTATTTTCTGGATGGATATCGACAAAAATAAAGGTTCTATACCTACCTGTATACGAACCGTGTCTGACTCAACAACAACGAGCGCTTTCAAAGCTCAACTGAAGGGTCGCGCTGTACAATGATGCCTATGCGGGGCATACATTACTGGTCGGAGTTCTAGCGACGTCACGACTGTTGGAGAGTGACATATGGTGCTAACGAGAAGATACTCGCCCTGTCCCTGGATATTCTTGGAGAGAATGCTCGTAAGTAAGTTCGAGATCATTGACAGATCAACATACGTACTAAGATAGATATCACAGGAAAGATTGTAAGAATGCTCATTAAATGAGTGTGAACGTTAAATCGCTGGTTGCTGAGTAAGAAAGGGCTCACAGCGGAATGGACGGAAAGCATGGCTGAGAACAATAGCTCCATCTGTAATGAGACTAATATCCTCTTCTTACGAACAGAGGTCAAAGCTCAATCCGTGCCTGGTCGAATGCACTGCTGTGGCGCTTTGGCGTGGGGAGCTGAACGAAATCAATTCATTCGGATGCCGTGAATACAGCAATAGTTTAAAGCTCCTCTACTGCTTCGAGTCTCTTCATTTTTATTTTTGAGAGATGCACCGAACGTATGATAGCGAATAGGACGGCTGATCGGGCTTGGAGCTCCCAGTCGTAACAGCATGACAGCTAGCGCTGCGTCAGGACCAGTAAGAATGCAGGTCTAGATAAGTGAAAGAAGCTCTTACGCACACATGGCCCCTTGGAGTTTGCCGTGCACAGTCGTTGCGAGAAAGCATTTACAGCTGAAAACAGATAGTCGAGATACCGATAGACAGCAACATCCATAACAAAAAGCAGCTCACGTACGGGAAAAACCAGCCCGAACAGCAATTTAAAAGAAACAGTTTTCAAAAACACTTCCAGGCACCGAGCGCAACCTTTGCTAGCTGCAAGAAAGTTTCTGGATGCGCACGTATCCGGCAGAAAGATCAACAAAATGTCGTAGACATGGAGGGAAGAAGATGAACCTGCTACAGAACCCCTTGCTAGCTCATACACCGGGGCTATCCTCAGTAACGAGAAGGATGCTCGCATATTGACAATACAGTCGAGCGTTTTCTAAAGAACTCTGGTATTATTCGGAATATAGAGACAACTAAGGGACCAAATATGCGCACCCTGGATGAATTTTTGAACCGGAAAGACGAAGTTCTGTTCTCTGTATTCACTCGTAGGATTCCGTTTGGATTATTGCATCGTCGTCTGTAGCTAACTGGAAGACTCGGATGGATGGTCGAGCGCATGGAATCCACTCATACTGGAGTAAAATTTCATGCTGTGGGTCGATTCAAAGCATCAGCAAATTTGCTCTGTACAAAAAGTAGAGGGTGACGTACCTGGCGGCGTATGACAAAAGCCCGCTCACTGCTGATATGTAGCGCTTTCTCCGTCTCGTCACCGTCTCCGCAATTCTTGCCTTGCTACTGGAAAGATTCGTGGTCACTAGTAGAAGAATTGGCATCGTCTGCTTCGTCGGCCTGGGTACTTGATATCATAGACACGGCTCCGAGTTGTGAATACCCTCAGTGACTGTCGTCGAGGGCTTCAGCGCGGTGGGTGTCACGTGCTTACGCCGGCCCATTCTTCGTGCCTCGGACCGGCCACAAAGTTTGCAGGAAGGCGTTCAGTTTAGCCAGATTTGATGGGAGCTCTTTGATTTTTTTGTATCAACTTTCTGTACGGTATGTACCTAGCTCTTTGATCAATACCATGTCTCATAGCATTGCCTGAACCATACATATATACGCATCATTCTGAGCAGGCTGCGAAATCAGACATGTAATACCTCTAATCTGATTTGTTACGCAATGGGTACATCGGGCGTACCACACCTTCAGTTTCAGCATTCGCACTGTGGGGAAAATCAAAGGGATCGTAGCATTTTTCCTGCCATCTTCCTCTTGAGTCTTGGCGCTCTGAAGAAACAGTTGAAGAAAACGATTTCGTTAAGGAACTGACTGATGTAACTGCTATGACAGCTTCTTTGTTTTCGTAGCAATTCATTTGAACTGGTGACGATCTGTCAAAAAGTAGACAGTTATTTATTCCATTGTTGATTCAAGGTACGGAACTAGGAAATAAGACTTACGATAAACTTATTCACGCGTACGTCTCATCAAGCTGAACAAATAGTGCAGGACCTTTACCAGGGCTATCCGCTTTGTGCTCTTCTTCATAAAGCACTTCTGGCGCATGCAACTATACTTCTGCAGGCCTACAGTATTAAGTTAACAGCGGTGGTCGCAACTTCGGTAGAACCAAGAGAGCAGTAAAAGAGATAAAAAAACATTGTGATTGAGTTGTACAATTGAGGGATTGAGAACCCCTCTTATATAGGCTTCGTTCGGGAACGGACTCGGAGAGACGTGACCTATTTACTTGTCCGACTAATGAATGAACTTCCCAAGGTTACCAAACTCCCCGGTAGCTCAGAGGCCGATGTTGAGGGGGGTGCATCCGAGAGCAATAAGACCGTTCTAAGTAAATGTGTGAGCAGCGTCCCTCTGCATGATATTGTCACTTACAAAGTTATTATCATCACAGCAAACAACTTGGTTGTTGCACTGGGTTCCGCCAACACCAATAACGCTGATGGGGCTGCAGGTCACGCCGCTGTAGAGATGTTGTGAACCTCGGCATCTAGTTAGTATGTGACAGAACCTACACATTAGCAGTGAGATCGCCGATAACGACTCCGAGGAGACCCAAGAGGGTCGTGACGCTGGGACTCAAGTCGCTGGGCTATCAAGAATTCTGCTCAGGTTTCGCGTCGACCGGTAACGGCGAAGATAGACTCACGCTCTGGGTAGACTCGCAACACTGCGCGGTACCAGTAGCGCTGCAAGCGGCACCTTGGCCACCATTACGGGGAAGGACAGTGGCTGTCGCAAGGGTGAGGAGAACAGCGAAAGATGAGATACGAGCAAACATTGTGAACTGGGATTGATCAAGAGAACTTGAGGATACCCAGTACTTCGACACCTCTTTTATAGTCTTCATCTCTGGGATCACAGAGAAGTCATTTGGCCGTGGAGTAGAAACAAAAATACAGCGGTGTGAGTGTCCAGGACAAGTGGAGTGAAAGAGTTACGCGAATGACACGGTCAAGCCTCGGTTATCGGATATCTTCATGATGTACGGAAGCGAGCAAGCGACCCCGAGACAAAAATACTCCCTTGTCACGTCGTCGACATTCTCCGCTCATCATTTTCCGCACCAGACGTAGCCTATAGTCATAGAAAAGTGGTCTGCAAAGATCTGGTAGATATTCCCCCCGCCAATTCACTGAGACACATCGATGGCGGTACTCGTCGGAAAACTCCAATGTAATGCAACGTTGCATCGGAAGAACCAGACAAAACCATAACTAAGTCTCTGCTGTCATATTTTTATAAATTCGGGTTCCTCGGTGTCGAAGGGGGAGCATCCAGGGTAGATTTCCTTATGAAGCTTGTTTTTTTGGCACTGGTAAGGGTCTGGGCGTCCATCATGCACACGTTCGACTCCAAAGATCCATGCGGTGGTGATTGAACGTACAACCTATGGATTGTTCATGAACAGCCGGGCCGGCCAGGAGGCAAAGAACGCACGTACGACATTCAGACACAGAAGTTAGAGCACGAGTTCTGTCATGAGATGGGCGCTTCATGTCTTATTGTTTTAAGGTCCTGGGTACAGAATATCATGTTTTGGAAGAGTATAGTGACCTTGATACAATCTGTCGAGTCTGAATCCAACAAAGAGTCGGTCGGATGGGTCGCTGTACCATGTCGCCTAAGTGCTATGCTTGACAGAACACTCAGTTGCTGGGCGGAGTCCCAGAGCCGTCATGCTGGACATATGATGCTAACGTGAAGATACTTGCCCTGTACCTGAATATTCTTGGGAGAGAATTCCCGCAAGTTCCTTCGATTCGTATATTGGGTAAAGCCTGGACATTGGGATGTCGACAGAATCACTGCTGGAGGGTGAACACTAAATGACATGTGAAGAAGGGCTCATAGTCAAATGGACCGAAGCACGGCAGATTACGAGTAACGCCATCTATCGAGAGTCTCTTCCTCAAGAACACACATGAAGTTCATGTGGAAGACTAAATGACCCGTTCCTGCTCGATGGGCTTCTGCGATGTTGGGAGCTGGATGAAATCAATTCATACCGAATCAGTCGCTCACGGATAGGGCGACAGCTTGAAGCTCCACTATATGAATTATCTCTCCAAGAGATGTACCGAACGTATGACAAGGACAGACGGCGGTAGAAGCAGAGCTACAACTCAGACTGATCGGGAGTTTTCAATCGAAAAGGCATGGCAGACAACACTGGATGATAACCAATAAGAATAGGGACCAGAGAGATGAAAGAAGCTTATATATACACTCACGTCGGCCCTTGAAGCCCGTCATGCACAATTGTTTCGAAAGACATGTTTAATTAAGGAGTACCAATAGATGGCGATGCGCATAACAGAAAGTTGCTCGTATACATACGAATTAGCCTCTGAGTAGCCTTCCTTGCGTAAAGACCCTGGCAGCGGAGGAGTCCGAGGTCGAGGGTGCCGAGTCTGTTCGAAGGTCAGAAAATGCACATTACGTACCATATAGTCCATTGCTTTGACGACCGGTAGCCACACCTATTAGTTTGACTCAGCACAGCATCGAGTTGTGATGAATGTCGGTATTAGAACGGTGAGCAAGCATCTAATGCGCCAGATCGCCCAGCTAGTCATTGATAGTGTTTCATAACCCTCGGCTTAGGAAGTTTGGAGGAACTTGCCGTTATTTCAACTGTGAGGAAGGATTTCGAGAAAGGAGCGCGAACCAAACACGAGGTGCGGTGAGGTGATGGCAGTTGCAATCCAAGCCTTAGTCCAGTGTTTATTTGCATGTTCCCTTTCGGACCGTTGGGCCGAATCTGCTCAATCTTCAAGCTAAAGAAGGTTCGACTCACAACTCTCAATTGTAACCGCCAGTAAAGTTAAACTTGATAGTCATTAGCATAACCGCTACTATCCAGCGTTATTGAATTCCTAACCTAAGGTATCTGTCTACCTCTGCCATCTGGACTTATTATTTTCCGATATCACCAAAATGTTCTTAGTCGTGAATTCTTTTAGAGGCCGACATTGACAGGGTTGCAGCCGAGGGCAACAACACCGTTCTGTTTGCGAGAAGGAAACGTAAGCTGACAAGTCAACTACATAGAAATGTTACTAACGAAGGTGTTATCATTGCAGCAGACAACTTGGCTGTCGCATTGGGTTATGCTAATAGGACCAACAATAGCGATGGTACTGCAGGTCACACCACTGTAGAGCAAGTAATCAGACATGGACAACGCCCGACTAGCATGATGGAATACATACACATTGCCAATGAGGTCGCTGATGTCGACTCCAAGGGAGCCTAAAAGGCTCGTAACCCTGGGGCTCAAGTCGGTTGGCTAAAATTATGTTCAACGTCGCTCGCGCGGATTGATGGAGAGGAGACTTACGCTCTGAGTAGACTCACAACACTGCACATTGCCAGTGGCTGTGCAAGCATCAGCGCCACCACGGGGAAGGAAGGAAGGGGAGCCGACAGGGAAAGGAGTGAAGGAGGGCATGGGGGAGAGTTTAATAGGGGAGACGACAGGGAAAGGAGCGAAGGAGGGCATGGGGGAGAGTTTAATAGGGGAGACGACAGGGAAAGGAGCGAAGGAGGGCATGGGGGAGAGTTTAATAGGGGAGACGACAGGGAAAGGAGCGAAGGAGGGCATGGGGGAGAGTTTAATAGGGGAGACGACAGGGAAAGGAGCGAAGGAGGGCATGGGGGAGAGTTTAATAGGGGAGGCGACAGGGAAAGGAGCGAAGGAGGGGAGAGGGCCGAGTTTAATGATGCTAAGAGTAGACTCGGCGGTCGCGGTCGCGGTCGCAAGGAGAGGTAGTGCTAGGAGAGTAGTGAAAGAAATAAGAGTAAACATAGCGAATGAGATTAAGCTGTATGATTGTGAGGGCTTGAGGTATACCTAGCACTTTAATGCATCTCATATAGCTTTCCAACTCGTCCTCTCTGGGAACGGAGGTCATCAGCCATGGAGCAGAAACCAAGATACAGCGTCTAGGTCCCTCTGGGACGAGTGGAGGGTGTGGGTGACGCAAATGACGCGGTCAAGAATCATTTATCCCTGCTCACCAGGTCCGATCCATGATGTGGGGAAGCAAGCAAGCGAACATCAGTAAAAATAGTTCCATATCACAGTGAGAGCGATCTCCGGTCTTCGTTCCTACTGGATAATGACCTCGCCATGGGAAGACGAAAGCGCTATTATGGAAATCGAAAGTTCGGATGATTGATCAACACGATATTTGAGAGAGAAAGTACAAGAGTCTGCCGTGTTTCTCAGGACGCGACATTGCTTTAGACTCGGCTTCGCCAAAAAGTACAACCAACATTTCGCCGTTCGAAGGCGGTCCTGGCGGGGTCAGTAAGGGAAAAAGTGGATGCAGTGTGGGTGCCGGGGTACGCCGCCACCTTGGAAGCCGATTTAAGCCGATGATTGAGAATTGGCACCAGAGCCGATCCAGGCGTAAGTCGTGAATATGGATATGTCCAGGTTGTTGTACTCCACAATTGCGATCAATTCTTCTGATGCCTTCGTGGTGAAAGTAGTGTTGGCTGAATATACAGCCTACGACTCGTCACAAATGGCCGAACCAAAGATTCAAGATGTGCACACTATGTATGTTCATCCTTACGGTGACCTCCGAACACCTTGAAGTGTTCGGTAACTCGGAAGTCAGAGCTCACATATTCCAGTAAGGCACCATTTTATGTGGACGTGAACAATGATATTACACCAACTTGATGAAAGCCGTGCCCGACAAACAAGAGCGAGCTCTTTCAAGACTCGCGCCTATGCGAACAAGATCCAACTCCGTTTCTGGGGTGTAACGGATGCTGGAGATCAAAATAGTGTTCATTAGGCGTTCTGTTCCTGAGAATTTTTAGAGAGAATACTCAGATGTTTGATGGCTCCGTCCAAGTCCTGACATAGAACACACCAAGGACGACATGAGGAAGCCCTCTGTGGAGTTTTATCCTTGTGCCAAAGTCCAAGACTGGTAGAGAGTGCTCACAGTCGGATGGAACAGAAGAATCGCCAAGCAAAAGGCGGCAGCTCCCGTCGAAGTACCTAGGTTATTCATAGAGAAGGAATGAAGGAACCGTACCTGACCGAATGCGTTTGTGTGGGGCTTGCCGCAAGGTCCTAAAAAGAAATTTGAAAGTATTCGTGCGACGAGCTATAAGTGTACCTTTGTAGATCCATGCTATGAAAGGAATTTCCTTCTCCTTTTCAGAGGTTGGCTCCAACATCATATACGAGCGAGCCTTGCTAGCAAAAATAATATAAACAGGAACGATCAAAGCGGACTCAGAGCCGGAATCAGAATATCAAAATGAATTTGGAATTGCCAGTGTTCACTGTTAACATCATGACAGTCAGCACGGAACGAGGACAAGCATCAACAGTTAGAGCCGACCGGAAGGCTGAGGCGTTTTCTAAATAACGCCCCATATCATTGGGCCAATAACTAGGGTAACGGTGTCAACCCAAATTTACAGCCGTTCGCGGACTCGAATGAAACATAAAGCCAGCGAGCTATAATTGTCCCCAAGATAATTTTACAGGCATCCCGGTTGTGCGTCTAGTAAAGATATCAGCCATTGTCTTAGAAATATGGCAGGAGGAAGATAACAAGCGCATTATTCGAATAACGAATCGACGATTCCCCAGTATTAAAATAAAGTCCACTGGAGGGATGTGTCAGTGTTCTCAGCGCTCGGAATTGTTGCGAAGAACATTTAGACCTGCCGTCACTCACCCAGCATAAAACCTTTAGGCGATCAAACACATGGCTAATCTGGGCATCTGATTCAAGAATTAATGGGGTTGTAATCAAATACTGGCAGCAGGAGAACGTACTTAGAAAAATGGTTCCTCCAGCTATTTGGCTGTAATTTCCCACCAAATTGTAATGGCACTGGCCAGAGTGGTTAAATCGTCAAATCGTGATGGTGCGGCCAGTGCCCAAGCTTTTGATGTTGCATCGAGCAGTGCAGTTAGACGGGAAGATGTGAAGTCGCCGGAATAGTGTATAAGAGAGATTGATCGAAAATCGTTGGCACTTGGTGGACGAAGGCGGATCCGAACCCAAGACGCAAGTTCTTGGAGTTGGTAGGAGTTCCGGTGACAGTCATGTGACCAGTGACCTGACGCGCCATCTGACGCGGCCGAGATGCTCTCTCGCGACTTCAATTACACGTCGATGCTGACCCAATTTGAACTACTGCCGTACTTCGCAGCTTGATTTTGTGTTCACTTTCTTTTCTGATTAGCTGCCGAATACAGTCACACAGAGGCTAGACGATTTCACGCTGCTGATCACTGCTGATTAGTACTTAGCCAGCGCTGAACACCGAGTTCCTATTGCAGCGAATAACGTGTTTATGAGTAACTGAGCTCTATAGCTAAGGGATAATCTGCGGAAAATATGCACACGCCAAGGTATTCATGGCTTATTGCCTGACAACGTGATTCATATCTGTAAGCACAAACCTCTATTTCATCAGACATTGGTTCATGTACGTAGGTTCTTCAAAATGCGTTCGTAGTAGGATGCCGCCAAAGGTCTGCGTCAAAAATCTGAGCATTCAGCGACATAAGCATTCATTCGTTGTCCAGTTTATTGATTTCTCGATCCGTCTACTTGTAAAACAGATGAATACAATAAACTCGCTGAGAAGTACGTTGCCATTCCCTAGCACTTGTGGAAGATTCCCTTAGATGCCGATGTTAATGGGGGTGCAGCCCAGAGCAACAATGCCGTTCTGTTTGAGAACAGGTAAGTACACAATTGGTTTCTGCAGCCAAATTACTCACGAAGTTGTTGTTGTTACAGCAGACAACTTGGTTGTTGCACTGGGTGCCCCCAACACCAAGGACGGTAATGGGGCTGCAGGTAAGACCGCTGTAGATATGTCGTGAATTTCGGCATGTAGTTAGTACGTGACAGAACCTACACATTAGCAGTGAGATCGCTTATAACGACTCCAAGGAGTCCCAAGAGGTTCGTGAGGCTGGGACTCAAGTTGCTGGACTACCGAGAATTCTCTTCAGGTTTCGCATCGACCAGTAGCCGAAGATAGACTCACGCTCTGGGTAGAAGTACAGCACTGCGCGGTACCAGTGGCACTGCAAGCGGCACCGTCGGTACGGGGAAGGACAGCAGTGGCGGTCGCAAGGATAGGCAAAGCCAGGAGAGTAAAAGTTGAGATGCGAGCAAACATTGTGAACTGAGATTAAGCTGTACAACTGTGAGGGCTGTTCGACTTGATTATACCTAGTAAATTCACCTCTTTTATAGCTTTTCGCTCTCTCTACTATCCCCAAGTACGGTGGTCATCTGGTCAAATATTCATGGTTCATCCCCACTACACAAGACTTGTAATGCGTACGCTTGGGGATTTATTTTTTCCCGGGTAGATTAGATGGCATACGGTACGGCATTTATGATGTGGCACTGGGCGGAAGCGAGCATCAGCCAGTACCTGTATCTTTTCACGGTGCAACACCTTACTTGGCTACTGCTTTGTGGTTCAAGCATTGATATGAATCGCGTCCTGCCAAAAGATGATATGATCGAATGAACGAGCGTCGTGCCCTCGTTTGGATACGTACAGTTATTTCCCGGCTGCACTGAACACGGAACCCTGCGCGCGTTCTCTCGTTTCTTTTCCTTTCGACGGCATGTCTTTACCACACGAATGGCTGCGTTTCCGTACCTCAGTCCCACAAGGCTACCTAGCAAAATTCATATCAGAGTGAAAAAGGGCATCGGTGAACAAACTCATGCACCCTGATCTGCTCGAGCTCCATCTATCCGCTTTAATTGAACCGTGGCGTTAGGAAGGCTCGTTCATGTGATTTCCCTAGGCCGTCTAAAATTCCGACTCAGATTTCGGTGCGTTGGTACGGTCCTATGAACATCCGGCCGCGGCTAACAAAAGAGATACAACACAAGGCGTAATGCTGCCAAAAAATGTCTGATGGGAACTAATTCCTCTGATGCTTTGGGAGTGCTGTCTGCAATGACAGGTAAGTAATAACTTCTCGATGTGACCGGAAACACAACTACAACTCGGCATTCATGACGAAGCTTTCAACAATAGCTTGAAATTTTGGGGGCATAGAGATCAGTATGATGCCGGACATGGGGTGAGTTATTCATGAATATTCCGGTAGTAGTGTCATTTACTGGAGGAGCGCTGATGCACGGGAAAGGTTGTGCTATACCCAACGGGTGCAGACTGTGACAAGCTTCTTCAAGAGTCGAGCGGGAGGGGTCATAGTAGCATCACTAGGCTGACAGGATACATCGTCGTGCATTCGGTGAGCATGAGAATATATAATAATCGAGACCGTGAATATTTTTCTCCAGAGTTGTCGGGTGTTTCTCGATTCAAACGCCTACTGAGCTAAACTTCAAGAAGAATGGTATAAAAAAGATTGTCGTGGAGCTATGATGATACCTCGCTGGTTCAGTCTCTAGGAGGGGAGCCCGATCGAATGGAAGCCAAGAGCAGACGGCTCCACCTGTCGAAGTACCCGAGTTGCGGAAAAGCTGCCATGAAACCTCAGGCTCACGATCTATACAGGAACAAACGCAGATGTTCCTGGACGAATGACCTTTCCACAGGAGCTGCAGAGACATCTTAAAATAACACATATCCGAATGAACTCTGTGTACGTGAAGGATGGAGATGGCGTCACAACTTTCACCCAGTGTAGTCAGGTGTAAAATTGACACTTGCTGTGGAGTGAATGATACCCGACCCAGCACTGCATGAAGACAAAAGCACCTGAGGCTAGAAATCGGACCGGAGAGAAAGACGAGCCCTGAACGCTACCCGTCACAAGGCCAAGGAGATTTTGATAACAATGCACAGAGCGTGGACAGTTGCCCGCGAGAAAAGGAGTTCACGAAGAAAGGGAACCATAAAACCGGTGGGCATAGCCTATTATTCTCCGAAAAGACTTGAGGGTATAGTCCGCTCGATTATTAAAAAATACATCAGCAATACGGTCTCTGAAACGTGGAAGGAAAATGATGAGTCAGGGCCCTTTTGCTTCTCTTTCTGATAGCTCTCATCCGTCGTTGAGGCACTTCCATACCAGCAGACAAAGGTATGGTCAGTTCTCGCGAGTTCTTTGACGGTTTAGCGCGCAGTCTGCATGGAAAGGCAGCTTATTTCGGCAGCAGTGGTTCAATTCGGCGCATGCACGCGGGTGTTCGTACTACATACCCATTAACTAGCAAACCCGTTTTCAAACAACGACAAAACGTACCCAGAGCATATAAAACTACGTCCAACAGAAAAACTGAGAGGGGTCCTGGCAATTGCACGTCTGGTCTGGCTGTAGTATACGTAGCCTTTCGGCGTTTCAGAGATGCGAGAGCCGGGATTGTTAAGTCGACGGCTGAGTAGTGGCAATTTCTTTCGTGTTGTTGGGGCTTAAGCCTAGGAAATTTTTGTTAATGCCGATCATCATAGCAGCATAGCGCGTCATACCGCAAAGGAGAGGTCGTTCGAGCTCACCATGCTGGAAGTCGCGTCTTGTACTGTCAGGGGAGACTTTGGGCAACCAACTTGTGCGAAGAAACAACGCTGTCGCTCTAAATTGTCATAGTGTGCCATAGAGAGGACGAGAGCTTTCTATTGTGGAAGAAGAAATCAAGCAGAAATTTTATGCAAGGATCATTGCGACACTCCAGCCTTGGTCTCTCGTCCTGTCCAGTGATAGACGAGTGACTGTTTTTAAACTAAAAGAAGGGTCAATGGAGGGCTTTCGAACGAGGTGAAAAGATATTGTACATAGTGTCCGACTCCAGAGGTACAGAGTACATTGCATGTCCTGCACCGTGCCGTCGTACTGTTTGTAGAGCTGAGATACAAAATAAAACGGACAGCGTGATACTGGCAGACTGAGTACGATTCCCTTCCACGCAGCACAGATAGCAGACCACCATAATTGAGTATGAAACCAGAAGGTTCGAGAGAAAAAAAAGTCGCCAAGTTGTGTTTCGGCACCCACTTATAGAGTGATCTGCAGATGGCCAGAGGTAGTCCTGACTTTGTGTAAGCCAAATGTACAATCGGTTATTTATTCTAGTCCGTCCATTGCGCGTTGGGACTCCCAAAGTCCTTGAGCTCCGAGTCGAAGACTCAAGAGTAGCTACTAGCCGAGTCCCTTCTGCGTGATGATTTTCGCTGCATGAAAGTTGCGGCGTTGTACAGGGGTGTCCACAAATATTGCCCAAGAGATCAGAGCCGCTGAATATCTCAGTAGAGTGAAGCAAGCAAGTCAGGGCAACGCAAGTGCAATCGCGGAGAAGTTCGGAAAGTCTGTTGGCCTGAGCCAAACAATGGCAAATATGGCAGGCCAACTTTTTACTAAACCATCATGCTTCCTGCTGCACTGGCACTCCTTCCCGTCGAAACCACGAATGGCCTTAACGAAAAATCCATTAGTGCATATAATTTTGTCTTGAGTTAACCCCAACCGATAGCGTTGTGCTGATTCACGTAAGGATACTGGGCTACATGATTATCCATTCCCCCTCCAGCGCCGCGCGTCATCAATGCATCAAGTCGTCAAGGTGAGACATACGTGCGCATAGGACCATGCGAAGCTGTCCCAACTCGGACAGACTTTTATCAACTATTTTATCCGTCCCTGTAAGTTCTTCGTCACGATGCAATAAACCTTGCCTTGATACGCAACTGGCCCTCAGTCAAGAAGTCCAATCGAACACCCAACTTTCAGATCCTCCGTCACCCCAGTCGTCAGATGAACCCGGGCCCGGAATTCAGGAAGCACTGAAAGCCCATAAAGAAGCAAAGGATCTCGTGAGTGGCGATGTACGTGCGACTCTCGTTCAGAACTCACGTCTCCCTGCCTTTTCCAGGCTCTTGTTCGAGATGGGTTTCGGTGTATAGTGACCGGAATCTACGACCGGACCACACTCTCTGAGGTTTCGGCTTCCCCCCGACGAGATCCGGGATGCATCGTGCACAGACCGTGCACACATTGTTCCAGAATCCACGTATTTTCACGTATCCGACCACGAGCAACACGATGGTGCGCTTTTTGTCTGTTTTTTACACCGTTGATGTCCTTATCCTTACGAGCTCGACTATGCTGCTTCAGTGTTGGAAGTTTTGAAGTGTTTCGGCTACAACATCGTTAAATGTCTTTACAATGTTATGACCATGGAAGAAAATGCCCAAGATTGGTTCGGAAAGAGCGACAGTCATGTGATCCGTGACGAAACGCGTCAGTGTCAACCTCAGCCTGAGCCTGCTTCAATTACACTTCGATGCTGGACCAATTACTGGACCTCGCAGTTTTGTTTTGCATTCATTTTGTGGCATGAGTAGTTGACGAACGTAGTCGTGCAGAGAGTTGATGAAATTTCAATTGCGCGTTGCTGATGAGTAGTACTTACATGCAGGGAAAAACGCGCTCAATTTATGCCAATTAGCCATGCGTTCGTAATACGGTGAGTCCCGAGGTCTGCGTCAGATATTTGAATTCTCAATGATATAGATAGATATTCGTTTCCTTAATACGCAATTGATTTCTCGATCAGTCTACTTGTACAACAAATGGATACAATGTCGCGAATACGCCGTTGCCATTCCCGAGCACTTGTGGAAGATAACATTAGAGGCCGATGTTAATCGGGTTGCAGCCAAGAGCAACAATGCCGTTCTGTCCGTAATAGATAAGTATGCAACCGATCTGCAGCCAAATTACTCACGAAGTTGTTGTTGCTACAGCAGACAACTTGGTTGTCGCACTGGGTTATGCTAATAGGGCCAACGACAGCAATAGTACTACAGGTCACACCGCTGTAAAACGGGGAAAATCAGCCATGGGCAGCGCCTAACTTTATGCAATACATACACATTGCCAACGAGGTCGCTAATGGCGACTCCAAGGAGGCCCAAGATGGTCGTAACATCGGGACTCAAGTTGCTGGGCTAAGGGTATGTTCAACATTGCGCGGATTAGTAGAGGGGAGACTTACACTCTGAGTAGAGTTACAGCACTGCACGGTACCAGAAGCACCGCACGCCCCGCCATCAGCTCGGGGAAGGACGGCAGTGGCGGTCGCAAGGATAGGCAAAGCAAGGAGAGTAAAAGTCAAGATGCGGGCAAACATTGTGAGATTAAGCTGTGCAACTGTGAGGGGCCGTTCGACTTGATTATATCTAGTAAATCCACCTCTCTTTTACCACTTTTGCCTTCTCTGCTATCCCCGAGTATGGAGATCATCTGTCAAATATACACGGTTCGTCACCACTACACAAGACTAGTAACGCGTACGCTTGGGGAATTATTTTTCGCCGGGTAGATTAGATGGCATACGGGTATGGCATTCATGATGTGGCGCTGGGGCGGAAACGAGCATCAGTCAGTACCCGTACCCTTTCACGGCGCAACACCATACTTGGTCTTGTGGCTCAATCATTGATATGAATCGCGTCCCAGGTTTACGAGAAAAATGATGTGATCGAATGAACCAGCGCCGGTCCGTGCCCTCGTTTAGATATGTACAGCCATTTCCCCATTTCCCGGTTACCGTGACGGAACTGCCGGTCACCTTTCGTCCTTTCAACAACTTGTCTTCACCGCACAGGAGAGGCCGCAAGTTTCTGTATCTCAGTCCTACAAGGCTACCCAGCAAAGTGCATCGGAATAAAGAATGGTGTCAGTGAGCAAACTCACAACCCTGATCTGCTCAAGCCCATCTATCCGCTTGAAATGAAGGTGACGTTAGAAAGGGTCCTTCATGAGATTTTCCTCAGGCAGCCTAAAATTCCGACATAGGGACAATCCTATGACCACCAACAAAGGATAGGTACAACGCAAGTCGTAATACTGCCAAAAAAGTCTGATGGAGACCGATTCTTCTGATATTTTAAGAGCGCTGTTTGCAATGACAGGTGAGTGATAATACTCCAATACAGCCGGAGACACAACCCACAACTCGTCATCAATGATGAAACCACGGCATTTAAGTGTGAGGTACGTCCTTCGAACAATAGCTTGAAGAATTCAGAGGCGTAGGAATTAGGCACTAAACCTAATGGGTGCATAACATGACGAGCTCCTTCGAGAGCTAAGCGGAGGGGGTTGTAGTAGCATCACTAGGCTGACAGAATGCATCGCCATGGGCTTGGTGTTGATCCTGAATGATCGAGAAGCGGTTGAGTCTTTTCTGATGTTTGATGGCTAGATCGAAGCGCCTACTGAGCTAGACTTCGAGGAAGCTCGGCGTGGAGATATAATGACACTTAATTGTCCGGTCTTCGAAGAAAGAGAACACCATTGAATAGAAAGAAACAATCGCCAAGAGCACGCGGCACCACCTATGGAACCGAATTGCAGAAACGCTGCCACGAGACCTTAGGTTCACTGTATACAGGAACAAGAGCAAGAGCAATCATTCCTCGTCGAATGGGTATGCGTGGCGTTTAACTGGAGCTGCAGACACATCTTTAGATGTCACATGCTAACGAACGTCGTACTTTTGATAAAGTCTGAAGATGCTTCCATAACTTTGGGTCCAGTATAGTCAAATGCCATTTTCCGCGTGATACTCGGCGCTGAGAGGCACCTGAAGGTAGAACTCGGACCAGAGAGGAACAAGAGAGTCTGGGATACACGGTTACCCTTAACACGCTGATATACGTGTTAGGTGAGCAAATTTCGGTGACTTGAAGGACGAATAATAAGGGCGAAGAAACTGATCGATAACAAAGAACATCGCATGGAAAGCCGCCCACTGCGAAACGAGGAGATCAGGAGAAACAGACACCCCCGGGGCGGGTATACCCATCTTTCCCCGAAAAGGTTCGTAGGTCCATCGCCGTCAGTCATCCACCTAGAAATGTATGATCTTAGAAACACGATATGTCTGGACTCCTTCGCCTCACTTTTTCAGAGCCTTCCCGCTTATACGTACTTTGGAATCACCATGACCGACGTTTCCCCCCAGGAGCAGTAAAAAACATGATTATCAAGTTCTTGCGAGAACCGTCGAGATGACTCAAAGAGAAGACACTGGCATTACTTATCAGAATAAGGAGACGGTCAAGGTACCAATCATCACTCACCGTAAGGGGGCTTCAACCTGCTTCGACAGATGGAGAATACTTGTCCATAATTAATCGCCAAAAAGCCAGATAACTAGGTCCTTTGCATGATGTCTTCAAACTGGTCACGAAGAGCTTTTGAACGCAACGGTGAAAAGATGTTACATGTATCCATCCACATCCCACATCCCATCTCATCACATCGCACCGAATAGCTTTAAACTCAGATGGGTGCAAGGCGTCATATGTGAATATTATATTGCGTGATCTTTACCATCATATGGTCAAAGAGCGCTTGCAGAGTTAAGGGTTATGACGCACCGGAGGCATATAGCCTGCTATAAACTGAGTCCGAATTCCTTCCGATGCAGCACCGGTCGCCGTACACGTCACAAGAATTGAGTACGAATGACCAGAATGTTCGAAATTTAACGAACTCCGGATCCAGCTGTGTTGAACATTTTCTAAGCATTGACAATTAGCTGAAAGGTCAAGAGGGCGTACGTACCGTACCGTGTATTTTCTGTCCATTGATCTCCCGTCATACACCGGTTATCGATCCTCGAAATATACGACCCCTCCACTGGGCATCGGGCCTCCAGGGTGAGCTTGAAGTGGCAGCCAAATCGATTCTGAAGGTTCTTGCGTTGCCTGAAATGCCGTGATGGTAGGGACGACCCACAGATATTCCCAAAATGACAGAGATGCTGAATCTCCTTGTGGAAGAAAGTAGGCAAAGACACTATTAAAGAGGAAATCCATCGTCGCCACGGTAAGTGATGAACACATTTGTTTGTTGTTGTCTATGTACGGTACGTACTACGCGTTGCCGCCGGGCTTGGCTTCCGACTCGCGATCACGTTTTGTTCGTTGTTCTCGACCCCGACTCGGACTAGTAAAGCACCAATTCTCTAAAATCCAAAGAAGGCACAAAAAAATCAAGGACGATAACGTTGTTAGCATTATCTAAACTCATACAACGGAAGACCTGCGTGCAAGATGTCATCGCCTGCGATCAAAAAATCTCCAGTTCGTTCGATTTTTCTGCAACCCATCCCTATTCTTTCCTCGGTCAGTTCATACCAACACACAGACATAGCGCATAAAATAAACAACAGGTCCTCGAGCGAAGGAATTTAAGACTCATTTCAGAAGGAGGGGATATCGGCAGCAGGTTAACGCCACGCCGTAATATGAACACCAGCTAACGCCATACTAGCCTGTAGGGCAAGGGTTCAGACATACAAAATGTTCTCATATCGACCTAAAATAACCCTACCGAAAGTCTATTTCTTCTGAACCTCCTACTTCGACGCTACATCAACCATGCAACTTTCCCTCTTTATCCTCACAGCTGCGACGCTCACCATCGCCTCCCCAAATGCGACTCCCATAGTTGAGAAACGTTGTCTCGATTCTTCAGACCTTGTCGAATGTTGTCAAGAAATCGGTCCTACCAACACTACCCTTTTCGCAGCTCAGGGAATCGACGCTCCTGTTGATACCTCCCGTATGGTCGGGTACAATTGCTCCCTTCCGACCATCGAAATTGCTGGCCAAGCATCACAGTGGTATGTCTCTCTTATCATAAGAAGCCGAGCAGGATTGTTGGTAATCAAACAAGCAGCAAGGATCCAAACGTAAACCAGATGTGCTGCAGCCATCAGGTATTTTATGGCAGCGAAGGTAGGTTGATTCGTAACCACGTATTACCGGTTTACTGATATCGAGGATGAATAGAGACATACACAGCAGTGAACTGTACAAAGGCTGTTTACTGAGGTATTTTGTTCCTGTACGGCGGTTAGCACTCTGGACTATCCTTTACAATCCCCCAGGAAATATATTTTCTCTAAGTGTCTCGAAATATCGCTCTGTATCAGGAGCTCCCACACTTCAATTATAACCGCGATCAGCACCACGACGAGCATCATGAATGGTCGAACCGCTCATAAATTTGTAAATTGTCAAGATAAGACTTGCAAATTTTAAGACGCTGTCCAAAAGGCAATATCATCGAAAAGATCACAGATAATTGTCTTTCTTTCAATTGTCGGTGCCGAAATGCTTTCGAAATTTATAGCCGTGAACACACGGAACGTTTGCTTCAGTGACGTTATAAATTAAACACAGAATCCGTCAGACCTGCTAACAATGCGCTCTATCATGGTCTTCGGGTCTCTCTTTCCTATCTCTGCCTTGCTCGTCGGCACAACGGCCATAACCTCGACGAGCTGCTACTACAAAGGCGACCTCGTTGAATGCTGCCAGAGCGTCGAACTGGCCAACAGCACCCTCATTGCCGAGAAAGGCGTTCAGACGGGGGATCTCGCCAGCGACAAATCAGTTGGGTTTAATTGTACCAATCCCGAAGGCGACGTCGTGGAAGGAGCATCGCAGTGGTATGTGTTCCTGCAATTTCACTGAAAGTAGCTGCCACCATAATCACGTACAGTGAGAATCCTAATTCGAGCAAGCTGTGTTGCGGTCACGAGCTATTCATCGCAAACGACGGTATGTTATGATAAAATGCTCATGCCAAAAATGATGCCGATAGACATATTGCAAGGAACGACTACTGCAGTGAATTGCACGAGCATTACCGACTGAGCTTGACTTTCATTCTTTTGTTCTCGGCAGACGTTCAGCTTCATGATTACTCCGTCTCCAAATTTCGATGCGTAGCCTATAATATTAATTAGCAAAGTTCCAAATTGGATGGCCCATTCATTATCAGCCCATTCTTTTAATTTTCACCGTTCACATTACGTACCATTTTTTAACTTTAGACACCAGACTTGCTTGGTTTTCACTGTAGTCTGTACTACTTGCGTTAACGGAATCGCATGTCCAGAAAACCCTGCAGATAGCCACTGGCAGTTTGAACCTGTGCCAAGTTCAGAAGGATAGATACCTCGTAAGCTAAGCCTAAAAGAGGGCGTCGTGAAAACAGACACAAGCGTGGAAGCAGCTGAAGTTATGGGATGAACAGAGAATTCAAGTAGTTCAGTGAACGCAAGTAGTAACTCAGAAGTGAGCAGCACAGAGCAGCACGCGACACGCGTCCCGTCACGGATCACCTGACATTGTAACTGTTACTCACTGTTGCACGTTTTCAATTTGAAATACGTTCCTTGCTCTTTCGAACCAACAAAGGCGACGCCAAGCAAAATGGACTAATAAAAGCGCAAGAAGAAGCTCTATGTTCACGGATCACAGGTTCACCGCTCGGTATTCTCTTTTCATGTTTGGTAACCGTATTGCTAATATTCTTTCTAGCCGAATAAGTACCCCAATAACATGTCAGTACACCGGATTATTGGCTACAGGCCCTCGCTTTAATCATTTCCTTTACTTCTGTGATCTTTATTCGGTTAACTTCTCTCATTGCTACCCATTGGTTTTTCTTTGCTTGGCTGGTCCGTTCAAGGCTGGCCATCCTTTCATGCGACACGTACGCGGGTGCGCGTTAAGGATAACCATGAGTGCCCCAGGGGCTAGTTCAGCCTGAGTTTCTACCTGTTTCCACCCTCTGGTGTTGACTGTCATTCGTCCTTGAGCATTACCTATGCCATGACGAGCAAATAGTCAAAAACGTGCTCTGACTGACATCGACCGTCTTGTTTTCTCTTATGTTACTCCACCAGAAGGATAGTCATCTGATTGCATACCTCATCCTGGCAGTGTATTCACGTATTATTGTATGGTAATATGGAGTAACGTCTACAACTCCGTTTGGGAAGCGCTACCTTCTCGTTAGACCAGGAACATTTTATTTTGTTCTTACAGCGCGGAGGTCTCATGAGTTGCTTTTCTGTCTTCAACTGGTATTTCGACAGGTGGAGTGGCTTGTCCTTGCCGGATTTTCTCTTCCTCTCTATTGTAAGCCGTTTCCCCTGGAGCAGGGAAAGATCGAACTGATATTTCCACAGTGGATTTTTTCGTAGCGTCTTTCGATCAAACTTCGGAGAGCACGGAACAAAGTAATGATTCTCAACGCTTTTCACCATTTCGATCTCGTTAACATCTCAGAAACATCGAACAGCGATGTGTCCTGTCAATTTGTCACTGCGTCCCTTTCCGCTCCTCTCTCGAAGGAGCTCATTCTTTCTGCACGCGTATGTTGGGGGTATGACTTCATCAAGTAACGTATAGAATTGTGATACGTCGGTAATATCGACGATTCTCCAGTAAGGAATGTTGTTTGCCCAAAAAATCACGAGCGAATGACTTCATATTGAAATTGTTGTTTGTAGGACTCCACTACTTACGATCGTATAGCACCTGCCTACATGGCTGACTCGGTCATTCAACACAAGCGACATGTTGGGTTCCAATTATAACGAATTATTATGACTGATCTGTCACCACAGACAGCGCTCTCAAAGTATGAGAGGAATCAGACACCATTGGGAATTTGGTTGACAGTATTACGGCCTGCGTCGCATCGGTCAAACCAGGTCCAACCCAGCCTAGCATCCGGCACCAGGTAAGTCTTGTACATCCTTATATTCTTGCCCCTTGGCTATGCGATGGAGTGGTTATGGGACTATATTAATGCATTGTAGCTTCGAAGTCTCGGAATGATACAACGGTTTCAAGGAGTCGAGATTTTAGGCGACCTGGAGAAATTTGAAAGACTGGCATTTGCAAACATTTTCATAATGTACGTCATTTAATTTAGGTGGGTAGATGAGCAGATCAGGGTGTGTCCGTTTGTTCACCGGGTATTGCTTCCGATCAGCTTCAGTGGGTAGGGGACGAGCGATAGGCCCAGAAACGGCTAATGCGTCAATGACCGAATTTTGCCACGCGGTAAAGATATAGCACCGAGGAGTTGCAAGGATGAACAAGGGAACGGTCCCTTCACGGTACTCAGGGCGGTGGGCATCAGTCCCAAGTAGAAAGATGTAAGTATAAGATGAGGGCGCAGGCGCTATGATCACATTATTTCTTCACAAAAAAAACTTAGGGGGAGGGGGTGTACCGTGTGACGTTATCCACACAGAAACACAAACCCCAAGACAGTAACCTAGTACGTTTTTGCACCGAGAAAGGCACTATTTTCTGACTGATACTCGCTTCCTCCTAGCGGCGCATCATGGATATCGTACTATTGCGCTCCGTCCCCTGGTTCCGAGTCCTGTGTATACAGGTCTCGGTCTTATGCGGTCCTGAGGGTTTGGGTGGCGGTGCATTTTCATTATTTCCGAAGTTTCGCCGTGTACAGTCATCACCCGGTCCGATGTACAGGCAAATTTCCGGTGGATTTCAAAGTCTCCCTCATTCACCTTTCATCCAGCAAAGTATGTAATAATGTTAATGATATGTTTAAAAATGTACCTTATAATTTTGGGGTGATTCCATAATGATTTGATAGTGTGGTGAATTTTTTCGATGAAAGTCCCAATTTACCGGTTACCGGGACCTCTGTACACCGGTTTCCGTGCGCCAAATTTGGGCTACTGTTTCCCGATTTGGACTATTTCTCACGATTCTGAAGAGCGGTTCTGGCTCGTTTTGCCTATAGCACCACAACGAGTAGTCTCTGGCCCATGGTTTCGCAGGAGGAATCCGTCCTTATGGCTAGTAGAACAATTTTATGTACCAATTTATGCACCCCAGTACCCTTGCTCCTGTGTAATCCTATATTTGTATTTTTCCGAAATTCATATCATCCACCTTTGATTTTTTCCTGACCGGTACAAGGCTCCTTGACTTCATTTTTGTTGGTGATATAATGGCCTACATTGTACTCCATAAGAAAAAAAAAATTGGAACCACAACCCGCCAGAAAGAGAAGTTATATTCAAATGTACAAAGGAATAGTGGTGTACAAAGGACCGGGTGATGACTGTACACGTCATCTCAACTCGGCAGCTCTCGGCATGGTTGAACTGAGCGTTGATGCCCTTTCGGTCCGTGGTTCCGTTCGTCCCTCTGTCTTCCGCTTTTGTTCGTTCTTTGTCTTCTGCAAATTTTTGGATCGCGTCGCCCTATCGATTATACCCTAAAACAGCGGGAAAGTGGGATTCCCACGGAGATGTCTCCCGTTGGCACAACCGTTTTTCAGTGAGATTCGGTAGGATTACACCGTTGACTTGGTTAGATTCTCGGACCCCCATGCGCTATAGTGTTTGCGCGCACTGACCGCTGCTCTCTCGGTCGTCTCAAACTTATCATGGGCAAAAATTGCATGACGCCTCTATGAGAGCCACTCGTGAAGCTGAGCCGTGCGTGTGAGGGTCAACAACTTGAACTTCGAAGGCAGAGGGTGAAACATGCGATTCAGAGAGGCGGAGGTCACAGAAGTCAGAGCGGGTATGTTCGATGGGAGGCGGCCCAAGCGCAGCATCCGGACGTTGGAATATGCGATGCTTGTACCAAGCTTAACCCACCGAAAAAGGTTTCAATCCAGGAGAAAGCAAGATTCCCACTGAAAACTCCAATCCTACCAAAAAACGCATGCGATCTTATTCTGCCTTCCTACCATCTGGGGCTCCCCTCGTCGCTATCGGATGTGCTACTTTGTTGTAACTAAACATGTCGCTACTCAGTACTAATCAGTAACCGGTTTTACACTCCAATGGCCTGTTGACTAGGGTCTATTCAAGTCTTTCGCTTTGATGTTCCCTCTCCTCCGCTTCCTCCTTCAGATTCTTGTTGTGCATTGTTCGCTCTCTCTCCTGTAATGTTCTGTCAGTAGGTGTGTGCATACAAAATCGACCTCCTTGACTTTGGCGTCTATAAGTGTCGAGCAATGATTGAATACTTCTGAACTTTAACTTCATCTTCTTCAAGTTGTTTTCCCTTCAAGTTCATGGACACCGCGACAATTTACAATTGAATTTCTACAATTTTTCCCGGTCTGAAGATATGGAGTTCAGCGGCTTCTCGGAATCTATAGATGTGTAGGTCGGGTGAATGCGAGCATTTAGTGGGTGACATATCTCTGCTGTACTAAAACGTGTAAGTTTCCTGATGTCAAGCCGCAGATTATCTTACTTACAATGGTATATCATTTACTTGGGACAGGGCCTTCTTCGTGATTACATCTTGGATCGAGAATAACATTGCTTTAGGTCGGTTCTGGTCGTCGATCTGTATCATTCGCCATGTCCATCCATATTGTCGATGCTCATTATTGATGCGGCAATGGTGCCTCCTTGAGCCATTCTGTTCAAGATAAGAGTTCTGTTATTTCTTTGACTCGCTCCTTACTCCGCAGCTCATAAGCTATCACGCTAGTGCTCAGTCTTCGGCTTTACCTATATTCTCTTCCTAGGTTTGTCCCAATGGGCAGAGCAAGCACATATTTTGTTGGTTTTCGTATATGGGCACTACAGGTATGTGCTCGACGCATCATCTTTCTTTTGCTCGCTGTGTAGTCACATCGACCCCTCAGGATTAGCAATTTTGTAAGTACCCGATGATCTTCTGCACTGGGCCCCGGCAAGAATCAACAAATGAATTGCTGTCGAGCTCGGCGACAACTTCACGTTCTTTTGTTCCCAGCGTACAGTTCTCAATACCCCCAACCCGGCCCATACGCGGCGCAGGTGTTGAATCTGCCAGACCACGTGTTGGAGAGTGAAACGTTATGCATCATGCCCGCAAAACTTTGACCGCATCCAGACTCCAAGTATCATGGAAAACTATTACGCTGGCCTGTCCGTTCTGTCCGTAATCCTCACGCGGCCATCATCGGCCTCTTTATGAACTGGTTCAAATGGAAGGAATCTGCCGGTTTTGTGTCGTCCACCACCACAGGACTCGGACATGCCGCGCTCCGCGACGGCCCTCCACTTCATCCTGAGAACTCACGCGTTGGCAGCTGTCGGGTAAATCATGATTGCTTGCGCACCATGACCGGATGACCTCCGTACTCGGGGATAGCAGAGAGAACGAGAGCCTATAAAAAAGAGGCGAGTTTACTAGGTATGATCAAGTCAAACAGCCCTCACAGTTGTACAGCTTAACCTCAGTTCACAATGTTTGCTCGCATCTCGACTTTTACTCTCCTGGCTTTGCCTATCCTTGCGACCGCCACCGTCGTCCTTCCCCGTACCGACGGTGCCGCTTGTAGTGCCACTGGTACCGCGCAGTGCTGTAGCTCTACTCAGAGTGTGAGTCGAGTTTCAACCTACAGCTCACCTGAAGCTGAACGAATCGTTGTTATAGCCCACCTCTAGTATCATGCAGAACCTTTTGGGCCTCCTCGGAATTCCCATCGGCAGCGTCACTGCTGACGTGTAAGTGTTCCCTTCCTAAATGGCTTTTCGATTGCTAACGCCCTTCATTACAGCGGTCTTGTCTGCAGCCCTATTACCGTCCTCGGTCTTGGCGGTACCCAGTGCTCCAACCAAGTTGTCTGCTGTAACAACAACAACTTCGTGAGTAATTTGACTCTGCCAATCGAATGATACTTACTTATTCACGGACAGAACGGTGTTGTTGCTCTGGGCTGCACCCCCATCAATATTGGCCTCTAAGGGAATATCTCGCAAGTGATCTGGAATGGCTTGAGCGGAGTAGCGATATTGTATTCATTTGTTGTACAAGTAGACAGATCGAGAAATCAATAGCGCTGGATAAGGAACGAAGATGCCACTGAAAAAGATATATATATATTGGAGGAAGGTGAACGCACCGTACGGCAAATCAGTAATGTCGGATACGGCGAAGTAGATGTCAACTTCCTTGACCAAATGGCTTCCCGATTGAAGCATTTTCGTTTAAACCGCGACAAATTAACCACGAAATCATATCATTATGGCACTACTGAATTATTCATTGATGTACGTTCAGTTTGGTGCATAGAATCTTGCCGTTTGTCCTAGAAACATCGCACGCTTGACGAATACCTAAGAAACAGATTTCAGGCAAGAAATTATTGACACTCGCGTAGAAATCTCATTAACAGGCTGTCATTGCACCGAAAAAGCTTGGCTGTTTACAACATGCTACTAGAGAATCGTTTAGTACCCCTCCTGCAGAAACCGGATCACCTTATCGTCTGTAAGAAACTCATAATGACCTCCGTCCACAAAATCGACCCGCGCATTCGGTAGACATCTCTTCGCACCAAGGTCCCTCCATTCCTGCTTATCTTCTTCAGGAAGCGAACCTAGACAACCTTTCAGCGCGACTATCACAGAGATTGGAGCCTTAACGGTCTGCAACCACTGTGCCATCGCTTCCATAGAGGAACGACCATCTTTGTGAGTCGTCAAAGTATAAACAAAGACAGAAACCACAGTCAGGTAGCCTTTGAAATATTGGCTAACTGCTCGGATGATATCGTTATCGCATTTCCCTTGCCATGCGTCATTGAGCTTCTTCAGAGAACGCAACAGCGGACCAGGATTCCCATCCCTGCTCATCATCTCAGTAATCGCGCCAGTCCCCTTGTCGAAAACAGCCTCCATATTCTCCGGGATTCTAGGGTCTGGGTTTCCGGCCAGGTTCGCAGAATAGACGAGCAGTGCAGGGAAATGGTCCAGCATGGCCGCCTGCAAAACTACGTCACCGTTATCCTCGAACAGCTTTACCAATACGATGAGTAGAACGCTGGTCTGGGAATATGCCGCGAAACGATAGGGACCGAGGGATCGTTCGGCTTTGATCTTCTGGAAGTAAAAGGCGGCCATCTCTTCGAGAGAGTTTAAGGGCGTCTCCGATGTCACTTGAAGGGTCCAAACGGCTGTCCGGAATTTATCCGCGTAGGACATATATTCGAAGGCCAAGCCTCCAGCACCTGTTGTTGTTTCATCAGATAATGCAGGACTTAATATAAAACGACAAAACCGACCGGGAACCATGATCAAAGGAGGCTCGCCCTGTCCTTCATGAAGCTTAACGATCGTCTGTCCCAGGGTATCGGGGCCAATTTCAGGAAACAGCTCTTCTTCGAGAGCGACGTTCTGGTGGGTACTCTCGTTGACGGTGTTTGCGCCCAAAATTACTTCATAAACAAAGGCACCGAGCGCGGTGACTGTAGGCTTATCGAAGACAAAGCTCGACGGGAGGGATCTAATGACCCCTACCGGTACAACTTTCCGCAGCACCCTGATGATAGAGTTTCGTATCAAAGTTGCGGTCAAGCTGTGTATGTGTAACAATTAGTAGACTGATGAATAAATTAGTATCTGGGCGTACCTATCCCCGCCAAGTGAGAAAATGTCATCATCATCGCCGACATTTTCCTGAAAAGTGCCTTTGACAATGTCGCGAACGATATCGGTGAGCCATTCGATTGTGGGGTTCTGTGGGAAAGTTGTGTCGGGTGCTGGGGAATAGACCGCATCCACGACGTTGTAGATCTCATTGATTTCCATCTCGTACATTTTGAGTGTGTCTCCTCGTCGCAATGTACCCTTGGCTGTAAACTCAAAGGGCTTGCTCGGGTTCGTGATGAGGATCATCTATAATAGAAAAGAATAAGTCAGAATTATGAACGAGCATCTGCCTGAGAGACTCGACCTCTTTATATATCCGTGAATGCTGAGGCGATTTATTGTTCACTTGTGCTACTGATTCCCTGTTTTATAGTTCTTGTTAGCGTGAAAAAAAGCAACCTGGAACAAGACGACTAACCAAATGAGTGAACGGTATTCCGCAAGGCGCTTCGTGTCCTTAGGATCGAAGGCGTATTCAGGAGAAGGCTGAACGAGTACTCCTGGCTGAAATCTGCCTCGGCCAAACATTATGGCACCGGAGATATGCCTGTCGCTCATCAAGGCTGCCTCTATATAGACACCATTAGAACCGTAGTGCTATATTTATCAGGCTGCGCCATCCTACCAATTGGCTCAGGATTCGTCTATCGAAGAAATATTAGAACGACGAAAGCTAAGAAATTACTTTGCCTTTTGAGGGTTCACCTTTTCCTGCACAGCAAAAGACGGAAAGCAAGCGGTGAGTCCTTCTATTCCATATCTCAGAAAGAGGTAGGCGACTTACTCCGGTGCTATGTGCGATTTGCTCGTCTATGTATGAGATTAAATGTGACACATAAAGAATACGATAGACATGATGGTACCGGCTCTGCCATAAACCTTCCATAGTCTCCGATTTGAAGGGTGAAGCTGTACTAGATCTTTCATATCTAAAGCCTCGATTCCATCGATCTCAGAATTGAAGGCTGCCGGCGCATAGTTAACGGATTTCTATAAAGGCAGGTTGCGCCGTTATTATGGGTATATGAGGCACTGCGTTCACTCCTTACCTTGACGTAAACACCACATATGTCCTTCTCCTCTGTTGGTACGAGCATGATATCCATTTGGCGAGAAAGCTATCCGGATGTTGAACTCAAATGATGTCAAACGTAGACCAAACTGCTCACTCTCATCCACTCCCAACCTTCCGGCGATACGAATTCTATTGGAATAGAGTTTCAGAATAGCTCAATTTTATCAGCAGAAATACGCGTACTTGGAACGAGGACTGAAATGCATCCAGCCTCCGTTCTACACTTTTTAATCTCTCAGAGAACAGAAATTCCACAGAGACTTACGATCCGATCGTCGAGAGTAAGCGAATCCCGTTGCGAGCTAGATTATCCCCCGTCTCTTTGGAAAGAGGTCCTCCGCCAAAGAGCTGCAGGTATGTCAGTGCAAAAGAACATTCTTACAGAACCATACTTACTACGCCCGTTGTCGCTTTCAGAGCTTGAATGGCAGCTGGATCTTGAACTAATTGCTATGAATGGTCTTTGTGCGTGTGGCTGATAGAAATACTGGACTAACGTACCTCTAGGAACGACGGGACGGTGAAGACGTAAGTACAATTCGTCTTGATTACACTAGATATATAACGGTCAGCGGTAATCGTGGCGGACTGTTGTTGATGAAAATGTGCAGAGATGGCACCTGTCGAAACCTTCACATGGACATCAATGGAACAAACCTAAAACAGGCGAAAATACTTGCGCTGAAAGATGTTATCCAGAATCCAATAGTATCTGGAAATATGATTAGGATGGCGCGGAGTCAGAGAACTTTGTACTTACGGTACATCGGCCACGATTGTGCAGAGAAAACATCGCCGCAGAGATCCACTTCACCATAATCTGTCAAATTTTAATTGAATACTATTAAAGAAGAGCCTCGGAACCCTCACATGGCGTTTTCATTAACTGCAATAGAAACTCATGAGTCAGAGATATTGGGCTCGGAAAGCCGGTCGTTCCTGATGAGTGCAAGATGAGTGCCGTTTGCGTCCATTCTGGTTGCTTGAATGGTGGCAGTGGCTCGTGGGATTTGAGGTCGCATGAATAGATATCGTTGAATTTCGGCATCGGAATAGTGGTAATACTGTCTCCATCATACTGGTGACAGACTAGATCAGCAATCGCTTGGACTGACGGGTCCCCGCTGATGATGAGATACTTCGCGTTAGTCGTCTTCATCAAATGTGCGACGGCAGGAGCTGAGTTTCGGACAGAGATAGGGAAAGGGATGTATCCGAGGCGCATGATGCTAACAATAGTTGCATAGATCGTTAGCGTATCTATGAATCCTGATTTGAGCGTCACTCTGAAAAGGCCATACAATACGCACCCGAGTTGGCTAAAATTCCTATCACGACGGCAGAATCATCATGGATATATTGCTTGAAGTATCGACCAGCCGTATGAAAGGCCGCGACACCTTCACTCCAGTAAATGGTACGGACATCGTTGCCATTGGGATCCTCATATCGAAACAGCGGGTGATCGGGACTATGGGTCCCATTGTAGTCTACCAATTCTGGGAACATCAGCGAGCCGTCTACGGGGGGAGGTTTGAAGGTAAGCGATGAGCGGCCTTGGGGAGTTGGGAATGCCATAGCGAATTAAGATGGGAGGTAGTCTGGGAGAAGAGCGTTTGTATAGTGCGCAGTGAGTCTCAAAGTATTCTTAGGTTATGTTGCCACGAATGATCCGCCCCCATCGCATGATCCCAAGTTATTTCTGTTACATGAGGTAAGTATATGGATAGCAAGATAGACAACCAGTCGGATCCATTGATTCAAAATTTGATTGACCGAAATTTCTCCACTGAAAGCTAATGCCAGGAGCGGTGTTATTCTTGAGGGAGAATTTTGTCTTGAAATATTAGTTCAATGTTTTGTCAAGGCGTAGCGTGTGCTTCGAGGGGAAGCGCTGATGAGAGCAAGATGAAAGATTGTTGGTTCGGCAGTGCGGCACGATCGGAACGCAGATCCGAGCCGTAGCCGGAGTCACCGGACATCCGATCTTTATGATTTTCGATTTCCGACATAGCACTACTGCAGTGGAGCTCCTGCGTCACTTCTGTCCCTCAGAACTGTAGCACAAGCCCGTCTCTATTTGTTACTCGTACCTAGACTTGTAATCCGTGGTGGAATCGATAAAGATGGTCCATGACAGTAAGTTTCATCTTTATCTTTCTGGAGTTAGTTCAATCACTGGAAGAACTCTTTCATTTGATAAGTGTCGAGCTTGGTGTAAATGTCAGTCTTGCTTGTACGGTTTTCTATTTTCTTCCAAATAAACCTTTTGCTCCGTTTCTTAGGAAGAGACCATTGTAGTCTCGGTACCTCGATATACGGAACTACCAATTCTCAGCCATGCTTCCAGTCCATTCGGCTATGAACCCTTTCTTTCTCGACGACCAGCGATTCACTGTCTAACCCTCCTTCAGCGAGCCTTCTCATAAACCTTAGTACGCATTTAGATCTACCGATGATATTAAACGAGCATGCTCCACAAGAATGTTCAAGGACAGGGCGAGTCTCTTCTCGTTAACACCATATGTCACTCTCCAACATCTGTGACGTCTCTGGAATTGCGACTAGCGATGTATGTCCGGCATAGGTGTCATTGTACAGCGATCCTTCCACACCGAGGTGTAAAACACGCAACAGCAGCCGTTGGACTGTTGGAAGAGCTCACTCTTGTTGTCAGACATGGCTCGTATTCAGGTAGGCATAAAACCATTTTAACGTCAACGTCCATCCAGAAAATAAACACTTTCAGGTTGTGCCCTAATATAAACACTACTTATGAACGTTTGTCGCATGACGGACCTCATGCTTTGACTTCTACGAGGTTGTGCCCTTAATCTCATGACCGGTTCGGCCACTCGCGACGAGTCATAGGTTCTCTTTTCAACCAACACCGGCACTGCTACGAAGGAATCAAGCTTTGGAGCCAGCCGGTGCGGACGTATTCGCGACCTTACGCCTAGATCAGCACAAAATTAAACAAATCTTCAGAAGAAGTCAGCTCTGGACGCCCTGTCCCTAGCACCAATGAACGCAACGTTATGAAAATACGATGGCAGAATGGTTTGCACCCGGTTCTCTCGATTCTACGTTGCATTAAATCTGTATTTTCCGAACAGTACCGTGGTCGATATATCGCAATGATCCGCAGGGTCGGGATAGCGACGGGGAGCATTAATCATCACCCGAGATACTAGATCTCTGGAAAACCGTCTTCTCACATCCCCTATAACTATGTATTGCACGAATGAGCGAGAGAGCCCATGCACTGAAAATGATGGTCGGAAAATATGTTCATGCCGTGACAAGAGACTATTCTTGACTGGCACTCCCTTCCTTGGTTCCCGACGTCATGGAAATGTACCATGGGGGAGGCTTCATGATCCTTGACGGTGTTATTAGCGTCACCCTTTCCCTCCAGTCGTTGTGGGTACTCACACAGCCACACTCCATGACCGTCGACCGATGACCTCCATCCCCAGACGAAGGCTATAAAAGAGGGATTAATGCAGCAGGTATTATCAAGCTCTCACAACCGTAACAGCTTATTCTCACTTCACAATGTTTGCTCATACCTCTTTCACTGCTCTCCTGGCTCTACCTCTCCTTGCGACTGCCGGTATCATTCCCAGTGGCATCATTCCCAGTGGTGTCATTCCCAGTGGCGGTGGTGAAGGTGTCGCTTGCGCAACTGGTTCTGTACAGTGCTGTGATTCTACTCAGAGTGTGAGTCTGTCTTCCCGTCCCTCATTGATACG
Source organism: Armillaria altimontana (assembly GCA_022818075.1). Taxonomy (NCBI): domain Eukaryota; kingdom Fungi; phylum Basidiomycota; class Agaricomycetes; order Agaricales; family Physalacriaceae; genus Armillaria; species Armillaria altimontana. The sequence goes on from JAIWYR010000012.1 coordinate 416,775, forward strand.
AAAGCTGACCAGAATTACCAGCCCACCGACTTGAGTGCTCCCGTTTCGAGCCTCTTGGGCCTCCTTGGAGTCGTCGCAGGTCAACTAACTGGCAATGTGTAGGTTTCCTTTATCCTTACTAGACGGCGGCTCATAGTTGATTACTTTCGTTCTATAGCGGTGTGTCGTGCAGCCCGATCACCGTCATTGGTCTTGGCGGAACCCAGTGCAGCAACCAAGTCGTCTGTTGTGATGACAACAATTTCGTCAGTAATAGTGTTATCCGGATTGATTCTATACTCATATTTCCTTAGAACGGCCTTGTTTCTCTTGGATGCACCCCCCTCAACGCTGGCCTCTAGGCGAACCGATCGAAGGGTTTTGGCCATTTTTTAGAAAGCTCATTCGTTTGTTGGGCAATTAAATAGAGAAAACAATATTACTGGATAGTAGCAAATGTGCTGATGACTACCATGCTTCGGATTTCTATTCTTTCCCGGCGGCTGTTGCATTTGAGTGCGAGTCGAGTTTTCTTTTGAGCAGACGAACCCGACGACCACTGGCATTCGCATATACGGAAGGGTGTCACAAAGGGCGAAGACTGATCCCACATCGCTTTCTTATATTGGGTATCAAATACTAAGAATAGAGAACTCCAGAAATTCACGAGGTCATTTGTCTACCATGTACATAGAAGAATTGCCGAAGTTCTTAGTTAGCCCGCCAATCCTCAACAATTTATAGCTACGAACAAACTAAAGTAGCCTCGGATACATACATGCCTAATGGTACATACTCACTTGAAGTAATACACACGACGGCTTGGCCGGAATCCTTAGTCGTACAATCATTTCCGGTGTCAGAGTTGAATGGGCACTCAACAGAACGTAGAGCACCTTATTTGTATTTGCTAAACCGAAGGAGTAGATACAGTGCATCTAAAACACATTAACATCATGTCGACGCGCGGAATATTGCGGTGACCTGGTGAGCCACTGGTCGATTTTTTGAATTCAGTGCACTGGAAGTGAATTGCCCGACATTACATGGCGACACAGTGAACAAGAGTGACTGAGGAAGACAGACGGTCCGTGAGAATTTGATTAACAGAAAACAGGTATTCTTCTGCAAGGCTAAGGGGATCAACTTTCATCATATTCAGCTATTCGACGCCGTTTCTAGCATCCCCTGGACGAGATTCGGAAAAGACTGACGGAATCCAGTTCTTTAGCAAGTCAAGGCATCATCTAACTTTAGCCTATGGGCATTTTTCAGTCCACTGAGGGAAGACAAACATATCAAAGTAACTAAGCAATACCAGGCGACAGTGTTCCAACTTTCGAAACCAGTTCCTCGAGCAGGGAATGGTGCTCCTCAGCGAGGATGGTTGCAGAGAACAATGGGAAAGTATCCAGCATGCACTGGTGGTCCACTAGGAGGATGTACTGAAGATGGTGCATGCAAGGTGCATGTACCCAAACATGATGAATCCCATCCGAAAGAGTAAAAGACATGTTCTAGCGAAAAAATCAACGATTGCAACTAAAAATATATCCGAATCCCAACCAGAGCGTACACGAAGCAACTATCATTAGCGCGTCAGTTTGTCGGCTCAGTGGACTGTGGCAAGAAGCCGCAAGCTTCTGGTTTGAACAACGGTTTGAATCAAAGTGACGCGATGGATTCCGGCTTGGAGCGGTCCGGAACGTGGCGGACAAACAAGCTACAACATAGCTTCGAATAACGTTAGCGACCGACCAAAAGACGACCTCGCGTCGAAGCACTTTCATATTTCGCCCACCCGCCACTCGTATCTCTGTGCTGTAAATTGCGGTGCCTGCCTGAAGCTCGCATAAAACTCCCGAGGGCAAGATAATGAAGCTTTGCTGAGTTCTGGTGCGTACATTTAGACTATATAGTATATCTGTCTGTCCGTCCTGAAAATCGTTGGTATATGGGCAGCGGTCTTCCGAAAACAAGGCGTCATGCACAAATCACCCCTTGCTTCGAAGTATCCCTGCTTGATTCTCTCGACGGATGCGCAAAATTTCGCTTGAGGATATGCATTTCAGTCCGCCGAATCAATACGCTCTACAAGATGTTTTCAAGGGAATTCTCTACGGCTACGTTGAAGTTTTAAAGGGAGGGGCTCTGACCGGCCATATGAGTGCGTATCATCTCAGTATCATTCCAACCGCAATATACTGAGCCAAACCGGTAGCTGGGCCTTGCTTATACTTGTAGGCCGTCATGGACTCTGCCATCGAGACTCTGAAAGAAGTGGTGTTTTGGAGCAGGTTCTGAGCCTGACGTCCGTCGGGTATGGGTGTCGTCTACCTTAGAAATCTGCGCGACACCCAACCAGATGCGAAGTCAGTACTAGTCAGTATTGGCCCGGGGCAGACTACCGTCTTCAGTTCCAAATATTCTCCTTACAAGATAGCGCTTTTCTTCGCCAGAAGTAACGATTTCGCTCATGTACTATTTCGACGATATCCCTCATCTTTGTGTTTAGCTGTATCGATGCGACATTATAAACAGGCGTGTGGTAACACGTTTCGATCTGGCCCGACTGACGGTGACGTGGTCGACGTGTCTTTCTCTTCTATCACCACTGCTGCGCCGCCTCCTGCTACATACACATCCATATTTCTCGAGATAACTGTCGGTCGTAAGAGACTGGACGGCGCTTTTTGTGTGTGATCAACCAGGATCAGTCGGGTTCTATCGCATATCTTCGAGCGATTGCGGAATGATACGCCAACGGTGAGAAATTCGAGAATCAGACTTGATGCATGCTTATCTATTTTTGCAGATTTTTGAGAGTGTGGTGCTCGATGGGTCAAGTCCAGATATTTGATATCCACAAGTATGGTCCCTTGGCTCCCATCTTCCTTCCTTTTTCTAACATCCGCTGAAGTTCATATCGGCGACTGAAGGATTCGTTTCTTTTGACTGTCCAGGCCCGGCTATCGATCTCTTCATCGACGAACTAGCCGACGTTCTCGAGCACTTGCACCCTCAGACGAGTTCGGTCATTCACGGGGCGCTCGGATCTAGAGCTCGAGGTGCGAAGGTAGCCGCAGGGATCGCGCCACTCCATGTTGACCAACTCGTTGACGGATATGGGGATGCGGAACGCGTCAACTATAGAGTCGAGTAAGACCTTCCCGGATAATGTACAGCAATGAATGACTGTCAGCGTGGTGGATATTCAAGTGTATGGAAAGGCACTCAAGGTGTTCCAAAAGACGCACGGGGTGTCCTGTGAACCCGTGGCTGGAGGAATGGTATATCCAATGAACTGATCGATGAGTCCGTCAGCGGACATCTCCGTTGCATTAGGGATGTGAGTGGCCATTTCACACTTGTTCCTGGTGCAAGCTGACAGACGGAGAGTACATAGACCAACACCAACACCAACACCAACACCATCTTGACCGCGCTCGTATTCCGACCGTTGTGATCAAGTGGTGTACAGATCCCGCTCAGGACTTTATCATCAAGCCCAGATAGCTTAGGTGGTTTGACGTCTCCGCTGTTGGCATCTTCGAAGAGTTCGCTCTTATTGGTAGTGACATGGCTTATATTCAGCTAGGTATAGTACCATTGTTTGCATGAATGTTCTTCCAGAAAATGATGCTTGATAAGAACCCGAATACAGAGATAATGGAACGTTCGTTCGTGATCGACCTCGTGCTTTGACTTCTAAGTCACCAAATACTTCGAAGCACGAATCCGGAGGTTGCGGTGTACATGCATAGTACATGCGCCCTGACCGGTTCAGCTATTCAGGACGATTCATAGGCTGTATGTCCAATCAAAATCACTTGTGCAGCATCTCTACGAAGGCATCAGAAGACATGCTCGCCATTGGAATCCGACGGTCTGGATGTATCTATGAAACTTGGACCGGTCCTTGTCCCAAGCACCAGATTACAGGATCTGTTTTCTCCTCAACGCTGCACCGCATGGAATTAGTCTTCCGAATAGTACTATTACCCAGTGAGCGAGACTGGCAGAGGCGGGATGATGGCGTAGAACGTCGATCATCGCCCGAGACACTAGATCTCCGCAAAACATAACCTCATGACTATGTTCGCACGAACGATGCAATCCACCGAAATGAAGGTCGGAGAAGGCTGGCACTGTGGCAAGGAACTATTTTCGACTGATACTCCCTTGCTTGGTTCCCACACATCATGAAAAAATACCCGCTGAACGAGGCTTGACGATTCGTGACCGCGTCATACGCGTCATTCATTCCTCTCAACTCGACCTCTGCGCTCATTCACCTGTATTTTTGCATTTCTACTCCACGATTGATGGCCTCCGTCGTCCAAGAGAAGACGGCTCGGGAAAGCTATAAAAGAGGGATTAAACCAGCAGGTATCATCAAGCCCTCACAACTGTAGAGCTTATTCGTCCGACTTTGCAATGTTCGCTCGTATCTCTTTCGCAGCTCTTCTGGCTCTGCCTGTCCTGGCTGGGGTTATTCCTGCTGTCCTTCCCCGTGATGATATTACGGGCGGGCAGCTCGAGGCTCGCATCGTCTGCGCTCCCCCTGAGCCCATTCCTCTTCCCCGTGACGAAACCGACAAACATACTGTTGTCACGGATAGGCAGGTTGTTACGATCTCCCCAGTTGTTCCCCGTGATGATTCACACCATGCTCCCACTCCTCCAGCGCCTGTTTATCCCACTCTGCCTTCCGGCTGCTCCTGTCCCGGTACACCTGTTGCGCCTCCCGCTCCTCCCGCGCTACCTGCACCTCCCGCCCTTCCAGCGCCACCTGCACCTCCCGCCCTTCCAGCCCCGCCCGCCCCGCCCGCTCCTCCAGCGCCTCCAGCTCCTCCAGCTCCTCCAGCGCCTCCCGCGCTCCCTGCTCCTCCTGCTCCTCCTGCTCCTCCCGCACCTCCTGCACCTCCCGCACCTCCTGCCCCACCTGCTCCACCCGCTCTTCCAGCCCCACCTGCTAGTGGCGGTGGCGGTGGTGCCGCTTGCAGCGCGACTGGTACCGCACAGTGCTGTGCATCTACTCAGAGCGTGAGTCTGTCCTCTCGCCGCTCATTGATGTGAACACTGACCCGTATTGTTTAGTCCACCGACTTGAGTTCCCCTGTTAAGACACTCTTAGGCCTCCTTGGAGTCGCTGTTGGTCAACTCACTGGTAATGTGTAGGTTTTCCGTATCCTCGATAGACAGCAGCACCTGGCTAATTTATTCATTCTACAGTGGTCTGTCCTGCAGCCCGATCAGTGTCATTGGTGTTGGCGGAACCCAGTGCAACAACCAAGTCGTCTGTTGTAATAACAACAATTTCGTCAGTACTCGGGTTATCCAGATTGACTCTACGCTCACATTCCTTTAGAACGGCCTTGTGTCTCTCGGTTGTACCCCTCTCAACATCGGCGTCTAAGGGATCGGGGGAGAATCGAAGTTTTTCGGTGGTTTTTTTCTTTCAAGTGCATTCGTATGTTGGGTAAATAAATAGTTCGAGAAAAGTCAGTATTGCTGGATAGTAGCAAACGTGCGAATAACTATCAGGTTTATCATCTTTGAGCCTTCGATGTTCTGGTCATTCCCTTTCAGAGTAGCAAGTTGCACGCTCTTGCGATAAGCCAGGGCTAGGCATACAAATTTGAACACCATCCCAGGTCAGTTAGTGGTTAAGGCAAGTAGCGCAACGGAAACGAACGAACACTAAGCGGGTCCTGGAGGTAATGCGCACCCACCTTACCTCGCATCACGCAAGAGAAGGAAGCACATAGGATAGGATCATCGAATCACTCTTGCTCGTCCCGTGTCTTTGATAATTCATTCTTAGAAGTTTTGGACAGGAGGAATAAGGAATACATTATGCAGGCGTCCGAAGCGTTGGTTACCAAATCGAGAAGAGGATTCGTGTTGAGATGTAAAAACCATCGATGTGAAGGGCGTCCATTCGGTCGCGTACTTAGACGAACATCGCTAGATAAGCAAAATTTTCATACTTGTTACCCATAAATAGCCCGCAAACAGCACCATCCTACGGTTGAACTTTAGCTCTCAAAACTGACGATACGTCTGGTCCATCGTACCTCAGCGTATGATACGTTGCACCGGAAGTATTTCCCATATTCGTAACCCGGTGCTCCTCATTTCCTGGAAGACTGGCTTCGTGCACAGGACCGGCCAGTTCAACGTTACCGATTTGAGAGGTGTATCAGTCCGCCTACCGCGATAACTGGTACTACCTCTATGCCGGGAGCGGATCAGCTGCATGATATCTTCCTCCACATCCGTCCACGGTGTACCCGAAACGAGCTCGAGATGCTCAAGTTTGGGAAGAAGGGGAATATTGTTGCCGTCGAACGACAATTCCCTCAAAAGCGACGTAGTAATGAGGACGCTTGATCTTTGTTCGTGGATTGCTAATGTTGTCAAATCCGGCACCACCTTGAGAATGGCAACGAATTTGGAGAGGTTCACAGTGTCCGTATTAACGTTGGTGATTATCTCGAGATTTTTCAACGGCGGGTTAGACCGCTCGAGTAATGCATTAATGGCGTCCAGCTGCAAGCTTCCACCAACGATGGTAAGATGGGTCAGCGAAGGAACATGAATGGACCTAAGAACGAGAGAGGAATTGTCGTGGCTGCGATGAAAGTTTCGGCAAGTGAAGGAAGTGACTGTGCTCAAGCAAACATTTACATTTCCGTTCACATTCCAAACGCCACACGCTTCGATGGTGAAGTCACGCAGACTGCGCATTCCAGGTAGGCTATTCATAGCGGCAGCAAAATCATCACATCTCAATACAAGGTTGAGCGTGTGTATATGCTGTGGGAGGTCGATGCGCCTGAGCGGAACATGGTCTCGAATCGTCAGAGATAGAAGATTAGGGAGGTTGAGAGTGTAGTTGTCGAGAGTTTGGAAACCTTCATAACCTATAATGACCAGGCCTTCTGCCGCTTCCAGCATGCCATTCCCTAGAACTGACAATGCGTTGAAGGAGCATTCAACCTGACGCACACGATGTCGCTGTGCGGAGAGACCCTGAATGATGAGATCAAAGGCCTGGTCACCTGTGTCCACCTTGTATGTCTGATACTTGAGAGTTAGAGGTGTCTCCTGAGATCGAAGCTGCTGGATCTGAACAATTTTTTGAAGCGTGTTCCATCGAGGCGGAAGCCATGAAAGGGATCGAAGGGGAATGAAGATGGTCGACCATAGGCTGGGTGAATCGAGGGTGATTTCATGCCAGTGCTTGCAAACCAGCCCAAGACGTAGGCAGGTTCTAGGAGGATGGATTTTGTATTGATCGGTAAAAACATCCTTGAATATTTGCAGCAAGATGTCGTAAGGTAGTCGCCGTACTGGTGATAAGAGAGCGTCATAATGATTGGCGTAAGTCCTGAGACGATCGCGATCTCTGTACAGTTTCTCTAGAGTGATTTCGAGTCGCCGTATTTCAGCGTCATAGGCACTAACTTCCTTGGTTATCTGCCTGTGAACATTGGAAATTGACTTTACTTCCAAGTCAGCAGGCGAATACCCTTCACGAAGATTCTGAAAGAGCTCGAAAGAAGAGAGTAGGATTTCTCGAAGAAGGCAAACTTCTGCCACACTTCCGACAAAGAATTGTAGATGGCCAACTATACATGTCGTCGCCTAACAGTACTGAACATTTAGTCAACTTTACCTGAATTTCTTTGGGAATAAATGTACCTTCGAAGTCGGGTTTCGTTATGTGCGGCTTGGAGTCGTAATTCCAAGAACGGCTTGAGATCTGGAGGTACAAAATTTTGCCGCGTCAAAGACTAAAGTTGAAGTTGAAGTTGAAGTTGCAAATTGAAATTGCGTTGCAATTCTCACGCTAATAATAATCATACGTCACTGCATTTAAGGCTCAGGCTGCCTATTTCTTCGAAAATCGAAATACTGCTACTTTAAGAGTCCATCGCTGCCCTTTCCCCGCTTCTTCCTGCATATTGAGCAACGTGCGCCAGCGTAATTTCTTGGCTTGTTCCGTTGGCACCCATGGCTGTAGGTTACTAGGTAAATTTCGGCACTACGTACATGCCGTAGGAGACAGCGTACCTGTTGTTATGTTCTTTGGCATTACCGCTGTTTTGCGCCTGCCAGTGAGTCCAACTCGGCCAGGGGAGCATCTGACACGACGTAAACGGTGTTCGGGTTCCTCGTATATCTTGCAAGATAATAAATTTCTTTACTCACTTAGGTTCTATCAGGGGTGCAACCAGACACCAGCATATACTAGAGGTCTCAAGTGTCTGCTATAGTCGCAGTAGTTGGTGCTTTCATAGAGAGATTTGCATTTACGGCCGACACCGATATTCAAAAAGCATGTTCAAAATGTACGTTACTTCTGCTAGGGAGCTGAGCAGATCAGGGTGTACACCGATAATCGCATCCGATCTAATTTCATACTGACAGCGTGCTCGCAGATCCTGGAAAGGTTCAAGTCAGGACTCAGGAACGTCGAATGATACTGTACTATTTCGACTGGTAATTCACATAATGCGTAACAGTGGCTTGTGAAGTGAATCTCTCGGTATATCGTAACGCGTAACAACGGACAATGAAGCTAGTAGCCTACAGGTATGAAAACATGATTTTTGCCCCTCCAAAATACTTTTTCAGTCACGTTTAGCAGCTCTATGAACCATAGGTGGTGTATCCTTCCATGATTTTCCTTGGGAGATCCAGTCTGAAGTGTCATAGGTGCTCATTGGTGAGGGTCGGTTGACTCTAGCAGGGTGTTTCCCCCGCAACGCAATTGTACAACCTCGGTGAAATTATTTTCATAATCTTATCCGATGTGGTGGTGGCGCTCGCTCAGGTCCTGTGAAGCTAATTTCCTCAACGTAACGCGTAACACTGATCTCTGAACCTCTCGTCGATTGACCATATACCATAACACGTAACACCCCGTGAAGCTACGGTCGAAATAGTACAGTATTCTGAAGAAATGGATGAAGTTACAGGTCAACAGGAGAGGCTATTTCGAAACCTTTGATCCCAAATGTAATTGTTATTGGAATGGGAGGGCGACGTCAGTCAATGTGATCATATCTGTTTCCTTCACAGAATAATTGAAGGGGTCCACCATGAAATGGGAGATATGCTGGTTATCAATGCCTGAGCCCAAGACAATAGCCAAGTATATCGGGAAGGGTTTTCGCCGGCAAAACTTACTGTTATTGACTGATATTCGCTTCCTCTCAACATCTCATGATTCTCATCAGGTACATAAAATATCACGGTACGGCATTTCCACTAAGAAACGATTGTCAAACGTATAATTTGTGTCAACTGTATACATTACTGCAGTCGCGCAGCTGTCGGGATAAACCACTGTTGCTTTGCGGTCAATATCTCGATGTCCTCTACATCCGGGGATAGCAGAGAGGACTAAATTCTATAAAATAAAGGTGAATTCACAACTATTCATCAAGTTGAACAGCCCCCACATTTGGACAGCTCTCTCTCTCTCTCCTAGTTCACAATGCTTGCTCATCTCTCGACCTTCACTCTCCTGGCTTTGCCTCTCCTTGCGACCGCCACTGCCATTCCCCGGGACAGCGCAACTTGCGCCTCTGGTACTGCGCAGTGTTGTCAGTCTACCCAAAATGTGAGTCTGTCACTGTTTGCCATTGTGAGCGCAAAGGACTGAAACAACATTAGCCCACCTCCGCTCCAATGCAAACCCTTGCGGGCCTCCTTGGAATCGTCCTCGGTAGCCTTACCGGTAATGTGTATGTTCTTGTCTTGGAGAATATCGCGTCCACGGCTAAAAGCTTTCTTGACAGTGGACTCACTTGCAGCCCGATTACTGCCATTGGTCTTGGTACCACGCAGTGCTCCAACCAAGTTGTTTGCTGCCAGAACAACAACTTTGTCAGTATTATTATCATCCAAGTCGAATTTAAGCTTACATTTTACTAACAGAATGGTCTGATTGTTCTCGGGTGCACCCCCATCAACATTGCTCTCTAAGGGACTAAGGATCCATCGTAAATCGGAACGGGTTGAGGATATGGTGGAATTCATGGGTAGTACAAGTTTACGGATCAAGATATTAGTAACACTGACTTGACTACAAATTTACAATTGCGTATTAAAATATTAAGGTCCTCGAGCCTTCTTTAGCACTTCAGTTCTAAGAGGCGAACAGGCGACTCAACAAGACCTAGCTGAGCCTGCACCGAGGCCTTGACCGAAAACAAGGGGTTAAAGAATGGGCGGAATTTATAAAGATAAGCTTTAGAACTGATAAGCTACTTGTCTACTACATCGAACGAACTGTCGACGACATAGGGATCGGTCACTGAGTATTTAATGGTATGAGGACGGTTCAATTCATTGGAGCAATTGTTAGCAGAATGACTCATACATAGACCGGAGATCTGAGCGATACACCGCCACCTGCCACTTCTCCTTCCTTAGCTTTGTCATTCTCATCCGCCATCTAATCACCCCATGGTACATGTCAACTGTCTCAGTCGCAGTGAGCACATAGAATTTCTTGTCCTGATCAACCAACCTGTGCCCTTCAAAAATGTCCCGCATCTCAGTAGTCAAGTTATGATGAATGTACTTGATGAATGGGTGAGCATAGAACACCAAGAAGACACCGGTCAGCTTGTCCTGTGCCATGATTGGATTCGCTGGAATATCGAGCTGGAACAATCCTATTTCACTAGACCAGCGGGCAAAGTTCGTCGGACGAACAAAGTGGAAAGGGATAGCTTCATATGTGTCTGTAAAGATACTTTCCAAATCAACGAGTCACGGATCGACGTAGACTTTTCTTTTCGGAACGCGCTTGTCTTGTTCCTCCAGCGGAACAGACCATTGTTCAGATTATGGCGCGACATCGGTGACAAGAGAATTAGAAAGTAGTACTCCGAGGAAGTCTCCATCAATAAAACATCCCAACAGGCGTCTTGCACTGGTGGGTATAACCACCCGTTGAGGTTGATATCAGCTCCGCATAGAAGGGAGAGACCACGGCTCCCTCCTCCGAAATCGTTTGTCCCTACCCCGTTCCCTCCATCCATCAGCACGAATTCCTCCAACAAGCACGGACAATACGCAGATTCCAATTTCATTCAGTTTCCGTCTGTTGTTATTAGAACAGGGACCATCATCACGACGGAACCCTTTCTCCTCCTGCCTTCTCCTGCTTCAACCATCTCAACCTCCCTATCGATCCTCCTTCGCCGATTCCGACGCGCGAGCCAGTACATTCCGATGCTGGCTGCCACGATGATGAGAGCAAGTGCCGAAGGCGGGACGGTTCCGTAGGCCTCGAATGTCACCAAGGTGTGTATGGAGGATGCGAGGCGACTGGGGGATGGAAAGGCAAGCCAAATGAGCTGACTCACTCGTCGCTGGCGCTTTATATGCGGCTAAAATATATCCCCGTATCAGGCTCTGGCCATTGTGTGGCGTCATTGTGTATGTAGCTTCGTTAATTTACTGGTGGGGTGACCGTGAAATGCCTCAAGAGTAGGTTCCAGACTTGCGGTACCGAATGAGCGTGAAAGGCAATGCTGGCCGTAAAGAGAAAACGAGAAGCTTCGCGGAGACCGATTCGTCAGCAGAATCACAAAGCAGGGCAGCTATTCTGCTCCCATCACGGATCCCAGCAGTTGTACGAACTCTGCGAAGGAGCGCGAAGCTTGAGAACATAGGGGAAAGGAGAAAGGAAGACAGGAGCTCATAGGAAGAAGAAAAAGGGAGTTAATCTGCGTCGCAAACGATGCCGGGGCATTTCGGCCGCCAAGGAAAATTCCACGCCCGTTTACCCCATCGTGGGCAAAATCCGTTTTCCATCGGACTGTCCATGTCCATCCGAACGGCCTCTCGAGATGCACCTCTTGGCATCAGTCCTCAGAAAGACGGGAAACTAAGAATCAACCTTAGCGTGAAGACTGACGTTAGGTATCAATCATGCGCCATCGAATGGTGGTTCCAATTTGAAGACGAGAATTACTGGATCCCAGGATTCAGAGACATCACGCAGTGGCGGTCGCCGATAGCGAACACTGAGCCTGCCGTCTGCAACAGGCATAGGCTGTCTGCTGAACATCCTCCCACGGAACAACGAGGACGCAAGCTGTTAGGAAATAATGAGCAGGTCGCATGATGCAGATTAATCAATGGTACACACCACGACAACGCATTTCCGAGATCGTACGCAGCAATTTATCATTGTTGTAAACGACGAAGCCAAATCTTGTGTTCGCCCTCGTTCCCCGATAAGCCTGGCCAATGGAACCCAGTCCCGGCATCACTCTCAAGACATAGCGCTGAAAAGACTTGAGGGCAGGCAGAATCGAGGCAGACAATAGGCTTACCGTTGTATCTCCCGCGCAGACTGCCGCCAAATTAGACACCGTCCAGTCAAAGTCGACCGGTCTTGAAGTTTGCAAGCTACGAAGAAATGGTCAGGACAACGCAAATACGTTTGAACGGACAACGGGAGGACGACCGAAAACATGTACCATTCATAGATGCACGGGGCGATAAAACGTGAGGACGGACCTTGACAGCGCGGAAATCTGTGAAGGGATGGTTAGTTCGGTGGAGTGTACCTGAGAACATAGGACTCACCTGTTCATGTTATGCCCGAGCCCCTCCCAGCTCATTCCCTCCCAGCTATACATCGTCGCCCATCCATCCCGCGCCCTCCTTGCTCGCGGACGTCAATACAACTTGGCGAAGCAAAACACGAATCCAGATTTGGAGTTTGAAATGTACGCAGACTGACATCGTGCCAGCATCGTTACAGACTTGTCGCATGATGGGAAGCTTCGAGAGAGCGGGAGATGCGCACGAAGCTGAATCCTGGGTTCCCGGTACCAGTGTCAAGTCTGATCAACGAGGATCAGCAGAGAGACGAATCGATGGAACGAATCCTACCTAGGTCGAACCGCATACACCAACTCTGCGCGTTGGAAACGTCGGGATGATGCCGGTCCGCTGGTACAAAGATGTTGATTGTGAATGTAGATACCGCCTAACCTGCGAAGATGTCTCGTTGCAGACATGTGTGTGTGATATGATACGACGTACCGGTTAAGAACTTCCTAGCACTCTTTTCCCTGCTAAATGAACCGCGAGCAAGTCGCTCACACACCACGGCACTCCACCAAAAATGACCGTTGACGACGAAGCAAAATCCCGAGTCCCCGCTCTTTGGTTTGATATCAGACTCAGAAGATTTGATCAGAGTGGATCCTACGTACCTGGGTTGAGCCTCTATCGACTACATACACCCTTCCTGCGCACTAGAAACACTATCTTGCGCTGTCTGCAACACGGATGGCGATGTTGAAAGGAGACATCGCGTAACCTACAAGGAGGTCAACTATCTCGCTGCACACATACGGGATTTGATGCAACCTACCAGATGAGAGCTCCCAAATACCCTTTTTTTCTCCGTCGTCGTTAACCCCGGAAATGAGGATCTGCTCATACGTCAACTCGCAGGGAGCGGAACTAAGGCCAATAGCTTACCTGAGAAGAGGAATTGCCATAGTAAACGTGCAGTACCAACAAGATCGTGCTGAAGCCAGTATTCATCGTCTTATGCGGTCGCGTCACCGTCGCGTGAAATAGCCCGTATACAGAAGACGAGGACATTAAAAAGTCCAACAGAGGGAAGAGGCGCGATACCAGACCACGGTAGTCACCGGCAGAAGGAAAGGAAGACCGTGGGTATTTGGCTCCGTTTTCATCGAAGGGTTCCTATCTGTACCATGGCTCTTGATAACGAGAAGAATTGGATAGCGACTGACTGTCGAATCTTTATCCGACTTAGATATAGTATTCGATCCTGTCTTCTGCTATAAGCAGTGGAGCCCGCAAAGAAGGATATGGGGAGCAAGAAACCGGAGTACTGTTGCCAAAATCGTTAAAAGTATGCATCTGGCAATGACTGGCATAACCACCGACGCTAATGATGATGCTAGTCCAATACCCATGACAGGAACATCAGTGGACAGGGGATCGGCTGGTATGAATAGTAGGTTTACATGATATAAATTGAGCCGGCCGTAGTACATAGATGAAGAAATGTAACAGTCACTAGTCAAGGGGAAAGAGGAGAACGCAACACTGGCCTCATAGTGCCATTTAGTATAATTCACGGCGAGCATTGGCCTGCGCAGCCTACGACCGCTAGCGAGCCTAATAAGATCATATGAAGTGATCCAGACCAGAGCATCTGCGCTGCTAACTGAGCCGTTAGCGAAATTGAAACAAAATGAAAGAGAGCAGTTGCTTACCACATTTCCCCGACCTTTGAAGTCTATCTGAAGACAAGCTGGATGGAACTGGATGGTGAAAGTAGAGGAGATAGTCGACAAACGACTGTGAGACATAATGAGATTAGAATAAGGGATAGAAAGCCCTCTTCTAGAGCTGGAACAAGATTCTCCTGACAATATCGAGAACACACTGAGCTAGGCGAGATTCGGCTGCTATAATGATCCCGACACGGAGCACATGCCCTACACTCATCAGTTCGAGTGGTGGGGAAGGCTGAAGACTTTCATAATAACTCAAGCTGCGTTTTATCTACTTTTAGATCAATTGTATCTGGAGAAGTCAACAGACTCACCTTGGCAATGGAGATTTAGTAATATGCGCATGGCCAACGCTGTTTCGATGCATTCCTTCCTACCTGTCTACAAGATGGCTCGCGGGCGGGCCATTCCAGCCTCCCTCGACGTATATCGCGAGGTGAGTTCAAATCTCCTGACTTCCTGACCTCAATCGCAAGGCCAGCCTAATGGCGTCGTTTGGCAAGACGACCTTGAATTGTGGCCGTGTGCTGTCTTTGGTCGCGAGTCTAGGGCGTGAGAGACGAAATTAGAAACAAAAGAAGATAAATGACAACAAAATCACTATGCTCGATTGCGTACAGTGATCCTTGGCGACAAACACCAAATACTGGAGTCCTGGAATATTACCAACGAGTTACTTGGTGAAAACACAGTGAAAATAGATGACGTGCCTTGGAAAAGGAGATCTTGACTGCACAAGAGAATCGTGATGATAGCATTAACAGCGCTTGTACCCTGCTAAGCGAGGAATTTCCTATTCTTGTTTGATTACTCTCTCCCCGTAATCACCTCATCCCGTCGACACATAATGACCCCCATCCGCATACATAAAACTGGAAGAGACTCCTTAGCGCTTGAGCTTTGACGTTGAACATTCCATGCCAACGACTCGTCGCTGAAAACGCCGTGGTGTTCGATCGCTCAAGTTGGTCAAGGAAGCACCGAGTTTGTTTGTCGACGAACGATCATGAATCTTCACATCCGTGTCATGGCGCCAATGTGGAACGTCGCAATGAACTCCGTGAGCAGCATGGATACAGAGGCGGTATCACCCCAACAAGGAATTCAGAATAAGATTTGGACCCTCGTGTATTTGTTACAGCTTGTATCGACGTCATCAAGGTCTTCGAGACTATCCTGGAACCATGGCGCGCGATGAGGACTAGATGTCTAGGTATGAAATCAAGACAGAACTCGCAGGCAGATCCTTCAAGTACGAGCCCACCCATAAGCACAACCTAATTGACGTGCACCGGGTCCACACTCGTCCATCAGGCTGCAGTAAGACATCAAGGTAACATCACTCTTTCACGATCTCAACAGCAGCACGCATTAACAACAGCAAGGAACTCTGACGTGGACGCTAGAATTGTCCTCTGACTTGGGCATCGCAGTAGGGGACGCGTCGATGTCATACAAATTCTTGACGGCATTCGGAGTCGATTTGTATGGACTATTGTGAACGAGATTCTACGCAGGAGAAAATGTGAAAGAGGAACGAGACCATCGTGATTGTATAACTCATTGTTGCCCAATAACGCCAGTGTCCTCGCACAGACTGAATATAGTCATGATCCCTGTAAAAAGCATGTCACGGTCGATGCGAACTAGCGAGAGCTTTGACGTACCTTGTAACGCCTTCAAGTCCGCTACTTGCAGCTAACTGATAACCGAGAGTTTCGTATCAAAGTTGCGGTCAAGCTGTGTACGTGTAACAGTTAGTAGACTGATGAATAGATTAGTATCCGGGCGTACCTATCCCCACCAAGTGAGAAAATGTCATCATCATCGCCGACATTTTGCTGAAAAGTGCCTTTGACAGTGTCGCAAACAATATCGGTGACCCATTCAATTGTGGGGTTCTATGGGAAAGTTGTGTCGGGTGCTGGGGAATAGACCGCATCCACGACGTTGTAGATCTCATTGATTTCCATCTCGTACACTTTGAGTGTGTCTCCTCGTCATAGTGTACCCTTGGCTGTAAACCCAAAGGGCTCGCTCGGGTTCGTGATGAGGATCATCTATAATAGAAAAAATAAGTCAGAATGAACGAGCATCTGCTTGAGAGACTCGACTTCTTTGTATATCCATGAATGCTGAGGCGATTTCTTGTTCACTTGTGCTACTGATTCCCTGTTTTATAGTTCTTGTTAGCATGAAAAAGAAGCAAGCCAGAAAAAGACAACTAACAAAATGAGCGAATGGTATTCCGCGAGGCGCCTCGTGTCCTTTGGATCGAAGGTGTATTCAGGAGAAGGCTGGATGAGTACTCCTGGCTGAAATTTGCCTCGGCCAAACATGACGGCCCCGGAGATATGCCTGTCGCTCATCAAGGCTGCCTCTATATAGACACCGTTAGAACCGTAGTGCTATATTTATCAGGCTGCGGCGTCCTACCAATTGGCTCAGGATTCGTCTATCGAAAAAATATTTGAACGAAGAAAGCTTAGAGATTACTTTGACTTTTGACAGTTCAACTTTTCCTGCACAGCAAAAGATGGAAAGCGGTCTGCAAGTTCTTCTTGCTCCATATCTCAGAAAGAGGTAGGCAGGCGACTTACTCCGGTGCTATGTGTGATTTTCTCGTCTGTGTATGAGATTAAATAGGACACATGAAGAACGTGATAGACATGACGGTACCGGCTCTGCCATAAACCTTCCATAATCTCCGGTTTGAAGGATGAAGTTGTACTAGATCCTTCATATCTAACGCCTCGATTCCATCGATCTCAGAATTCAAGGCTGCCGGCGCATAGGTAACGGATTTCTATAAAGGCGAATTGCGCCGTTATTATGGGTATATGATGCACTGCGTTCACTCCTCACCTTGACGTAAAGACCACATATGTCCTTCTCCTCTGTTGGTACGAGTATGATATCCATCTGGCGAGAAAGCTATCCGGCTGTTGAACTCAAATGAAGTCAAACATAGACCAAACTGCTCACTCTCATCCACTCCTAACCTTCGGGTGATACAGATTCTATTAAAATAAATTCTTAATAGGTTAAGTCTATCAGCAGAAACACACGTACTTGGAACGAGGACTGAGACGCATCCAGCCTCCGTTCTACACTATTTTAGTCTCTTAAAGAATGGGGTTCTACAGAGACTTACGATCCGATCGTCGACAGTAAGCGAATCCCGTTGCGAGCTAAATTATCCCCCGTCTCTTTGGAAAGAGGTCCTCCGCCAAAGAGCTGCAGGTATGTCAGTGCAAAAGTGCATTCTTGTAGATCCATACTTACTACGCCTGTTATCGCTTTCAAAGCTTGAACGGCAGCTCAGGGATCTTGAACCAATTGCTATAGATGGCGTTTGAGCGAGCGGCTGATAGAAAAACTGGACTAACGCACCTCTAGGAACGACGGGACGGTGAAGACGTAAGTACAATTCGTCTTGACTACGCTAGATATATAACGATCAGCGGTAATCGTGGCGGATATGGCACCTGTCGAAACCTTCACATGGACGTCAATAGAACGGACCTAAAACAGGCGAAAATACTTACGCTGAAAGATGTTATCCAGAATCTGATAGTATCTGGAAATATGGTCAGGATGGCACGGAGTCAGAGAACCTTGTACTTACGGTACATCGGCCACGATTGTGCAGAGAAAACTTCGCCGCAGAGATCCACTTCACCATAATCTGTCAAATTTTAGTTGAATACTGTTAAAGAAGAGCCTCGGAACCCTCACATGGCGTCTTCATTAGCTGCAGTAGAAACTCATGAGTCAGAGATATCGGGCTCAGAAAGCCAGTCGTTCCAGATGAGTGCAGGATGAGTGCCGTTTGCGTCCATTCTGGTTGCTTGAACGGTGGCAGTGGCTCGTGGGATTTGAGGTTGCATGAATAGATATCGTTGAATTTCGGCATCGCAATAGTGACAATACTGTCTCCATCATACTGGTGACAGACTAGATCAGCAATCGCTTGGATTGACGGGTCCCCGCTGATGATGAGATACTTCGCGTTGGTCGTCTTCATCAAATGTGCGACGGCAGAAGCTGAGTTTCGGACAGAGATAGGGAAAGGGATGTATCCGAGGCGCATGATGCCAACAATAGTCGCATAGAACGTCAGCGTATCTATGAGTCCTCATTTGAACGTCACTCTGAAAAGGCCAATACAATACGCACCCGAGTTAGCTAAAATTCCTATCACGACGTCAGAATCATCGTGGATATATTGCTTGAAGTATCGGCCAGCTGTATGGAAGGCCGCGACACCTTCACTCCAGTAAATGGTACAGACATCGTTGCCATCGGGATCTTCGTATCGAAACAGCGCATGGTTGGGACTATGGTTCGCATTGTAGTCTATCAATTCCGGGAACATAAGCGAGCCATCTACGGGGGGAGGATTGAAGGTAAGCGATGAAAGACCTTGGGGAGTTGGGAATGCCATAGCGAATTCGGATGGGAGGTTGTCCGGGAGAAGAGCGTTTCAAGTTTGTATAGTTCGCAGTGAGTCCCGAAAGAATTCTTAGGTCATGGTTACATCCCTACCGCATGATCCCATGCTATTTCTGTTACATGATGTAAGGCATGAATAGCAAGATAGACAACCAGATTCAAAGTTTGATGACCGAGATTTCTCCACTGGAAGGTAATGGGAGCGGTGTTATCCTTGAGAGAGAAACGCATCTTGAAGTGTGAGATCAACGTTTTGTTCAAGGCGTAGCGTGTCCATCGAGGGAAGCACTGATGAGATCTTGAGAGCTTAGAGCAAGATGAAAGATTGTTGGTTCGGCAGTTCGGCAGGGTCGGAGCGCAGATCCGAGCCATACGGATCTTTCATGGTATCCAGATTCCATACTTCATTGGAGCTACTGCGTTACTTTTGTCCCACGGAACTGACGATGAATTAGTACTGGATCTGCAGAAATAAGCCTGTATCTGTTTGTCACTCGTGTTTAGACTTGTCATCCGGTGGAATCGATAAAAATGATCCGATGGATTCATTTTCGCTATCACGGTCTCATCTGTTTCTAGAATCAGAACATCTTCTTAACACTAGATTTCGAGCTTGGCTCCGAATAGAAAGGCTGTTCTGCAAAGTTCACTGCCGACTAAGGAACTGTGTAAGTACTCGTTTTCCGTACAAAGTGTCTTAATAACATATTAATTGTCAAGTACTCGCACCAGGGTTGAAACATTGATGCTTCAAGGGATCGGAAGTCGCGACCGCGACGACAACATGGCTGGCGCGTCTTTGGCGTTGCTTAGACAAGGCCAGGCCCCATAGACAGTCACGGATCACGCTTATCACGTGAATTGTGATTGTCACTTTTTTCTCGGCTTGACTCGCGACTAACTCGCGACCCGTCCAACTTTTGGTGATGTGGTCGACGCCTCTGTCTCTTCTACCGCCACCATCTTCGTCGCCGCTTGCTGCATACACACTCACCCCTCTCTCAGAGCTGTCGGTCTGTCGAAGGGCAGAGGAAAGCTTGTGTGCTATCGATTGGGATAAATTGGGTTCTGTCGCATATCAGGCTCGAGAGACGGCGAGATGGTTTGCGTCAGCAATGAGAAAGTTTGGGAGCGTGGCGGTCGAGGTCAAGCCTAGGGCTTTTGAAATCAACGAGGATACCTTCCGTGACTGCAATGGGAGCGCTTCATAGAATGAGCGTGGTGAGATTGGTTGATCAGTATATTTTATACATACTGAACGAAATTCACAGTTCTGTTGTAACCATACCGAGAACCTTATATGGAAGACAGAACAGGCAGCAGCGTTTATCAATGTTTCGCTCTCGGTTCCGCCCAGGCGTGTTTCGAAAAAACAGAGTACGAGATGGTGATTAGGACCACGGTACGTTTCCTTATCTCTCATCTTCCTTTCTCATTCTGATATTCAGTGAAGTATCACGGAGACCACTGAGATATCCATTCCTTCCGATGTCAGGGCAGGGGGTGCTGGGCATGGTACGGAGTTTTCAGCAACCTCGACAGCCGTGCGCATACCCTTGTTGTGGGGGATCAAGTCAATCTTGTGCAGTCCTTGCCAAAGTATCTGTATCGCCGATAGCTGCCCCAGCTCTATCCAACGACTACTTCCTCCTGTCTCCGAGCTCATCTCAAATTCTCTGTCCCAGTCATCTTCTACGGAAATTCCTGCTCGACCCATCTCCAATCAAAATTTCAGGCTATCGATCTCTTCATTGACGAACTGCTCAACGTTCTTGGGCATTTCAATGTCCAAGACGGGTTCAACTTATTCGGTCATTCGTGGGAACCTCGGTCTAGAGCTTGAGGTGGTGTCACTCCACGTTGCCCCACTCGTTGAGGTTACAGGGATGCGGAACGCGCCAACTAGGGAGTCGAGTAAGACTTTCCCGGATAATGTGCAGCAAGGACCGTCTGTCAGCGTGGTGGATATGGAAGCATATGGTAAGGCACTCAAGGTGTTCCAAAAGATGCACGAATGTCTTGTGGACTCGTGGCTGGAGGAATGGTATATCCAATGGACCATTCGAGATGACTCCGTCGCGGACATCTCCATTGCAGTGGGAGTGTGAGTGGACATTTCTCTCTTGTTCCTGATGCAAGCTGACAGACGGAGTTCATAGACCAACACCAACACCATCTTAACCACGCTCGTGTTCTGAACGTTTTCATCAATTGGTGTGCCGGTACCGCTCAGGACTTTACCATCAAGCCCAGATATCTTAGATGGTATGACGTTTCCGCTGTTGGAATCTTGAAAGAGTTCGCTCTTTTCGGTTGTGACATGGCTTCTATCCAGCTAGGTATAGTACCATTGTTTGCATGAATGTTCTTCCAGAAAATGATGCTTTGATAAGAACCTGAATACAGAGATAATGGAACGCTCATTCATGATCGACCTCGTGCTTCGACTTCTAAGTCGCTGCTTCGAAGCACGAATCTGGAGGTTGCGGTGTACATGCATAGTACACACGTCCTGACCGGTCCAGCTATTCAGGACGATTCATAGGCTGTACGTCCAATCAAAATCACTTGAGCGGTATCTCTACAAAGGCATCAAAAGACATGCTCGCCATTGGGGTCCGACGGTCTGGATGGTCTGGACGTATCTACGACACTTGGACTGGCCCTGGTCCCAAGCACCAGTGTATAATATCTGTTTTCTCCTCGACACTGCACTGCATGAATTTGGTCTTCCGAAGAGTACCACCACCCAGTGAGCGACACTGGCAGAGGCGGGATGATGGCACGGAATGTCGATCATCACTCAAGACAATAGATCTCCGCAAAACATAACCTCATGACTATGTTCGCACGAACGATGCAATTCACTGAAATGAAGGTCGGAGAAGGTTGGCACCGTGGCAAGGAACTATTTTTGACTGATACTCCCTTGCTCGGTTCCCTCACATCATGAAAAAATACCCGCTGAACGAGACTTGACGATTCGTGACCGCGTCATACGCGTCATTCGTTCCTCTCAACTCGACCTCTGCGCTCATTCACCCGTATTTTTGCTTTTCTACTCCATGATTGATTTCCTCTGTCGTCCAAGAGAAGACAGCTCGGGAAAGCTATAAGAGAGGGATTAAACCAGCAGGTATCATCAAGCCCTCACAACTGTAGAGCTTATTCGTCCGACTTTGCAATGTTCGCTCGTATCTCTTTCGCAGCCCTTCTGGCTCTGCCTGTCCTGGCCAGCGCTGGGATTATTCCTGCTGTCCTTCCTCGTGATGATATTGCGGGCGGGCAGCTCGAGGCCCACATCGTCTTCCCTCTCCAGGCTCTCCCCATCCCTCTTCCCCGTGACGAATCCGACAAACATACTGTCTTCACGGGTAGGCAGGTTGTTACGATCTCCCCAGTCCTTCCCCGCGATGATTCAGGCCATCCCACTCCTCCGGCGCCTGTTCATCTCGCTCCGCCTTCCGGCTGCTCCTGCCCCGGTACACCTGTTGCGCCTCCCGCTCCTCCGGCGCCTCCTGCCCTTCCAGCTCCTCCGGCGCCTCCTGCTCCGCCTGCGCTCCCAGCTCCACCTGCTCCTCCTGCGCCTCCTGCGCCTCCCGCGCTTCCAGCCCCGCCTGCTCCTCCCGCACCTCCCGCTCCGCCTGCCCTTCCAGCGCCACCCGCACCTCCAGCGCCACCCGCGCCTCCTGCGCCTCCAGCTCCACCCGCTCCACCGGCCCTTCCAGCACCTCCTGCTGGCGGCGGCGGCGCCGGTGCCGCTTGCAGCACGACTGGTACCGCACAGTGCTGTGCATCTACTCAGAGCGTGAGTCTGTCCTCTCGCCGCTCATTGATGTGAATGCTGACCTGTATTATTTAGTCCTCCGACTTGAGTTCCCCCGTTACGACTCTCTTAGGCCTTCTTGGAGTCGCCGTTGGTCAACTCACTGGTAATGTGTAAGTTTTCCGTATCCTCGATGGACAGCAACGCCTGGCTGATTTCTTCGTTCTACAGTGGTCTGTCCTGCACCCCGATCAGTGTCATCGGTGTTGGCGGAACCCAGTGCAGCAACCAAGTCGTCTGTTGTACCAACAACAATTATGTCAGTATCTGTGTTATCCCGATTGACTCTACGCTCACGTTCCTTCTAGAACGGCCTTGTTTCTCTCGGCTGTACCCCCCTCAACGTCGGCGTCTAAGGGATCAGGGAGAATCGAAGTTTTTTGGTCGTTTTTTTTTCAATATGTTGCATTCGTATGTTGGATAAGTAAAAAGATCCTACCTCGGATGGGGGGCGATCCAGAGTCCCCGACCTTGTAATCAAGCAAGACAGGCAGCCAGCACGCAGAGTACAGGACAACTCGGAAAAGGGTAATGTATTCCGAGCCGCCTTCTTCCCACCAAAACCAGCCATGATGGCCGTGCCACCAGATACGCAATATCCGCCACCTGCATGGGAATTCTGCCTCATTACGAATGGCCAGATTGAACGTACATTCAAGCGAATGAAACCGCTCAAGGCTACGAAACCGGGCACAATCCCAAACTGTGTTCTAACCCACTGTGCTGATCTACTTGCACCACATATAGGACCTGTCTACCGAGCAACATTTACAATGGAGGAATACCCAGAAGTACTGAGTGCAACAAACACCATCATTCTGCGCAAACCAGGAAAACCTGACTATCAGAACCCCAATGCATACCGCCCAATCATACTATCTGATGGCTGGGGACGAGGACTCCATGCTACTCTCAACCAAGACCTTGTAGCATGGTGCGAACAGCTGGGCCTGATACCAGACTGACACTTTGGTGGACGCCCAGGGCGTTGTACAACAGACTCCGTACATCTAATGGTATCCTCCATCAAAAATGCGTGGCGGAAAGGTAACGTAGTATCAGTTTTATTCCTTGATGTAAAGGGCGCATTTCCGAGTGTCGACATGGATATGCTTATCCATGAGATGCTGATGATGGGTATACCAACCCAATATATGGATTGGTTACGCCGGAGGCTTGGAGGGCGAAAGACCATCCTAACATTCGACGACTTCAAATCTATCATCTTCGACGTGACTAATGGGCTGGATCAAGGGGATCCACTTTCACAGATACTATACATCATATACAACTCCAGCGCATTACAACGGCTTCAAAATGGTGAAGAAGGCTTCTTCTTCATCGACGACAAGGCAATCCTTGTGCAGGGCAAGACATTCATGGAAACCCATCAGAAGATCAAGGACATCATGGAGCGACCAAGGGGTATACTCGAATGGGTGGCAGAGCACAACTGCGAATATGGCGTGGAAAAATTCCAGCTTGTTGACTTCACAACCAAAACAAGAGAGGCACCCCCCCGACCAAACACCATAGTCCGACAACAGGAACCAGCAATGGGTACAGCTATCCAGATTGGCCAGCACAACATCCATCCAAGGCCAGTCGCAAAATTCCTAGGTGTCCACATTGATGCAGGACTACGGTGGAAGGAGCAAGGCGCAGCAGCCATGAAAAAGGGGGATGACTGGATAATCCAGTTCCGACGCCTTGCCCGAATAGGATCAGGAGTCTCAAGAGAGTGCATGAGACTCACCTATATCTCTATTGCCATCCCAAGAATCCTATACGCAGCTGATGTCTTTTTGAATCCACAGAGACGAATGAAGAAAAAGTGGAAGGATGGAAAGAGCAGCATCCACACAGTGAACTGTCTGGCCTCGATACAGAGGAAGGCTGCAATCCTCATCACTGGAGCGATGCGTACAACAGTGGCAGATGTATTGGACATTCATGCCAACCTCCTCCCCATGATGGGCCAGGTTGATGTTTACAGACACAGAGCTCTCACACGCATGGCCTGCCTGCCAAAAGGACATCCACTACACAAAACCATATGGAGGGCAACAAACCGATACATCAAGCGACACAGATCCCCACTTCACGAGCTAGCAAGAGACTTTGATGTACAACCAGATGTGCTTGAGACCATCAAGGCGATCAGGTTCCCACCATATTGGAAATCCAAAGTCACAGTGGAGATCGCAGAGACGATGCAAGAGGCAATAGCCATGGAAAGGATGGACAAGAGCGAAGTAAGGGCATATGGAGATGGGTCAGGCATAGATGGAGGAATAGGAGCAGCCGCTGTCATATACAAGGGAGACAGAAGAGTAAAGACTCTGAGGTTAAGCGTTGGATCAGCGAAGGAGCACAAAGTATATGATGGAGAGGGATTGGCACTAACCCTTTGTTTAGAGCCGTTGCGCAGCATGTCCAACATCAAAAGCGTGTCCATCAGTATCGACAACACAGCTGCCATACAAGCAACAACACTGGCAAGACCAGCTTCATCCCACCACATCCTCGACCTCTTTCACAAACACGTTGACATGGTCCTATGGAAACACCCCAACATCTCCCTCAAGATTCGTTGGATCCCCGGACACCAAGGCATTGCAGGGAACGAAGCAGCGGATGAAGAAGCGAAGGCAGCAGCACATGGTGATACCAGCATGATGCAGAGCCTCCCTGCACCATTACGAAAACCCATACCCCAAAACAAAACATCGATACTCCGGGAGAACTATGCAAAGCAGAAAATCAAAGCTGACCGAGCCTGGAGGAAGTCACCCCGTTACTCCAGGTTCCGAAACATCGACTCAGCACCTGCCCAGCAGGCTGCACGCCGGTATCGGAAGCTGGCCACTTCTCTACCGCGCAAAATCACAAGCATACTCGTGCAGCTTCGTACCGGACATATCGGGCTGAACCGCCACCTCTTCAACATACGCTGCATCAAATCCCCTGCTTGCCCCACATGTCTACACCCCAACGAATCTGTCCATCACTATCTGATACGATGTCCAACATACCAGAACGAACGCGAAACAATGCAGCGCTCCATCGGCATCAATGGGACCATGTTGACAGCTAAGCACATGCTATCCAAGCGAAAGAACTTACCACATCTCGTTCAGTTTCTCAACGACACACGGCGCTTTGCGACCACATTCGGAGTATTCCCAGATGTAGAAACCAAAGAAGAAGAAGGCAGATGAAAGCAAACATCACCATCACGGAGCACAGAACAGCAGATGAAGATGCGGTTGCAATTCCATCTTGATGCCTCATCAACTCAGTGGATCGAGGGAGATGGACGCAAGACACCTCGCAAGGAGCAAAGCTTTGCTCGTTAGTTGTGATACATAGATACCTAGAATACAAAAACAGTAGTATATGTGACAGGACGATCCGACCATACGCTAGCGTGTAGGATATACGTACGAAATCGTACAAACTGGAACCAAAAAAAAAAAAAAGTAAAAAGATCGAGAAAAGTTAGTATTGCTGGATAGTAGCAAACGTGTAAATAACTATCAGGTTTACTTAGCCGGTGTGGGCCATTGCGAGCACGGCAGGTACGAGTCCGAAGTCCCGGTCGCACCGCGCGTCAACATCTGTACGAATCACCAGAAGCATTGTATTTAGTAACCCAAAATCAACATTTCACCTAGGTACCATCAGCATAAGCCTACGAAGCTGAAGATGTCACTACAGAGCAAGCTTCTAAGTTTCAATATGTGCAGTATATTTATATACAATATAAAAACATCCTGGCGTCGCCAGTCCGAACAGGGGGACTTGACCAATCGAACCAGACAAGATCAAATATTCTATCAATATCAGTCCTGATACCAAAGGCGTGTATTGTTACGACCACCTACTGCGACTGGTGTTTGGGATCGGAGCTGGGGGAGGGCTTTAATAAGATCCACGTATGTGGCTCTATCCTTCAAGACACCAGACCTCAGGGTTTTGATGAGCAAGTTCGTGAAGATTCCTCCCCACACCTCCATCCCTGCCTTCTTTACCCGTTTGGCCTTCGCGAACTCGTTTTCCGTGCATGCGGCCACGATAACATGGGAATCCATGTCAGGGCTCCAGTCCTCTGTGACGATAGATACGACATTCGGATCAGACAAAACTCTGAGGGCATCGCTGGCGGCGAAGAGCATATCCTTGAGCGAGAGGCCTTCGAGTGGGGGAATAGATCGCACTCCCTGACTTATTGTTCGAGTGACACTGCCCGCATGGCAGCAGTCCAATATGAAAGTGATTCGGTTCCCTTTCATCCTGGCAATATGTACGAGAATAATGTTGAGCTCACGGTCGGTGATATCGGGGACGAGCGTGCTATTAATGTCCCGGGTATTACGATCCAGAGGGCAAAGTGCCTCGACAAAATTCTGTGGATCATTGTCATGCTCCTCATCGAAATCAGCATCTTCGTCCGACCATAGATAGCGAGTACCATGTCCAGCGAAAAAGATGATGATAGGGTCTCCATGTTTGATATCAGGATTCGTGGCGAGACCGAGAAGAAGGGATAGAATATTGGCGCGAGAAGGAACTGAGCCCAAGTCTGTGTAAGTATCACTTTCGCTCGTTGGCGCGAGAAGGCGTTGGATTTGCTCTTTAGGAACGTCGAGGTCTTCAATCAGGTAGTCGCCCATCGCCAAAGCGTCTGCGACACATCCGCATAAAGGGTAGGACGAATACCCGTCGATACCCATCAGTACCGCCCAAATCCTATCGGGTCCAATGGGTAATTCCACCTGTGTGGGTGGTCATCGAAGGTCGATGTCGAACTATATAGGGATCCACTCACTTCCAACGTCGAACAGCTGTTTTCGTCTTTATCCAGAAGGAACATGAAGTAGTCGTCCCACGACACCGACAGACTACACGATAGAGCCCGCGATGGATGCAGGGAGGGGACAGCGACAGCGAAGTCCACAGAAGCAAAATCGCTTCGCTATCATGTGATCCAACTCGTAGCCTTTCGCCGGAGTTTCAATAGAGCAGAAGATTCCTTGACCCTGCTCGTTCTGCCCTTCGATTATTTATTTCCTGACTCGTTTTTATTCTATAGCCTTGCCTGGAAACTATGGTAATGTAAGGTTCGGTTACTTCTGCTGTGCTAACGTATGCCTTCCTCAGATCATTCAATGGTACCCTACACTCCGTTCAACGGAGTTAACACAATGGCATGCAAGGTATGTATTCGATGTTATTACACAGTTCCCTGGTCCAATCCAATCCTTCATTGATATAGCAGCCTGGAGTACCAGTCAATATGGGGTAACCGGGTCTAGCGGGGGTTGACCTTCTGAAAATGTGCAAGGTACGTGTAAAGTCTCAGGGTTTGTGTACGAGCAAGTGATAAAGTGACTGATCAGACCTTCTCCTACCCATTTTTTCATCCTGTTTCAAGACGAAAACTTGAGGCGCAGAGATTAGAATCAGAATGGTTAACTGAACACGACGTGATCGCCGTTGCGAGCACCGCGGTATCTATAAAGCCTGTTCGCCAGGTTAGCGGCAACATGTCCCAGACCGGAAATGGACACAACGATGAACAAGAAACGTAGATCTCTCTGAAGAACAAGTGAGGAGAAGGAGTCCAGGTTTATTGTTCTTCTTCCCTGTTTCTGAGACCGTGCATTTCTAGGGCGGCTAACTGAAGGCAATGGACCAGGTTAAGTCTCGGTCGTATCGGACGAAGGTCGGATGTCGTGGGAATAATCCCCGCCCTCCTCTCACTACGACGACACTCTCGTCTCACCGCAGAACCCTAGCATTACGCCGAAATAATGCTGGATTCACTAATCATACACGAAACTCTGATTTTCTGCAA
This sequence comes from Armillaria altimontana, assembly GCA_022818075.1. Classification (NCBI taxonomy): domain Eukaryota; kingdom Fungi; phylum Basidiomycota; class Agaricomycetes; order Agaricales; family Physalacriaceae; genus Armillaria; species Armillaria altimontana. The sequence continues at coordinate 445,216 of JAIWYR010000012.1, forward strand.
ATGACGCGTGTCACTTGCTCAATAATCTCTCATTTTGGCCGACTTTCGTTTTGACCAACAAAACGTATACCTTCGGTGAGTTTCATGGTGTCGCATTGTTAGTCATTTTGTGCTATCTGACTGTAGTCTTAGGCAACAAGGAAGGAGGGAAAACCCTTGATGATATCACCTAGGGTCTATTACAGGCGCAAACAGGCATGATATGCCGGTTCTATGTGATATTGAGCAGAAGGGAGCCTCCCACAATCACGCAGGCACTCAGCGAGGTTCGCACACTGACTACTAAGATCAATCTAGTCAAGCTTGGATATCTGTGACGTAGATGATAATTGGGCTTGCTGCCTGTGCTGGTATGTGTCTGAACACACGACTCCCACTGACGTTAATAATGATAGGTACCTCTGCATCTTATCTAATCTTCTGAAGGATCTCTGGCAATGTCAGAATACTCCCTCAAGGACATTTCTCAAGTATAAGGTTCATTCGCACATGCATACTTGTACAACGCAATTGTCTACGCGACGCGCTATGTTATATATTCTAAATTTCTCTCTGTCTATGGGAAATCAATTTATAAGAACTACCCAACTGGTGGCAGAAATCCAGTCGATCCCGGAACTCCTTCAACATTTCAGCCATATGTTCAGTACCGTATTTGAATTCAATAAGGAACTCGAAGGGTGAATCAAGGTTGGCTGGGACACGTGCTTCCATCGACCCTACCAGCGACTCGGATATGAACCATGTACTGTGAGCTGCATGGGTCTCGATAGTGAGGGATAAGGAAGAGAGATCTTGCATCCATCTCAGTCTCCTTATTCCCCTGATGTCCACTGTTGACGCAGTCAAATCAGCCAGCAGCGAATCCAATGCTCCATCGTACACCCCGGTCCAACGGGTGAAACCCAAACACATCACTTTTATCCACGGTACGAGACGAACCAAGTTTGAGATTGAATAGAGGGGGATGTTGTACATCTTGATTGTGTGCAAGGACACGTAACATCCGGAACGTCGAACCATATCGCAAACTGCAGAAAGTGTGTTTACGTGCAGTTCGGTCTCGTGGATATTGGAGAAACCGACTCGGGCAGGTTCTACGGCAAGGGTTTCAAGGTTGGGCATACTAACCGCATTCAAGGTATGCAGGTTCATCGCGCAGAAGTAGGATACTGAAGACAACATCGTCGGATGTGGGATCTGGTTGGAGTGAATGAATATGTCTGCGTATAGCAGCTCCAAGGTTTTCAGACTGGACGCGCTGTCCAATAGCCGGATGACCTCATCATGAATATCAGACCGCACGCGTAAGCAAATGTCCAAAAAGTGAGTGATGTTGCGAGCTGGAAATTTCAGGTTGGCGTTGGTTCCGAGACCAGTAAAGGCCAATCGTCCCAGACTCGCAGCTGCGGAAAAAGCTACAATGTCTGTAGCTCCCGACGTATCCGATGTGCACAACTCTACCAAAGATGACTCTATTTGGGGGCAATAATCGAAGAGATGGTTGAGGAAAGGTAAATGTCGTGGACCGATCTTCAAAGTCACGGTTCTCCAGCGATAACCTTCTCCAAGTAGATACTGGAAGCAATGGACACTGGCATAGTCGGAGGGATCCTGTTTGAGACCATAGAATTCTATATCCAGCAAATGACTCCCCGAACGTTCCATCGCCGCAAGCACAAGCGAATCCCAGGCTTTCAGACCCAGGCCACCATCCCCGCGACCCATGACAACCTTCATATCGGCCCAGATGTCGGGACAAGCCTCTAGGATTATATCTCGCCAATCCGCACAAACTTGAGAGATGACGTATGGTGTGTCTCTGGCATTACCCACGAGTAGTGGTCCTTCTTCTGCGTCTTTTGTTGCCCTGAAAATTTTGGTCCAGAGTTCCACCGGCAAGGCAGCAACAGTAGAGTCGTCAGACATCTTGTGTGGTGTCAAGAGATGCAGCACTTTAAATAACACTAGGCTCACCAGGTGGGAAGATATACGGTCGAGCGATTAGGAGGGACGATAGAGCTCAGCGTCGACACGGATGCCCGTTGCGGGTTTGGCGAAATGGTCACATGATAATATTTTACGTTTAAGGTAATAATAATTGATTACCTATGTACCTAAACAGAATAGCGATAGGCCTCGTATGTTAACATCTGTACCTTGACTTCAGCTTCCCCCAATTTATGCCATCTCAACCACCATTGGTAAGCGTCCAGTACACGCTCCGCATAACGGAAAGGACTACTGGGTGCGGCCACCCCAGACCAAGATTTAGTGGACACGAAGGAAATCACGAAATCACCACCAAACCTAGTCCCGCGATTGGCCAGGTTGGGAGAAAATGCATCCAGCAACGCATCCGTAATGAACTCCCACCATTTCTGCCAACTGTCGCAGTAAACCCAGACCCACGGGTCATCCCCCCAGGTTCGCTGAGTACAACGCCGTTCGCCGGTGCTTTCTAAAGCCATGTCTTCGTATATGATAAGCTCGAATAGAGATTTCTCCGGTTGGATCCACGTTCGTAGAACCTGGAGTGCCCAAGCGAAGGATCCGGAGGTCAAATCCACTTTGAATCGTAACACGTTGAGATGTTTGAAACGTTCGAGAGACAGTATTTCCTCCTCTTCATCATCGTTTGCTGCCGGTTTCAATGAGCAATTCAAATATTAGCAGCCAGGGATGTATGCTCACCTCCTAGGGTCAGATCATGTACCGAAGTCCCCCACGTATCCCAGATCTCCGAGTCAATACTGACAAAGGTTCCAAACCCCAAGGTGAGCTTGTAAATTTCAGAACCATTCAACCTTCGAGGCCAGGCAGCGTCGATATCTGAGAGACTTAAATGCTCTTCCAACGGTCCAACCAGGTTATCCACGATAAGTGCGAAGCTGCTATAGGTAGGAAACCCGGTGTGGTATATGGCGAGTTCGGTCAGAACGCAAGCATATTCAGGTACGGGTTCAATAGGCAAATCGATTAGGTGCATTAGGCCATGGTCTGCACGCCAGGTGTCATCCAGGATGCTATCTTGGCCATTCCCCCCAACCTTTTCAAACATTCAGTAAGTACCTTCAACAGGAGACGGTTGGACTTTACTATAAAAGGCACCGTTACTTCGTCCAAAACCAAAGTGGATAGTTGACTGTCGCGGTCACAAAGTCTGTAGAGACCCGGGCACACCTGTATCTCCGTGCGGTGAATGAGCAGCTTCTGGACTGAGCTCGGTAGGCAATACAGCCAGTGCCAGGTTCCGCACTCGATGATCTTGACTTCTACGACGTGATTCAGGGTATGTAAAAACCAGCAATGGCTATCCATCGACCAACGGTACAGAGTTATCGCTGTAATTGTATCGGATAGTTGCTGGCAGTGAATGGAAGAGCAGAGCCAATGCTCAGTACGCCGACAGCCTCTAACGTCATCTGGTCTATTTTCGAACCGGAGCGAATGGAAAAAGCCTTGTCTGTAAATCACTTCGTCGTTCCACACATGGCAGACCAAGCGGACATTCTTCAGCTGGCCATGGGTGGATGCACACAAGGCGATCACCATCGTTTGAATTTCAAGCGGGATGCGGCCAGGCGGGATGGACTTATCCGTTCTTTGCGCTAGGCTGAGTGTGTACCGAGTGGTGTTCGCAGAAGTCCCTGTTCATTCATGTGAATTGGCCCATATTAGATATCACTGTAACTCACAAAGATTCCAGCGAACGACCTCTCTTTTTAGGGCTTGTAACTGGGTCTCGTAAAAAACATCCGTCGCCCCACGAACCTCTGCCATTCTGAGCAATCGACTCCACACAACATTGAGGCCCATCAAGCCAGAACGGAAAGGAGAGGAAACCCAGAGCCAGTATTCTTCAACATCTTCAACCACACTGGGAGCATCTACGATCAACGGAGCGTGCGAGCTGAAGTCGAAGTCTGTGTTTAGGATAGCTCGGGCCAGTCGCTCCATACCCCTCTCGTCTTGCACGTCGAGCAGATTAACCTATGTGTAACAATTGAAGTCATATAAGAACAAAAATCAATTAAAGTCGAGTACTTACCCGGGAACCATGGGAAGGCATTGCACGACCGAGCGAAGCAAAGTGGGGGCGGAAAAAGAAGGAGCGATCCAGGACATTCGCTCCGGTATGCATACACGTGACTATCAAATTGTACGTTTAATATTCAGCTTACCATGTCATGCCACCCCCGTTAGATGTCTGAGCGAACCCGCACTGACTTTCGGTAAGAATGAGATTTGTATTGGATGTATATTTGAAAATCATTAGTATTTTATTTGTTACGTGTATGGGACAGTGTCCGTGTAACCTTACACTGGCAAGTTTATCATTCCTGGTGAGAGAGCTTAAGTATAAGGAGGTGAGAACAGTCGAGGAAACGCATGATGGAGTCATGTTCATCGGTGACATCCCCAACGGTAAATGTGCAGACACTGCCATTTTTTCGGCTTTGTACCAATCGAGCTCGTGAATTTGGTTTGAGAGGGACAAACGATGCATCATTGTTTTCAATGAGGATGGACAGACTGAAACGCATATCAGGAAGAGATGATACTCTCGATTCCATGACATCAACAAGGTCGTCCTGGTAAAATGACAGCACGAGCTGGCGAGGAGTATACTTGACATGAAGTGTCAATAAGGACAGTGAGGGAACGCAGGATAGGGTGCTATTGCTATTGGTGCGTCCTAACTCTGCCAATAAACGCTGAAAAACCAAATCGGCCTCTGTTTCCCAGCCACCAACTTGAGCAGAATTGCATCTAGAGCCGGTGAGAGTTGAATAATGGCCAAGATATCATCGGTGAGGGTGATCCTGCGGAACTCTACAGTACGCAGTGTATTCTGGCACTGGGACTGAACCAGCATATTTTTGATGGAGGACAGAGTAAGTGGGTCGAGTTCGGGATAGTTATGCTCAAATGAACCAATAAAACCCGATTCCACAAGCAAAGCATGGAGGGCTGGCAAGGTTACTGAATCTATCACTGTGACGCATCCTGTTCGGAAGAAGAAGACCCTGGGTAGGATAGTCTGACGTGGGGTACTGCGAAAACTTGAAATTCCCACAATTTGCGCATAGTACAGTTCCACTTGTACAAGGTTGCTTGCGAGAGGCAAGAAAGCAACGATACGCTCCAGAGTGGTCCAGTCTATACTAAGTCGTCTATCCGTGAACTGGGTCAGGCGAGATGCTGGTAGGAATACTGAGGTGGCAGGCCCTAGACCACGGTCCCAAAAATCTGGATGGATTCCGCAAATTCGAATGCGTACATATTGTTGCGAAATTGAGCTGTAGGCTCTTGGAGCATTATTCGGCATGATAAGAGTTCTGGACATGTGCCACGAAGCGATTCCAACAAGGAGAGATGGAGTGAATCGAGGGATAGCATGGCAGAGCCCCAACGGGGTCTGTGGATAAGTAGCAACCGAAAAACAGCGAGGCTGGACGTCTTGTTGCACTCAGCACTGGAAGAGCTGAACCGAAAATGCAAAGGACGACGGCCTGACCTTTTCAGTACCAGGCCTGCAGGCTGTTCCAAAAATGCATGGCTATCCTCTGGCACACAGAAATCCATAAACTCCATGCAGAAATAAGCCCATAGATCTGGACAGTGGTTCAACACGATATCTCTCCATGCTCTACTCACAGCAGCCAGGCGGTACCCAGTCTCTGTGGAATCTCTGACCTGAAATGTTCGGTCTGGACCTTCCTTTGTAGCCAGGAAGATCTTCCTCAGCAGTTCTGTGGGCACCCGAGCTAGGATAGAGGTGATAGATTTCACCGGTGTCTACAATTAAGCAATGAGCATATTGGGTGACCAGAGAGACCCGGGAATCTTACTGGGGACAACCCCTCTGAACTTTCGACTGTAGGAATATCCGTTGGTGCTGTACTAGAAAGCAAGGAATGTTTATGTTCCTTTTCAGCGGCAGGATTCTGCAGGAGCGAATGGGTAACATGCATATTGATGCTGCGGAAGAAGTTGCAATCGGATGGATACCCGCCGCTCCGCGAAAAATTTCGCTGGTTGCTCACACGTGATTATACTACTGCACCGCCTTGTGACATGCCGCTATCGGCACAACCCATTCTTCCCTACCAGGAGTAAATTGCAGCCACCACAGCACGCTCGGACCAGTTGAAGTGAGCCTCTGGGACCATTCGCCTACCAGCACTGGCCCCATCGTACAACCAGCAGCGATCCGCTATAAACATCCTAGCTGTGAAATGATTATGCGAGAAGTAGATTAGCCCACGTAAATAATAAGTCCTTTCAATTTGAAGGCGATCCTTCAAAACGAAAGATCTGTCAAACTCTTTGAGTGCGGTTTGATACCCACCAATGTTAAATGTCAGTAAGGAAGGCAGAGTCAGCCATGTGTATTTTCTCAGCAACGGGGATCCACACCGGCCGCAGCGGTGGTTGTCGCATTCTCTATATTCCATTGCAACCCATTCTCTTACTGATGTGACCGGTGTCGCTTCTTCCAGCGCACAGTTATAGGTATTCCAAGCATTGTCGTGCTGTTCGTAATCGCATGTAGCGTCGCTGCATATAACCATTGAGGTTCTAACTGGATTTATATGCTCAAACAAAGGATCAAGAACATTTCCTACAGTTGTGAAGCCACCAAATTGCATATTCTGTGGATTATGATCATGGTATTTTCTTCGCAAATCATCTCTCATGCTTTCCAATGTCATGGTTCCATTGTTACACTGTGAGAACAACCGACAGACAAGACCCAACCATTCTTCATTGATGGCGCAAAACTCCGCATCCCAAGAGGTGGTATCAGCCAACCAAATGTTATATAGGATTGTAAGCACAGAATCGTACGCACAGCTGTTGTTACTCCAGATCAGACCTGGTGGTTGGAGGGAAATATCATGGCTAGATACAGAGGTGCTTTTCTGCCGCTTTGCATCGCACAGTGTTTCAGTTTTATCAGCAGTTCTGACTCGTTTACGTGACTGAGGTGTCATGGAGGCCTTTGTGCTTACAACATCAGCGGAATAATCAAGTATGTCAACATGTACCTGAACCTCTGGGTCAAGCCAGGGATTATGACGGTTCCATTTAAGTGCAGTATGGAGTTTGGTAGGTATATAGGACATGCCTCTGTATTTTCGGTAACCCAAGAGGATGTCGTTTCGGGTGAAGCCTGAAATATCAGAGCGTAGTTCACCGTTGAATCACAGAGCAGTGATCTCATCTAATAGTTCCAACTCATGAAACTCTTGTCGCAGTGCACCACTGGCACCTTTTGTGATCTTGGATCTCATACCTTCAGACATACCTTGTAGGATTATGGTACCAGCTGCACTGGCACTACGGGAAAGACAGGTGTACAGTGACTGATGTGACTTGCATTTATGCAAGTCAACAACATTGAATGGACGGGTTTTTCCTTGCGCAGCGTAATCAGTCATGGCAAAGTTTGGAAGAACCTCGACCTGTTCACGAGTGATCATAGTACGCTTGTTACCAGGAAGATTTACACATACTCTGGCTTTCGATGGAACTATGGGGACAACATTTAAGGGAAGACCATCAAACTGTACCGGGGATGGAGGATTCTGAAGCAAAACAAATAAGGTATCAAGCACATGCTGTCCTCTGGAGCCCTTACATGATTGCCAAGCATAAACAGTACCTTCCTGTCCTTTGGTCATACCCAATTCAGTAGCAGAATTACGTCGAATCATGACCGGCATGCCAACACACAAGCTGAGCTTTCCAGGAATTTTGAGATCAGTACTAGAAGGAGGTTGGTCCCAAAAAGCACATTGAAACTCATTTGTGATTGTCTTCAAATGTATTAATTTTCGTTTATTCCATCGTTCATTGGCATTTTCATCTGTGTGTAGTTTTGCAACCTGACGCAGACTATCTTCTGAATAAAAATCAGTCAGTGTTTGACTAGTTTCGTTTGCAAAGCGAATTGATCCTAATCTATTGGCTTCATCCTTATGTACATTCCAAGATGTTATGACAGATACATTCCGAAACACATCATCAGATACTGAAGCCTTACCTGGTATCATTGATGTAACTCTTGACTCTAAAAATGCAATGTCCTTCTGTGTACAGGCATTATACCGTAAGTTTTCTAATGCCATTCGCAACTTGGCATCATCAGCACTTTGTTGCCTCTGACGCATATTTTCCCGAAGGATAACAACTGTAGTTACCTGATGCCATAAGGATTTTCCTATTGCTTGTTCCTGTGACCTTTTTGCAGATGAATCCTCACCAATCTTTCTACCATACAATGAAGCATTTTCACCTTGGATTGGAGGAAGCTGAGCAAAATCTCCTGCGAATATCATGTTCAAACCTCCAAAAGGTTTATGCTTGACACCAAGAATACGACATAGCTTACTGCTTATCTTATGCATATCATAGGCAGACAGCATAGACACCTCATCCAAAAATATGTAATCCACACCTGTCAATGTGGACATCACTTGTGACCCATCGCTCTCTACATGTGTCCAATCATTGATTCCGAATGCTGAATGATAAGTGAATCCCCCAAGTAAAGCTGCAGCTGTACCAGTTGGTGCTACAATCAAAATACGATGGGCCTCATTCCTAAGCTCAAAGAATTTTACCAGGGCTTTTAGTACCTGTGTTTTACCAGTCCCACCCATCCCACCGATGTACATCCGCAATTGATCACTATAAGGGCTGATAGCATGATTGGCTACTATTCTAAAGGCTCTATCTTGTTCAGCATTCAGATTGAAGTCACTTGAAGTTGCATCTACGGTGGCCTTAAACTCTGGAGAATGAAATCGCTTCTCAAGGTATCGTTTGTCAACCACTTTCACTTCATTGGGTTTAAAGCTGTTATTTTGCTTATCCTTTTCTCGTGATTCAGGCAGAGACTTCATACGTCGTGCAATGACCTCATCTTTCTTTTTCTGAACTTCTGAAGCCCATTGACCACCACTGAGCATCCGATCAGGCTGTGACAAGGGAGTGATTTTTTCAACATTGATACCTTCAGTGTCCAATGTGCACCTCTCAAAATATCATGCATATCTTTCATTTGCTATAAATGGAGAAGGTCCGTGTGCCCTTGCTTTGCTAAAGCTACTTCAATAGCCTCATCAAAATCATCAGATTTTGGATGAACAGTAGGAAAGTAATCATCACCCATCTCTTTTGCGACCTCTTCATCCCAGCTGGGCACAATCAATGTAGATCCATCATTTTTCTGCATTTGTGCATGGAAATCATCACGTTCATCCAAACACTCATACCTCAGGTTAAGATTATTCATCAGTTGTTTCTGTCGGTCAGTAAACTCATAGGAACTGAATGCTTCATGCCAATTTTCTTCTGGCTTTTTTAAGTCTGCTCCAGATCGCCATGGTCTGAACAAAGTCAACATAACACAACAGTAATATTCACGATCACCGCTATCACGCCGAGGGAGAGTACCTCCAATAAAATTAGGTATCAGAAACTCATCATCTTTGCGCATTTGTAGATAATGTGTTTTCTGGAATGTATGACCATCCAAAAAGGCATAACCATTTTTTGGTATTTTTCCTGCTTGTGATGGACAATCAACATCAAGAGCATCTTCTGGATCTTTGATAGTCTCCAGAGATGATTCTTCCACATCTTTATTCTTCTTGGTTTTACATTTGGGAATACGCTTACACTGACGGACCCAATCATACAAACTCAGATTGACAAGTTGCTGGTTTCTGAGAGTATAATCCATTACTGGAGAAAACCCATGCAAATTGCTACCCTGACATATAATGATTACATTATCAGAACCTTCTGGTTCTTCATCAGGAAGAGTCCAATAATTCCTGACATCATTGACAAAGGTTTTCCAATAAAACGGTATAAACTTATGATCAGTGTAATGATCAGGATGGCCCAATAAATACATAGCTAACATTGGAGCACCTAGTTCTAGCTTGACAGCTAATAAATTAACAATCTTACCAACCAGCCGTCGAGCTTTCTCTTTTTCTGGCAAGTGTGACTGTAATACATCAGAACTTTTAGCAAATATATCACGAATCACCTCAAAAACCACATGTGTCTTGAGCGAGGATTTGGTAATGTAATTAGATATGTAGAGCACAACTGCTTTAATTGCAGTCCCTGAAGAAAGACTTGTAACATCTGTATTACACCGCATAACATAAGTGAGCTCAGGAGTAAAAGTATTGATCCAAGCCTCTTGTTTTCTTACATTCAATGCACCAGTCTCAACATCTACCTCAGTCATGTCATACAGCTTCCTTGGAAAACGTGCCCTGCATTTCTTGAATTTATTATCTTTGCAGCCTGTGTATGTTTTTTTACGATTGTAAGATCCATCCTTCTTTTTGTATTTTTCACAATCATGGACATTAGAGCGGACAACCAGATCATCTACCTCTGATTTAAAGGACTTATCCCACAACTGTATATCCTCACATTTAGGGCAGTTATCATGTGTACCTACACAAGAAGGTGGAGGTGGTTTTGGCATTCTCAAGGTTGGATCTAAATATCCTTTTGTATCACTCATCTTATCCACAGCTGACCATACATCTTCTTTATTACCATTGAAGAAGTCTCCGCTATGTGAGCCTTCTAGCCAGGCAATTATCTTCTTTTTAAAGTCAGATCCTTCATCCAAAATACGGTCACGTATTTCCTGAGGGCTGAGTGCACCTTTGATCCATAGCAACATGTGCAAGTGCAATGTAAGTCGGCCTTGCTGTTCTACTGTCCCATAATAACCATTGGTCTTTCCATAGAATCCTTCAGTTCTCGTGTTTCCTTTGCATCCAAGGAATTCTTCAATGAACAGATTGACAAGAAAGTTGAAAAAACGAGCAGCAGCAGCAGGATTGTTTACAATCAGTCTCTGTCTTTGTTTATAGTCAAGCAGAGGGATCTCCACAAACTTTTCATCATGGCCAGCAAGATACAAACAAAGAGGATGGCGATTATCTACTGGAGAGAGTGTAATATACCAGGATGGTGCACCTTTGTCTGCAATCAAAGACCATATTTCACTATTCATATAACACTTAGTTGTTGATGTACCATGAACTCTCCCTGAAACATGGTCCAGATCCCTGATCAGCTGATAACAAACTTTCTCAGCATCAGACTGTGGAATTACATGTTCACCATTTGCAAGATGTGAAGCAAGACTAGTAAGCACAATCTGGTCTACATTCATCAACCGTTGAGTTATGGCTTGAAAGTTCTTTTTATCAGCCAACAAAAAGGTGCCTGTAGTGGAAGCTTTAACTTGCATGTGGCTGAATGCCACAAAGGCAAATGTTGGATCGCACTGGAATCGCTTGTCATGGTACATCATAAGCAATTTCTTATGCTTGTCATCGGAAAAGGCTGTATCTCCGATTCCACCTTTACCATATGGAAACAGCCATGGAAACATCTTTGGGTACAGCTGAGGATTGTTCCATATGCTTTCTGATTGAGCACTGTGGCCCACAGCAAGTACTTTACCATTTGAGTTCAAATGCAAAACACCCCGGCTTTTCATTGCATTGGAAGTCATAGTCTCAAGATCTTCACCTGTAAGACCATGAACAATGAATGGACATTCACCATCTTCAACACCATCTTCCTCTTCATTGTCATGTACACTTATACCCTCTGGTGTTTTATTTGTTAATCTCTCTTTATATTCTACGGAGACGGGTGGCATATCTTCTGGGTAGCGAGCGAGATTTTCACGAGAAATGGTTATATCATGGTAGTCACTATGATTGAGGCGTAGCCAATTCAGAGCATTGAACACTGGATTCCGACGAACTAGTACAGGTGTGCGCTTAAAGTCCTCTAGAGTCGGTTTAGCTGGTCCGGTGAAAAGAATGGCCATAACTTCCTGAATATCTTCAATAGGAGGAGGCAATATATCATAAATCTTTGGGGTGGGATTCTCAAAGGCAATCACATTGGCCTTCATTTTTCTCATGCCTGTTGATATACGAACAAAGGCACACATATGTCTTACACGTGCGATGAGCATATGTTCCATGAAGGTCAGATTTTGTAACACCGGAGGTACATCACCTAACCAGGTTCCTCTGGCCAAGGCATGTTCAGGCATTTTGTTTTTATACAAGGCGCTCTACAGACCTCGCATACCCCCTTTGCACTGTGGTCCAAAACAGGACCCTTGTAACCACGTATCTGCTCGGAGTCAGCTGTTCTCTCCACTCGCATAATATCTGGAACATTCAATACACTGAAATGATTCTTCATACTCTTCAGACGAACCAGTGATTTACTCAAAACAAGCTGACCACATACTGCACAACCTGCCTCTTCTATTAAGTCCGGACGAAATCGTCGACAACATCTTTGGATGATATCTCGTCTCAGATCAGAAGACGGAGGAGCTGGAGGAAACGTCTCGGAAACGGATGAATGTATAGGAGTAGCGGCCGACTCATTTAACCGCATTTTCCGATTAACGGTCTTGGCAGGTGCAGCCTTTTGCAGTCGTAAGACACTGAAGATTGTATGGAAGACTGGACAGTCGGAGCAGCTATGACTCTGGAAGGCCAGTTGGATATCCTTAACCACGAGACGTTTTTTATTGAGATGAATGTTGTGCTGATTAGCAATGCCAATGCTCGTAGAGCGAGCAAGGAGCGTAACGAGAACTGGTAGAGGTATATGTGCCTTGACAAACTGTTTATCGTCATAGGGTAAACTTTTATCACTGGATACGTGGGCAGCGAATTTAAGGATATGCCCATCGAGGTCATCCTCATTCCAACCGTTGACAATGTACTCTGATAAATCCTTGAAGGTTACCTCTTTGACTTTGTAACCCCCTCGAGGACCCCGTCGAATACGCTCGTGTCTACCCTCCGTACCGTTAGAAGGATTCGCCACCTTAGTCCATTGATTGCAGTATGTGTATGGACTCCGACGCACCACGAACCTGTGGACACTCAATCGCAGCTCCAATAACCTGATCCTACTAATATCAACCAAGCGCAATAGCGTGTGACATTCATTCCAATAACTACGTGCAGCGATTTATGGGAAATAGCTCTGAAATCATGGCGCTGAATATTTTGTTTCAGAAACCGGAAGTATAATCTGCGAACTGTCTCCCTAGGGTGCATCATTACATAGGCCAAGAGAACACGTATCCGTGGACCTGGTTCGTTCGGATCAACCGAATCATACAGTCTCAAATTGAGACCAAGGGACTGTCAACCCTTCTATACCACGCACTAAGGCGCATGCAGGTTCGCAGAACACTGCATCGAAACACCAAATTATGGCTTTGCCAGTAGGCATACGAAGCAATTTAAAGTGTGTCGATACGGATTCAGAGCCATCGTCCGTAACAAAGGGCTCCTCAGAGAGAGTAGTCAAGGCGGACGAAGACTGATAGTCCATCGGACTTGATGCGAGAGACCCATCCTCCGAGATGTCATCCCAAGACAGTGTCGTCGAACATGGATTGAGTGTGAGCTCGAATGAGTAGCCGACCTCCTCGGCGAATGGTTCATCGCATGGGTTGAACCTATTGGACAAAGCCCTATGGCACATCGATATCAATGCGAGATAACAAGGTTTTGAAGTGGTATCCTGAGAATTGGTAGTCAAACATAAACCGGGCGCAAACCTAGTAGCATAAGAAAGCGAAGCCGTAGACTGAAAGCCACTACAGCAGCCATAGAGGGGAGACGAACCGTGCAGGGACGTGTAACTGACTGATATATTGGAGCCGTATCTCCTCGCGTTGTCGAGGACATCCAACCTTCCGTGAGTATAACCGTGTCCTTGGTTGCAAGCTCGATCTGCGGCAAAAGTTTTCCCCACCGGTGTGCCGAGCCTCGATCGGAATACGATGACGGAGGCCTTTCGCGACCGTCAGAGATCAGTAGAACAACGAAAAATAGCCACCAAAGATGTAGCATGATATCCCACAGACAGACAGGGTTTGAGCAGAGGGCAGTAGAGGCAGGAAGGGAAAAAGTAATCGGATTATCACGTGGCAGAAATTATTCAAACATCAAGGTATTCCGGAACGACCCGAAGATAGCGAACAAATTGGGAGGTAAGATAAATAAAGTCAGTCGTTGGCCTGCCATTTATGTTTAATCCCTATCACCTCTTCTACAAGCTTTTCTTGGAAACTGGTAAACCTGTCGATCACCAGTTCGAAAATCTCCTCTTGCATCAGCTCGTTCCGGTTCCACTTTCTTTCCAAAGACTCCAGATTATTGCACAGCTCGGCTCGATCCACAACGATTCTTGCTGCCTCTTCAATGATCTGCTTAGGTTCCATATTGCGGAGTTGCTCCATTGCGACTTGCACGGCTCGCTCTCGTCGCTCAAACATCTCCTTGACGCGCTCCATCCCTAGCGATTCGTCTGCCTGACCCAGTTTATCCTCTACGGTCATAGTAGGGGGTGAATACGATGTAGCAGGGTCAGAGGGGCTGGAGTCGTGGAGGAAGCCGATTTGACTTCCTCATGCCCAGGAGGGAGAAATCGTCGCAGGGTAACCGTCGGAATTTTGTTAGAAGACCTTCGTAACATCGATTGTTTTCGCGTCAAGGGTTCACTATCCACCTTGGAGAGCTCGTCGAGCGGCTCATCACGTGGGAGTTGGATATACCGAAACGAACAGCTTTAGGAGAAGGTGTTGGTTTCTTGTCGAAGCCGTTTTGGACCTGGTTAGTCGATCTGATGATTCCACCTTTCGAAACTTTCTGGGCCGGATATCTTCTTCAGCCGATTGCCCCCCTAGTCTTTTCAGAGAGGATATCTTGGATGTGACATCTCCGTCGTCGTCTGCAGTGAGTGCATCGAACACGGACTGTTCGGAATCCGAATCAGAGTCATGTATGATAATAACTCTGCCCACCCAGGAGCAACTCTTGCCATTCATTTTACATTCATGGCACTTGAGACGTCGGCTTGCGTTGTATATTCACAGGGATACAATGTTCCGCAATGCATGCACTGATTTCAGACCGTGTCAGCCACGGGGTTTGTTTAAGAAGTCAAACAACCTACTGCACTGTCTGCCTTTACTGGTATCAAATCCCAGCCTGCGATATTGACTCGGTTGGCGACCTTACATCCCTTCAATGTCCTGGTTTTGGTCCTTCGGATGTTCTTAAAAACAAGCTGGGACCAGAGAACGTCGCCAGCTTCCTGGCGAGCAACGTCGCGTTGCCTTGCATCCATCGTCTTAGCCACAGCGTATAACGTATCCACGGCCGGGGAATTGTCCGTTGTATCCGACAGTTTGAGCAAGCGACTGAAAGTAGTCATCACCTGAGCTCGTCAGCAATTGTTAAGGATACAGACCAATAGACTCACATCTGTCCGCATTTCCCCCTCGTCGATGCTAGAATCCATCGGTATCGGCCTGTCATCGGGTTCGTTGTCCGCAACCTCACCCAACTTCATGGGGGAATCTGCCGGTTGTACGCTGGAATTGACAGACTCATCGAGGGGGCTCGGTTCCGTCTCACGTATTGGGGAAGAAACTGAACGAAGATCCACGGGGGAATCTGCGATTGTACACTGGAATGGACCGGTTCATGAGAAGGCTGAACTCCTTATCCAAGGTTGGAGATGCTCTGTCAATCGACGAGGATTCGACAGGAGTTGGCGTCACGGGAGCGAGCGAGGAACGGGTAACCCAGAAGGTCCAGGATCAGAGGCTGGTACCGGTTCGACTGGGTAGTTAATCGGTGGAACGGAAACGGGAGATGTCCAAACCTGGATCGAAAAATGAGAAGCGGGAATTTATACTGAGGTATTCTCGTCTCACCGCATCGGTAAACAGTTGGCTGATTGATGGAGAAGGAGAGGTGGGTTGCTCCAGGAGATCGTCTTGATCTGACGCAGGCGGCTTGAAACACGTAAGCAAGTTTGAAGGCAAAATACAAGGAAGGCGAACCTGATTACGTGCGAATGTCGTCTCCGGTGTCTGAGGCTCAGAGAGAATTTCACGTTCCTGATACCAGAAGCCAACAATAACATTCACAGCGCTAACCAATAAAAATTAGACGTACCTGTGAACCCGGAACAGTTTTCACCGATCTGGTATTCAAAGGCGTTGGTTTGAACGTTTGGAGATCCTCCAGAAGATCTTCGCGAGTGCAACTCCATTGACCTAACTTATCGAGGGAGGCCAACAATCGGTCCTGCAGACCATTAGCTTACAGTTAAGTAGTAAAACATGATCTTACCTTTAGCTCTCTCGCCTCAGCGTACGCCTCAGCATCCCCAGTAACAGCGAAGTCGGTTCGATATCGCATGTAACGTTTGGCTCGAATGCCGATAGCCGTTATATCTTTGACGCTTAAAGGGCTAGCGTGTACCCTAAACAACAGAGGGTCATGGCCACAAAGGACCCCGGTAGGCAACGGCATCGTACTAGCGAATGCGACGAAGTCATGAGAGCGAAAGACAAAAATATCACGGACAGCAAATTGATCCACAGCATGTGTAATTGATTGACTAGTATTGGTATTGTGCTACACTACTAGCTTATTATTCGAGATCACTAGCCAGCGTCTGCCTCAACTCGTTCAGGCCAGCTTGTATCACATGCATCGAGTTCGTGGCGTACCGAAACATTGCGGTGGTAGCTTCAGAATCACGGTCTGCCAGCTCTCGAACCCTCTCCTTCGCTATGGCATTCGAAGCAAAGAGAAGTTCGACGTGGTTTTCGAGTTTGAAAAGGGCCAATTCTGAAGGTGACAGTGGTAGACAAGTATCACCACAGATCATGCATGCTCTGCAGGCTCCCTTATTGTCGTGACCCTGGTACTGACAACCGAAGTCATTCTCTATGCATCTTCCGCACTAAAGGTCCAATGTAAGGGCGACGTTCATCAGAGAATTTACTACACTCACAGGTATCTCAACCGGGAGCGGAAATACAGCCCACGACGTTAGGATAGCCGCTCCCAAAGCCACTCCACGTCGGATATGTGCATAAGCTGAGAAGCCCATACGACACGCAACGAGAAGTGCCCAATCGTCCTCTTTTAACCACTCTTTGACTCGACTTTCGAAAGCTTTGTCCATGCATTGAAAGAAGGACTTCAAGCTTGATTCCCAGAGAAGAAACATCTCAAGTCCAGCGTCGGTTCCCTCCATATATTTGATCTTAAACTGCCAAGGTCAGTTCCGAACCAGCCTACTTTAGTTTTACCAATACCTGATCAAATTTCTGCCTCCCGTCTTGGAATAACAGCACGTCGGATCCCGCTTCAATGATGTAATTACCATTGAGCGCTCGTAAGGATTGTAAAGCGCGTTCCTGCGTGGTAGAAGCATACAAGGAGAGGCCCGAATAATAGATAGAGTTCCATACCTTAACCGCTGGTCGCGACGGTCCCTGATTCGCATGCAGCTCGCTAGCAATGGACTGAAACACCTTTTTGACTTCATCGAGACGAGAATCGTGGCACCAGGTATGTAGTACAACACGCGAGCCGTTATCGTTAGTTTTCGAAGACATGAGTGTACGGCATATCCTGCCGAGACGCCGAACCAGGTGACCTGGCACGCGTGTAACGCTGATCAGCGTCCCAAATCGCTGTACGTCTTACCTAGAAATTTTTGCCGGACCAGCAATGTCTTTGGAGCTATGCCGTCTGCCTTTACTGTGGAGTACTTCGCGTCAAGGTCTCTGCGAAGGTTCGAATTTCATGAAGAGCTACCACAGTGGCATCTACACCCACGAAGGAAGAATCATCGGACTTCTCCTCACCAAAAATACTGCACCGTAAGTCCAACCAAACGCGTCGCACATATCTCACAGTTCACTCGCTTGAACAGACGAGACGCGTTCCTATTCGACGGGGAAATCATTATATCATATGTGTAAGCGCCGCTCTGCTGACAGGGACACGGCGAATTCAAAACAAATCCAGCGGCACAGATACGCAACAACAGGATCGTGACCCGCTCTCCTTTGCGCCTACGACGATAAAAAACCGATTGCAATATTTATCAGCGACGACTATCCTTTATTTTCGTATGCGATCCCAAAACCCATTGCATATTGTCAACTCGGATTCTACGCGGTCACACATGTTTGGGACAGAAAGAGAACGTTACAACTTACCAAAAAGCCATGTTTAAGTTCTTATACACTCAGGTAGATTTAATTGATTCCCTGGAGAAACCCGATAGCATTAACACATTTTATAGAGTCAGCCGTCGATGTGGTGGGTCCGGAACACACCCAATACGACATCCAGGCCCCAAAGGAGCCGATGTTTGTATGCCCATTCTGCAAGAATTACAGCCCAGTCTTATATGAAGTCGGCCCGATCTGTCTTCGTCAAGGTTGCCCCGTATTTTGGACAGTACGCGAAGGAGCGGCGTTATCACTGAACAACGATTTCCTGTTATACATATTGGCTACCGATTTTGATCCTGAGGATGAAGAATTCGACGTGGGCGGAACTTCTGCGAAGCCCTTAGCATATCATTGCTCTCAGTGTGGTCTATTAACTCCTAGGTGCGGCATTTATTTACGAGATGGATTCTGTATGAGCTCAGGCGGCATTCAGATACATTTGGAACAAGTTAATCTGCGATTACTGCGGAGAACAATGTCCCCTGAATGTACCGTGGTACGACGTCTCAACCCAACACGAATTATACCGGTGCACTCCAGACAGTGGTAGGTACATTTATCGATGGTATGAAACAGACTCATCAGGAATAACTGCAGCTTTCCGTCTAATTATCGATGCGGGAATGAAGATGTCACCCCGAATCAAAGACGTGATGACTTTCCAACTGACCGGATCCAAGTATGCCTTCTCCGCACAATAATATTTGGCCCCCGCTGACACGAACCTTTAGGGCCACAATTGTCTGGTCAGGCCATCCGAAACGGCATCGAAAGAGGCGAGACAAATCCTAGACCAATATATTCAAGAGAGTAGCGCGGGTCGCTTGATACTCAAACGGACACCGTTGCGATGCGTAAGTGTTTTATCCTTGGTCACCGATGGGAAGATGATAAGTTCCATAGCACAGAGGTCACCGTTGCATACCTTCACGCCAAAGCTTCGCTAACGGTTAGACACAGGTCGGGGA
This sequence comes from Armillaria altimontana, assembly GCA_022818075.1. NCBI lineage: Eukaryota > Fungi > Basidiomycota > Agaricomycetes > Agaricales > Physalacriaceae > Armillaria > Armillaria altimontana. Next base: position 464,344 of record JAIWYR010000012.1, read on the forward strand.
GTCATGTACACGAACTACTTCTCGCATAACTGTGAGTATCACCTTTAACTCTAAAGTACACTGATAAAGCCTGCGATAGCCGGACAACCATACGAGGTACGAACGATTCAAGTGTTATACCAGATAGTACACCAACGTTGAAGCCGTATATCCAGTACATCGGTGGAAGTAGCAACACGACCGAATGGAAGGATGAAACTCGGCCGCCGAAATTAGCCAAAGCATTTATCATTAAAAGTCTGAAGGCCATCCTTTCTAATGTTCCTGATTTCAACGAGCTGCTGAGGTAGGCTAGTCAGCCTCGCACCAGTAGGAACTTCGCTTATTGAGATTTAGTGTTGCGTATCTGCCAAACCAAAATATGGCCATACGTATCTGTGTATTCTTGTCGGTAAATATCTATAACTAGTATGGTCAGTTCCACAGCGACGACGAGATGGGGGTTCAAGGTTTTATCACTGGGCTTTCTATGGGTTCCGATGCACTCATGGAGTTCCGCGTAAAGGGAGATATAAAAGTCTGCCCTGTCCTACTGACCATCAAGCTGACCCACGTTGGTGCCTTCACTGTTGTCCTGAATGATCATGCTGACCGTATCCCAGGGCGATATTCTTGTTATGGATGGTTCTGATATTCAAACCACGCTTCTGTAAGTCCCATCTTTACCCATGCACAATTTATTCAAAAACAAATACAGACACCGCGTTCGACCGGACGGATACGCGTCGCAGCTACAGCTGCTACATAAAGATTTAGAGCATCTACTACTGTGTAGTCGATAAAATAGTCCCCACAGTTCACGCCTTGAATCGAATTGACTTCAAACGAGCCAGCCACTGACAGTAAGACCTACAAACCAGATCAGAAGATGGAATGACCGAGAAGTTGGCCGTACCATTCGTCGCGAATAACCTGCCGTTCCTGAGTATCCTTCATATTCAAAGCGAGATAGCAGGGACCGGCCAAAGTCAAAAATGTGGATAAAGAGTCGGGAAATCTGGTTCGAAAGATTGTGTAATGAAGTCGGACCGGGCTGAACGTCCTGGGGGAAGGAGAACTCTTTCGGCGGGTCTGCGTGGTCCAAGTGTTTCCGAAAACGATGTCGGCCTTATCGTAGCCATGATTGGGCAACGACCATGGGATGAACCAACACCTGCTATCGCCGACCCGCCTACATCTCAACAAGTATTCGGGATGTTGAAGAACACCAGAAGGATTAGAGTAGAACAGCCAGCCTCTCGAACCGTACTTTTGGAAAACCTCATCCTGTTGATCAGGGGTCCCCGTAAAACCGAACACAATGGACGCCTCAAAACAAAAGTGGAGAAGGGAAACAACGAGAAGGCCCTGAGTGGCTAATAAAATTCATGACCACAGCTAAGTGATATCAGATAATATCCTGGATAGATTGAGGAAAACTCACTGGAATGAAAGCCAAGAATGACATCCAATGGGTTGTAAATCACGAACACCACCTGCACCTTACGACCCACACCGTCCACAAGATCAACAACGGTTTTTATTCCAGGAAGGGTATAAGCCATGGCATCGCGCGTCCCCCATTCGTAACGTCGATACTCGCAGAGATCCCACTTCCGTGACTTCGCGCTCTCCAGATCGTCCGTTTGCAGGACCGACGGCAAGATAGGCTGATAGCCAGACTGGATCATGTACTCCATGACGGACTCCAATGATCTGCAAGAACATACAAGTCCATATCTGCATCCGGATAACGAACACGCTCAAACAAAGACAATGCGGCCGAACCGGAGACCAGCAGACCCGTGGCTCTCTGAAGGTCACGAAATCCATCGACGTCGTCAAACCAACGTGAGATGGCTTGATAGACGCTACAGGCACGTCGAATATAGGCAAAAACAGAGTAGTGGGCTCGTAAACTGGTTTGCGAAAATCTCGCGAGCTCTCGAGGGGGTAGATATTGATATACTTCATCGTGAAGCTCGTATACCGAACTGTACTCACATTCAGAAAAGGGAACATGGTTGAATAAACTCACAATAAAGGCATACACGATGCCCCCTCCTTCGCTGCAGATGCTCGTGGCGCGGTAGAGAGAATTTCAATCGAGGCACTGCCATATCTCGTGACATTCCGGAATGCGACACCCGAATCTTCATCCCGATTCATCGCTCTCAGTTTGCAGGACCAGTCAAGTAAACAAATGTCAAATTTAAATGGTAGTCTACTGTTGAAGACATGGTAGAAAAAATACGGAGTTGAAGCCGGCGGTACGACGTAAGTTAATATTGTGCTCGAAGAGGAAGACGAGCGGTCAGAAGGAGAAAAGGGTTGAGCCTCGTAAATAAGTAGTTGATACTTGATATGCAGGAAGGAGATACGAGAAAGTTGAAGTTCTCTACATAAAGTTAACCACCCGCACTCTGGTTTGTTGAGAAAGCCGCGAGGGAATGGGAAGAAGAAGAAAAACAAATCGGGTTCGCTGTTGAGAGCACTTTAGGTGGCTATGAGGGGATGCCAGATTTCAGCGTAAAAATCGAGTTTATAGAAGATATGCCTACCTGGGTCACGATTTAATAGCGCTTGTGAACTAATACAAGCACTGGATGCAGCTGAAGGCGAGGAGATGTCTCTGGGGTCAACATCTCACCCGACTTCTGATACAAACCATATTGGTAGACAACGGACGCGAACGATCCTGGATAGAGGTCGCTAGCCCCATTCTTGTACACAGGGTAACGGTTCGGAATATTGTCCAGGTGTTCGGAATCAAACACAAAACCGGGGTCCTTGCGGGCATCGTAAATAGGAACTGGGGCACGGTTTAGTACATAAAACGGATAATCGCAGGAGGTACCTACTGCCGTCTTCGAACGAGCGCACGTCGACTGGGACCATCCATTCGTCTTCTTTTCCCTTGCCTTTAGTTGGAGACTCCGCTAATGCACGACGTTGGAACAAATTCATTTGGGCACCAGACCCACCACGGGCAGCTCCTTTGCGCGGGCAGCAAAGACAATAGAGGACCAGGAACAACCCTCAGTAGGAGGCAACAGTTGAAGAGTCAACGTGCGAGTATTATCCGGATGCTGATGATGATTAAGGAGGTAGGACGTGAATGACATGAAAAGCTGGAACTCGGCTTGAGGGACCTCCAGAGCCACCTGGCATACGACGGTGACTGGGTACGATGTACCTGCATTTTTGTGGAGCGGATCGACTAGATGGCTAACCTCGGACAGGAACCCAGTGAATATGAACACAACCGGATCATTCGTCAAACGAGAAATAACGTGGCGGTCGGTTCCCAAGCTGGCGACACCGGGGCTGGATCCAGTAGGAAGATTCGTGGATAGCGCGAAGTCGCTGGGATTGCAACGGGAAGGGTTGATGATCTTATCAGTTCGAGTGAAGTTCAGAGCATCCAAATAGAACCTGAAGAAACCATGCATTGTAAACGCCATGCCAAAGATGATCGCGGGACTGTCTTACTTTCCAACCCATTCAGAAGTATTATCCAGGACATCAGCGACACTACGGGCGATGTGCCTATACTTGCCCGCACCAGCAAAAGGCAACGGGGCGATGTACCTAAAATATATGAGCCAAAGGTCACTACAGTTTGAGTCGGCACGCACCGCGCCCAAGAAAATTCAGCGTGCACCTCCCCCAAAATTGGGTCAGGTGGATCGCTAAATTCACTCCCGAACAAAGGCAGATCACCGGGAATAAGGGCAGGAACGCCAAAATCAACACCTCTAGACCTAGAGATAGCGTGAATCAGAAATGAATTCAAGGACCGAAATGAGTATTCACTTTTTGGACCGTTTGCCTTTGCCTTCTGGACTGAATTTATAGCGAACGACATAACGACATTAGGAACAAAACAAACAAAGAACAAAAGGTGGCACGAACATCGTATCCGTTTCGTCACCTTCATCGACACTTGCGTACTTCGATTGACTGCGGGAAAGGGGTCTGATATAATATAAGGCGTCTGCGAGCTCGTTGAGTTGAAACCACTCACTTCCTGGGGAAACCACACCGCCAGACTTAGACGATGAGACTGGCTGCGAGTCATCTTCGCTCGCCATGCCACGATCACGGACGCGACCTTTCGGAGGACTAGGGCCACTATCAGAATCGGTCTGCGAAACTACCGGAGCTCGGGCCTTCGAAGGACTGACACTAATTCAATATTAGATAAGCTGTAACATACATACTGTATGTCTCACCTCTTGGCGACCGACTCCTCAAAGTCGTCATCAGAATATTGAGTGACTCTGCCTCGTGATTTCGTCGGACTGCTGGGGCTTTCAGGCTGGAGTTCCAAGGATCAAATAATAAGCAAATACCGTTTAGTGTCGAATACGTCTTCATCATCATCAGCCTTTCGAGGGTTTCTATTCCGGGCCTTCGAAGGACTATCCAAACGTCAACGTAGAAACTCAGACGATGAAACACCAATGACCTTGTAGCTTGACCAGCATCTTCTTCATGATCTCGAGCTTTTCTATGGCTTGAGTTGGAAGGACTGTTCAACAGATTAGAAAATCCAATTGATTGCACAATATGACGTTACCTCTTAGATACGAGCTCATATTCATCGTCAGTACTGATGACGACTACCTCCTTATGCCCCTCATTGGAATCGAGCTAAAAAGAACATTAGGGTCCAGATTGCAAGCAAACACTTGATCATACCTTGAGTCTTTCTTCAAGTTCTTGCCTGGCTTGAATTTGGAACTATGCAATCAGCAGATCTATCTTGGCTTGAAGGAAAGATAGCTACTTGACATACGCTATGGATTTTTCTGAATCAGGCTTCTTTTTAACTGATTTCGCGTTGAAAACATCGTCTGGTACAGCACTAACACCGACAGTTCAGTCTAAATGTGGAAACAATATTAACCAGTTATACGTACTCCTGTTTGATGACTAGCAGGTGTCACCATCCGGGCATCACTTGGGTGTTCTTGACTCGTGCTCGAGACGCGGTTGGTGTATCGAAGGTCGTGCTATACACTGCATCGGCAACACATTCGGAAGAACGACAAATTGCAGACTCACTCATCTTCGACATCATACTTGGACCTGGGGAATGAAGTTCAGCATGCGTCGTGCGAAAAGGATTCAGCTTACTTGGGGTCGGCACTCCTGGACAAAGCTGCCTCACCGTCAGATCTAGACAAACGTCGGTTAAACCAGAATTACAACCAATCTGGGTCTGTACACACGAAACAGTATCAGACTCTTGATGACCTGTATTTCTTTTGCTCAGGGTTAGAGGGGAAGAAGCGAAGCCGAATGCTCAAGACCTACCCCTTTCTTCGACTCTGAGAACGAGAGACCCTAGGAGTTGCTTCTTCCTCTGGTTCATCCTGATTGGGTACAGGCTGATCTTCTGGTTCAGACTCAGAAGGTGAATCCCTACAAAATGATACCCATGGTACGAAGGTGAGAAGTGAAAAAGTAAAGGAAGATGTTAGTCACTGACTCTGAGGCATCGGCGACTTGGACAGACTGTTTGACGGTTTTACCCTTACCGATCTTGAAGGTGACATCGGGACTGAACACATATCAGCAACAATACGGGAAAATGCATGTTATCGAAGCTGGACATACTCGTACTCAACACGTACAGTCAGTTTCTTGGACTGACTACTGAGGAACCATTAAACTTATATTTAGAAAAGTTCAAGGTCAATTTACCTGGCCGTTTTATTCCTGGTAGGAGAGGCAGATAGTCCAGCCTCTTCTTCGTCAGAAGATAAGTTGTTTGCCTGAGCAGCTTCCTTGGCACGTCTGGACGGGTTGCGACTGACAAACTGAGCAATGATATCACTAGACATGAAAGAAGCCCTTACGTGCGCTTGCCAGTGACAACGTCTTCCATCACCGAATTACCCTGAGTGCTACGTTTCGATGGCGACCTCATCGAACTACGCTTGGTCGCACTGTTTGACTGATTACCCCGGGCCTTCTTAGCCTGAGGCTTAGACGGGGGAGAGTCGTTAGATGGACTGGATGAATATCTTGGAGCTCTATGTTCCGTATTAGATTGAGGTACTCGCATTGGAGAGTTACCTTACCTCTTCTCGCCACATCTCGGTGTCATTATCTCCTCAACAGGTGGCAGATCAGAATCAGAGTCCACAGTGGCTGCTGACTTGTATCTGCAGCAAACATCAGTACCCGTAATAAAATTCAAAAAATGGGATACCACGAACCGTTTCGACATGAGGGTCGATTCGAACTGGGGGAAAACGCAACAGGAGGACCAGAGAACTAGATTGGCTCATATATATCCTGCCTGATAACTCGGGTGACTTAGGAACGGATGAGCGGTGTCAAGTATTTCCGTCGGGCATCGCATTCATAGTTAGAATTTCAAACAACCAACCGTTGACTGGGAAGCTATACTGAATATAAACCCTGACTCACGAGCCTGCCATACCCTTTTCTACTGTGGAGGAAGCGACCGATTATAGCTGAGATACCAGCTGAGCGAATCTAAAGAGCAGAACTAACAGCTACCAGAATATGTCACGTGGTCAGGGCCCGTCGCTAACCGCCAGACGCGGGACCGAATACCGGTCTTTCTTAGACCCATACATAATTCGTTTCGTCTATTGTTTCAAGCAATAATGGCGCCATTCCTTGGCAAAAATGACATATTGTCATCGTCGAAGGCCGTATATTGATTCTAGGCCAGGTACCTACCTTGGTTTCTTTTTTAAATAATAGCAAGAACAGGGTTATACATTGACGAAGATGGACACTTTCTATGACAAGGTCAAGGCAGGTAAGCACATTTTACTCATATACGAGGATGCACAAGTTAACAGTCAATTAATGTCAGCTGAATTGATCGAAACTCTGGCGAAAGAGAGACAGAGTCAAAACCCCGATGCGTGCTATCTCTCAGAGGTCAATCTGGTGAGTGTCCAATGCGAAGATCCCATAAGAAACTCACTGGTCTGTATCAGAACAAAGAATGGCAAAAGCAATTCGACTTCATCCAGCGACTCAGCCCAGCGGAATGGCGATTGGTATTCAAAAGCTGTAATGAAACGGTATCGGAGACGGTTCTGGTCCTGCACGGCACCGTTTGTCACCTCGACTTACCACCAGTGAAAGCTAGAGTGAGGTGTGTATTAACAACGTGCCACCTTTATGGAACTAAATAAGTCACAGCCCGAAGCGAGCCATGTATTTGCGACAGGGAATATCTATCACTGGATACGGTTCCCTGACATTTGGGCATGCTATTGAAGCTGTCTCTAGCATTTACGCTCTATTCTCTCATGATATCGGCGAAAGGAATATGGCCAACATCGAGTGCATTGGAATGCATCAAGGCTTTCAATCTCTCAGCTCGTCAAATCGCTACCTTACCAGACGGGATCAAGCAGACGATCTCGCTGAAGTTCTCATCCCACCTGCGATGGATCCACATCGACACTTGGAGGAAGCGGCTGGAGAGAAGTACGTGTACACTGACGATAACGAGATATTCTGCTATGAGCGGAAAATAATGGACTCTGGTGAAAGAGAGTGAGTCTTCTGGCCCACTTCAAAGCCTATAATGATTACCGACCGCTATAGATTTGTGGACATCTCACCAAGCAAGATTCAAATTGGAGACATCGTCGAAGTCCACATGACGTTCATGGCTGTTCCGGTGAAAGATGGAAAGAAGAAGGTCATTTCAACGTTGAGATCTATCACTTTACTGGACGGTAACCTAACCGAGGTGAGATTCTACGTCGGCAATGTCAGATGAAGTCTGATTGTAATCTTGAAGATGGCGATTGCAGCAAAAACCAATCTCAGGTTACAAGCTACTACGTTGCCTAGGAAGCGGGGTGTTCATGACGGTGAAATGATGAATGATACTAGGCGCAAGTTCAGTCGCATGAAGATTCACGAAGGGGAAGAGATGGATTCTACTACTTCGAAGGTTTAATTACATGGCCCGAATGCGAATGAAGATTATATCTCTGTCTATCTGTCTTGACCACAGCGGTCAAATGTTCCATGTATTCTTTGTGAGTCCTAAATGCAAATTTAGGTGAGTAATCAATTCAAAATGAAAGACAGCTGGATGCACCAGGGTGGAGTGTCGAGCCAAGGTCGGCAACGACAATGGATAGCTTTGCAATAAGTGATGAACTCTGACCGAAATGGTCTTAGTAGAGCGTCCACATATACCCGGGATGGACTGTCACCCTCCATCGAACGCAGGTTTAAGGACCAAGAATGGATGGTCAACCGCAGGTAGTCATCGGCAGTTCCATCCTGGAACTCGAACTGATAGCATAAGTCGTCCCCCACATATCTTGACCCAAATATCTCATCTCCGACCGGTCCCACTTCTTGTAAGCAAGTGATGCTGTATTCGTTAAGGTGTTCCAACGAAGTTCGGGTACCTAAATTGAGTGACACCTTCAGTTCCATCACCAGGGTGGGATAAAGCACGATGCAGCGATGGGCAGTGACGATTGCCATATCCACAGCTGCGTAGATTGATCAGAATTTGACGGATAGCTTATAAAGGCCATACTGGAGGGTGCAAACAAGACAACAGCCATGGCAGAATGCAATGAAAGTACCAGAGTAATCTTCCTTCCACTACCAAAGTGAGTGAAGTTTTCGTACAACTTTGCAATAGGCCTTGCGTGATTACAGGCCGGCGAATCTAAGAAGGGTTACAACTATCAACTAAAAGAATTTTATCAAATGCTCACCGAAGCCATCTGATACATATCCGTGCAGACATAAAAGCGCTGCAAAACTCCCTCGGTACTCCGAAGGTACAGCGATATTTAGAACTGGCTTCAAAGAGGATGGGATCGTCCGGAGAAATCGAAGAACCTCCAAGCCATAAAATATGGCACCACTACGGGACAGCATTTGCCTCAAAACGGGCAGCGATTCGGGAGGAAACCAATTGTTGCAAAATGACGCGAAAGAGGGGAGGGCCGCCATGGAAAGGCCGCGCGACAATTTCCGGTAGTAAATACAGCGATACTCGGAAAGTCACATGACAATTCCCGACTCAAATTTCGCAAGTCCTGTGGGGCAGAAATGACTGTAACGAAACAAAGACTGTTAGCTCGAGAGTATCCGGGAGCTTCGGAAAAATCAGAGATCAGGACAGAGATCAGGATGAGTGTTATATAGACTGCTCGGAGTTATGTACAGGGCACCAGACAATGAGTGCCATCGGCGATGAGGCCTATAAGGGCTAGAGAAGAAAACATTATTCCTTAAATATATATATTTTTGTGGTCTCTCAAATACAGAAATACCAGCGGAAGCGAATGGCGAGCGCACGAATAAGAGCCTGAACGCAGAGCGAACATTTGTTTGACACTATTATTTACCAAGAGATACTGTTACTATAAAAGGAGCGTTGTTTGTCGCTGTTGAATTCTAAGGTAAAACTTAAAATGCAGGGTCCTGGGTCGAAATGTAGCATAAAAGAACGAATCCTCGTAAACTCGGACTCGTAACCACCCGATTGCTGTACAGATCCCAGACACGTCGAGGTTGTATCCTTGGGTTGATGATCTGGTTACCGATGAGTGCTTCTCGTCGCATCCTCTGATCCTTCCCTTCCCATCTGCACAATCTGTCTTGTATCTTGCTCCAGTCACGGGTATACCAGACCCGGCGGAGGTGGCTATATGCCATGCCAAAGTCATAGTCATTTGTGATGCAGTCTTCAAGAAGGGAGGAAAGGAATTGATTGTCCAGGGAGTATGATGTTCTGAGTACGATGTTGAGTGTATTCAAGAGGTTCCGAACACCGAGGGTAGCACAGGGAGTGTCAGCAATGTGGGAACATATCACAGGGTTTCGACCGATGTACGCCCGTTGCGATGGTACAATGATCGATGTTTCCTCCCGGCCCGTCTCTGTGAAGCCGGAAATGGTGACTTCGGGAAAAGAGATCCTCTGGAGAGGTGTCATTAATACTCCCTCAGTTTGTTTGCTGGCTGACTTACCTCCGGGGGCCATGGTCGGTATAGGTGGTAAGAGGATGAATCAGAATCTTCCGAAGAATCATTGAGTGATTGCGAAGGCCATGGTTCATCTGGAGATTCTGAACTATAGTCACATGATGCAGAAGAACCTTCCGAGGTATCACTGAATGATTGCTCTTCCATTGGATAAGTTTGTAAGCCTGTTCCTGTCCCAGATTCGGAAGGATGTGCAGTCAAGGGAGTACTAAACGAAAAGCTGTTTGCCTCAAGGTAGGCAGTGTCACGTCGCAGTTCGAATTCTCCGGACTGATGCGAGGTCCTCGTGTGAACAATGTGATGGACGTTCTTGCTCTCGGCTGGGTCAAAAAGAGCGGCTGGTTATGCTTGAATAGGGAACGTTGTTTGGAGAATGGGAGCACGTTCGTTATGCCAAGGATCGGTGAATGAGGCGAAAGGCACATATTTTGTTAAGGGCGGCGCGGATAGGTTCACCAAATTTCAATAAGGGCTACTTGGAATAGACGCACTCCCCATCCCCATCGAGATATCTAGCATCCGGAAACATCAGCTCTCATTTCTGCGTAGCCTGGCATTCTACAACAAAGATTTAGCCGCGTGGCGAGACCTCGCAAACAATGCAACAAGGAATATTTGAAGCGACAGTCACCTCTTTCGACTGTGGACACCGAAAGTATTTCCGTATTTCCTGTTTAATGGTTCGCCGAATTCAAATAGAGTTGAGTTTTTGGTGGATATGGTGGTATGACCCACGCTCACTCTGAGGAGACTACACATATCGCTGCGGAGATGGATACTGAGGATTGCGCTAATGACCAACAGGTAAAACCACCCAAAGCTCCCGCCGATCACGACGACACCCGCAAGAATGAGGTCTAGTTAGCCCCTATCGACGGGGAAACATCTAACAGGGTGCATCTATTGCGCGCGTAAAGGTATTGGGACGCTACTGAGGTCAAAATCAGACGAAGGAAGTGAATCTAACAAGAAATCATACCTAATGTCCAATCGCTCGGTATCGTCAAGACGATAGACGCGGCGGTCATGGTAAAATCAACAACAGTCGTCGTTCAGCTGTAAGCGAGCTCTGTAAATCAAGGTACGTCGCGTTGCTGCAACAGCTGTACAGTCGGTGTCAAAAACGAAAATCTGCGAACACTATACCCTTACCATCTTGTTTGACCCGCACATCTACTCGCTCCTTCCTACTGAGCATGCTAATGATAGAGACACTTTGGGGAAAGTTTGTTTTGCAAAGCCGCGATTCCAGCAGATGCGTCGGGAGTGGGTGGTGTATACCTTCACGGCGTCCAAGCGAAATCAAGATTAGCAGTCATGGCGCCTGTCATATTTGGTGGTAGTTGTCAGGCGCGCTTCCTTGTTCCTCGCAGATGCTATCAATCGTCTCGAACACAGCGAAAGTTTCTTCAGATTATCCCACCATATCCAACGGAAAACGAACTTCATTTGAGACGTAGTAGTAAAATCTATGACAGGATCTTCCGATTCACAACAATGCATGCGATATCTCTCCTTCCTGCGGAGATCGCATCGCCCAAGAGAATGATTAGTAGACCGGACACACTTTCTGAGAGAAAAACTCACAATCGTATCCCCTGGTACGGTTAACATACCGTGCCGGTCCATCCCCACTGGGGTGTACGGGATACCAGAGAATGAGAGGAGGTTGTAGAGTAGATGGCGTTCATTAAGCATCGCTTGGAGCTTCTTGGATGTTGACGATCGGTCGAGAGACTCGGGAGTGGCCTTTCCTCGTTTGTTTCGCGCCGGTAATGTCTGCTGTGGTAGATGAAGGGAAAATGACGGACAGACACACGGTGTAAGAGCAGGGTAGATGCGATAGTGTAATGGAATCTCTCGAGTCCATCCCAACGAACGCTAGAGCAATGCAGCCGGAACCCCAACAGGCAGGAGGTGTAGAAGGTGAATAACTTGGTGGGATCATGAAGTCAGTTGATGGACAATGCGCAGGGCCTCGTCGGCGAAGCCGTCCGTGACATCGAACCGCGTTACTACCAGATCGCAGAGGGAAGGGTAGTTATATGGAGATCTCCGATTGTCGATGAAGTCGCCGGATGTTGGTCAAGGAATCAATGAAATGAATCAAACGACGAAAGCGGCTGTAGAATGGTAATGATGAGAGAAGCAAGTCTGGGTATACAATGCCTGAAAGCAGCCTTCTCATAAGGGATGAGATTATCGCCAAAGATTCCCCCGATACTTTGAGGGGTGCCGATGAGATAGCAGTGGGCTTGCCGTGATCCCAGCAGCTCACAAATAGACAGTTTCCACCCTCGTCATCCCACACGTTCATCGGGATTCATCACGATTTCGAGCGATCTAGTGTACTGAATACCAACAAATGCGGAAGGTGAGGAGGAGGTCCACCCGGTAGGTAAGGATATTCATTGAGCGTTGAGCGGATATGTAGCTCCGAGAGGCGTCCCAATAGAGTGGGCAGGAAGTTGACGATTAGTCGAGGGGCTCATACGTTCGTGATGGGAGGATTGTTGGTGGCCTTTACTGTCCGGTTTGCTGCGTAGAAGACACCACACACCACACTCGCGGGTTACTACCAATGGGAACCAGGTTGGTTGGTGCATTCATTAAGTGCATCCACGGGTGATGGGATGCTACCGGGGTTAAAGTCAGATGAAGGTAGCGGTGAGTTTGACAAGGATAATACCTGAGGTCGATAACCCCGTCCCGGTCGAACGATAGACTGGTAGTCAGACCCACAACAGAATCGTCGTATGTAACCATGAGGCAATCCTCCGTTGAACCTACGGAGATGCCTTTGCCTGAGTATCACTTTAGTACGCCAGATATATCGGGTGAGAGGAAAACTCAACGGGTTCCTAATCATGGTACTGAAACCAACATGCTGTTTCCTTGCAGGACCAAGGAGTTTCGTCAATCACGGTACGTCGCGATTGATGCAACAGCCTATACAGCTGGTGTCAAAAACGAAAACCCGCAATCATTAGACTCGTACCATCTTAGTTGACCCCTACACGTCGCTATCGACTATTTCATCCTGCCTCTTCAGCATGCTAATGATGGATACAGTCTCCAATTCTCCATTCGGAATCCCGCGTTGTATTGGTGCCAGTCCGCGGTATCTCGGGAGAAAGGAGGGGTGGACGTCCGGTCTTCTTGTCGGGGAGAAGTGGTGAAGAAAACGAGAGAAGATGATACGCCTAAACCTTAGCCGCGAGGAGCGGTGTTAGACGGTGGTGGCTGTCATAAGTGCGTTAGAATGGGTGAAGAAAGTTTGGACAAATTCTCACCGGATAATGCCTGAAATCGACCCTTTCACACTGGATGAGAACGCTAAGAACTCTCCCGATATTTTGAGGGACGCTAGCGAGGCATCAACATTGGCCTTGCTGATGATCTCAACGACTCACAAACAGAACGCTTCGAGCCCCTTCATCCTACACGTTCAACAGGATTCGTAGTGATTTCGAGCGACGAAGGTGGCAAATGGATCGAGAGACAGTGCAAGAGGTCGTGGCGAGACCTTTGTGTTTCGATGTTCGCTTAGTGATATCGCTAAGTTTGACGGGGAGCTCGTCTTACAGTCCGCTGTACTGAATGAGTGGGCACTCAGTACATCTGCGGTTCGTGGGAGTAATCAGGCTGAAGAAGGTGGTGCGGCGGGTTGGTCTCCACGTTCGAGGTGACGGATGTGGTCAATGGTCGGGGCGTGAGAATATCCGGGTACGCGCCCTTTGCCATCTGCGCGAACCTGGCAGTGACACCCAGCCCCAGACTCAGCGACGCTAGCCCGCGAACAGTTCTTTCAACTTGTCATTTTGTCGAAGAGAAGATTACCGGCCATGATACTCACCAATGTTGGAACGGGTGATTGACGACGAGGTAAGAGGATGAAGAGATGAAGACGGCGGAGACGGCGGCGAATGGCAAAGCTTCCTCGTTGCTTTACACTCTTGACTCCGAGGCTGCGAGAACCGCTCCAACGCTGGTCTGGATTCTCCGCGAACTAGCGGGGGTTCTACTTCGACGTGTCATATCGACCTTGCGGGCTGCAGCAACCCTTCATTGGAGTTACTGGAAAGAAGACGGCCAAGCGGTGAACAAACACAAGGATTCCAAGCTTTGCCATACGGACATCCTCACAACTGAAGAAGGGTCGTTAGTTTGAGCTGTCTTCCGACATCTCTGACTGAGCGCGCGGGATCCGGGTGAATAGATGCGCGCGCTCGCTCGTGCTATCTTCAATTTCTCGCCGACGTACGTCCCTTCTTCGCTCTTCGATTTGGGCTTATTGGTTTTTCTCCATTAGTGAACGGCCCTATGGACATGCAACCATTCACAACACTGCGCTTCCCCTCCCTCATATCATACTTGACCATCGCCGAATATGCACTCACAAAACTTGTCACCGTCTTTATTCCCTCGCGGAAACAGTGTCGTCTCGACGTCAACAATCTACTTATTCACTGTGCTGAAGCTACGGATAAGCAGGACAAGCGGATCGTCCATCGTCTATTTGAGAGTGGAGCTGTTCAAGTACTCTTGGCCTCAAAAGGTACAGCATGGTTGATTCCAGTTGCTAGCTACATGGTGATCATCATGGGCATGCAGTACTACGAAGGAAAGGAGCACAGATGCGTTCGGTTAATGTTGCCAACGAAACCTGCTCCGTATTCTTCATTCTTGGCTCCGAGTCCAATGTCAACCCCCGAGACTGCGAGAATTGGCTCATATCCTGAATAACTGCGACGTCATTGTCTGGTGCCCAAGATTGCCGTACTCAGCCTGACACGACGGTCAAGCTAAGGTGAACATGTTATCCAGAGAGCGTGGCTTTCAGTCAGGGCGGTCACTGGCACCTCATGCCTAACAAGGGTGTAAACTTCCGGGCGGCTCATTCAAAGAAAGATACTCACATCCCTGGAGGCACATTTACCGTTCCCAACCTTAACCGCGTTCAAAGTGATCTCTCCTTCATTGTGTGTCACTGTGATACCGATGAGTCCATTTGTCCTTGCGCATCTACCGGCGCTGGAAAGGTATGTTTGTTTAGTTGCATCTGGGTTTTGTTGCTGACTACCCTTTGATCTTAGACTCATGTTCCCATGTTCATACGGCCTTGGTGTCGACTATCAGGATGCTAATGTCGGTTTGAAGTAAGAGCGTGCGGATATCGTCCACTCTGCGGTTGTGTGACCAGAGGAATATCGGCTGTTGGAGTACGTCGGAGCAATTCTAGAGTAGCGAGTTCACAACACATTGTGTGACGTATACTCCGACCGGCATAGGTAATGTTAGAGCGCGTCCCATCCCTGTGAAAGAAACAGCAGAGCCGGAATCAGGTCTATATTTCTCAACCGAAAACCGATGGTATGTTACACTGTGCTTCGTTCTTCGTATGCTGATATTTCATCTAGGGACTCGAAATGGGGAGCAGGTGAACTAGGAGATGTGTACGCCGGCGGTACGCTATAATGTTTTTTTTTTCAATACCACTTACATCTAGGCGCTAAGGAGGATCATGTACTGGACAGCTGGCCCACTGCCGGCGGTTTTCGTGGATACTTGCTGGTCCTCACCCCCTCACAGATACCAATTTCTGGTTTGAACGAGTAGATTTATTTGTTGCTGCTTGGCGGCGTTATTTCACAAAGCGGGTCACCGGTCAAAGTACTTAACATGCTTTTAGGAACGAGGGTGCTATAACATCAAGATCTGCATCGTTGACTATATAGCTTCAAGATTGACGCTACAACATCTATCTGCTTGGCGTCGTCCTGAAACCTGGACCTCCGAACGTAGATTTTTGTCCGGGGTGCATCAAAAACATCAAAATGCAACGAATTGCATTTTGGCGTGGTGGGATTAACGCTCAAGATTGCGGACCTAGGTACCGACTAGTAACAGCAGCAGGGGACTCGGAAGGCCAGAAGGAAGGCGTCTAGTCGAAGACCGATTTTGATCCCAGAACTTATGGTATCGAATAATAGACAGATAGCGGGTCATATCCATCGCGTGGAGGCGCACGGTCGGGAGTACTGAGCCGCCATTGAGCGAGCAGGGAATTCTGGCGATGCAAGTAGTTACGGGATGCCGATGTGCAGTTGATATATTAGCCATCCCGTTGACTGTAGCGCCAGTTGCATTGATATATCACGGCTTGTGCACGGTGCATCCGGCAGTCTTCTGACATATCATCTGGTTAGGCGCCCTTGTTTCTATAGCCTAGCAGCATCTGCTTCGAAGCTCGACATCATTCGGAAAATATACTCAATTCCATTGGAGTCAGAGTACTTGCTAACGGCATCTTTTAGAGTTGGTGATGGACCGGAGCCGAACCACTCATCAGTCCATTACTTCAACATCAAAGTTCACTCTAGTAGTTCACTGCGAAGTTAACACTTCTCATGACCCTAGGCACGGGTTGGTAGGCTTTCCTAATATGGCTGCTCAAGGAGCTTCAACATAAACTCGACCCACATTTTCTCCGATGTTCATGTACATACCTCACTTGATGGGGTCCCACAGGCGCTTAAAACATCTTCGATCTGATATCATGCGCTCACTACTCACATGAAGGCTCCTTCTTATCCAATGCACAGCAAACACACCTTTTGACTGCTCTGCTCAAAATAGCAGCCGCCTTGAATGTTGTAATCCCATCGGCCGTGAATCTGCCAAGGCCCATAGAAATTCCACTTGATGCACTGTGACGGATCAGCGACCAGCGGACAATGGAGCGAAGCAATGCATTCAAGGAGCGCTGATGCGAGCTAGTATGTCCCTCATTGATGTTGTGTATCCAATACGACTCGGAGATTCCGAGTCCCGTCATCAACAGGGAGGACCCTCATGATATAAACGCAGCAATCTCACTTTCTCTCCTCAGCTACTTTCAAATGGCCGAAGCTTCCCTCAACGGTACTTTTGGCGCATTCCTCATTGGTACAATCGTATCTTCATGGTTCATTAACCCCAAAATGCATTCTTCTGTATTCTGATCTCCTCGTATATCTAGCTTGTTTGGCGTTGTCTGCACTCAAACCTGGTATTATTACACTCGCTACTCTGACGGTATCGTCCTCAAGGCCTTGGTAAGCATGAGGGATTCCTCTTCTCAGCGACCCGGCACTAACTTCCTCGCAGGTTGGCACTATATTGTACTCATCGCTACCAATCAAATACCCACTGACTCTCACGGCGCGTTTGCGTAGGATTTTGGAAGTTTTGCATTTGGCTTTCGGTAGCCATGCCATTTACTATTATGTCGTACTCCATTATGGGGATCCAGCTGCTCTAGCTGAAGGGACCTGGTAAGTACTAGACTTTCACGCGAGAACGAGAAGACTGAAATATATGCCAGGTCGGTATCGGTGAGTTTTCTACATCTGCCTCCGTGGGCTCTTGAATACATAGTACGCCAACTAGCTCACTGTCGGCATAACAGTACGTGGTTTAGCGCTGTCCGTAGCTCCTTCAGGTTGTCTCTAACGAGTGCTGATTGTAGAGCCTTATTGCTTTGCCTGTCTACTTATTTTACGCCCGACGGATATATTATTGTTGCTGCAATTCTTTTTGTTCCGATCACCACTTTTTGATATATTTTATGCAGTGTCGAACCACAATATACCTCTTGTGGCTGTCGTTGTGAGATTCGTATGCTTTGGCGTCGTTTAATGATACTCACCTTAGAATTAGGTCATTCCCTCTTTCTGTCGCTTGGGTGAGTGTCTCGTACACTTCTTCTATATTCAGTAACGCAGCCTCCACCCAGGAATCAGCATGTGTGCGTATTTAAGCCTCTTATATGAAAGACATTTATTGGAGTTATCTCTTTTGCCTTTTAGGTGTCACCGGCTATAGGTCAGGACTGACAGTGGTTCTCAGGCGTGTCTGTCTCATTGTCATTTTCAGTATGCATCTGAAGTATTTCGTTCTGTTTGACCGTGACACTATGGCTGTAAGCATTCGTTGGACATGATCTTGATGCATATTTACCTCCGTTATACAGAGCCTCGCCAGAGCTTCCTTGGCTCTCTATGTAGTGACGGATCTCCTGATCGCTTTATTACTTTGCTATTTTCTCCACAGCAGTCGTACGGGGATCAAACGGTACGGCATTCCACACCGCGGCACGGTCAGACTAATCGGAGGACTCAATGTTGTTATAGCACCGACACGTTGATCAATAGACTCATTGTCTACGCCATTCACAATGGTCTTATAACTTCGTAGAGGCATATCATATCTCTACGTTATCGTTTCAGTGACGAATTCATCTCCAGGGTTGCGGATATCTTCGTCATTGCCTTCGTGAGTTACTCTATCATCCCCGCACGTCGTTATACGCTGACATTGGAGTTTCTCAGAACATAGCTTACCCCAAGAACCTCGTATATCTGTCTGTTGACCTGATAGTTGCAAACTGTACGTGAAACGCGTCCGTTCAGGGCGCTCGAGCTTCGAGCTAACATGCATACCATCCCAAGTGTATTCGAACTCCTTCCTTGCTACGTTCGTTTCGTGATTCTCCGCGCAATCATCTGTCCTTACGGTCTCGCTTCAGGTTGAATGCCCGTAGACCTACTAAACCGGTCAATGATAACTTTTCAACCACTAGCAATGTCAACACATTCAGTTTCGCCACCTTCGGCGCCCATAGTCAGTCTTTAGCAGATACCGCGAGAGCTGGCAACACGAACAAGGTGCTACGCTCCTGCCTGTTTCTTGTCCTCGTGCTGATCGATCTATGGTCGAAACATTCTAGCGGGACGTTGATGTTAATGTCACATCCACGGTGGATATCATGGGAGATACTGAGAGAAACTCTTCTGTGAGTACTTGTATATGACCTTGCGCATTGATACTTGTTCATTCGACACATAAACTGACTCTGGTTCCAAAGTTGTAAGCTTCTGAAGAAGGAAACGAATGTGTTATTTATGTTTTGTTTGGTCTGCTCTGTATTATCGCCTTTGCTTCGCTTATATATATGTTCCTGCTGCTAAATTTACAACGTGAACACATCATGACTTTGCGCTCTTCAATCGGTTTCGGTCATGAAAGGAGGAGCGGCGTAAGGTTGGCAGATTTGTAGAATTTATCCTTGTATGAGAGCGAACGCTGGAACGCTTCTGTAGAAACTCCTCATTGGGATCCGACCGGGGGAACGCACTTGAGGGTTTTCCAGGACGCGTCAATGACAAGGTCTCTGCGGTGCTGTCGTTGTAGTCAACGAGGACCATGATAATCAGACTCGAACGACAGACTTGGCGGACATGGTGGTAAAATCAACAAAGTTGTCGTACACTGCATGAGCTCAACGCTCAGCGGTGAATGGGACACTTCTCCGACCTGCGGAGATGCTTTTGCCTAAGCACCACAATTAGCACGCTGACATATCAGCTGAAAGAAAACTCAACGGTTGCTAATATCATATCCCATACTAATGGTACTGAAACCAACAGGTTGCCTCCTTGCAGGGGTACGTCGCGTTTGACGCAATAGCCTATGCGGTTCGCGTCAAAAATGAAAACCCGCAAGTATTACAATCGTACCATCTTATCTGACCCCACACGTCGTCATCGACTATTCCTTCCTTCCTCTCTTCAGCATGCTAACGATGGATCCAGTCTCCAATTCTCCAGAATCCCGCGTTGTATTGGTGCCAGTCCACGGTATCTCGGGAGAAAGAAAGGGTCTTCTCGCCGGGGAGAAGTAGTGAAGAAAACGGGAGAAGCTGATACGCCTAAACCTTGGCCGTGAGGAGCATGTTATTGGGAGTTAGACGGTGGTGGCTATCATGTGTGCGTTAGAATGACAAGTGAAGAAAGTCTGGGAAATCTCACCAATGCCTGAAATCGACCCTTTCACGCCGAATGAGATGCACCAGTATTGCTGAGGACTCTCCCAGTAGATTGAGGAGCGCTAACAAATGTCCGCGACAGCACTAACCTTATCGATGATCCCAGCGACTCACAGATGGAAAGGTGTTAGTCTTTTACTGTCTGGTTGTGCTTCGTCAGGGAGCTCATCTTATAGTTCGTCGAGGCGCTCAGTACGTCTGCGGTTCGTGAGGGCAATTAGGCTGAAGAAAAGTAACATGTCGACAGGAACTTCGCCCGTCGTGGTGATGATGGTCGGGGCGTGAGAACATTCGGGTACGCGTCTATTCAGGGCACTTCACCTGGCACTTACGATCTTGACGGCGACACCCAGCCTCAGACACCGGCGACTCTATCTTGCAAACGGCTCTCTCAGCGTGTCAATACGTCGAACGATCCATGGCGCGGAGGATGAGCCCAGACAATGTTTGGATCTGGAACGGGTAATTGACAAGGTTGGCCTTGCCGTGGTTTCCGATGAAGACGAGAAAGGAGGGGAGGACAAAGACGGATTGGAAATAAGACATGAGCCGGACGGCGATGACGACCGAAGAGCCGGGGCCAGGCCAAGTTGGCGAACACGCGCTAGATCCAACAAAATCCAAGGCTGACAAGGACATCGGTCCCTCTTCCGTGTTCTCCATTCTTGTCTCCGAGACTACGAAAACCACTCCTCGACTACCGAGACGAGTGATGATCTGCGATTTTGGACAAGGGTGACTTCACTTTTTCTCAGGTGCCTGTTTTTCATCTCGCTATGCTAATCTTACTCACGCTCGGTGTGCCTGTAGATCATACATTCTCGTCGATAGCGTCAGGGGAAGAACGTCCAGAATATCGGGCTTCTGATCTGAAACGGTGCAGCTTGCTGGTGGAGGAGAAGTAGGCCCTCGGAGTCGTCATTTCGAGGACACGATATGTGCCTTCAAAGACTCACGTTGTTGCACGGGTTTGACTTGTATGAACGGATTAACCTCAATTTCTCGCCTAGGTCCGTGCCTTTTTCGCTCTTCGACCTGGACTTATTTTATTTTATAGGCGTGACATTGCTCCGTGCATGGACTACCGAACGCTCGGTGTTTTGCATGAACTCGTTGGCGGAGACTATACAGCCCATCATTCTCCAAGTCGCTCTCGCCTGGAACGTCGACGTAGACGACGACGAAGTCAACTAAACGGTGATTGCGCCGAGATGGTCAACGGGTCGTTGGTTGTTGGCGAACCTTCAATGTGCCAACTACTAGTCATTAAGCGGGTAACGACTCGAGTTAAGAAGACTACTCGGGCTACCACCCTACTCAAACAAGGACATATCGACACATTTCACTAAGACGGTGATCCCGATCCCATTCGTCCCCAGCCATTCTAACCACGACGACTTTCTCAAACCTTTTCCCCGACAGTCTTCGCCCGAGGACCCAATAGTGCCGCCAGGTCCAGGTCCATCGAAAATAGTCCCAAGACCGCAAACCACCGGTGGAAAGCAATGTGTACACGCCGTCAAGTATCGGGTACTTGTGGGCGGCCGTGATGTTGAATGCATGTTCTATTCCAGCCTTGTCTTCAACAACCAACTCTCCGCGTCGATCCTCCCCTTCAAGAACGCCTGCCAAACCCCGCACCAAGCCCTCTTCAATACAATGCCTCACATAACACCAATCTTCAGCTTCATCGATGAAGACCGGTGTATCCATTATCTCCTTCCAAGCATACCTTGTGAGAGTGTCGAGGGGCAGAGGCATCGTCATAACCTGATACCACGATGGTCTCCATCTTATGCCTGCATTTCCGGGTTCAGGATACTGGGAGAACAGTTTCCCTCGAAGCTTCGCATCCATCGAATTCACCAGTGCTGTCCACGCCTCTTCGAGGGACTGGGTCTCATCATACGCCGGTATCACCCTGGACCGCAGAGAAAATGTCAGCCCCGCGAATTTGTCCACCGGATTAGTCGACACCCTATTTTGCATGCCCTCCAGCGCCGCAAACACGTCACCATACGAAATGGAATCCATAGACTTCAGCTGTTTGTGAAACCTAGTCAGGAGCTCAGTTTCGTAGTTCCCATCCTCGTCCTTTGGCTGGTGTAGTGGCCCATCCAGTGTGTCCCCCGCAATGACCCCTTTCCTCCCGACCTCCTGTAGTGTCCATGCGCGCCGAAACCAGCAGCGGTCACTATCCAAGTCGCCTTCCTTCAAACTCAAATGCCAACCGAGTCCACTCAAGTAATACACCACTGGAAACTCCGGTGAGGAGGCTTGATACACCGCTCCGATGGTGGGTACATCCAGCTTCCACTCATCTTTGCGCACTTCCTCCCCCGGTCCACTCATCTGTCTCAAACAGAGAACGTCTAGCCAAGTATACTCTGCTCCAAGGTTGAGCATCTCAATCCGAATAAGGTCAAGGCTGGTGTCTTTCGGGATAGGAACGGGCCACTCGTAATTGTTGATGGGTGTCTGTACGTCATTACGATCCTCCTCGTCCATCCACGCATGCGATATCGGCCGAGGCCAGCGGTCCGAGGGGTATTCCAATGAGATACCTGTGCTCCACCATGGCACCACCCGGTTGCTATACAGATCCCAAACTCGTCGAGGTCGCAACTTTGGATTGACAATCCGGTTATCAACAACCGCATTTCGTCGCATCTCTCGGTCCTCCTCTTCCCATCTGCGAAATGACTCTCGTACAGTGCTCCAGTTGTCGGTGTACCATATTCGGCGGAGGCGGCTATATGCCGTGCCGAAATTGTCATTGTTTGTTATGCAGTCTTCGAGAAGGGAGCAGAGGAATGGGTTGTCCGGGGTGTATGTGGTTCCAAGTGTAGTGTTGAGTAGATGTAAGAGGTGCTGTATGTCGAGGGTGGTACAGGGAGTGTTAGCGAGGTGGGATGATATCACAGGCTGTCTACCAGTGTACGCGCGTTACAATGGAACGATGACCGACGTTTCCGCTTGGCCTGTCTCCGTGAAAGCGGAGATCGTAACTTCAGGAAGAGAGACGTGGGGCTGGAGATGTATTATCAGTTTCCCTCATTTTTCTATGTCAACTGACTTACCCCCGGACGCCGAGGTCCATCATCGTCATCATTGGACATCACGCCGTTGGAAATTAATTGGTATAAAGCCTTGGACGGTGCTAATATTGTCAGGCTGAAGACTCAAAACAAGACGAATTAATGACACATACTACATAGCATTTTCCAGACTCAAAAGGACATGCAGTCAAGGGAATTGCTAAACCAAAAGTTGTGCCTCGAGGTAGGCGGCGTCACGTCGCGGTTCGAATTCTCCGGACTAATGCGAGGCCTTACAGCATGACAGATGTCTCGAGTTCATAGTAGTAACAGGTGGGCCACAAGGAGCAACCTGTTTCGGGAGAGTAGACTGGAAACCGGTTTATTACGGTCGAATGAGATCAAAGGACTCTATGCGCAGGTTTATCAAAAAGCGGTACCATACACGGGAGGCTGTCCTGCTTGGGTGAATTTACTCATGACCAGTATCAAGAACTTAAAGTGGTTAGATTGCACAAGGGATATCCGAAACCGGTGGATAGACCTCATTGGAGGGAAAACTGATGTTGGTATGGAATTTGTATGGAATGTATTAAGTACGAAGTAGGCGCCCACGTACTTTTGTGCAGCTGCTTGACTTCTGAGACGTCCTGTCCACGGACCACGAGACGGGTTGAATGTTACGGCGGGTGGTGCAGGGGTAACAACAATTGTAATCGCGAGCTCCGAGACAAGCTATTTGTTGTGGCTTTACTACGGTCCGATGGTCCGGGTCATCTCTTTTAAGTACCTACTCTGACGAGCAATATTGAAGGGCAGTCGAACATCCAAGAGAAGTACGTTCCACCTTGCGTATATGACCAAAGACCTACTAAACCAGGAGAATTAGGAGCACCATGAACGCGACAGATGCAAGGTTTCTCTTGGAAGCAGTGGCGCGTTCTGTACCAGAGCCTGCACTGCCACCCAATGCTCTGAATTCCCAGATCTCTGGTATTCTTCGTGCAACACAACCTCTCCTTGATACAGACCGTGACTGGATACTCCAGAATATCGATGTTCTCCAACAGCAGATCTCGGTATACGATGCCCTGTAGACCGTATCGATGAAGTCAGATCGAAAATGCAACGACGTCGCGATGTTGTTCACAACTCCCTGACGACATATTCTTCAACATTAGCCCCTATCCGACGTCTTCCAATTGACGTTCTTCGAACTGTGTTTCGCGAGATACAGCTTTCGCTGTGGTGGAACACGGAGGAATCAGAATCCTCGCAGGATCACCAGGCGCTGGTTTTTTCACAGGGACCATGGAAGCTCGGCCATGTATGTGGTACTTGGAGGGATGTCGTTTTATCCTACCCGCAGCTCTGGTCGCATATAGTTCTTCGTTATCAGTCGCCCGACCACATACCACGCTATACGATACTTGCACTCGAAGCCATGATTTTACGTTCGGCACAGCATCCTCTTGACATTGTGTTTGAACTTGACGTCTACCACAATGAATCTGTGGTCGTACCAGCCTTTTCCACCATCCTCAAGGAGTCATATCGGTGGAGGAGCATGCACGTACGGATGTCCTTGACTTTGCTGGAGCCGCTGAAGATGGCTCGCGGAAAGTTCCCTTCTCTGGAATCTTTGAATATGGAAATTTCATACGAAGCCTACGACCCACCATACATCAGAGAGGAGCTGCACGAAGATATTCGAAGTGTGTTCATTGATGCCCCTCGCCTTTAAAAGGTGATTTTACATGACGCCCATGGGCTCGGCGATTTCATGTTTCCACTTCATATCACCCATCTGGCGGCATGCGCGGCCAGTGTTTCTAACCTTGATGCGTATCAGTCTCTCGTAGAATGTCACCTTCAGGTACAACCAGAACCTAGGCCCGATTTCTCCCTTCCTTATGGCATCCACCTTCCCAATGTCCGACGCCTCTTTATATCGTCAGCACATATACTCGCGCATATGTGCCTACCTTCCTTAGACAACCTCATGGTGTATGGCCACAACACGCCTGAGGTACATGCCACTGTCATGATAGTGAACGACTTCATCTACCGTTCTCGTTGTTCCCTTACCCGATTAGCCACCAATAATCTCCTCTTCATCGATAAAGTCTTCATCAAAGACTGTCTTTCGTTGATGGACAATCTGGTGTGCCTGGAAATTGTGCTCCTTTGGGACGTGGAACATATCTTCAATGCTCTTGCTTCCATAGATTTCCTCCCAAATCTGCAACACCTGAGGCTGCAGATGCTTTCTTTCATAGAACTCTCATTATGGAAACCCTTTACCGCTGTGATGAATTTACGAAGCCAATATCTTCGCTCAGTCAAAATTCTTTGTGCCGATTCTGACGACGTGAAGATAATTAGCGAACGTCTTGCGCCACTACGACCACCTGGACTCCAACTGATTGTTTCCATGCGTGGAAACAACGACGGCACATCCAGTCTTGGAAATTTTCAATCCGGATGATACTTCGTTGCATGCAGCACAGGACCAGTACGGTCGTGTATTACTAGTAACAACATAGTACATTCTCCATCACATAGCAATTTAATAGCAAAAGAGAAAGAAGATGACAGACTCAGATGGAAAGTCTCTACCCATATTGTTCAGTGTTGTGACAATTATCAGCCCACTAAATGAATGACAAGTGTCGCGCATTACAGTCAGTCATTATCATAACATCGTCAAGTCATCGGTGAGACGGAAGAACGGGCCGTGAAGGCCGTGAAGATGTCGCAGGCCGAGGCCCGATGTCGCGTTATCAACGCCATCAGCGAATTGAACAGAAATATATATGGCCGTATAAGCCCTTGGCAAGGCTCGAAATGCATGACAACGTCCGAAATAATTGTGGCGAACTTATATGCCCATGTGAAGCGTGGAGGAAATACAATCTGCATGTATTATTATCATTGTTTCTGATGTCGGTAATGCCTATCCGGCTTCGAAAGGTGCTAGTATAATTACTTGGCATCATATGCAGGTATAACATGATCGCTCTCGCAAAACGAGTTCATAATCTCTATCTTCTCAGGTGGTTGGGAGCCCACATCATATACTATGAATATTTTCACTCATGGAGACGTAGAAACTTGGAATAGTGAATTTATTATCATCGCCGTAAACAGAATACAGGTCCTTTTATGTAACTAATGCAGTCTATACAAATGTCCTGTTGTCCTCGTCTCTCCCTCTTCGCTGCCGATCGCTTTCCGGAGCTGCCGTCAGGTAAGGTCCGAAAAGATTTGGATTACTGAATTCTTTGGCCTTGGAAACACGGCTAGGAGAAGGGATATCAGCGTACATCCTTGCAAGCTACGGAAGAATTATTTCAGTTGTTGGTGCCGGACGTACTCATCCGATTCCACGGCGCTCCAGACCATTAGAAGAGGGACTCGGACATTGCATAGAGAAGTTCGCACCCTAGCAGCTTAAGAAATTCCCTAAGATACTATACAGAGCTGATTCCAAGAGATTAACTCACTGATCGTGACGGTTGGCTAACTTGACTTGAGTACCTTTCGACATGGCCACTTCCTCCTCCGACTCTGCACTGATACGTCACTTCAGGAGACCTTGAAAGTTTGAACTGGACGCACCGATGACTGGGAAGAGTTGCATAGGCTAGGAATTTGCGAGTTAGACAGGCGATGATATCTTGCTCGAGACGTTGGGACTTTCGTCTTTGGTGGCGACTTCGGACTGTATTTATGTTGAAATAGCTGACTACACTCTAGTTCCGGCTCGGAAGAAGAAGTCCGTATCGGAGAAGATTAGGTCTAGAGGCAAAGCGTTCTTGTAGGGCCGGTGTCTGCAGTTCTGATGGATGGACCATGCGGAGAAAGCCGCGTGGGACGAATGGACGCATAGTGCTCTGTGACGAGAAGGAAACAAGAAGCGGAAGAAGGAAACAGAGTTAATAACGCGCGGTGTCACGTCACAGTGCATCGCATAAGATGACACGTTCAGCATTGATCTGGTGATCGCGAGATCTCCGACTCGGATGCTCGTTTTGTCACGCCATGCACCCTGTCTCGTTCCTCATCTAAGCTCTCTTAATGACCGAACTTCCTCTCCCTTGCTGCAGCATTCCCGCTGAAGTGGGCCGAGGGCTTAACTGAAAATTCAGTAGTGCAGCACTATTCGAAGGACTTGATTTGCAAGAACCGCCGTGAAGCCAGTATCCAAATACGAGTCGAAATAAATCCAGGCAGCCTTCCACACACAAAACAGGGACCAGACGAGACGATGAGGCCACCATGGAACAACATTCAGAGGAAGGTGATGAAGACGATGGTGACTCATTGGCGAGGGGCTTTCCGAAGAAGACGTTGATAGGCCGGTAGAGGTCGTACTGGCTCGTAGTACATTTAAATATTTACTTCATTTTGGGCACCTAAGCTTTTAAATACAATCAGTCTGCAGGAGGGAGACTACATTTTATTGAGCTTATAGTAGTGATACATGAGCTGGAAACAATTGTATGTAATCTTGAAGGCAAAGTTATTATTCCGCGAGGTTCTAATAGCATATGAAAAAGACGCAACATTGTGCCCCGGTTATATGGACGTTGTAAGGCCTTGACAAGGCAAATAAGCATTTCGCCGAACCGTGGTCGCCGCAAGCCCCGGAAACTTTTTTCCTGATCTGCTGATGGCGTTACGCGTGACTTGTCTTCATTTCTCTGGCTCCCTTTTCTCTCTACTCTTTCGTGTTGCTCGCCCAACTCGCTGTTCTGTTATTGCAGCGCCATAGTTTATCTTAGCTGTGATATATTTCTGAAAAATTTCTGCAGTACGTTCTTCTTCAAACATGGATATACAATCGCCACAAATTTTGACTCCAAGTTACGCCGCGTCGCATTCCTATGAACGACTCGACCAATGGCAATCCCACGACTATGGTGGTTCAAGCAGCCTTCAGAGACGCCTGGGACGCGTTTTACGCTTGGGAGCAGGAGTATTGTCGGGAGTCTATCCAGAACTTAGCCGTACAGGAATTGGAGGAAGACGAAGACGATGAAGACGAATGGGAAATCGACGACTCAGAGACATTGATAGCTGATGGATTCTGCGTCCAACAATATCAGAATGGCGGAACCGTTACCTCTTGGCTACCCGTCGAAGTCATTGAAGTCACAGCACTATTTCCCGAGTGCTCAGCATACGAATCCTCGCCTCCGGTCAGTCGCAGTGTGTTTCACGGCGACGATCCTGATAGCATGGCCTTCATGCCATTCGCGGACGATCCCCAATTTATTGAGATTCCGCAGGATGGAGACCAACTGCATCATACCTATTACAAGGAATTTGAGTGGCAGACACTGGATGACCCCGACAGTAACGCCTCATTTAATTTCCCCCCCTGCATTCCCGTTCTTATTTCCAAATTTTAGTTGAGATCATCGTCTCTGCAGCGGCACAGAACTTGATGGATCTGAATAATATGTCCTTGGAAGAGATAGACAAGACCGATGTATTTCCCTTGGACATGCAAGAAATTGTGAATCTTGGTCGTAGAAGGTAGAACGATCTCTTCCTGCGCATACTGGGTACCTGACCTGATTTTCAATGCAGGGACTTACTCCCATGGCTCAGAACGTCATTATCTCGGCCCAAGTTTGGGTCCGGGACGCGCGAAATTGCAACGTTCTGCAACAATCTAAATTGTCTCGTTAGTCATTGCATGGTTCATTGTAAGTATGCTTTCGAAAACCTGTAGGTTGCATTAATGGTAGCTCCCGCAGGGGAATATAGTCCAATACCCGTGAAGCAAATGCCCAAAAAGAAGAACGTTAGGTTATCTGACGATATTTCGGGACCTTGTAGTACAAACTGTTTCCTTCATGGAAATCCGCCCTACATTGTAGGTTTTACTGTATCCGTCTTCGCGCGCGCTTATTCGTGACCTTTAGGAGACGCATTGGTCTCCCGAGGACATCGAATCGCTGCATGTCATGCTGGACCATGCCCCAGACACGACTCCGTGCGACCTCACGACCATCTGTAGAAAACCTTGCCGAGAGGTTCTCTGACGTCTTACCTTTCACCAGGGATATCGACTGATTCTTGCTTGTAGATCTTTAAACGGCGATGTGCGTATATCCCAGATGATTTAGTGGACGCTCTCCCGCGCCAGAGACCCCTAATGCGTTCCAGGAACTTAAAGATCAGAGGTATTTATCTTTGCCTTCGCAATTATCGCCGAACTTGATCCCCGGCGCTACTCAGATACAGACCATCATGCATTCACTCCGTATGTGGTTGGCCTTTTGCGTGACTCACATCCTGACGGAGACATAGCAATATACCTTGCGAGCACGATGGTCCCTGCGACGCCCATTCTGGTTGCTTATGTTTTCAAAACAGCACTCACTGCATGCGTAACTGCCAATGCGCCGGTCATCGAAAGCCGTGTATCCGCCGACGGACTGGTTGTGATTGCTCAACCAGAGAATGTCGGAAGAAGCCTTGCTCGTGCTTCATGGAGAACAAAGAGTGCGATCCTGAGCTGTGTCACAAAGGAAGAGCTAGGTGTGCCTTTCGATTACTCTGCTCGTAGGCTCTGACTGAGATTCTATTCTAGAGGTCCGTGTTCGGTTCAAATATTCTTTTTATCAATTGACAACACCTAGATCTGGATGACTGCACCATCTGCAAGAACATGGCCATCCAGCGTGGCAGGCAGAAGGTAGCATCCCTCTTTCTCGTTTCGTGAGTTTCGGCGATTATTAATATCGCCTATTGTAGGCGGTGGAGGTCAAGGACAGCCAATGGGGGCTGGGCCTCTATCTTTTAGAGCCCGCCGAGAAAGATGATTACATTATCGGCAAGTCCTAGACAAACGACGCTTTTTACTTACCTAACAAGAAACCAGAATACGTCGGGGAACTCATTTTCGAGCCATCGGTGGATACACGATGGTACGTCGCCTTGCGTGCTCTAGGGAACTTTTCTCATACATGCTGAAGCGATCTTGCTCGACATCGAAAGCGAAACTATATGTTCGAGTTAAACAAGACACTCACAGTGGACAGCACGTACCTCTCAAACGAATCGCGCTATATAAATCATAGCAAGCGACCTAATTGTCGTTCGATGAGTGAGTGGAATCGGCATCACAAATGATGGTTCGTCCTAAAATTGCCTCGTGAAAGCTAAATTGGTAAACGGGGAACACCGCATTGGGATATATGCCAGTACGTTGTTCTCCACTCGAACAGCAAAGTACGTTAAATGCTATGCGTATGCAGATCGGAGAGTACAACCTGGTGAAGAACTATTATTTGATTATGGAGATAATTTCTTCCAAAGTGATTGTAAGTGTCAGTGTGTCATGGACGACGTCCTCAGATACTGACTAGAGCTTTTTCTTCCCAACCAGAAACAGCGTTAGCTTCATGAAGAGACATACTTTCTAGCTATGTTGTTTCTCCATCTGCTATTCGGAGAGGCCGCCCAGACAGGTCTATGATTGCGTTTATTGGGTCAGACTTGACTTTATCTCCTGTCCTTTCATCGTAGACGCGCCAATACAATTCGATTGGCCGTCGGTACTCAGAACTCACTATCACATCTGCGTGACGTCTGTCGTAAATAAGTATCAGTCTCTTCCACAACGTTGAAGTAACCTCAACAGGAACGAGGTGGGAACGAAACGAGGGACCAAGCGAGCACCCGGGCAAAGGGCCGCCAAGTTCAAAGCCTGCGAAGGATCTGCTGGATGGCATGGCAAATATTGAAGAAGGTTGGTGAACGTAATGCAGGTCACGCACGCTCTGAAGGGCGACGCGGAGGGATATCAAAAACGCCCAATGCTGCGTTCTTTCTTCTCCTTCGTGGTCAGTTTCGAATTGTTCACTTTCTTCTTCCGAGGCGCTGAGGATTTGAAGCCTATGTTGCTTTTAGCTACTGTCGCTGTCATCTTGTCTGCAGGCTTGAGGGGCATGCCACTGTGACCAATTTTAGTTTGGCCTGCTCTGCGGCCTGAAGAGTAGCGAGCGCGCCTTCGTCTGGGTCCAGCGATGAGATGCTCGCTGAAAAGGCAAAGAGTTATTTCTCACACCTGGCCAGGAGGAAGTTGGAACGACGTGTTCGTCCGAGTCGGAGCACATGGATCATTGGTTAGTCTTGTTAGATGTAAAGACGCCTGTGACTAATTTGCCGTTAAGGCATTAATATCCACTACGTATAGCAAGCCCGCAAGCGATTCGTTTAACATTGTCTTGGACTCAGTGAATCGGTGGGGTTTTTCAGGCCTTCGGCTCGGTTCTGCAGGGCCACTGTTTCGTTGATGAACTCTACCATAACTGGCTTGAAAAGTTCCAGGTTATGAGAGGTATCAGGCGTGAAAGTTTGAGATATCCGAGTCCGGCGTTTAGTGGTGTTTGGCATCCGATGCGCCACAAATACAATGATAAGTATCACAACCCACGACCTAAAAGTTGACTCCGACGCAACTCCGACGGATGCCAACTTAGCAAGATACTTATCTTTGCGATATCCAAGAGAAGTACGTTCCACCTTGCGTATATGACAAAAGTGTTACTAAAGCAGGAGGGTTAGAGGCATCATGAATGCGACGGATGTAATGTTCCACTTGGATGCAGTAGCGCGTTCCGCACCAGAGCCTGTACTCCCACCCAGCGCTCTGAATTCCCAGATCTCTGGTATTCTTCGTGCAACGTGCCCCTTCCTTGATACCGACCGTGATTGGATACTCCAAAATATCGACGATCTCCAAAAGCAGATCTCGGTGTACGATGCCTTGCTAGGCCGCATTGATGAAGTCAGATCAGAGATGCAACGCCGTCGCGATACAGTTCACAAGTCCATGGCGGCCTATTCATCAGCACTAGCACCTATCCGACGTCTTCCCATTGACGTTCTTCGAACCGTGTTTCGCGAGATACAGTTCTTGCAATGGTGGGATGGCAACCCCAGGACCTACACACCATGGGAGTGGAAGGAACCCCCAGCATTAGATTTTTTACAGGGTCCGTGGGCACTGAGCCATGTATGCGGTGCTTGGAGGGATATTGCTTTATCATATCCTCGACTCTGGTCATATATTGTCCTTCACCTTGGGGCAATTGATCCAATGGAGCCAGATACAGTACTTGCACTCAAGGCCATGATTTCTCGTTCGGCACAGCATCCTCTCGACATTGTGTTTGAACTTGATGGTAACCCCGATGAATATGCGGCCGTCCCAGCCCTTTCCGTGATCCTCGGGGAGTCATATCGGTGGAGGAGCATGCATCTAGAGATATCCTTGACTTTGTTGGAGCGGTTGAAGGTGGTTCGCGGAAAGATCCCTTGTCTGGAATCTTTGACTTTGAAAACTTCATGCATACCACAATCCAGCAGGGACGAGCTGCCCGAAGATGTCCGAAGTGTCTTCGTTGAAGCCCCCTGCCTTCGAAAGGTGGCTTTACATGGCACCTATGATCTCGGCGATTTCATGTTTCCTCATCATATCACCCATTTGGCGGCATGCGTGGACAATGTTTCTAACCTTGAAGTTTACCGGTCTCTCGTAGAATGTCATCTTGAAACAGACGAAAACCACGATCACGACATCATTTTCCTCCCTCATCACATCTATCTTCCTAAAGTCCGGCGCCTAATGGTGTCATCACCGAGTATACTTCCCCATTTGCGTCTACCTTCCTTAGATGACCTCGTGACTGGTGATAGGAATGCACCTGAGGTGTATACCGCTGTCACGATGGTGAACGATTTTATCTATCGTTCTCGTTGCTCCCTTACCAAATTCACCACCGACAACGTTATGGGTCAGACATTCATCGAAAACGCTCTCTTATTGATGAACACTCTGGACAGCCTAGACGTTAGGCTCATTTGGAACGAAAAATTAATCTTAGATGCTCTTGCTTCCGTTGAATTCCTCCCAAATCTGCAGCATCTGACCCTTTGGACACCTTCTTCCATACAAGCCTCATTATGGGGCCCTCTTACCGCCATGGTCAGTATGCGGGGCCAATATCTTCGTTCAATCAGAATTTCTTGTTTCACTCGTGCCGATGTGGAGAGCATTAACGAATATCTTGCTCCGATACGGCCGCCTGGACTACAACTTATCGTCTCCACCTTAGCGAACGTCCACGAGAAGCCCAGAAGGCTGTTCGGAAATTTTTGGTCCTCTTCATGGGGGCCGGCAACATGCAGTACTGGGCTCCTGGCACCCGACTAAACGCGCCGAGCCATTTATCATTGACACCTACAGGGCTGTTTCCTTTGCGTATTTCTCCTTTGGGTACTTATGTTATGCCTATTTCAGTGTCCGAAATCCATGCTATCTAGTCTATGTGTTCTGAACAAATTCTGAGCCTACTTATTCACAAGGGGAAACACGCCGATATTGACTATATTTTGGTACCACTTCCTACACAGGAATATTCTGCCACAAATTGTAACAACAAAATGCTTCTTATTTATTTAAATAAAACTTAAACACTAAACGTTTGCACGAATCAATGCATAGTGGTACTGAGAAAATTTCTTTGTACAGTTTCTGTCCGGTCAGCAGTAAAATTCTCCTACGGAAACACGTCTGAGGAAACGTTTTCAGCTCCGCGAACCATTTCCGTCCACTTTCCTTCGGACTAAAAACATCGGGAATCAGGAGTGTTGTTCAAGACAGACTTTTAACCGGGCAAATTTACCTATCCCTTTTTTTCTCCGCTTCCACTTACCGTAACTAGGCTTTCTTAGCTCAGAGGAGGACACTCGGCACTCCTGTTGCCGCATCATGCCCAGAAACATCCTGGCTCACAATATAATAGCTAACACGCGAACATTGCCAGAAATTGGGACAGCTTGCTCGAACAAAACCCCGAAACGATATCTTTATCTAAAACATTGTTTCCAACTACAATCGGTATAGTCCACCGAAGTCTAGCCTGGAGGTTTCTAGTATTCAAAACGATCGAGTGGTCATGCACCACAGAGCCATCTGACTTGGCCATCGAAGGAAGGGATGGGGCAGAATCATCAGTCAAAACTGGCGAAGAATTCCTCTGTGTGAGAGTGACATACTTAACGACAAATTACTCAGATAAAAGCGAATACAAACATATTAATTAACTTGTATACTCTTCAAAAATCGCTTCACACCAGTCGCGCGTATGTGCTGGATCCGCGTCGTCCCATCGATATGGTGGAGCTGAGTTAATGCACCTGGTTTCTCCCTATCCACCATCTTCACCAGCGCATCCAGCATCATTGACAAGGCCTCCTTGTGCCGTCCGTCCAACACATCAGGTAAGAGGCCAACTAGCCTCGCTCCGGTACGCGCCAACGTCTCGATCTCCTCCGTCTTCTCCGTGCTTGTGCTTGTGCTTTCGTCATCATACAATTCTGGTAACCGTGTAAGCACATTTGCGTAATCGACGAATAGCTGTAGATTAAATTAGATCAATTACAGAGAGGAGAGAGATTAGTAAAAACCACCTTTCCCCTAGTACTCCAGCCATCGACGGCGTGACCCTGGAACCGCCCAAACATGGACTTCAGAAGTTCCAAGTCTTTCCGCAAAACAGCCTCGGGGGCGAGCTCTGCAACAGCAATGTCGTGCGCTGGGTCGTACAGCCTAGCAGAAAGATACAGTTCATAGGCCTCGAAGGGCAAGTTTTGATAGAGGGCATAAATTGCCTATGAAATGCATTAGTACCGTGAGGTCGTCATGAAACCCGGCTTACCTGTGCCTCCTGCACCCAGGCCATAGGCAGTTTCAAACTCCCCACCAAGCCACGGACCATCCAGTCATCTAGTAAGTGTGCGGACCGTGCCAATAGGTCTTTGACAGCCTTTTCCCGGCTAGAAAGAGAAAATAATTAGCGAAAAGGAGAGATTAATTGATTTAGTTGGCATACCCGGCAGACCCTTCGATATGCAACAAAACGAACGCCGCTTCTTGTATGAGCCCGAGCTGCTCAAGC
The DNA here is from genome assembly GCA_022818075.1 of Armillaria altimontana. NCBI lineage: Eukaryota > Fungi > Basidiomycota > Agaricomycetes > Agaricales > Physalacriaceae > Armillaria > Armillaria altimontana. The sequence goes on from JAIWYR010000012.1 coordinate 499,241, forward strand.
TGACCCGCGTACATGCTTGTCATTAAATCCGCTGTAGGACTGTGTCCATCTACCCGTTCTCCCTCTTCCTCTACTCCTTCCATATCCTCGACATTCCGACCACCAGGATCGCCACGATCCGAAAAATCCCTGACGCGCATACACCGTGATAAGATGATATACAAATGCCATGGAAGTGTGTAATCGATCCGTGAAGACCCGAATGACGCCGGATCCAACACTCGCGTCAACGAACAGGCTGGGTCTGCGAATAGTCTCAGGATCGAAAAGAGCCCATCCGGACGGCCATCCTTGGTTGTCGGCAGAGATGTGACGGAACGCTCAAATGCCCGGAATATCTCCGCAATAGGTGCATCGATCGGTTCGTTGAACCACAGGTGCATCCCAAATACGCGTTTCCAGTCCAAATCCTTTGTATCTGCTAACCCGGCAAGCAAACGATACACTCGCTTGATGTATTCATCAACGTGTACATCGACGTGCTCTGCCCGCCACAGCTCTATTTGCTCCCTCACATCCTCGCGGAAGTCAAATTCTCCGCCAGCCTGCGACACGAGTGTCGCAAGCTTAACATAACCGGCGTCCATTGCCGCCTCGCACGCTTTGTCGACTTGGTTTCCCGTCAACAGCGTCCATACACGTGCTGTAGCACTTGTTCCCGGGACGCGTAGTGCAGCGTCGACTGTAGGTGCTACAGAGTGCTCCAGCCATGCAGTCAGAGCAGTTTTCCGTGCTAATCCCGAAACACGGTTTTTGATATCGACGGTAATATCAGGCCCAAGCCGAAGGTCCAGGGGGTCGAATAAAGCCTGGCCTAATCGGAAGAGTGTGGCTTCGTAGGAATGATCTGTCGTAGGAAAGAGAGACGCAAATGAAGCGAAATGTAGATTCGGGGATGTAGGGTCAGCAAATGGTATGCCGGCGTCATCTGGGGTTATAGGCGAATGAGATAGATGGTGCTGCAAGAGCTTGGTAGTAAGTTCTTGAGAAGTTAAGGAATGCGGAGAAGCAGGCTTTGAAAACAAGGGAACCCGGGTGTTGTGTATTGTGGAGGAATTTGAAGTAGATTTTCTGAAGAAATAGAGTATAAGTTTGCAGATAAGTTTGGATAGATTGTCACATACAGTGTAGAAGCCGGTCCGGTGAGGCTACCTAGATGAACCAATGTGCCACCAGGACCCCAGCCCACCCGAAACGAGCGCCCGAATGACAGTCCCGCATCTACCGAGGCATCTTCATGGCCACCAAAGACAGACGCTGAACTTGCAACTTTTGCATATTTTCGCGACGGGCGGTAAGCTGGCGGCTCAATGTCGTGCGCAAAAGAGGCTCGCTAAAGAATTGTTAAAAAAACAATACAGAAAATCGGGCGCAACGAACCTCTCTAGACTCGAACCTCAGCCCGTCGCCATCTGAATCGCGGCTATGTTTCCTGTTCAGGGTATTGTGTACGCGTAGGGTCGGCTGTGGCACGTCCTGCATCATTGCACGGATGTTTTCTGCTTCTTCTGGCATGCGGAAAAAAGACGTCTGCATAACGTGCATCCGTTGCGCATCGAGGTCCAGTCTTGACGGCGCCGTTGGCAGTGGCGGGCGGTCGTCTCTGACTTCCTGGTATTCACCGTCCTCATCTTCGACTAGCGCCTCCTTCCTCCGCCGCGGCGCAATAAGGTCCTCCTCGAGCATCTCTGAAGAGCTAGAGCTCGTCGATTCAGCATCCTCGTTCTCCTCTTCTTCTTCGTCCTCTGCCTCTTCCTCTTCTTCCTCATCGTCCATGTCGTCGTCGGAATGGACGCCCAAGGCCTGCCCAGCCTTTTCATTTATCGGCGCCGCAGAAGATTCATCGTCGCTGCTGGAGTCGTCGTCACTCGAGAATGCACGGAAACGAGCCATGACTTGAAGAAATGACCAGGACAATTGTCCAAGGTTCAGCCATTTTCGGCCACGTGGCTCAGACAAGAACATTCGGCAATCCCCGCTCCGGGCCGAAAAGGCGACACAGCCACGCAGTAGTTAGAATCGTACTGACCGCGCTGCCAGTGTAACACCAGCTCTTTCATTTGAAGGCCAAAAGTCTATCGCCACAGGCGGACGATGAAATAGGATAATGTTGAGCTTTCTCGCCTATTTCATGCCCGTGACCTCATCCACTTAGTTTAGCTTTAGAGAAGAACGAGGCAACGCAGAAGTTTACTCACGAGGTTCCAGTTCGGATCTTTGCCTTTCATGCCGCTGGCGCTCTAAGGAGACTGAAATCGCGTAGATCCGTGGAGCTTCAAGCAGGCCAGTTCAAAACCAACGCGTCGATTTATCGACTCTGTAAGCCATCGCTGCGCGCGCTCTGTATGGCGGCTGCCAATAGAAACATATACCAGATACCACGCTTCAAGTTCTCGTAACTTGGTGCACCTATCTGTCTGCCCTTTGTCCTGCTGCCATATAAATAACCAAAGTCACTTTTGTAGTCACATCTATACATCGGATGCCTTCCGCTGAGGGTTGCCACGCGTCTTAGTTTTGACATGACATTTGGGCACGCGGTTTCAATCCGCCTGGGGTCTATCCACCAAAGTCCAGAATCGTTACAGAATCACTAGAGCCTGTGACTCGACTCGGATCGATAAACAAGACAAACACCACGAGTGTCACAGAGGCGGCGGCCTTGGAGTCCTCTTGCCACCGTACGTTCAAGGTCTTGGCGCACGGCATCACAATGACTCGCGCCACAGACAAAGTCGCCGTAATATTCTTGGAAACGTCTATTACTTTTAGGCTTGCTCGGAGTACGTTCAAGTCAAACGGAGATTGCCTGCGACATTCAATCGGAAAACCGGCACGGCCCGAGGGGCCTGAATTCTGAATAACTGTGGAAGTGATGCACCCATGATTTGGCCAGGGTTGTTCCCCCCAGTCGTAATCATGGTCGGCTCCGATTGTTACTGCTCATATCGCCCCGAGACCCTCGCCAACGTCAAATGTCGTAAAATTCGACTCCGAGACTCTGACTACCACATACTAGAAGCCGTTGAGCCCTTATCCGATGCTCCTCTGGTTGTCCTTCTTCATGGCTTTCCAGAGCTCGCCTATTCATGGCGCAAAGTGATTTACCCTCTCTCACAAGCAGGCTATCATGTTGTTGCTCCAGACCAATGGGGCTACGGCAAAACGGCCGCGTCGGCTGTTCAATATGACGACGATTTGCCGCCTTTCCGTATGTCCCACTTAGTCCAAGATATCGTGACATTGGTTCATGCTCTTGGCTATTCAACCGCGTCAGTGGTGGGGCATGATTTCGGATCCATCGTTGCAGGCTTTTGTGCTCTTACCCGCCCAGACATCTTTCAATCCGTTGTATTCATGAGCGCCCCATTCACGGGTCTTGGCGCGCCCAACGCACCTCTTTTCCCCGCCAATGCAGTCGAAAAAACACTATCCCTAATGAATCCTCCTCGAAAACACTACACGGCATATTTCTCGTCCCGGGATGCTAACAAGCATATAATGAAAGGTCAGCCATTGGAGCAGTTTCTCCGTGCGTATTTCCACGCCAAGGCTGCAGACGGCACCGGGCTGGGAAACAGCGTTCCTCATCCTCTCGCGTCAATAGACGAAATGGAAGAGCTGCCGAGGTACTACGTGATGCTCCAGCACGAAAGCATGCCCGATGCGGTCCACCAATCCCAAGACACGCCCGAAATACCCTGGCTCACACCCTCCGAGCTCTCCACCTACGCCCACGAATACTCCCGTACAGGGTTTCAAGGCGGCCTGAATTGGTACCGCTGCGCCATCGACGCTCAGTGGTCTCGAGATTTGTCCGAGTATGCTGGAAAAGGCGTAGAGGTCCCCGCGATGTTCATTGCGGGTAAGCTGGACTGGGGCGTTTATCAGGCTCCGGGGGCTTTGGTGAGAATGAAGAATGAGATCTGTGGGAGGATGGATGAGAGAGATGTGGTGCTTATCGACGATGCGGGCCATTGGGTTCAACAGGAGAAGAGCGAAGCGGTAGTTACCGAGCTGCTGCGATTCCTGGGTAAATGAAGACGGTCGTAGGGCTGCATTATGGTGGAAGTCCGTAAGTGAACATTCATATCGTCAGTTAGAGCCCGGCAGGTTTCTCTTAATTTGTAAATGTATATTTCGAACCTCCTTGCTGTGCCCTGGGTTCGGGCAATTTTCTTCCGCTTATGACCGCAGAAAATAGCCAACTCCGGAGGGGCTTATGCGCTTGCTGCCAGGATGTTAGCCACCCACATTGTATGCTTCGTAAGATTCATATAAAACGCGCATGCGAATTTAGAAGTTGGAAGTCGGGACAAATAAATTATTCATTATTGTTCGCCGTTAGTATTGTTCCTGTATCAATCTCGTCCCACGCGATTCAACCAGTATGTATGCGACGGAAGAAGGGTCATGGGTATCTACTTCCCTTACAGGAGAGTGCTATCTACCAGCGAGGCCACTGATACCCGACCGGTCTAGAAATACTATCGCTTTCACGTTCTCCTGGGAACGTGCGCGTAACGGCACAAGACGTCCAGCGTGCTACAGATGAAAACCGGAATTAATTAGTCAAGGACAACAGGATGACCCAGTAGACCTTACGAGTGATGAGCGCTTGAGCGACCAAGTGAATTCTAACTCTGGCTTCGCAACCGTGTGGCGTGTCCATGTGATGGGGCAAAACCTTTAGGTCCATTTGCGTGCCAAATCTCCAAAAGTATATTAGTTTCCACCTCGAGGCTGCCAGGCAATAAGTCAAATCACCTAGACGGGGCAAACTTGCCAGCTCCCGTTCTCTGCTTTTTACGATATCTTCCGCCCTGGACCACGTATCCTCCTGCCCTCGGAACGGCGCTTCCCAGTCTAACACCATAACAGGATATGGCAACCAAACAATTCTCCAGTCCCGCGTAGGTACCGGATCGGCCCCCTCGTCGATAAGGACCGCCATGACATTGAGCGATGGGCAAATAGAAATGACAGAAAGAAGATATGCTTCTGTGACGGGGAGATCGCGAATAATAATGCAAAGGTGCGTCAAACATGGTAGGGCCGCCAATTCCCAGACGGCTAGTTCGCCGGGTTCCCAATATATGAGGCACAAGTGGGTTAGAGATCGGAACAGAGCGCCGTGGCAGAGTGGGTTTCTACAGAGCTGTCGAAAATGCCTGATCTCCATGGAAAGTCGTCGGAGGTGTTGTGAAGCGATCAACGGGGAGAATTGTACCTGAGGATGGGCTGCTCTAAAGTCGACCCAACAGGCCAGGCTTTGGAGGCCCGAACAAGTCGCTAGAATTCGCGCTGCAGCCTCGGGCTCTACAGATACGGTGAGGCACAATCTCTTAACATTCTGTTGAAAGAATGCTACCGGTAACTCATCCATCGTTCGTAGGAACAAGGAAGTGTCATCGGTCCCCAGCGTGACCATTTCGTAGATCAGTGGCTGTATCCTAGCAGGGCGTCAGCGTCCGCTGAAGTGGTGGTGAAGCGTTAAGGTACCTACCATGTCCGGATCTTGCGAGCTACGAGGACGAGATCAAGAGCACTACCGGGTCGCATGCGTGCGGCAGTCTCGAAGATCTCTCTCTCTAGTTCGGTCGGAAGATCCTGTATCGGAAAGTAATCGACAGTCGTCATGGCCGGGTACCAACAGCGAGGGACGCGAAACATAAAAGACATTTAAATATCTTGGATGCATCGATAGACTCCGACCACGACTGTGCGGGGGAGGAAATTGAAATAAACGGAAGGGGTTATTGTAACGTTTTGACTCCGACAGCACGGTATCTTTATTCTTGCGATCAGAGAGTCACGGTCAAAGTTTAGAACGAATCCACGTACCAGGATTTACTTGACCCGGGAATTCCCAAAGACTAGACGACGTACAAGTCCTCAGGCTTCCAGATGAGATTTTAACCTGATGAATCAATTCAATTCCTCCAGATAAGGTAGATAAATCTGGAAATTTACGGTGGCCCCGGAAACTGTATGGAGCAACAGAACGTATAATTCAATCGATCATCAGTAGGTGCACACCTGACGTCAATTGAGATGAAGCGATACGATGTACACCGCGTAAAGCCCTCCGTCGCTCGACCGGGATTTTCGTTCCGTATAGCGGAGAACCTCAACACTCGCCGTCGGCAAAGTGGCACCTTTAGACCATGCGTCATAATCTGCAAGCAATGAGGAATGATCGCATCATATTGCCTGCCCCTCCAGTTGCTCCGAACGCTTTTAGGTGATGGAAGGAAAACCCAGGGAAAGAGAAGACACCCCCATGCGATTTTAGCATGCTGAAATTTAATGGATCGTTGATTAGGGCATGGAGCACACTAATATTGAACCTCGCCGCAACCTCGCTTGGTACTAAGAAGTACACGTTAGATCATCTGCGAGAAATCAGCTTGGTGACTTGCCTGCCTAGCGTACATACAGAATATCGATGCGTTCATTTCTGCATGTACGTCAAGGGGAGGAGAGCAGAAGATTCCAGGGCGGCTCCTCGCCACAACGGATGCGGACTCGGAACTCCAGGCTCCTTCCGATGAGGACGTTTAACGGTTCCCCCCGGAAGTGGTCGTAGTGCCGTTATTAGAGCTGCCACGAATAGTTCTAAGGCTACATGAGCAGCTGTTGAACAAAATTATCGATTTATCCTTCCAGTACGTCGCGGCCTGGGTATAGTTCTGAGTCCTGACCTTGAATCTAAAATAACTTGGTAAAAAAGACCTTTCAGCCACCAGGCCGGAGCACCTAGACCAATTCTTACTCACGTCTAGGTTCTAGGGCTTTCTGTCATGTACACGTATTATTTACTGCAGTGCGACTTCAATGTGGGTAACAAGTGAACAAGCCGGGGGTCTGGGGCTGGGTGTTACCATCAGGTTCGAGTAAGGGGCGGGCCGAGTAAGACGGTCACGTCAGCAACGCGTATTTTCAGCACGTGACAACGCACCCTCTATCATATGCCTTGGCCACGGCTCTCTCCTTTCACGCCCATACGGACGACCAGACATGCCAGGCCATTCTCATCAGCAAAAGAGAAGTTCAAAATCCTTTTTCTTGGCCGCGAAGAATTCTCTTGTATCGTCCTGAAGGAACTATTCGGAGCACAAGGTTTCGCCACGGCCATTCGCACTGTCACTGGATACATTTACCACCTTCCTAGATGTTTGGTCGTCCCTTGAAATCGCCACGAATCCCGATGAACGTGTAGGACGACGGGGGTCGAAACTTTCTGTTTGTGAGTCGCTGGGATCACGGGCAAGACCAGTGCTGATACATATGGCTCGGCAGCGCCCCTCAAAATGCTGGGAGAATCTTTAGAGATACCCGTACATCTCATTCCTCATGAAAAATCTGCTTTCAGGCATTGGATGGTGAGAGGTTGTCCAGACTTGTTTCCCTCATCATCCTAATGTACATATAACAGCCGCCTGCATCGTTTTCTGACGGCGTGTCCCACAATAATCTGCTGATCACCGCCTCTTTCGGGCGTATCATCTCTTCTCGTTTTCTTGACTACTTTTCCCCGACGCGGAGGCTGAACGTCCACCCCTCTCTTCTCCCAAGGTTACGCGGACCAGCACCAATACAACACGCGATTTTGAATGGAGAATCTGAGACTGGTGTTTCTATCATTAGCATGCTGAAGAGGCAGGAAGGAATAGACGCTGGAGACGTGTGGGGGTCAGTCAAACTGGTATGAGCGGCCATTTGTAGCCTTGCCTTCTTTGACACGGCGGTTGCACAGGCTATGGCTCCAAACACGACATACTCTGATTTGCAAGACATATCGGCCCTACAGGGAGGCAAGCTGCTAGTTTCTATACTACGAGATATGATAGTAGGAACTGTTGGGTTTTCTCTCAGATAGTGTGGTCCAGCCTACTAATTATTTTTCTTAGGCAAAAGCAATTCCGCAGGTCGGAGAAGCATCCCATGCACCACTGATCACGTACGAAGATTCTGTCGTGGATTTTACCACCATGTCTGCCGAATCTATCGCTCGTCGGTATCGAGCTATCGGACATCAGGTATAATCCTTGTCAAACTCACCGCTACCTGCGCCTGATTTTGACTTTGGTAGCGTCCCATTACTGTATATGCGCTTGATGGATGCACTATCCAACTTGGTTCCCCTTCGGTAGAGGCTAACCCGCCCTCATTCGTGCGGGATGAGCCTGGGGTGTCATGTCTTTACCGGTCAGAAAGCGCGATTCTAGTCCGTTGTATAGATGGATCAGTCCTGTCCATACCACGGATGAAACCTGAGGGTAGCCGTTGGGGTACTGGCAAGGATTGGTGGAACGGGGTCAAAAGCATGAATTTTGTCAAAGACGGCACCTATAGGTTCGTCAATAAACGCTACGTGGAATAGGCGTGCTCCATATGCCCCATCTGGATATAAATTGGATACATCGGCTCCTATTTCTCCGCAGCTCAGCGCTCCATCAAGAACAGATTGGCCGCGTAGCGAAGCCCCTCAAATAGCCTATGCAGCCGCGCCTGGCCACCTCGACGATCTCTGTGGGTTCTCGCTCTGGACGTGATGACGTTCACGATGCTATCACGGTGATATAGCTTAGTATGACTTCCATGACGTACAATCCTGGAAAGCATGCGGCCACCTCTTACCCATCATATGAGACTACTTATCACATACTAAGCCCTAGAGTTCGACTTCGTTTGCATTGAACCTACATCCAAGGACACGAAGTTTGACTCTTTGATACTAAGTTTTTCCCGGTATCAAGTTCTTCAACAAAAAAATACCCAAGTCTCAGGCCGCCTTCGCCAACTGTACAGGCTATTGCGCCACCAAACTCGATCATCTGATATATGTAGAGTGTAACAGTACACAATCATCCAACGAGATATTAAGCGCATTTAAACTTTCCAAAATAGGATATCGGATCGGTGTAACTCTCCAAATGAACAATCATGGAGAGTTCAGGTGGCTGTAGTGGAGCGAGATGTTCATTAATTCTCTCCACATCGTCGGGATGGCCACAAGATATCCGGATCGAACGAAGATATCGGCTTCGTGAACTGATCATATCGGTAAGTTGATCGCATAATGAAGGCTCTATGGAGGTCGGAATCAGCAGTGACAGATGCTGCAAATTTGGGAGGAATTCAATAGAAGTAAGCGCATCGAACATATCATTTTCCTTCCGAACGCATCTAATTTCTAGGGACACCAGACTGTCCATGAACAAGAGACAGTCTTCGATGAAGCCCTGATAGAATGAGACCGAATTATGAATGGATAAGCTGGTAAGGGAGCAGCGTGAACGGTGGACGAACTCGTTCATCACCGAGATAGTGTCATGTACACTATCAACTTCGCTGATGTAACAAATCATGAGATTGTCTAAGGAAGGTAGGCGCAGATATGAAAGTAGATGCGGTGATGATACAAAGAGGCGTCGGACATTGGGGAGGTGGATGGGAGGAGGGATGTCCATAATGACACCGAAATGTTTAAGATCAACGAAATGGCATTCCACGAGAGACTGATACGCTTCAAGGTTAGAAACAACATTGCTCATGTATGTCGCCAGATGGGCGATATGAAGAGGAAACACGAAATTGCCGAATAACTCCGCGCGATCTAAAACCACCTTTTGAAGGCGAGGGGCATCAAGGAACGCACTTCGAATATCTTCAAGCAGCTCCTCTCTGTCGTGGTATGGTATGAACGCAGTTTTCATAGTCAAAGATTCCAGACAAGGAATCTTTTCGCGAACCATCTTCATCTCCTCCAACAAAGTTAAGGGTACCTGTAGGATCATGGGAAAGACTTGGAAGGCCGTATCATGCTTGTCGATGTCCTCGACTTCAAACACGATATCGAGAGGATGTTGCGCCGAACGAAGAATCATGGCTTGGAGTGCAGATATTGTATGATGCAGCGTCTCCGTCGGATGGCTTGTCCAATGATATTGCAGGACTAAATGCGACCACAGCTGGGGATAGGATAAAACAATATCTCTCCAGGCGCCGCATACATGGCTGAGCTTCCACGGACCCTGTGAAAAAACCAGCACTTGGTAATCTTCTAATTCGTCGTATGATTCCGGGTCCTCCGTGTTGTACCACAGCGAAATCTGTACCTCGCGGAACACAGCGCGAAAAACTTCCCTGGGAAGACGCCGGATGGGTGCTAGTGTAGATGAATAGGCTGCCATGGACTTGTGAACTGCATCGCGATGGCGTTGCACGTCCAATCTCACTTCATCGATGCATTTTAGCAAGGTATCGTACACCGGGATCTGCTGTTCGAGGACCTCGAGGTTTTCGAGTATCCAATCACGGTCGGTGTCGAGGAAAGGTCGCGTTGCACGAAGAATGCCAGATATCTGAGAGTCCAAAGTTTTGGGTGGGAGAACAGGTTCTGGTATTGAACGTGCCACTGCATCCAAGTGTAACATTGCGTCGGTCGCATTCATGGTTCCTCTGATTCTCATAATTAGCATTCTCTGGTGACGATACGCAAGGTAGTAAGTAAAACGTACTTCTTTTGAATATTCGCCGACTGTTCTTCACGCTGATATCCGTCCTCGGAGTCAGTAGAAGATCGATTGTATGATAAAGATAGCCAGGCATCGTCGGACCGTAAATTGACTTTCAGTCGGAGTTTGCGATTTGTTCGCAATAATTCTTGCCCGTAAGTTTGAATAGTGAACTACCTACTGTACATTGAACATGACTCTGGAGACAAGTAATTATTTTCTTCCTAGCCTCTCCTTGATAATGATCGTGACTGGATTCTTCCAAACATTGCATTCCTCGAAGGACAGCTTCCCGCGTACGACACTCTGATAGATCGACTTCACGCGGCCGTTGAGAAGCTGGAGACCTATCGTGCCACGATCCAGAGGGTCTCGAAAGAGTTCTCATCGACACTAGCTCCCATCCGCCGCCTTCCAGGCGATATTCTTCGTTCCGTATTTCGAGAAACTCAGAGCCGAGATCCTGTTCAACGGTTTTTATATTATCACCGTGACGGACCTACCATCAGATTCATGCACGACACACTGACACTGGGTCAAGTGTGTGCTTCCTGGAGAGACATCGTTATTTCTTCTCCAGAACTTTGGTCACATTTCAAGATCACGTTCCCCAGTCCGACAGTAGATAATCCTGGTCTATCTCCCTTCTTGAAAACCATTCTTCCGCTTTCTGGACAATTTCCTCTTGACATACACTTTATATCGGATGATGATACCATTGTTGGCGAAGCCATCGATGCGTTTTCCTTGTTAATACGAGAGCGCCATCGGTGGATGAGTGTGTCTCTGACACTCCCCTTGGACTTGTTGGAACAGCTGACGGCATCCAGCGGAAAGCTAGCATGTTTTGAGTCTTTAACACCCATGACTCCGCGCCCACCATTAGATAGCAGGGCATCTCCTTCAGGGGACGTCAGTGATTTTTTCATCGACGCTCCTAGCCTTCGAAAGGTCGTATTACATAAAGGAATCGGGTGCGGCTCCTTCGCGTTTCCTTCTCAGATTACGCACCTTGCTGCATCATTTTCTGCCATCCACAATCTCCATACTCTTAGTCTACTCGAAGAGTTACATCTCGGAGGAGGGCACGGCAATATTGCCTTCCTTCATTGTATCACCCTCCCCAAAGTCCGGCGCCTCTCAGTATCATCCCTGAAAATGCTGCGACACCTGCGTCTACCTTCCTTAGAAGATCTTTCATTTCAACATTATGTCACAGGTGTTGTCTTTGCCCATCTTCGTGGAGAAGCCATAGCGGACGCGACTGTTACTATTCGCGACTTTATCCGCTCCTCCCACTGCTCGCTCACGTCATTAGCGACTCCAACTTCCATCGTATGCGCTTCGAACTTCGTTCAAGAGATAATTCCATTACTCGAATCTCTCACGAGCCTAGCATTCGGAATTAACGATGTTTCTGAACCCAGCTTCTACAATACCTTGATGTCTCCCAACGTTCTCCAAAATCTACAATTTCTGATAATGCGTCTGCCGGCACATTCGGGGATAAAGAAAATGTGCCAAGATTCTCTATCTACAATGCTGGCTTCGCGTTGCCTTTCAGCCAGGATTGAATACCCCCTCCTACTTGACAATATGATTACTGATATTCTTAACACGCTTGAGCTACTCCGGCAGCTCGGAGTAGACTTGTGTGGAGTGGAAGTGGAAGTGGCGAGCTCGTTTGGAATTCGTTTCGGAGATGTCGCTTAGGTGATGACATTCTTGAGTGACCGGTGTACGAGTAACAGTGCATTAATTATATGATCGTGGGGTGAATTTATGTAGTGTTATGACTCCTCCGAGTCTGATATTTTCAGCCTTTATATACAGCATGAACAGGGGTCGAAGTTCTAGTTACCGAGTCCTATATCAATGTCGTTGTACGGATGTCACAGCAACATCTTAATACCTACGTTATCTCACGGCATTCAAGACTCTATCTCGCCAGGTCTTCGTCTCGCCTTTCCTAAGTATTGGATTGACCGCCTAGTCTCGATTCTCGAAGGAGTGTCAAGAAGCACACGGCCTCAATGGTAGCAAATTTCCTCCCAATGCATGCCCGCGGACCTACTAAGTATCCGATCACAAGTAAACATTAAGCAATTGGTGGATAGTATTTGCGGTCCGCCGGAGTAATGCTCCTGTAATTAAGTACCTCTTTTCTGTCTTTCAAGTTCAAGTGCAAACCCAGATACACTCTTCTTGGTTTGGGTTTGCCGAGCCAGCTACGGTAGAGTTCATCGGCGAAACAGAGGCGCAGAAGAACGTTGGAAGAACGTCTAATCTCACCGATTCACTCGGTTATAGGTGATAAATTTGAATGCGTTAATGACAGGCTGATCACAGTGCGTCTTTGGACTGACCAGTTGATAGTGCTTCAACGGACGCGCCGTTCCCCCTCGCCAAGAGAAGAGCAGGCGAGAGATTTGTGTTTATTGTTTCCACGGAAATAATCATGTGGAGTCCAGGTGGTCACAAGTTGAGAGAACTGTTCGCAAACTGGGGTGTCAGCGCCACGTTCTAGTAATCCAGTAGTGGCGGAAGCCGAGTCCCCGATTCTTTCCTTTTTTAAATATCAGCAATTGTTGACCTTCTTGTGTCTTTTTCTTCCTGCTGCAGTATGTAGTTACTACACGGGCCATTACTAACAGCTATGTCTTTGAAGGGTAAAATCATACCTCGTTCGAAAAAGCTCGCTCGGTGGCGTCCTTCGGCCGCCACCAGCTCGCATTTTCTCACTCGGATTGTTTAACTTTGTTAGTTATTTAAGTAAAAAATACCTTGGGAATACTATGTACATAACCCTAGGCTAACATAAGATATAGGATGGAAGAAGATGGGCAAGTGGGCAAGGCAGGAGCCTCAGAGGCAGTGCACAATTAAGACAAAAAACGGCGAAGAAAGATGGAGGATATGGTGGGATTCCATAACAATGGCCTGCAACTTAGAAAGACACAAGCCAGGAGTATCAGCTCAACGAGGAGAAGGAAACGGAGAAGGAAGTGCTACAAAAAGGTGGTAAAAGTAGACAGAGGGAATGAAAATTCGCGAAGAGGCATATGCTACCTAATCAAGCGATACTCTTTATAAGCAAGCCAATTTCCCCAACCAATAGGGAAAAATCGGAAAGAGAGGGTTTTTCAGCCACAGCGGCAATCAGCTTCAGCCACTCGGCATGACAGCCGAAGCATGCCGGATGCTCGCCAATCACCACAAATTTGTAAGCCAACCCGGAGTATAGCCCCTGTCCAGACAGTTTGGCACTACTCACGACCTAGACTCGCTAGCCAGTCGACGTTCGCAAGCTTACACCTCGTAATGTCAATTCCTTATCCGGTTGTTTGGTTGTTTGGTGAGGCTTGACATGTTTTGACGTGGGGAGGTGAGCTTGCGAACGGACTGGTCAATACGGACAGAGGGTCACGCTTCCTGTGACTTGGGACTTAGTGAAATTTCGCTGGTTTCTACCCTAGCCCTCGTTTTTGGTAATCACTGCATCTCCTCCGCCACTGATTGGTCCCAGAAGTACTAGTATGCATGGTATCTCTGTTTGTAAATCATTTTAGATCCAATAAAGTTACACTTATCGAATTCTCTATTTTGCTACCCAATGAGTGACAACGACTCTGCTCCCAGCGTGACAGAAGAATGACATCATAGGACCAGATAATCGAGTAGTTTTTCAAGGTGATACACTTAAAATAAGCTGTGTGAGTCGTTCAATGGTAAACAAAGTATAAAATAAACATATCTGAAACGCATTGCGAGGGAGGGGAGTGGACAAAACATCAGGATTGGCGGGGAACACACGAAATTTTTCTAAGTCCCAAGTCACAGAAAGCGTGACCCTCTAAAACGTTTCCGTTTTGCCCAGCCGCTTTCGCCCCAAAGTGATAGCGCAGCCACGTGGGCGAAACGTCGGCTGGTAAACGAGCCTACTCACGACCAGTTACGTTTTTCTACAACCCTCTGTCGTTTCCTCATCCTTCGGAAAGAATCGGGGAGCCGGAAAATGCCGATCGCGTCAGCAGCGCGTACCGAGGGCGGGCCGGCCTGGTACCGAAACGCTCTGACCATGATCCGACGTCGCCTACTTCGCTCTGAGCTGCCACCAGCTTGCCGCCACTTTGACAACATCGACTACACGCACTAATAATAGTACTGGGACCGCTTCAGGCCTACGTACCTTTAATTTTCTGATTTCTCAACTGGAACTTGACGGCATGTTAAACCATTCTTCGGTCCGATTCGTATGCTAATTTTTACCAAGGTTTGTTCTCGTCGACGTGATGTATTCGTTCAGAATAAGCCAGACGGTATGCCTGTTTTCCTTTGACTTCTAGGTATGCTAATTCATTCCTGCCATCTTTGCGGAATATAAGACGAGCCCCTGGGATGCTCCTACAGCTCAAATCCTGGCCACGCTATCTTCACCAAGCGAACGACAAAGCACCTGCACCTCGTCACCGCGTCGCTCGAAATCTTAACCAATTCTGATGAACGTGTAGGGCGACGAAGGTCGAAACTGTCTATTTGTAGGCTGCTGGGATCATGGGCAAGGCTACATGTCTGATCGGCGTCCCTCAAAGTATCGGCAGAATCTTTGACAACAATCATATTCTGGCTTTGGATGGTGAGAGGTTGCTCATATTTACTTCACTCAGCATGCTAATGTACATGTGGCAGTCACCAGTTTTCATGTAGCACGGTACCATCACTTATTTCCTTTCGACCCTCTTTCACGCTCCGACAACTCTTCATCTAGAAGAACTTGGAGACTACTGCATAGACTTTCATCAGCTTTCATTGTTTATTTTTTTCCCGTTTATTCCCTTACCAACATAGGGCTATCTCATCGACCACGGGACTATGGCTTGAGATAGATCTCCACATCCCTGCCGTTCGTTCTCCCACAAACGACAGTAACACGTCTCTAGGACCGATACTATTGTCGCTGTCTGTGCCAGGGTCAGCCAGTACTTTTTTCACCAACGGCCCCGGACGGGACTCTCCTTCTCAGGGACATGAAGACCAGAATAAACATCCTCCCTCCCTCCCTCCTATCTGGGAATTCATCCGCCAACATGAATCCGGTCACGAGAGGCTAACCTCCCTCGTGCATGTATAATGTTCGAGGACTGCTGCCTTTCTTTGTCATCCCTTTGCACTGTTAGAAGAGGTACTGGCGATATACCCGCTAGACATCATGGTTTCGCCGACAAGAACCTTGACAGATAATGTCCTGCTCCAGTTGTTGCACATAGACCGACTTTATGATCTCGCCAAGCTATCCACCTTCTGCGCATCCTGCCAGGTGGGATTCTGGCTGCCTTTGATTTAGATGCTGTCCCACTGCCTGGTGCACGCAGTGTTCGTTGAGATGGACTCGAGAGATAGTTTCTTTGGGATTGCATGAACTTGAAGCATGGCAGCAGTTGGGTGCCTTGCCATTTCGATTGGGGGCAGCACCCTCTCGCACAGCATGTTTTCACACTTCTCCATCATTCGTTGCTTCTATGTTTCATCATGGCTTGGGGGTAACTCTAAACTCTTGAGGGCTGATCGAAACTCTCAAGTGTACGTTTGCAGCATTCCTCGATCCCTCATCGAATCTCCCGCTGCCGCCCCAGGTCATCAGTATGCTTCATCTGATTGAGCAGCTTGGAGCCTATCCCATGGAATCCGAGTGCTTCCGACGACTTATAATGGTGTTGCCACCGTATCAATTTATAGCAACATTGGAACGAAGCGGGAGATTTGGTCGCCGGGGTTAAGTTACAACGAAGCGTCTGTTGCTAACTTCGGGCTCTCTCACCTTCGGGAGTTCCTTCACGTCCACCGACTCCGCTCGTATATGTCAGCTATTGAACACTAGGTATGCTTTTTGTCAGATCCACCGCTACCTTCATCAGATTCTGAACTCGGTAGCGTTCAATCAAAGTGTAGGCTCTTGTTAGATGCACCATCGAAGTCGATTTCCCGTTGGTAGAGGCTAACTATATAACCCTCATTCGTGCGGGACGAGACTGGGGTGTCGTCATGTGTGGGAGCTTTGGGCGCTTTACCTGTTCGCCACTAGCGCAATCCTCATTGTTCATTTGCGACAGCCAGCTTGTACCGTCACCGTATCTAGCGAAACCTAAACCTTATTTGAAGTTGGGAATTCATTAAACGGAAATAATCTGAGTGTCGGCAGATGGAGAAGGAGGAGACTGGTCGCTTCAAGTGTACCCCGTTTATATTATTTAAGAGGTTTCGCCACACGGCTAATATCTGTTCAAGAACAATGCTGAATACACATCCGCTCAGTATACGGCCGATTATCATACATCACCACGCTGAACAATATACCTTCCCAGAGAGGCTTTCCATCCTGGGTCATATTCCTTCGCTTTTGTTATGAAATTGCGCTAGACTGCAATGAGCAGTACACAACCATATCTGTCATCAAACGAAGTATTATGCGGATCCAAACTTTCCAAAACAACGTATCATATCGTACTTATAATCACTGTCCATGAGAACAGCCACGGGGAGTTCAGGTGGTCGTAGTGGTGCAAGATGTTCATTAACTCTCTCCACGTCGTCGGCACTGCCACACCGTATTTTGATCGAACGAAGGTATCGGCTTCTTGAACTGATCATAGCGGTCAGGGGGTCCAATAATGACGGATGTATCCAAGGAATACAC
Source organism: Armillaria altimontana (assembly GCA_022818075.1). Classification (NCBI taxonomy): domain Eukaryota; kingdom Fungi; phylum Basidiomycota; class Agaricomycetes; order Agaricales; family Physalacriaceae; genus Armillaria; species Armillaria altimontana. Next base: position 516,458 of record JAIWYR010000012.1, read on the forward strand.
AGTGACAGATGCTGCAATTTTGCGAGGAATCCGGTAGAAGCAAGCGCATCGAAGATATCTTTAACTTCCGCGTTCCAAAAGAGTTCAATTTCGAGGGACACCAGACTGTCCATCAACAAGAGACAGTCGTTGATGAAGACCTGATTGTGTAAGACGGAGTTGTGAATGGCTAGGTGAGTAAGGGAACAACGAGAACGGTAGACGAACTCGTTCATCATCAAGACGACAGCATTCGTATCAGACCGGGAACTGGTGTGATTTGAAATTGTCAGATCGTCTAGAGAAGGTAGGCTCAGCCACGGAAGTGGATCCGGTGACGATACAAAGAGGCGTCGAACATTGGGAAGGTAGATGAGACGAGGAGGGGAGAAATTGGGATCAGGTATTGCTGGTAAAGCAAGATGGCATTCTACGAGAGACTGATACGCTTCAACGTTAGAAACATTGCGCATGTATGTCGCCAGATGGGTGATATGAAGAGGAAATATGAAATCGCTGGGCCCACTGGTATGATGTAAGGTCACCTTTTGAAGGCGAGGGGCATCAGTGAACACACTTCGAACATCTTCGGGCAGCTCCTCTACGGATGGGAGGTCGCACGGAATTTTCAGAGTCAAAGATTCCAGACAAGGGATCTTTCCGCGAACCAGCTTCAACTGCACCAACAAAGGCAAGGATAGGTTTGATTCCATGCTCCTCCACCGATATGACTCCTCAAGGAGCACGGGAAATACTTCGATCGCTGCATCTTCATATTCGCTGTCCTCGCCGAGTTCAAACACGATATCGAGAGGATGCTGCGCTGAACGAAGGATCATGGCTTGGAGTGCAGATACTGTATGATGCAGCGTCTCCGCCGGACGGCCTGTCCAAAATTGCAGAACTATATGCGACCAGAGCTGGGGATAGGATAAAATAACATCTCTCCAAGCACCGCAAACATGGCTGAGCTCCCATGGACCCTGTGAAAAGTCCAGTGCGGCTAATTCTTTTGATGGTTCCAAGAGCTCCTGGGGGTTCCGCCACAGCGAAATCTGTACCTCGTGAAACACAACACGAAGAATATCACTGGGAAGACGCCGTATTGGTGCTAGTGTTGAGGAATATTTCGCCATGAATCTGTGAACAACATCGCGATGGCGTTGCAACTTCGATCTGACTTCATTGATACGGTCGAGCAGGGCATCGTACACCGAAAGCTGCTGTTCAAGGACCTCGATATTTTGGAGTATCCAATCACGGTCGGTATCAAGGAAAGGTCGTGTTGCACGAAGAATGCCAGATATCTGAGAATTCAGAGTATTGGGTGGGAGTACAGGTTCTGGTATTGAAAGCGCCATTGCGTTCAAGTGCAACATTGCGTCAGTCGCATTCATGGTTCCTCTAATTCTTATAGTTAGCATTCTCTGTTATACAATACGCAAAGTAGTAGAACGTACTTTTCTAGAATATTCGGTGACTGTTCTTCACGTTGTCGGAGTAGAAGATCGATTGGAAGATAAAGATACACCGGCAGCGCCGGACCGTACATGAACTTTAGTCGGAGTTTGCGATTGGTTTGCGATTACTTCCGTCTTACCTTGGAACTACCTACTGAAGATTGAACATGACTCAGGAGACAAGTAATTATCTTATTCTGTCTCGTGGGAAGGTCACTGACCTATGCAATGAATCATAGATTTACGCGCTACACCATCCCCGCCGCCAGCGGCAGATGCCTTATCATGCTTGCATGCCTTTATAGATTCGATACCAGAACCAGTCTTCCCTTCCGACGACAACTATTCACAAGCGATTGATATTCTTCGTGCAACGCGACCTCTTCTTGATGATGATCGCGACTGGATTCTTCCAGACATTGCACTCCTCGAAGGACAGCTTCCCGTGTATGACACTCTGATAGATCAACTTTGGACGATCCTTACAGCGCTGGATGCCTATCGCACTAACATCCAGAGGGTATTGGAAGAGCTCTCATCGACACTAGCTCCCATCCGCCGCCTTCCAAGTGATATTCTCCGTTCCGTGTTTGGAGAAATTCAGAGGGATCTTGATGGATGGTGGCCAAGTCATTACCGGCCCACCATCAAATTCTCGCACGATACACTGACACTAGGTCATGTCTGTGCTTCCTGGAGAAACATTGTCGTTTCTTCTCCGGAACTTTGGTCTCATACCAAGATCACATTCCCCAGTCCGACAGTAAATAATCCTGGTCGATTTCCGATCTTGAAAACTATTCTTCCACTTTCTGGTCAACTTCCCCTTGACGTACGATTTATCTCCGAAGGTGATGTCAGCTCTGGTGAAGCTATCGAAGCGTTTTCCTCATTGCTACGAGAGTGCCATCGGTGGAGGAATGCGTCTCTGAAAACCCCATTGGACTTGCTGGGACAGCTGAGGAAATCCAGTGGAAAACTACCATGTTTGGAGTCTTTAACACTCATGGCTCCTACCCCACCAAGGAATAGTAGGACAGTTCGCCTACGGGACGTCAGTGATGCTTTCATCGACGCCCCTAACCTTCGAAAGGTCGTATTGCATAAAGTAATCGACCGCGGCTCCTTCGCATTTCCTTCTCAGATTACGCACCTCGCCGCATCCTTTTCTGCCATCCACAATCTCCACACTCATAGTCTATTGGAGGAGTTACATCTCGAAGAATGGCACGACGACAATTTTGCCTTCCCTCATCGTATCACCCTCCCCAAAGTCCGGCGCCTCTCAGTATCATCCCTGAAAATGCTCCGGCACATGCTTCTACCTTCCTTAGAAGATCTCTCATTTCAGCGTTATTTCACAGGTGGACTTCTCTTTGCCCATCTTCATGCAGATGCCATAACGGCCGCGACCGTTACTATTCGCGACTTTATCCGTTCCTCCCACTGCTCGCTCACGTCATTAGCCACTCCAACTTCCATCATATACGCTTCGAGCTTCGTTCAAGAGACGCTTCCATTGCTTGAATCTCTTACGAGCCTAGCATTCGAAATTGACAAGGTTTCTGAACGCAGGTTCTACGATACCTTGATGTCCCCCAATATCCTCCCCAATCTCCAATATCTGATAATGCGTCTGCCGCCACTCGGGATGGAGGACGTATCCCAAGACGCGTTATCTGCGATGTTGGCTTCGCGTGGCCAGCATCTTCTTTCCGTCACGATTGAATGCCCCAACATGCCTGACAATAAACATGTTGATATTCTGAACACACTTCAACCTCTCCGGCAGTTCGGAGTAGACATGAGGGCAAAAGGTATGAGAGACTCTACTAGCATTGAATTCGGGAAATTTCGCGTAGGTGAGGACGATCTTGACTGTCCGGCGCACGAGTAACAGTTCATATAATATATGATGATGGGGTATATATAATGACACCTCCGTGTCTGATATTTACAGGAGCACCGACGGTTAATAAAAACTACTTCATAGGACTTGTGGAACTGATAGCTAAGATCTGACATAGCCGCTGAGTCGGCGATTTCCCATAGGCCTCCAAGTCCTAAAAGGCTAGGTTTGGTTAAACTCCCAACAATACTCCTACTCCCAAGCGTAAGACATGACCCAGGCATAGCTGCTTGAACGACGTAATTTGTGGGATTTTCATCGGTCGGGTTGTTCATAGGAACGCGAAGCGGCATAGCTTGAAAACACTACAAAGTTTGGAATGAAATTGTAGCAATTGGAGATAGCAGAACGTACTGGAGACACGAGCCAGAGGGCAATACGAAAGAGACAGAAGACAGGACACGCGTAATGCCTGTTGATAATGCGACTCGAGCATCTTCACGTCCCTCGCCTATTGACGAACTACCATGTTTTTTCTTTCTTTCTTTCTTTCGCCTTGCACTCCCAAATGTGCTTGAAATGCGTATACGAAGCTCGGCTCAGGATAGTCAGCATCGTAGCATTAGCCTAAACATCAAGGAATAGTCAGCGGCGAAACCAAGTTATTTACAAGTTACCTTTCCAGCGCTGGTAGGCCCGCAAAGAAGAATAGGCTCATCGGTGACAAATGTCATGGGGGTAAAGCTTTCTCTGGAAGCGGTAAAACTGGGGAACGATGAGCGGGCGTACCGTCATCTGACGATACATTAGTTCACGACGAATCCAGCCTACACCCATTTTGCAAATAGGAACTTGAACGTTGACACGCCCATCCGCATGAGCTTGGTACACAGACAATGACGCGATGAAAACTCCGGTAGTCGAAGAGCTCCATGACCAGGTTCTCGCGGCCTCGGAGCTAGGAATGAAGCGAGGAGATTTTGTTGACAGCCGTGACCGAGTCTGAGGATATTCGAACCGTAGTTTTGAATTTCGGGGATCCAACGCGTGTTCGCCAACTCGGCCTGTCCCTGCCTCTTCGTCGTCGTTGTCGTCCGACTCATCTCTATTTTAAAAAACCCATATTGGAGTCCAACATTGCCTTGACTCGCCCTCGGCGCCATTTTCTTCGATGGATGGAGACAAGTTGAGAGAAATGTTCGCTAGTATTGCCGAGGTCTGGAACTGCGTGTCACTGCCAGGTTCGAGTAAAGTGTCAAGTGCCCTGAGTAGGACGGTCGCGTCAGCAGCGCGTACCCGAAAGTTCTCACGCACTGTCCATGATCGCGTCACCTAGGGCCCGTGCACGAAAATCCACCGCTTCACCACTCCCAGCTAGCCGCTGCTTTCGCAAGCGGGGACCTCTTCAGGCATACGTACGATTTCTCTACTGAAGCTCGATGGTATGTTAAATAAATTGTTTCTCGTTCTCCATAGGCTGATTTTCATCTAGGGCTTGTTCTTGTCGATGACCGGTGTTCGAAGCCAGAAGGTATGCCTAATTTCCTTTGACTTTCTGGGTGTGCTGATTCATTACAAGTATTCTTCAAGTCATCTTTGCTGACTATCCCCTGGCGTCCTCCTACTCAAACCCTGGCCAAGCGAATGACAGAGCACCCACACCCCACCACCGCGTCGCTCGAAATCGTAACGAATCCTGATGAACGTGTAGGATGACCATGGTCGAAACTGTCTATTTGTGGACTGCGGGACAAGATGCAGACGTCTCGTCAGTTCCCCTCAAAGTATCGGGAGACTCTTTGGCGATAATCTCATCTTCAGGCGTTGGATGGTGAGAGCTTGTTCAGATTTACTTCGCTTAGCATGCTAATATATGACAGCTGCCAGCTTCCGTGCAGCACGGTACCATCACTTATTTTCCTCCTCCCTGCACCTTCCTCGAAGAAGCACATCGACTACGACTCTCGTCGTTTGATTCATTCTGCTTATTCCTTAATCAACATAACGGCTATTGCATCAACCACAATATTCCTGCCTTTCGCCGAACAGGGCCAATGCCACGCCAATCGACGTTGACATATGATCGCCTTATCGTCTTGAAAACGATGCTAGTCGCACTTATCAATATGCATCTGACCCACTCAAATAGTCGACTGACGGCTAGCCCTTCCCTGTTGAATCTGACCGGACCCTCCTGCTTGAATCCATAGCCCACTCTTCGTCCCGCTAGCCGGTACTCTCAATCGATGTCGACGGCGACTCCGACTAATCTCGCACAACATATATTCACACCCGTTACTCTGACCTTCCATCATGGCAGCAAAACTTTGGTCAAAACTCTCGAATCTGCGTTTGTGGCATTCCTCCTGCAGGCCATCAGCACGATGCAGCAGCTCGGAGAATATTTTGTAGAATGTGGGACTTCCAATGGCTGATAATGGGATTGCCGTCGTGTCAATGTATGACAACGTTGGACCGAAGCACGTCGCTAGCCTCCGAATGTTGAGGTCAAGTCACAACGAAGCACAGGGCGCTCTGTTGCTGACATGAGGCTTTCATCTTCGTGAGTTCCTTCACGTCCGTCGACTCCGCTTGTCGGTATCGAACTATTGGACACCAGGTATGATTGATCTTAGAACTACCGCTACCTTCATCTCATTTTGACTTTGATAGCATTCCAATACCCTATACGCGGTTTCATGGATGCACCATCCAAGTTGGTTCCCCGTCGGTATAGGCTCACCCACCCTCATTCGTGCTGGGCGAGTCTGTGGGTGTCGGGTCGAAATGCGCGGTTTCTAGTCCGTTGTGTAGATGGGCCAGTCCTGTCCATTCGTCGAGGGACTGAAAGACCGCGAGCCTAGCAGATAGGCCGGGGGAATGGATGGTGCACATTGCGGTTGGGTCCGGGCGTGCTTGGCAGGAGCATTGGGCGCTTTACTTGTTCGCCATAAGCGCAATCCTCGGCGTCCAGCTCGGGCGTAGCAATATTCTCTCATCGACGTTTCCGGCGAGAGCTCGACGTCCGGGTTGGATTCTTTGAGAGGTTTCGCTGTTCGTGCTAGATCTTTGTTCAAGAAGAGCGCTGTGCTACCCAGAAATAAGAGCTGATGTTTCCAAAGCTAAATTTCCTGTTAGATGGGATAGCGAGCGTGTTTATTCCCAGTAGCGCTTATGGATAAAACCATAACCGCCGTCCTTGACAAATCTATGCGTTCTCTAGTTTGCGACGAATCTAGCCTACGCTATTGTTGCACGTAGAGACGTCAAGCTGTAGCGTCACTTCGAATGAACTTGTTACATCAGACAATGCCGTCGCAGTTTCTGCCGTGAACCGTCAGTGTAATGTGGCCCATTCTGGAGAGAAGATGCCTTTGTCGGCCTTGGAATTCGAGGATTCACCAGCACCCAACACCTCTACGCCAACTTCGCCGCCGTCCTCAGGCGTAGCCCACCATCCTTGCCCTCCTCGCACTCATCTCCGATTTTAAACTCTTCTTCGTCCTCTTCATCAGCAACACCGAACTTGGCGTATCCTTGCGTTTTGTATTGAGACTCAGCATTGCCTTGGCTCGTCCTTATCGTCATGGCCGCTGTCCTGAGTCAATAGACTGGCGAGTTGAAAGAACTGTTCCCCGAGTTGTGGCCGTCAACAGCGGGCGAAATCGCAGAACTTTGGCAGAACTAGTCGACCGCGATCCCAGCAGGAATAATTGTAAAAGTCACCGGAGGAACGACTCAACTTTCGTAGCACCACACACAATCTACCGTAAAAACACAACCACGCATGATGTGTCTCTTACTGTGCGCTTAGCTTGAGTAGTTGAGATTGAGTGCGCGGTTCATGCAAGTATTTGGTTAGCACCTCTCAAAATACTGGGAGAGGTTTTCTATACTGCCCAGTACATTTCATTTGGCGTGGAAAGGCTGATTCCATGCTTTGCTCGGGTTGCTGCACTAATAAACATATGGCAGCCGCCAACACTATTGAGCATTACCCGTTATCACGACTTCCTTCGGACATATCCTTTCTGGTCGTTTAGTGGATATATTCGCTCCGGCGAGCGTACAACCGTCCCTTCTCCCGAACCGGTACTTTTTGAACGGAGACTCTGAAACCGGTGTCGGTACCCTTAATAAGCTCGAGAAGGAATAGATGGTGGCGACGTGTGGGTGTCATATGAGATGGTACACGTATGATGTTTCCGGATTTCTATCCTTGACGCCGACTGTATAGCCTATTGTGCCAAACTCGATAAATATATGTAGACTGTATAGTACACAACCGTACTTGGCCATCCAGCAGGGTATTATGCACATTCAAACTTTCCAAAACGGGTTATCGAGCCATAGTATCTCTCCCAATAAACAACGATGGGGAGTCCAGGTGACCGTAGTGGGGCGAGATGTTCATTAATTCTCTCCACCTCGTCGAAATTTCCACAAGATATTCGGATCGAACGAAGATATTGGCTTCATGATGTGATTATATGACGGGAAATTGGTTCCATAATGATGGCTCCATGTAGCTCGGAATCTGCAGTGACAGATGCTGCAAATTTGGGAGGAATCCGATAGAAGCAAGTGCATCGAACATAGCATTCTCGTCCTCAAGGAGTCCGATTTCTAGGGACACCAGACGGTCCATCAACAAGAGACAGTCTTCGACGAAGACGTGATAGAATGAGACGGGATTATGAATGGATAAACTGGTAAGGGAGCAACGAGAACGGTAGATGAATTCGTTCATCACCGAGATAACGTCATGTACGTGACTGTCAGATGCGTTGGTGGAACAAATCATGAGATTGTCTAAGGAAGGTAGGCGCAGAAACGAAAGTAGTTGCGATGATGATACAAAGAGACGTCGGACATTAGGAAGGTGGATGGGATGAGGAAAATCAATAACGAGACCAGGGTGTTCATCATAGTCAACGAAATGGCATTCCACGAGACCGATAGGCTTGAAGGTTAGAAAAATTACCCATGTATGTCGCCAGATGGATGATATGAAGAGGAAACATGAATATCGCCAAGCTCATGGGTGTGATGTAAAGCCACCTTGCGGAGGTGAGGGGCATCAATGAACGCACTTCGAATACCTTCAGGCAGCTCCTTTCTGCTGGAGTATGGTATCAACGCAGTTTTCATAGTCAAAGATTCAAGACAAGGGATCTTTTCGCGAACCATCTTCATCTGCTCCAACAAAGTCAAGGTTATCTTGAGGACCATGCTCCTCCACCTATATGACTCCTCAAGGATCATGGGAAAGACTTGGACGGCCGCAAACTGCTTGTAGTGGTCCTGAAGTTCAAACACAATATCCAGAGGATACTGTGCCGACCGAGGAATCATGGCTCGGAGTGCAGATACTGTATGATGCAGCGTCTCCGTTCAAGGATGAGGTGGCCAATATTGCAGGACTATATATGACCCAGAGCTGGGGATAGGATAAAACAATATCCCTCCAAGCACCACATACATGGCTGAGCTTCCATGGACCCTACGAAAAATCCAGCACTTGGTAATTTTGATTCTGATTCTGGTTCCAACCACCCCATGTTGCACCACTGCGTATTCTGTACCTCGCAAAACACAGCGCGAAAAATTTCGCTAGGACGACGTCAGATCGATGCTAGTGTTGAAGAATAGGCCGCCATGGACTTGTGAACGACGGCTCTGCATCTCCGATTTGACTCGTGTCAGCAAGGCGTCGTACACCGAGTAGGGTTCCGTAAGAAATGTCCGAATTCTAAACATCGTGTTTATAACATGGTTTATAACATGTTTCAAACCTGTTTCAAACACGAGGGGTCAAAATGGGTCTGTTAACAATTGTTAATATTTATGACGTTTTCGCGGCGTTTACAAGCAGAAAGTACCATTCTAAGAATTAGTGGACGAACATCGTTTTTATTGATATTCTGGATGAAATTCTGACAAAGTTTGTCAGTTTTGGCACTAATCCTCGCAAAAGTAAAGGATATGCCTACATATATCCAGTTCTCGTGGCCGATGTAACAGTGTGACCGACTAACGGCCAACAATATGCAAGCTTGGATTAGGCCTTATAATGGTTCTCCAGCCTTATACAAGGGTATCGGAGCTGTATACATGCAAAAATATTATAAACACAGTTAATAACTCGTTTTTAACAGGTTAATAATATTTCTTACCGATTTGTTTAAAACATGTTTGAAATCTCAGTTTAAAATACCCAAATTAAGACGGATGTTTATAACCTGTTTTGAACACGGACCCATAATTGTTTACGGAACCCTAACACCGAGAGCTGTTGTTCGAGGACTTCGATATTTTAGGGTATCCAATCACGGTCGGTATCAAGGAAAGGTCGTGTTGCACGAAGGATACCAGATATCTGAGAATTCAAAGAATTGGGTGGAGTACAGGCTCTGGTATTGAATGCGCCACTGCGTCCAAGTGTAACATTGCATCGGTCACATTCATGGTTCCTCTGGTCCTTGTAATTAGCTTTTTGTATTACACGAGACGCAGGGCCATAAAACGTACTTCTCTTGAATATTCGGCGACTGTTCATCACGCTGACATTGTTCTCGGAGTCGAGGACCTTGCGAAGATCGATTAGAAGATAAAGATAGCCCGGCATCGTCGGACCATAAATGGACTTCAGTCGGAGTTTGCGATTTGTTTGCGATAATTCTTGCCTGCAAGTTGGAACTACCTGCTGCACGTTGAATATGAGTCTGGAGACAAGTAATTATTTTCTTCCGTCTCGCGGGAAGATTAACTTATGCAGTAAACTATAGACTTACACACTACGCCAGCCCCACCGGCAGCGTCAGATGCATTATCATCCTGGGATGCCTTTATATATTCCGTACCACAACCAGTTCTCCCTCCAGAATACGACTATTCGCAGGTGTTGGGTATCCTTCGTGCAACACGGCCTCTCCTTGATAATGACCCTGACTGGATTCGTCCAAACATTGCACTCCTTGAAGGACAGCTTCCCGTGTACGATACTCTGATAGATCGACTTCACACGGCCGTTGAGGAGCTGGAGACCTATCGTACCACGATCCAGAGGGTATCGAAAGAGTTCTCATCGACACTAGCTCCCATCCACCGCCTTCCAAGCGATGTTCTCCGTTCCGTGTTTGGAGAAAATCAGCGCAATATTGATGGATGGTGGTCGATTTACGATAGGACCATCCAATTCTCGCACGATACCCTGACATTAGGTCATGTCTGTGCTTCCTGGAGAGGCATTATCTTTTCTTCTCCAGAACTTTGGTCACATATCAGAGTCGTGTTCCCCAGACGGAGAGTAAAGGAATGTACCTTCCAACCGCTCTTGAAAACCATTCTACCGCTTTCTGGACAGCTTCCTCTTGACATACGGTTTCTATCGAATGGCGAAACTATTTCTGGCGAAGCCATCGAAGCGTTTTCCTCATTACTAGGAGAGCGCCATCGGTGGAGGAATGCGTCTCTGCAAATCCCATTGGACTTTTTGGAGCAGCTGAGGACATCCAGTGGAAAGCTGGCATATTTGGAGTCTTTAAAACTCATGGCTCCTAGCCCACCAATGAATAATAGGACAGTTCCCCTACGGGACGTCAGTGATGTTTTCATCGACGCCCCTAGCCTTCGAAAGGTCGTATTGCATGGAGTAACCGAAGGCGGCTCCTTCGCATTTCCTTCTCAGATTACGCACATCGCCGCATCTTTTCCTGCCATCCACAATCTCCATACTTATAGTCTACTCGAAGAGTTACAGCTCGGGGAATGGCACGATGACGATTTTACCTTCCCTCATCGTATCACCCTCCCCAAAGTCTGGCGCCTCTCAGTATCATCCCTGAAAATGCTCCAACACTTGCGTCTACCTTCCTTAGAAGATCTCGCATTTGACCGTTATCTCGCGGATGGAATTCACTTTGCCCATCCTCATACAGATGCTAGAGTGGCCGGCATTTGTATGCGCGACTTTCTCCACTCCTCCCACTGCTCGCTCACGTCATTAGCCACCAAGTCTTCCATCGCAGACGCTTCGGACTTCTTTCGAGAGACACTTCCATTACTTGAATCTCTTACGAGCCTAGCATTCGTAATTGACAAAGATTCTGAACGCTGGTTTTATCATACCTTGATGTCCCCCAATATCTTCCCCAATCTCCAATATCTGCGAATGCGTCTGCCATTAATGGGGATGGAGGATGTATCCCAAGACGCGTTATCTGCAATGCTGGCTTCGCGTGGCGAGCATCTTCTTTCCGTCAAGATTGAATGCCCCTACATGCCTGACTTTAAAAGTGTTTTTATTCTGGAGAGACTTCAGCCTCTCCGGCAGGTCGGAGTAGACGTGGGAGCAGAAAGTTTGAGAGACTCGATTGGCATCGAATTCGGAGATTTCGCGTAGGTGAGGACGTCCTTGACCGTCCGGTGTACAAGTAACAGTTCATATAACATATAGTCATAAATATTTATAAATAGCTATGACACTGGTATTTACAAGTGTACATATGCAACATGAACAGGAGTCTCTCGGGTTATTGAGCCAAGGTTGCTTCTCATCTCACAGAGTTAGGCAGAATAGGCGACGACACAAGTGTGCTCTACAAATCGACGAGACCACAAAACCACTGCGTTACAGAGAACTTGCCACGGGCATATAACTCTACACCTGGGCAAGGGCAAGCTCACTCACAAATCAACTCTGATTTGCAACAATCAACGTCGACGTACGAAAGTCACAGCGACACATCTAATAACTAACGTTATCGCCATCGCACCATCCAAGACTCTATCTTGCCAGGCCTTCGTCTCGCCTTCCCCAAGTATTGGCTTGGCCGCCCAGTTCCGAGGGAACGACAAGACGCACAAAGCCCCAGTGACAGAAATTTTCCTCACAAGACATGCTCGCGAACCTAAATGACATGAAGATAAATTATCATCGAAAACGATGGATCGTGCTGATGATGCCTCATATCCCTGTCCCACCAGAGAGAAACCTGTATTTCGCGAAACACAACATGAAAAACGTCGGTTTGAACGCATCGGCTAGGTGTTAGACCTTCTAAGTTGGCTTTGCGCTCAGATCGATTTTATGTATTTCACATTTGAACGCAAACTCGGATACGGGGATTCGCCGACTCGGAGTCAGCTATGGTAGAGTTCATCCGGCGAAAAAGAGGTGCGGAACAACATCGAAGGCCTGAAGCATCTTATCGATTCACTGGGATGTTTAACACAAAACTTGCTGGCATGAATGCATTAACGACAGACTGGTCACAGGCGTCTTTGGACTGACCAAAAAACGGACGCATCGTTCCTCCTTGCCACGAGAAAAGCAGGGAGAAGATTAGTGTTTATTCATTCAGTAAGCACCTCAACGTTGAATCCAGACGCTCACTACTCTTCAAGCCGCAGAGAAGGCCATACGAAAACTGGAAACATCTCAAATTCTGCGGACAGTGCATACATGACTGTCGCTGGACACTATCAAATCCTCAGCATCTCAGAAGAAGAAAGTGAAATGGCCAAAACTGACCACAACAGGCTGAGAAGGGATGCAATCCCTCTTCATTGCTTTAGACACTCCTGACTCAGAATAGGCTCATCGGTTCCAAACGCGATGGGGCTAAAGCTTGCTTTGAACGCGGTTGAGCATGGGAATGGTGGACGCTTCTCGAGTACAGGGTGGTGAATCTGATATGGGAACCAGTCCACCTTCAACAAAGACAGATTTCTGTTCTGGAGCTGGGATGCGAATCCCTTGGTAACCTTTCTTGGCCAGTTAGAGAGAGCTGTCACTTCATGCTGGACATGAGGTGGCCGCCCTGACTGAAGACCATTTGCAGATCTATGATTCGCCAATCGTCGAGCGAGGAGAAAGCGTGGTACCTCGGACGTTGACACTTAGTCTGATAATCTGCCTCTAGTTCGCAAAGAATCCATCCCACGCCCTCTTCGAAATTCGCGAGAATTTCGTCGTGATATGAAAACTCGGGCCAAATTTCGCAGTCACGAAGGTTGGACTCTGAGTCAAGAACGGAGAGTACGGAGGAGGCTTTGTCGGTAACGGTGACCGGGTTCGAGTATAGCGAGTACCTGAAACTCCTGTGTAACGAGGTAGTCATTTCCTTCTCCACACCGCAAGGTCGATATGACGCGTCGAAGTAGAAGAGTCCTTTGTGATGAGGCGAATGAGATTCGTAAGATTGGTCACGGCGCTCTTCCGGGCTAAGTTGCGATCTTCATCATCCGCCCGCAAGTTCGTCCATTTTGATAACATGGCAACGTTAACCTTGGTCTGAGTAGCAAGAATAGTCAGGCAGGATTAAGGTGCAGCTTAACAAGCATACCTTTCCCGTGCCTAGAGGCACGCAAAGAAGGACGGGCTTGTCCGTGCCAAACGCAATGGAACAAAGCATTTTCTGAATGCGGTTGAGCTTGGGTCCTGGGAACGGTGAGCGAACGTGCCTTCATCTGGTGATCCTCCGCTAGTTCGTGGTGAATCCCGGATATAGCAACCTGAACATTGACGGTGCACCAGACAAAGACACGGATTTCATCGCGATATGAAAAGCGTGGTAGTCGAAAAGCTCCTGAATGGGGCGAGGAGGCTTTGTCGGCAGCAGCGATCGGGTCTGAGGATACCTGTGCCTAGACCTGTGACAGGCCCCCGTACATGAGCAAGCGTTTACATCGACGCTTGCTCATTGTACGGGGCCAGTCACAGGTCTAACCTGTGCCGCCAATAGAGTGTCGGCCTCGGATTTTTCAGATCCAGTGTGTCCACCAACTCGGCCTGTCCCTCCCTCTTCGGGCGTCTTCGTTCGTACTTTTAAACCCTTTTTTGACCTCTTCTCTTCGTAGAAAACCACCACAACACCAACCTCGTCGTCAATCACACATTCCATAGTATGGGGGTCCAACCTTGCCTTGGCTAGCCCTCGGCGCCATGGTGAGTAATCATCTTCGACGAAGGATAAATTGGGAGAACTGTTCGAAGGCTGGCGTCGCCAAGGTCTGGAGCTGAGTTTCACCGCCGAGTTCGAGTAAATGCCTAGTGCGCCCCGAATAGGACGATCGCGTCAGCAGCGCGTACCGGGAAGTTCTCACGCTCTGACCATGATCGCATCACCTAGGGCCCGTGCACGATACTCCGCTGCGCTTCGCCGCTGCTTTCACAAGCGGGGACCTCTTCAGGCATACGTACGATTTCTCTACTGAACATTGATGGTATCTTGAATAAATTGTTTCTCGTTCTTCATGGGATCTAGGGTTAATGTTGTTCTTGTCGATGACATGTGTTCGTAGCCAGACGGTATGCCTAATTTTGTTTGACTTCTAGGTACACTGATTCATTAATAGTATTCTTCAAGTCATATTTGGAATATGGGAGCTTCCGACGACTTCCAATGGGATTGCCGTCGTATTAATTTATGACAACTTCGTTGATGGTTGGACCAAAGCGGGAGATTTGGAGTCGCTAGCCTCCGAACGTTAAGGTCAAGTAACAGCAGAGCGTTGACTACGGTATTTCTGTCAATCTACGCTCCGAACTTGGAGAGCCTTGAGTTTCATCTGGTATGGGGCTCTCATCTTCGTGAATTCCTCCATGTCCGCTAACTCCACTTGTTGGTATCGAACTATTGGACATTAGGTACGATTCTTGTCAGATCCACCGCTACCTTCATCTGAGTTTGAATTCGGTAGCGTCCCGATAACCTGTACGCACTTTGATAGATGTACCGTCCAAGTTAGTTGGCGCAATCCTCATTGTTCACCTCGGGCGCAGTGACAGTCAGCTTGAGCTATCTTAGCTGAAGCTGAACCCTATTTGAAGTCGGGGATTTGTTGAAACAGGAAATCTGTTTAATATGTAGCTGATGATTATCATGACACCGGACAGTATAGCTACATAGAGGCATTCAACCGTCCTGGGTCATATTCCTTCGCTTTTATTATGAAATTGCGGTTGACAGCAATGAACAGTGCGCAATCATACCTTGTCATCAAACGAAGTATTATGCAGATCCAAACTTTCCGAAACAACATATCATCTCGTACTCACGCTGGCTCTCCAACTGAACAACCGTGGAGAGTTCGGGTGGTCGTAGTGGTACAAGACGTTCCTTAACTCTCTCCATCTCATCGGCTCTGCCACAAGATATTTTGATCGAACGAAGATACTGGCTCCTTGAACTGATCATAGCGATGAGGGGGTTCAATAATAACGGGTGTGTGCAGGGAATCCGCAGTAACAGATGCTGCAAATTTGGGAGGAATCTGATAGAAGCAAGGGCATCGAAGAGAAATTTGACTTCCCAGTTCCAGAGTCCAATTTCGAGGGACACCAGACTATCCATCAACAAAAGACAGTCATTGATGAAGAGCTGATTGTGTGAGACAGGACTATGAATGGCTAGGCGGGTAAGGGTGCAACGAGAACGGGAGACAAACTCGTTCATCATCAAGACAACGACATCCATATCAGACTCCAAGTTGGGGCCATCTGAAATCGTCAGATCGTCTAACAAAGGTAGGCGCAGCCACGGAAGTAGATCCGGTGACGATACAAAGAGGCGTCGGACATTGGGTAGATGGATGGGATGAGGGGGGGAGACATCGGGGCCGCGTCCTTCTTTTATGGCAAGATGGCATTCTACGAGAGACTGATAGGCTTCAATGTTGGAAAGATTGCCCATGAATGTCGCCAAATGGGTGATATGAAGAGGAAATATGAAATCGCAGGGCCCACGTGCATGATGTAAAGTCACCTTTTGAAGGCCGGGAGCGTCGAGGAACACAGTTCGAAGATTTTGGGGAAGCCCCTTTATGGATGGTGCGTCGAAGGCTTCATACGAAATTTCCATAGCCAAAGATTCTAGACAAGGCATCTTTCCGCGCGCCACCTTCAGTTGCTCCAACAAAGGCAAGGATAGGTTTAATTCTATGCTCCTCCACCGATATGACTCCTCAAGGATCACGGGAAAGGCTTCAATCGCCGTATCCTCATTTTCGCTGTACCCAACTTCAAACACGATGTCGAGAGGATATTGTATCGAACGATGAATCATGGTTTGTAGTGCAGGTATTGTATCCCGCAACTCCTCCGCCGGACGGCATGTCCCAAATTGCAGGACTACACGCGACCAGAGCTGGGGATAGGATAAAATAACATCGCTCCAAGCACCGCACACATGGCTGAGCTCCCATGGACCCTGTGAGAAATCCAATGCAGTTGGTTCTGTTAATGAAAACGAGGACCCTGGCGGGTTCGACCGCAGCGAAATCTGTACCTCACGAAACACAGCACAAAGAATTTCGCTGGGAAGACGGCGGATTGGGGCTAGTGTTGAGGAATATGTCGCCATGGACCTCTGAACAACATCGCGACGGCGTTGTGTCTCCAATCTTATTTCATCGGTGCGGTCCAGCAAGGCATCGTATACCGAGATCTGCTGTTGAAAGTCCTCGATATTTTGGAGTATCCAATCACGGTCGGTATCAAGGAAAGGTCGTGTTGCACGAAGAATACCAGATATCTGAGCATTCGAAGCATTGGGTGGGAGTACAGGTTCTGGTATGGAACGCGCCACTGCAGCCAAGTGCAACATTGCGTCGGTCGCGTTCATGGTTCCTCTGATTCTCATGATTAGTATTCCCCGGTACACGATACGCAAGGTAGTAGAACGTACTTCTCTTGAATATTCAGCGACTGTTCTTCACGTTGATATCCGTCCTCGGAGTAAATAGAAGATTGATTGTAAGATCAAGATGCGCGGCATCGTCGGACCGTAGATTGACTTCAGTCGGAGTTTGCAATTACTTCCTTCTTACCTTTGAACTACTTGCTGCGGATTGAACATGACTCCGGAGACAAGTAATCATTTTGTTCCGTTTCGCGGGAAGGTTATCTTATGCAGTATATATAGATTTACACACTGCAATGACCCCGCCGCCAGCGGCAGATGCTATATCATACTGGGATGCCTTTATAGCCTCATTCCGTACCGCAACCAGTTCTCCCTCCAGAATACGATTATTCGCAGGTGTTGGGTATCCTTCGTGCAACACGGCCCCTCCTTGATAATGACCGTGACTGGATTCGTCCAAACATTGCACTCCTCGAAGGTCAGCTTCCCGTGTACGACACTCTGATAGATCGACTTCACACGGCCGTTGAGGAGCTGGAGACCTATCGTGCCACGATCCAGAGGGTCTTGAAAGAGTTCTCATCGACACTAGCTCCCATCCACCGCCTTCCAAGCGATGTTCTCCGTTCCGTGTTTGGAGTAAATCAGAAGGATCTTGACGGATGGCCTGAGTGGGCAATTCTTTCAAACCGGCCCACCATCAAATTCTCGCACGATACACTGACACTAGGTCATGTCTGTGCTTCTTGGAGAGACATTGTCGTTTCTTCTCCAGAACTTTGGTCACATATCAGGATCACGTTCCACAGGTTTACAGGGGATAATTCTGGTCTATCTCCGCTGTTGAAAACCATTCTTCCGCTTTCTGGACAACTTCCTCTTGACATACACTTTATGTCGGATCGTAATACCACTGCTGACGAAGCCATCGAAACATTTTCCTTGCTACTAGGAGAGCGCCATCGGTGGAAGAGCGTGTCTCTTAAGCTCCCCTTGGATTTATTGGAACAGCTGAGGACATCCAGTGGAAAGTTGGCATATTTGGAGTCTTTAACACTCATGACTCAGCGCCCACCACTAGATAGCAGGGCATTTCCCTCAGGGGACGTCAGTGATGTTTTTATAGACGCTCCTAGCCTTCGTAAGGTCGTATTGCATGAACGAATCGAGCGCGGCTCTTTCACGCTTCCTTCTCAGCTTACGCATCTGGCTGCATCCTTTGCTGCCGTCCACAATCTCCACACTCATAGTTTACTCGAAGAGTTACATCTCACAGGGGGCTACGGTGCCGATATTGCCTTCCTTCATCGAATCACCCTCCCTAAAGTCCGGCGCCTCTCAGTATCATCCCTGAAAATGCTCCGACACCTGTGTCTACCTTCCTTAGAAGATCTCGCATTCGACCATCAACTCACACGTAAACTTCCGAGAATCTTTGGCTACCTTCATGCAGATCCCATAGCGGCCGGGGCCGTTACTGTTCGCGATTTTATCCGCTCCTCACACTGCTTGCTCACGTCATTAGCCACTGCGATTTCCATCGTATACGCTTCGGACTTCCTTCAAGAGACACTTCCATTACTTGAATCTCTCACGAGCCTAGAATTCGAAATAACCCATGCTTATGAACACAGGTTCTACAATGCCTTGATGTCCCCCAACGTTCTCCCCAATCTCCAATATCTGGTAATGCGTCTACCGCCAGACGGGATGGAGGACATATCCCAAGACGCGTTATCTGCAATGTTGGCTTCGCGTGGCCAGCATCCTCTTTCCGTCAGGATTGATTGCCCCAACATGCCCAACAATAGACATGTTGATGTTCTAAACACACTTGAGCCACTCCGGCAGCTCGGAGTAGACGTGAGAGCAGCGGATATGAGACCCTCGATTGGCATCGAATTCGGAGATTTTGCGTAGGTGAGGACGATCTTAACTGTCTGGCGTACGAGTAACAGTTCATATAATATATGATCATGGAGTATATATAGACTGTTATGATACCTCGAGTCTGATGTTTTCGGTTCCGTAGCAGTTATTGCCTTGTGAATCATTTTATTTATTCCTGCCTGTAGTACCATTGGCTTGCTGGCACAGTGACAATGCACATAGAAGGACTGTCACAGGACTAGCGCGTAAAATGATCTCACGCTCTGACCATGATCGCGTCACCTGGGGTCCGTGCACGATACTCCACCACTTCGCCAACCCTGCTTTGGCAACTTCAGGCCTACGCTTACGGTTTCTTGGATCTTTATGGTATATCTAAATAATCCTTCTTCGTTCTTCGTATACTAATTTTAAAGGGTGCCAGATCACAAGACGGTATCCTTCTACAACTCAGACCCTGGCCACGCTACCTTCACCAAGCGAACGACGAAGCACCCACTCACCCCATCGCCGCGTCGCTCGAAACTGTAACTAATCCTGATGAACGTATAGGACGACGAAGGTCGTAACTGTCTATTTGTGGACTCGCAGACGTCTCGTCAGTGCCCCCCAAAGTATCGGGAGTCTTTTGGTGATAATCTCATATTCAGGCATTAGATGGTGAGAGCTTGTTCAGGTCTACTTCACACAGCATGCTAATATACGACACCCACCAGCTTCTGTGCAGCAGAGTTTCACCCATCTTTCTCCTCCCTGCGCCTTCACCTAGAAGAATTTGGAGACCATCGCATCGACTTACAACAGCTTTTGCCGTTTGATGTACATAGTCCCTACTCAACATACCGATTCTCATCAACCATTAGACCATGGCTAGAGATCTCCAATTCACTCTGCGAGTCGGATCTGGTAGTAATGTGTCTTTAGACTCGATGCTACTCCCGCTGCCCGTGCCAGGGTTAGCCATTCTGACATTTTACGAATGAGATTTTCATACCCCCCCTGAACATGGTGTCTGAAGAAGTACCGACGATATATCGGCTCAATATTATTCATAGCTTCGCAGACGACTTGCTACAAATTGACAATGCCCTGCTCCCGTCAGTCCATCGACATCGACCGACTTCATGATTCCATCAAACTATTCGCCTCCTTGCAGGGAGATTCCCGGCTGCGTTTTTCATTTAGATGCAGTCCCACATCCTGGCGCATCCAGTGTTCATTGGGATGGACTGGCGTGCAGGTACAAAATGTACGATTTCATGACAAGGTTGTCAGGTATTGGAGTCGCTTCCAGATCTCCAAGGTATGTAAAAACTCCTCCGAATAGAAATTCTATTGGCGCGCGGGATCAGTCAAGTGCTTCGCACTTCTGCATTTTCAGTAGGACGATGATTGGGACCGAATCTGCGAATGCGATACGACGGGCGCTTAGAAGATTTCCTCTTGCCTCACCGCTTCATTATCAACTACGACGAGATACCCGTGGGAATCATTTGGTGGGCTGATCACGTAGGATCGTCATATTCAAAGCTAACGAGCCGACTTCCGACGAAGGACAAAGTACCGCAGTCGTTTCCATGACTGAATTACATTTGGTCTGCGTTTTCTTTTATCGGAAGCGATACATCCATCCTGGTGGATCCAGGACCATGTGTCGTGAACTATCTGCCGGACGCATCTCTCCTCAGCATCTTCGAACTCACAAGTGACTTTTTTGGCCAAGGCTATCCCTCCATAGTGAGGAGGATAAGCCACGTTGGCGAGAGATCGCGGTAGCGTCTCCAAAAAGAGGCTAGTACCAATGTTTACAGCGGGCTCGCATTGATCAATATGCTTCTTATTCACTCATAGTCGACTTATGGCTGACCATTCCCAATGTTGAATCTTCCTGGGTCCTACTCCTTGAACCCATAACCTGCTCTCCGTTCCGCTAGCCGGTACTCTCAGTCGATGTCGACAGGGACTCCGACTGGGAGGCACCCTCTCCCACAACATGCTTTTACATATCTTCGTTAGTTCAACGTTTCATCTTGATAGCGAAGCTCTCGAGTGTGCGTTTCACAGTGGAGGCCAGTGCATTTTTAGCTGGTGGAGAACGGGATCTTAAAAGGTTCTGGCTTAGCAAAGTCTTTCCCGGTCCTTAGAAGGCTGTCAGTAAAATGGTATGTAAAATGTTTCCTCTATAGAACAATGGACTTACATACGTAACTTCTCGTTTTACAGCGCGCAAACCGAGGGCATAAAAACGGAAGCATCATAAGGTCTCGTTCTAGGCTATTAAAAATGCACCAGCCTCTGCAGTGTTTGAGGCATCCCTGAATCCCCCGTCTCCACCACCGCCGCAGGCCATCAGCACGCTGCATCTGATATAGCAGTTTGGAGAATATCCCATAGAATACGGAGCTTCCGACGAGGATTGCCATGGTTAACGCAATGCTCGGTATTCATCTCGTGCCGTCCTACCGTATCCAGCGAAACCTGAAGTCGGGGATTCAGGGAACAATTTCAGTGTCGACTGGTTGTCGCTTCAAGTATACCCTGTTCCGATTTTTTGAAAGGTTTCATCACGCGACTAATTTTTTTTACAAGAACAGTGCTGGGCTACGCAGAAATGAGACCTGATGTTTCCGAGGCACACGAAGATCCTGGCTGCGATGCGCGACGCTTGATTGGTATATTGATATAATATCCGTTTAGTATGCGACCGGTAATTATAACGCTGAACAATATAGGTACTCTATCCTCAATATCTTTTGTTATGTAATTGCTTCATGGTGTAGACTGCAATAAATAGTACACAACCGTACTTGGTCATTCAATGAGGTACTACGTGGATTCAAACTTTCCAAAACAGCCCATCACGTCGTACTTAGAACCTCTCTCCGCGAGGACAACCATGGGGAGTCCAGGTGGCCATAGTGGTGCAAGACGTTCATTAACTCTCTCTGCATCATCGACTCTGACACAAGATATTCTGATCGAACGCAGATACTGGCTTCGTGAATTGATCATAGCAGTAAGGGGGTCCAATAATGACGGCCCTGTCCAGGGAATCCGCAATGACAGATGCTGCAAATTTGGGAGGAATCCGATAGAAGCGAGCGCACCGAAGGGCACTTCAACTTCCGCGTTCCAAAGTTCAATTTCGAGCGACACCAGACTGTCCATCAGCACGAGACACTCTTTGATGAAGACCTCACTGTGTGAGACGGGATTATGAATGCCTAGGTGGGTAATGGAACAACGAGAACGGTAGACGAACTCGTTCATCGTCAAGACAACGACATTCATATCGTACTGGGAACTGGGACCATTTGAAATCGTCAGATCCTTCAAGGAAGGTAGGCACAAGCACGAAAGTAGATCCGACGACGATACCAAGAGACGTCGAACATTGGGAAGGTAGATGGGATGAGGGGTGGAGATATCGAGACCAGGTATTGCGTGTAAAACAAGGTGGCATTCTACGAAAGACCGATAGGCTTCAATGTCAGAAACATTGCGAATGCACGTCGCCAGATGGGTGATATGAAGAGGAAATATGAAATTTCTGGGCCCACGGGTATGATGTAAAATCACCTTTTGAAGGCGAGGGGCATCAATGAACACATTTCGAACATCTTCGGGCAGCTCCTCTACGGATGGGAGGTCGCACGGAATTTCATAGTCAAAGATTCCAGACAAGGGATCTTTCCACGTGCCGCCTTCAATTGCTCCAACAAAGACAAGGGTAGGTTAAATTCCATACTCCTCCACCGATATGACTCCTCAAGGACCACGGGAATGGCTTCAATCGCCGCATCCTCATTTTTGCTGTACCCAGCTTCAAACACAATGTCGAGAGGATATTGTACCGAACGAAGAATCATGGTTTGGAGTGCAGGTACTGTATCCCACAAGCCTTCCTCCGCCGGACAGTATGTCCCATATTGCAGGACTATACGTGACCAGAGCTGGGGATAGGATAGAATAACATCTCTCCAAACACCACACACATGGCTGAGCAACCATGGACCCTGAGAAAAGTCCAGTCCGGCTGGTTCTATTGATGGTCCCGAGAGCTCCTGCCGGTTCCACCACTGCGAAATCTGTACCTCGCGAAGCACGGCACGAAGAATTTCGGTGGGAAGACGGCGGATTGGGGCTAGTGTTGAGGAATGTGTTGCCATGGATCTTTGAACAACATCGCGATGGCGTTGCATATTCGATCTGACTTCATCGATACGATTTAGCAAGGCATCGTACACCGAGAGCTGCTGTTGAAGGTCCTCGATATTTTGGAGTATCCAATCACGATCGGTATCAAGGAAAGGTCGCGCGGCGCGAAGAATTTCAGAGATCTGAGAATTCAGAGCATTGGGTAGGAGTACATGATCAGGTATCGAACGTGCCACTGCGTCCAGGTGCAACATGGTATCGGTCGCGTTCATGGTTCCCCTGTTTCTCTAATTAGCATTATCTGTTACACAATACGCAGGGCAGTAAAACGTACTTCTCTTGAATATTCGGTGACTCTTCTTCACGTTGATATCCGTCCTCGGAGTAAGTAGAAGATCGATTGTAAGATCAAGATAGCGCGGCATCGTCGGACCGTAGATTGACTTCAGTCGGAGATTTGCGATTACTTCCTTCTTACCTTTGAACTACTTGCTGCAGATTGAACATGACTCTAGAGACAAGTATTTATTTTGTTTCGTCTCGCGGGAAGGTTAACTTATGCAGTACCTATAGATTTACACACTACACTGACCCCGCCGCCAGCGGCAGATGCTATATCATACTAGGATGCCTTTATACATTCCATACCACAACCAGTTCTCCCTCCCGAAAAAGACTATTCACGGGTGTTAGGTATCCTTCGTGCAATACGGCCTCTCCTTGATGATGACCGTGACTGGATTCTTCCAAACATTGCACTCCTCGAAGGACAGCTTCCCGTGTACGACACTCTGATAGATCGACTTCATGCGGCCGTTGAAGAGCTGGAGACCTATCGCGCCACCATCCAGAGGGTCTCGAAAGAGTTCTCATCGATACTAGCTCCTATTCGCCGCCTTCCAAGCGATGTTCTTCGTTCCGTATTTCGAGAAACTCAGAGTCAGAATCCTGATCGACAGTCCTTATATTATCACCGGCCTACCATCAGATTCATGCACGGCACACTGACCCTAGGTCAAGTCTGTGCTTCCTGGAGAGACATCGTTGTTTCTTCTCCAGAACTTTGGTCACATTTCAGAATGACGTTTCCCTGTTTCACAGTAGATAATACTGGTCTATCTCTGCTCTTGAAAGCTATTCTTCCGCTTTCTGGACAACTTCCTCTTGATATGCGCTTTATATCAGAACGTAATACCACCACTGACAAAGCCATCGAAGCATTTTTCTTGTTACTAGGAGAGCGCCATCGGTGGAGGAGTGCGTCTCTGAAACTCCCCTTTGACTTGTTGCAACAGCTGAGGGCATCCAGTGGAAAGCTGGCATATTTGGAGTCTTTAATACTCATGACTCCTAACCCACCGATGGAGACTAGGATATTTCCCCCAGGGGACGTCAGTGATGTTTTCATCGACGCTCCTAGCCTTCGAAAGGTGGTATTGCATGAAGTCGAGTGCGGCTCCTTCGCATTTCCTTCTCAGATTACGCATCTCGCCGCATCCTTTACTGCTATCCACAATCTTTATACTCTTAGTCTACTGGAAGAGTTACATCTCGGAGAAAGGCACGACGATACTGCCTTCCATCAGCGTATCACCCTCCCCAGAGTCCGGCGCCTCTCAGTATCATCCCTGAAAATGCTCCGACACCTATGTCTACCTTCCTTAGAATATCTCACATTCGATCACTATTCCTCAAATGAACCTCCGGATTTCTATGCCCATCTTAATGAAGATGCCACAGCGGCGTCGACCCTTGCTATTAGCGACTTTATCTGCTCCTCCCACTGTTCGCTCACGTCATTAGCCACCACTTCTTCCATCATATACGCTTCGAACTTCACTCGAGAGGCACTTCCATTGCTTGAATCTCTCACAAGCCTAGAATTCCAAATTATCCAACTTTATGAACGCAGGTTCTACGATACCCTAATGTCCCCCAACGTTCTCCCCAATCTCCAATATCTGACAATGCGTCTGCCATCAATGCGGATGGACGACGTATCCCAGGACACCTTATCCGCAATGTTGGCTTCGCGTGGCCAGCATCTTCTTTCCGTCAGGATTGATTGCCCCATCATGCCCAACAATAGACATGTCGATGTTCTGAACACACTTGAGCCACTCCGGCAGCTCGGAGTAGACTTGAGAACAGTAGCTATGAACTCTGACTCGATTGGCATCGAGTTCGGAAATTTTGCGTAGGTGAGAACGTTCTTGACTGTCCGGCGTACGAGTAGCACTGCTGTTCATATAATGTATGATCATAGGATATATGTAGACTGTTAGTATGGCACCTCCCTGTCGGACATTTACAGCGTATATATGCAGCATGAACAGGAGTCTTGAGACGACTGATAAAATCACCTTCCTTCGGCAGTTATTATGCTTCATGTCACTGAGTCCGGTCCAACAGGCGACGACACAAGTGTGCTCTACAAGTCAACGGGGCCACAAAGCCATTGCGTTACGGAGAACCTGCCCCGGCCATATGACTCTACGCCTAGGGAAGTCCAAGCTCACTCACAAATGAACTCTGATGCGGAACAACGTCGAAGGCCGGAAACATCTCACCAGAACATACTGCAGACACAAGCCGGGGGGCAATACGAATTTCGAAAGAGATGGAAAGACAACTCACGCGTAATGCCCCATTGATAACGCGACTCGGGCATCTTCAGCGCCCTCACCTATTGACGAACTATCATGTTTTGTTTTCTTTCTTCCACCTTGCACTCCCAAATGTTCTTGAAATATGAACACGAAGCTCGGCTCAGGATCGTAAGCACGGCAACATAAGTCTAAGTATCAAGGAATAGTCAGCGAAAAAATCGAGATGCAACTTACGAAGCATACCTTTCCAGCACCGGTATGAGCACAAAGAAGAGTAGGCTCATCGTTGCCAAACGCAATGGGGGTAAAACTTGCTCTGAACGCGGTTAAGCTCGGGAACGCTCGGGCCCAGGGTGACAATTTTGATATGGGAATCAGTTCACCTTCAACGACAGGTTTCTGTTCCGGAGGTTTGAAGGAGCCGTCACTTCTTGCTGGACATGAGGTGACTGCCCAGACTGAAAGCCATACTCTCCGTTCGCTTTATCTGAACTGTCGACATAAGTAAGATGAACATATTGAGATGAAAAACAGGTACCTGAGAGAGAGAGAGTGCAGCCTATCATGTCACCCTTGTCCAAAAATCGTAGATCATCACTTGTCTCGGTAGTCGAGGAGTGGATTTCGTAGTCTCGGAGACAAGAATGGAGAACACCGAAGAGGCTTTATTGACAGCAGTGACTGGAGTACACATCAGTGACCGACGATGTCCCTGTCGGCGTACCCGAATGTTCTCACGCCCCGACCATCATCACCACGACGGGCGAAATGGAACCTGTCGACAGATCAGCCTTCTTCAGCCTAATTGCCCTCACGAACCCACAGACGTACTGAGCGTCGACGGACTATAAGGAGCTCCCCATCAAACACGAGTGACCAAGCGCAACCAGACAGTAAAAGATTCTCAGTCGCTGGGATTATCCGCAACGCTAGTGCTGACACGGGCGTCTCGTTAGCGCCTCAAAGTTTTGGCAGAGTACTCGGTGGTTCATTTGGCGTGAAAGCATTGATTTCAGGCATTGGTGAGATCTTCCCAGACTTTCTTCGCTCGTCATTCTAACGCACATATGACAGCCACCACTGTCTAACACCCAGTAGTATGCTCTTTACGGCCAAGTCTTAGGCCTATCATCTTCTCTCGTTTTCTTCACCACTTTTCCACGGCGAGAAGACTAGGCGTCCACCCCTCCTTTCCGAGATACCGCGGACTGGCCCCAATACCATGCAGGATTCTGAATGGAGAGTTGGAGACTGGATTCATCGTTAAGACACTGAAGAACCAGGAAGAAAGAGACGCTGGCGACATGCGGGAGTGGGATAAGATGGTACGAGCGTAATGCATGCGGGTTTTCGTTTTTGACGCCGACTGTATAGGTTGTTGCATCACATGCGATGTACCGCGATTGAAAAAACTCGTTGGTCTTACAAGGAAGCCGGCTTTTGGTTTCTGTACCATGATATCAGGAACCGTTGAGTTTTTCTCTCAGCCAATTTCTTCGACGTACTAAACGTGATACTTAGGCAAAGGCATCTCTGCGGGTTGGAGGATTGTCCCATGATCACATATGACAATTCTGTTGCGGATTCAATTGCCAGTCTATCGTTCGACCGGTACGGGGTCAGGTATAATCCTTGTCAAACTCACCGCTACCTTCGTCTGATTTTGACCTCAGATGCACCATCGAAGTTGGTTCCTGTTGGTAGAGGCCGTCTCAGTTGCGCGGGTGTCATGTCTTCACTGGTCGAAAAGCGCTGCTTCATTTCGTTGTGGTGGTGCATCCCTCTGCGGCGTCAGCAGGAGCTTTGGGCACTTTACCTTTTCGTCATCTGCAATCATCATTATCCATTTCAAGCACCTTCGGAGTCAGATCGGGCCATCCCGCCAAAGTCGAATCCTGTTCGAACTGGGGTGAAATGGCAGGAACTGATTTCGACGTCCATTGCCTGACGATCCCTACGAAGGATCCAGCCCACGCGCCGCTTATCAAAATTCATGCAAGGCAACTTCCACCAGACAATGGCGTCGCGGTTTTCGTCCATGATATGAAAAATGTAGTCCAAGTTTCGCAGTCGCACAGGTTGGACTCGGAGCCAAGAATGGAGAGCACTAGTGATCGGGTCTGAGTATACCTCAGGGATCTTTGTCGGCTTGGGATTTTATGTATCCAGCGCCTCTACACCAACCCCGCCCTCGTCGTCCGACTCATTTCCATTCTCAAACCCCCCTTTCCCCTCTTCGTCGAAACCCACCCTTGGTCGTCAAACACTGCTCTATATCGGCATCTAACACCGGCTTGGTTCGTCCTAAGCGAGAAGTGTTTGCAAGCTAGTGTCGCCGGGGCTGGGTTTCACTGCCGGGTCCCGAATAGGGCGAGCGCGTACACGCTCTAACCGTCATCATGATCGTGTTACCTGGCCGCAAATGTTCCTCAAGCTCCCAGTTAGCCGCTGCTTGTTCTCGTTCCCTTGACCGCTGGATATCGAATGTTTACCTTCCCTTCTCCCTCGGACCGGCACCAACATAGCACCAGAGAATCGGAGACTCGTTAAAGAGGCAGGAAGGGATAGACGCCGGAGACGTGGGTGTCAGTTAATCCATTCGCAGTTTCGCCGTCTTTGACACGGCAATTACATGTACACAGATTATTGCACCAAACACGGATTTACAAGACTGAATCTCATTGACACGACGATGGCATTACCCTTTCGGCGAGCTGATCACGAATGATTCGTTATATTCAAACCTAACGAGTTGACTTCGATGAAGGACGGAGTTCATGGAGTAATCTCATTTGGTCTACGTTTAACGACGTGCGCTTGATGTCATGTCAACCATGGCCAATACCCTGGACGTGCTTTGATAGATGCACCATCCAACCCGGCTCCCCGTCGGGACGGATCCTCAGTTGTGCAGGACGAGTCTAGGATGTCGTGCCTTTACCGGTCAAAAAGCATGGTTCTAGTCTGTTGTGTAGATGGTTCAGCCCTGTCCATATCGATGATGAATTCCGAGAGGAACGCTTCGGGGACTGGATGACTGCGGGCCGCGATACTTACTTCGACAGAATGGATAGCCTATATCTGTAATACGGTGGCAGGAGCTTTGGGCGCTTTGCCTCTTCGTCATTAGCGCAATCTTCGGTATTCATTTCGAGCGCAGCTTGTGCCGTCCCACCGTATGCAACGAGACCTGACCCTATTTGAAGTGAGGATGCATTGAAACAGGAAACAATCACTGCTTGGACCGGATTCTTTATGGGATGAAAATGTTGACTTTCCTTTCCATTTGCGTGCCGCAAAAACGAGATATAAATCACACAATGAAAAACTTGCTCTATTTAGCACTCCTTTCCCCTGCCAAAAATTGCTGCTTTTGTGCGAATGAAAAGCGGTTTCCTTTGTTCTGACTGCGGGGAACGCCTTTTCTAATACGTTTTTCGGGCTCTTTTCTTTACTTTTAAAAAGTACGTAAATGATCCAGCCTTTCATCTTGTTTTCTGTACTCGTTTTTATGGTTAGAAGATGAAATGAAACGTCGCAACATGTTAAGACCTCGCTTTCCTGATCAGAAGACGTATTGGCCCCAGTAGTGGATTTCGGTGTCGGCAAACGAAGACTGGTTGTTGCTTCAAGTAAACCCTGTTTGGATTATTTGAGAGGTGTTGCTACGCGGCTAATCTTTGTTCAAGAACGGTGTTGAGCTACGCAGAACTGGTGTTTCCGAGGTATACAATGATCCCAGCTGTGATGCGTGACACTTGGGTAATCCAACATCTGCGTAGTATGTGGCCGATAAGTATCATGGAAGAGACATAGAGGCTTTCCCACATCAGTCATGTTCCTTCTATGAAATTGCAACGTGATGTAGACTGCAACAAATAGTATACGACTGTAGTTCGTCATCCAACAAAGTATTATGTGTATTCAAACTTTCCAAAACACCATACCATCTTGTACTTAAAATCTCTCTCCGAGAGAACAGCCATGGGGAGTCCAGGTGGTCGTAATGGTGCAAGACGTTTCTCAACTCTCTCCACATCATCAGAACTGCTACAAGATATTCTGATCGAACGAAGATGTTGGCTTCGTGAACTGAACATATCGGTAAAGAGGTCCAATGATGACGGCTGTGTCCAGGGAATACGCAGTGACAGATGCTGTAAATTTGGGAGGAATCCGACAGAAGCAAGCGCATCAAATACAGCTTTAACTTCCAAGTTCCAGAGCCCAATTTCGAGGGACACTAGACTGTCCATCAACAAGAGACAGTCATTGATGAATATCGGATCGTGTGAGACGTAATTATGAATGGCTAGGCGGGTAAGAGTGCAACGAGAACGGTAGACAAACTCGTTCATCATCAATACAAGGACACTCATATCCAACCGGAAGTTGGGACCATTTGAAATTGTCAGATCGTCTAACGAAGGCAGGCGCAGCCACGGAAACAGCTCTGGTGACGATACAAAGAGACGTCGGACATTGGGAAGGTAGATGGGATGAGGGGGAGAGATATGGGGACCAGGTCCTTCTATAACAAGATGGCATTCAACGAGAGATTGATAGGTTTCAATGTTGGAAAGATTGCCCATGAATGCCGCCAAATGGGTGATATGAAGAGGGAATATGAAATCGCAGGGCCCATGTGCATGATGTAAAACCACCCTTTGAAGGCGGGGAGTGTCGATGAACACAGTTCGAACATCTTCGGGCAGCGCCTCAGGCCGCTCTTCTATGGATGGTGGGTCGTAGGCTTCGTACGAAACTTCCATAGTCAAAGACTCCAGACAAGGGATCTTTCCGCGCGCCGCCTTCAATTGCTCCAACAAAGGCAAGGGTAGGTTTAATCGCATGCTCCTCCACCGGTATGACTCCTCAAGGATCACAGGAAAGGCTTCGATCGCCATATCCTCATGTTCGCTGGACCCAAGTTCAAACACAATATCGAGAGGAAGCTGCGCCGAACGAAGAATCATAGTTTGGAGTGCAGGTACTGTATCCCGCAACTCCTCTGCCGTACGCCATGTCCCAAATTGCAGGATTATACGCGACCAGAGCTGGGGATAGGATAAAATAATGTCTCTCCAAGCGCCACACACATGGCTGAGCTCCCATGGAGCCTGTGAGAAATCCAGCGCAGCTGGTTCTGTTAATGGAATTGAGGCCTCCGGGGGGTTCCACCGCAGCGAAAGCTGTATCTCGCGAAACACGGTACGAAGAATTTCGGTGGGAAGACGCCTGATTGGGGCTAGTGTTGAGGAATATGTTGCCATGACCCTTTGAACAATATCGCGACGGTTTTGTATCTCCGATCTGACTTTATCCATGCGGTCTAGCAAAGCATCGTATACCGAGATCTGCCGTTGAAGGTCTTCGATATTTTGGAGTATCCAATCACGATCGGTATCAAGGAAAGGTTGTGTTGCACGAAGAATGCCCGATATCTGAGAATTCAAAAAATTGGGTGGGAGTACAGGCTCTGGTATTGAATGCGCCACTGCGTCCAGGTGCAACATTGCATCGATCGCATTCATGGTTCCTCTAATTCTCAAAATTAGTATGCTCTGTTACACAATACGCAGGGCAGTAAAACGTACTTCTCTAGAATATCTGGCGACTGTTTTTCAGTAGTAGTAGATCGATTGGAAAAGATAGAAAGGCGACCCGGCATTATCGGACCGTAAATGAGCTTGAGTCGGAGTTTGCGATTTGTTCCCGGGCCGAGTTCGCGATAATTCTTACCTGCAAGTTTGAACTACCTGCTGCACGTTGAACATGAGTCTGGAGACAAGTAATTATTTTTTCCCGTCTCGCGAGAAGGTCAACTTATTCAGTAACTATAGATTTACACGCTACGCCAGCCCTGCTGCCAGCGGCAGATGCACTATCATACTGGGATGCCTTTATACATTCCATACCACAACCAGTTCTCCCTCCCGATGACGGATGCTCACTAGTGCCAGGTGTCCTTCGTGCAACACGGCCTCTCCTTGATAATGACCGTGACTGGATTCTTCCAAACATTGCACTCCTCGAAGGACAGCTTCCCGTGTACGACATTCTGATAGATCGACTTTACATGACCCTTGAAGAGCCGGAGGCCTATCGCGCTACGATCCAGAGGGTATCGAAAGAATTCTCATCGACCCTAGCACCCATTCGCCGCCTCCCAAGCGATGTTCTCCTGGCTCCGTTCCATGTTTCGAGAAATTCAGAGCGATCTTGATGGATGGGGGTCAAGTTGCCAGTGGCCCCGGGCCACCATCAAATTCATGCATGATACACTGACACTAGGTCATGTCTGTGCCTCCTGGAGAGACATTGTAGTTTCTTCTCCAGAACTTTGGTCACATTTCAGGATCACGCCCCCAGTCCGACAGTAGATAATCCTGGTCGATGTCCGCTCTTGAAATCCATTCTTCCACTTTCTGGACAGCTTCCCCTTGACATATGGTTTACGTCAGATGCTGGGACCAGCTCTGGCGAAGCCATCGAAGCACTTTCCTCATTACTGCAAGAGCGCCATCGGTGGAGGACTGCGTCTCTGAAACTCCCCTTCGACTTGTTGCAACAGCTGAGGGCATCCAGTGGAAAGCTACCATGTTTGGAGTCTTTGACACTCATGACTCCGTCCATACGAACGAATGGGAGGTTACTTCCTTCAGGGGATGTCAGTGATGTTTTCATCAACGCTCCTCGCCTTCGCAAGGTGGTATGGCATCAATCAATCAGGTACGGTTCCTTGGCATTTCCTTCTCAGATTACGCACCTCGCCATATCCCTTACTTCCACCCACAATCTTCATACTCATACTCTACTCGAAGAGTTACATCTCGAAGTAAAGCACGATGACGATACCGCCTTACTTCATCGTATCACCCTCCCGAAAGTCCGACGCCTCTCAGTATCCTCCATAGAAATTCTTCGACACCTGTGTCTACCTTCCTTAGAAGATCTCGCATTCGACCATTATTCCATGGGTGAACTGCTCTTTGCCTATGATATTGTAGAAGCAGCGGTTGGAACCCTTAACGACTTTATTCACTCCTCCCATGTTCCCTCACGTCGTTGGCTACTAGGACGTCCATCGTATACGCTTCGAACTTCATTCAAGAGACACTTCCATTACTTGAAGTTCTCACAAGCCTAGCGTTCGAAATTGACGACGTTTCCGAACCCAGCTTCTACGATACCTTGATATCCTCTAACATTCTCCCCAATTTACAATTTCTGATAATGCATCTGTCGACACTAAGGATAGAGGACGTATTCCAAGACGCCTTATCTACAGTGCTGGCTTCGCGTCACCTTTCCGTCAGGATTGAATACTCCTTCATGTATGGCAATAAGCATCTTGAGCTACTCCGGAAGCTCGGAGTAGACCTAAGGGTGGACGATATGGAGAGCTCGTTTCGCATTAGATTCGGAAATTTCGCGTAGGTCAAGATGTTCTTCAGCGTCCGGTGTGCGAGTAACCGTGCATTAATTCTATGAGCATTGAATGATTTCTGTAAAGTATTATTACTCCTCTGAGTCTGATAATAGCTGCGTATATATGCTGCACGAACAGGAGTCGCGCCGGTTATCGAGCTAAGGCTCACTTCTCTTCTCACCAAGCTAGGTCAAACACTGGAAGAATTTCGTTGACATCCATTCTTCAACGTGACGATACGTGTGCTCCACAAGTCGACGAAACCACAAAACCATTGAGTGAGCTTACGGAGAACTTTGCCCAGCCGTATGACCCCACTGACATCTGCTCCTTAGTGGGAACTGCTCTACATCAAACAATGTTGTCGTCGTACGGTAGGTAGGTAGGCAGGTAGTATTACATGGCAGTGTCCACACAGTGAACGCCGGTCCCAGACATTACGTACACGACAAAGGAAGTAAGTAAGCAGTAAATATATTACAACTTTCATCAATACGACGCCCAGACCCAACTCCCCGTACGAATGTCACCATATCTTTAGCACCTAACATTATCACCGTCGTATCATCCAAGACTCTATCTCGCCATGCCTCGTCTCGCATTTCCCAAGTATTGGCTTGACTGGCCGGTCTCGGAGAAGGAGTGTCGAGAAGCACGCAGTCTCAGTAGTATGGACCTCTCAAATCGCGATATCTTCGCGGCCCACTCTTCCTTTCCGTAGCATCCCAACCATGACTTTGACTGAAAAATATAAGTAGAGAGGTTCCATGCTCTGTCACGCATAGATCGTCTCAATTTCCTTGTTATAGACGACTAGCAGCGGAAAAGCCTGCAGAGAATCCAAAAGGCGCGTCGGAGTAGGGAATTCTTTGAGACGAATGAGATGCTTGAAAGCCTAGTGTCGGACTGAAGCCACCGGTCAGAGATGATGGAGATATAATAGTTGGGAGGTACGAGCTCAAACATGGGAACCGTGAAGTTAATTCTGCAGCATAACGTTGGCTGTATCCAAAATGATTCGGCGTCGCCACAAATCTTCTTATTCCTACGAAAGGAAAGATCAAGACGCAGGTGAGAGGCGGAACTCAAGTTTGAAGCCTGGTGATAATATCAGAACCCCTGCCTACGATAACAAAGTGATTTACGTACTGAAGCTTAGGGAAGCTGTGGGCGAGTTTTCCCACATTTGCAATTCTGATGAGCTCACTGATATCGAAAACACCATTTAACACTCGAAACGGAATAAGAGTAGTAATGACTCACAAGATCGGGACACCGACACCATGGCCATTGGCCCAAAGTAAGTTCGAACCGTCTTTCCGTTAAAAAATGCGCGATTTGTTTACCTTCAGCCTTCCTTACAATCCCTGAATGAAAATCTATCGGAGAGGCGTCATCGTCCACCTGGTGCAAAGTCTCAGCACTAATGCCGAAGACAGCAATGCAGGACACGACTTACGTTGGTTTTCTACCACCCTACAGAGTTCGAGGGCTGCCTTCCGGTCTAAATATCAAGGAATGGTCAGCCACGAAATCAAGACACAAATGAGCAAGTCAACCATTGCAAAGCTTTCTGGTAACATGATGAAAATTGGGAACTGTGAACGGGCATGGCGATCCCCCGCTATTTGGCGAAGAGTCCAGTCTATGCCCTTCCCGTGCATAGCGACTTGAACGTCGGCACGCCCATTCTGTGAGCCTGGTGCACCAGATAATGACGCGAGGTTTGTCGTGATAAAATGGGGTAGTCGAAGATTCGCAGAGGAGGCTTTGTCGGCAGCAGTGACCGTGACCGGGGCAAAATTGTCGATTTCGGATTTTGCAAATTCAGCGCTTTTACGCCCATTTTGTCGTCGTCCCTGTCCTCTTCATCAACCCAGCTCTGAGCGAGAAGAGGTGTTTTGAATTTCGGTACGAGCGGGGACTTGTGTCGCTGCATTTGCTCTATTCTGATTTCTTTCATTCACTTCAGTGATGATTATTATTTTGATCTGTCCGCGGAGAATTTGGAGTATAAAGAGAGAGGTGGAATGGGTTATAAATCCCATCTCCCATCCCTTCCTTTCTGTCCTCCCCTCTCTCTCTACCTCTGCCTACGAGCAAGGCCTATGACGTTGTGCCGAAATCCCGTGCTCGTGTGATGCGTTCGTTGACTTCGTGGGCCTGGCCTGGCCTGGCTTTGTGACGGGTCGTCACGCGAGCTTTGACCTCCATCATCGACTTTGACGCGCATGGTAGGGCTTGTTCTTACACTCTTGCTCTCCCTTTCATTGACTTGTTCTTCAATAGATTTGTATAACCGTTACCCTCAAGACTTGCAATGATAAAACGGCCCAGTCCTGGCTCGTTTCCTTCACTGGTAAGCCATTTTCTTTCATTTCTGATGATTCGTTATCTAAGGGGACATTTATGCAGGCATTGACTTGATGACTGGAATACACCCGGGAGCCGAGGTTGACTAGAATATGGAGATTTGAAAGGTACGTTCATTTATCTTGTACGAGAGTTGGGCGTGCTGATAACCATTGTAGGCTCAACACTGCCCTCAAATGCATAGCGCAACAGGCGGAGACTCGCCGCCGCGGCCAACGTCTCGACATCGGCCTTGTTTAGGGATGATAGCGCGGTGGGACAGGGTTCCAAGGTGAGCACCTTAGTTTTTCATTTTGATTTTTTCCGTCAACAGACCTTTTGCAGACGTTAACGTGAACGAACTCAAGATGTATTGGCAGTGAGATCGCCAAGGTATGCTTCTACTTCATCTATTTTGCATTGGATGTACTCAGCAGTCAAATTCAGGCAGTCGTCCTCGATTCCTGTAAGCAACGTCTCACGCTTACAGCCAAAATAATACACTGCCGTCACTATTCACCGGATACGCCAACGGAGGGAAGATGGGATAGGATGACCCGAGGTATGTTACACTTGCTTTGGGTGAATCTTGACTGGGTGACTGACTCGTTGCGCTAGGTCCCCGGAGTGCGAGACGTCGCTTTGATGAACGGCGTTGAGATGATAGGCGCAGATTCGCTTCGTTGAGGTCATGGGGCGGTGCGTTGACCTCGGATCGAGGCTCTGAAGGATACACGGCATAGGAGGGGTCGTCGATGTCCGCAGCAGGAGCATGTGCATGAAGTCTGAGAGAGTACGTCTCCGGCATTCTATGGGTATATCAGTGTAATGACGAGAAGATACTTGGTAGGGAAGGTACGGCAGCATCCGCGGAGTCTACGTCACTCACGGTACTCGATCCGGACGGAAATACAAGCGTGTTTTCTCTTTCTCGCAACGGTCCTCTTCAACGACGTGAACCGCGCCTTTCATCCGAACACGTCAGTCCAAGAATTTCCGTTCTAGAATTGAACTTGTTGATCACCAACCGTATTCTTGCAATGGCCCTGCACGCGAACAGTTCCACGACATTTCTCGAGTTTATACCATTTCTTCGCGGTAATAAGTATTTTCCTGTATGATATTCCATCTCGGCGAAGAATTCTTGATATAAATGGTGGGGATAGGACAAGCTTCAAATGACATCTCCATCCCTTCCTTTCCTCCCTCCCTTCCCTCCTCCTCGTATTCTCTTCTCACTCTGGTCTAGCAATGATGTCATCGGCGCGTCCCTCATGGTCGTTGATGGATTCGTTGATTCTGTGACGCTTGTCACGATGCGAGCGTCAACCTGTACCACGACCATTTAGTTGGATGCTCAAGCTGATCAAGGCATGAAAGCGTACTCTGCAATGTTCCCTTCCTGTTTACTGACTTTTATGCAGTGTTTCCTTTCATCTCGTCAAGATCAAGGTTCAGTACGAGTACCAAGGTAGGTATCGCCTCGAGATTATCTGATTGATTGCATACCAATATTGATCTTTAGCCATCCCCGTTTATGGACTGGCGAGCGACGATAATGAATGGGATATAGAGCTGAACGTGTTGAAATGGTACCTTCTTAGCCGTTTCATCCTCTTCCATCGAGTAACAGACATTCCTGTGTTCTGTAGGCTTCCGCTTTCCTTCAAGTTGGCGCCTGGGACTCGGCTTGGAGACTCAAGATTTGGTTCGAAGGTGTAGGCTGCAGGGCGATGATGCTAGGATGAGGTGCACTCGCTTGTTTACCTACCTGCTTACTTGAATGCTGACTGACTCACTTTGCAGTCGGCCGCCTTCCTTTGATCTGTAGTGAAGCCGACATTCAAGAAAGGCATTCCTCGACTCTGACAGCCTCGACAAATTAGCGACGACCTTGCAGTTCTCTCGAATCAAGCGGGCTGGATAGCGGGGGACGACGGACGAGATGGACGGGTGGACTTGTGTGAGCACATTGGTAAGAAGGCGGTAATTCTGGTACGAGCCGTGTGCTAACATGATGGGCAGATTCGCAGGAGCGAGGGCGTGAATTAACTAGGGAGGTGGACAAGAGGGTGCTACTTAATAATAGAATGTAGCTTGTAGACGCGGGAATGGGTTTATGACACAACGCGCGCGTGCCCTTGCCATGCGGCGATCCAATATCTTTTTTTCTTAGAGGAACTTAACGGGTTCACAGGCGTGCAACTCATTGTTGAGTTGATATTGGCTACACCTTGAATGCATGCTGTCGCGGACGAATGGCGGGACCAATTAAACAAGATCTCCACGTGCACACCATCTTACCAAGCTTATTGTTTGCATGCATTTTAGGAATTTGTGCCTTGCCTTCCGACCCTATCCACGGCGACTCGAGCAGCGCTTCTTTGCGCTCCCCAGAACGATATTTTGAAAGCTTTGAAAGGGGAAATAGTGAGTGCAGTTAATCCACGATCGTTTCGAGTACATGCTTTGACGACGTTACTAGTAGCGCTCTCAAGAAGCACACGAAGTTGGCTTTTGATTCACATCAAATCAATTTGGAAACGCTTGCGCCTTGTATTTACGACTCGACAGACACCAATGGATTCACCTCCGAGCGTAGCCTCCCTTTCAGATGGGAATACCAACGTGATCGCACCTTCAGGGATAGTAGGGGAGACGCAACACCCGACCGGGAGTGATTTTTCAGAAGACGGGGAACCTGCGTTGGAGGCGACAGTTGATTTATCGGCCACCATGCGACCAGAAGTACGCTCAGCATCGTTGGTGGCGGGTCCTCAGATTGATCCTGCGGATGAAGAGTCAAACAGTCATTCTGATTATGATCCCGATGATATCAATGACCCGAGGTCCTTTCCTTATCGCTATAGAAAGAAGTGGGTATGTCAGTCGGCAACACAGACAGAAAAGAATTTAAATGTATTTCCAGGGCATCACTCTTCCCAAGGTCACCCTCTCCGCGTTCACTGAGACTGGCCAAGCGGAATCGTCTATCACGGTTCCAAACCAGCGGTCGTACACCGGTCGACATCCCGTTATATCATCCACCCTCGCGGACACTCCTTGCGCTACCCTCGGCATTGAGGGGGTCTTGGATCAACTGAACGCTACACTCGGAACATCACACGCCCTCGACACCCCGTCTCTCTTGTCACTTCTGAATGACTGCATTGAGAAGAACAATGACTTTGGCACGGCTTATGCTCACCTTCGCCAAGTATGGAACACACATGACATCAGCGATATCCAAAACAAACTCCACAGATGTGAAAAAGAGGACAAGGAGCGGAGAGCGAATGCACTGGTAGGGAACCGGATCGTTGACCCGGATATGAGACCTCGATGCCTTTGGGACCTGTACAGCAATCGTGTGGTGCCTTCATGGATCATTGATGCAGTGTCAATACCATGGTTGTTGAAGCATGGCAGAGAGCCACTGCCAATTTCGCATGCATGGGTGCATGAAAGGGATCGTGTGGATGTGTGGTCATCTATTAATGGGAAGGAGTGGCCAGTGCCAATCCCAAAGGGTGCCAGTCTTGAACTCATCCGGATTGAGATGCTAAATCTAGGAGTGGAGTACACATGGCTGGATGTGCTCTGTTTGAGGCAGAAAGGGGGGCTGTGGGAGGATCTGCGTGTGGAGGAGTGGAAGCTGGATGTGCCCATAATTGGGTATGTGTATCACCAGGCCACAGTTGTGGTCTATCTGAGTGGACTGGGGCAGCCATTGAGTTTGAAAGATGGTGATTTGGACAGCAATCAGTGTTGGTTTCAACGTGCATGGACAGTTCAGGAGGTTGGATGGGATAGGATGATTGCTGGGGATACACCAGATGGACCCATGCATGCCAGACCAATTGATGAGGATGGGAACTATGAGATGGACTTGCTGACAAGGTTTCACAAACAGCTCAAGTCAGTGCAGGAGAGCAGAGGTCTATTTGCCTTGCTGGCAGAAATGCAAAAGTGGGTGTCGACTAATCCAGTGGACAAAGTGGCTGGACTTGCATTCCCTCTGTTTCCCAGGACCATACCTGCCTACCATGAGAGTGAGTCTCTTGAGGATGCATGGATGGCGCTGGTGGATGCAATGTCCCCTGTGATGCGGGTGGATTTCCTCTTTAGATATCCTGGAGCTGGACTTGGATGCAAGAAATGGATACCAACATGGAAGCAGGTCATGACAGAGCCTCTGCCAGATGATGGTGATTGTTATGATTCTGTTAAGCATGATTATGAGACAGGTGAGGACTGGTATGAAGATCATTGCATTGAAAAGGGGCTTGTGCAGGGATTAGATGTGGGATCAGCAGAAGGGTGTGATCAATGTGGGGAGTTGGTTGTTGAAGATGCCAATGAGATTGTGCACACATTCAAAATCCATGTCACCCATCAATGTCTGGTACCCAAAGATGTGTACACACTGCTTGGGGACCATTATCACTGGAACTGGGCTGTAGGGAGATGACTGCCAGGACAGAAATTTGAGAAAGTGTCGATGTTCTCAATGGATGGCCAGAAAGAAGCAGAAGGGTTAGAAAATTTACATGTATCTTCACAGTCTCACAATGTACTTGTTTGATTTTACTAGTTTTTAGCTATTTTTTGTGTTCTTTCTCAATTTCAGCACCCCAACATTGGTTATAACAGATCAAAAATGGATGTAAGTTATCATGAAGACTTTGATCTACTGTGTCTGATCAGGTAATGGGTCAAGCCAGCATTTTTGAAAACCCTGCCCTTGTAGATAACAATAACTATCTCAAAATTGTTGCATATAGTGAGTAAAATATCTGAGCTATTAGTCTATGTACATTTGAGAATTTTTCCTGTTCCTGATTCCATGGTATGAATTTTTTTGCTGGGAGAGTCAGATTCCAGCAAAAGCATGGAACCAGGTCAACCAGCAATCAAATTTCAAAAGAAGCCAGTACCTGCCACCCATTGTCATCTCTCCATTTCCACCATGTCAATCTCCACAGCTGCATTCCAGCAAACTCCCAACTCATGCTTTACATACAGAGCATGTCTTCAATATAAGATATCACCTTTTGACCACTTTTTTGGCCTGAGAAGACTGCCTTGGACTGCTGCTAGCAAGTGACTCAGCACAAGAACCTTCAGCCTCAGATTCTGATGCCAATACAACTTCAGGTGGTCCCAGCTGTGTGGATAGTGGATGTTGAAGTACTGGACATGCAGGAGCTACATGGTATAGGGGCTGAGGGCATGGCCTGAGCTTCAGCATTGCAGGCAAGGATGTTAGTAAAGTTTCTGGGGAACCAGCTTCTTTTCTGCTATTGTGAGTGCCTGCACTATCATTATTGGTGCCTTCTTCATTGTCCATGTGCTTCTGCCTATGAGTCCTTAACCTGGTCTTCTTCAAAGCCAATTTTGTGGCAGCTGCAGCCTTTGCCTCTTTGGCAGCCAAGCTTTTGGCAGCCTTCTCCATCCTTACCCTTTCCTGTGCATGCTTCCTTTTTTGCTGAGCATGAATCCTTGCTAACATTTTCCTTTTCTTTTCCATGGCCTTATCTCTTTCCTTTTCTGCTTTCTCTTCTGCCTTTCTCATCTGTTCCTCTGTCTTTTCAACATCTCTTTTCTTCTTTAGTGCAGCACATTCTGCCTGTCCCACTTCTTTCTCTTTCTTCTTTTCCTTCAATGCCATTTCTTTCCATTTGGCTGTGCATGCTGTCTTCCACTCCTTCCATTCAGGTGAGACAAACACGATCTTCATCTTCACCTTCCAGTCTTCCTCTGCCAGCTGCTGCAATGACTCTTTTGAGGTCATATGTTGTGCATAGTCATTCAACTGCTTCTTCGGTGGCTTGTTGGTCTTTTGAAAAAGACATCCACAAATTCGTTCATTTTCTTGGTCCATAAGAACCTTCTGTGCATAGTCCTTTTTCATTTGAAAAGTGGCTATGTCCATTAACTTTCGAAGCTCAGTATTTTCTTGCAACAGAGCTGAGCGAGAGGCTCCTACCAGCTGTGGCATCATTGCCTTACTTGCAAGCTGAAATTGGTGTGCATGTGTGTTTGTTACCTCTGTTAGAGGGGGTTTATGGGCACAAGATTTGGACTGGGATTAGGATTAAGATTGGAGATGTCATGCTCTTGCAAAACCAGTAAGGATGGTTGTATTGCAGCAACTGGCTGGGCTGCCTTCATGGTGGTGTTAAGAGTAGGCACAAATGCCAACAATTCAATGATATTGGGGTTGAGTGGATATATCCCAGTATATTAAAATGTGCTCTTGACTGTGGTTATTGAGAAAGCCTTCTCATGAGCTTTAGTGTAGTATTGAAGAAGATTGGTTTTTTGGATGGGAATATAGTCAATTACTGCCTTGTTCATGATATTTTTCCAGCATGAAGCAAGAGGTCCAAATCTGCTGGTGGGTTGTGTGAGGGGGAAGACATATAACAATGATCTTGTGTGCTTTGGTGAAGAGCTTAATTGCGTGCACCCATGAAACTAAGGGTGGCCTAGCATGAACACACACTAAACCTACACTCAATCCCACTAACACACACACCAATCTCTATAAGTGCGGAGGGGAGCAAGGAATTTAATTCTACTCGCACACTAACAGTATCTCAATGAATCTCAAGAGCTCTCTCTCAATGGCCCGACCCAACGCGAAGTGACCAGCAATATCTCAAGTTCTCTTTATTTCTCCTCTGAAGCTTTTTACAAGAGAGCACGGCGAACCATGCAACCCTCAAGGCAAAGACTTTTATATAGTATACAAATGGACACACAGATCCATGGCAAAGACAAAGTCCACTCAGTGAGCTCACTAAGTACGAAGCGCTGCTAGGTCCAACTGCACACGACTTCGCCTTCTTCTTAGCTTGCTAAACCTGAGTCCCAACTCGTCATGACTAAAGTTCATTCAGTGAGCTCACTAGTACGAAGTGCTGCTAGGTCCAACTGCGCACACCTTTGCCTTCCTCTAGTCCGCTAAACCTGAATCCCAACTTGTCACAAATGAGGCCCTTGGCACTCTCAAACAAATCACAATAAACCCTCAAACAAAACAGGTCTTGCACACAGCGAGCTCACTAAGTAACAAGGTACCGCCAGAGTTCTTTCAGCCAGCACACACCTACTACACCTTGTGCAGCTGTCACAGAGCAGCCTGATCTGGCCAATTCCCACACAAATCACTCTCAACACAAAACACTCTCTTACACTGCACCAGAAATGGAACAGAGCTTCTCTC
Source organism: Armillaria altimontana (assembly GCA_022818075.1). Lineage (NCBI taxonomy): Eukaryota > Fungi > Basidiomycota > Agaricomycetes > Agaricales > Physalacriaceae > Armillaria > Armillaria altimontana. The sequence continues at coordinate 559,067 of JAIWYR010000012.1, forward strand.
AGATGTAACTAAGTATACTCTCAAGACCAGGGCAGCTTCACTGACTCCAAATCTCTTATTTATCTTAAGTAAACCGAAGTTTATTATCCAAAATCTCTCTCTGATTCTATTTCTCTGTGAGCTTGCTACAACGCACAAGCCCAGAAGCCAACTAATGACTCTCGTCAAAATACAGTCTCTCGGCACTTGTCTGTTACAATTTCCAAGGCTAGTGACTAGTAGGCTCACTACACAAGGCAGGAGACCCACAGATTCCAAGCTAAACCTTTTCAATGCAACTCAAGCTGTTTGCACTGTGCCTTAGCAGAGAAGAGGGCAAATAGTAACTTAAATTGTACACTGGCTAACTGAACTACTTATATACTATGAGCAAAAAGTGATTACAAACAGTCCATGAGTAAGGTAAACAGTCTAGATCTTTTGATGCATTTCTATGTTTTTTGATGTCAGTCCTCTGCAGCTGCAGTATTCCTTGGCAGGTGAGTCAGACTGTCTCTGATTGGTCTCTTCAAGGTGTACCCAATGCCCTGCAATGCCAGTGCATGTCAAGGGCCACTGCTGCTGACTTAGGACCTTAGCAACTAATGAGTAAGATTCCCCTATCTCCATGGCATTTCTCCTCAGGAGCTCTCAAATGGTGGTGATACGCCATCTACACGTTCACATCTAGATTTTGCGATTTTATAATAATACTATTGCATATCTATCTTACATTAGTGATACTTAGAGGACTATAGCTGAGGCTTCGAGCTGATAGTTAGACTAGTACGTGACTAGTAGAGCCAGGACTTAGATATGATACCATTAGTGGGTTAAATCTACCAGCCGGCTGTACTAGTGACTTGAATACTAACAGGGCTAAATAAATATGGCCACTAGTGGACAAGTAACGCAACTAGCACACCAAACAAGAGGCAGAGGACACAAATCTCGTGAAGTTCAGTCACTAGTGGACCGATCTGGGCACAAAACGCCTAAGTCAGGTTAACTAGTCATGTGGCAATCTCGAAGCAGGATTTAGAAATGAATTAGCAATGGATTAACCTTATGGTGGATTCTACTAGCATGATACAGATCTATTATGATCAGCACTAGTATAGCCAGGCTGCGCCTTTGATCACGATCGACAGCTGCTACAGGCACATTCGCCAGCCTAGCCATTTATCCTTGATACTAGTGGAGCATTGCTGCGCAAAGGATATGGAATACCACCGCTAGCAGAGCTCCTAGGCTCACTAGTCAGCAAGCGACCATTTCTAGACCAACTATTGTGTGATTATTCACCATTACTTGTGACTAGCCAAGAAATCCTTATCAATAATACCCCTCTAGTCAGTTATTTATATCTCGATTGTACCTTGATTGTTGGTATATAAGTAGTAGAATAGGTGCACGCATGGGGGAGGCAAGCCATCCCCGCAATTGTGACCTACTAGTCAGTACCTAGTGCCCCAATTAAAGGCTTTTGTGCTTAACCTCGACGAAGTGGCGACTAGTCACTAAGTTACCAATAGCATAGAGTGAATTGAAGTGTCTTAGAGCAATCTTTGTTGTCCTGCAAAGGCCAAGAGTGTTTTGAAGTTAGTTCAAGCAAGTTCTCAAAGTTTAAAGTATTATTCTTAGGCCAAGAGCACCACTAGTCAGCCCAGAGTGCAACTAGTCAAGTGTCTATCACTTGTAGGAAGCAGTATAGGGCCAAGAGAGCCACTAGTTCGAAGCAGTCCCAGTCAGAGCAAGTGCAATAGCTCAAGTCAAGTCACTATTCACCCAATTGTGTCTTACCAACCCTGCTGGTGCGAGTAGTATGCTTGTATAGCTCACTAGTAACGAATAAAAGTCTTTTAAAACAACTTTCTTTGATTATTGAAGTCTGCAGAGTGCTTCTATCGTACTCGAAACACCTGAATTCAATACATTGGTGATAAGTGTAGAGTTAGTGTTAGGTTTAGTGTTGTTGGTGTTCATTGCCATTCACTAGTCCTTTTGCCACTCGCCGTTACCGAGCACATCAGTGGACAGCTCCATTCTTGGGCATATTAGCCATCGGCCTTTTGGATTCCTAGCAATCTTGCTAATCTCTCGGCCGAATCCCATGTACTAGGCCTGCCTCATGATATCTCTCCATGTCCATTCTCACATGAGGTTATCTCCAGATTTTCAGGCACCATGCTTCTTTCATTAAGTGAGCACATGGCTATCATCATTATGTTGCAATCCACCTTTAAGTTCATCCTACTGATGCAAGTGCAGGTCAAGCTTATTGGAAAGAGTGAGCTCGCTAATTGGCCTTTCTGTCAAGCCTGTCCTTCAGGTACAGTGCTATGACCAATTCCTTGGTTAACTCTGCTGTTTCCATTGACATACTGCAACATTACTTCAGTAACCTCACTTAGAATAGGTATCCACATGTCTGCTTAGCAAGCTCACTAAGTGTAGCTTATAAGCTAATGCTTAAACATGCCAAATTGCGAATTTACATGGGTAGCCATGCCATGGGCATGACAATGCCTATCTGTTTTGAGAGCTGACTGAATTATAAATAGCCCAATCAACTGCTACTTTGCTTGGTGATGCAACATCTTGGCTGGCAAAAGTTCCAGGGATGAATAACAACAAATGTCTGTGTCGGCATATTGCAGGGCATCAGAAAAATGAACATCCTTATGGAAAAGGCTAGCCAGGTGAGTCTGTAATATTCATTTTTTATGCTAGCAGCTCTCTGACTTGTGTAACAGGTGTAAATCATGCTCTTACCAAAAAAGAATCAAAACTACCCTGTGCTCAGCAATATATTCACGCTGTAAACACCGAGGGTGATATGTGGCTAGCTGTTACCATGCTTCCAGTGATTGTCAAGCATATTCACAGTGTATCCTACCTTGCTATTGACTTCACATTCAAGCATGTCCTCGGGGAGACAAATGAATGGGAAGTCACAAGCTTTGTATCTGTTAGACCCGAACTCCAATCAAAGATAAACAATGGCTGTCTCACATTTGGGCAGTCACCATTGAGTTCCTTAAGTGATTGAGAGCAAAGGCTAACATCACCAAAACCTCAACCGAAAGATCTGGTGCAGCTCGACGTGATCAGGGCAGTCTCAGAAGACCGCTTGGATCAGGTCAGCCAATCTGAGAGCGATGCAGATCAGGACTCCTCATGCCAGGTTGCACCAGATCCATCTACGTTCTCTCTGATTCAGGCAGATCTCCAAGCTTTTCGCCAGGTCAACTGGTTCTGGGATGGAGACAGCAGAGCTTGCTACGGTCTGTGCGATGTCTGGTAAAGGTCTGATGGGAGCTGTAATATCATGTAACATTAATAAAGAAAGACATGATCTAAATAGATATTAGTTATCCTGCTATCAGTAAATAAGTAGAGAATGGCCTTACCGATCTATATTATTCCCGAGATTTGGTCAAGGGAGTCTCGAAGGAAATTGGCAAGTCATGTGCTCATTATGACGCGTGTCGCGTATCTGTAACATGTTTGGTCACATAACTGTCACACTGCTTCTTTCTTTTCCTCCACAACGCCAACAATGAAGCCGTTTCCCCTTGCTACCAGTAGGAAGGCAAATCCGACCATACAAGACAGAAGCCACTCTACAAAGGCCTAAAACCGAAGAATCCTTCATCGAAAGCAGCGACACCCTCAAGTATGAAGACAAAGTTAGCACTGCCTGCGAAGAAACGCAAAAAGACCGTGACCCGGCCATTACTGCCATACGATGAAGACGAGCAGGTTGAAAGGACAAGGACAAAGAGGATGCTGACAAGGATAAGGAGACACTCGAGTGAGTACTATGTTACTGCGCATATACTCACATCTGATCATCTTCACTGTAATTTTATTGGGATACTATACCATGTGTGACGACGTAGGTGCCTCTTAATTTCGTCTTTCCAGCTCTGATACCCCCGTTTACAGAGAGGTCCTCAAGCCCAAGCCCAAGGACGATGATGACGACGACAAACCAGTTCTGGAACATCAACGCCGACAGCATATCAAACAATGACGTGCTGCTACTGCCGAGCAAGAAGACACTGCCAAGTAAGAAGATGCTGATGCTGCAAATGAAGTGGATCCTTCGGAATGATATGGCAAGTTTATTCGTGAACACGATTCCGTATTGAACTAAATCGGCTACGTAGTGATGTTCTCCCTATCTCTATGCTTTGATCTCTGCTCGGTCATTCTCCTCTTGGTCTCCGCTCGCTACATTTCATCTGTTGCTCTCTGCTTGTCCCTGGGATTTTCGCTGGACTTCTATGCTTATCATGTAATATCTTGTGTCTTTACTGAATGTCATATATTTGTGTCTATGAACAGCCGAGTGCAGTGAGCATATAAAGTATTACAGGTATATGAATAGTGAGTATAAATGAGAGCCATTAACTGGACGTAAACGGTGGCATTCTTCTCGGATCAAGCTCACCATATCTGATCGTGTGGTCCTCGCAGTGAGTAGGATGATCACACGAGAGATCCTCTGAACGTACGAGGACGGTCGAGATCGTGCTCAGATTATGCACAGTTCGGGCCAATGGGAGGTCAAAAGTCTGGGGACCCTAGCCCAGATTGTCCTGATCGGTGCTGATTGTTCAGACCGTGCGAGATAGACAAGACTAGGGTAGGTGAAACTGATCCGTCCCAGGTCTCAAGGCTTAGGTTTTGGTGATGAAGTCTTTAGTCTTAGCGGAGAATTAAGCGATAGTTTCGGTATAGATTAAACGTTAGCTCGAAGCTAGGGTATATCTAGCGAGAGCTTAGCTACTTAAATACTACAGCGAGGGTCTAAGTATAAACCGTCCATGAGAGTTGGAAGTTCGAGCACACAATATCGAAGCGATAGCCACTTCAACCTGGCACACTATCACATGATAGGGTGCTAGGTGGAAGTGGCTACTACGCCATGTAGTACATAGTGTCGAAGCAACTACTTGGTTGTCTGCATGATAAGCGGTCCGGGTAGCCGTAGCAGCCCAGATTATGTAAGTAAAAGAATAAAAGTGGTTAAATCGTAACATTACCCCCTTCTTAAGGCAGGCGTCCCGACTGCCGTTACGGTCCGCTCCAGTCGTTTTCAAAGTCTGGTTAGTGCATTCCTCTTGCCTCTCCTCCATATGGGTCATCGATCCGGTCTTCGTCTCCAACTGGTGGTTCTCCGTCGTCAGATTCGTTGTTCCAGTAGTCTTGTAGAAGTTCGTGCCACTCAAAGTTGTAATGTTTGAGGGTGTTGACCCACTTTTGGAATCCATCCGCTCGTTGGACGAGGTATTGAACATTGCCGTCATTGTCGTATTCGTGATCTAAGATCATTGTGATGGCTTTGTTTGAGGTTACGATTTTGGTGTCCACTCCGTCGACATGTTCCGCCAGGAATTCCTCGATCAACTCTTCTGCATCCATATCATCCTCTTGTACCCAGCTGTTTGATTCTGGTCCATAGCCCTTCCATTTGACGAAGTAGTCTGTTGTCGACCTTGACGGCTCTCCCTGTCTTCCTTGGACTCTCCGTTGTCTACTGTTTAAGACTTTTTTGACTTCGTAGAGTTTGTCGCCGTCTATTAGATCAGGCGGTGGTGGAGGCGGTTGTTCTTGATTAGGGAATGCCAGTGGAGTGTACGGGGTGAGCAGCGACTTGTTGAAGGTAGGGTGAATTTTCCAGTTGGTTGGCAGCTTTAGGGTGTAGGCGGAGGCGCCCTTCTTGCTCTTGATTTCGAAGGGGCCCGTGCGTTTATCGTCGAGCTTCTTTTTTGGCCTGGGAAGATGAAGGTTGGTCGTATCGAGCCAAACTCTGTCGCCTACTTTATACTCGATGGCTGGGCGTTTGTTTTTGTCATATTGCGCTTTCATCTGTGATGCAGCCTTTTCGAGTGATTTTCGAGTGGTGGCATGGATTTCTTGCATTTTGGAGATGAAGGTGTCGGAAGCTGGGGTGCGGAAAGGGGTAGTGGATTTTGTTCCTGGTAGTACATTTGGATTGAAGCCGTAGTTGACTTCGAATGGACTTTTGCCGGTGGAAGAATGTATGCGGTTGTTGTGTGCGAATGTGGCAAGAGAGAGCCATTCTGCCCAGTCAGTTTGAAGATGATTGACAAACATGTGAAGGTACTTCTCAATCTCTTGATTCACCCGTTCGGTCTGTCCGTCGGTCTGGGGATGATAGGCAGTGGAGGGGTTTCCCTTGATTTGGAGAAGGTTGTAGAGGTCTTTCATGAACTTGGACACAAACACGGTTCCTCGGTCTGAAATCACAACCTGTGGCATCCCGTGTTTGGCGTATACTTTGTTGCATAGAATCTTTGCCCATCCTTCTGACGACAGTTCTGTGGAGCATGCGACTGGGATGATTTCCTTCGAGAAACAGTCGACGATTACGATGATAGCGTCATGACCATTGCTCTTGGGTAATCCGGTGACCATGTCTACAGAGATATGAGTCCACGGTCGGGACAGGATCTCGTTGGGATGTAATGGCGCCGCCTTGGCTTGGTTGCTGCTCTTTGCTTGCTGGCAGGTTTCGCAGGCGCGTACGTAGGCCTCGATGTCCTTTTTCATCTTTGGCCACCAGAACTCTCGTAGTACGAGTTCTTTGGTTTTTTCGATGCCTGGATGCCCAGCGGTGATGTGGTCGTGCGATCGGGCAATGATTTCTCCGCAGAGCATATGGTCTCAGGGAACATAAATCCTGCCATTGTACCGGATGAGTCCTTCTTCCAGCTTCATGCCCCGATTATGGTCGAGAGATCCAGCAACGGCTTTATCCCAAAGATGAACCTTCTTTGTTGTCATCCTTATGCTTTGATGGGTTTCCTCGACGGTGGGCATGATCATGGCTCTGAAGTGTTTGGGTGACAGGACTATTACTTGATCGTTGTCACCCTGCCCTTGATCATGATCAGCTCGTCGAGAGAGAAGGTCCGCCTTTTTATTGGCGGTGCCGGCTTTGTGGTGAAGGGTGAAATGATACTCTGCTAGTTCGGTGATCCATCGAGCTTGGCACCAGTTCACTTTCTGCGGTTTTTGGAAGTACTGAAGGTTTTGATGGTCTGTCCAGATCTCGAAGTCTTGGTAGGCACCCATAAGGTAATGCCTCCATTCTTCGAGAGCGAGCATGATGGCGAGGAGCTCCTTGTCGTAGATCTCGTAATTGTGTTCGGTGGCCGAAAGTGACTTTGATAGGAATGATACGGGCCTCCACTTGCTGTCCTGCTCTTGAGAGAGGACCGCACCAATGGCTCCTTCGCTAGCGTCAGCTTCTACTCGGAATTTCCCTTCGTTTGTCGGTATCGCAAGTATGACATCCTCTGCTAGTTGTTTCTTCAGCTGCTCGAAGGCCTCCTGCTGCGCCGTGCCCCACTTCCACGCGTCGTTCCCTGTCAATTGAGTCATGGGTTTTATGATCTTGCTGTAATCCTTGATGAAGCGTCGATAGAAGTTGGTAAACCCTAAGAAGGATTGGAGTTCCTTCTTTTTTGTAGGTACTGGCCAGTCAATAATGCCTTTGGTTTTGACCGGGTCCATGTGAATGCTCCCTTCACTGATGATGACGCCCAAATACTCCATCTCCAGGACCTCGAACTCGCACTTTTCAGCTTTGAGGAACAACTTGTGCTTCCTCAGAGTCACCAAAACTTCCCTCGTGATGTGGTGGTGTTCTTCCTTGGTTTTGGACATGATAAGGATGTCGTCTAGGTAGATGGTCACTTTCCCTGACGCGATGAGGTTTTTGAAAATGTCGTTCATCATCCACTGGAAGGTGGCGGGCGAATTGGTAAGCCCGAAGAACATGACCGTTGGCTTGTACAAGCCACGATTCGTTCTGAAGGCTGCCTTCCATTCATCTCCCGTCTTGATGCGAACATTATTATAGCCCCATTGGACGTTGAGTTTAGAGAAGTACTTGGCACCGTGTAGCTTGTCCATGAGTTCCGAGATCAACGGGAGCGGGTAACGGTTTTTAATCGTCATCTCATTGAGTTTCCGATAATCCTGGACAGGCCTTAGTTTGCCATCCTTCTTTTTGACAAAGAAGAATGGCGATGCCATTGGTGACTTTGATGGGCGTATCCTTCCACTAGTCAAGTTCTCGTCGAGAAACTTGTCTAGCTCTTCCTGTTCCGCTCGGTTAAGTGGATAGACCTTGCAGTCGAGATTGGCGTTCACGTTGGGAATGAGTTCGATGGCGTGGTCCCACGGTTTAGGTTCTGGCAGTTCATCAAAGTTTTCTTTGTCGAACAAATCTTTGAAATCTCTGCACCACTCGGGGACCATTTCTTCAAACGTTTTGGCCTTCTTTTCCATGTTCGCCTTGGCCGCTAGGTCATTGGCCACGTGCCGCATTGCCCTGATGCGAATCGCTTCTTCAAAGCTTATCGCGAGTATGGTGTCTCCCTCTTCCAGTTCTTCGTCCCACTTGTCATACGGATCTGCATCTGGGAGTGGGATTGGGGTATGACAACATTGACATCGGGCGAAGGTCATTTTCCCCGTTCGCCAGTTGATCAGTGGATTGTGCCTCACTAGCCAATCATGTCCTAAGAATATGTTGTGATCTTTCAACTCGGTGATGGCTAGATCTATGCGCTCGGTGTGATCTCCGATGATGATGCGCACTTCGGCGAAAGCGGTGATCCGTCCCACACTGTTTTTTGATCCATCCGCATTGTAAACGGTGATGGGTGCGGCCGTTGCATGAGTAGGGATGTTATGTTTCTCGACGAACGCTTGGTTAATGGCGCTACTGGTACATCCGCTGTCGACCAAGGCTGAGGAGGATATGTGGGTCCGACCTCCTGGCGTTTCGATTTGGACATCGGTTGTTAGAGCTTTCTCGCTTCCGCTTACTCAGCAGATATAGCGTCTGGGCTCTCACAATTCTTCCATCCATTCTAACGCATTGATACGCGTCGCCTTCCTCATGCCTTCTATCATCTCATCGACCACCTCTTCGACTCATGCCTTATGGATCCAGTTCTTCAGAATTGCTTTGGCTTCCGACTCCGTTCTGGCCTCCTTTATTCCCCGTAAAGTCCATTCGGCACCGAATGGTTTGAGCCATTCATGTGGGACCTTCTCAGTCTTCGCGTCAGAACCTATTGGTTCGACTACCATCAACTGGGTCACCTCAGGGGCTATAGGAGGGGTTCGGTTAGCTTCTTGACTTCACCGGAAACTCGTATCATCTTCTTCATCGGGAATCTCCTCCAACTTTACCTGAGGCCCCCTTTTTACCGCCTGGGCGCTGGCAGCTACCTTCCATTCGGCTATCTTGGTCGGGGCTGTTGCGCATCCAACGGTTCTTGCCACATGTGTGCCTTCGTTGGGATCGCCCGGTGGTGTGTTGGTTGGTAGCGGCAAGCTCGTCTTGACCAAGGAGTCGCCCTGCTCAGGAACGACGGGCTGCACTTGGACCGTAGCGGAAGGCGGAACAGCCTCACCCTCCTCCTCGGGACTATGCGAGTCGTTCCGCTCACCTGTCCCGGGGCCTCTGCCAACCTGGTTCCAGCTCTTGTCTTGTCACTGGGTCGCGCTCCTGGGGCCCTCTTGTTGGGTTTGCCCGCTGCGCACAGTGTTCAGGTCGTTGTTCCTTGCGGTGTTCCTCAATCGTGAGGCCGCCTCAGGGGAAACCGGTTCCTCTGCTTCAGGGGGGCATGTCCCTTCGATGAAGGCGCTTGTTCCCCTGCCCCATCCAGTCGCCGAGGTGCTGTTACGATGGGTAGCACTATGGTAGGTGCCTTTTCGTTCGCTGCTTTCGCTTGTGATGAGTTACTTGCCGAACGTTTAGTCGGTGGTGTTGTCCCGACATCCTGTTTCGATTCTTCCTTAGTTTCTGTCTCGGTAGTGAAGTCACAGAATGGTATATTCGAATGCGTGTTTAAAACTACAGAAGTACAGTGAGCCTGGCTAGCGGGCGACAAATGCGTACCAGATGAAACTAAGTCCTTGGCCAAGTCAGTGGAATCGTTCACTGCTTGGCCCCATCTTTTACCTCCTCAATCTTCAAATCCATCTTTTCCTTGGTTGCGACATGGTCTCAGTAATACTCGACCTGTCATAAATGTTCCTCCTTCGTCTTGGCGCGTTTGGGGCAATCCCGCTTGAAGTGACCAAGTTCTCCGCACCCAAAGCACTTCGCCTTGGTGCTAACTCTGCCAAGATCCATTGGCTGCCCCTGCCCCCCGAATGTGGTGCCAGTTCCGGTTTTCTTTTCCGGGGTACTGGTCTGCTGTGATTGGGATCCTTTTGAAGGCGTGGTCGTCTTTGCCTGTTGTTTCCAGTCCGCTAATTTAACTCCTCCACCAGATTCTGCCTTCTTCATCCACCAATTGTGATCGATCCGGAGTATGCGGCGCTTCCACTCGGGATAGTTGCGTGGGGGATCGGCGTCCGACGCATAGATGATGTCCTTGGTAGAAGAGCAGCATGCTTTCTTTACTTGTGCCACCATCATTTGGTCAATGCCAATGATCCCTGCTTCAAACGCGAGCGAGTCGAACTGTTGGAAGAACAAGTCGCCGTCAGGGAAGTTGCTTTGTCGCAAGCGTTCCCACTGGGCAAACTTGATCTCCGCATTGGCATCCTTCCAGAATCATCGCCTGACTTCCTCCACGAAGTTCTCATATGCTGGGTACAACTGATCTCCATCGACGTTCCTCCCTAGTTCCCTTGCACACAATTCCCACCAGACCTGAGCGTCTTTGCCGAATCGTGACGTGCAAAAGATGACCTTGTGCGGGTGATATCGGAAGAACTGGTTGAGTATGGAGAAGTATATGTCACACTGAGAGAAGAACCGGGTGATGTCGTTGGAGTCGCCGTTGAAGTTCTCAGGAACCTTGACCATTTCGGGCTTTAGCGACGCCCAGGGTCCTTGAGTGTCTTCAGCAAGGACCCAGGGAGCAGGTGGCTCTGGTGGTCCCGGCGGCGGGGGATATCGTGGTGGCACCCACCTTCTTGCTGCTGGTGGGGCCATTGGCTGTATAGGGCCGGGGATCGGCTGCTGGGGTGGGCCTGATGGCCTGGCGTCGTTATTGGCGGCAGCAAAGAACCTAGGCGGCGCTTGCGTGCCTGGTGGTCTGTATCCCCGGGGGTAAGCGTAGCTCGGTACCGGGTAGACATGGACGGGTATTTCAGCCCGTCGCGGCGGTACTGGTGGCTCATCCGGCATTGGTTCAGGGGTATCTCCTTCTGGGAGCTCATACTTGGGTCGCTGGTAACGGGCGGGGACCTGGATGGGTTGATCCGAGTGGATCATATTATAAGCCTGATGGGCGAAGTGCCTGGCCTCTTCCTTTAGGATATAGCTATATCCGTAGTGAGCGTAATCAATTCCGGCTGGGGTTCTGGCCCAGTCCTGATCCGCTAGTAACTCTTCTTGGAAATGATTAAATAAGTCAAGCAGGGGGGCATAGAGAAGTATGTCGGGAATCCAGGTTAATTTACCCGTTGCGAGGAGGTAGAGTGCCCATGTCATGGTGATCGGGGTGGCCCGCTGGGAGGGTATCGCGAAGCTCTGGGGTTGGGGAATAGGATGCGGCGGGGCTTCCCTAGGGATTCCCATTGATGTGCTCTGCGTCAGGGAGTACTTCTGTGCTGGCATCGCTGTCCTCATCCTCACTGATGAGACCGAGAGAGACGTTGACCGCTCTGAACACGGCGGCTCGCTCTGCCTCCCGTGCTCTCCTGTCCCTGTCGTACTGGTTGAGATGGGTGACAGGGTCATAGCCTTCTGACTCCTCTGGTCTATATACTGGTCTGGGGGTGTCGGATCGTGCCCATGCGTCGTCTCTCCTAATTCTGTCAGCTGTGTTGAGACTGGTAGCGGGGTCGTACCCAACGCTCTCTTCACGTCTGTACCTTCTTCGAGGTGGTCGGGGTGGACGGAGTCTGGCCTGGCTCGAGCTTTCTGGTCGCTGCTCGAACTCTGGCGTCGACTCTCTGGGTGAGATCGGGGGAGTGGGAGGCTGCTCTGTGATCTGTATGGGCTGCTCTTTTGAACTCTCCAGCTCTGGAGTCCTTCATCGGTATGGATTTCCTCGTCTGGGATAGAAGGCTGTGGATGGAAGGTTGACATTGTCCCAAAGGGTGGCAAGGTCGAGTGTGGCGTCGGCTGATAAATTCCCAAGACGGTCGCTGGCAGGTTGCTTTGAAACTGGCATTCCTCCGTCGCCGACCTCGCCTAGGCCGAGTCATACGAGGTATCTGGCCAGGTCTGCTGCGTTAGAGGTGGGAGCGAGTCGAGCGGGATGGGGGGTATGGCCGGCGGAGCCTGCTGGAGAATCTGGTGGAGCAGGGTGCCTTGCTCTGGTAGAGTCTCCATTGCCTCCTTCTTGAATGCTGACTTCCACTTCGCCAGGAACATCATCTTCTTCGGCTCTCCTGTTGACGATGCAATGGTGCTCGTCGAATGTCGGGGCTCTTCGATTTGGTAAGGGTGGGTAGAAGTGGATCGGTGGTGGCTGCTGTGGGAGGACATGGTTTATGGCGGGGGGAGGATAGCGTATTCGGTTTCTATGAGGGCGAGGGTATAGTCCATACTCGTGTAAGACTGCTAGCACTACTGCTGCTGCAAATACGGCGGTTCTGACACCAAAGAAAACTGCAATCAAGATTGCCTCGAGTGTCGTCAACATAAGGGCTCTGGTTAAGGAACCAGGGGAAGCTTCGAGCTAATTGTTAGACCTGAACTCCAATCAAAGATAAACAATGGCTGTCTCATGTTCGGGCAGTCACCGTTGAGTTCCTTAAGTGATTGAGAGCAAAGGCTAAGTCTTTAGTCTTAGCGGAGAATTAAGTGATAGTTTCGGTATAGATTAAACGTTAGCTCGAAGCTAGGGTATATCTAGCAAGAGCTTAGCTACTTAAATACTACAGCGAGGGTCTAAGTATAAACCGTCCATGAGAGTTGGAAGTTCGAGCACACAATATCGAAGCGATAGCCACTTCAACCTGGCACACTATCACACGATAGGGTGCTAGGTGGAAGTGGCTACTACGCCATGTAGTATGTAGTGTCGAAGCAACTACTCGGTTGTCTGCATGATAAGCGGTCCGGGTAGCCGTAGCGGCCCAGATTATGTAAGTAAAAGAATAAAAGTGGTTAAATCGTAACAGTATCACAATATCAATGCCATGAGTAGTATCTATTTTTAAGATAGGCACATTCTAACTGGTGTATTGTGACAGGAATCTCTTTCGCAAGCCTTTATTGCAATCGCCAAACTCACTGAGCATTCCAAATGATATTCTGAGCATGTTACAGGTCGACCTCTACAGTTTTGGCAATTTAACAAATCTGAGGGTACGCTCTGTGGTGTCATTTTCGATGCTAAAGCAGCACAAATGCAAGGATTCAGTGATCATCTCCTGGGAATGAATAAGCCTGATCTCTCTGGCTTCTCAGCAAGCAAGTCTACTGACTTGGCATTGCTTGTAGCCAAGACATGCTGTGTTCACTTCCATAGGTTCACCTGTACCTGGTCCTGAGAAGAATTGCTTGCTTCTGACGCAAATTCTCCAGAAACATTGACACTCTTTCAAAGAATGTTCCAGAGGATGTCATCTGCATGCTAAAGACTGTATTTGGCTGTAATACTCAAGAGGAGATGAAGGAATGGCACGAATTCTGTGCCTCAAGTCCATATGAGCAAGTTCAGAGTATGTCTGCATACTTTCAGGATTCTCATTGGTTCTACTGATATGCAGGATTGCAGATTGGTACAAGCAGAAAATCATGTACCCATGGTACTTGTCCTCAGTCAACCAATTCCTGTCTCCTATGGATGATGAGAGCTGGTCTATGATCCCAAACAACACGAACATAGTTGAGTTGTGTCACTCTGGCCACAATGCTGAGACTGGAATTGGTAGAGCCATACTTGACGCCATCAATGAGTATGTCATTAGTATTTTCCGTCTCCTTTCCATATTTATGTCTTACAATAATGACTACAGCACTCGTCAAGAGCAAATGCGGATCGCCGAGGAGATCAGCATATATGAGGAAGTCCCCAATATTCTACCTGTCACTTGGAATGGGCCCCGACAACGGGACCACAAAAATGTGAATTGGTGGAAAAACAACCACTCAAAGCTCACACAGTGCGATGGAGACCGACACCAATTGGACAAATATCAGCACACACTTCAAGACCTCAAAGACAGTGTAGCTAAATCAATGGCTAGGATGAAGGATCTTGAACAACGCATCAAGGATATACAAGCAAGCCTTCCAACTTTTTCTCGCAAGGATGCCCACTGGATCAGGCTCAACACAGAGAAAGCTGATGCAGTCTTGGAGCTGAAATGAGGTGTTGACAAACAGTGCCAGTTGAAATGGAAAATCAAGCAAATCAACGAATCAGAGGAATACCGTTCGCTCCAGAATCAGCTGAAGGGACTTCGGTGGCCCACAACAATGACCACCAAACCTTGCAACTCTGCAAATAAAGAAAATATCAATCTAGAAGCTCTGACAGGCAGTCAAGCAGCTGTCATCAAACCCGTTGGCACTTTAGATCCCTGGCCTATAGATACCACTGGTACAACGATAGACTTGCATGAGTCACTCCTTAATGGCTACGAGTTCTTCAGAGACTGGGAGTCTTTCAATTACTCTGTGTTTACTGACAATACATTACCTGTGTAACATAGATCCTAATATAACATGTAAATGCCTTCTACTCTGGACTTGCAATGACATTGTCATGCCCGCAGCATGTCTAAGGGTGTATTTTTACAAAAAGTCATACTTTACATGATAACCATGCAGAGGCAGAGCGAGTGGGCTGACAGTGCAAGTGGCACATGAAGAAGCAAGGTCACAGAGGCAGAGAGCTCTATGATAGAAAAAGAAGCAGTGGAATTAAAACATAAGGACTTTGTCATTGCACTGTACCTTATGGGCATGCACGGCAACAAGGCTGAAGAGCGAGCTTGCTTGCGAAACCATCTGTTTGCAGTAGAAAACTCAGCCTCAGTGGGATGCACTTGTACATGGCCTGAGGCTAATTTAGATAACTATGTGTCAGTAATCTATGATGCGTGGTCCCTGGAAATCCGGAGAAACGATATCATGCACAGGGTAATCAAGAGAACCCCGGGCATGGCCTAGAAACAGGATTCGGCCGATAGAAGTAGCGAGCGGGCTCGAGGTCCAAAGCATTCCTTGGTTACCGAGCCTAGAATATGATGCTGTCACCTTCAGAGCAGACCCGAAAGCTGAATACGAAGTGTGATTGGTGATCGAGGATTAAGCAGCTATTGAGTGCATGCTCACGAGCTACTCTGCTGCTAGGGCAAGCGACGTCGACATTGCTTAGCTCTTTGAGACTACTAAAAGGAGGAACAAGTGGCGCACTGCCTAGAGCGCTGTGCCACCTCGGATGAGGAATATTCGGCCGACAAAGAAGTAGATTACTAAAAATCCGTTTGTAACAATCAATCTCCAGTAGTATAAGTAGAGTAGATTTTCATGTATTAAGCTAAGCTACCTACCCCCACATAACATAATAAAGTTTCAGTTTGGATCTGGACTTGTTGCGCCATGTAAGAGTTAGTAACTTCGAGTCTCGGCTATAATGCAAGTTTAGTGAGCTCACAGAGAAATAGAATCAGAGAGAAATTTTGGATACAAACTTCGGTTTACTTGAGATAAGAAAGAGATTCGGAAGCAGTGACACTGTGCCTGTCTCGAGAGGTTTACTTGGTTACATCTGAGAGAGAGCTCTGTTCCTTTTCTGGTTCAGTGTAAGAGAAAGAGATTGTGTTGTGCCGGCCTCTGTGTAGGTCTAGAAGTAGTTGCAAGGGAATCAGCCAGATTGAGCTGTTCTAGCAGTTGCACGAAGTGTGACAGGTGTGCACAGTTGGACCTCGTGGCACCGTTGTTAGAGTGAGCACACTGTGTGTGAGGACTTGTGGGGACGGTTTTGAGAATAATTGAGATTTGATTGAGAGTGCCGAGAGCCTCTATTGTGATGAGTTTGGAAGTCAGGTTTAGCAACTAAGAGGAAGGTGGTGTCACGTGCAGATTGAATCTTGCGGCAGGTCGTACTTAGCATGCTCACTGACCGAACTTGGTCGTTTTGTGGATCTGCATATCCATGTGTTTTGTTTATTGAAATATCCTTTGCCTTGAGGGTTGCATGGTTCACCGTGCTCTCTTGTAAAAGCTCCGAAGAAATAGAGAATTTGAGATTGGCTTGATAGTACTACGTTGTTTCATGCACCATTCTAGTGAGCTCACTGAGATACTTTGAGATACTGTCAGCACGCAAGTGGAATTAAATTCCTTGCTCCCCTCTGCACTTAGAGAGATTGTGTGTGTGTTTTAGTGGGATTTAGTGTAGAGTTAGTGTGTGTTCACGCTAGGCTGCGCTTAGTTTCACTGGTGCCCATCACCAGCCTTATCAATGTATTGCTTCGCAAACCTTTGACATTGTCGCCTGTCAAATTACATGCCACCAAAAATACCTGGTGTATCCCTGGCAAAAAATCACCAAGTCCATTCCACTGAAAAACAAGTGACCAGATACAAAACTCACCGAAAAAACAGCAAACCCACCAAAAAACACATCAGTCCATAATCCACCATTCCACTGTTTTGGTCACCCCTCATTGTCAAGATCTTGGTTGATGGAGATGGGAAGACTGCTGATGAGGTAGAGAAGGAGTTCCTGTTGAAGAAGACCAAGCAGGCAGCCTCGAAGATGGCTGAAGCTCATGCCGAGATGATTTTGCCTGTTGACGGTGGTCAGCTGCTGCACATGATTTCAAGAGACCCAATGGATGTTTGGGAGACACTAAGGAGTGTCCACCGAGCCAGAGGATTTATGACTTCACTGGCATTACGCAGGAAGTTCTTGACGACAAAGAAATGGAGCAATCAGTCAATTCAGTCTTGGGTTGGAGAGATTCATGGGCAGGCATTTGCCATGCAGATGTCAGGGATTGAAGTCAGTGATCAGGACATAATCTTGGCACTTACTCTGGGTCTTTCTCCCTCTTATGACACTGTCATCATTCATTTTGATGCCACTCCCCCGACCAGCTCACTATCGACCACATTATCACCCAACTACTGAACAATGAGACTCACCAGTCTATGAACTGCCACTGTTCCACCCAGAATGCTACAGCCACTGACAAGGCCCTTTCTGTTACTCAACATTGTTCATGCCCTGATGCATCCAAGATCATTTGCTTTTTCTGTGACCAGAAGGGTCATTACAAGGATGCTTGTCCTGAGAAGAAGCTGTGGTAATCCCACAAGCAGGAGGTTGCCAGAATGGTCAAAGGAGCTGATTCAGACAAAGAAAGCTTGCTGCTTGAAGAAGACTGATTTATTTTGTGTGCCCTTTTTGATTTATCTTGATATCACTCGAGTTTTCTATGCTTCCCTTATATCCCTTTTAGACTGCTTAGCTTACAGGGGTGCAGTTCTTTCCTCTGTTGCACACTGATTTGCAGGGGTGTGTTGAGATACCAAATGCACCATGCTTCTGACAGCCGTCACTTATCATCCCCCCTTTCCATAGTAGATATTCTAATTTTAGCAATATATATAGTAGAGTATCTAGTAATCGAGCCCCTCATGCATTTGCAAGGGTTTCCTGCTTACCCTGGAGTCCTCCACTGCTACTTACTTGAGCCGTTCATGAGTAGCATATTTCAACACCGACTTATTCACCTGAGCTTGCCACAGGAACTTTTCTATTCAGTCCTGCCTTCTTTCTCCAATTCTTTCCTTTCTATATAAACTATGGTTTTATTCCCTTCAATTTGTTCCCTTTCTTTGTGCATAACTGTTGTGTCTTGTTCTGTTCCCCATTTCAGCTTTCTCATGTTTGTTTGCCACATCTACTCCCACATGTTGCCTCAATAACTTTTTATTGTCTTTACCTTATTTTCATTGATGTACATATTTTCTCTCCACAAAATGTTGCTGTTATTTTGTGGTTACTCATAGTATCACCCAAGCCTTCATTTACTGTGTCACTGTTGTATTCATTGCTTGCTAATATTACTCTGTGTCCATCACATAACACACATAAACTGTTCAATGTTCTGTTCTGATGTGGTGATGGTGGTTTACTGCCAGTTCTGCTGGGTTCCCATGCCATGTTACCTGCTAGTTATCTGCCATGCCCATATTGGGCATTGCAGCACCATGCTCTACATTCATTATCCTAGTGTCATCTCTTCACTTCCACCTCAGATATCTTCAAGGTAGAATAAATACAACATTCTTAATAGTATAGTAAATTTTGGTGACCCATAATCAAACTGTTAAGCTGTTATTCCAGAAAATAAATTTCTCTGCCAATGTTACCTGCCATAAGCCCCTATGTTATCTGCCATAAGCACGAGTTACCTGCCATGATGACTTTCGCTGCTGCTCTCTCCTTGTAACTTGCTCATAGGCACAACATTCCAAGTGCATCAACAAAATAAGACTAAAACAATCAATCAGGTATGAGTTTTTAAATTTATTTGCCTCTAGCAACCTGTTAAATGATTTTGTCTTTAATTAGCCTACTTTGGACATTTTCAGTCTGGCTTGCTTGCAAGATAGCATGTCCGCAAGGGAAAAAGGATGGACCACAAACTGAGAGTGCTCCGAGATGTGAAAGACCCCTGAAAAACAATGCAACTGCTCCCCTGGAGGCACAAGGTAAGAAAATCTTAAATGTATCTTTATCTCAGATCTGACTGTTCCTGGGCTTAAAGATATAGATGATGCAGATGACAAATATGAATTTGAAGAGGAGGAGTACATGGAGGATTTTTGGAGAGGCCTGGACAAGGCTGAAAGCAATGCTATAGCTAGTGAGTCAAGTCTTCACAGTGTTGGTGCCTTTTCTAACTTGCTCGATGTTTTTCCTTGTACAGAGTTGAACTGATTAAAAGCTGAAGCAGAGACTCGTAAAAATCGATTATCTGAGCTCCAAAATGCTGCATGCTCTCCACTTTCCTGTATGCACTCCACCATTGACATTCTGCCTTTATAATGACATGTCTCTAGATCCGGTTTTCAATCCACTTGCAGGGGCAATTTCCAATGTTGAAAGTGACAATGGTGATGCGTTGGACTCTCAAAATGATGACAAGACACCTCAAGTCACTGGGAATAGGATAGCAGAGTCGGTACCAGTTTCAAATAGACCTAACAGTGAATGTAAAGGTGAATTCATTCTGACCCCTCTCTTACTGATATGTGTACTCATTTCTGCTAGCATGGTTCGAAAAGCCAAAGTATATGCAAGACTGGTTGTACCAATACTTTGCCGCTGTAATACACCCGCTCATTCACAATAAAAACAGCGGTAAGGCATTGGTGAGGCCACCAATTTTCATGCAGTCCAAGCCTTATGCACCGCCAATGTTCTGGATTCATTCTCCAGAGCCAGCAATGTCTCTATACACACATCAGTTTGAACCCACCATTCTCTTTCACCCATGCATATTTCTTTGGCTTGTCCACTTCTTTGTTGATCTGCTAGCCTGCCCAAACTGTGGGGAACCACTTCAAAAAAATGGTGCACTGCCCCCATGCTGTGTAGTTGACCTTGAAGATTTGTTCTACATCATTGCTTGGGCTTATTACTGTCATCATGGCTGCCGTTCTCATTTCCATGGGTGGAGTCAATGCTTAATTGATTCCTTACCTCTATATCTTTGCATGGCCTTTCCAGCTATTCTCTCTCACAAGAGTGGCCTGTCCCATAATGTCATTAATACACTACATGTTGGCAACCAGCACAAAATGGGACCATCAGGTGTCCAATCTCTATTGTTTGAGATGCACACATGCTGATTCAGTACAATCTAGCTCCAATATCTGGAGTCTGTCTTTGAACAGCTTCAAGGATGGGAGAATGCTGATGTTCAGTCATTCTCAAGCAGCAGTGGAGACATGTGAGCTTATTTTGGCACTTCTTCCATGATTCCTCCTATTGGGAATTTTTCTGATGCTAGTGGCTATGGCAGTTTTATTCCTGGAGAACAATACCTTGCTTCAACGCTCAACAAAGCTATTGAGCAAGATGAAGCAGATGCAAATTGGCATACTGCTTTGCTTGAGCCAGACCAGCTTGCAATTGATGACTCACACAAGGCATGTATCCTGCTCATATCTTATAGTTCTGTCAACTGACAAGATAACCCTTAGATTAATAAACACATTGCTAAAGTTGAAGGAGTCAATGTCTTTGGCACAATGTGGACATGCATGACATCACGGTATATCTGCTCACAGGCATTGTCATTAACAAAAGGGCATGAGGAGTGTATTGGCCCTTTAATAGGAATATCCCATTCAGCAAGAAGATATGGACACAATAATCCTAAAATCATCTTTTCTGATGATCCTGTAAAGGTGAGCCCATAAATAAGCTCTTTTGCAATAATTACTTACATGAATTGAATTTATTAGGATAAGCATCTTCTGTATGCAGCCTTTCCAACATTGTCACAAAGTTTGACACCTATCGCTGAAGCCCGTGGCCTTGTAGCGTTTGAGCTGCCATTGACATTGAAGCCAGTTGTTCTTATGACTGGTGAATTAATTGAGAATGCCATTTCCTCACTGATGGCACCACTTGATATGGACAAAGATGCCTCATTGTGTATTAGCTTTGATGCTGAATGGAATATATCAAGGACAGTTGGGATTTCCATCATCCAGCTAGCACTGCATGAGAACCCTCCAGAAGTCTATCTAATACCAGTTAAGTTCTCCCCATGAAATTAAACTCCTTGGTCTGACTTGTTTGGGTAATTGGTTAGGTCCATAGTTTTAATGGCAAAAATTTGCCTCCTTCTCTTCTTTGCCTCATGATCTCTGATCGGGTTTTCAAAATTGGGTCAGCCATCAAAGGGGATATCACACACCTGAAAAAGCAGTTCCCTCAGCTTGCAGGAAAGTCTATCACAACAATTGATCTAAAAGACTATGCAATTCAGCATGGGGTTATCCATTGCAAGGAACTGGGAAGCCTTGATGCTTTGGTCAAGAAGACTCTTGGAAAGTATCTATCAAAAGATGATATGTTTCGGAAGAGTGAGCAATGGGAAGATGCCAAGCTAAGCTCAAATTTGATTCAATATGCTGCAACTGATGTATTTGCATCTTGCCACATTTTTGAAACAATCTCAAAGTCTCCTTGCATCAAAAATGTTATTGCAGATACTCCTGCTGGTTCAAGAGTGGCACTTCTTGTTCAGGAGGGTGGTGATATTGTTGTGTATGGAAAAATTGCAGCCAACCAAGTATCACCATTTCAAGGAGTCCATGTAAAGGTTCCAAATCAGAATCAGGTGATTATTGACATTGATATTCTTCTCAAACCATCGGCTGCTGCAATACTTCATGTTGATCACACAGCCATCAGTACATCAACCACTTTGAAAAGTAAACAAACAAAGCTGGGTACATTTACTCTTGGGCAATTACAGGCAGCATCCCCCTCGATATGCTTCTTGATGGTTGTACCAACTTCATGTTACGATTTATTTGTTTTCTTTATCTAAGCGCCTCTTATCTTATCTAATCTTTGGCACTTATCTTATCTGATCCTTAGGACCCACGACTCCATGGAGCCTTTACATTGTGATATGGTCATACTCACATGACATGGACGTGTTACTCAATGCATGCGTCTTCTACTCGTTTGCCATACATTGCACTTACCAATTCCTCACACGACGTGTTCATTATTAGACCCTCATTTTAGTATATAAGTAGTGTACTCAAAGCTGTATATTCCTTAGCTTTGAGCTAATGTTTATTCATACCGAAACACATTCATTCTCGCTAAGCGCTAAAGCCTTAGTTTTGATCTCTAATCGTCACGAGACTCAATGGTGACTGTATGAAAGCGATACAGCCATTGTTTACTCTTGATTAGACGTCGGGTCTAACAATTAGCTCAAAGCTTCCCTGGTTCCTAACCAGAATCCCCAAGACAGACACAGCGACAGACATCATTCTCAGAACCGCTCTAGGTGTAGGCAGCGCCTGTCTTGCAGCAGCACTCGTACTCGCAGTACGAAACAGGGAGCAACGTAGGGGATGAGCCCAGCCCATAACCATCAACCAGATCGTAAACCTGCCTGTCCCCAACAATGGCATCCCGCTCCAGCAGCAGCCACCCCTCTTCACACCCGTACCACGATGACTGATCTCGCTCCACGAGCTCGCTGGAAACCAGCTGGAGACGATCGTTTCTGAGTCGTCTACTCCCGTCATCCTGTCGAGACCAGCTTCTTCCTCTCCCGGAGGGCACCAGCCTATCATCATCATCTCCCCCCCCCGGTTCTGCCTGCTCTACCCCATACGCCCCTCGATCTCCCTCACCTGGCGAGTATGTGAGGTTCGCCAAGCGAGGCGGGGGACTCAGCGTGGGCCGCGACATCCGACCCGTCTCCCCTGTTGCCAACCATAATGCCTGGCTTGACAGGTTTTATGCTCCACCACCCGCAGCCCCAGACGATCCCAATCAGGAGTTTTGGGACAACCTCGACATTCCATACAGTGCATACTTCCCCTCCCCACGCGACGGTTCCCCCGACCACCGAACGCCTCCCCCTGTTGGCTACAGGTGTGTCTGCTACTGGGACCAACCCGTTCGAAACCCATCTCCCAAACGATACGTCCCGCTCGATCTCCCATCCCTGCCTATTGGCGAAACGTCGCAGAGCAGCGCTCCGGTTCCCCTTACTGAACAATCCAGGAGATCGACACTGACGCATCCAGGTACTCGCTCAATGCCGACGGCATGACCAGGTACCCAAGCCCAGGGAGCGACACCACAATCGAGGCACCCCTCCCCAACCACATCAACGATGAGTCTCCCGAGTCGTCCCCTGTCCCGCCGCTCCAAGCACGCAACCCCGATCCTCTCAGTGATGACACTGTCTGATGCCATCAAATTTTATGAAGAACCAGTTAATGACGCCCCTGTACCAAGTATCCTCACCCAGGCAGATTTCCATAACCTATATAATTATTTTGCTTATGAAATACCTTTTATCCCAGCTTGGGGAGAAACCCAGGCTGGAAACGACTATTTTATGAAGAAACAGAGGGGAATCCCCACAGACGACATCTTACAGTATGAAGCAGACCGAAACGCCTGCTTCCTATGGAACAAAGTCCACCCAGACGCTCCTATAAGGGAACTCACCCCTTATGAGGAAGCAACTGCCGAAATCGAGATTCAGGAACCCATGCCCGACGAACCACCGGTACCCCCAGCCCGATCAACAGTCGGAACCTTCTCCTATGTCAGGGGACAGGAACCGCCAGGAACATATACACGTGGCTACTGACCATTCGCCGGAGCCGATCCAAGTGGATCAGGAAGCGGACAACCCGCTCAACCACTGCAGCCTCCTGCCCCACCTCAGCGATGGACACTTCCATGCTTCCCCGCCCCACCAGGGCCTCCAAACCCACCAGCACCCTGGGTATTAACCGCCGGGGACATTGCCCCCTTCGACAACTTCAAGCCTAAACTCTTGAAGGAGGTCGACAACTTCAAAGGGGATTCTAGCGACATCTCCCGATTCTTCCTAAAGTGCGAATTACACTTTGATGCCTTTAATCAGCATTTCCGACACCACCCCCACAAAGTCATCTTTTGTGTCTCGCGCCTCGCCGGAGACGCTGAAACATGGTGGGAGTTGAGCGCTCAGATCATAGGAAGGAATGCCGACGGAGAACAGCAGTACCCCGCTTACAAAGACTTTAAGTGGGAACTCAATGCCAGGTTCTGGAAGGATGCGGACTCGCAGCTAAAGTATGCGCAGTGGGAAAAGCTCAGGCAGTCCACTTACCAAGATGGTGACCAGTTCTTCCAGAAATTCGAAGAACTGGCTTACCACGCTGGGGTATGGGATAATGAGCAGGTAATGCTCCACCAGATCAAGAAGGCTGCCTGCAAAACGAGCAAGAACACCATATATGCTGCCGACAGAGAAGTACCAACCACCTACGAAGGGTGGAAGGCTCGCTTACTCCGCATCGACTATAACTGGTGACTCAAACGGGCAGAAGGAACCACGGCACCACGAACTGACTCAAAAACGCAGACACAGAAGGTGACCATGCCCCAGAGGGGTGGTCAAACATTGACTGCCGTACCAACAACTACGACGGCAATGGGAATGACATACGGGGGATGCAGCGTGCCGATGGATATCAACGCAGCCAGGGCAATAGCAAAGTGCTACCAATGTGGCAAGATTGGCCACTTCAAGCGCTGTCACGCCCGCAGCATGTCTAAGGGTGTAATTTTGCAGATTCACACACCTTACATGTTAGCAACGCAGAAGCACAGAGAGCGGACTAACAGTGCAAATGGCATGTGAAGGAGCAAGGTCACTGAGGTTGAAAGCTCTATGATAGAAAAAGAAGCAATGGAACTAAAACATAAGGACTTCGTTGTTGCACTGTACCTTACGGGCATGCACAGCAATAAGGCCGAAGAGTGAGCTCGCTCGCGCAAATATCCGTCTGCAATAGAAAATTCAACTTTCAGTGGGATGCGCTTGTACACAGGCTGGGACTAATTTAGATAACTACACATCGGTAATCTATGATGCGTGGTCCCTGGAGATCTGGAGAAAAGATATCACATGCGGTGGTAATCAAAAGAACCCTGGGCATGGCCTAGAAACAGACTTCGGCCGATGAGAATAGCGAGCGGGCTCAAAATCCAAAGCATTCCTTGGTTACCGAGTCTAGAATACAATGCTGTCACCTTCGGAGCAGAACCAAAGGCCGAATATGAAGTGTGATCGGTGATCAAGGATTAAGCAGCTATTGAGTACAAGTCAGCGAGCTACTCTGCTGCTAGGGTGAGCGATGTCAACATCGCTTAGCTCTTTGAGGATACTAAAAGGAGGACCAAGCGGCACTCTGCCAAGAGTGTTGTAACAGTTCGGATGAAGAATTATCGGCCGACAATGAATTTAACTTACTAAAGGACTGTTTGTAATGATCAATCTCCTGTAGTATAAGTAGGTAGAACTGCACATAGTAGAAGAAGGTACCTACCCCCATGTACAGTAATAAAGTTTCAGTTTGGATCTGGACTTGTTGCACCGCATAAGAGTTAGTAGCTTCGAGTTTCAACTAGAACACAAGTTTAGCGAGCTCACGAAGAAATAGAATAAGAGAAACATTTTGGATACAAACTACGGTTTACTTGAGATACGAAAGAGATTCGGTGGCAGTGACGCTGCGCCCATCTTGAGAGTTTGCTGCAGATAGATCTGAGAGAAAGCTCTGTTCCTTTTGATTGGTTCAGTGTAAGGAAGAAATTGAGTTGTGTCGGCCTTTGTGTAGGTCTGGAAATAGTTTGCAAGGGAATCAGCCAGATTGGGCTGTTCTAGCTGTTGCACGGAGTGTGACAGGTGTGCGCAGTTGGACCTCGCGGCACCATTGTTAGAGCGAGCACACTGTGTGTGAGGACTTGTGGGGATGGTTTTTGAGAGTAATTGTGACTTGATTGGGAGTGCCAAGGGCCTCTAATCGTGACAAGTTCAGGAGTCAGGTTTAGCAACTAAGAAACAGGCGACATCGTGCATGGATTAGATCTAGTGGCGGTTAGCACTTAGCGAGCTCACTGACCAAATTTGGTCATTTTGCGGATCTGCGAATCCGTGTGTTTCGGCTATAGAAATATCCTTTGCCTTGAGGGTTGTGTGGTTTGCTGTGCTCTCTTGTAAGAAGCTTCGAGGAGATAGAGGATTTGAGAATGGCTTGAGAAAAATACATTGTTACGTGTATCGCTCTAGCGAGCTCGCTGAGAGAAATTGGGATATTGTCAGCATGCAATTGGAATTAAACCCCTTGCTCCCCTCCGCACTTAAGGAGATTGTGTGTAGGTGTGTTTAGTGGGATTGAGTGCAGGCGTTAGTGTGTTCATGCTAGGCCATGCTCAGTTTCACGGGTGCCCGCCAACAGCCTCGTCAATGGGTACCCAGACTGGCTACCATGACGCCACCGAACGACTTTGTTGCTACGACATCAGAACACGACGTTAATGTACATTTCTCATTGTTTCACACATGGATGCAGCTACGTATTCAGACTCCGCATTTTGTATATAAGTAACGTAGCTCTCATCAATGTACCTCAGCTTCAAGCTAAGTTTATACATACCGGACTTTACTCTCTCACTCACTGCACGACTAAGCATTTGTGCCTTATTCACTATTTCAAGCGCCATGGTTCTCTTTGGGTGACTGTACGAACGCAATACAGCCCTAGGAGTTACCTTGCTTGTTATACCTGAGTCCGGGCCTAACAATTAGCTCGAAGCTTCCTACTCTCTTTGCCAGCGCCAGCCGCGACAAGAGTTTTATGTTCCCAACCCCGACCGAAGAAGAAGAATGAATCCGACAGCTTGAAGAGCTCGTAATCACCACATCCCTAACCGCTCTTCGAACCGCCCTCGCCATCCTCGCTCAAGGAGAAGGAGAACGAAACCATTTCCAAGGACCCCG
Organism: Armillaria altimontana; assembly: GCA_022818075.1. Lineage (NCBI taxonomy): Eukaryota > Fungi > Basidiomycota > Agaricomycetes > Agaricales > Physalacriaceae > Armillaria > Armillaria altimontana. Next base: position 585,587 of record JAIWYR010000012.1, read on the forward strand.
ACCCCGCAAATGACCCCTGACCTCACCACCACCCAAACCATCACCTTCGGCACCACCCTCGTTGGTGCTGTCCTACTCGCTCTCACCACCACTGCCCTTGTACTCATATACGGGGCACAAATCCGGAACTTCCTATGCCGACGGGGCCTAATCGCCCCCATCCTCGCACGACCCCAACCCGCACCCTTCCCACTACGATATGTCATCCCCTTCCAGGGACAACCAGACCTGGTATGGCCAGATCTGGCAGCCAACCAGCCAGAGGAACCGAGCCGTTACAACGCCCATCAATGGACCCCAACCACCCACTCCACCAACTCCAGTAAGGAATTCCCACATCAGGAGAACCCTCACAATGCCACCCTGGGGCCAAGCAATGTTTGCCGAACCCCCTCTTCGGAACTACCCGCCACTGCCTACACGACCACCAACGAGGAACCCCCCAGGCACATACGGCCTGAGGGACGAGCCCTCAAACGATTACTATCCCGACATCGCTGGACCCAGACCGTACCGCGAGCTCGCGCCCAGGTGGTACACCCCTGTGGAAGGACACTTGTACCCTTCCTGACCAGCCTATACGGACAATGGCTCTTGGAGGACAGCGACACTGATCCCGACACCCCTAACCCCTTTGCCACCCTGAACACCATGACCACCAGCACCACGAACCCCAACCCCGAACCACCCCTCGGCCCTCGAGAGGACGACAATCCCCTCAACATTGACAGAGGGGACTACCAGTGACCACAGCTCGCCGACGTCGACCGATGAATCCTCAGACCTTTCCGAGAAAAGGCCTGGGAACTTCGACGACAGGACATCAAATGACAAGCCAGGTTTAACACCCCGGGCCCACATCCAGACATAGACTACTACCTCGCCATGAACTGAGGGGATCGCATCTCTCCCCTCAACCCCAACGCCACCATCAACGCCCGGATCCATGCCAACAGGAACTGGGAGATATACTCCACCTCCGCCGGTTCGCGAGTGGAGAGGCTATGACCCAGAACCGGGCCAGAGTACCTGGCCCTCCACCACGCGATACAAACCCTCGCCCGACTACAGGGCGACAGGCCCGACCTGGATAGGGGAAACGTTCTTTAATCATTTCCACCTCAACCATGAAACATTCGGGGAGTGGCGGGACGAAGAAGACCCAATGCTCCCACCCCTACCCTTTCTTCTCCCCGACTCCCCACCGATCCGCCGGCTGGACAGAAATGTCGCCGTGCCCCCTGCTTGGACATCACGTTGGCAGGGAACCTACAATGGCCCGGGCACTAGCAGGGTCATTGCAGGAGCAGGGCCGAGCAGCGGCATAGAGGGGCAGGCAGGACCCAGCCAACCCACAATGGAGGAGTGTTTCCTTCAAATGGAAACGCAGATCGTGCAGATGCGCGAGGAGAACGTCAGGCTCCAAGAGGAGCTGACCAATGCCAGGAAAGGAAAAGAAAATAAACGAGGGCGAGGAGATCCTCCCGTACGACACCCGTGCTCAGACCACTTCTCAGTCCCGTGCCCTCCCAGGTACGACCCACCCCAACAGGGACCAGTCAGGTCATGAAACAACGACGAAAGCCCTGCCTTCCTCAAGGTAAAACCCATCCTGATGAACCGCCCCAAGCTGTTCAAAGGGGACCATGACAAAATCGACCGGTTCCTAGGGGACTGTGTCACCTACTTCGAGGTCTTCCAAAGTCAGTTCGCAGGGATCTCATCCCTGATGGTTGTCTTTGCAACCTCTCACTTCACGGAAAGGGCCAAGGACTGGTGGGTGGACCGAAGGGAGGACTTCTGGTGGGTACCCGACGACATGAACGAGCTGGCACAGTATCACTACCCCGCCTGAGAGGACTTCGCCAACGAGGTCCGCTCACAATTCCGGGACCCCGCAATCGAGGAGACCCACGAAGGGAGGATGAATGACCTCCGCATGGCCGGGATGTTGGCCAACCAGTATTTCCAGAAGCTGGAACAAGAGGCCAAGTTGGCAGAATGACAGGGGGACACGGGAGAAAGGGGCGCCATGGTACGCACAGTACGAGCAGGAGTTCCTGCTTCGTACATGTCAATCATCTCCAACATCGGAGTAGGCGTCCCCCGGACATACGATGAGTGGAAGGACCGAATCAGCATCATGTACCAGGAACGCCAACACAAGGACGCCCATGACCGGGCATACGGCCACCGTGACAACCGCCAGGGGGGCCAGAAGCAGATTACCGCCACCAGTAGTAACAAGAACACTACAGGTGGTGCGACAAGTTCATCGTCGGCTTGGCCGACGAGTAATACACCCAGAAGGGACTCCTCGGGCAAGTGGACGACATTCGCTGGCCAAGGAAAGCCGATGGAGGTGGACACCATCAAGAAGAAGCAGCGGGACGAAGGAAGGTGTTTCAGGTGCGACCAAAAGGGTCACCTGTCAAGGGACTGCCCGCAGAAGGGGCTCAAGGTACGTGCGGTCGAAGCGGTGCCCCCAGTGGAGCCACTCGGCAAGGACACCAAGGTCAAGGAGGTAAAAGCATAGGTCGTCAAGGGTTCGATTCCCCTGCGGCGACCACGGACTTACATACTGGTGTGCTCTCGTCTCCTGCCAGGCAGGTTCTATCTTCTTTTTTACATACAGACAATCTACCTATCGTGCATTCGAATATACCCCCACCCCAACGTGTGGGGCGGGTTTTTACGACTTCATCTTCTGGCCACACACACCGCCCAGTATCAGAATCACTAATGACACAGAACCAATACAACGTCCTTCGGGACAACGACACAATGCTCGGGGCCACTGACCCCAAGACTGCACAACCAGCTAAACGTCTAGCCAGTAGCTCATCATGAGCGAATGCTGGAGACGAAAAACCACCCACCATAGTGGTACCCATCATAACAGCGCCTCGGCGACTGGATGGGGCAAGGGAACAAGTGCCTCCTTTGGAGGGTCTCGCCCCCCTTGACAAAGCGGCCCCACGAATGGGGATCACCGCAAGGACAAACAGGACGACAAAGATGAACGATCTGGAAGGTCAGGGCAAGGATGGAGCCGACGCTTCCAACGTGGTTGCAGAGCATGCTCTTAGGACCGACACTTCCCGAGTTGTAGGCCCCGAGGAGCAGACTTCGCGAAGTCAATCGAGTGCTTCACTTGGCTTTGAAGGAAAAGGCAACGCTGGTAAACCCACCTCAGTGGTACAAGCGGAACCCGCAAGTCCCAAGCGAGCTTTCACTGTCGGGGGCAGCCCTTCACAGAGAAACCGTGATTCCCGCCACGACAACTCCTCGGGATCCCATGAAGCCGATGAATGGAAGGAAGCCACTAGCGCCCAGGCGGTAAAGAGGGGGCCACAGGTAACTATGATAGAAGTGTCTGACGAGGATAACGACGTCTCTTTCCAGAGATGGGTTGCCGCTGGCAGCCTGACGATTTCACCAAAGCCCCATACCATGGGACTTCCGACTCCACCAGAGTCACCGACCACGACCATGAAGGCCATCCCTAATGAGGGGGTAGCCATGAATGAGGTGACCTCGCCAATGGCAGCTGAAACCAGCGTGAAGGCTCGAGAGGTCCCTCACCGATGGTTCCGCCCCTTCGAGGTGGACTGGATGCTCCATGCAATCTGCGAAGCATGAAACGACAGCACCGCATGCGCCGCCCTTTGCATTTGGATGCATCAGGATCAACTTGGGGAACTCACCGACGAGCTTCTCAACAAACTATGAATGGGAGGAGAACATGCCAGGGAAAGGCTGTACAAACTCCATGAACCCATTCGCTACGTCCAACGAAGGGCAAGCGATGGGACAATGGACTTCATGCTTGACATCCAACTGAACCCCTGCACGGGGACTCAGACTCTGAAGATGCGTGCCCTGATCGACAGCGGGTGCACCGGCAGTGCTATCAACCGCACCTATGTTCAGAAGCATGGACTCGACACCATCAAGGCTGCCATATCCATCCCTGTATACAATGCCGATGGCTCCCACAACAGCGCCAGAGACATCACCGACTTCATAGAACTCTGCATGACCATTGGCGGGCACGCAGAACGAATCGACCTCGTGGTCACCGACTTAGGCACCAAAGACATCTACCTTGGGCATGACTGGCTGAAGCGCCACAACCCTTCAGTCAACTGAAAGACCAGCTTGATCATCTTTGGTCGGTGCCAGTGCGTCAAGAACCACCTGGTTCTTCCCGACGCTGACCCCAATGACCGATGGGACGAAGAACTGGAGGAGGGTGACACCATTCTTGCCATCAACATGGAAGAAGAGGTCGTCATTCACGCAATGCATCACACCAATGACTTAGCCGCCGCCGCCAACGCCGACAAGCCCAAGAAAATGTTCGAAGAGATGGTGCCACCGCACTATCAGTCCTTCCACGACTTGTTCTCAAAAGAAAACTTCGATGAACTACCCGACAGAAAGCCCTGGGACCACGCCATCAAGCTCATCCCCAACACCAAGTCAATGTTAGACTGCAAGGTCTATCCCCTGAACTGAAACGAACAGGAACAGCTCGACACGTTCCTCGACGAGAACCTCGACTCAGGACGTATCCGTCCCTCAAAATCCCTGTTCACCTCCCCTTCTTCTTTGTCAAAAAGAAGGATGGATCCCTACGTCCCATACAGGACTACCGCAAGCTCAATGAGATGACCATTAAGAACCACTACCTGTTACCACTCATCTCCGAACTCATTAACAAATTGCGTGGCGCCAAGTACTTTACGAAGCTCGACGTTCGTTGGGGATACAACAATGTCTGGATCAGGGAAGGAGACGAAGAGAAAGCAGTGTTCCGCATGAACTGTGGATTGTTTGAACCGATGGTGATGTTCTTCAGGCTCACCAACTTGCCCGCCACGTTCCAATGGATGATGAACAACATCTTCAAGGACTTGATCGCAGAAGGCAAGGTAACCATCTACCTTGATGACATCCTGATCTTTACCAAGGACTGGGAAGAGCACAAACAAATCATACAACACGTACTCCAGAGGCTACAAGAGAACAAACTGTTCCTCAAAGCAGAAAAGTGCGAATTTGAGGTGCTCGAGACCAAGTACCTGGGAGTGATCATCAGCGAGAACTCCATCCGCATGGACCCCATCAAAATCGCCGGGATTGCAGAATGGCCGACACCAACAAAGAAGCGGGAACTACAGTCATTCCTCGGCTTCACGGATTTCTACTGAAAGTTCATCAAGAACTACTCGAAGGTTGTCAAACCGCTTACCCAGCTCACCAGGAACGCAGAATGGACATGGGGAAAGGCGCAAGACCACGCCTTCCAGGAATTGAAATGCCAAATGGCAGAGGATGTTATCCTCGCCATCCCGAACAACGATGACCCCTTCATGGTTGAAGCAGACGCCAGCGAAGGAGCGGTAGGAGCAGTCCTGTTGCAGAAGCAGAACGGAGTATGGCAACCAGTGGCCTTCATGTCGAAGTCCCTCAGTGCCATGGAACGAAACTATGAAATCTACAACAAGGAGTTGCTAGCGATCATGCTTGCACTCGACGAATGGCACCACTACCTAATGGGCACCGCCGTAGACGTTGAAATCTGGATGGATCACCAGAACCTCCAGTATTTCTGCAAACCGCAGAAGCTGAACCGACGACAAGCGCGTTGGGTCACCGAGCTAGCTGAGTATCACTTCGTGCTCAAACATAAGCCCAGTGCCCTCAACAAGAAGGCAGATCTCTTATCCCACTGCGATGACCATGACCAAGGCAAGAACGACAATGACAACATCATCATCCTCGCACCCAAACACTTCCGGGCACTCATCATGCCCATGACTTCTGAAGTACACCAGAAGATCGAAAATGCTACGTGACAAGAAGAGTTGTGGGACGAAGGCATTACCACATCCCTTAACCACGAGCGAGGAGTAAGCCGAAAGGAAGGCTTGCTCTACTACAACGGGCGCATTTATGTACCAAGAAAGCATTCCCTCCGTGGAGAAATCATAGCGCAGTGCCACGACCACATAACGGCCAGACATCCAGGAATCGAGAAAACGAAGGAATTGGTCCTCAGAGAATACTGGTGGCCAAAACTGAAGAAGGACATTGAAGCCTACATCAAGGGCTGCGAAGTCTGTCAACAAACCAAGTCAAGCACACAGGCTAAAGCCGCACCGCTCAACCCAAACACAGTCCCTTCGTCACCATGGACTCACATTTCTGTTGACATGATCACTGGACTCCCAGAGTCGGGCAGACATGACACCCTTCTCATGATCGTCGACTGATTCTCGAAAGCCATCATCCCCGTCGCCTGCAGCACGGAACTCTCAGCCGAGGGATGGGCCCGCATTCTACGTGACCACGTCTATGCTCGTCACGGAATGCCCAAAGTCGTGATCTCTGACAGAGGTCCCCAATTCATCTCGCAGTTCATGAAGGAACTATACCAGATGCTCGACATCATGCTGAATGCCTCCACCGTGTTCCACCCACAGACCGACAGACAGACCGAGCGCGTTAACCAGGAGATCGAGAAGTACCTTAGGATCTTCGTTAACTACCGACAGACTGATTGGAACGACTGGTTGCCACTGGCAGAATTCGCCCATAACAACCGAGTCCACAGTGCGACCGGCAAGAGCCCGTTCATGGTACTCTACGGACGGAACCCATGAGTCCTTCCTGACTCTTCTCGGCTTTCTCCTTTTGCAAACCCTGCTGCCGCCGACTTTGCGCAGACGATGACCCAGATCCACAAGGAGACACAGACTGCCCTCGAAGAGGCCGTCAGTCGAATGAAAAAACAATATGACAAGAAGAAACGCACGTCGCGTGTATACGAAGTCAGAGACAAGGTCTGGCTCAACACCATGAACCTTCATCTCCCTCGTCCAAAGAAGAAACTGGACGACAAACGTGTCAGACCCTTCGTGGTCCTAGACAAGGCCGGGCCAGCAGCGTTCAAACTCAAGCTGCCGCCCCACTGGAAGATTCACCCGCACTTCAACGAGAAGCTCCTTACCCCATACACTCTGCCTGCGTTCCCTAATCAGGAACTTCCTGCCCCTCTGCCGCCTGATCTCATAGACGGTGAAGAAGAGTACGAAATCAAAGAAGTCCTTGACTCCCGCGCGCGCCAAGTACATGGAAAACAGGGACAGAAGTCAAGAACCATCACGGACTACTTCATGAAATGGAAAGGATGGACATGCGAGCACAACTCATGGGTACGAGACGAAGAGATGGGCAACGCCCAGGAAGCGATAGAGGAATACGAGGCCAAGACGCAGAACACCCATGCCCTAGTCTCAACAAAAATCATAACACCTACCAAAGCGTCACGATGATCCTAGATCACGAGTATGACACCGACAGCAACATTCAATATCTCATCCAACGACGAGATGGATTCCAGAAATGGGTCAACACCCTCAAAGAGTACAACTTTGAGTGGCTAGAACTCGTAAAAACGTATTGGAATAGCGCGTCAGATGATGCTGATCCGCCGAATGGAGACGACCCTTAGGGCAGTCGGGATGCCTGCCTTAACAAGGGGGTAATGTTATGATTTTTCCTTATCTTATCTTATCTCTGGCACTTATCTTATCTCGAGCGCCAATCTAATCCAGATCTTATCACAGGTACCTGGACTGGCTACCACGACGCCACCGAATGACTTTGTTGCTACGACATCAGAACACGACGTTAATGTACATTTCTCATTGTTTCATGCATGGACACAGCTACGTATTCAGACTCCGCATTTCATATATAAGTAACATAGCTCTCATCAATGTACCTCAGCTTCAAGCTAAGTTTATACATACCAGACTTTACTCTCTCGCTCACCACACAACTAAGTGTTTGTGCCTTATTCACTATTTCAAGCGCCATGGTTCTCTTTGGGTGACTGTACGAACGCGATACAGCCCTAGGAGTTACCTTGCTTGTTATACCCAAGTCTGGGCCTAACAACCAGAGCTGGGGATAGGATAAAACAATATCTCTCCAAGCACCGCACACATGGCTGAGCTTCCATGGGCCCTGTGAAAAATCCAGCACCTCTGGGCCTGAAGCTGAATTTGATTTCGAGTGATCCAGGTTCCACCAAAGCCAAAGCTGTACCTCAAGAAACACAGAATGAAGAATATCACTGGGAAGACGGTGGATTGGGACTAGGGTTGAGGAGTAGGCCGCCATGGACTTGTGAGCTGCATCGCGGTGGCTTTGCATTACCAATCTCACTTCATCAATGCGGTTTAGCAAGGTGTCGTATACCAAGAGTTGCTGTTCAAGGACCTCAATATTTTGGACTATCCAATCACAATCGGTTTCAAGGAAAGGTCACATTGCATGAAGAATTTCAGAGATCTGAGAATTCAGAGCATTGGGTGGGAGTACAGGTTCTGATATGGAGCATGCCACTGCATCCAAGTGGAACATTGCATCTGTCACTTTCATGGTGCCTCTAGGTTCTGATCCTGTGTTTAGTTTTCTCTTTTGTTATAGATGCAATGTGGAACCTACATCTTTTGAATATTCTGCCAGAATGACTTCCGTCAGAGTAGAAGAAGAGAACAAAGATAATACGGCATCCCTGGATCGTGACTGTGAACCTTCAGTCGGAGTTTGTGATTAGTAATTCTTATTTTCGAACAAGTACCTGTCAAGTACTGCACACCGTTGAACATGAATCTGGAGACAAGTACCTATATTATCCCGTTTTGTGTAAAGGTTTATTTATCCTGTAAACAATAGGTTTACCCACTACACCTACCCCCAGGGTGGCAGATACATCATCATACCTGGACGCTTTTATACATTCCATACAAGGGGCTACTGGAATGAAAAAAAATGACATAGGGTCAATTAAAAAATTTTGTGCACTAGTGCTGGACCTACCTACCTCCACGTGACCAAAATGATGTCATACACTCCACATTGAGCTGATTATGGAGCGAAAATGAGAAATTATGTCGCATTCATATACTATTATTCAACCGAATATCATTTTGATTACAATCTGAGTCATTTCTAGTCAGATAAGTAAAGCATATGAATTTGGAGACATGATGTCATATGCTGACTCATGATGGCAGTGCCGCCAATACTTTGTCTATTCTCAATGTTGTACTGCACAAGCATTATAAACATTGTAGGTCTATTGATTAGACATATTGTCACTTGAATGTCTCACCTTTTTACATTTGGAAGGCAGTTTTGAGGCCATTTGAGGAGGGTCAACTTTTTTTTTTTTGGGCCTGCCAGCCCAACCTACCTACCTACCCGGTGTTCCAGGCTGCAATTCCGGTAGCCCACCAGCTTTTCCCCCCAATGAGGTCTATCCACTAGTTACGGATATCCTTCGTGCAACTCGACCTCTTCTCAACACTGATCATGAAAGGATCCTCCCAAATATTGCACTCCTCAAAGGACAGCTTCTTGCGTATGACACTTTGATCGATCGACTTTGCACAGTCGTTGAAGAGTTGAAGGGCTATCGCCATGCAATCCAGATTGTTTCGAGACGGTTCTCTTCCATACTAGCTCCTGTCCGCCACCTTCCAAGTAATGTTCTTCATTCTGTGTTTCGAGAAACTCAGCCAAGACAGAGCAGGCGGTCAATGAATGGCTGGCCCATTATCAAATTTATGCAGGATCCGCTGACACTCGGTCAAGTCTGTGGTTCCTGGAGAGATATTGTCATTTCTTCTCCAGAACTTTGGTCCCACATCAACATCACGTTCCCTAGTTTGAGAGCAGATAATCCATCTCCATGTGACTTCCAATCGCTCTTGAAAACCATTCTTCCACTTTCTGGCCAAGTTGCTCTTGACATACAGTTCAGATCAAATGGTGATACTAGCTCTGGCGAAGCCATCGAAACGTTTTCCTTGTTACTAGGAGAGCGCCACCGGTGGAAGAGCACGTCTCTGAAACTTCCCTTGGACTTGTTGGAACAGCTGAGGGCAACTAGTGGAAAGCTACCATGTTTGGAGTCTTTAACACTCATTACTACCTGCCTACCAAGGCATAGTAGAACAGCTCCTCCAGGGGACGTCAGTGATGTTTTCATCGACGCTCCTAGCCTTCGAAAGGTAAAATTACATGACTTCATCGGGCTTGGCTCCTTCGCATTTCCTTGTCATATTACGCACCTCGCCACATCATTTACTGCCATCCACAATCTCCATACTCTTACTTTACTCGAAGAGTTACATCTCAAAGAAAGGCACGATGGAGATATCGACCTCCATCCTTGGCATATTACCTTCCCCAAAGTCCAACGCCTCTCAGTGTCATCCCCAAAGCTGCTTCAACACCTGTGTCTACCTTCTTTGGAAGATCTCACATTCGACAATTGTGAGGCGATCGTTACCCATGCTTGTGTAGATGTAGTGGCTGCGACCCTTACCAACTTTATCCACTCCTCCCACTGTTCCCTCACGTCATTAGCCACTATGACTTCCATCGTATATGCACCGAATTTCATTCAAGAGACACTACCGATGCTTGAATCTCTCACAAGCCTAGAATTCCAAATCGACAACAATTTGCAAGACATTTTTCACCATACATTGATGTCTCCCATCCTTCTCCCTAATCTACAACATCTGATAATGCGTCTGCCACCACCCAAAATCTGGGGCGAGCCCCTCCTAGCATTGGATACTCTATCTACAATGTTGGCTTCGCGCCGCCAGCATCTCCGCTCCATCAGGTTTGATTGCCCCATCATATCCGGCACCCACAGTAGTGAAGCTGCTGGTATTTTGAAGACACTTGAGCCACTCCGGCAGCTCGGAGTAGACTTGAGAGCAGTGGATGTGAACAGCTTGGCTGGCATTAGTTTCAGAAATTTCATGTAAGTGAAGACATTCATGAGTGTCTGGTGTATGAATAACAGTGCATCAATAATGCGATCAGGTGGTAAGTTTTTACCAGAGCATTGGGTGGGAGTACAGGTTCTGTTATGGAATGCGCTACTGCATCCAAGTGGAACATTGCCTCTGTCGCTTTCATGGTTCTGATCCTGTATCTTAGTTTTCTCTTTTATTGTATACGCGATGTGGAACCTACATCTTTTCACTATTCTGCCAAGTTGACTTCCATCAAAGTAGTAGAAGAAGCAAAGAAGAAGACTGTACAAGATAAGTAATACGGGCATCGCTGAGTCGTGACTATAAAGGAGTGACCTTCGGTCGGAGTTTGTGGTTAGTATTTCTTACTTTCAAACTACTTACCTGCTGCACACTGTTGAACATGAAATTGGAGACAAGTACCTAGATAGATAGATAAATAGATAACCTGACAAGGTCCCAAAAAGGAACGCAGGGGTTCTGTGCTGAAGATCATAAAGATCAAGGGGGCAGCGGGATTCAAGAAAGACACATGACGTACATTTTCGTGTTTAAGGATGGGCTGGACCCCCCCTCCCCCCCCTCTCCTGCCATATACGGAAGTAATATATACATATTGGGATGGCTTAGTAACACAAATCTTAGTTACCGAAGTGATGCCGGTATGTGCCGGTGTGCTGCCGATAATTGCCAGTTGGCTACCATACCTCACATTAGCAAGGAACATGTCTATGGTGAGTATTTCATGATGAAACAATCTCTATTCAGATGAGGCTATTGAAATAAAGAGAAATTGGACCACTAGGTAAGTCCTACAGTGCTATATCCTAAAATAGAGCACACAAAGTGCATGTCACTTTCGCGTTTAAGGCTTGGACCCCTCCCCCCCCTCCCCCCTACCCTATGTGCCGGATTTTAGCCGCGCCTCCCCCTTGATAAAGATGGACCGGCATCGTCGGACCGTAGATGGACTTCAGTCGGAGACTGGAGTTTGCGACTCGGATTCGGTTGGCGCGTTTGATTCTTACCTTGCTGCACGTCGAACATGACTTTGGAGACGAGTAATTATTTTGTTTCGTCTCGTGGGAAAGTTAACTTACGCAGTTGACTATAGATTTACACACTACGCCAGTCGCGCCGCCAGTCGCGCCGCCAGCGGCAGATGCATTATCATACTTGGACGCTTATATACGTTCCATACCGAAACCAGTTTTCCCCCCCCGATGAGGTCTATCCACTAGTTACGGATATCCTTCGTGCAACCCGACCTCTTCTCGATACTGATCATGACTGGATTCACCCAAATATTGCACTCCTCGAAGGACAGCTTCCCGTGTATGACACTTTGATCGATCGACTTTGCACAGTTGTTGAAGAGTTGAAGGGCCATCGCCTTGCAATCCAGATTGATTCTAAACGATTCTCTTCGATACTAGCTCCCATCCGTCGCCTCCCAACTGACGTTCTTCTCTCCGTGTTCCGAGAAACTCGGTCGACACCGAGAAATTCCGCTGACAAGCCCAACATCGAATTTTTGCAGGATCCACTGACACTCGGTCAGGTCTGTGGTTCCTGGAGGGACATTATCATCTCTTCTCCGACACTTTGGTCAGATATCAAGCTGGTCTTCCCTGACATGGAACAAAATACAGATAATTCCGGGCCATCTGCACTTGAATTCTTGCAAACTGTTCTTCCACTTTCTGGACAGAATCCTCTTGACATACAGTTTGCATCGGATGGCGTTGAATCATCCGGTGAAGCGACGGAAGTGTTTGCGGCGATACTTGAAGAGCGCCATCGGTGGAGGAATGCGTCTCTGGTACTCCCCTTTGACCTAAAGGAGCAACTGAAGGTAACCACTAGCAGAACGCTAGCATGTTTGGAGTCTTTAATTATCAGGGCTCCAGACGTCTATCTGCTAAGGGGCAACGCAGCCCTGAGTTCGCCAGAGGATGTCAGTGATGCTTGTATGGACGCGCCCTGCCTTCAGAAGGTGGAATTGGATGAACCATTCGGACTTGGAAATTTTGCGTCTCCTCGTCATATTACACACCTCGCAACAGTTTTTACTTCTTTCCGCCATCTCCCAGCTTATAGTCAACTCGAAGAACTGCATCTCACGACATGGGGCATTCGTGTTGATGGTAGTGCCGTCCTTCCTCGACTGTCCTTCCTCGACTGTCCTTCCTCGCTGTTCGACGTCTCTCAATATCATCCCTGAATCTGCTTCTATACCTGCGTTTACCTTCCTTAGAAGACCTCACCTTTGATGCCGATCATTCCAGGAACTCTTTACTAGGCTTTGATCGCACTCGTGTAGAGTCAGCGGCCACGACCCTTTACGATTTTCTCTACTCCTCCCGCTGTTCCCTCGCTTCGTTAGCCACTGGGACGTCCATTGTATACGCCTCTAAATTCATGCAAGAGACACTTCCGATGCTCGAATCTCTCACAAGCCTAGAATTCCAGATTGAGAAGACCCTTGAAGGTGCATTCTAGGATGCCTTGACATCCTCTTCCAGCCTTCTCCCCAATCTACAGCATCTGATAATGCGTCGACCGCCACTCGGGGTGTCCGCCGCACCACTACCATGAGATGCCTTATCTACAATGTTGGCTTCGCGTCGCCAGCATCTCCGTTCTGTCAGGTTTGACTGCGCCGTCAGTGGGGATACCGAACATGTTCTGGATACAGAGCAAGTCGAGACACTTAGGCACCTTGGGATAGAAACGAGGGTGGTGGATATGGGCGATTTTGCTGGCATTGGTTTCGGTAACTTCACATAGGTGAAGACATTCTTGACTATCTGGTGTAATACCAACGCATTTAATAAACATATGGTGCTGGCCCCTTTTGATCCAGAGTTACGACTCGTCCGAGTTCGATATCTACAACTTATACACGCAGCCTGGACATGTCCTCAGATCAGTGGAACATAAGTGGGATGTAGTGCGGACGTTAGTGCACGTACATCCACTCGGCGGGTATTGTGCTAAGGCTTACTTCTCATCTCACCGCCCGTCCATCGACGGAGTCTTGTATGTGGCGTCAGCCTACTACAAGTTAGGTCAGACATTAGAAAGATTTCTTTCTCCTTCATTTGTCAGCAAAACGATAAATGTGCTTTCCAAGTCGATGGGACCACGAAACCCATTGCGTTATGGAAAAGTTTATGTTTGTGCTCACCAATCCTACTATCCCATACACGGACGATATTCTTGAATGCACAAGAAAATAGAGGTACTAGCCTCTTTGGAGGTGCCCGACACACCAACGAAACGTTTGCCGATGATACGCCAATTCAATCAATGGCGTCGTACGAATGTCACAGGAACATCTTTAACGCCCAACGTTATCACCATCGCACCATCCAAGACTCTGTCTCGCCAGGCCTGCTTCGTCTCGCCTTCCCTAAGTACGGGCTTGACCGCCCAGTCTCGGAGAAGGAGCGTCAAGAAGCACACAGCCTCGGTGGTAGCGACCTTCCTCCCAAGGCATGCCCGCGGACCTAAGATTCACGGGTCACGATAAGCCTTAATCGAAAGGAACAGAAGAGGTCATACCAATGCTAAAAGCGGTGAATGCCTCGGATTCATTAGAAATGCCGTGCCACCTGGAAGGCTTGAACTTTTCGGGTTCTTCAAAGTATCGAGGGTTGTATTCTTGAAGCAAAGTGAGCATAGCGTCCAGTATGGAAGAGAGGTTACTTACGGACGCCAACCATGTCAACTATAATCTATGAAAAAAATGAGTACAAGTAGACGCACCAGTGCGACTGAACCTACCTGAAAACCCTTCGGTATTGGCATTGAAATTGTCCCCTCCTCGCCAACTGGTCTTGGCACTTGTATGACCGTATCTTTCGTTGCCTCTCGGATCAGGAGATGTCCCGGGGCTGCAGAACGTAGGTGAGGACAAGTCAATAACTAGAGAGACGCCCTCACGAAACATTCGAGTCGCCTCATAGAAGACCGCCAAAACTTTGTCAAGTTTTGCGTAATCCTCGAATGTCTACAAACCACAAGGTGAGAGCGTATTGACATTGAAAGTGGTATTCTCACAGGTTCTGTCTGATCAGATAAAAGGGACTTAATCTGGTCGTAGACTTCGTCTTGGATGTCGTCATAGACGGCCAGAAATCCCAGGGCTGCCGCCAGTGTATGTGCAGTGGTTTCTACAATGTATTAAATAACCGCAGTCTCGTAGTTCAGAACACATACCGTGTCCAGCAAATAACATGACGAAGATATTGCCAATCTGAAATCAGAACTTGGTCACGGTCCCGTAAAAGCGAACAGTTGAAACTTACCACTTCTTCGTCATCAAGCGAGTATTTTCCTTCTTCATCTTCGCCAGCCTTCATAATTAAATTAAAAATCGTGCGTGTTTCCAAGTTGTCCCCATCGAGATCAATCTCTCCGCTCGCGATTTGTGCGCGCCGTCTTACCACCTTATCCTTCATAAATTTCCCTAGCTGCTCATGCGCCGTGTTAGAGTCGCATATACTGTAACACCACGTCAGTAGCTACAATATCCATCGCTGGAGAAAAGGCATACTATTTGAATGGCAGGCGCTTGACCCACTTGGGAGCAAAAACGGCAAAAATTCCAGTATCCGATATTATCCTAAATGCCTGCTGTATAGGCATAGCACGGATCTCGGATTTCAAAGGCTCCTCCCAATCAAAAGATATGCCAAAGCCACATGTAGCGATGACAAACAAAGCGAGCTGAGGAAAGTTTGGATCAATAAAAGTATCTGCACCAGCATGGCGGCGCACCTTGAACGTAATCTTTTGGACCGATGGTACTGATACCTCATGCCTGTTAGCCCACTGATCGGTAGCCAGCATTTCGTAGTATATTTTCCGTGTTTTATTCCAGACCAGCTTGTACCTTGAAAGGATAAGTAAACTGATAGACACGAATATACAACATACAGATCATTGTTGAATGCCGGACCCATGATTCGTCGATGTCGGCGCCATACATCCCCATCAGCTGCGACCAAATTCATCCCCCACCCTCTAGTAGACGAGGTTAATTGAATTCGTAAGCGAGATAATTCTCATGGGACTCACAGCAGAATTTGGCTAGCGGCCTCAGGCTTGATAAAATCCGACTTGTGACCCCCCGACGCGACCTGGCGTGTCACATCCAGATTGGAAGTATAAATTGCGGAAGGACCTGCCAACCAGGGGACAATTGACACATTCTCGCCGCTCCTGTACACTACGCCAAGGTCAGTGATCCACTCAGGAGGCTCGCGTTGGACTTGCTTTGGAAACGCTTCGCCCAGTGCATGTCAACACCATTGTGCCACCGTGTCGAATAGAAGAAGGCTCCCGGAGGTCCCAAGGGATAAAACATCGGTCTGTAACCTGGGAGATTATTCGCGGCCTAAGGAACGATGAGAGGGATGCTATGTACCACAGGAATGAAAATAACCTGTAGTTTGTGACGAAATCGCAGTACTCTGGAGATTACGAAGACAGATAACAGGGCCCAGAGGACTGCGGACCATTTCGATGGCCCACCAAGAGGAAATAACACTGAGCTGAAGTCAGTAGTCACCATGGTGGTTGGAGATACGAACAGTGGCCAAGCGACCCTGAGAGTTTAAGGAGCTCGGGCTGCTCGGCTCGGAATCAATTCCAAAATTAGGTTCCTGAGATCGGTAAGTTTAGTGTTTAGTGTTTAATGGGCAGTGGCGTTATCCGATTTTCTTCAGCATGCGCTGTCATTTCACTAGGTAGAAATCTGAAAGCACAAATTTATCACAAGCGCAAGTATAGGCGAGGGGGGGGATTTCCTCCAGAAATCTAGGACAACCTGTCAAAAAATTTAGTACTGTAATCTGGGAAAGGAAAGCCAATCGCAGAATACTTCTATGGAAGAGTTGTATATGGATCCCGCGCCTCGGATCATGAGGGGAAGAAAAATGGACCATATGCGCGATGCCAAAAAGCAACAATCGTGGAACGATCCATCCTCAAATGGTATTATAGAAGCATGGCATATTAGGACCTCACGTCGCGTCTTCGGGAGAACGTCAAAGGTACATCCCGGACGCCTAGCGTTATCACGATCGAAGTATCCAACACTCTTTTTACCCATGCTTCCTTTGTCTCCCCTTCCCTGAGGATGGGTTTGACCATCCAGTCTCGGAGGAGGAGGGTCAAGAAGCACACAGCTTGAGTCGTAGCGAACCTCCTCCCGATGCAAGCTCGAGGACCTGAGAGTCGCGTTTGTCAGGAGAAAAAGAGATCTGTCATTAAGCATACCGATGCTAAAGGCAGTAAACGAGTCCGATTCGTTGGAGGTGCCATACCACCTCGATGGCTTGTACTTTTCGGGTTCATCAAAGTACCGAGGATTGTATTCTGGAGCGATATGACTTAGCGACTTATACTGCTATCAGCGGGGAATATTTACGGATACCAACCATATCGACCAGAACCTTTAGATACAAATCAATTCAACAGCAACCCCAGCATCGGGTAGTACTAGGACTCACTTGGAACCCTTTTGGTATCGGGATAGGAATTGTGCCTTCTTGACCAACGGGTTTAGGCACGTTGATAACAGTGTCTTTTGCGGCCTCACGAATCAAGACATGTCCCGGGGCTAAAACGGATGTCATAAGGTATAGGTCAATTTCAAGGAACCAACATACGGAACATTCTAAGAGCCTCATAAAACACGGCCAAAACTTTCTCTAGTTTCGTGTGCTCCTCAAATCTCTGCAAATCGGTGAGAATGTTCAACGCCATTCGGAGACTACAGGTCTCACAGGGTCTGGGTGGTCAAATAGAACTGTTTTGATTTCTTGATACACCTCCTCTTGAATTTCGTCATGAACGGCCAGAAACCCAAGGGTTGCAGCAAGTGACTGCGCGGCGGTTTCTGCGGCATTTTCAATAAGACGTATCTCGGCTTCAAGATGTGCACACCATGTCCAGCAAACAGCATGATAAAGGCGTTTCCGATCTGACGTTATTGAGAATTAAAATCTGTACGCTAAAGGGAAGGCGATCATCATACCAGTTCTTCATTGTTCATCGAGTATTTCCCTTCTTCGTTTTCCCTTGCCTTGATGAGTAAATCGAAAACCGTGTCCGACTTTGAGCCGCCTTGAGCGTCGATCCCGTCATGAAGAATGGCTGCACGCCGCCTAATGACCTGTTCTTTAAGGAATTTTGACAACTGCTCCTGCCCCATTCTGTAATCCCGGAAACTGAAGCCAGAAGTGACGGAAATGGCTACCTGCCAGAAAGGGAAGACGTACTATTTGAATGGCAAATTCTTAACCCATTTCGGAGAGAAGGCAAGAGAACTGTTATCCGTTACGATTCGAAGCGCTTCTTGGACGGACATGCTGCCATCCTCGGATATCTCAGGCTCATCCCAGGCCACTGAGAAGCCAAAGCCACAGATAGCAATGACGGACAGGGTAAGCTAACGGAACTATATAAGCATGGTACCTAGCCATAAAATCACCGTTGGCGCTACCTTGAATGTTATCTTCTGTACGGCCGGAAGGGCTACTTGT
Source organism: Armillaria altimontana (assembly GCA_022818075.1). Lineage (NCBI taxonomy): Eukaryota > Fungi > Basidiomycota > Agaricomycetes > Agaricales > Physalacriaceae > Armillaria > Armillaria altimontana. The sequence continues at coordinate 603,999 of JAIWYR010000012.1, forward strand.
CCGTTTGTAGACCACTGATCAGCAGCCAGCATCTCATTATAAGTCCTCTGTGTTTGATTCCACACTGACTCGTACCTTTAAGAAGTTAAGCAGATCTCCAAGAAGCGTAAGTAAATGCGTCACATACAGCTTATTATTAAATGCCGGCCCCACGACACGTCGATGCTTACGCCACACATCTCCATCGGCTGCGAACAAGTTCATTCCCCACATTCTGTTTGATATGAATAGTTATCGACGTGGAGATTCATCTGACTCACAACAAAGGCCCTGTACCAAACTTTCCTTTGTTGAAATCTGTTTTGTGACTGCCCGACACTACTTGTCGTGCTACATTCAAATTAGACGTGAAGATGCTGGGGTCGCCAGTCAGCCATGGGACAACCGACACATTCTCGCCAGTCTTATACACTACAAGCATATTAATCTCCAGCTTGCAATATTACACAGAAACTCACTATCAAAGCGCCTCGCCCAATGAAAGTCCGCACCCTTGTTCCACCATGACGTTCGGAAAAATGCTCCAAGAAGCGCCATCGGCTGGAAAATAGGTCGAAATCCTGGAATATAGTTTGCTGCCTGGTATTCTGAGGTCAGGACACAAATTATCGTTGAGAGCGCGTGATGATAGACCTGCAAGTTGCGCCGAAATCGAACTATTTTGGAAATGAAAAAGATGCAAAGCAAGGCGAACAACAACGAGAACGCCTTCGGTTCGCGGTCATTGGTGAAGAGTCTCTCTAGCAGCACATTGGAAACCGTCATGGCAGGTAATTGTTGAGGACAAGATCATTAGTCAAGGCAGGACTTCGAATTAGTCAGTTGGTATTTCGCGATCCGCCGCCGCCTGTATCATCATTGGCGAAAGTCGCCAGAAAAGGCCGACATATGGTCTGTACAAAAAATGACGGAGAGAATATCAAAATAGCAATTGCAGGGTAAAAGCAGAGAATCATTGATAAAAACATAAGGAAATATTGCGGTATAAGAAACACAGGCAAGGGGTCTGCATTTCTTAATACCGGCATGACCACCATGCGCACAACTGCTAGAGAGAGAATAACTCCAACTTTCCAGCGACAGGAAATCGACAATGGGCACTCAGTGTGACCATCATCCGAGTCGCACGTTTATTGGAGCCGCACCTATTATCGTCGAGATCCAACACTGTTGCAAGGCAATCGTGAACAGTAAGGACTTATTTCACGATAACAGCTGAGCGTCAGGGCACCATAGAATGTCCTGATGGCCGGATATCCATAACTGCGTTAGTGACCAGTGGCGGTAAGAGGTAAGAACAACCACGGGACTCCGGCCCGATTAACGGCCGCTTTCCCCGGAGCTTGCACGAACCGGTTCTTCAGGTTCTTCAGGACCGGCATCGTTAGAAGACGTAGATCCATTTATATTGGTGGGCGTGCCGTGGTATCTATATCCTCCTTCCCTTTATATTTCATACTCAGCTTCAGCTGATAGCGCGAATCTGTATCAGTAGCAGATGAGCTCGTATGAGTCGCCACTGGCAACGATCCAAGTCCCTACGACACTCTCCGCTGTCTCTGGGCCACCGGAGCAGGAATCTGCTAACTTCTCGGTGGATGCGTCTGCGTCACAAAGGGTAACAGCGGTAGGCCGTTACAGGATTCGACGCAAAAATTACTGAGGCTGCGCCATCATCGATGGAGTCGCTGGTGCGCTTGGCCTTCGGCGTCACCAGCGAAGTTAAAATACCAGTGACACCGCCACTATGATCGGTACCAATAGCCCAGCTGCAATGGCGCCTCAGAACGAATGTTTTTACTACGCTGGAGGACGACAATGTGACGGACAACGAAAGCGCGGAATGAATTTGTGATGAAGGAGAAACGGATATGTGATATCACCACCCGTTTCATTGGGTTCCCACTGTACTTATCAGCTGCCTTACTTACCGCGTAAGAACCTTAGGACCGCCAACGGCGGACCAGGTTTGTTCCGAACACAAAGAACACGAAAAGTACGATATCCGACGATCACGAACTACCACTGAAAAGTTTAGATCACCTAGTACTAGGAACTGGCTTTCTCCGGGTACAAACAAGGCCTGGCTTTCGAGAAGCTCTCCACTGACAACGTTATGCAGTGGACCCGCTTCAGGGCCTAGTTCTTCCCAAGTTCATATAGTTTTCGTGCATCGATTGGGCCGGAACCATTTGATGGTGCAAAGAATAGCAAGGCTACGTTACTAATAGACTGGGTCAAAGCGTGTAGCGAAGGAATACTACCGTGAAAGCTGAAGGCTCTGGTTAGTAAGTCTCCAATATGAGGCTCATGTATGCTCTCGGATACTTTTTCTTACGGTGTATTATACTGGTCTTTCGTCCTGAAGACTTCTCGTAATGGTGGTCTAGGCACAAATGACTTCTTTTCATCTTTTCAAAGCTGTCTATCATTATGCATCCTGTCATTTTCGACTAGTACCGGCACCTGAACTTTTAGATGACTCTAACGGGTTTCATCCTCATTATCTGTGCGCATTTTCTATCTCTCCGGACAACAACAATGCTGACAACAATTTCTTATCCTTCAGCAACCCCGAGCACCCAGAACTGGGTTCTTGGTGCAGTATATAGTCCCCCTTTGTAGCGGATGACCTTCCGCAAGCACCATCTGAGAAGTCGGATTGCCATGCCTTCGTCTGATATCACTCCTGCAAAGTTCTTCGTACAGTCAAGAAGACTTCAGTTTTGCCCGTCTGTTATTTACAATCTTGCAAGTACGTGTTTTGTCAAGTGCTAATGCTTCGTTAGCTTACCCGTTCGGCTTTCTTAGCTCGATGGCTGACCGATAAAGTTCGTCAATAGTAAATACTCCAATGCTCAGTGGCGGCTGACCCCAAGTTTACAGAGCTCGACGCATTGGAAGGATGAAGCCCGCGATATCCTGAAGCTCTTCATGGATCACTTCGACACCACAGACTTGCCATCCGTTTCGGACCCCGTATTTCAGGCCCTCGCACTCAAAGAGGCTGAGCGACGCGAATATCCCATCGACGAGCTAAAGCCCTACTTTATGCTCGGCATCAATTCTACTGTTTCTGCGTACCACTACCTTAGCGACATGAGTGTCAAGATGTACGCGACCTTCTTCCACATGTTCATGTTATATCTCGACGATCTCTATCCCCGCGATGCCAATGTCCAGGAGGGGGTCAATTATTTCACCAAGGTAGACATAATATTGGTTCATGACTCCGATGCACGCTAAGTTTTTTTTATGAAATATCAGCGTTTCACGTCCTCGGAGAGACAACCAACCAAAATATTGCACCATTTCGCTGATCTCCTTACCGAAACCTACCAAATCTTTGGCAAGGTCACAGCTGACCTCGTCGTTAACACTGCCCTCAAGTTCCTGAACGGTTTAATTTTGGAAGTTGAGAGTAAGAATGAGCCCGTAAGCCTCACTTTTACTAATGCCATTCAGTCTACTCACCCTGTTACTCAGACCCATCAAGTCGAAGAATACGCCTTATACCTTCGCCAATTAAGCGGATTCGGTGAAGATGCCGCCATATTCGTTTTCCCTAGGGAGCTTCCCTATAACTCGTATATCCAAGCTCTTCCCTGCATACGTGATTTCATCAATTTTGGGAACGACGTTCTGTCGTTCTACAAGGAGGAATGCGCCGGTGAGACGCATAATCTCATATCACTCCTGGCTAAAGCCCGGGAGGAGCCAAAGACTGGGACTCTCCGTTATCTGGCGGAGCAGTGCATCAAGGCATATGATAGGGGGCTGTATATGCTAGCGCAGCATGAAGAAGCTCGCAAGGCGTTTGAAGATTTTGGGAGAGGTTATTTAGCCTACCATGTGGGTACAGAAAGATATTTACTTAGCGAGCTAAACTTGTAGTCATATACACACCCTCTATGCAACTGACTTATCCCTTCCATGTGGAGAGATTTTGAAGAGAAGTATACTCGAGAGGCTGTATCAATGAACTCTGAAAAATCGATGATGAACGCCAAAAGCGGGTCGAGACAGGACTTCGGATTGGTCAGTTGGTATTTCGCGATCCGCCGCCGCCCGTATCATCACTTGTGAAAGTCATAAAGAAAGGCACATATATATACAGACTTTACAGAAATGATGGACACGATATCAAAATAGTAATTGCAAGGTAAAAGCAGAAAGCGCCGTCATTGATAGAAACATAAGGAGATACTGCGGGATAAGAAATGCGGGCAAATGATCTGCACTCCCTGTTCCACTGTACACCTGGGTCACGAAAACTTGCGTCGTTGCTGTTGGGAGACAAGAGAAGAAGCTATGGGAATCGTCAGATAGCGACCAGAAATGGAACAAGTAACGCACATGCACACAAATTGCAGCACCTTGTCATCTTTCGAGATGAAATCAACCTGTATCAGTCCTTTACAGATCAACACGCCCAATACTGGCATGACAACCATGCGCACAACCGCTAGAGAGAGAATAGCTCCTACTGGCATACTCGACCACTGACTCCGGGGAACTTTCAGTCGCGCTAGCGCCGAACCGAGGCATATCAAACCAAGAGGAACAGAGGCCGCACCGATGAACTCTGCAAAATCGATGACAAACGCCAAAGGTGGCTCACCATCGGGTGCTGTGGGCATATAATAACCATCGATTTGAACAAAGAGGGCTTTGACGGGTGTGATGAGAGCGATGACGAAGGATATGATGATAGCTAGAGACGCCGGCATGCAGATGGACTCGAAGGCCGTTCGCACGGTGGGCAAAATGGTCTTCCATCGACGCGATATGGGATGAATAATTGGGTTGGTTGGCAACGGTGGATAGGAAGGGGAGCCGTCTTTATCCTCTGCGTGGATCGTGGCTATTGGTGGTGGAGAAAACGATTCGGTTCTACGAAATATGGTTTCGATAGCTTCTGATGAAGCCACAATCGTCGCCTCTTCATGAAATAAAATATCCCCCCCAGGATGAGGATGAGGGTCAACGGGTCCACTGGTCGCCTTCTCGCACCGAGTCCTCTCTGAGCTCTCGACCTGGTTTTCACAATCGTCTTTAGGATCAGCTCCGCGGTGTAGCACCTTCTCCTTCAGAACTTTGGGCAAACCGTGAAGAAGAAATTTTCGTCTTGTACGAATTTTTTCTTGAACTTCCTCGGGTTCGACATCAGGTCCCTTGAAATCCAATGCGATTAGCCTGTTTCCCCCCAACGGAAAGAACGTGAACTAGAGGCATTGTCAGACGTAAATTTCTTCGTGAGAATTTTACTCACCATGTAATACAGGATTAACGCCGAGATGTAGGCTACGGCAAGGTCTTGGTCTTTCTCGCCGTTAAACGGTGCTGCTCCAGTGATACTCATAATAACAGCGGTCGCTAAGACGCATGAGTAAAATACAGATATTATAAAGATTGGCGGCCTTACGGATATCACCATAATTTCCCCATCCACCGGCAGCAAGTATACCATAGCGGAAACGATGTGGAACCCAGAAGAACTGCTTTATCAGCCAAGCTAGACCAATACCCATAAACTGGTAGATAGCGCCAATTGTAAACAGCGGTCCTGGAATGAGATAAAATCAAGCATCGGAGAACCGGAGTGAGTTTCGTAGGCAGGAGATGGGCGGTGAAACCCAGCCGCGACTGAGCACACCTAAGACGCTGATATTACTTGAGGAGAACGCAGGGACCATTTTCGAAAACATGAGGCATGGCATCGTAATATTCTGGTGTTGAGTGTAAGTTACACACGAATCCCCGAAAAAAAAAACATTCATATTGCTTACCAACGCGATTTGTCCAGCGCCTCTGGCAGCGGCCGCCGGGAAGATGTCAGCTTTGGTGATAACGAAGCCTCCAAGCACGCTCATAACCCTGAGACGGACAAAGAGTGAGCAAAGGTCCGGCCGAGAACGAGCGATCGAGACTCTGACTGACAATCGTAACAGAGGTCGGAAGGAGACCCATATAAGCTGTCCTGCAGAAACCATCGTGGATTTGAGTCGTGAAGAAGAACGCGACCAAACTGTTAGATGCGCTGGGGAATTGAATGCAAGACAACCTCGTTTTCCTCGGGTTTAAATAAGCTTTAAGAGTCAGAGAAATAGCGAGACTAATTGGAAATACTAATAGCCGTCGAATTTATGCCCCGAACTACAGGCAATGTCAGAAATACATATTCTAGACGTGCGTTAGTGGCATGATGCTAGGACGGGCACTGTTAAAAGGCCAATTAAGGAATACAGTAGGTTCTCAGGATAACGTTCTGCTAGCCGAGAAGGGTGGTCGGACAACGCCGTTGGGTTCTTCAATTCCACCGAGAGAAATGAAGGTTCTCTGCGCCTGTTAATGGGGTGAGGCTAAACGACTGTGGGGAAAGGAAGCCTAGACGAGGCGGCACCAAAAACATGTGGGCAACTCGAGTCTCGGAAAAGCCTAAACACTTACCGCAACACTGAGCGTAGGGTGGGCGGCTTACTAGCATATGACAGTTCAATACAGCGTCGTGACCATGAGATGAGTCCTCAGAGTCCTATGCCTAAATTCAGAGAAAGATATCGTTTCACCCATTCACCCAGAAACCTTATACTCGTGACTCGCCTCGAATTTTAAGCGAATCGAAGACATTCGGGGCGGCCTTCTCACTGCTGTCGAGACTTTGCATGCAGTACGGCAAACCCCGGGACCCGTCGACTTTGATGGCATCTTGGACAGACTTTGAGGTATTTCCAACCAGTATGTCGTTACTTGTATACAAGAAACGCTTGCAGGTATATGGCCATGAGATAGATAACGTTAAAAAGCGCCGCATGCTTAGGCAGTCCTAGTAGCGAACCATGAGGATACCAGGTATACGGAGGAAATCAGAAACACGCACGGTAATAACTCTATACCACGAGGCCTATTATGGAATGAAAATGATAAATGAATCGGGGGAACTTTCAGACCTGCCTCGGAATTTATTAGGACTTGTTGCATCAGAAGACATTCTACACTCACCAGATTTCTTGTATGCGAGAAGCGAAGTAGAGTTTTATTACGCGGCAAAAAAAAATAAAGAAGTATACTATATTAGAAAAGCAGGAGACCGCAACACATGTACAGTTTTACAGATAGTAGTCGCACGCATAACCAATGGTACATAGATGCCAAACCGTACGATAGGAAGAAAGGAGAGGGGATCGTCATTTCGAAAGCACAGAACGACTACGCACCAACCCGCGTCATTTGAGCCTGACTCTCCACATCTCCAGTCGGATTTCTCGAAAAGCTTCTCAAGAACGCAGGTCTAAAAGCCCCAGACAGCAATCCGCCGCTTGGACGGGAAGTAGAAACGCTGGCCGTCGCCATAGACTCTGCAACATCGTCAGAGTCATCTGCGCTTTGCTCCTTAGCAGTAGTAGACGCTGGCTCGGGAGGGCTATTCGTGATGCGCAAAAGCGATGTATATGCTACGCAGAAGTATCAGTATCTGAGATTGACAGGACAATGTCAGAAATTAACTCACGCTGTCGACAGACAGGACAGAACCATCCCTTGGCCTTACGCTTACGCCTTGGGTGGACTATGACCGTAGGCGTCGGGGTAGGAGCGGGTGCAGGGGTGGTGGTGCCATCTGCGGTTGTAGCACCCTCCGTGGTAGCTGCACCTTCCTCGGTACCAGTAGCCGGGGCCGGAGCCGGCTCTTCAGGTTGGGTGATTGTCCCACCGGCACCGAACTCGACCATGTTAAGCGCGCAGTCTTTGCACGCCACGAGATGGCGACACGGCAGAAGGATGACCTCTCGTGGAGAGGATAGGCAGAGGAGACACTCTGACGACGGCTCATCTTCTGCAACAGGCTGCGGCGGTGGCGCAGTCGTAGCATCCGGCGGGTAAGTGTGCGACTCGGGAAGAGGTGCAGTAGGTGCATGAGTGGCGGTGGAAGATGATGACAGACCATATATTTCATGTAGGTGGAACGTATGCGGACCAATCTGAGCTGAGATAAGTACTATGTTGCGACAAAAGGGGGATTGTATTACCGTGGCCTCTCGCTTGACAACTTTGACGACCCAAGGTCTAGTATCCTCCTCCTCCTCAGCAGATGGCTTGGCCCCGAAACGAACAACATGAAGATATGTCAGCTGCTCGTTGGGCGAGGCCAGTTCCGTTCCCTGCTCATCGAGGGCGGCAAGTCGTATGATCACCTTGACGCCATCATCCGTATCTTCCTTCTTTTCCTCCTTCGCTCCATTGGCATCCCCATCGTGATTAGTTGAAGGCTCGGCATCAACGACTGCCAGGGCGGGACCTGAGACACTGTGATTATGCGTACGTTTTCGGAAATGGAAGTGGGAGAAACGAAGCCGGGATTGCCGGTTACTAGTGTTGGTAGTCTCCGTAGGAGGAGAAAGGGCTGTGGTGGTAGGAACGGAATCGGAAGATTGCTCTGCTTCATCAGGTGTCGTACTTGTAGCTGCCGGTTGAATTGAGGGGCTCGCACCGGGGGTTTCAGTGGCATCCTCCCTGTGGACGAACCGGTCGAGCTCAAGCGTAGCACCTTCCTCGAGTTTGAGGACCTTGCCAAAGCCTCCCTCGACGACAGTCTCGAACACGAGAAGTTTAGATAGACCGTTAGGAGAAGTGGCTGCAGGAGCGTCGGGATGATTGGCATCGAGTAGGACATGGACGTAGATTCCGCATTTTGGTGCATCGCAATCGAACTCGAATTCCAGCCCATGATGGTGATTGTCTGGAACCGAATCTTCGCCCGGAGACAGTGGAGATAATCGCAAAGTAGGTCGTTTCAGATTAACTAGGGCTTGCAGGGTGGTCGTGGGTTCGCTCGCCTGATAACGAGTCAATGAGGTCGCGAACGGCCCTGTAGGATAGACTGACCACTTTGCTCTTCTCTATCCATATGCGAACCACATCCGGCGTGAGCTCATCGGCGAGCACCTTCTTCTCCTTGTTTGTAGTCCAAGCAGGTCCACTGCTGACAATGCCGATATTAGGGCCAAACAAAGAGTCTGGGTGCTTCTTTCCCTTCTCTGCAATTGGAGCTGGAGCTGGAGCTGGAGGTACCAAGTTGATCATAGTCGCGTTGACAGGGCTGGTGGGAGTAGTGGTCGCCATCGTCGCTCGCGGCGTTGTTTCCTGTCTCGCGCGGTTCCAAGCAGAGAATGAACTGTGATCTGTGGGATGTAACTGGGTCAGCAGCAGATTCATAGCAGCGGTAAGGGCCAGGCGTACACCAAGTAGAAATACTCATGGAACGGAGTAAGACGGTGACAATGGCGGGGAAGAACAAGGAGGAAGGTAAGCGAGATTGCTGTATCCACTTCCTTTTCCGGACCAACATATAGTGACATAATCATGTTTATTTTTAACTTGGGATTATTTTCGTATTTTCTCGCGAAAGGTACAGTTGGATCCCTTTAAAAAGTTGAAATCAGTGTCGGACAAATTTGACGAGAGCAAGATTATAACGGAGCCAGGTTGATAGAATCTGTTTGCTGCAAAATATATTCATTGAGGAAAGACCCATTCCACGGTCCACCTCGGTGGATACATGATCTCATGACTACTGCGAGCTTGCCTAGAACATATATTCATCGGATGCATGGATTTAATTCATGTCATGGATATAGGACATAGAATGGCAGAAACAAAAGAGTACAGAGGCTCTGGAACTCATGCTATCAATGAAACAACACCGCCGGCCTCCTTGATTTTTCGCCTACAAAAATGGTGATCAGCCCCAGGCAACAAAAGAGCGTTACATGTATACATACTCTGCGATTGCCGACACAAAGCGGGCTTTTACGATGAATGGCACCTTGGGCAGTCTAAGGGGGCCACAATCATTAACGAAAGACGAGACTCAATACTACATTCAACTCACTGTCCGTTGCCCAAAACCTTGCCGTACCCATGTCGGAGGGTGTCAATGACGGGAACCACCTCCGAGTTCTCTGTCAGGCCCTTCTTCTCCTCAGCAGGCACCAAACTCCATAGCTTGTCGACGTTGATGATTGGACGCCAGAACTGGTTGCGCGTGAGGTGGTAGTGGCGCATACCAACCTTACCGAAGTAACCAGGATGGTATTTATCAAAGTTAGTCCTAGAAACCATTTAGATATTGTTCGAGGCTCCATTAAAAGAGACGCACCTGTGGTGGTGAGCACCACCAGCCAAACCACGACCTCCAGGATGCTTGCGGTGCTTTCCTACACGTCCATGACCGGCCGAAACGTGTCCACGGTGCTTGCGGGTCTTCGACAAGTGTGTCGGCATTGTTTTCTAAGTAAAAACTAGAGTCAGCGTTCCATCTTGAAATACAGGCCCCATCGTCATCCAGTCGGAATCCGTTCCATCCATCGTAGAAATTCCGTTTCGGCCATCTTAAACGACAGATTCATAGATGATGGACCATCCGGTACTGGTGACGACGAAAATATGGGTGGCAAGGGCATGAACACTGACCTTGAGGGAGGATTGAGGATTTCAGTTGGCCGACGCAAACTTTGCCCCAGCCGTTCTGGGCCTGGGAATTTTCAGCCACAATCACAATATGGACAAACACGGGCAACGCGTTCAAATTTTTTTCGAACTACGACTTGCATTCATCCTCTTTCTTGGTAAGTTTCGTTCTCTGTTTTTCTACCTCGATGATGGCTGGCCTTGTGCCATTATTTATTGTCGGTGATAGCAATGATCACAACTTTTCTTCGCTGAATTTACTTCCTTGTCCACGAACATTTCTGACTTTCCTCTTTCCCCAGTTCTCCCCTCAGTTTCACGTTCGGTGAGTTCCCCTCTTCGAGTCTCCTAATAAACGATTATACCTATCTATAATCTGTCAATCCCCGAGTGGTGATACCACTATGGCGATACACGAACCATACATGGATTTATGATTATTTTCATCTGATATTGTTGCAACTGAAACTGACGCCTCCGGTTCACATTACAGGCTTCACCGTTACTCCGCTTGATATCACCGTGAGTTTCTCTTCTCCATGATCCTTCATAAGATTAGAACAGTTCATTAAACTGCGTCCGAGTACACGTACGATGGCGATGCTCTGAATACATGCATGGCTTGATGATCCCTTCCTTTTACTTCTGAAACCCCGACCTGATGCTAACAAATCATTCTCAGGATTCTCGACCATGAACGCCCCCGAACGACAAGACCTCTTCGTCCTTGAAGATGGCGAACAGCCGTAGGCCAACTTTTCTCCTTGGGTGACATGCATTCCCCACCGGCGCACTAGTGTAATCGTCACCGAAGACACGAAGATTCCCAACGCTGCCACCATCAAGGTAGTCAAGCAAGACCATACCCTAGCAAATTTAGTTCGAGCGTGCGTCGTCCATAGTCCCGTTTTCATCTACATACTTACTCACTTCCCAACAGACAACTGCTGTCAATGCCTCAAGTTCTATTTGCCGGCTACAAAGTACCTCACCCACTTCATCCGTACTTCTTGATCAAAGTTCAGACGGATGGGACCGTGACACCGCAAGCTATCATCGAGCAGGCGTGTACGAAACTTATCGGTACCATGTCATCTCTTGAGGCCAAATTTAAGAGGGAATTCTCGTTCAAGGATGTAGAAGGTGCCGGACCTGGCGTCGGTGGTGTTCCCGACGATCCCTACGGCGCTGGAAGCGGTGCTGGTGGCACCTGGGGAGGGAAGGATTATTTGGACTTCTAGAGTGTACATTGTTTGTGTGTATCAATATATGTATTTTTATAATAATTCGATGTCGGTTTATATATGTTTCGTGTAGATTTCGAGTGTGCATTGCACGAAACGAAACGTTCCATGGATTAAGACCCTAATCATCCAGAAATGGGTTGGGCGGCATGAATAGTGTGGACTGGAGGCGGCCATCTTTGTCGGCTGCGAGTAGGAGCGCGACATCTTCATAATAATCCATCCTCCATTCCATAAGGCCAATAGCCTTCCATTTCCAGACTTCGAGGGGGAAGGGCAATGTTCTTTGAGGATGAGACGAACCCGTCGTATCGGAGTAGTGCTCGTGGTACGTAGGGGAGGAAGGACGATTCGGGCTTTCAGGGTGAGCCCCGCTACTGGCATGCGCCTATACCTGGACGTAGATATTTACGAGAACGCGGTAATCGGCTTTTCTCATACCTTTGCCTCGAATCTCACAGTCGCAATGTCGAGAAATTTGATACAGAAGAACACAATTCCAAACAACAACCCGTAGCGACAATCTAGCGAAGGAAGACCGAATCATTGACCCAGCCCGGGGCCGCGAAATCATCGTCTGGGGCTCGGACAACTTCGCATTGTGCACATGATACTGCCGACACTATACAGTAGAAACCTTCCGGTTCCGACCACCAAGGAAATGCGATCTAAAGCGAATTAGCTGGGACATTCCACAGTAAGTCCGATATAGTTCACGCTGAGGAGCGCAGTCAAAGTTTCGACTGAGAAATAGCCGACGATGCGCCTGATCGAAAGAGGAAATATAATATACACGCCCTCAATAGCTCAGCATGTCTCTTAAGGACTGAATCATGATCATCAGTAGGGCTGAAGACCGGCTATCCGACTCGTAGGTTCAGATGATAATGCTGACTCGACCTCTAAGACAATGTTCTTCCTTTTCCCGAAAGTGAGGGAAGCCATGCGTCTGTAGCAGATAGAAAGGCGGACTACTAGTCGCTACGATTCGGACCAAAGTGCTGAGGCGTCTGTACTGTGGGTCGAGACAGAGACCGAAAGGACCTAGATGCATCTGCAGGACTTGAATGAAGAAATTTCAGACCCAGGTCATTGGCATGTAAGCGCGTTGGAATGGCAAAATGGCAAAAGCCCACACGAAAAAAATATCCAGTTCGTTAGTGAACGACTGTACTGTTCCAAGAGGGGATAAAAATGACATACCGATCTAAAGTTGTCGGCTGCTCTCTGAAGCGGAAAAATAAATCCTCAGAGCAAGTCCTATTAATGTCCACGAGCCGACGTATTATTTGTTAAATGAAGCGTGTCCCAATGTCTGCCGTACTGCCAGTGAGTTCAAGTCAAAAGTTATGCTTCGTCCCAGCTTCGACCTGCCACACTTAACAGTTGCTACACCCGTTGTAACACACAGTGGAACTCGAATGCCAACTTGAAGGGCATTATTCTGAGTAAGGAAAGATTGTCAGAATGAAGAAGAGCAAGAGCATGTGGACCCAGGAAATTCCCGTTCTTCGGTAGGAATATCACGTGGTCGTGGCAATAGCCACATACAACAGCATACAACGCGTACGCGAGGTTGCAACGTGGGGGACCTTGTCTTTCGACCCCTTCGTCTCGCCTCCATCTAAGCGTCGGCCCAGGCTATGTAAGAGAACTCTATCCATTCAATTTATGTCAATGATTAATATTTCACATCGAGCGCAGTATTTGAAATTTTCATTTGCCACTGCCCGCCGCACCGGCACCGCTCACTCATTACCCATGCTGATCCTTCATTTTACCTAGAGCGCACTCTAGCCACCCGGACTGTAAGGTTAATTATGCCCCATTTCTACTCTGTCAGTGGAATGATATCGCGTGCTCTCTGAAATGTGGACTGTCTGTACTTTGGTTTGGGGCTACTATGATAGGCATCTCACCGAGTAAGGACTGCATTCTTCCCAGTTTACCGGTCGTTCCCTCTGTCCTCGGTCCTGAGGTCTGATGCTCGGGTATATAAAAGGCCCCGATTCATGTTCAGACCGACTTACCCCGTAATCACCAACGCGGCAGCCCCGGACAGTTCGATGAAGGGGGTTAACCGAACCTACTGAGATGGCTACTGTGTTACCGCAAATTTACCTTGTCCGGGATTACATTGTAGGGGGATGGCGATTATGTACGTCGACCACCATAGCGAATAGAAACCGGTTGCCGCCTGGCAACCCCGCCATCACAGCACACCCGTATTGAACCCCAGGTTGCAATTACTGACTACATGCATCAACTCAGTGTGGGCGCAACCCGAAGATAGCGAGTCCCAGGAACACTTTGGGCCCGTCCATCGTGAGACTGGATTGCGCTGCGCGTATGTGAAGAAATGTCACGCTTTGAAAAAGTGACAATAAACCCGAAGGTGAAATTCACAACAACGTTAAATTATTTGCACCCTAATTAAATATTAATATCTTCAGGCGAAGGCACGTATGCGCCTGCGTAAAAAAGGTAGCGCCTGCCAGCGCTTGTACAGTTCTAGGGTGCCTTCGAGATCTATAAATGAATAGAGGCGGTTCTCCGCCCGATGAAACCAAAGATATGGGTATCAGAAATGTCTGTTACCGATTTTTTTCCAAGTGATGTTTTCTCAGCAAAGCGGGATGGCATGTTTTTTTTTCTCTCACTGGGATGAGCACGGGGTGCTTGGGAGGTGATAGGATTCACTAAGATGGAAGGGAGCAGGTGGTGAGAAGGAATTTGTTTGGTGATCTTTTGGCAGGCGTGCCTGCTTCGCCACGAGGCTCGATCATCCCGGCGTAGAACTTTCTCATGACGGATCCTTGTGTCGCGGTAAGGGTTTTCCCCCTCTGACCTCCATCGGCTGCGACGACACGAATTCTTATAACGACCTACGTACGGCTGGTGCTTTCTGTCTGTCTGTCGCTGCCAGGTGCGTATCGCCTCAATATTCCACTTTTTTGCTCGTTCCTGAATGTAGATGATGAATAGATTTTGAGGGAAGACGACACAATCTACCCATCTGTGACGGCTCTCTCTCCGCGATCCCAACATTCCTTCATACCACACTCGTTTCACATTTTAGTCCAACTACAAGTACATCTTGATGTTCACACCACCGCCATCGCCTCTGCAATCACCTGCAGGCGAGAGCGTTCAGGAGTCGGTGAGAGAAAATACTATGCTGGCGGAAAGCAAACGCAGTACTGGACGCAGAGCAAAATGGACGGTGCTCTTCATTCCGCTGGCACTTGTGCTCATCACCGCATCAACGCGCTACATCACACATCCGGTTGCGTTCGATATATTCTCCGAATCCCTACCGCTCGATTGGCATACCATATCCACGAAGGGAACAGACTGGCGACGGCATAAAAGACATCCACAGGATGCCGAGCAGACAGTGGTGGAGACATCCATAGTCACTGGATCGACTGCTACACTCATCTTTTCCTCGACACCAGCAGCATCCGCCACATCTGCCACATCTGCGTCTGCGGTCGCAACAACAACGATCCCTGCGAGTCAACAAGCACTACCCACAGTCCCTACTGATCCCGACCTCCCTACTCCCTTCCCTCAGTCCTTCGATTCCGATGTTAGCCAGAACTTCTCAAGCATGACTTGCTACCAATTCTTTACGAACATGACCAACACCGCCGCGTTTCGCTCGTGTAGACCATTCTCGGTTCTGTTACAGACATCATCATCGTTCATAAAGGTCCGTTTCTCGCCCCCCTTTTCCGTTGAGGATACCGCTTATCATTCTTGCAGGTACAAGACAATCTTACGGAGCTCAATAATGTGATCTGGGGTATCTGTAACCCAACGCTCGGCTATTCTCAGTGTGTTACGAATATGGCGTGGTTTGCGTCCACGCTGAAAACACAGTGTGAAGCCGACATTGAAGACAATAACTCTAATGCCGTAGATACGCTTGCGTCCCTGCAGGCGTATTCCACCATGTACACCGCTGCCTGCCTAACGGATCCTACTACCGATACATACTGTTACGTCAATGCCGTCCACAACTCGGACCCTTCAGATCTCTATTTCTATGAGCTGCCGTTGGGAATCAATGTGCCTAACTCGTCCACGCCGTCATGCTCGGCTTGCACGAAGAGTCTGATGACTGTCTACGCCGATGGGCTAGACAATTCGTCGACTTCGGGCTTGTTGGATGATTTGAGGAAGACTTATCCCCCAGCACAGGAGCTGGCGACGGGTAACTGTGGATCTGATTACGCACGAACGGTTGCGGCTGTCGCATCTGGTGCGCTGATATTACGGGTGGGCGCAACGGGTGTTTTGGCGATATCGGCATTAACTGCATGGACATTGTACACATTGCTTTAGACTGCTTTCCTCGTTTTCTTTCGTCTTACGGGTTGCTGGTTGTCTTTATTTATCACCTTTTTATTGTGTTCTACGCGTGTTGCACTATGACTTCCACTCTTTTATCGTGCCGTTATATATCGCTCGTATTTACTGTCGATATCTTATCATTCAGAGAGAGTGCGCCTCTCCTTGTACTATTTTTTTTCTTCTGCATCACAGCATGTATCACGCTTTCTTACTACGCTCCTTCCCCAAGGCACTTGCACAGTTCAAGCCCCTGGACTTCTATATCGGTTTCAGCGGTGACTGTTCTCGTGTTAACTTAGATATTCCTATTCTCCATCTGCAGGGGACACACAAACACGTTTAATCTTGGCCATTTAAATAATGGATCGTGGGATTTCTCATTGAACTAAATTTACTTCTTTCCCGCCTCCCTATTATTAACGTTACGCTTTCAACTCGAATAGGAACAACGCGATTGAATTAAACCTGACGTCAGTACCGTCCCAATTCGGGTGTTGGGATTTTCAGGGTACTGAGCTCCCACCTTCTCCTTCTACTCTGACTGCGGATAGGATGCCTGGTCTTCGTGTCCTTGCAGGCCCTTCACTTGAGGCTCTGGAGCCTATCTCGCCTATGGTGAACACGAATCAACCGTTCAGAATCTCTTCAGACATCTTCGACGGCGAGATTCTCGTGAACATCAAAGGTTTTACGAATTCGCACGCAGGCGACGTACGGGAAAGCGAGTACTTCTCCCGCCAGGATCGTCAGGGTATTACTTGGAGTATCCAGGTTCAGGGTAAGCTGTGCTTAACAACTTCACGACAGTTCATTGACTGTCGTGATATCCAGGCAGGTTCTTGAAACCATACTCTGCAAATGACATTTTGTTTGGAAACACCTTTGATAGGCCGCTCAACCTCCCTTGGGGATCTGGCGCTGCATTGAAATTTATGACGTGAGGGATTTTGGTGGAATATTGTGTTCTTGCCACTAACGTAATTTTTATCGCAGATACGTCGACCCTGTCCTCGAACACGACCTTACTTCTCAATCGAAACCATGGGCCTTGTCGCCGCTCATATCGACGATGCCCCACTTTGTCCATTCACGGTTGAACAGTGATTTGCTAGACATAGACTCAGCAAGCGTAGGACCACCGCCATTCCCCGACAAATATACGTCTATTTCTGATGATACCTCCAATCTCTATCTTGCCTCAGTATCGACCTCTCCTTGTTCTTCTACATCGTCTCTGTCTTCTTCCTCTTCCTCTTCCTCTACCAGCTCCAGCTCTAAATTAAGGATATCAAGACGGCGCAAGAAACAAGTCAATCAGAATTTGGCCACCCTACAGACCGCGTCACAGCGCCAAGCGTTCTTCTCTTCAGAGGAGAACAGACGCATGATTACATTCTCCGACAAGGTGCAACCATACCGTTCCGTCCGCTGAACAGCATTCTGATTGATCTTACAGGACGTGATCACAACAGACTTTTGCTATGGATTCCTCGAATTCAGTCCGTCACTCGCCTTGCGGCTTCCTGGTGGTATATCTTTTGATCTGATGCGGTACTGGGATGGACAGCCTGTTAGATTTGTATGCTGTGAACGCAACAGAGATCCGAAAGCGAGAGGAGATCCCTGGGGGAGGATCTTTTGGTGTATTGTGATCGAACAGGAGGACTGAATTTGCCTCGTTGCTTTAGTTGTATAGTTAGTTACCTGGAACTGAGACCATTAATAGTGACATTGAATCAGACGGTTTGTTAGCCAGGCGGTGCGGGGACCTCGGGAGACTTCAACGCGAATAGCACCTGAATCAATCATTCAGGGGAATCTAGATTATTTATAAGTGTACTAGGCTACGGCAGGTTAGAATATGAACGCACCATGGGAACGAAACCCTGTTAATGAGCGTGTGACTGCGCAACATGTGAAAAAATAGGGAAAGTGAGAATCCTAGTCCTGATCTAGGCCCGCTGTACTGCGGTTTTCATACAGACAGACGCGGTGCATGAGAAACTGTGTATTGAAAGAACAGAATCAGAATGCAAGGCAGTGAACTTTGATCGAGGAAAAGATCATTGATCTCAGGCTGTGGGAACTTTTTCTCTGTCAAGAAGTTTGGGGCGTAATCGGCCCGGGCGAGCGCTCCTTCTTTCTACTTTCTCTTAACGTCCCGTCTGATATTCTGCTTACTGATTCGGCGCTCAACTCCAGTACACGGTAGATTCTACTTGTAACCTTCTTCCCCGGTCACAGTGCTCATATGAACCAGCCAGGTGTTAGAGCTATTTACTGTGCTCTTGCTTCAAACGGCCGGGTTTATATCCGATGAGCAGACCCAATGTGGGAGTACGTTCTCAATCCGGCATGCCAGACGATTGTATGCGCGGCCAAACGTTACCGCGAGGAAGTAAAGGTAGGTTGCTTAACAACGGAGCCATCATCGTGCCCGGTTACCTGTGATGCGAGCAGGTGCCAAATGAGCATCTTGCTTGGACGTGGACTTGAAGTTCTCTTGCAGGTTTTCGGACGGCAAGGATTCCTCTCATCACTGCTCCCATCTTATGTGTCTAGATTTGGGGGCGTTTCCAGACGCGCTTAGTCTCTTGGTATTCGTATCCGTATTTTCCGTCCATGTCAGCATCCAATTTCGCCTCCTCAGCATGCTATCTCTGCGCCTTAAGTGGACCTCAGAGCAATGGGCTACTACCTTCCAAGGGGATTCTGTCCTGCCCTTTGAAAACCAAGCCTTCGGAAATATTATAAGGCAGCCCGAGCCGAGGCTGTAGACGACGTGGTGGACGGTCGTCGGGTTATTGCTATGTTTGACGCGCCTTGGAACACTCGAACCTCGTCGAGGCACTATGTGATGGCCCGTAAGTAATTTAGATCCTTCATTTCCTGAGTCCATTCCTGACTCAACGATACCAGTCGATGAGCCATTTGACGTCTGAAATTCAACGCTTTCTTCGGCAAAATTATTCCGCACTATATCATTCACTAGGTGTACTTTACACCACAGTCAGACGTGGGCTTATAGTTTCGAAGGTCACGATGATTGTCATCAACATGACGTCCGTTGCGGGTATCTACTTCGCATGTTCACCCCCGCGACTTCTACGATGGGACGAGTTTATCAATACAAAGTTGGACAATACCGTCGCTTGAAGGGTTAGGATCTTTGGGTGAGCTACCTTTGGTAGTATTTGAGCACCCACTTATACACCCACACAGAATTTGGGATGGCTTGATGTTTGCAGCAAGTTTGCAGAGACAAGATTTCCCCCCAGTCCTGAATTTGGAGGTCCAAGTCTTCAAGGTCTGCGCAAAATAAAACTTGCGGAACGTTCCGACGGCTCAACCTCCATTGACACACTGCGGCGGCGTTGTTCCGCGCAAGCTATGATCACATCAGTGACCATCGATCGCGGTTCCCTTCTGGTCATGTGTTCGCGTCTTCAAGCTTCCAAGCTCCATCCATTGGACGACTTTTCTTCATACGGATCGTTGAGCCGGGTTTACAACTAGCTTCCAAGTTGTGAAACCGTGACGGGTCAAGATTTTCCATTGTTCCGTAAAAGTTTCCAGGAGAAGGTTGACAGTAGTCACAATGTGGAGGATAGACTTTAGGCCGATGGGCGCGACAGGTGCTGTTCCTAGCATCTTCCCACGATTTGCCGGATTTTTCACATTTGTGCATGGACGGAGCCTGCTTGTGTCCGATTTTATGCCGACTCTAGAAGCAGATATTGCTTCACGAAGGCCACCTTATCGACGGCCACCCGAGTCTTTTAATTATCCAGAGGATCCCATTCAAGCCCCCTTCCGTTCCCCACGTACGTCTGGCCGCACGGAGCCTCCTAACTATCCATTTTTTGGAAGTTTGCAGGCTCGATTGCAAGGTCGATTGACAGGACAGTCGGGGAGATAATCGCAAATGCTGCGGAATGCCACCAGAGAGCCCTGCACCTTGACCAAGCCCTACGATTGCTGGGCGGGCCATCCAGTACTTGACATGAGGCATGCTAAGAGTCCACTGTCTTGTTTATTTCCGAGGCCAAAATTCCGTGTTCTGGACCCCCGCCTCCTAAATGCACTGTTCTTCCAACTCTCGTTTTTTCTCGTTTCCTCTGTACGGAGAAAGAACACGATGAGCTCACGATTTGAAGACGCGTCATAATGTGCAGCCGAGACATGACACATATATATAGTATTGGAGTGGGTATCGGTGGGCTATATATAGACAAATAAGTACAAAACCCTTTCGATCGGTTTGCTTCCTCTTCCTCCCACCACCATGAGCGACGACATCTCTACTTCCCCGTCGGCGTCGACAAAGACCTTCGTCACCGCCCTCGTCTTCAACGGTGCTGTCTTCGGTATCGAGATCGCTGCATTCACACTGCTACGACCCTACTTCAAGGCGATTTACGAACCCCGCACCTATGTTCCAGCTCCGTCCAAGAGGATTCAGCCTCTTTCAAAAGGCATCTTCTACTGGCCAGTCGCGGTCTTCAAGGCGGACTACAATGACATTATCAAAGCGAACGGCATGGACGCTTACTTCTTCGTTCGTTTTCTTCGTATGATGGTCAAAATTTTCCTGCCAATATGGTTCCTCTCATGGGCCATCCTGCTTCCTGTCACCAGCGTGAATACTCGGGTGGGCAACAACGAGAAGTTGGACATATTGGTTTTTGGAAATGTGGCTACCAACAAGCAGCAACGGTATGCTGCGCATATAATCCTTGCCTGGTTGTTCACAGGTGCGTTACGTGTTGATTTAGTTTGCTTCCCGTATATAACTTCTCGCAGCTTGGGTCCTTTACAATGTCAAGAATGAAATGCGTAACTTCATCATTAAACGACAACAGTTCCTCATCAATCCAGTGCATTCCAAGTCTGTTCAGGCGAATACCATCCTCGTCACCGGTATACCCGCCAAGTACCTTTCGCAGGACGGGCTAATGAAGATATTCGGCGAACTTCCTGGCGGCGTTAAGCGTATCTTCATAAACCGGAACCTCAAGGAGCTTCCTGACATCTACGATCGTCGCCTCGATGCATGCAACAAGCTCGAGTCAGCCGAAAACAAACTGCTCTCTATCGCTAGCAAATCGGACAAAACATCTTCGGAAGAGACAGCCGCGGCTGTTCCCCAAAACAAACGCCCTACACACAGGCTTGGATTCCTGGGTCTGTGGGGGAAGAAAGTGGACTCCATTGACTGGGCTAGAGAGGAGATTCAGAAGTGCTCTCAGCTACTCGACGAGGGCAGGGCGAAACTTGACGACGCTTCCGACACGACCTATCCTCCACTCAACAGCGCGTTCATCAGGTTCAACCGGCAGATCGCAGCACATTTGGGAATACAAGTTCTTCTTCACCACGAGCCTTACCGAATGAGTGGTCGCTATACCGAAGTTGCACCTGACGACGTTATCTGGGCTAACCTCGGAATGAACCCATACGAAATGAAGGTACATTTCGCTTCATCGTTTCGAATTCCATTACGTCTAAACCGGCGTTCTAGGTTCGGCTAGTGATCAGCTATTCTCTCACCGCTGCTCTCATTATCCTTTGGGCGTTCCCCGTGGCTTTCGTCGGTATTGTCTCCAATGTGTATACGCTATGTAGCACGGCGAGTTGGCTTGCATGGATATGTAAATTACCTGGCCCGGTTCTGGGTATCATTTCGGTGAGTAAATTTCTCCCTCCACGAGACATGAACGCTCAACAATCCGTTTGCTAGGGTATTCTTCCCCCCGTTGCACTCGCAGTTCTGATGATGCTCCTTCCCATTGTTCTTCGTCTCCTGGCGCGTTTCGAGGGCATTCCGAAGAAGACAGGCCTGGAACTCAGTCTTATGACGCGTTATTTCATCTTCCAAGTCATTGTGAGTCACTTTGTTGTCGTAACGCGCAGACAGGTTACCAACACCATAACAGCATTCATTCCTCATCGTTACTGTATCCGCTGGTATCATTGCGTCTCTGGACGGCCTTATCAACAACCCGACATCTATTCCTTCCTTACTTGCTCAAAACTTGCCAACGTCTTCCACTTTCTTCTTGACGTGAGTTAAACTTCTGATCGTAGATGAACAACACTGAGCTGTTTTTTCACAGGTATGTGATTCTACAGGGTCTCTCTGGAACAGCATCCGGATTTTTGCAAATCGTTCCACTAGCTATCTATTACGTGAAGCTTTACCTTCTCGGAAGTACGCCGCGAAGCATCTGGGGGATCAAGTACGGTGCCCGCAATGTCGCCTGGGGCACTCTTTTCCCTGGTATTACGTTGTTGACTACCATTAGTGAGTACAAACAGTGACACCTTCGAGACACTACTGATCTGCGATTGTAGCTCTTGGATACTCTATTATTTCACCCATCATCAATGGTCTGGCCTGCGCAACCTTCTTCTTGTTCTACCAATTGTACAAGTATCTCTTCCTGTGGCAGTTCCAGCAGCCCGATGATACAGGAGGTTTGTTCTTCCCGAAGGCGATGCAACACATCTTCGTCGGTTTGTACGTTGAAGAGGTGTGTTAACTTCTCTTCTCCCGCAAGTAATATAAACAAAGTACGTTCACAGGTCTGTTTATGCGCGCTCTTTTTCCTCGCCCGGGACGGGAATGGTAAAGCAAGTGCGGTAGCAGAAGGTGCCTTGATGGTTGTATTGATTATTTTCACTGTGAGTGGTCTGTTTGGTCATTACAGCTTGGGCTCATGATCCAATACAGGTGTTCTTCCATCTGATCATCAACAACTCTTATGACCCGTTAATTCACGCACTTCCTCTCAGCTTGGTGGAGAAGATGGAAGCTGCGCAGGTCAATGAGGATGAGGATGACCTGCCTAATCGCACCGGGTCAGAGACGCGTCTAGCGCCTAATAGTTCTCAGCAGGATAAGCCGGAGTCAGCGGATCGGCCTGAGAAGGAGAAGATCGCTTCGACGAGTTCAGATGGTGATAGCGAAGCCTCACATGATAGTGGAGGTGGCGTTGCGAAGGAATACGACTTTATGGCGGCGAAGAACATGAAGGAGCGGCAGAAGGAGGAAGACAGCTATGGTTTCTCGCACCCTGCAGCTTCGAGGCCGCAGAGGATAGTGTGGCTTCCTTTGGCTCATGGTCCTGTTGGGGAGTTGTCCAAGTCCGAGGCGAGGGAATGTCTGGATCATGGGGTTACTGTGAGCTTGGTCGATGCTGAGATGAACGAGAAGGGCAAGGTGGCTATTACAGGTCCGCCGCCTGACTTGGTGAGGGAGGAGTGAGTGTGCCTTTCTTATCTATTTTCACGCCGTCTCCGGATAAACGATACATGATTCTTAATGATTATGATACGACAACGACTCGGTTTTCTATACCCTTATATGTACTAGTCCTGCTATTCCGCCTTTCATTCCGGATCCTAGTTGAGTTGAGAGAAATAGTTTGCAAGTATAGCATCTGTATCTTTATTTTAAGTGTTATCTACGAAAATGGGCGTTGTATTTTTCAGCGTCAGAAGGTTTACATGTGTATGGGAGGTTCATGAAAAATCTGAAGAAAAGATTACGCGCTGCAAAAAATCAAGTCCGTTTGTCCTTTTTGAGTATTCGCAACCCATGTCTCGACTTGTCTTGTCGTTGAATCATAAGAAAAGCAAAGCCGTGACCGAGTCAGCCACTCGTGCGTCGCTCAGT
This sequence comes from Armillaria altimontana, assembly GCA_022818075.1. Classification (NCBI taxonomy): domain Eukaryota; kingdom Fungi; phylum Basidiomycota; class Agaricomycetes; order Agaricales; family Physalacriaceae; genus Armillaria; species Armillaria altimontana. The sequence goes on from JAIWYR010000012.1 coordinate 627,747, forward strand.
GACTTACAAAGATTAATGGAATATCATGTCCTCCAGTACTTTACTTGTATAAATCATCGCTAATTCGCTAAGGTTAATGAGCATAGATTTAGGAGAAGAAAGATACGTGATATGAGCGGATAGTCGTGTAATGAATCTCGTTTAAGGCGAGATATAAAGTCTTGAGGTATACTTGAGAGCCTTCACTCAATTTGACCGACTGGATATCATCGAGTTACGAAAATGCACCAGAAGCCGTGAGAATAGTGAATCCAATAGTCGTTGGAAATACACTCCAATGTAATTTAAGGTTCATGTTCTGGCATTTCTCCCATGGCTATCGCTTCATAGCGGCTACTGCGACGTGATAACAACACAGACTCGGAATCTCCTGCCGGACCTAAGGTTGACTTCGTCAGGAACACATAATATATCTCTCATGAATGATAATCGCTTACCTCGGCAATGTTTGCAATGCGGACAACCGGATACATCTAGGTAACATTATCAGACATCTGGAGGTTAATCGCATAATATATCTGCGTACCAATTTGAGTCTGGCAGAAAGAACCAGCAATGAAATGGAACAGGGACCACGCCGCAGAGACCATGGCAAAAGTTGCCACAAAAACGCTAGATATGGCTGATGCTAAGGGTTTTCGGCGGAACACTGGTCGAAGATAAGACATGGCAGGGACCGGGATACGCTCCTTCCTCAGGGGGCCATGATAAACCAAAGTGTTTATAAAATCAGAGCGCACTCGTCGTATGCAATTTGCATACGAGTCGTTCACCACATATGTAGTTTTCATGTCCGATCCATCTGGGAGCGAAGCACGGGCACCATCACCGATATCACAAAGAGGAGGGTCCGTACTGTTGGTCCAAGGCTTGAAGAGAGAGACCGGGGATATGCTCTTATTGAACATAATTGGTGACGCGAATATCTGATTCGGGGAAACTACACCCAGATCGAAACGTATAGCGCTGTATATAGCCTGAAGTGCATTTTGGAGCACGAGTTGAACGTTGGAAGGAACTTCAAGCTCTTGATCTGATGGTAGAATGTTGCCACCAAGAGTAACATTCATGTGACCTGCAAAATTCCCATGTCAGTTCTGGGCATATAGCCTCGAAACGGTGTCTCACTAAAAGAACCGTCTTGTCCGTAGTACACGGCTATCCCTGTCGCCTGGAACTTCGCGACATCATCGTCACAAGAGGGGTGATGGAACAGAAGTGAGTCGTATTGAGGGATACTTCAAAAATGTAGGATTCGTTAAACCAATTTGCGCAAACGCAACAGGGAAATACCGAGAGTTCGATCCCGGTAACATTCTGGGTGGTAGTAGGTGCCGTTTCGCCTTCATTTTTGGAAGTCAACTTGACACTATACGAAGGTCCAAGTTATTGGCTCTACAACAAGAAGGCGATGAGCGAACGAACTTTTCTGATTTCCATCCGTATTCCTAGGAGAAGGATGCCATAAGTAGCATGTCGTTAATAGAAGTTGGATGTTTACCAGATCCATGAGGATACCGTCAAGATCGTAGAGAACTTGAAAGTCCGATAGGGGGTACGCCCCAGCCTTAAGATCTTGCATAGTAGCATGACTTAGATTTAGAGTCATTTTGTAGTAGGTGGGGATCCAACAAGAGACAGTCGCCTAAAAAACCCTCGGTTGATTGGTGAACCAAAATGTCTGCATGACATAGACTTACGGAAAACCAGACCGGCTCTTCCTTTTGCAAGGACAATGATATGTTCAACTAGGAAGGTCAGAGAGAACAACTTTACCAAGGCAATAGACTTACCACATCGCACGACGATAAGGGGTTATTATAATATGGGAACGAACCTACCTGGGCTCCGAAAAGGCTGCTTGCGAACGCCTTCACGATCACATAGGTAAAGACGGAGGAATCGATTTGTATCGTATCGCCCACTTTGAATGTCTGTGGGGTAAAATCCCCTGCTGTATGTCTGAGAGATGCAGGAATGATATTTGTGAATGGGAGTGATGGGGATGTATCGTTTGGATAGTATGTGAATTCCTGGACGACGTCGTATGCTGATAGAGGGACTAGAAGAAAACATCAATTTCGGATAGAACAGTCGTCGAAAAAGCTCAACTTACTGTTGACGAAAACTAGTAGTATGGCCAAGCCTACAAAAAAGATACAAACGAGGGGTGTTGTGCCTCTCCATGGATAAGCTAACGTGAAAAAACCTGTGAGTACGAATCAGTCGAGAATGAGCACCTCACGTCGCTGAACATTGTAGCCAAGTTTGAAATTCTGGGCGGCCGATGTTATTCGATTCCGCCACAACATCGTAGAGAACGGTCGGAAGAAAGGACCACGCACACTCAAACAGCTTTCTTAAGGACGGCCCACCATCACGTCCGGTGTGATGATGTGTGCAATGATGATGGTGCATACAACGCTGCTGCTGATGATCACTGCCTGAAGTAATCCACCCTCGACATCCCGACAGTGATAGATCTTCTCGCTCGAGACATCAGGGCAGTAAGCTGAGTACTACTGGCTCCCGTTTCTAATATACGACTTCATTTGCTGTGACCACCTGCTACGCGAGAACTTGCAAGAAGCAGCCGTGGTAGTCTGAGAATCTAGATGATCATGATAGGGTGATTCCTCTCTTGTAGGTTACGTTTATTGGCGATGTTACGGCATAAATTATGTGAGGATGTGCAAGCATTGCTCCAGTTCGTAACGATGTGGACTTCGACCTCCTCTTGTAGGATTTTATTCTTGGATGCCGTCCCGGGTTGTTTTCATTACTGCTCTCTTTCATTAGCAACACTTCTAATCTAGAGTCATTTCGGGAATCACCATGCCCATCCGAGAACCATCGCCCGACCCGACCGCAACATTCATAATCAGATAAAACTCTTGGCCAAGTGGCGTCGAGAGATACGTCCCGCTAAACCAGATATTTCCCCAATGGCACCTGGTGCCCATCAGACGTGATCGTACCCGGGAAGCAGCCGAGCTCCCAGAAAGATTTCTTGAACTTGGATGACAACAGCACGTGCGCGTGCGTGTCAGCATAGATCTCATCTATTCACTCGAGCAGAGATGCATCGATTAAGCGAAATCTTCAGGCTGTAGATCCAAAGTTGGCGTATAGAAAATGTCCGAGAAGTCAACAATCCGCTCGGGATCTGGAACATCGTGGATCAGACTGTCGTGGAGCGACAAGTCAAGTTTTCGAGGTGCACTATACTGTGACGTGGCTCAGGGTATTAGATTAGTTGATGTTAAAAACGGCCTCAGATTGAAAGGGTCGCTTTGGGGGGACCACAAAGTGGCTGTCGGGTCAGCAGAAGGGTTATATATATAAAAAACCTAGCAGAGCAGTTTGTAGGTTCCCATCGGACATCGAGAGCGAGTACAGCTGTTTAGTGAACATAGAAGGGTAAATATGCACCATGAAAGAGTGATATAATCCCTCCCATTATAACAATGGTGTCGCTGTACTCCGCTGAGGGCTACAACAAGGGTTTGTGGTTGGTCGGAAGGGCGAGTGACGGCTATTCAGGCCGAGTAACCGTAGTTTTAATTACATTTTTGACACTAGATGTAAGTAGTAAGATGGGATACCAGCCAGCCTAAATGAATACAAGTGTGTCGCATGAATATCGAGTGACGCAGTGTGGATAATCAATGACTTAGGTCTTTCTGTTGTAACTACAGCAGTGGGAGGCTTGCAGTAGGTAAATATACTGAACTGTTCGCTACTAGAGCTCGCAACGAGCTAGTTTAATACTCAAAAGTATCTAGAATATTCTACTAAAGTACATCAGCAGATTGGGAAAAAAGTTTCCGGGGCTTGCGGCGAGCACGGTCCGACGGAATGCTTATTCGCCTTGACAAGGCCTTGCAAAGTTCATATAACCGAGGCTCAATGTTGCTTCCTTTTCATATGCTATTAGAACCTCGCAGAATAATAACTTTGCCTTCAAGATTACATAGAATTGTTTCCAGCTCGTATATCACTACTATGAGCTCAATAAAATGTAGTTTCCCTCCTGCAGATTGATTGTATTTAAAAGCTTAGGTGCCCAAAATGAAGTAAATATTTAAAGGTACTACGAGCCGGTAAACCTGATATCTATGACGTCGAGACAGTAGTTCGACCTCTACCGACCCATCAGCATCTTCTTCGGAAAGCCCCCCATCAATGAGTCACTATCGTCTCGTCTGTTGGTCCGTGCGTGGAAGGCTGCCTAGATTTATTTCGACTCGTATTTGGATACTGGCTTCACAACGGTTCTTACGAAGCGAGTCCTTCGAATGTAGTACTGCACTACTGAATTTTCAGCTAAGCCCTCGGTCCACTTCAGCGGGAATGCTGCAGCAAGGGAGAGGAAGTTTGGTCATTAAGAAAACTGAGATGAGGAGCGAGACAGGGTGCATGGCGTGACAAAACGAGCATCCGAGTCGGAGATCTCGCGATCACCAGATCAATGCTGAACGTGTCCTCCTATGCGATGCACCGATGCACCGTGACGTGACACTGCGCGTTATTAACTCTGTTTCCTTCTTCCCCTTCTTGTTTCCTTCTCGTCACAGAGCACTATGTGTCTATTCGTCCCACGCGGCTTTCTCCGCGTGGTCCATGCATCAGATCTGCAGACACCGACCCTACAAGACCGCTTTGCCTCTAGACCTAATCTTCTCCGATCGGACTTCTTCTTCCGAGCCGGAACTAGAGCGTAGTCAGCTATTTCAACATAAATACAGTCCGAAGTTGCCACCAAAGTCAAAAGCCCTAACGTCTTGAGCAAGATATCATCGCCTGTCCAACCATCGCAAATTCCTAGCCTACGCAACTCTTCCCAGTCATCGGTGCGTCCAGTTCAACTTTCAAGGTCTTCTGAAGTGACGTATCAGTGCAGAGTCGGAGGAGGAAGTGGCCATGTTGAAAGGGACTCAAGTCAAGTTAGTCAGCCGTCACGATCAGTGAGTTAATCTCTTGGAATCAGCTCCGTATCGCATCTTAGGGAATTTTTTAAGCTGTGAGGGTGCGAACTTCTCTATGCAATGTCCCTCTTTGATTAATGGTCTGGAGCGCCGTGGAATCAGATGAGTACATCCGGCACCAACAACCTAAATAAGTAATTCTTCCGTAGCTTGCAAGGATGTACGCTGATATCCCTTATCCTAGCCGTGTCCTCAAGGCCGAAGATTTCAGTTATCCAAATCCTTCCGGTCCTTTCCTGACCGCAGCTCCTGAAAGCTATCAGCAACGAAGAGGGAGAGACGAGGACAACAGGACATTTGTATAGACTGCATTATTTACATAAAAGTACCTGTATTCTGTTTACGGTGATGATAATAAATTTACTATTCCAAGCTTCTACATGTCCATGAGTGAAAACATTCGTAGTATATGATATGGGCCCCCAGCCACCTGAGAAGATACAGATTATGAACTCGTTTTGCGATAGCGATCATGTTATACCTGCGTATGGCGCCAAGTAATTATACTAACACCTTTCAAAGCCGGATAGGCATTACCGACATCAGAAACAATCATAATAATACATGTAGATTGTAATTCCTCCACGCTTCATATGGGCGTATAAGTCCGCCGCAATTATTTCGGACGTTGTCATGCATTTCGAGCCTTGCCAAGGGCTTATACGGCCATATATATTTCTGTCCAATTCGCTGATGTACCTAAAATTATCTAAGTATCGTGACAAATTAGTAAGCCGAATGTTCGTGAATCTTCCGGCATAAGCTTGAAAACTGGAAAACTGGATTTATTGGCCACCTTTGCTGATACATTGAAGTTGCAAATCCCAACACTTTCGGACCGGTGAGCAGTAATAAAATCAAATCAGACAGTATGAACGAAGGGTTGATCATGGGCTAGGGTCCTCAGCGTCGGACGGTGATCGCTAGCTTCGCTCTACCAATGTCCGTACGAGACATTCAGTAACAATGCAACAAAAGGGGGTCTATCCATACCGATATCTGAGTGAAGTTGCCCGTCGTCTCGGTGCCCGACGTGTGCTTAAAGCCTACAGGTGTAAATACAATTAACCACATCCGAAATCCGCACAACGACACTCACAAATCGTAGCCAGAGCCACAGGATCTCCGGAAGCACTACTATCACCATCCATCCTCGACGTAGATGGGTCACTGCGATGCATAACCTTGAGGAGGATAAGAGTTGACAGAACTGTTAAGCTGTAGATGCGTCCAAGTACAGAAAAAAGGGAATAGCAGGCTATTCCATGATAATTGAAAATTGAGGCGACTTGAAAGTCGTAAAGCATACGCACCATTCCAGAAAGTGAACAGAAAGATGGTCATGAGTGTTGTGGAAATGGCTGTTGTGAAGCCGCAAGTCAATGCTTGTACCATGACGCGTCGCAATACACTATTCCCATCATCAGTAACTGACAGAAATCGGGTTCTCTGAGATTCAAATGCTCACTTTTTTGTTGATGTATAAGGAGTTTCTATGCGCAAACATATCCAAGCCAGAGAGAAGGCGATCGTCAGGTCCGTTAGTGCGCATATCCCAGAGCTGGTAGTGGAGTGTCAGCATTGAATGGCACCGCTGAACCAAAGCGCGTAATCATACACTATCAGTGGTATGGCTGATACAAGGACCTTCGGGTAAATGATAACATGGATGGTGGATACCAGATTCAAGATCATCTAAGAATGCTTCCCCTTAGGTTGCGTACCATGGCTACATAGGAAGACTCACATATGCTATAATAAGGATGATTATCCATCCTGTGATCCACTTGTTCCTCGCGCTAGGCCACATCTAAGAATAGGTTGCGAGAGATCCAAGGAAAACTCACATCGTCCAATGTCGATAACAAAAGAAGGCCTGCGCAATTGACGCAGAACTATATGTAAGCAACTCAATAGTCGGGGCGGTCCACGTAAATGTGGGTTGTAATGGACCTAGAATCAACCCGGTGACGAGTTGTAAACCTAGAATTATGGGCAAGGACAAACCTTGGCTATTAATTAGATACTAGGAAGCTGCATTAGCACAAGGAATATCAAGAACCCCTGGTAACGCACGGTATAGATGCTAGCCATAACGACGATAGAACATGCCCCGTCCAGGACCAAAGATGCCAAGATCCAGTAGCGTAGCCATCTCGACGCTGAAAATTGGTGCAAGTAAAAGATACTCAAAGAAACCTGGGACGTGTACAACAGGACATTCAACCACGAAGTCGCTAAAAGTGTCCTATACTCTCCTTCTAGTAGGTGATCCCAATTTGAACATGCGGAAGACTTGAAACTCACCCCGAAGACACGGCACCATGCAATGAATCCCAGGACATAACGCTCGGGAAAAGAAGGGAGGCCTCCAAGCGAAAGAACAGGTTCATATATACGCCACGGCACACCCCTGCAATGGCGAACCTCATGGAAAACTCCAAAAACCCTGACGGCTATCTCAAAAAGATCATGAAAAAGAAGGAAATTCCGGACACTCGAAGGAAGGTCTCGGTGATTAGGTATAACATTACATCCGTCGTATTGAATGACGGTCAGGGTTGAAGAAGTGTTGATATTGTATGGTTGCCGCTGCTAAATATCGCCGCACAGAGAGCTCATGGCAGGACGTTGCAGGTGTAAGGAACAGCTACGTCGCCAGACATCTCCGCTTGGCAGGACGCAGTGCCCTCTATCGTTTCTTCGGGCCGGTTCCCGCGGGTTTCTGAGCCTGAGCGCAGTGTCATGAAAATTATGTAGATTCTCTAGTAGTAAAATGAAAGTCGGTGCTGGATGAATCGCAAACTTGATAATTTACAATGAATGAATGACTGCTAAATGCTGTAATGAGAGTGCTGTAGCCCAAGTATTATTGTCTTGTCTTGCTGGTATCGTATTAAACAGTATGAATAGAACATCGGTCGTTCGCCTGATGTCTGGGGCGAGGATGTGTTGGATATAGAATGGTTTCACTCTACGAATATTCAGTCAGTATACAGCGGCAGTTTGGACATGTCACATACCCCAGAGCTGAATGATCGCCGCTCAGTGGAAATCGTATCCACGTTATGCTTAAAGTCTATAGGGTTTTGATTCGTCAAAATTTCGACTTGACAGCCGCAGCAACGAACTCACAGATCGGACTCAGAATTGCAGGTTCTGAACAATTATCGGCACGCGCCTGATCACTCTGACTCGTGACCTTGAGCAAGATGAGATTGAACAAAATCGTCAGGCTGTAGATGCGTCCGAGAATGGTGAAGATTGTATAGAAAGCTAATCCAATGATCAACTCGGGGTCTACGCCGGGAAAAAAGGTCACTCACCATTCCAGGCGGTGAACATAAAAATGGACATGAGTGTCGTGGAAAAGGTTGTCGTAAAGCCACAGGTCAAGGCGTGGATCGTGACGCGGCGCAGGAGACTAAATCGATTTTTTGTTAGATGACAGGGTCCCAGATCGAAAGACTCGGGCAGGGCAGAAAGACTCACTTTCTCGTAACAGCATTGGGTGACTGTATGCGTGACAGTGTCCAAGCTAGAAACCCCGCGATCGTCAAGTCCGTGGCTGCACATATAGCGGAGCTCGCACTAGTTTCAGGTCAGCCACGCCTCCGAGAGAGCATAGAAGCGCGATCTCACATGGTGAATGGAACCGTAGTGGCGATATCCTTTGGGTGAATGACGAAAAGTATGCATGATATCAGGGAGCAGATCATCTAGGTTCCCATCAGACATCGCTACGGACAGATCGAGGAGTCTACTTGCATGCACAGTGATAAGGATGGTGATCCATCCTGTGATCCATCTGTTCCTTGCGCTGCAAACAAATAAGGAAATCAACGGAAGAGATTTGTGGGGTACCCACATCGTCCAGTATCGATAGCAGAAGAACGCCTGCGCAACCGAGGCGGATGTAGAGGTGAGCAAGACAATCGTAGGGAGCATCCACATTGATATCGGGTATAGCGAACCTGTATATCACAGTCAGGCGTCCGCAAAAGATCAAACTTCAAGCGAAAAGCTGACCGTCGTTGATGATCAAATACTATGAACGTGGCGTCAGTGAATACCCTGTATGTAGTGCACAATCAACTTACAGTATAAACATTAGCCATCACGACGACCGAACATGCCCCGTCAAGAAACAAGGATGCCCAGATCCAATAGTACAACCGCACCGCCATCGTGAAATGGCCCAGATAATAGATACTCAAAGCGAGTTGGGACGTGTACAACATCGTGTTCAACCAGGAAGCCGCCAGCAGAGCCCTACACTTTCACGGTCAAAGAAACAGCGGCTTGAAAACACACTCACCCTGAAGACACGTTCAAATCCGTCGCCATCCAGTACCAGTAGGAAGGAGAAGGGCTTTTTTAGATCTTCTTCTTCTCTTCTGGGACGGAAAAACCGTTTAAGTATGTCGCGATGAGCCGAATGACCGCAATTTTTAATCATTCCAAGAAGCCTAAAAGCCAAAAACTTTGCTCGTTCCCATGAGGAAGAAGCAGACAAAATACAAATGTTGGGTGCTTCGTCCTGCTCCCGAGTCCCGACGCGACGGAGATTGTTGTCCAAAATGTTTCGCGCGCACGTGGGGGTTGTCCCGCAGTTGCCGCGGCTCCCCGGCACACGTGGTAAGTCATCGGCGGTTAACGCATCCACTGGAGAAATCGTTCTGGCGAATCGAACAGCCTGGCAAGCTTCGAGTTCCATACCCTTGCCCGTCTTGCCCGTAATCACATATTCTAGATTCACGCTCGGAAATAGTGAATTTTCTTTGAGCCGAAGCTTGACTTGTGATGCATGCGCTTGACTTTTCTCCAACGTGCTCGAATCAGTCTAGGAAGCGCGTTAGCGGCGTTCAATATAGTTTATACGCCCGTCATCGATGACGCTGGACCGCAGAGAAACGAGCGCCGGGACCCTTGTTCCTCAGCGTCGCGTACTTTGCGTTGGCAGATGACATGGACTCGGGATTTCGGATCGATGAATGTTCATCGATGTCTATCAAGACGATGTTCTCGTGTGAAGCCGGGAGGAGGAGTTGTTGGCCCGAACGCTCTCATCGGTCATGAAGGAGAATTCCTGAGAATTCCCGAGTTTTTCAATACAATCTAACCCGACTCCGAGTCCTACCCCGAAAGAGAAGAATCGACTATTAGACAGGTGGATTGTTGCCTGAAGATCGTGGGTGTGGATTCGGGAGCAGACATTTCCTGCGACAAAGTGAAACAGTAATAACTGGTCGACTCCGGGTGGATTATGTCATTGGGGAGTGGCTGTGTGTCATGTGAGATACACGTGGCAAAGACGCGTCTTTGAACGCGTTCAAAACTTGAAACTTTGCCCAGCATTGAGATAAGGAATGTTGATCCAGGAGAAACGCCGGAGCAAAGACATCGATGGCGCCCAGTGATCGGGCTGGAACGCTAGCTATGAATGGACACGCGGGAGCCCACTTGGCATATCAATATCACTCAGCGGCGTGAAGGACATCAGCATCTTGATATTCATCAACTCTCACCGATGCCTTCCAAAGTTCAAACTAATGAGTCATATTTATGTAAGTATTGTGCGAAGGCAGCGGAATTCCTGACGAGTAGCATGACACAGGGATGACACTGTAATGACATCATAAATTTCTCCATGACGTCGCTCGATGTAATTTACAGATTGTGAAAGCAAATAGTATAATTTATAGCACAAGAAAAGATAACTATGTGTATTCAAAAAGAGTTCTATTGTATATGCGACGAAGAGCAGGGTTCCGAAAGACGAAAGTATAGTATAACACCCAGGTATAGTAGATGACAGCAATTGCAAGAGACCAAAATACACCCTCCTCACGCCCAGTCCAAAGAAAAGCGGCAGCTAGCATCGAATGTCGTAGCTCATCACCTCGCGGCGCCGGGTCCGGGTGATGGTGCGATGGATGATGTACCCTGGGGGGGTCCGCCGTCAAGGATATTTGGACGCAGCAGACGAGCTTGCGTTGACATAAGGTATAGAGAGAGGTTGGTGGTGGAATAAATTATGGATGCTGGCGATGCAAAAGGGATCTACCCCCGACCGAGGTACTGCCAAAATGATGTATTGGGCGGCTCTGTTCCCTGCGTCGAGTTGTCTACGTGGCAAGCAGGGGTAAGAAACGAATCCTCAAAGACACGGCCACGATGACTCACGTTCGCGTATGCACACCCAGACTTGGACGCCCCTCGTCTGTGGATCCCAGACGCCACACTGCTCATACAGCCGCCAGTGGACGTTGGCTGTCCAGATACGAGTAAACTCGTCGATGGTCGTGGGGGATGAATGCTGGCCATGGCGAGGAGGGGATGATTAGCGGATAGTTAGGATGGAGGGGCCTTTTTATATTCGAAACAATGGTGGACGCGGCGAATCAAGCCGGCGAGCAAACTGGGTCGGCTCATTTGGTCCTATTCCGACTCAATTGTGCCCTTCGCGACTCAATTCACATGACCCCCCTTGCCATTCTTGGCGCCACCCTCGCTTTTCGGGTGCATCAGATAACCGTCCTGGCTTCGACATTAATGAATACTTTTGCAGGTAGCCTCGCCACGGGATGTATCGTTCTCTTCACAGAACAAGTACGCCGACACACCACCGAGTCATAATTACCTTGGTATGTGTAATTATAAAACAAAGGGGCGAATGTACAGCCTTGGTGGTGCATTTCATTCGGGATTTGATGATGCCTCGTTTTTCCTTTTCGCAATTCCTGGTAATGGGGGCCGTTGCAGCATACTCGTTCCATTGCACCGTTGCTAGTGCTGTGCCCTACATGCACCCACTATGGCACGTCTGAAACATATCCAGGAAAGCAGAACCGAGATACTGGTCCCCCAGGCGACAGCAGGAACACGAGGCGGCGGGCCAGTCAAGCCTCGAGGACACCATGCCGCGGGAGCAGCCCGATCGATAGAATAAGCTGAAGTGATCGTGATTAGACATCTCCTCGGCACTTGCTCGTACCGACGGCGAATGCAGAACAAAGGTCGGGAGGGATCGCAGGACTAGTATGTGTAAGCCCCGATTATCGGCGGACCCAACGCTCGGCCGCACGGCTCGAATCTCCAAACAAGATCCAAAGTTATAGCTGCGGTTCCGACTGTTCCTGCTACACCAACATGGAACCTTTACCGCAATTTTTGACGCCTCTTTTGAGTACTGCCTTGCAACTTGATGGACATCAGGAGGTCAGACAAATTCTTATTAAGCGCCTCGCACCGACTGTCAGGCCTCAGGGGTGATGTAAAAAAGCGAAAGCAAAAGCGCCCGCCCGGCCACTCTTCCAGCTACCCATTGAATGGAAAATTGCTGCGAACACACCGCAAATGAAAGAACGCAACGAAGGGAACAAAAGGCTATGACTAGGCGAAGGGTCAAGGTTTGATGCCGGGAGGTGATACACACGTTTGCATGACAATCAATCTCTTGTGTCTGCCCCGACGGCGGTGAGCCAGTTCATGCTTAGTAGCGCTTAGGGACGGATCATGTGGTGCGCTCCCCCTTTTCAAGGGTCGCTAAGGTTACAATAGCGTCGAGGGGGTAGTATGAAAAACAGGTATTGAATAAATACTTGAATGGTAAACGCCAGGACTAATATTTGTAGATGCCACGGTGGAGTCATGGTGGTGGGGGACGTCGTCTTTGATCGAAAAACGCGCAACACACAAGGCGGGCGGACCGCACTCTATAACTTTATCGGAGCCAAACTGTCGTCCATGTGTGGGGTGGCGTACCCTACCATCATTTTCCCCACAAAATTCGACGATGGATTTTCCAGAGAACATCAGATGCGACGTCGGAAGAGATGAGATTTAGCGTGTAGGCGAGCCGCGAGGCCATTCGAAATATAGAAGGTAAGTACCAAGATCCATTGGCTTCGGGTTTGCGATGCAAGGGCAAAAATGCCTCAGCAGGGGGGCGTTCTCGGTAATTGGCTAAGCTCCGTTGGAAGGTGATAGAACCCTCAAATCGCGAACTACGGGTTTTATACATGTAGGAGTAACGCTTGACATAGAAAGGTCATCGGTCCGAATTTGCCGAAAAGGGCTGGTCACAAATGTGACTCACTGACTCGGAAAGCAGCCCATGTCCTACTGATGCCCTTGTACAAGTTCCCAGAATTTGGTCGTACCCTCAAGGACGGCCCACCAAAGAGGTCCCCCAGAAATGTCGTGCGTTGCCTTGTCTGAGAATAGCTTGCGCAGCAGTTAATGGTCGACATGCAGATGATAGGGTTTGCGGGCGTTTCTGCTTTGGCTCTCGGCGCGTTTATACTGGGCAAGCAGTCGATGGCAAGGAGGAAGAAAATGGAGCTGCAGTGCTATAGGGAATGTGAGTATTGTTGTGCTTTTTGGGTTGGGCCGTGTCTCATTGGATTTGCAGCCATAGAAAAGGGACGAGAGACTGGTAAACCGCCGGGATAGATACAAGCTACCAGTAATCAAATTCTGCTGAATGTCGTCCCTGGGATATCGAGTCTCCTTTCGCATCCAGAAACGTCAGATGAGCGTGTCCATATCGAAAGTGCTGCAGGTCGTAAGTATTTTTGTACTGGCCGCGGTGGTGAATAAGTTCCCAGCTGTACTGTGGAATAGGCGCCCTGCATGTTGAACTCGTAGAATTCGCCCCCACCAAGTATGCGTCATGATTCTTCCCAATGTCTCACCGCGAGAACGATTTCGTCATTACTGCATGTCTCAGTTAGCTGGCCATTTATATAAGCTCACATGTGGGAACCAAATACGAACTTCTTTTCCCTCGCTCATCATGGCGCAATCCTCGCAGTTTCCAGGCAGCAACCTCAATCCCCACACTGGGCGGGTAGGTGCTCGTTGCAGAAGGGAACGCCGACGCTGACGCCCTTGTAGAAAGCGATTATCGCCATGGGAGCTCTCGTTTTAGGATATTCATCATTCTATCTGTTCCTCGATAGGAAAGACCGTAAACGACGTGAGCAAGGACGATTAGCTCTATGTGCGTCACCTTTGTCGTCATTAATGATTTCAAAACTAATCGACCCTTTATTACATATTCCAGACGAGGAAACTATAGCTCGCTCCAAGGAGAATCACGGCGGGTACCCTTTGCGTGCCACTGCCACTGCAGGACGTGACAGTTCTCCACCTGCCTTTCCTGCACGCGAGCATGACGCACACCATGTCACCACGGACCACCCCCAAGCCGGCTCGTATCGCGCTGGTGGCCAACCCACGCCACAGAATCCTAAAAGCGATGGCAGTGGTCAGGCGTACACAAAGTCACCAGATTATGTCAGGAGTTATGAAAAGATCGCCAAGTTCCAGGATGGCGATGCTGGAAAGAAGATGTAAATACCGCAAACTTGTGATTGTATCAATATTTCATTTCTTCGATGTGCAATAGTTCAAACGTTCGTTCATGTCTGTACGCGAGTCGGGTGTTTAAATAAAGCTCGTACTCGACAGGGTTTGACAGTGGTACTTCATAACTGCCGTGTCGCCGTCGACGGTCCTTCCAGAACCAAAAGTAAGCGCCCGTGACGAACAGCTTCCGCTTACTATTTTTCACTTTGCAGTTCCGCAGGTAATTCCAATTCCTCAAATAAATATGGACGTCAGATCAATATTTTATTTCTTCTATGTGCAAGAGTTCAAACGTTCACGTCTGTACGCGAGTCGGGTGTTTAAATAAAGCCCATACTCGACGGGGTTTGGCAATGGTACTTCATAACTGCCGTGCCGCTGTCCTTCCAGAACCAAAAGCAAGCGCCACGAGCAGCTTCCGTTTACTATTCACTTTGCAGTTCCGCAGGTAATTTCATTTCCTCAGGTAAATATGGACGTCAGAGAAGATGTCATGGATTTAGCCATGATACCGTTTAGCCATTACCGTCGGACGACATGTGGGTACACTTGTTAGTCAACGTTTTTCCTTGAAATGAGTACTCCAACCTCCCGGGGCCTGGTTCGTTCTTGGTACTTGGCGCTGAGCTGACATGCGGCAGTACGTATACTGGAACGAAGTGGTAACAGTCGGATATGGCACCCCGAAGACCGTTTTCCCTCCCAGTTGCTTTAGGCTCAGCTCCGTATTTTTCTCGCTCAGGTTTGGGATGTATACGGAAAGTTTCGTACTTCCTCTTTCGGAGTAGTATACTATTTCGAAGCACCTCCCTCGACCCTAATGCCTGCCAGAAAATCGCAACGTTTCTTGATACCCGAGTTGGTTTTGGACCCGCAGCCAACACCTCAAGCTTCGAACTCGGATCAGGTACCGTACGTACGTATAAGTACGCGTGTTATCACAAGAACATTAATTTACCGGTGACATGATATTACTTCGTTCTTTTGTCTATCATGTTTTCGACTCAGTTCAGCGCTTCTACCCTGCAATTGAATAGACCACACCAGTTCCCGGATCGTACGAGTCGAACTAACGTCGCACTATAATCATCTGCTACCGCGAGAATTCAGGGTATCGCTCCCGACAACAACAGCTTCCCTTGACACTATCCATCTATTCTGATTGATTTAATTAATTTCCCTGCTACAATCCCCAAAAGTCCGCAAATGGCCCTGATCCTAATAGCAAGTCCTTAAAATAAGATAAAACGCCCATCGAAACTAGTGTCCACGTCGCGCTTAGTACGAAAACTTCATCAACCACGGGTTTAATACAATCTGCAGCCGTGAATGATAAGCGAGAGGCACATCACAGAAACGAACCTGAAATATAAACGCACCGGTAACAGAATATGGCATCCCACGACAAGCGACAGCGGGATAATTAATGCAAACTGATACCCCCAGATCTGCCATTCGTAAGGAACAGCAGGGCTCGCAAACACGATCATCATTATGATGAGGGCGAAGCAGATAACAAAGGACAGCCAGAAGCCTTTCAGGATACGAGGCACTATACGGGGAGGGGTTAGCTCCGGCACGACAGCCGGAAAATCATAGGAACACACCTTCAATCCAGAACGTTGATTTCTCCACCTCTTTACCGGTAGAGCCCCATGTCCTACCAAGCCGTTTAGTTGGCCCACGAGGAAGAAGATTCGGACCATACGTACATGTCATACGAGAACATATGTGCGAGGAGAGCGGTCGACAGGTGGATGCTCAAGCCGCCAAAAAAGAATAAGCTTCACAGGACCAATCAGCGTCGGGAGTTCACTTTACGGCAATTCCGATTTTACTCACAAGAAGGGAACCCATCGCAAGTTCTCGATCAAGGCAGCGAATAGCTGGCGGTGCCCAAGTCGATACTCCAAAAGGGTGAAACCCACGTTGCCCAGGGCAGGAAACACGACCACACAGGCAAG
Source organism: Armillaria altimontana (assembly GCA_022818075.1). Classification (NCBI taxonomy): domain Eukaryota; kingdom Fungi; phylum Basidiomycota; class Agaricomycetes; order Agaricales; family Physalacriaceae; genus Armillaria; species Armillaria altimontana. The sequence continues at coordinate 644,074 of JAIWYR010000012.1, forward strand.
AAGGATCTCGAAGCTGTGCAAATAGAACTTGTCCAGCTCAGGTGCCAGGCCTAGGAGCAAATAGTTGATAATGGACCCGACCGTGGCTGCCGCAATCCCATCTAAGGAGAAACATGTTAAAGAAGCATTCGAAGGTCAGTGATTCCTGACTTACAGTACGAAAACATATAGGATGACATTCCAATTTTATAGTGTATCGGGGCCTTAGACCACATGAACCCTCTCAGCTGAGCGCTGATAGGACCTTGCCGCCACCATCTCACTATGGGATTGAATATAATCTCGTCGCATCCTACAAAGATACTATCAGCCTCCTGCATGCTCCGAGGTCCCCAAATCAGCTTACCATATGCATATTTCTGCCTACACGACCAACACGAGTAAGTAACGCACCACCAAAACGGAGAAACGACTTACCAGCGAGCCAACTCGTCCACGACTGTCAAACTCACACCTTCTTTGAACCCACCATTAGAATACGTGGCCCAGCGCAGAGTATACCCCCGGAGTAACAGTCTCAACGCCAAATCGAAATCCTCCGAGACGTTTGCTTCCGACCATTGCTTGCGTTTCCCATCTGCTGCGTCAACAAACGAAGCATCTTGAACCGCCGACCACCGCAGGAACGCGTTATGTCCCACGAACGGAGCGACCTCGCCATTGGCGCACCCGTAAGAGATACACTTATTGATCCGTCTCGTGAAGTGCGTGATCCCATTTTCGAAATAGTGATTCGCCACTTGCATAACGTCTATGTGTAGCAGACACAACATCAGTCGGACGAATATGAATGAGGTCATCCACGCGTTCATACCTGATTCATGTTGGATGATGGCCACATCCTCACTCTCCCCCATTTCACGAGCAGCATCTCTAAAGCAATCTTCGGGAACGATGGTATCCGCGTCGATAATTAAAATGATCTCGCCGACCCTTAAACTCTGCCCATTGCTTGCCCATGGCTTCCACTTCCTACCACTCTCCTCGTACATCTCTTCAATAGCCATATTCATCGCCCGATCTTCGAGCGACATCCAAGAATGGTCATTCTGGTCCTCTCCTTCAAGTTGTGCGATAAGATCGGCTAGATGCTTTTCCAGCTTGATCGAAAGCGCGAGACCGTAGTTCATGCTGAGCAGAAAGAACGGACATCGCGTCAGTAATTTCACTTTATAACCAAGATCTGACTCGCTCACTTGCTGGCTTTCTTGAACTTTCCAGCCCTCTTGAATCCGCCTTCTTTGGAGCTGTGAGGAGGTCTCGCAACCCATCCGATATTGTGGTTCGCATAGAAGTCGATTCGCTCTTGACGGTCCTTTTCAGGAATGAGCTGGAGACCATCGTCGCAGATGAAGATCGCGGAAGTGCCACCCTGTCTCGCGTACGTTTGCATCGCCTTCTTGATGGAGAATACGGATGGGGCGCTATCACGAAATCCGTAATTACTCAAATTGATGATGCAAGGAAAGTGCGGTAACTCACATAGTCAATTCCAAACTTTCTTTATAAACTGGAAGTTGAATCGTTATGTGTGGCAGGTTGTCATCAATCTCGGGATTAGGTTCAGGACGAACAGCCGAGTAAAAGGCGGAGTTTTCATGATACTGGGCTACAGGACCGATTATAAGACTGATGTTCCCGATGAGCTGAAGGCAGAAGAACTGGATCGATGGCGTCAGTAAAGGTCGTGTAGATGCAGGGAAGTACTTACCAAGGATACACAGAAGATAACAGGCAAGATGATGACTAGAGCAAACCGAGTCGCATTATGGTCTAGAGCATATTCTTCCAAGAGAATGGAGACGCCAGCACCCACGAAGTCTGTACGAAGGTCAGTATTTTGTCATGAGGACGTGATAAAGATGTAAAGAACATACAAAGAGCCATAGCAGCACCACAACCTGCGTAAAATGGACCGAGAAGAACATTCTTCCGCTTGTGCTGGCGCCGCTTGCCACCCGCTTTCTCGAGGTCGGAGGTTTGATTCGTAGGAGGAGACGAGTCGAGCTTCCAAGACCACCATCTACTCTTCTTCCGCGGGGCCGGCGGCGGTTGAGTGGGTGTTTCCTTCTCGGACACTTCCGTAACTGACGATGTTACCGGTTGAAGATTGGCTGACGATGACATCGAACTGTGAGGATCGAGCAGGGGAGGTGTATTAGTGTCCCGCTTCGGTGTGCCTCTTGTTCTCCAGATGTATTTGATGAGCTTTTCCTCGAATTCCTTGCATAAAGGGATAATGGAGTCTACAGAATAGGCCCAGAGGACTACACAGTCATCGTTACGCTAAAAGTTCGTAAAAATAATGAACAAACTCGCGTCGAATTGGAATGGCTTACAATGAATGCCCCACATTGATCCTTCTCGGCCGTAGGAAGCATGTCCATGTTGTCGAGAATTTGGATACGGGTACCGTGATCAATTTGTATCCAAGTGTCGTTGAGTGAGCTGTGATTAGGAAGATTAGGGTCGGGGAAGAGCCATTCGAAATAGTACTGACGTAGACGATATCACGACATGAACGCCTGCAGTCTTAATTTTCACGGCCACGGCCGGATTCAGTCTGCGTACATTTTCCTCGAAGGGAATGAGAGCAGGGTGCTCGTATGGAAAAACACGGAAGTTACTCGTAGGAGTAACGCCAAACGAATCATGCGAGACAGTCGAAGAATTTACTCGAAGACAGACACCGGTAGTCTGGGAAGCATGGGGAGGAAGGAACCAATTATTAGGAAGTGTATTTTCATCTGCGGAACCATCAGCTTTTACATTCACTGGTAGGTACGAAGGACTTACAAATATTGTGCAAAAGAGCGTCGAACGCGTCGTAATCGCTGTTGTATATTGTAACGGCAGAGCCGGGAATACTGGCTTGAAGACTGGCCGTGGTGGACATGTTCGTTAACGGGGAACTTGAATCTCGCAACCCTCACGAGGAGCCGGGCGGTCTGCTTATATTGAAACTACTGCTCTTCGAATCAGGAACGAGGGCAAGGGCCACCAATCGCCGTGTAGATCTGTCCATCAACGTCAGGATGATGGTATGAAAAGTATACAAAACATTCCACACACGGTAATAAGGTGAGGCCGTACCGTACCTCAATCGCGTGCTGGTCGGGGCCTTGGACTGGCGGACCAAGAGCAGAGGACACGGTTACCGAGTTAAATTCGGCAGTACTTAGTATACAGCCAGCAGTGCATTGTAGATCATCCCTCGTGCCCAGAAAAGTTCTCCAAAGAAACCGACATTTGGCATTTGTGTTCGTCGACATATGGAATTGCCGGCTTCTCCCTGTTAGAGCCTAGAATAGTTCATATAGTCGCCAAGGTAGCACAATTATGAGCAACTTCACAAATTGCAAGGGACGCACAGAACCCACTCCTGGCCCTGAAGCTGCCGGATGCTCATGATCCCCGTGCGAGACCCATCCATGATCCTTATCCTTGGTGTTCCGATGTCAGCGAATGTCGCCAAAAAAGTGGGTGAAAAGCGTCGAGCAAGCTGTGTTATATCATGTCATGGTGGCGGTAAGAGGTAGAAATGTCTGGCCGCCGGCAACTTGTCTTTCAACTTTCAACCACCATGTACCTGTCGGGCGTCCTCGACCATCCCCACTGCTCTAGTCTCTCTACTGCCACCATATCGACGATGATAGACACAGGAAATTGCAAACTTTCTCCGGATCAGGGTCTCTACACACGCTTCAACAGCGACGTTGACGGATCGCAAACAGTATACTGCCGCCGTTATCAGGTGCTTCAATACAACAGAATATAGTATGTACGTCCTGGGCCTCCTCGAGCAGGCAGGGAGCATACAGATATGCCATCTCGGCGCTAAGGAACGTTCGCTGTGCCCGGAGATACTGCTTGAAAGGCTGTCGCGTTCCTTCTGCACACATACTACCGCCTTGATATCGCCGTGCCGCTAGGTACGCTTTCCATTATGTCCACATGCAAGGTACTGATCGCCTTCAACTGAGCTGTCTGTTCTATTTCCGAAGATCATTGATGAGGCCGATGAGGAGGTGTAATGAGGCCGAGGGACTTCTAAAGACGTAGCCCAACTCCCATCTCTCTACCACCCCATGGCCTCCTCGTCGTCTGTAGCACCGTCCATCGTGGTGAATCCTTTCGAGGATAGCCAGAGTGATGTCCAGCCCTCTTTGACGCAGAGACGGCCTATGGCACCGCGGATGCGCTCAAACCTGCTACCAATTTCACTATCGAATTCTACTGATCCTGCCACGCTCCGTGAGCTCGATATACCCAAGCCATGGGTGCAAAATCCCAACTTTCGAGCTAGGATTTCCTACTGGATTGTATATGTAATGATCCTCGTTGGACTAGCCCTTGGTGAGTACATCCATTGGCTTCTTAGAATTAAACTGACGAAATGGGTTCGCCGGTTGGTGCATTGCTTCGGCGAAGAACAGGACCTTGGTGCACTGCAAGGCTGGGGCGCTTTCAGGCCAAGAATGTTGTTTTACTAGTTTCCAAACTAAACGAGAAGCAGCCCTGTAGGGCTCCAGCTTCTCGTCGTGTTCCGGAACTTAAAAAGGAACTTTTGAGAAATCGTTCTTCTGGTCTGCCTGTGCTCCGGCCTTGCAGTGAAATCTTGTTTTACCACGCATATATGCATCTGCTAAAGAATCTAGAGCGCATATAGTCGGATGTCTTTTCCGGCGTGGTAGCACGAGACCACAAGGTTCCGTTTTTCCCGCGTAAAGTGCACCGCTTCCGTTGCGAATCCGCAACTCCAGGTGTCATACAATGCTATCTCACCTACAAAAACGTAATGCTCGACCGTCAGGACTTGTGCCTCGTAATGGAGGAACAGTTCGACGGAACCGAAGACGATGTCTTTGGACCCAATGGATACTTTATGAGAGAGGTAGATGCCAGTGGATCCGGGTACGTTTGTTCTTTTTCAGCCATTTAGGTTGTTCATCTTTCCTAGGAATGGACAATTCGAAATGACGACCTCTTCTTCAAACAACTCCTACATCAAGGATGGAATGCTGTATCTTGTACCGACACTCACTGAGGACGTCATAGGCGAGGGCAATGTGTTCGACGGATACGTCTACAACCTCACGGACTGCACATTCAATGTGACACAGCCGAACAATGGGTACATTATTACCGGCGATGGAACAACTGTAGGCTCTAGAGTAAGCTTCGCCTTCGTTTCGATTTCCTCGAGCTCACTAGGAGAAAATACAGAACTTCGATTATGCAGGCTATTACCATGCTTGCAGCGCCGCCTCTAACTCTTCAGCAGGCACTGTTATAAACCCAGTCCAGAGTGCTCGTGTCAGCACACTCCTCAGCGCCCGAGGAGATCGCGGGGGAAGCGTCAGATATGGCCGAATCGAAGTCCGCGCCAAAATGCCGACTGGGGACTGGATGTGGCCTGCGATCTGGCTGCTACCGAAGGACAACGTGTACGGTGATTGGCCACGAAGCGGTGAGATAGGTTAGCCCAGGTTTCACCCGCGTTTTGCATAGAATCAGAGCTCACCGGCTCCTTTGTAGATATGGTCGAATCACGAGGGAACGGAATACGGTATACTGCTCGCGGATCAAACTATGTCCAGGGTTCTCTGAATTGGGGCCCAAGCCCCGCATTGAATTCTGTGGATAAATCGTTCTCCTGGTGGACATTCCGCCGAGAATCGTTCAGCTCCCAGATGCACACATATGTGCTCGAGTGGACGGATGAGTTTATCCGGATATATGTTGACACGCGGGCGCACACGCTGCTGTCGTTCAAGTTCAAGAAATCTTTCTGGGAGCTCGGCGATTTCCCGGGTACGATCACGACTGACGGACACCAGGTGCCGTTGGAGAATATCTGGGCGAATGGGACTTACTTGGCAGCGCCGTTTGATCAAGAGTTCTATCTGATCATGAATGTTGCGGTTGGGTCGACTGGGGGTTGGTTCCCGGATGGGCAGGGCAATAAGCCCTGGTTGAATAGTGCTGGGAGTGAGTACTGGGTTCGGTTTTGAAAATCCGAATTCCTTTGCTGATGGTGCCGTGACCAGCTGCGATGCGAGATTTCGCGAGAGCAAAGGAGCTGTGGTACCCGACGTGGCCTCAGAATCTGGATGATAGGGCGATGGTTGTGTATGTTATCTTTTTCTGCTTTCTTGTGGTTACGCTTACTGACGATGTTCCGGTAGGGACTATGTGAGGATGTACAAGCATTGTTCCGGGTCGTAATGATTCGGACCTTGGTTCTTGTTCTCGTAGGGTTGTTATGCTTAGGCGGTGTCCTGGGACTTTTTTCGTTACTGATATCTTATAAGTAGCCAAGTGTACACGTTCATTAGCTTCCAAAAAATTTAATCTAGACAATCATTTAGGGAGTCACGTTGATGTCTCAAGCGAGTAGATTTGTTGGGGTTTCAAGGGTGAATTACTACAGTAGGTACATAGTAATCATAACTATCACCATTCCACACTGGACGTGATGATAGGTCGTATGTAATTAGGATTGCTGTTTTGTCATTTGAATGTGCGTAGACATCTCTATCAACTGATGTCGTGGACTAATAAAATGGCATCGCCGCCCCCCTCAGACTTGGCTACCATGTCCAACAACATGAGGCGCGTATTCATAGTCGATGCGTACACAAGTTTTGTCCCTATTAGCCTCTATATAGGGAGGTACAACACCAGTCGTATCTTTTCGATTCATACGACATACCGGTCTCGTCGAGCCGTATCATCATATATCAGATTCGGGAGGTATCACGACGCACAGTATTCGGGAATTCATTCAGGGGGTCGTACTGTATATAGATTTCCACGTCATAGAACAGATGTTCTGAGATGAAGGGAATCCTACGGAGATACGGCACGAATATCCGGAGGGCTTGGGCGGCGGACCGTTCAACCGCAACCTTTTACCTTCCTTCCACCAACACCTATGCGAGATTGATCGCAGTAACCCATCCATGTGCGCCTGGCGTACACACACTTACCTTCGAATGTATTCTAGACTCGTTGATCTATCCGTTGGTTCGATGCTGGGTCGCGGTGACCAGCATTCAGAACCTGCGGATTATTGCCAACTTGTCCTATCATCTGTCAGCGTAGACTTTCCTGCTGCTCGTGGATAATTCGTCCTTGCCTTTACAGATTTCAAGCACTCACTAAATATCCATTCATATAGGTCCATGAGGCACTCAATGAGCTCGGTGGTATGCCTACATATCCTGCTTGGCCGCACTGACTAAATATCTGAAGAGCGAAATTGTCGGACGTCTTCGTCAAGAGAACGATCAACGTTCTATTCGCACTATTTGATACCATCCCAGCTCGCCGCTGTGATGCGGCGACGATGGAAAGCGCTCCAGAGTCTCGACGCCTTATATTCGGCATTCACTATATGTAAACTATCAAATTTCGGATACCAGTTATTCAATCACGACGTTAGCACTAACGTTCATCTAGACATGGACATAGATACATATGTCCGTCATCTCCTCGTACACAGCATCATTTAGCGAACATGTATCCCAAGGCTAGACCCACGAAAACCCGGTCCGAATCCGGTGCGTCAACCAATCGGTGAATACTTGGTGGAACGTTTGAACCACCGCCCAACTTGAAGCACTATACTCATGAAATGACCCCGGATTTTCAGGCATCGTTCGCGACAATCAATCCGGTATTCTCACATTTGAAAATCGTCTAGTCCTACGCCGAGGCTCGATCTAATAGCAATGTACATATACAATGCCTGATAGCATCTATGATTTGCATCATGATCATCTTACTCGGACGCCACTGGATCTTCGCGTCTTTGATCCCCGACGGAGCTTGCTCTACGGATACGGATAGCGCTTGTATAGTGCGTCCTCCACGCCCTCGATACATATTGCAGCCTCCTAGTGTCTGGTTATCAATCATGGTTTGTCCTTGTAGCAATTTGTATTCGCAAACGCATCTGTACACCATACCACCGTCTTGCTCTCAGCCTCGATTGTGTAGGCCTTCTTCTGTTTTCAGCATTGGACGATGTGAGTCTCTCCTCGCTCTCTTGCAACCCATTCTCAGATACGTTTAGCACCAAGAATAACTGGATCACCAGATATATTGCATGCCTCGTTACAACAAAAGTCAGACATCTCCTTGACCTGTAATACAATGTAAGTCTACCAAGGGTGAACACTGTGTACAGTCGACTCTGTAATAACCCATACCTCTATAAGGCCATACCACCCCATAAGCCATAGGTTTGTTCGTCTACCGAAGTGCATATTCCCCTCAAATTCCTCTCTTTAAACCCATACTCCCTCATAACCCATAGCGCCGAGTGGGAACGGAGGGGTATGGGTTATTACAGAGTCGACTGTAGTTGATTGCCGGCCTGGTATCTGTCATCTATATGACCCTCCATCCGACGGAGTTTATGTCAACCGTCGACGTGCGGTGACATAGTTTTCATAGGCACCTTAATATGCGTCGTAATGGACCCGATAATTGCGGGATGTCTGTTCTGGATATGTTTGCAGTTATCTTTCCCATTGACGAGAAAGTGAGTGATTCAATCTCAGCAAATCAGTCCCTTCAATTATTGATATTGGGTTTAGCCCTTTACGGCGTCATCCAAGTTGACTCGCGGCTTCACGACGGCTATTTCCACCATACTCAAGAGGACTGGAAGAAGCAAAGCTCACGCACCATTCCAGGCAGTAAAAAGGAAACAGCCATTAATCGTCACGAAATAGCATTCGATACTATATATGTTATATTCGGACGTGTTTACAGTACCAACTCTTATTCTGCTCAAGGTTACGCGTCGTAGCGACCCATCAACGGTGGAGGAGGACGACAGTAGTTCCAGAGAACCTTTCTGGGTGCGATTCGTGAACCTGTCGTTATGCGTTTTTCAGGGGAGATTGATGGAATTAATTCTTGTAGACTTCAAGAGCACGTAGAATGCCGAGACAGGTATCACACATTAACCGGCTGGGCACAACCCTGCTTCCTGACTAAATTCCTCGCCTGGATTTGACAGAGTGAAGCTAGCAATCACTTCTTGAGGTATCTTCACTTGAGGACCTTGGCGAGCAATCAACCTTTCACATACACTCTTTGATTTCATCTCAGCCCACCGGTTCCTGGGCCCACGCAAACGTCTGCCATATCTTAGACTCTCAATCTCCTTCAATTTAACGTACCATATAGGATCGGTGTCGCTCCTTTCGTCCTCCTGCCTCTGGATTTCAATGTCCACCATTTGATCAGTACAAATATTTTGAGTATTTCCTTTGCAATACTGGTCATCGATTCAAAATCTACCCTAGTTCCTCTTGTGTGTGCGAGCATCACAACTTCCACGGAAAGTCGGCCCGAATATTCGCTCGTCGTCTTTTACGGCCAGGTGCACACTAACCGTGGACCCTCATTGCACCATTCATGCAGGGTAGAGTGACCGCTGGCATCGCACATGGTGACATATATGTCTGTGACTGGTTATACATGCTCTTACGTCCGAATGTCTTCTAGTTCTCTTTCGGCTCGCGATCTATGAATTGGTACTTATGGGCGGCTGGGTGGCCAACAAAAACGACCCTAGGTTTGAATGGCGGTGACCACGAGTTAGCACCTGAGCCTGACCGTGAGATAGAATACTGAAAGTAACAAGGGCACAACTCGCACACTTCATATCAGGTAATCAGACTTCCTTCAGGTGTGTTACGTCTGATCGGGCGGGTGTAATGTTATTTGTGGTCACCGCAACCTTGGAATTAAATAGTATCTCCAGGACGCCGTCTTCTTTGGAACGTCGCCAAGGTTGTCAGTTTTAGCGTCCGGGCCATTGAATACTTGACGATGGTACTTCTTTGAGATATAAGGATCGTTCTTCCGTCTGGAACTGAAGAAGTTTTCCAGCTTTCTCCCTTCACATCAGGAGCTAGTTATGCCAACATTAAAACCGGTACCTCTCAATCAGTCTCTAGGGTGCGTCTCTCAGGCCTCTATATTCGACTTGAGATCGCTCATAAGGAAACTGTAGGACGGTTCTGGCGATATCGTATCTGAACATAATTTTGTACACGTCCCAGGTCGCCTTGAGCATCTATTACTTGCGCCACTTCACAGCGACGAGGTGGTTGCGCGGCTGGATTTTTGCATCTTTGTTCATTGACGGGACTTGTTTAATCGTTGGTACGGTTGCCGTTTACATGGTGAGTCACCTGAACCCTTGGTATATCTCCTGTTCATGTACTAGCCTTCTAGTATCTCATTCATGGCCAAGGTCTGTCCTTGTAATGACTTCGCGTTCACAAACTCGTTATTCTATCAATATTTCAAAGGTCCATCACACCCCATATATACATGGGCCTCGAAGGTTGTAGTCTTACTCACGTATTCCTCCGCCTCAATTGCGCACGTCTTTTTTTGTCACCGGTATTGGACGATGTAGGTGTCTCCCGTGTTTCTTTCATTTCATTCTCAGATATGATTTAGCTCCAGGAATAAGTGGATCACGGGCTGGATCGTATTACTTATTACAGCAAACGTGAGTAGTACCCTTAGCCTGTACTATGTATGTTTTGAAAACCGATGACTGTAGATGCTTGGCACTGTGGTATCCACTGCATTGACCTCCCTCCATCCGGAAGCATTTGTGTTAGCTGTGCCTTTAACACTGTGAGATTATGCACTCTTGATCTAGTGCCGTGGCTGACACTCGAGTATGAGTTCTTCCATATGCGCAACAGCGGATATAACGATTGCAGTTTCTCTGGCTTGGACGTGCTGGCACATACAGTCACGTCATGCAGAAACAAAAAAGTGAGCGATTCACTTTTTCCAAATCTGGTTCTTTCAGCTATTGATAATGTATTTAGCTTATTGCGACGTGCCGCGATACAAGCGTTAACTTGTGGCTTCACGACGGCCATTTTCACAACTCTTATGTCCATTTCTATTTTCGTTGTCTGGGGCAGTGCGCGCATTCAAGTTTGGCACTTATCCTCAGTTATTAACTATTATGGAATAGTGTTCTACTCCTTCTTCGCCGTACTCGGGCGCGTTTACAGCCTAACAGTTCTGACAACCCTTATGCTGTTGAAGATTACGAATCGTAGTGACTCATCGTCGAGCAGGGTAAATGGCGATTCGGATTCTTCTGACCCTGTGATACTGGGTCCGATTCGTTAGTCCATCGTTGGGGGCTTCCGCTGGTTGGAGATACTGATGGAATTGATCCTGTAGGTTTTAATCACACGTTGGATACCGAGGCAGGCAAGGGGCAGTCAACGAATGATAGGGTATGCGTACTCATCCTTAGATTGTCGTACTTTCTTACTTACTAGATTTTGATAGACCACTCATCCCTCGACACACCCTACCTTCACGACTATATCAAATGATCAGCATTTCATTCAGACTATTTGATTAACTGAGCCAGCTCATCGATCCTCAAGGAAAGCATCGATTAGCACACCGCTCGGCATTCAAAGTACATTCATATTTGATTCATATTGTAGATTATTAGATTTCATATTATAGATTATTAGATTATTAGATACAAGGATTTTTAGAGGACGTCTTCGAGACCGAATTATGTCGTACTGTACAGTGTATAAAGCAAAAACTCAAGAGTCAATGCAGTATAGAGAAAGACTTACTTCTTTCGAGGAAAGGTGCGGAAGACGGTCCGAATGGCCGGTCGTTACTGGAAAAAATATGTGGCTGTGCAAAAAATTGAGGATGAAGGCCAACTACAAGGTTGGCTCCACCGGATTTGAACTTTCCAATGCTTACTTTCCTTCTAGTTCTCTAATATCTGCGGAACTGTTTACCGACAAGGTAATGTTCTATTTACTGCCGACGGAAACTCCCTGTTGAGTCCAGTGGGCAACAGAGTCTCCGTATTCGACCTAGTAAAGTGCGTGCTCTGAAGGGTCCCCGAATGTCGCTCACTCTGGATTAGCAACAAATCTTTCACACTACCATTTGAAACTCGTAAAAATATCGCTACGCTGGCACTAAGTCCCGATGGGAACGTTCTGATATCCGTGGACGATGGTGCGTGTTTTTTTCGTACCAGTTTTAATGATCCGGTCTGGACTAACGATTCTAGACGGTCGCGCCCAGCTCGTAAACTTTCGAAAAGGAGTCGTTCTGCATCACATCAACTTCCATAAGGCTGTCAAGGATATCAAGTTTTCGCCGGACGGAAAGTGAGCTCACCTTGGAATGGGTAGAGAAGAGCCAGCTGACGAAGAGTAAACAGGTTCATTGCTGTCACTCACGGTGCACATATCCAAGTATGGCGGACACCGAACCATCTCGCAAGGGAGTTTGCGCCTTTTACTCTACACCGGACGTATACAGGGCATCATGACGATGTTTTGAGTATTCAGTGGTCATCGGATTCCAAGTACGTCTAGACTTGCACCATAATTATCGCGTGAGATTGACTGATATTACTGTTCAGGTGCTTCATCTCGACTTCGCGTGATATGACAGCCCGGCTCTACACGCTGGACCCTGTCGAAGGGTTTCGTCCCAAAACCTTTGCTGGACACAGAGACGCTGTTTCAGCTGCTTACTTTTCTTCTGATGGTCACACGGTATGCCTTCCCTGCTTATCAACGATAGTACAGAAGCTGATTGTCCCATGCAGATATACACGGTCAGCCGTGATGGTGCAGTCTTCACTTGGAAGGCTAAATCATCGGAGGAGTCTGACTCCGACGAAGAGCAACCCATTGCCTCAACCTCGAAAGGGTCCGGGTTCCCTGCCAATTCAAATTCTATTATCAACACCCGCTGGGGTATCTTCGAAAGACATTATTTTAATCAGCCAGGGACCAAAGTCGTGTGCACGACCTTCCATGCACCTTCCAATCTTCTCGTTGTCGGCTTCTCTACCGGTGTATTCGGCCTTTGGGAAATGCCTGCGTTTTCCAACATACACACTTTGAGCATATCACAGGAGAAGATCTCCTCCGTCGCTATTAATGCATCAGGGGAATGGCTTGCTTTCGGTGCAAAGAAGCTTGGACAGCTCCTGGTGTGGGAGTGGCAGTCCGAGTCGTACGTCCTGAAACAGCAAGGACATTATTTCGACATGAACACCCTCTCTTACGCCCCTGATGGCCAAACAATAGCCACGGGCGGCGATGACGGGAAAGTCAAAGTATGGTCAACACATTCTAGCTTCTGCTTTGTCACCTTCACGGAGCACACTGCACCAATTTCCGCCGTCTCTTTCGCAAAACAGGGCAGTGTCCTCTTTTCTGCCTCGTTCGATGGAACTGTTCGTGCCTTCGATCTCATCCGGTACCGAAATTTCCGAACTTTTACATCCCCATCCCCCGTTCAGTTCTCTTCTCTTGCCGTCGATCCTTCGGGAGAAGTCGTAGCAGCTGGTTCGACCGACTCATTCGAAGTATTCCTATGGTCCGTCCAGACAGGAAAGCTCTTGGACATCCTTACTGGCCACGAGGGACCGGTCAGTTCGCTTGACTTTTCCCCCTCGGGGGAGAATCAGCTCGTCAGTGGTTCATGGGATCGTTCAGTGCGAGTTTGGAATGTGTTTGGGAGGTCTCGCGCCGTGGAGCCGTGGTCTGTGTCGTCGGACGTTCTTGCTGTGGCTTTTCGGCCCGATGGCAAGGAAGTTGCGGTTTCGACGCTTGATGGGCAAATCACACTCTTCGACGTTCAGGAAGGAAAACAGACGAATGTTATCGAAGGGCGGAAAGATATATCCGGGGGACGGAAAGCCGATGACCGTATGTCGGCTGCCAATAGTACTTCTGGCAAGGCTTTCAACAGTCTCGCATATACCGCGGACGGTCGATGCATCCTCGCTGGCGGGAGCAGCAAGTATGTCGTGCTCTATGACGTGAGGGAGGGCGAAGGGGTCATGGTCAAGAAGTTCCAGATATCCCAAAACCTATCGCTGGATGGAACGGAGGAATTCCTCGACAGCAGGAGAGTCAACCAAGCCGGGATCAACGTCGATCTAATCGATGACCGAGGAAACGAAAGTGACCTTGAAGACCGAATGGACACTAGCCTTCCTGGGGTAACCCGCAGCGGAGATATGTCAAAACGGCGGTATCGACAAGAGGCTCGAACGAAGTGTGTGAGGTTTTCCCCTGCAGGTCGAACTTGGGCAGCTGCGTCGACCGAAGGTCTCCTTATCTATTCGCTGGACGACACGGTGCTCTTCGACCCATTCGATCTTTCCATGGACTTGACACCTCAGACGGTTCTCGATGTTTTGGCAAAGCGGGAGTTCCTCAAGGCGCTGATTATGGCGTTCCGATTGAGTGAGAAGCCGCTCATTCAGCGTGTCTATGAGAGTATCCCGCGCGGGGATATACGCCTTGTCGCGCGACAGGTGCCAGTCATGTATGTTCCGACTTTGTTGCGGTTCGTGGCAGAGCATCTTGAGCGGAGCCCTCATTTGGAATTCGATCTGCTCTGGGTGAATACCCTCTTGATGGTGCATGGCCGATATCTTAGAGATCGGTCTGGAGAGTACGCGAGCGTCTTTAGAGTCGTTCAAAAGCAGCTCGGCGAGTGCGAGCAGGCTATATCTACGCTGTAAGTCTCTGGATTTCATGACATCCATTTGTTTGTTTATTTGTTATCCAGATGCGAAGAGAATGTGTCAACGCTCTGCTACCTTATCGATCAATCGAAAGCCAGAGAGTTAAACGAAGATGATAGAAGTATGATGAATGGGGATGGGAATGGGAATGCTAAGTTAGTATGACTATTGTTACATCCAGTTCTGCATTTGTTATACACTTTTTGTTTTTCGTTCGTTCATCTCGTACATGGCCCATCGCCGTTAAATAAGTACTTTATGAGTGGAGAGGTTTGTAAGCGAAAGTGCTTAAGTCTTCGAAGTTGGTGATTCGACTACATCAAAATGCCAGTCAGTCCAACATCGCCGCGTTGAACATCAGGATACCAGACATACCGGCTTCTGCCGTTACTGGATGCCGAAGCTCCATGTCATGGTAGCCCCACCAATATAGCAAGCCTGTGAGGCCCATCAAGCCCGCGACGCCCATAACCTGCAGCGTCGTCAACAAAGGAGACGAGAACTTAAGCGGAGCATGATCATACCACGCTGTTGTTCTTGGGCTGGTTCATCATGAACCTCGGCATGTTGGTTCCACCAAAGCCAGCTGCTGCTGCTCGAGGGATTCTTGTGGGGAACATTGTTGTGAGGATATCGTATGGGTGGGAACGGTGAGAGGAATGGTATATATATGTGAGGCCTGGGTGATGTCACCTGCCCAGGCGGAATGGATAGAACTCAATGGAATGGCCCCGAAGCAGTGAGACAGTCTATGACCAGGGCACGAGATACGGGAAGGGAGCGTCATGTGGGGGACCCTCAGCCTGGACACGGGAACGTGCCGCCTGGACAGTGCAATAAAGGAAGGGCGACGCGCCTTAACGGCGGGCGGCGGAGGGTCTGGATCCCGGTAAAACATTTGCCAGTAGCCCCGACCTCGTGCGAAGTT
Organism: Armillaria altimontana; assembly: GCA_022818075.1. NCBI lineage: Eukaryota > Fungi > Basidiomycota > Agaricomycetes > Agaricales > Physalacriaceae > Armillaria > Armillaria altimontana. The sequence goes on from JAIWYR010000012.1 coordinate 659,598, forward strand.
CTTATCAACGCTTGGACCTATGATAGCAATGGTTATCTAAGTTGCGCGTATGTACAATGCTATGATACAATCGTAAACCTGAAGAAATAGTAACCAGCCATAGACGAACCACCAAAGCAGTCTCCTACGGGTGGTCCGCTGTACGTATCTGTAAAAAGCAAGCCTAAGGTTTTAGGACTCGCATGTTCCCGGTCCCCGAGACCCTTCGAATCATATATAACCTTCCCTTATGCAGAACTGCCCGTGCCCACTCTTTCCAAACCTGCTCAAGTCAACTGATTTACACCGCAGGTGCACATCCCTGGGTCCAGTAGTAACTGCACAACCAACATCATCGCAGCACTGCCCGTCGCGATATTGGGACGCCAAGATGTCTTCTGCGCAGCTGGTGTGACTGATTTGTGGCTGAGGTTGGTGACCCGAGGCAGGATGATGGAATAACCGGGCTGTATCAGGACGGAGGTTCCACAGCGAAAGAAGCGATTTGGAGGGGATTTCGGGGTCAACGATGGGTTCCACCAGAGGTGGAGAAGAAAGGAGCAACTCCTGCAGAATGGAGTTGAACTCTTTAGTTTGTTTTGTTGCTGGAATAATCAAGAAAACGTACCTTGCTCAACTCCATGACAGCTAGCGGGGAAGCCCATCCCGCGACGGTCAAGCTCAGGAACATCACGACGCACAGATATAGATTGTGTGAGGATGGCATCGAGAATGCTAAGGGATGAGGCGAATATTTCGCTCTAGCTTTTTGGAGGGAGAATGGGGGAGAAGCGAAGTGAGACGGGTTCTCCACGGTTTTATTATGATAAGTCACACGAGAACTTCGAAAATGCCTAGCCGGTAGACGAAGGATGATAGGTGCAAAAGAAGGGTTCCTGTCTTTTGATTTTGAGCCTTCGCTCCCTATATTAATACCCAGGCGCGGAATGATACAGGGTATAACCTATTTAGAAACACCAGTAGTCACCTTTCGTAAATAAGGTGCTTTTCTGAGTTGCCAGGAAAGCCGTATGTCAAGTGACCAAAAACAGATAGACTAGAAATGAAAGATGCTGTTCTTCGTGATGTGGCGACTGCTGAAGCGAATTTCGCTGCGAGCATCTTCTCCTCTGGCTGGCAGAACGGTGGGAGCGTAATGATTGAGAGATGTCTGACTGTTAGCTATATGCTGAAAAGCATGTGGTTACGACGTATCAGAAGTGTGGAAGCGACTTGGGAGGCGACATAGACTGGTGAGCTTGATATAGTATAGCGAGAAACAGCTAAACGCTGATGTAGAGACTCGGAGCCGTCCTATAGGGTGCTACCTGTCCAAACCTTATGACCAAAAATATCAATACAGCTCAGCGAAGAAGCATTATTTGATTATCGGTTGCTAGGCCTGGGAGCAAAGCGTAGAACGAGCAAGAGATATGCCGAAAGTCGTGGCGTGGACTTCTACGAACGCGTCCAGAACATGTGGTAAACGCCATTCATCGTCGATTTTGTATGGAGAGCGTTGTTGCTGAAAACTGGAAAACTCAAGAGTCCAAGACACAATATCTTTCTGCGGCCGTATATATGGGAATGCATCTTGCCTGTGCAGCTTTCAAGGTAGGGGATGTCCTCGGGGTATTGATATTTATATTCACGCCTCAGGCGGTAATGTATACAACACAACTAACGGCATGAATTAGCAGGGTACAGACAACAAAGAAGGACGCCCACCTACTATCAACGTATTCGCCGGACCAATCATGGCTTGCTCTGGGCATCCTTGGAGAGATATTTCGAGTTGACTGCGACGAAGTGATAGCCAATGACGGTAGCCATTGCCATGATCCCTAGAGCGTTCGCCAACGTATACAACGTCTGGTGGGTAATCATGTTATACTGCGAGATACTCAGTATTTGCCTTCAACAGCAACACAGAGACTTACAAGGGTGCGGTCGAGGAAGTATGAGCAATACCAAGGAATGACGTTGAGCCACGTTGGAGAGCTGCTATTTGGCTGTGTTAGGATCGAAAGCCCACCGGGACGGAACGGCGCCAACGCTGGGCACGACCAGCACATTTACTCTTGAACATCGCCTACCATGAGACCGACACTCATTCGTTATGGAGAAATGCCTGGGCGTGAGTGTATACAATGCTGGATTACTTTTAAGGAATGCTGACCAGAGAATCTGTTTTGCAGCCAAGCAGGCATGGGTGAGTAATTCCTTGATCAATGAGAACGTTCCAAATTCATACTTTTTCTTCGTATAGAGTTCGTGGTGGGGTGACAAGCACGGCGGCGCAAGGATGAAGGGGGTTTACCAGTACAGTGCGTCACCCTTGGCAAGAATTCGTTGGTGTTGACGCTCACTCCTTTTCTGCTCGTTGCTTTGTTTATTCCTTCCCGGACGCTGCCATTAGCCCTCTCCCCCTTCCAAGCAAAGGCCGGTCCAGGCTGGGCACGAGAATATTTATTCCAGGGCTACAGACGCGTAGCTGCTGAGGTTCCATATTGGATCGTTCCTTTTGCGTTGGGTTCGTCACCATCTTCTTGTTCTTTACCTTTCCCCTGATATCGGTAAATTAGGTTACGGACTCTATACGTGGGCAAATAACTATACGAAGTACCATGATAGCAAGGCCGCCCATGAGGCTGGACACCACGAGTGATGGCTGACCTCGAAATACGAGTCCCAACGCTTTCCCGATGTTTCCATCTTTTCTCACCCCAATCCAAATTACGTTACATCGCCTAGGAGCAAGCAGGAATTCGATTAGACGTGAATTAAAAGGTGTTCAATTTTGAAGTTCGCTTGAAGTTCATCTGCTGCTTGAGTCGTCTTGCAGAACGTAGGAATGTATGTCGCAGGTAAACTAGCTAATGCGTGCCAGTACACTGAGTACAGGGACAGCATCCGGTACCGGTTGTGAAGGTACGGCTGAAATAAGGTATCGAGGCGCGTTGCTTTATAATCGTACACCTCGATGGGGTGCAAGAACCTTCCAATGCGTCCGATCCCGGGAGATGAACGATTCCCTGTACCTAATTACCGTGGACCAGTAAAATTGTTACGCGCTCAGGTTCATGATGGTTTCGAGTAGAACGCCAGCGCTTCAAATTGATGTATGGTATAGGAATCTGCCACCATAAATACAATAACGACCGTGGTGTGTACACGAAGCACGGGATAGCAAGGAATTTATACAAGAGAGATCACTTCGCGTACACACGTATATGTGAAGAGAAAATGTTCAGGAACTAACTGATAAGTCAACAAAGGCCGAAATCAGAGAATTCCACAAATCGGGAGTTCCCTTTATCCAACCCGGTCCACCCACAAGACCATCTTCCAGCGTCTAAAGTGAAGTACAACATTCTTTTTTTAACGAGATGCACCGTATTTCTGGTATCCTTGCATTTCGGAGAGGTAATGAATAGTGATGAATCCTTTCAGACCTTGGTATCTGCGGATGTGTGATCTGAATCCCATTCCACGTTGCGTTTCACCGTATCTTGCATTTCGTGAGTCTCGACCGTAACAATGACCTAAGTCCAACGTCAGGAACGTGCTTTCTCGACAGTGTATACAAATACTTACTCCGGATGCTTGAGTGCGATGTAGCTAAGGGAAAGATATAAATCAATTACGAGCAGACAGGAACGGAGGTTGTCAGCGACTTACTGCAGAGACGCCACCCGAAGACAGGCCATGTCCATCGGATCGGTTGCTGAGGTCGCGCCGAATTGAAGTACGGGAGTTCAATGACGAGAGGACCGTGTTGGCGTAAAGTTTAGGCAAAATGAATGTGAAAGCTAGAGAGAATAATATGCCTGTTAGGACGCGAAGAGATGACAGTTCGGAAAGATACTTGCCAATGTGGTAAGGAGTGGTCTAAATAAGCGATTGTCAGGAACCGAAGAAGAAAATATATCAAATGTGGACTTACAACTGTGAAGTACATAATGATGTCGATAACGGCAATAACAGCTGTCAAGAGACCTGCCGATTCACAGTTGTTAGACGCCACAAAATTTTGCCGACAAACGAACGAGAGTCTTACCATTTTGGACGGTCACTGTAACACAAAGAAAGAGGAATTCAACCACACGAAGATAGGAAGCACAGAATGGACATACTGCGAATGATCCTATCCAATACCTTGTCACTGGCCTCAAATCTTCCTTTGTGTTGGCGCAGATAGTACGTCAGGGAGAAGGCGATGATGATATCTGCGACGGCCGGCGGCAGGAGCCAGAAAATGACAACAACCTTGGCTTCGGCAAGGTTTTGGAAAGTCTTCAACGTGGCCGCAGCGTTAGTTCCAGCAAGGCCACCGCCTAGAATGTGAAATTGAGCACATATTTTCGTTAGCGATGCTTTGAACGTACCAACTGCCATGAGAGAGCACAACATGACAAGCCCACTCAACCACCATGTTCCAGAGATTACATGAATTCTCCATGCGTAGTACGCCTGTACCATGGGTCCAATGAGGCCCTAGAACCAACATGTTAGTCACTGTTCGGACAGTGTCAAACTAATATCCGCCCTTACCTCGAATAAAGGATCTGGAGGCAATAGCGCCCATTCAGAACTGAATGAAAAAGTATCTGAAATCCCGTCACGGGTTACCTACCTGTTATGAGAGCTATTGAAATAGATTTGAACATCGCATGAGAACAAAGGGAGAAGACGAGGGAGAAGACACGTACCCCAGTGAATGAGTGTGTATGGCTCAATGTTGCCCCAGTCGTTGATCAGCAGGTCGTACATCCTGCACAGAAGCTGAGCAGAGAATCATCGCCAAGAGAAAGGTCATTTACCACCAAAGGATAAAGAACGAGCAGAGGAAATCAACCGTGAAGATGCACCCGACGTAGACGCGCTGCCAGAGAGGATCGCTGTACCCCCAGAATGTCAGGATTCCTGACTGCAAGAGAAGTCGTCCGACACTCACTCGGGAAACGAACTGAAGTAGTTCCATGTCTGTAAAGGCCGTCAACGCCTGTTCGTGTGTTTCAATGTCAGAGACGCATACCTGTACCACGATGATTCCGAACAATACCAGGGAAATCCAGATGGCTAACATGAATGTTAGCCATCGACGCGTTCTAGCACTAGTAAAAGGACGTACCAATCAAGAACACACCAAAGGGTTGGGGGAGACCTATGACGGTTGGTATAGCGGTATCGGCCATGGTGGACACAGAGATAAGTCAAGGTGGTGGTAGACCTATAAGTTGGGAATAAGATGGACCCGCTGATTAAACGACAGGCAACATCAGGAATATGTCGTTAACACCGGTACTTAAAGACGCCCTTCAAATGGAAATCCCACTTGACAGCCCCAAATGGGGAACCTTGTTTACGGACCCTGATTGCATGAGTGGCCATGATTCTATATTCTGTGATGCTCCCACTTTGTTGCCTAGGGTCATAATTCGTTAGAATTTCTTAACGCCGGGACGTCTACGCTGCTGTAATCGCGCTATCCCATAAAGGGGATCTTGAGAGTAGGAAACCTCGTTTCTAGTGTGGTCGTAGCACTTCGGCGAAGGACAAGGAAGTTGCCGATCATATTGGAAATGTATTTGGCGGTTGTTGTAGCGTGTTGTCCAAAAGCCCTCAACTGGTGCGTCCCCTCAAAATTTGCGGTACGCCGGTCTTTGCCTAGTACATCACCCAGTAACGCGTCTATAACTGTGCTTCGGCCGCGAACAGTCTTCTGATGCCAATGCTGAAATCACAGAAATTCTCACTCCTTCTGCTGACCTAGAGTCAGTAAAGATAGGATCATAGGAGATAGACTTCCCAGCTAATCTGTTGTCGCGGCGAGAACGGAAACTCTTCCATGCCGTGAAAGAACCATTCAGATGTCGCATGATGCTGCTATCGTTTCGCCCTTGCTCTCGTTCTTGATGTCGCTACTAGTCTGTGGTGGTCCCTTCCGGTCACCGTACTCTTGGGTTGCCCCTACCATAAAGAAACATTTCTCTGTTGACAATTTGCACGGCCGAGGGTCTTCCAGGCATCCAGGGGAAGCTAGCCCGTCCGCCTTTTCCTCAGAGGGGATGTGTCTTTCGCAGGGCGGCCAAGAAATACTTGCACCCGAAGGGCTAACAATCGCTCTAAACCACAACGGGCGGTTTCATTATGTCCCAGATCTTTGGTGCGCCCCAATTTTAAGCGATCCGCTCGACTTATATATTTATCCATGATCTCGTTGGCTCCCTCAAGAAAAAGATTAAGCGAAATAGTTCCCAGGATAGGAATCCGCGAAAAGATCTCGCGACCAGCATCATCGCCATCATGGATTACACGACGTCAAGTGGCAGGCCACCTAAATAACTATTTGTCCGATTCAAGCTTACGAGTCGAATACAGAAGTCTCGAGAAGTCCTGCCAGTTGTTACCGCAATCGTGAGCGGAGACACGTGTCTGTGAAGAATTCGAAGAATCTGCAGGAGCAACTAAGGGAATCCCGCAAAGTTCCTCAAAACTCAGTCCTGACATCAGCCTGAATTCCCAATGCCGGTGATGTCCCTGTGTGCATATGGGTGATGTTCCACAGGTTCGTTCATATATCCCCTTGTACTCCATGTGTTATGAAATGTTTATCGTAGCGTCTTCCTAGAACCCATATAACGCCTCCGTAGACGATTCTATTGGATCCAACTTGGCCTTTACGCCAACCAAGTCTATACCTGCCACCTAACGGATTTATCGATGTCCGCCCCAGTGTCCTTTGACTACGTCGTCGTGGGCGGCGGTACCGCCGGCCTGGTTATTGCCACTCGCTTAGCCGAGGATTCCAACGTCTCTGTCGGCGTCATCGAAGCTGGAGAGGATCAGTCAAGTCGTCCTGATGTTCTCATTCCTGGTACCGTTCTTCCTCCTCCCGACAGCGTACAGCTTCTGACGCGTCTTCTTGAAGGACTCGCGGCTATGCATCTGAGAGGTCCTTCTGATATGGACTGGAAGATGTACACCACACCCCAGCCTGGCGCGAAAGGGCGCAGCCTCTGGCTCCCTCGGTGAGTTGCAGGGTTCTGATAATTAATTTTGGGGGTCTGACGCATTACTCCAGGGGAAAGGTTGTCGGTGGATGCGGTACTGTGAGTTAATTGTGCCTAAATTGCGGACTGGCCTAGACTGATGCCTTGTCATCAGACAAACATCGTCGCGCTCGGAAAGTAAGTCACTCCGACGTTTTTCGTATAGTGCTACTGAGCTGAGCGAAAATACAGGGGTAACATCGCAGAATATGACGGTGAGCTCGGAGCGCCATGATCTCAATAGTATACTAAGGATGTTAACCCAGCGTTTGAAACGCTGGGCGCGACTGGATGGAATTGGAAAAACTTGATTCCCTATTTCAAGAAGGTATGTTGTCGTTTCGGCTGCATTACATCCGTTAATGTTGTCATTCGCCAGTCCGAGACCTTCACAATCACAGAGGAACAATCAGCCGACACTGGGATCAAGTTCAACCCTGAAATGCACGGTTCAAGTGGACCTATCCACAGGACGCTCTCTCGGTGGTCCAGTAACATCCTCAAGCCTCTCATCGACGGATTTGCTTCTGTCGGGGTCCCCCTTAACACCGAATACGTGAGTTTTTGCCGTTATCGTGCCTTTCGACCCCACGACTGAGTATTTGAAATTTCCTCCTAGTACGACGGTTACAGTGGTGGTGTTTACCCAATGCAGCTATCCGTTCACCCAGAACACTGTGTCCGTAGTTCGGCAGCTTCTGTGAGACTTGTGCTTGGTCACTGATCAACCGCATTGGAATTGACGGAACGCCACAGGAATACTACGGCCCGAATAAACATAAGAGTAACTTAACATTGATCACTGGTGCAGAAGCGACGCGCATCCTTTTGAAGACCGATGAGTCTTCTGGCGAGATCATCGCTTCTGGCATCGAGTATTCGAAGGGCGGGGAGCTGCGCACCGTGTCTGCAAACAAGGAGGTTGTCCTGACGCTAGGTACGTGTAGGTAACGCTTTGCTTCATTGTCGTACTCAAGATTCGATCAGGTACCATGAAGACCCCGCAGTTACTAGAACTGTCGGGCATCGGTGATAAAAAGATCTTAGAAGCCCATAACATTCCGGTTGTGCTCGACCTCCCCGGGGTCGGAAACAACTATCAGGTTTGTGTCACCTCGTACGGTCATGACATGGTTTGAGCTTTCGCCAGGACCATTATACATCCGCTTTCATCGCCGAGATTGATCCCAAGTATGAATCGATGGATATGATGATGGACCCACAGCAAGCTGCGTTAGAATTCCAACTATAGTGCGTAAATTTTCACTCGTCGGCGAAAACTCCCTCATAACGGCGCCTTTTTTTTTAGTCAAGAGAAAAAACAAGGCCGACTGACCTCTAACGGGCCCGGTCTTTACTCATTTATCTCAGCCCAGACTTACATGTCTGAGGAGTCCGTGGAGGAGATCACAGCAAAAGCGGATAAGATCGCCGACGCTTCCTCTAACCCGACGTTCAAGGCACAGTCAGAGTGGCTCAAACGCGCTAACATCCCTGACTTGGAGTACGTTTACTTTCCACATGGTTTTTTCTCATCTTTTTGACGGCATGTGCTATAAACTCCAGATTTGCAACATTCAATGGATATATGCCAACCGGGACTACGATGCCCGAGCCTGGAAAGCACTACGTTTCCTGGTTACTTGCCGCAGCCCATCCTTTCTCTCGTGGCACGGTACACATCAACTCTACAGATCCCCAGGTGCAACCCGAGATTGACCCCCACATGTTCGAGGAAGATATTGACGTTCAAATCCTCGCCGAGGGTCTCAAGTTCGCTCGGAAGCTCATCAAATCGGACGTTCTCAGCACGGTTGTCAAAGGCGAGATTTCTCCTGGGAAGGACATAAAGTCCGACGAGCAGCTCCAGGACTACGTGCGGAGTACCGGCATGACTGTCTATCATCCCATCGGAACCGCCTCAATGCTCCCTAAAGAGGACGGAGGCGTTGTGGATGCCAATGTGAAGGTCTATGGTACCAAAAACTTGCGGGTGGTAAGCATAGAACTCCATAGCCTTGATTTACAAACTCTTATGGTCGCTCCATGCTATTCTTTAGGCTGACGCCTCAATCATTCCTGTCCACATTGCCTCACACCCCCACACAACTATCTACGCTATGGCGGAGAAGGTCAGTGTCAGCTTATAGGACCATGGTACTTCGAAGCTGAATGAACTCCCTCCGCAGGCTGCGGACATCATCAAGGCGGCCGCTTAAAACGTTTGACGGTATGGATTGTAGTAATATATTTTTTTATGTATTTTGTAGATAGCATATGGCCGTTATTGGTCAGGGATCACTGCTGCAGAAGGACGGAATTAAATTTTATACCCCTGTAGTGAGCCATAATGGCCTTACGCTTGGGCTTTTGAGACAATTCATTTATGCGATGATCGCGTAGCGACGAAATGATCGTCCAGAGAAAGCAAGCAAGACGTCTGCAATGAGCCAGAAGGGAAGAATCGAAGTCGAAGCAATATAATAATTTAGGTTGTAACAACAGTCCGGGTGGAGAAGGATTACTAGCAAAGTCCGAATGCTTGTGTATATGTATGGTACCATGTAGGTGACGATCTAGGATCACGTCGATCATGAACAGAGATCTATATGCGTTGATACAGTATTAATGAAAGAAGAAACCGCTACATGGTCGAAAGCGTTCATCGAATAAGCATACTATGTAACAATGCCAATGCGCATGCACCGGCACACGCAATGAAACCAAGGGGATACCCATTAGGATTCCCCTCGATACTCACAGACCAGAGCTAAGAAACATATCAGCATCTCGTTACGAGATGTAGACTAACAAAAAGAAAAAAAAACGCACATATCCGCCTAAGACAGGGCCCAGACATCGGGCAAGACTGACTATACTCTGGGCTATACCATTCGCGTACCCGACAGTATTCGGTGGCGTCACTAAAACACATTCATCGGTCAGTAAAAGATAGCGTTGACAGAATGATGCGTACTATAATTCAACAGAATAGAGACCGCAGTATACGCAAAGGTGGAACCGCAGAACCGTAGGGCACTAAAAATGCTTCATTAGCCAAAAGAGTAGCTCTTAAGATCGACTTATAACCTACGTGCTTATGGCAAGCCCCGTCATCAGAATGAAGTTGCCGTCATTCTCCTCGCTAGCAAACGGTACACGATAAAGTACGACCGTGAGATATGATGGGATGAAGAGCAAGGAACCAAGTCTGAACATGGCCAGATGGGAGAATCGTCCTCGCGGCGGCCTATAGTTGATTAGTTCCTGGCTGTTTGACTCCAAGACATGAAACCCACCCAATATTACTATATGAATATACAATCAGTCCAAGAGTCGCCTTAACACAATGATAACGTACGGATAGAGGTAAAACTGGTACGCTATCTGGCAGAGACACATCAATGCAACTATCGGAGATACGTCAGCCTAAAGTGGTTGTCGAGGAACTGAAAACTCAACTGAGCTGCGCGAAGTGCCCAGCGTTGAGATTCAGGCCTCCGGAATCATAATCGCTGTCCGAATAGTAAGTTACCATCCATTGCTCCTTAATTTGCCCATCTGATGACTCACGTTACAAGATATGACATGAAAACTTGGTCGTGCGTTGTGGAATGAAGCGCCAGCAGTCCGTACTGCACAATGATCATAATGGGCAATTGAGACGACAATGAAGCCGGTTTCTCTGCCAGGGACTCCACGTCAACTTGGCCATCGATCTGCGACACCCTTCTTGATTCCGCGATTGGCACGAGGGAATCTGCAGCAGCAGTCTCGGCATCTGCAGCAAGTAGTTGCTGTGCATCTAGAACGGCAGCTGGGGTTTTGACACCAGGATGAGAGAAGATGGAAGGAGCGTTGGAGAATCGACGCGATATGTGTGTACCTTCTAATGGTTGAGAAAACGAAGCCTGGCGCTCAGGAATAGGCCAAGGGCTGGAAGGAAGGCGTGGCGAACCAAGTCGAAGAGGCCGGATAGACCCGCGTGCGTTAGAAGATCGACGGGCAATGGGTATTGCATTACTGGAAGCGCGCCGACTGCGGCGCGTTGGCGTCGAGATAACAGATGCTGATATAGCGTCGTCATCGACGAGAACATGCTCCGCGTTTTCTTCTGCGTTCAAAGCCTCCTCGCCGGAATCTTCATCAGATCCCATCTCAGTATCACTTTCAAACGGATCCTCGTTGTCGACGTTCATGGCAGCAGCGACCCACAGATCCGCAATGTTGGTGACCGCGTTTTCGTTGGCCATAAGTAACCTCTGGGCAAAATTAAAGTCATTACTTTCACTAGCTTGTGATTCTCGATGTCCGTCGAGATTACTTCCTCGTCGTCGCCGCAAGGAGCTTGCCATGCTGCCATGTCTTGCTCTCACAGTCGTTGTCGCATTACTCGCCAACCTGTTCCTATAGCCACCGTACCCATAAGCTGACCCATTAATACGACTTGTCCTGGATGCAGTTCTTAATTTCGGTCCGGCAGCCAGCGGTACAGGGGGTTGTGGAGTTACGGACGAACCGTTGTTAGTTCTGTCTTGGGCGTCATATACTCGAGAGGCGAAGTAGCCGGAGAGCTTTTGGGAAAGCTTTTTCCGCATAGACCCTGTAAGTGTGGTGGGTTGTTGATCCTCGTCGTCGAAGATCGGACTCGGTGGTAGGGATCCTTCCTCTGGGATTGGTGGGTGCATATCAACCTTCTCAGGCATGAGGCGAATAGCCCCTTCCCTAGGCCCGCCATCGGGGCCCAGGAAACACGCGAGAACGGAACCTGAAAACGAGTACGGTCATGAGGTACCTGCACACGCCAAGGGAAAAAATAACCGAACCTGTAAAGGTGATCGCCGCCGCCATTGCACACGGTAGGAGGTACGGATAATTTACGAATAAAGGGAAGGAGTCAAACGTTCCGGGCCATTTCAGGGCTGGGCTTTCGACTAACAAGTACCGTTAGATGGCTATCAGCAGACTGCAGAACACTGACAAGTTCCTCCGATGATGGCCCCCGCCACACCACCGAAACCCCAGCAAAATCTACATAACGGTTGAGATTATATTTCATAGCAAACCGGCGTCTCGGGAAGACGCACCCCAGAATAGCGTAAGCTCTACCTTCATTACTTGCATCGGTGACGAAAGAGATAGACCCTCGAGCAACGCCGACGGCTCCGGCAAATATACCTTGCAATAACCTTACGCATATGGCTTGCTGCAAAGTAGTGCAAGTCCCGAAGATGGCACAAGTCAATGCACTGCCGAGGAGAGATATCACTAGCACCGCTCTTCTCCCGTGCTTATCAGCTACGGTAGCCTGGAGGATAAAAGAGCATGAGGACCGTGAACAAGAAGGTGACTACGCCACTGGTGAATAGAACGAACCCAAAGCAGTGACGTGAGGAACTGAGTCAAGAAGAATGTTGATACTACAAGCGTTTAGTGAGTTACTCTGTGAGAATCATTAGTAAAGACTGAAGTATACCTAATACACCCGTCCAAAAAGCGATTTCAGCCTCATCAGTGAGCACACCGAAGCCTAAAATCCTTCGTTAGATCGACAGAGCCGCACACCGGATCTGACTGGCCTTTAACCATGAATAACAAGAACGGCGTCGACACGTTTGCAGATAAGAATTCTCCCAGCATGGTCTACGGAACACGATGAGATAACGAATAGGAAAAATGCGAACGACGACGCACGATGGACAGAACAATCATGGAGAGTATTGGCAGTGGCGTCTGATACACTTCCCCAGCAGGCTGCATTACCGTGGGCACCGGTGGCCTCTCCGATGGAGCTGGCGAGTCGGCCCCTGCCCTCAATCTTGAAGCGAAACTTGGTCGACGCATGCTGTTGCCAAACGAAATTCGACCAAGAACTCTGCGTAAAGACGACCCGTCACGCTGGGGCGTATCATTCTCGTCGTCGAGAGCCGACTCGTCTACGCCGAACGACCTGTGTGGTAGCGAAATCCGGTTTGCTCGAGGTGTAGACATCGCGCACAGCGCAAAGGACGACGTCAACGGTAACGAACAGATTTGGACAAAATCAGGACCAAACCCTTTGCCCCAAATGTTGATGCGATTACATCATTCCGGGAGAACTGTCTCAGTATTATCTGGTCCTGTATAGGCTTGGATGCTGCCGCGACGCATTTTCGAAAAAGCCTGAAGACTAGTGGATGGTTGCAAGACTCGGTAGTGCAGGATGTGCGCTCGATATTTCCAAAAAATGTCTGCCGCCGGCTATTTGTGGTTTCAAGGTTTTGTCGGGAAATGAAATGTGGCTGTGTCGATGGTAACCCAGAACGTTCCTGAAACGGACCCGATATGTTTTCTTCAACTGTACAGATTGTTCTGTACAACGTCCCCGTTTCCATTCTCCTGTGCGGTCTTGTCGGTACCGAATCTCGGCCCGCTTCACATGTGAATATCAATCCATTATTCATTATCACTGACTGATGGTCCCAATCAGAACCGTTTAAGCAGGCCTATCATACTCCTTCACATCGAGGAGAAATGTGTATGTCGAAACGATTAGGATCGTTTCAATCCCCGCCAGGTATTAACCTAACTATTATTGGTTACACGTGCTCAAGCCCTTTTTCTTCGCGTAGAATTTCATTATCCAGTGGACGTTGAGTGGAACCTGAATTTGTCCGAGACCGAGTTCGAAATTAACGAGGTGCCCATGGTCTCTGGACGTCGAGCCAACGGCTGTGAGCAACCTGCGCTTCAACTATCACGCCGGGTGTACCATTCCCGAAGCGTATGTGGCTTCACGCCAAACCTGTCGCAGTGGAGGAAGAATCGATGGCAATGGGGTCTATCTCGTACACATCAGGCACCTTTCATACAACGCATCAGTATCTTGAGTCCGCCAACAGTACAGGCCATCTCTTACGGGTTTAGATGATTTCTACCGTAAAGCTTGCTAGCAAAAGGGCGGAATATTCCGCACCACACGGCGACATTGACGGGGCGGGTAGACGGATCATCGACGAGTTACGTTTATGTGACGCCTTAGAACTGCCTTAGGCCGCCCCGGACGACGTGGAATATTGCTTTCCGGCGGGAAAACACCCCGGTATTTTCCCGGTGAGCGTACCCCCGCTAGCCCTGAGCGCCGTCGTCGAACATCTAATAGTAACTCCCCCACGTATTGAAAGCATAAAGGAATGGATCCGGTGAATCTAGCCGAAGTGTGCTCATTAAGTTGAAGTACGCGAAGTCCCAGCATTGACCGACTTCTGCTGCTAGTGGTAGGTCCACATCTACAGTATTTCTTTCTCTGTCACGCCGACGAGACCTTCCCATTACTAGGGCGCCTTCATGGTTTGAAGCGCCTCGCTTAATGGACAGAATCGCGAGCGCGAACACGATCCGAGGAATATTTGTAAGACCCGCCCCGCGTTGCCGAGATTGACACGATTGGCGCGGGTAAAACTGTCTCCATACTGATGCCCAAGGAGAGCAGAGTTTTCACACAACGGATGAGCGGCGATTGTGCTTAGGTTACCGCTTGTTATGTTCTTTCGCGATCTATGGCGACTTGACTGGGGGAAAATCCAATCATTGTGGCTGGATATGTCATGGTAGCTTTGCATTCTGCATCGTGTTCATGAGTGCAAGGCGAGGATCCTTGCAATCCGCCACCCCCGCCAGCCTCCCCGCAAAAAACGGTTGAACCTAATGAGGCAACCGTTGACGTGACCAATCGTGGGCGTGGGAAGACGGCCGGGGTTGGCTCGGGATCAATTGTTTGCACGACTATCATGTTTCCGTCGCAGTTGCGATATCTGTTTTTCCTTCATTGCTTCGTCAACACATGGAATCTCTCCACGTTCCCCATGACAAAGAAAATGCTACTGCTGTGCCTACAGAGCAGCTGGCGCACATCGCAACGCGGCTACTGTAACAGGTACGGGCACCTAACTGCGCGGCTTGGTACGTGTTGCAGCTCAAGACTCAGGGTAGAAGATCTCCCGTCAGTCCTGGATCTCTGGACCGCGCCAACCCTAATGCTATACATTTGTCTGGTCGATCTACTAGATCTGTGTGAATTTTTACTTCCAGACTTAGTCGCCTAATGATTTCGGTAATGATTGCTGCTTTCCCCTTCAGCAATGGAGTCAAAATGCTTCTGCAGGCAGGTCGATATTTTCGGATCGGGAGCTAATTCTCGGAACTGTACCTTTCTCGTAAAACGAGGGAGGCAGAAAGGTATAGTTCCAAAATAGAAATCTACCGAAAGAGACCAGTATGGGCCGGATTTGAATCTGTCCGATCACATACGGCCATATAAAAGGTCAGTAAAGACTTTCTTTCTATCCACCTTCCTCAGTTACCGTCCATTTCTCCTTCCCGCCTTTCTCATTTCTATCCCGCTTTACTCGTTTTCTTGTCTGCTTTCTTGTCCTTGCTTTCACCTATGTCAGTCGCGTCTTACGTGCAGGCACCTACGCCTATCCCCACAAAATTCATCCTACCCGACCTCGTCTCGCATTGCACCTTTGACATCAGCGTCAGTCGGCACCGAAAGCAAGTCACATCAGAAACCAAGAGATGGCTGTTCACCAGCGGCAATCTGATGGGACAAAAACGCGCCAATTACCATGGCTTGAAGTGCGGGTTGCTTACTGCGATGTGCTACCCTGGAGCGGCGTGCCCCCAGCTTAGGGTCTGCAATGACTTCCTCACATACCTATTTCATTTGGACAATCTCTCGGACGATATGGACAAAAGCGGGACCCAGACGACAGCCGATGTCGTTCTCAACACCCTCTACCACCCACATTCTTATCATTCCCCTACTCGTGTATCCAAGATGACGAAAGAGTATGTCATTCACACCGGGTTCTACACGCCGTGGCGCTGACATATGATTTTTAGCTACTGGCGTCGTCTCATACAGACGGCTTCTCCAGGAACACAACAACGCTTTATCGAGACTTTCGACTTTTTCTTCCAGAGTGTCACGGAGCAGGCTCACGATCGGCAGGCGGGAGCCATTCCTGATCTCGAATCTTATATTGCCCTTAGGCGAGACACATCTGGTTCGTTTATCTCAAGATCAGAACCTTCCACCGTCCTAACATTACTCGCAGGGTGCAAGACGTCCTTTGTTCTGATCGAGTACGCTTACAACCTTGATATTCCGGACGAAGTAATGGACCACGATCTAATCCGTGGTCTCGGCGAGGCAGCTAATGATCTAGTGACATGGTCTAATGTATGTTCTTCATCTCCGAGCCTGAATCCGAACACGCGTATTGATAGATGGACATGCCTTTTTAGGATATTTTCTCATACAATGTCGAGCAATCCAAGGGCGATACCCACAACATGATTCCCGTTGTTATGAACGAGCAGGGGCTAGACCTACAGTCCGCCGTAGACTTTGTGGGAGACTTGTGCAAACAAGCTATCGACCGGTTTAACTACGACAGGACGCAACTGCCGTCTTGGGGCGAACGGATCGATCGTGAAGTTGCCATATATGTGCAAGGATTAGCGGACTGGATTGTCGGGTCGCTCCATTGGTCCTTTCAGTCTGAGCGATACTTTGGAAAAACTGGCCGCGAAGTTAAGGCGAGCCGAGTGGTTACACTCTTACCTCGTCGATCGTCGTATGTTTGATTTTTTGTCTGGAATTCTTCAGCGATCTAATTCCCTCTCACAGATGATCATCTCCCTTTCATGCGACCTTCACTCTATCTTATAATTTGTCCTCGTCGACTTCCGGGTTGCATTGCTAACCGATCCATCTCCGATGCGCGGGACACGCTTCGACATTATCTTATTATCCACCACATTTACTATGCTCACGCTCGTTGGCGTCTGCCGTTATTCAATATGCTGTACTTATACATTTCATCATTTCGCTTTCGCTTTCCGCTTCTCCTTGTACGCATGGACTACACGTTCTTTAAACCAGTTTATTATCCATTACAATATGCACATTAAAGTGCATCGCTATCGTATACGCTATCTATTCAATTATCCGCCCTTATGTTATTATTCATGCGTAATTGACTTGCGCACTGCTTTGTATATAGCACAGATGTAGTTAGTGCATACAAACGGAACACAAAAATTTGAATCACTTTGGTAAATTTTAGCGTCATCATTACCTTGGTTCATACGTCGGCACCGCACCATTGAATTTAAAGCTGGTAGGTCTCTGTCCTTAAGCAAAAAAGTCGCGAGGCGATACCTTGCTATCATCGTGTTACAAAGGCAGCCCGATGACTGAATTACCGCTGTATCATGACGTCTGTTGTATCACAGATGGGATCAGCGCGCAGCGGCTACGGCATAGAATATCTCGAGACATCACTTGCTCCCGACATAATGCAAGCAGCAAGTCATTATTGTTATAGCTATTGATGATGGTGGACCCGTTTGTAGGGGGTGATTTCCAGGAGGGGAGTTCGGTCTGTAATCTGTTACACCTGATACCGTCAAGCCGGGTACCATCAGAAACTGGGCGTTGATGGACGGGAAGGTGAAGCTCGTCACAGAATGTACTGAAGAACCGGGAAGGGGCGTCGAAACTCTAGGAATCCGCATCCCCATAAGCTGAGGGGGTGCGAATAGATTCATCTTTAATTATTGCGAAAACCGGCCTGCTGGATCCACAGTAAAGGTAGCGTTTGTCTTCTAAGACTGGTGACTCAACTACTGGAGATGGGTCGTGACGGCGATAGCCACGGGGATAGAATGCCATCTTTGGAGCTGGATCACAACAGCAATTGTTTGGGAACAAAGACCTCAATTCTCGCTTTTCACTGTGGATTCGAGAAGGAGCCTCAACTTCACAGGACATAGAGCGACATACAACAAAAGAGCCAAGAGATGTCCGTCGTGCTTTTCGTCGCCAAGTCGCTTAATTAAATTGATTGTGATTTCAGTCACTTGGGAATCGCCTCGGACTTGGTGTCGACGTCCATGATCAGCCAGATGCATGGCCTCGAGTCCAGTGACATGTCCAAGAACTCACTAAGTAGTACCGAGTCAAGACGACTTTACGGCCGGCAGTTTACAGTTTATCCCAAGTGAATCGATACAAGTACAACAGTTGTTGAACATTGCGGATGTCGGAATTGGATCCGAAATGGCAAGACGCGTGATAGCCGGCTGCCGGGTTCTCTCGCTCACCCAACCCCTTCAAAAGTCATATGCTCGCATATATCGAGTGATGAAAGCCAAGCAGGTATCTTTGAATGACCCTCGTCTCCCGATATCAAAGTTAGAACGGCGACAATATGAGGGATTTATGCAAGGGGCCGCGAAGGTGTCGAACGTCCTCGTTGCAGGAACAAGCAGGAACTTCAGGGAACCTCGTGGCGGATGAATGATTTGACCTCACCGCGCACCAGCCCCGTCCAGATCTGGATTATTCGGAGTCCATTCCCATAGAGAAACTCGCGTGGTACATTCCCGCGAGGCTGCCTTGCTCCCTGCATCACGGTACCGAGGAAGAAATGAAAGGGGCATCTTGTATATTTTGCAGACCCGCGCAGTAACGGGATCTGGTGGGATAACAACCAGTATTGCAGGTCGGTGGTTATAATTTACGCGCAATTTAGGAACTTAACATTGGTGAGACCACCCTCGTGTGCCCGAGTGCCTTCCGTCCATGTCGGGCTTTATCCTTTTCCAACCTGTACGTGGTAAAAGGCATGTAAAGAAAGAGACCAGCTAACAAGTGAACATCCTGTCCTGAGAGCTCAACCTTCGTATTTCGGTTGTCTATGTTTTCACTTGCGCCGAAATATTGTGTCCGACTATCTTGGTCGCACACCGCCGCCACCCTTGCGCAACATGGCCGTTTCAGCCGCTCAATTCGCTGAGCGGCAACCCAGACCTGCGTTCCTTCGTGCAGCGGCCCACGACGGCGACTGTGTTTCATCACGCAGACATTCTTATGTCGCCGGGGCGACCTTTCAAGCATGGGTCAAATTTTAACAGAAGAAAAGCCCGTTGGCGCCACAGGCGTAGAGTAGGAGACGGAGACGGAGACGGAGGCAGGTGCCGCGGATCGCCCAGCGGGAAGCAGGAAAGATGGTCTCGTGTAACAAGGTTGACAAAAAAATATCTGTATTATACATAGTGAGCGTAGTAAGCACATCTTACGGTGAACCTCTGATACGGCGCCGTGCTGAAATTTTACGCCTGCGGCTAGGAACTATTCGCGGAAGGGTGATATATAGAACGGGAAAGGAAGCGTCCGCGATGTGGACACTTCCCAATGCCATTTCGGCAACAGTACAGCCTGGATGGCTGGTAGGGAAGCTTAAGTTTAACGCGGTCTAGTCCACCAACGACCTACTCACATTGTCTCCATATGCCCTCTAAGCATCGGCGATTCGCATACTTCAGAGCAGATAAGGCATTTGAAGCAGTTCTTTCCCCCTTCCCTGTAGAACTCTTGCCAGTCGAACTCCGACAAGCTTTCAAGCTTTTCGGTTTTAACGTTATCATCACGCTCCACCAACCGAAATCCTTGGGGCGCTTCCACATGATGCGTAGCGTGTACGAGCTTTGGCATTAGATTAGCAAGATAATAGATGTGAAATGGAAACGTGGAGGTCACATACCATTTGCTGCCACCACATAATTGGTCTTATTTCGGCATTGTGGATACCAAGACATTCCAATAAAGGATGGAGGAGATTCATTTGTGTGTAAGTGGCGACCGCGGGGTCAAACCCACAAACTGTCACCATAGACCGAGCAGCATCAGATGCTTTGGAGTCAAAATGTATCCAGGACGGTGGGTTAATCCATGGGAAATCTTGTGCCTTGGAAGGACATTGGGACCTGCGATTTAACATCTCGTTACATTCATGAATGAGGACCTTCGGATACATAACTGGCTGTTGGCACGCTTTACACCGAAAAGTGCTCGTAGCGAGATAAAGATCTGAGTCTCCAACCTTTGTTTGCGTCGCCTGTCGGAGCATACCCAGATACCTGGCATGCTGTTGCGATTTCCATCGAGAAATTATCTCCGGAAGTCGGACGATCAACGAAGCGAAACTGTGCCTCGTCATCCGTACGTTGAGAGGTATGGAAAGAATCTTTTTGAAGTCGTCTATAGACGCCAAGGTTACCCAATCAGGCGCAAATGTTGCTGATTCCGCGATAAGATATCTTTTGAGAGCGACTGTTAAAAGGAGTCGGACTGCGTTAAACCGTTCAAAGACCAAGCGCTCCTCTCTGTGGTGTTGAAGGATAGCAACAAGAACAGGCTCCATGGTGGACCATGCTTATTTGAGCACAGGCATAAGCGCGATGGTTTGAAACTAAAAGAGCAACAGACCTTCATCGGTAAGTTCCTCTGGCCTATTTACTAGCGAGTGCCCCTCTATTAAGTTAGCGGGCATCAAATCAAGCTCGGTCTGCCAGCCGAGTAAAAATAGCCTTTCATACACTCTGAGAAAAGGCGTCAGCGTGAGGGACATCAGACGGTATACTCACTCACTCAAGGACGCGTTCTTCGATCATACGCCTTCTCTGGGAAGCCTTATGCGCCTCTTCATGATCGAAGAACCAGCCACGAGCCATGCGAACAAGCTACGATGCACGATGTATTGAGTTAGTGGTGGTATGATGATACAAGTTCCTATTCTCCTTACTCGCTGGTGTTGACTATAGTCTTGAGTGGTCTTGCGTACCCAGCGGCGAATAGCTTGTCTGTTCCCGCCCAAAGAAGCATATTCTCGAGCGTAATTCACCATATCAGGCAAAAAATATCCGTCAAAGCCTCGGACGTCTAAGATGACAACAAAAATAAGCTAATTGTGACAAGATACCGACAAGGCCCACCAGCTTTGAATAGAACCCGTTGGCTTTCCATGAAGGGAAGCTGCGATCTGTTTTGCATAAGTTGCCCGAGTACTGCAGTTTCGTCGTTGGCGATTAGCGCCGCGAAATCGACATGGCTTTGGAATAAGTATCTCAGCCAAAGAAAGAGTGTGGCGGAGGCAGCTCACACTTACAGCTTCAACATGCAAGTTCTGCACACGCGCTTGAAGGCTCGCCACACGATCTCTGAACTCGTATCTGACGCGCAGTACTGTCATCGCCTTACTTTTAGATAGTAAATCGCATTACGCAGTACACGCACGTTGCAGTGTCGCTCAAATACCAAATCTGCATAGTGAGGTTCACTCATCCCGAGCAGATCGACCGGACCGAATATACGTGCTCGAGCAGTACGCCATAACCGTATGCTATCAACCGAGGGACTCAACAGAAATTTTGTGAACTGCCGTGTCGTCCTTGCGAGTCGTAGTAGGTCGACAGGGTCAAGGTACGAGAATATCTATGTGCCACTAAGTGTCATTTCTGACCGTCAAATCGAGTGCTGCACCTCGATGAAAATTTCAAGTGGAACCTCCGCTAGCACAGTCTCTGAAAAATCTTTCTGTCCCTTGTGACCAGTCAGAGGAAGCTTAGGATCGAAGATGATCATCTTTGTCGTGTGTGATCGGGGGTGCCACTGCCTGAGTTACGATAGGAAGAATCTACAACAGAGCTAGATAATATTCACTCAGTCCGTTTGATATATCACAGATGAATGAGCATGATCACCGTTCATAAGTCACCCCGAGAGTCACAGCTTGTAGGAGTACAAGTTTAGCATGCCAGCGCGGGATCGGAGCCGGATCCGTCAGTTACGTAATCAGAATTACCAAACCGGCAATTAGCGGCAACTTGACAGCGTTCAAAGGGTTGGCGGACCGTTGTTCCGGCACATCGGGTCGGTCGGTCAGTCGACGACGCGAGGCCTAAAAAACTTTTTGGACCCCAACCTTCTCCTACTAAAAAATACCATTGTTGAAGCATTTATAACCTGTTGCATAGCATACATCTTATCTGTTGATTATCGTTTAACAAGTGGAAGTCATGCCTCTGGTGAACAAGGACAGAAGGCGGCAGGACATCAAAAAAGACACACTTACCGGTGATACCACTTGCAAGTTGCACTGGTCAAACCAAGGTCAAACACGGTCAAAGGTGCACCAGTGAGATTTCTAACTCAAGGAATTAAAGCATTGATAGACCTAAGACTGTCAGACGCGCAAGTTCAAGAGCTAGTAGCGGTCCGCCCGGGGTTTTGCGGATACCGTTGGCGTAGATGGCGTCATACGAATCACATGACACATCTAACTATGGAAGGTTATAACTTATTCTCGCGGGGATCGGTCAGTCGAGCCACCGAGGGTTAAATTATTTTTTGGCAAGGCGGCCTTCACTGAAAGATTCAATGCACTAGGTAGCTCGAATACGATGGCTCAGGGGGATTATTTGGATGAAGATGCAGAGGAAAGCAGTGAATTCGACAGTTAGAAGCTGTGGTGAGTGTTGCAACCACGACAAGGCACCAGTCGAGTGAGGGCCATCGCATCTGCGTGGCATTTCCGAGTCCTATGTTTATGCCATACATGAGGGGCTTGCGATATATTGAAGGGTCGCAGGTGAGTATCAGGAGATATCAACCATATCGTAGGACAGATGGAAAAGCACATTTCGAACATTCAAGCGGGGGAAATAAGATTTAGAATTCAAAGAACAATACACCTAGAGGCAAGTGGAGAAGTATACTCAGAGACGAATCCTGCACCCACTCAGATCGCTGTACCACCAAAGACATTGATATGAAGGTGAACACGGAAAACAGAATAGCCAAAGAATAGCCTGACGCTGACATTTCTTCATCTCAAGTCGACGTAATCCCTTACACACGGACACATCGTATTCAACGAGGAATCACAAGTGTGGGAGTCGACCCGTGGCCGCAACAAGGGTAAAAGTATCAATGAGGTGACATTCATGGCGGCGGCCACTTTGGAGCACATAAGCCGAACTCCGCCAGGTTACTTCCCAAGACAGCACACTCGCAAGCCAATCGTAGGGAGCATGCGAGATGAACTGAGATTTCTTAGTGAAACCGTTGCCATCACTGGCATCGGCAACGGCATCAGAAGAAACGTTGATGGGACTTCGCCAGAGGGGGGAATGAGAGCCGGAGAAATTTCAAGGCGGCGAATCTGTAGAGTCGTCAAGCCGATACGTCAGACTTTTCACCAGAGTTGAGTATGAGATAATTGCACCTAAGATGTCCACCTGGATAGCATGGTTTACACGACGAAAGCACTGTGATAAAATCCGTAGAGCGCCAACATTAGCTTCGAAATCGGTGAGGAGGAGGAAAAGAAGCGGCGTCAGATGTATGATGGAGAGGAGTGCCCTGTCCGAGCTCTAGCTAGAAACAGGGTCCTGGACCGATCAGGAAAAAGGAAAATGAGCCAGAAAGAATAGATGAAGGAGAGGGAATATTCCAGAGAGGAAAGATAGACATTCAAGAACGCGGAGAAGTAGTAATCAAGGCAGTGAGGCAGAATAAGAGAGGAAAGGAAGAGAAGAAGCAGAGTTAAAAAAATCGGCGTCGAATACGATAAGCTCGGCAATCAGCGAGAGATAAGATAGGTCGAATAGAAAATTCCCACGGGTCGTTCAGGATTGCATTATAACCGAGTAATCCTATATACATAGGACTCGGAACTATTTCAACAAGTTCTACAGTGATATATACTAAAAGGTCCCCTCCGAAATTAAACTTGAACATCCTTTCTGCGACTGGACTGTCACTCCATCCATTCCATATCGGCGCCTATCAGCGCTATGCGAATGCCGGAATCGGCGTATTCAAGCTTCTTGTCACGAGGATTATTGCACGACAGAAATTACTGGACAAGGGTTTGATTGCGACAATGGGCGCTAGCACGCTATGATGCGCTCGAGTCGCGAAGCACTTGCTGTTCGGAATTTCAGAAATTTCAGAAATTTCAGTCTTTGAAGGCTTTACGTGTTATTTAAACTGAATAAAACGTCGACGGGACGATGTCGGTCTTCAAATCATTCGCTTCGCATGCTAAAAACACGGTGGTGATCAGTGTTCGTCCTTTATTCTTGTCGGTCTAGATGTATTATTTTTAGGTGTGCCGGCTTACACGTTAACGCATGTGTTGTTCCGTCGATTACGCGTCCCCTTGTCGCCTTTGTTCTCCTCTGCTGTTCTTCTTGTTTCTGTCTGCCTGGGAACCGCCCTGATACTGGTGGAAAACTGTTTAGCAAGCCTGAAATCAAGGACTTGACTCTTTATTTTTGTCTCCGTCCGCGGCCTCAGAACCAGCGACTGGACACAGATTGAGATTTTTATCAATGATTTTGTGCATATGGTCTGTCCGTATAGCCCGCTTTGACCCTCTGTGCGACAATCAAAACTTCCAGATAAGCCTTCGCAGCAAGTCAGGTGAAGATTTGGGGGTTGTATCTATGTTTTGGTCATCCTCCATCTACACCGCCTACACAAACCCCCCGATTAAGCCAGGCACGAGCAGTATTCAACGCTACTCAACTATCGCCGGTGTTATTGGGACCGAGGGTCACTGTACTCAAGACAATCTGAGATCGTATTTTTATCTGCATATTTAATGAGCTTCTGACCTATTCTACTCATTTCCCATTGCGATGGTAAATTTCACAATCCTCGCGGGTGGCTACGACCTGTTCATCGCGTCCTACCTCTTCAATTCGAATGCTCCCTCCCTTTCACTAATGGGTCAATACCCATCTGGCCCCAATCCTTCCTGGATATCGTTGCATCCTACCAACAAAAGCATCCTGTAGTGAGTATCATGCCATAGTACGTCCCATCAGTAAGCATTATTGATTGTGTGTTGTAGTGCGACAAACGAAATTACCGAAGGCGCCGTGCAGTCTTTCACAGTCATGCCAGATGGCGTACTCTCCGAGGCGGTTGAAACGGTCCCGTCTGGTGGCGACACTCCCGCCTTCGTAGGTGTGCTCTCCACAGGACAAGTTGCTGTTATGAACTATGTGGGCGCCAATGGGCGCATCATTCCTACCACTGACACGCCACTGGACTTTGACGACACCGCTGGCATAATATCGTTTCCCATCCCTGATGGAGGCGCATCCAACCCGCATATGGCACTGGAGTACGGAAGTGAGGTCCTAGTTCCTGATTTGGTGAGGTTTTTTACTCTATCCCTATGGTATGTGCTGCGCTAATCTTGTATGCAGGGGGGCGACACCGTCTGGCGGCTCAAAGAGAACGGGTCTCCCGGAAACTGGAAGATCACCGGGTCAATTGCTCAACCTGCAGGATCTGGGCCGAGGCATATAGTGGTTGAAGGTCAGTTAATCTGACAATACCTCGCACACCCTGAAACTCATCAGCTCTTTCGAAGGTGACTTGCTATTCACCCTACACCAAACCACATCTACACTCACGGTTCAGAAGATCCCTTCCCTTGATACCAAGACCGCCCCACTTCTGGCTAATGTCTCCATCGTGCCTCCAGACCCACCAGTTAATGCGTCTTTTGCTGCTGCTGAGCTTCTCATTCCTAAAACCTCAGAGAGGTTTCCTGTGCAGTACATATACACGTCGAATAGGAACATGGGGGAGGCTGATGAACGCGGTGACACAATCGCGATCTTCCAGTACGTTGGAGGGAAACTGGAGCTCGTTACCCACGTGTACACCGGCTTGGACCAGGTCCGTACGATGGAATTTGGTGGCGAGGACTCGGAATATCTGGTCGCAGGTGGTGTAGCTGGAGATGGCAGTGTTGCTGTGTTCCGTAGGGTCCACGAGGGAAGAAACCTTGAAGAGGTTGTAAGAAATATTGATCTTCCCGTTAGAGTAAGTTTTGTATGGTTATAATAGCTAGTAGTTAAACTGATGTATTTATGCGCTTTCAATGTGAAGAGGTATCAGTGATTCGTGTCAGGTTTTCAGACTCGACAATTTTCGTAACTAAGATCTCACGTCATTCACTATTCGAGCTCATAGTGCCGACAAATGACGACGTTGATTATCACAGTGTCGTGCTAATTTCTTCAATCGTCGGTCGTTAATCTTTGTTATTACTCGTATGTATTCGTTGTTCATTCCCTTATTATGCCCCGGGTTTTTAGATAGAACCTGCACTGTCAGATAAAAGGATCTTGGCGCATATCGTGCCGGGTCGAATCGAAGTAAGTCGTTCGCATTAAGCAGTACTGGTAAGCTCGGGCCGGAGTCGGGTATTTCAAAAATCGGTGGTCTCCCACGATCCTTCCTGCTCTGCCTCTTTGCCCCTCTCTGCAGAATCTGCACACGGTTCAAACTTTCTGCTTGTAGCCGTCTAATATTCAACCTTATTGATTTTATATTCGTTTGTTCCTTCATGGACGCACGTTTATTTTGCGGTGCAATTTGAAGGTTGCCTCCTTTTAAGGTCTCATTTGTCATCTAGATCACCGCACAACCCCGACCACCTTACCGTTAGTCGCCGAAGTACTGCTTATCTACGACCTTACAAAGGAGCCGGTCTGCTTCGGTATTGAGTCGCTGCCCTGAGGTTTCTGAGAAAATACTTGTGCCTCAAATTAATGTGTGTAACACAAATCAAAGACGGGATATCCCTCTTTATGGTTTTGGCCCAGGACAAGTTCTACGGCTTGGCAATGGTACTAGCCAAAAAATGCATTATCTTAAGCTGAAGCCTTTCATATCTCTGCCGTATGTCAGGGAACTTTTGGAATACACTGACAAATTACAATCCTTGGCAGCTCCATAGACACAAACTCAATAATTAATAAGTATCTGTATTACTTGGGCGGATATGTACGTCAGTCCGCTGGCCTTCGTTTTTGTACGCTCTCGATCGCGCTAGCAGCATTCATAAGAGCGCAAGGATCCATCGATTTTTCACCAACCACCATGTCTTCTAGTTCAAAGCTAATTTTTGTAAGTGCTCCTCATTCTATTGACATCCCCCCGAGTGATCGTATATCTCACATGTTGAACAGGTCACCGGCGGGACGGGCTTCATCGGATTCCACATCCTGACACAATTGCTGGACAAAGGCTACTCCGTTAGGGCGTGCGTATTGTTCTCGTCAGGTTTCGTCGCCTTGGTCACTAATCGTCCTGTATCAGTGCGGCTCGAGGTCCGAAAGTCGACATTCTGAAGAAAGCTCTTTCAGTAAACTACAGCAAAAACTTCGAGGTTGTTGAGGTTGCCGATGTCACTGCGGGCGATTTAAGTCAATATCTCAAAGGCAAGCGCCTTCATACACATTGCCGATTGTCCATTCTTATATTCCCTAAGGAGTCGATGGTATTATTCATTCTGCTGCACCCCTACCAGGTCGGGTTGACCCAGAGACGGCTTTTAAGGTGAGCGGTCCGCACTTTGACTCACCGAGCATGTTAACCTCACACGACGTTGCAGATTAGTATTGAGGGCTCTCTCCATATTATACGCGAGGCCATAAAGGCTAAAATCCCCAGAGTCGTCGCTACAAGTTCTATCGTGACATACCCTTTCCCGATAGGTCCATTTGGTGTTGATGGTCGGTCTTTTTGTATTCTTCTATTATACGCTCTTATCCAAACGTCATAGATTGGAACCCCATCACCAAGGAGGAAGCTATAGCTTCTGGGTCGCCGTTCCATGTATATGTGGCTGAAAAGAAATACTCCGACCTGGCCGTTGTCGAGTTTGCGGAGAGTCATCCCGAAATCGATATTACACTTGGTGAGTTCAGTGTCATATTCACTCAGCTTGGAGCTCATAGAACGTTACATAGTCGGACCTCCTTTCAACTTTGGACCGTTTGCTCCAGGCTTCGAGCTCCTTATATCTGAACCGAATCTCCACTCGTTGTCCACTAATGAATCTTTTTATGCGCTTCTCCGACGGTCCTACACCGATTTTCTCACTCTACCCGGCGCCATCGATGTCCGCGATTCTGCGAGGGCGCATGTCCTGGCATTGGAATCACGACCATCCTCCGAGGTAGGACGCAAGAGGTTTGCTGTCTGCTCTCCGGACGAGTCTTCGTACAAGGATGCGCTCGATATTATCGCAAAAGAGCGCCCAGAACTCAAAGACCGTCTCGCGGATGGGAGTCATGCACCGGAATGGCCTTCATACACACTTCCGGTGAACTGGGAGAAGCTGGAATATGTGCTCGGGTTGAAGGCGGATTCGTTTATTCCATGGAAGAAGACGGTTTTGGATGCTGTGGATAGTCTCCTTCGCATTGAAGAGCTCTGGAAGGAGAAAGGATTCAAGGTTCCAGTGTGAGGCTTGTACTTGACTATGTGTCGTAAATTTCATGCCTTCCGTTCCGCCCTACACTTAAGTATTTTTGACAATATACATTCTCACTACAACAGTAACCATCGTGGTTTGAACAGGCGGTTAGGATGAACTTTAATCCCCAGATTACTTAATCATCCGGACTTCAGACCGGATAGATTTCCGTAAACGTGGCAGTGTCGAGTGGCCACTTTCCCCGTCTCTTCTCCGTACCACATCCACCATTATCAGTCTCTTCCTTCTCAACGGTTCGTTCTAATCTATCTCTCATTTATTTGCTGGTAAGCATCTCGCCTTGTGTGACCATTTTACTGCTGACATGTTCACGCAGATATGCGTACCAATGAATCAGAGCAAGTTGATTCTTCGCCTTTTCATGCTGCAGGCTGACCTGGAGTAACCTTGAAGACCTTGGTGTTTGACAGGTGCGTCGAGCCACCGTCGCTCTTGACGGTCCTTCTTGATGGTCACCCTTGATTTGGTCGTATTAATGTCCGTATCTAGTTCTTCGGAGTAGCGGCCTGCACCTTTTACGACCAGAAAAATCGTGGCGTCCGATAATAACGATACAAGTCGAATCTAGGGGTGGTTCAGTAGATTGTGACGCAACGCCATGCCATGAAACGACCTTGGGAAGCGATGGCCAAAATCCCAATCAGAAGGAGGTTTTCTACATGTAAGGGTGCATACATGTTATCACAATCTGATGTATAATGTTCCGTAGTCATGACGTTTCTCCACATTCGAAAATTTCCATCAAAGTCTGGCACCGTTCTCAATCGAAGAAGAAGCGGAAGAAAATTCTGGTCGCAAACGCTTGTCATATGTTGCGTGATCTCGTGAAGGAACAGAACGAGGCTGGACAATGTGAGTCCGCTTGCTGGTACTCTCTGTTGCCGACTTGATGAATGTTCAGGTCTGGACGTTCGTCTGAACACTCTGTCATGCAACGCCAAACGCCTCAAAGGTGCTCGTCCGGGGATGTGGCCTAAGCTATCTCTTCGTGTGCAACCACCGTCAATAGCCAAACTGCATTACGAAGAACCACTTTCCGAAGATGATGACTTATGTGAGGCACAAAGGTTTCTTTGAGCGACTAAATACTGAACTCTTCTCAGCATGTTACTCAGATAGCATGCCTCCTACACCCACAAGCTCAGGTCCTACC
This sequence comes from Armillaria altimontana, assembly GCA_022818075.1. Taxonomy (NCBI): domain Eukaryota; kingdom Fungi; phylum Basidiomycota; class Agaricomycetes; order Agaricales; family Physalacriaceae; genus Armillaria; species Armillaria altimontana. Next base: position 688,988 of record JAIWYR010000012.1, read on the forward strand.
TTGTCCAGCCAAGGCGACAGCATCATTCTACCGCCTCCCACTGAGCAAGAACTCAAACGACGCCTGCAGCCTTATATAATAGACTCCGATGACGAGATGACTCCCCTTCTCATAGACGACGAAGCATACCTCAACAGCGCCCCACCTATCTTACCACAGTATTCAGAAACTGAAAAGCCTCAGGACCTCCCTGCGATGGGCGTCATGCAGCGCGTTATCGCGTCTTTCACGATGTATGCCGAGTTGAGAGATGAGACCCATTACGAGCGGGCGTTCTCGCGACAACAACTTGAGTGGACGTACGTAGGTGGACTCCTCACCGCGATGGCTGCGTAAGTCTCCCTTCCTACACCCTTCGTGCGTCCATACTGACACTGCTTCCTATAGTGTCGACACCGCTGTCTTCTCGATCTCTCCGGACACTCTTTTCGCCATCAGTCCCATCGCCCGTTCCTTTGTCGCCTTGTCTTCCACAGCCTGTGGCCTCGGCATTTTCTGTGATGTTTGGTTTATCTTCCGCTATAACTTTATATCACTCGATACTGCTCGCGTGCGGTCCAGAGATATGTTTGGCTCGTATTTCTTCTTCTCGTTGCAGGCGAGGGTGCCTATCATATGTATGTTGATGTCGGGGATGTCATTGATGGCGTTCTTGGGCGTAGTTGCGTGGTCAGTATGGCCGACAGGCTTGCTGGTCATGTGCTTTTTGGTCGGAGTGTTGATGACATTACAATTCTTGGTATTCGGAGCCTGGTGGTTCGTTGGGAAGGTAACGTGTGCGGTGAAGAAAGTTGGGAATGCAATAAAATGGGTTGTTGGAAGGGGTAGCAGAGAAGGGACATCAAATTCCGCGTAGAGCTCTTTGGAGCTGGGCTTCTGTATTGTACCGGTGTAAGTGTTGTCTGTATCTATATTTTAAATTTATTTTAAACACTGAAATAGCCGACGGGTTTGATGGGATGGCGGACGAGCGCTGCCCATTTTCCTACTCGCTGCGGGCGATCAGTGTCTCAGCACGGATGCTATACTTAGTATAGCCCCATGGAACGATCGGTGTATTCTGAGCCCTGTCGTCATTTGTACGCAAAGCATATCACCAACCTGGAGCCCTTACGAAGCTAATTCACTGACCTACATCAAGATAAACGGCGTCCACTGTAGCTTCATCATATTACCGCTATAAGAGTCATGTCTTCCGGTCCAAAGCTCAGTACTTCGATCGATGTGATTCTTGTCCTGTTAACCGTTTACGAATAGGTCACTGGGGGGACGGGATTCATCGGTTTTCATATTTGACGCATTTACTGGATAATGGGTACTCTGTTATCGTGATTGTCAAGCCCTCCAATTATAGGGCTAATAACTGTTCTATTACAGTGTTACCCGGAGTGGCAAAGTTGAGCTATTGAGGAAGGCCTTGTCCGTCAACCATAATAGCGATAAATTTGAAATCGTCGAATTTTCTGACATATCTTCGGGCGATTACAGTCAGCATCTGAGGGGCGAGTACAATGCATTGGTTGTTGAATTATTTGCTGCACTAGGAGTCAGGGCAATTACACATGCTGTGGCTCCCCTCTCCGGGCGAACTGACCCAGAAACGGCTTTCATGGTGGGCTATTCGGCTCCTGTACGCGCAGGCATGCAGACTGACAGAAATGCGTAACATATCAAAACACTGTCGAGGGTTCTTTTCATGTTCTACGTGAGGCCATTAAGGCCAAGGTCCCTAGAATTCTTTCTCTACATTTCCCTTCCCGCAAGGGCCATTTGGTGTAGATGGTAAGCCTGTTTCCGGGTCCTCGTACAAATTACCTCACTAAGGACGCGTATCACAGACTGGAACCCCATTACTAAGGAAGCCGCGATAGCGGCAGTAGCGCCGTTCCCTATATATCAAGCTGCAAAGAAAGAAGCTGATATCGCGGTCCTCGAATTTGCGGAGAGTTATCCTGAAATTGGTGTCACACTACGTGAGGCTGATTTTTTTGCAGCACCGAGTGAAACTGACTCAAGACTGCAAAAGTGGGTCCTTCTCACAACTATGGGCCTTTTGCTCCAGGATTCGAGCATCTCATAGCAGAGCCCAGTGTCGAATTGTTGTCCACCAACAGATACATATATGTGCTTCTTAATCCTGCGAGTTTCCCGAAGGCTCCGAGCGCAGTGGATGTACGAGATGTCGCGAGGCTGCACATTCTCGCGTTGCAATCGCGCCCTACGGCTGAAGTTAAATGAAAAAGGTTCGAAATGGTTTCACCGTATGAGTCTTTGTTCCAGGAAGCCATTGCCATCATTGGGAGGGAGCGGACAGAGCTCAAGGATCACCTGGCAGATGCTGCTCGTGTACCTGTATATCCTTCGGATACACTTCCGGTCAACTGGGACGAGATAGAGAATGTTTTAGGCTTGAAGCAGGATTCATTTGTTCCCTGGAAGAAGACGGTTTTAGACGCTGTTGACAGCCTCGTTCGCATTGAAAATATGTGGAAAGAGAGTCTGCTTCAACCAGCCGCTCAGGAAAAAATGCTCCGCGGGCTTGATGATATAAGGCTGTTATGATTGAAATGACGTTTAGAGCGCTGGTACTGGACCGTAATAAAGGTCTGTCGAGAACTTTGAATCTACCGGAAGCTTTGAGGGATCGCGTAATACTAATAGTCGTTGGCTGCTGGGAAGGAGGACGCGCTGAAGATGAGACAGTTAATAGGCATCGGTGATGGTACCAGGTATACCCAGAAAGAAATCATTCTCTATTTTACCTGCCTCCTAGGAAGATCCCGACGGTTGGTTCTTGAATCATCGTCCACTGACTCAATTACCGCTAGTAGACTGGGGCTGCGCGAATGAATACTTGCTTGTACCGCCATGTTTTTCGGGCATAACAAGCTCGAGTTCAATTATGTTCGCTATACAGAGAGGATGAAGCCCCCAATGGTGTCGACTCTCAGGTCGACGTCGTGGTAAAAAATCAAACCACATGAGTTTGATGTCACGTGATAGTGCTCTCAATAGTTCGTGCCACGGTCCACCTTGAACCTTCTATCGTTCAACCAACTGCAGGGTCCAGCCACCTCCTACTACCAGTCAGAAATGGAGCTGTGAATACCTTGGATTAGTCCAGGTAAGTACTTAATAACTTGTTCTCGAGCGGGCGGCAGAAGTGTACTTTCTTTTTAGTGCGTTTGTCTTGTCGGAATCCGAGATAAATCAGGTCTAATCGATTGTTAAACATCTGACAATTCGTGCGGTCTAATTTTAAGCCTGCCTTAAGCTACTATGGCTTCCCTGAGAAATGCACGATTGGGTTCTTGTTTTTTGCAGCTTCGATGCGCGAAAGATTTCAACCTCATCAATGGAATTTGCCCTCATTATGATATCTTTTACACTTTCTGAAACTTTGCTCTGACTGTCTCCTGTGAGTCAATTGTCATTTCGGGTTTCCGAGCCATACTTATACTAGCTTCGAAGTCGAATTTCCAGCTCGTTTATTTTCCCAGACTTACGTTGCTGGCACCCTTCGAAAACAGAAACTTAATCGAGGTCTGAAGACTCGTTGGAATAAGTGACAGACTTGTCAAGGTTCTCTTGGACAAGAACTCGAAAACCAGGGTTACCATTCGATTTCCGCCTTTTTTCGAAAGACAAACCTCGCTTCATACAACGGAATGGAACGTTGTTCCAAATTGGAGACTTACGGCGACGACAATCAATTTCATTTCGTACTGTAAACGGACGTTGAAAACATTTTGCCAGTCAGACACAAATAGCTGATATCCGCCTGTCAATCCAGGACCGGGGTCTGGAAGGAGATTCCTTATATACGCACATCTCACCTTTGTTTTCTAGCCACAACAAGTTCAACAAATACATCTGTAACTCGCAACGCAGCAACGACGTTGCGTGTTACTGCCTCACAGATGATTTCTCCTTATAGACCTATGGCAATCATACACCCTCAGTCAGGTTTTACCAGTAAACCTCACGCCTGCCGCATGAGGCCATGTTTCGCTAGACGTCATGACCTACTAAGGCACTACAAGGTGCACTTGACTGGCGACGCTCGAGCGAAGAGTAAGCAAATATCTTTCTGTTTATACTCTATATGCTAATTCTCGACTGGAAATAGACTTTTTTTTTTGTTTTTTTTGGTGGAGGCTATTGCAGAGGCGGTCCGGCGACATAGTCGCTTCCAACGTGCAGCCATTGGGTCGCCAGGATTTTAAACCAGGCAATTTGTTAGTAGACAATAAATTTGGGAATGATATTTGATTTTTACCACGAGGAAATGCGTTACGCACTGGTGAGTGTGGGACTCGGAACTTGTAAGAATTTTGCCGGGGGTCTCTTCCTTCTTCCGCACCATCCCCATACTTACCTCGTGCTACCCCTGGCTTCTTACTCCATACCCACTAAAACCCCGTCTAACTCAGTCCAGTCCTTTGGGAGTCGAGGTTCATTTTCGATCATGCCCGACCATGTCCCTAAGACCAGATCTTTCTGGAGAGCTTTTTTACCGAACCGATTGCGTGTCATCAAGCAGTCGAGTTCTAGTCTTTTGTTGACTTTGTTACGCCATCTGTTTTGTATTTGAGTCGGTGAGAATGGTTCATTTTCTTTTTGTATAACGCGTTCGCATCTTGCATTCCAGATCACTTGAGCTGATGTGGACATGATTATGCGGTAAAAGCGTTCCTTCCCGCTGTCTTGTGATCCTTTATCCGATTTGAACATAGGTACCGAGCACGAGAGAATCTTGGCCATTGATGTAGGGAGCCATGGGATACCGCGTTTCTCGAATATTGATTTGGTCAAGTCCCAAACCTCTTTCTGGCCGGGGGACTTACACGATGTCATGATATGATCCATATTTTCTAGTGTATCGTTGCAGTGTTTGCAGTGCCCGCGATTGTGGTACTCTGGTCCAAAATGCAGCCATTTCGAGCCTATTCTGTAGGCATCGTGCATTGTCATCCATAGAAGGTAGGTCGTGTTACGATCAATATCTCGATGTTTCAATGACTTCCAACAACGGATAACGCCCGTCTCATTAATAAACACCTCTAATGACAGGTCAGAGATTATCAATAAATCCCTCTGCTCTGCCAGGACATGCGATAGTGCGGTGTCCGGTTACCGGTGTCTTGAGCATTCCGAATACGGGTTGCTCCTTTTGGTACGCATTTGGGCTGATTCGGTGTGCTGTGGTGCGCCGATGTTTGGCAGCTTTTGGGTGAATGGGATTTTCTTTGTACTAGCTGGATATCGGCTCGGGTTCAAATAGCTCAAGAATGTATACTATACTATACTGCAATGCTAATACAACAACATGGGTAGTGTATGGGAAATCAGGATGAAATTTTTTGAGAAAAAAGAAACATGAAATATGGGAGAGCGGCGACAGCGGCATTGGGGGGGAGATAGCCAGCATTGTTTGCTCCAGCACCCTCAGAAATGGGTTGGGATATAGAAATAACGGTGTTGAGTGGGATAGTCGTCAAGCGAGAGTGGGTGTTTTCTGGCAGGGGGAGAAATGTCAACGATGATGGTGCCAGCATCGAGAAAATAGCCAGAACCATTATTTAATAATATTTCCACCACCTTATAAAGCTGGGGTGTACTGAATACGATGGCAAGAGGGAGAGTTGTGAATCGAAGAGACATTGGTAGAGTGAAAATGGCGTGGACATCACACGAGACAGCGAGCTCGTAAAATGCCTTTGATCGCTGTCCGGATATTCGGTCCGACATTTCCGAGTCCTATTCCTCAGCGACCACGACGCTCCTACACTCGTTCCTGACATCTACATCCTAGGGAAACAATTTTCTATGGTTTATTAGATGTTGAAATTATGTCATGAATTTTTGTGCATCAAATAGAGCATGTATACGTCCAATATTGGCAGATTACCACCTTTTCGTCTGACCTGAACTCGTCTTTAGGTTACTATCCCTTCACGTTTGTGCCAGTAGTGTCTAAAAAAATCCCCAATATATATTTTCGGACTATAATATGATATACTATATATTTCCGGATGATCCGAGGCCTCTGTAAGTGTTTCAATGAGTATTGGTCAGATGAATTTCAACATTCGCAGAGTCATTCGAAAGTGCAGTAAACCATAGTTCAACGACATACATTGCTTTAAGGGCCGTGTATTGCTACTTTGGAAAATTGCTTCAGCAAAGATAAAATGCTATATGCAGTACAAAAAATACCTTTTCGCCAACCCCTCGCACCTCTGCAGACTTTGTTCAAGTAACTGTTAAATACTCTCGCTGCATATCTACGGCTCTTGATCTGAAACTCGGCATTCACAGCTATAAATTGATATATATCATGTAATCAGTATCCTTTTAAGAGTAGAGATGAAGGCCGATGATTTTCGGAGTCTTGAAGAAACACCTTGAGAGTAATATTCAAGTTTAGTATATGTTTTCGTCACCGTGCAGCCTCCTGAAAGCTTCGATCAGTGGCTGTGTTGTCAGGCACGTAACCCGTTCCTTACGTCGTCGTCCAACACCCTCGTACCAGTGTCTCTAAGCTCCAGCTCTCAACACCGAGACAAGTTACAATGCAAGTACATTCATTTCATTCTCCAATCCTGCTGTCCTTTCAAGCTCACCCATACTACAGACCCCACCAGGCCAAGGAGGTGTTTCTGCAACAACAACCCCGACTGCAGCTGGCATAGTATCTATTCCCTTATTTTTATGATTGATACGATAGCACTGTCCCAGTCCCGATTCTTTATCTGACCCCTCCATCGTCACAAATAACGACCTGCTACCATATTCGGATCGGCCCGTGGTTCCTGAACCTATCAGAAACAACCATCTTATCTCTTGTTCGGTCCAGGATATAATCAGCATTGAGGTGGGAACAAGCACCCTATTTTAGAAGCCGCTCACACCCGCCTGTTCATCGCCGAACATGGCCGCTTTGCGAGCCCTGGGACATGAAAGGGTTTTATTAATAAAAACAACACCTCTCGTGTCAGGACTTTATTAATGATTTGGGCCTTATGGCCTGCTTCCAAAGGGTGGGCTCCTTCGGTTTGAAGCCAAAGATTACCTCTGCTCCTTGTTGAGCCAGTTTTACGTTTTCCTCTGTTGACTTACGGCGTTTCAGGTCCTTGTTGCTACGCTCTCTTAACGCTTTGTATGCTCGGCTCTGGGTCATGCAGGTGAGTTTGGCGCCAGAGAGTCTGAGGGATGGATTTATTTCTATATTTATAGGATCTGCTCGATCTTTCTGAGCCCCTTCCTTTGCTAGGCGGTCAGCTCTCCCGTTTCTGCGATGCTCACTGTGTTTCTTTACCCACTTTATTGTAGATATTTGCTTCCTTCCTCGAAAGCTCGCTACCGTTGCTTGGATGATATCTTTGTCGGGGACCCCGATGTATCCGTTGTCCTCCATGGTTCTCAGGGAGGTTATGAGGTGTTTAAGAACGTGTTTAGAGTTCGTCTCGTTATGAAGACTGGCTCTAGTGTCTATGTTGTCAGCTAGAATTTTAGCTGCTAACGTTTCATTAGCTTGCTCTGAATGCAGAAGGTGACCCGGGAATCTAATTGCCCTTTCGAACCCATCCTCGCCGTCTACAAGAATACCTGCTCCTGCTCTTATTCCTTCTGTTTCCTCCTCATAGGAGAAGCCAGATGTGTTCGCCTTTATAATACTACCTGGCGGTGTGACTCTTAGATCCGGTAGAGTGTTGCAAACTTTGCCCTCGGTGAATATACAGAACGAATCCGCGATTGAGCCGTGGACTGAAACTCGTCTATCAAATTCGATACCTTCATTTTCTGGGGCTGGGGCGTCTTCATAATCTTCTGGGAGCATGAAGCGAGGGTCCCATTTCCTTGGTAGGGTGTCAAGTAAGTCTTTTGCTCGTAACATGCATTCGTTGGGGTTTCTACAGCCTCTGTTTTCTAACATCGCCTCACAGATGTAACACTCGCAACCATTGGTCCGGGTTGTATAGTCATGGTTGGGGTCCTCCAGTAGTTGGGATATTTCTTCTGCTTCCCCTACCATTCGTAAGTTGTGATTCTCCCTTAGGCATATGCTAGCTGATGAGCGAGTCAGTAGACGTATTCTGGGATTTGCTTCTGAGTGGTACCAGATTGGGCGGCTTCTTAGGATCTCTCTGGAAAAAGCAATTCCCTCGACTCTGACACCTGTCTCCTTCGCGATGTTTAGGATTCTCTGGAGGTCTGGTGGGAGTAAAGACTTTTTGGTGTTGAAGGATTGTAAGAAGATGTTGGATTTCACATCTCTGCAGATGTTCCTTTCTGATTTAATGCCTTGGTGACTGATTATATCATGGGCAAAGTACGTCCATGTTGGTTACGAGTCCGAGTTTACGAGGATTCGTTCTTTTGTGCTACATTTTGAACCCGGACCCTGCATTTTAAGTTTTACCTTAGAATTCAACACGACCAAATAAAGGCCCTTTTATAGACAGTTGCTTTTAGAATGTTAATAGTGCTAAGTAAATTGGCGGGCAGCTACTTTTTTCTTACTTATTGTATGGAAGATTTATCAAAGAATGTATCCCACTAAAACTTGGGACCTCGGAGGGTGAGAATAGACCACAGGGTGAATGTCGAGCATCCTTTTGACTCGCCGCGGCCCGATCAACCGAGCACTGATTGAGTGGCTGTGCCACTACTTCTCGTGGTCTTTTACCACCACCTCCTACCGCCGTGATGCCCATCTGCTCCCAGAACGGCCTCCTGGTTGGCGTAAAAAGGTATGTTATTATTATTTCGATGTTTAATTTTCTTTTTAGGTACATTTTACACATCCGGCGGCCCCAAGAGCCTCGGATGGCGACTATTCTGCCCCCAAACCCCGCACATAAGCCCTCAGACGAGGCCATACTTTTTGTAGCCCCAGAAAACGAACAATACGGCGTCTGTATTTGACGACGACGCCTGCAAATACCGCCAATACACCCCACGTCCCCAATCCAACCCACCCCAGCACCCACCATACAAACATCAAGGCCAATCGCCTCCACACACTGATAGAGGGCATATGAATGACCAATGATGAATCGGTGGATCGACAATCGGCCGTCATCTGAAAGTAGGGGCACGGTCAATCAGAAAGAGCCATGACCATGATGACGACGACGACGAGGGCAATGACGAGACAACTGAAGGATCTCTAAGACGATGCATGGCCATGGTGGAGAACTGGGGAGATGGTCGAGGATCCAGGAGTGCGGGATAGTGCGGGAAATGGCTGGAAAGATCGAGCGGGATGGCAGGAGGAGGCTCGGGACCCCGATGGCTGACGACGACGACGGTGAGCGCGCCCTTTTGGGCATTGATTAACGAATGGATGGCGCACTGGACATGCCAAGAACTGTGGCTATGCGACCACCCTGGCGCGTGCCGCTGCCCACCCACCCCTGTCTAACATCAAGCTGCCCCGCGCCAACTAGCTTGCCTACACACCTCAGATTCTCGCATCTCCCATTCTTTGAGTGAAGGATTGTGAATCTGAAGTTTGTTTTCTTTCCTGATGCTGCCGTCGCCGTCCGCCCACTCCCTATCCCAACCTCCCCCTTTCGCACCCCATGGGCCATATCGCCCCCTACAGCGGGGCCGTCATGACCAGGACCTCACCACCCCTGTTTATTGCAACGGGGAATGCAGTGGTGAGGTTTATTCCTCCCTCTGACCCCGCCATCGCCATTAAACCGCAGTCGACTCCGCCGTACGGCCATCTTCCGCACCCCACTAGCCGAGTAGCACCTACGCCACCCCGCGGCCTCGCATTTTGACGGCTACGGTGCCAAGGTCATCGACGACGCTATGCCCATGGCTATCTGTACCCTCAAGACCCCACCGTACCCCGGCCAATGGCGGGCTTTTTCAAAACATAATATTCTTCATTTTTTTAACGAAGCTATACTAACCTTTATTTATGTATGTTTCATGGCCTCTTAGTGTAGTTGTTACATCGTGTCATGTTGTTTATGTATCATGAGGAACTTGGTGTCCAATTATCATTGGGTGTCCTTATTTTTATTTATTTAATTGGCCGTTGACGTCTTCGAATAAAACTTCATCCAAAGGAACAGGGGTAGTGTGGGGGTGAGCACAGGGCAGGCGAGGTCAGGTAGAGAGAACGGGAGCGGGAAGGCTGAGTGATGACATCGATGACGCCTAATGATGGCGACAACGGTGACACTTTTTCGGGTGTCAATTCACCACCAAAAAACACGCTAGGTGCCACCAATTTTACAGTGATCTATGCCTTGAAGCCCTTGCCCGTTGCCACCAACACCATCGGGATCTACCACCTGCCCCAGACTCACTGAGAGCGCCGTCTTGGGCATCCCCGGAGCCCGATTTTTGACATATTCCCCATCAATATCAATGACCAGTTTAAATCATCATTCTACTTAACTCTTTCACCGGTACCCTTTCCAGTGTTTCCACGCAAGATGCTATAGCTGTAGAAGGATAGTCAGTTGGGGGTAAACTAACGTGGGTCTCAATTACAGCTAAAATCAAGCTTAATATACCTTGCAATAGTGCACGAATGTTATGCACTGCAGCCATAAAAAAGAAAACATCTATCCTCATTCCTGTGCTGCCGGTCACTGACTGCTGGACTTCAAAGTTCGGACTCGTACCTGCCGTGCTCGCAACGGCCCACTTCGGCTAAGTTGCTCTACCGATAGGAATTCTTTAATCCACATAGTTTCTATTGCTTGACTGGAAATAGACTTGTTTACTGCCCATTCTCTTGGTGCACTCTAGCGACTTCCAACGTAGCAACGTCAAGTCGCATATCAAAACCGAGCAGTAAGTCCTCTCTAATCACTTCGACAAAAGTAGCATGCTCACAAGAGTCGGCGTTATCTTAGCCGGCGTCACAAGCATCTAGTGTGCTTGGAATACACAAATTTCTGGGTCGCCATGGACTTGACAGCGCTGGCTGAACAAGACACCGCCGTTCACGGCGCCATTCCTCCGCCTTAGAGGCAACAAAGGGAACACTACCTAACCATTGGATCCCAAAGCGTCAGTAATACGGTGGCTTTCCTCGCGGCATCTGACTCCAGCCCTTTCCCCCACCTGCGAGATGCGGTTCATTCACCACCGTTTCGCTGTAGACGATACGAAGCACAATAGCCTCGCGAGCTCCCACTCACTCCCTCCCTGCCTGCCTTTAAGGCATCTTCTGGAAATATCTAAGTTGACCGACGTCAATTTCATTGTTTCTCAAGCCGCGCTTCAACCCCTTGTCATCTACCCTCGCTCTCGGAAGTCCTCAGGGAATTAGGCTATCGCCCCATTGACAGTCAACCACATCCCGAGTGTCACCGTCGACGTACCATCAACAGAACCTTCCTTCACCCAGGGCCGATCCCCCCTACAGATTCCTTCAGTGGATTATCACCAGCCCCTCACCCTCGGTCCCCACCTCCCGAAATTACAAGGGCAATTTTAATGGCAATAACGTTGTCACCCGTCACTCTGACTCCGTGGTTTGGCCGACACCTCAGTCGTCAAGGACTGAGAAAAGGGTCACAAGTGATTACTGTCGAGCAGGCGGTTTAAAGTGGTCGCTACCCCTGGAGTTCAGGTGAAGACTAATAATTGCCAGACGAGCGGAGGCCTCTCATATACCACCGGTTGGTCCTTTTTCTTTTTCCTTTTACTGCTCTCAAGTCTTGTTGCTATCTTGTCCCTGTCGCATGCTACTGCTGCTACTAGTGATTCCCTTTTCGTTCGTGGCATTGCAATCCAGGTGCTGTTTTTGTGTCTCTAGATTAACTTAACTCTATATCTCAGTTCCGCTTTCTTATAAACTCGACAATAGTTCCTCCAGAGCTCCACAGAGACTCTGGATCTCCGCCAATGCGAGCACATGCTCGGCAATGGTGAGAAATACACAGCTGCAGTCACTGGTACTGTGCTGTTCTTCTTTCACGGTGTAGCACTCTACAATAGAGAACGTCCTAGGCCAGCTTAAGAAACTTCAAGTTGCGCGAAGTCAAAATGGCAGACGGTCCCATGAAGTAGAGATCAAAATGGCGAACAGTATTATACCCTCGCGCAGACTTGGTAAGCGGAGCGGTGAGATATCAGAGTCATATATAATTTGCGTGTAAACTAGATTCGAAAGCTAAATCGTCACAGATATCGTACTTGTAACCCATGCTCGTTTCTGAGATCTTCCCCTAGGAATAATAATAATCCATTTACATCTTATCCGGTAGTTCTGCGTGGTGCACCGAAGAATCGGATACTTTCTCATCGTCAGTTTTAATACCGGCAGCCTGCACAAACTGATCTGTTACGTCGTCTCCGTCGAAAATAACGGCGGTCTCCTCGAGGGTTAGACCCTTGGTCTCGACGACATCTGTACAATGTGTCAGATCCGACGATCATTCATGGGTCAGAGCGAAGCGCTCACAGAAGTAAAGGAAAACACATTCGAATGCAATCCAACACACGTAGACGATCTGTAAACCCTGTAAACCGTGGAAGAAGGCCGAATGTCATGATCACGCACATAGTACTTCCAGCCGATGTTGCCTTAAGAAAGATATCGGTGAGCACAAGAATGTGGTAGAAACATGGAAGCACGTACCCAATGCAACTGGGTTTACGTACTGATTGAAAATCAGAGCCACTGAGATCGTGAAGTTGAACACGTTGAAGCCCTTGGCGCGGATCGGGTAAGGAAGAATTTCGACGGTGTAGGCTACGATCAAGGGCGTGAATGCAAGACTAAATGGCAAATGAGAAGTTGTAGTGTCAAGGTGATTGGTAGAGACATTACTTACTCGTAGGCTGCATAGAATAAGAAAATGAAAGCAATCAGGGCATCCGCAGCAGCTTTAGTTCCTTTCTCGGTATGCACAGCGAAGCATATCATTTGAGCACTGAAAAAGATAAACATGCCCACTGCGGACAACATGAATAGCAGCCGTCGGCCGAGCTTGTCGACCAAACTTGAAGCGAGTAATGCCCATGCTAAGTTCCAGATTTGGAGGATACCGTTAATCAAGAGCTGAAAAGAAGACGAGTATCTGCGCCTGTTCCTAAGCATATAGTGAACATGGCTACTTACTTGGGTGTTTGGATCCTTGATGTCAATGTCGGTCAGGATCTGATTCAAGTAGTACGACGCCAAGCCGTTGCCGGACCACTGGGAGAAGAATGCAATGGCGACGATAATTCTCATACGTCTGCGATTTCCGGGGGTGGAAACCAAAGACTTCCATCCCACGTTGGCGGCCACTAAAAAAAGACTCGATGATGAGGTGACATGAAGTAACCGAATATGCGAGAACGCACCGGTGCGGTCCAATTCAATGGCAGCCCTGATTTCCTCGAACTCATGCTTCACCAATGGGTCCTCGCTACAGTTTAGTCATAAAATATCGATGCCCCAGGAATATTGTTACACATACGCGTTTCCGTCGGCATGATAATAAGCCAAGACCTTTAATGCCTGTTCTTCACGGCCCTTGCTGACGAGCCAACGCGGAGACTCCGGAACGAACCAAATGAGGGCAACCTGGATTACAGAAGGGAGGGCTTGAACAGCTGACGGAATTCTCCATGCCCAGGTGTTGTGGATTTTGAAAGTACCGAAGGTTGTCCAGGCAGCACTACGGGAACACCATAAACGGGAAAGACATCTGAATAAAAACTTTGCTTACATGATAGATCCAAGATACCAGAGGGAGTTATATGTCGACGTGAGAGGTCCACGATAGGAAGGATATGATATCTCAGTGACCAGCATGGGGGCCGCATTTGCTATTCAAGCCTAAGTCACTTCATTTTTTGTGGCATGACAAGCGTACCAGCAAAGGTCAAGCCAAAACCAATCAAGAATCTAGAAAGGTCTTCAAAAACTTCGATCTACGCAAAGATAATATGGACATACCGAGCACCGATAAACATCCCGACGGACTGAGAAGCCGTCTGAATAGCTGTGGCCCCAATCATGATTATAGCACCCAAAAGAATAGTAGGTCTCCGTCCGATGCCATCTGAGGCATATGGGGCAAAGGGGTATGCGGCAAGACTCCCAATATTCTGTAGAGGTGGAACTATTAAACAATATTCGAAAGCAATGCAGACCTTTTTTCGCACCTGAATTGCGTTCAGAAGGCCGAGCTTCCCACCATGTGGCTTGTGAAAATACTCAGACCATTGGGTGAGTGACTGCAGTCCATTCATCATACTTCCATCGTATCCGTTCGTAGAAGACGTGATGAGCCTGGCCCGGTAAACGTCGGTCATCGAAATACCAAACCTAAAGGGAAGGCTTACAGTAAACAAATCCAGAAGTTGAGTAGAATGAGTCTTTCGATATGAATGAATCTGTGAGCTCGAGGTCGAATGGATAATAACACAGTCGTACCTTCGGTTGTTATACCATTTCCTGTTGGGGTCAATAAGGTGGCTGTAACCCAGCGACCCAGTGTTCGCAACAGCACCTCCAGCCATTGCTCCGTAACCAAGTTGAAAGTATCACTGGAAGTTCGCTTAGAAGCGTCATCCAGGTTTTATAGCACAGACGGGGAGCTCCGTCCTACAGGCGGTGGCAGCTGACCGCAGAAGTTTCTCCCAAGGTACGCCGTAACTTGAACAATTGAGTCTAGTACGGAGGGTGGTACATTTTAGTATTGGCTCCGGCCCGGAAGACGATGAGGTAGATGTTCTACTTACTCCAGAGGTCGCGCGTTACCTTTGCTAGACGGTCCGTGGAACGTGCTATATGTTTTTTTTTTCGAAGATTTGCCGTCTTGACTGCGATGTGGAGCCTGTGTCTCCTGGAGCTTCTGCTAGAAAAGAGTACAGGCTGCACGAGGACTCTTTCAGACTGTGCCATCGAGACTGCACGTTGATGTTGAAGTGAGCCTGAACTCTGGACCCCATGATGCTCTGCAATCACCATTCACAGACTATCAAGGTATCAGTGGGAGACTCCCGCTTAAAACACTCCGAACTTCCTCCGCGTCAAAGATGACCCGCTAGCCGTGATAGCCGGTGATTTTGTGGTTCGTCCAATTGATTCCCCCAATACGTTCTTGGTCTCAAGACCCGAAGAGATATGGAGAGGTATGTATCCATAGAAGTTCTCGGGACAAGTAAGATTTGGTGGTGTACTTGAAGCGAGGACTTGAGAATAATCGATCAAAATTGAATGATTGACACCCCGCTCGAGCTGATCTCGTCTCAGCGCTCAGTGTTGGGAACTGACCGGCAGACTTCCAGGTAAGGAACACGGACCATAGAAAGATGCTTTAAGTTGGTATGATCCGGCACATTCTGTACTGATACTCTATTGTGGTACATGAGGGACGGTCGGTGGTATAGCAAACGGGAAAAAATCCATAGCAAGACGTAGCTTAAACCAAGAAACCAAGGTGAAAGGTATATTTATCTTCTAAACTGTCGAAATTTTGATGACCTCGCCGTTCGAGGAATGTGTCGACGTGGCTTCCTGTACTTTACGGTGTTCCATTTCTGTGACGCGTGATGAGTTGTGTCTCAAGGGGTCTCATATGAAGCGTACCGTATTCATCAGGATGCTCCGCATGCGTATAGATTTGAGTAGTAATTTGAATGCCACTTGAAGTCAATGAACGGATCAGAATCATATGTTCGCAGTGAGAAGAAGAATACACGCACACTCCAGCACCCGTAGGCTTGCTCCCACTGACGCTCTCCGATGTCACCTCGCCTCTTTCCTCGTGATACACATTGATACCGGTGGAACGAGCGACCTTGATGAGCAGACCTGAAATACTGTCATAATCACCGCACTCAAGGGAAACTGAACTCTACTCACGAGACATCGACATCTCGATTTGCAGCTTGACGATGTACACCACCGGGTGGAACTAAGTATAACAGTCCCATTCATTCCGGCAACTGGACTCCATGTCGTGAAGCAGCTCACCTGACAGTATACGAATTGATTCCTGAGAGCGGTGACACCCAAAAGTAGGACATCCATGCCGATGGATATGACAATTATATACTGATTGAAGCTGTGGTCAAAATAGAATGAGCAATTAGGAGCGGCATCTGCAAGCACCGGAGCACATACCGCATGACTCTATCGTACTTCTTTAGGCCGTGCTGAATGAGCCGTGTCTTTACTTTGTGAATGAACAAGAGATTGAGGAACAAGTCCAAAACTGCGATGCGACTATCAGTCGCTGAGGTGGATATTGTGATGGCGCGACATACGAAGGTACACTGATTTCTCGAATCGATCATACCAATGATTCAGCTGAAGCCATTATCAGTGGGAGACATAGAACAGCGTTGTAGAATAACGCACCGAGATGTACGTAGTGTTGATTTGAAGATGGGCGGGAATCCCTGTTTCAGCATAGGTGAGGTCAAGATATTTCATACCGTAGACACCAGCGCCACTTACAAATGCAAGCCGTAGATATGGAAATCATGGTCACGATGGTCGCCACAGAAGCCTTGAGGATGAGCTAGAGACGGTTGCATTTCAGAGGAGGCTCCCAAGTCAGATTAACGTAACGTACCCTTTGCCTTGGCTGCGAGTACAGGATGCAAAGTCGATTGACGATAATCAGCATCAGGCACTGAACCTGATTTAAGGTTTAGAGGAACGCCAAGTATCAACTGCAGTAGGGACCTACTTGACAGATCCAACAGAGGATGACCGTGAGGAAGACACCAAGACCAGGAGGGAAAATCTTCGCTCTGTAGACAAATGAATTCCTCGAGTCGATATGCCATAGTATGACTTACAAATAGCCCCACGAGACGATCTGTGGAAAGGTGTTAACGGTGAATGATCTCGCATCCAGCTCATTGAGATACGTACACAAAACCAAGGTCCCTATTACAATAAAGAAATAAGTATGTCATAAATTTTTTTTAAAAACAGAAAATAAGTGACGAACGCAAGGATTTCCACCCAGATCATGATAATGTACCCGGAAAACTATGTGCGGCAAGCTGAGCATATTCCCAAGGCAAACAGCGCAAGGATCCTCACTCGTCTTGCTCTCCTTGTCTCTAGAATGGCGCACCATGTAACATTGACAGCAAATCCAAACTATGGAAAGGTTCAGACGAGTAATAAAAGGGGACAACGTAGAATGACGGACGAAAAAGCCAAAGACGATGGATCCAAGGAGCAGATCTCCCTTGGTGACCTCCAGTTCCTCGAACCTGCGAGTTGAGAGATGTTAATATAGGCTGAACATAATTGTCGATGATCAAAAAGTTAACGTACGGATACTGGGTCTTGAACCCGACATCGATGGACATGACAAAAGAGAGGAATAGCCGAGCGGTTGGGGGGAAGGCGGGGCTAAGGTCCGACTTGGATAACCACCGTGTATCTTAAGTAGACTTTCGGGAATGATCAGAACCTCCTGAGCATAACTCTTCGCTTCTCGGCAAAGGAGGTATTTGTCACGGTGAGATTTTGGTTCATATGTATACGATAAAACTTACGAGCAGTGACACTTGGGCATCGCTAGTCCCATGATACCTACGATTTGGATTTATCGACTGGGTACCAGAAGGAGGAAAACAAAAACACGACGCCCTGGGGAATTAACAGGATAAACCAATTACGGTCCATCGGATACTTGTCGGGCACCCGCGCCTGGTTGCTGGTAGGAGCGATCAGAACGATCATCTTGCGGAGCGCTTCGATCACAGCCCGCCCGCTACGCCGCGTGGAAAAATGAAAGAAAGGGGCTCTAGATGAGCTCGGGAGGAATCTAAATTCGAAAGTTTGAAATTTCTGACGACGTTAAATCACGTGAATGGATACACGTTCTTCTCTGCCGAGTTCCGGCGCTGAAATTCCCACAGGCTTACGGATGAGGCCAAGACGAGGCAGTGGGGTGTCCCGCTGCTCCCGATGCCCTGACATGTAATAAGCATGGAGACGATCTTTGATGTTTTTCTTCCGCGGGTATCAGCTCCTGAACTAACAAGTCAATTCCTTTTTCTTCTAAGAACGCCGATCCCAGGGCTAGCGGGTGACATTATTGAATCATGATACTTATCAATACCAACTACACCGGATATGTGAAACGTAGATACTGTCCTCTCACCGACATGAGGGGTCGATCGTCACTTCGAAAAGTAAGACGATTTGGGCCATATTTTCAGACCATAAGCCAGCTAGGACCGTATTTTCCAAGTCAATAAAGCAGGGGTACATAGGTATGGGATACTGCTTTTGCAGTAGCCGATATGACTCGACCTCAGAACTCGAGGAATACGGAAAATACGAGAAACATATCCACATCTCCGGTGGGCAAAGGTCAACAAACGGCTGTCGATACCTTTTCTTGAATTCTTCCGTCAGTCACGCTCAAGAAGTCCGGATCTGAACCACAAAATAAATATCCAGGGGATCTGTTGCACTGACAACAGGAATTAGACGTCAGACAGATATCCAGAGCCTAACGAAGAACATGTTCGAACTTATCCCAGAATCGAAGGATAACCTCTATGGGTAGAATGTACTGGGCAAAGGCTGATAAAGGCGGCGTTGAATTTTGAATTGAGGATCCTAGACGGGCAGAGGCAGCTAGATGTCGTACGAAGTCGACGTGCAAGGAGGCGTTTCAAACCCCTGTAATTTAAAAGACACGATAATTGCGAATAGGAAGTTAAGAGGACTCTGCTACGGGTTACGACGGCAAGACGATAAGCCAATATCGATATCATTGAGGAGATGACGGTTCCGAGTCTTTCTTCCATTGACGTAGGCGCCAGAATCCTAGTGAGGAGGATAGGAAAACTTTGGGCCCCTTCGTCAAGATGATGATTTAGTGCCAGAACGATGCAGCAACCGTTAGGTATTGTTATAAGAAAGAATGCAATTAATTGTCAAACGGTTGGTTGAAAGCTTTGTAGCTGCAATCATGGAAGATACAAATCAATTTCAAGTCATGATATCAAAATGCGAATATCCAAACAGATCTCGGTTACATTTTTGATGACCCAGATATAGGGGACGACCTGGGACGACCGACCTCGACTGTCCTCTGACTGTCCTAGAATTGTTTATTCGGAATTCTGAAGCATAAAGGTCATAGGACTAAGAGGATAACACGAGGAGATTCAGCTCACCCCCACTGAATCAGTTCCGAAAGAGAAACAGTTACCCACAAT
Source organism: Armillaria altimontana (assembly GCA_022818075.1). Classification (NCBI taxonomy): domain Eukaryota; kingdom Fungi; phylum Basidiomycota; class Agaricomycetes; order Agaricales; family Physalacriaceae; genus Armillaria; species Armillaria altimontana. The sequence continues at coordinate 708,170 of JAIWYR010000012.1, forward strand.
TTCCTAACGGACACGAAGAACACGTTAACCCGAATCAAGGTGCTAGAAAACGCTGATGACAAGTAGAAGCAGTGTTCCATTTCTGTCAGAAGATCACAAGAAGATTTCACAAGTCACCTAATGGAACCGCGTTCGCTGGATACTCATAGTCGCCGAGGTTTCGGATTCAGGCGCCACCGCCGCATCTTTCCACGAGTGTTGTAGTATATTGATGACCATGTTGGCACCTGATGGCACCCGGAAGATAAGTAATAGAGGAGAACTAGGGAGAACTTCGCTGGAGAAAGAGAAAATAAGGGAGGAAGGGTGGTGCGGAAGAGAAAAACATTCAACGAGACGCAGGCGTGAAGTTCTCGTAACACGCTGAGGGATGCGGGGACGGTGCCGGCGGCGGCTTTGGGCTCGATGCTATAAATGACTGGCCACGCTGTCGCTGGAAGCGCCCAAGCCCTTATAATCGACCTGACCGATAAATTATTTCGTATGAGTTGTCTTGGGTTTGTGGGGAAATTGAACAATCTCGGTTGTCGTCAAATTTATGCGTCATATGTTTTGTCACGCTGGGTGTCGCAGTTTCCATTTGGCCTACTTTTATTATATGAAGGTACGCGAAGCGGAGATAATGGGCCCGGGTAGCACTCAAGGAAGTTAGCACAAGGCGCGATAGGTCTGGAAAGTGCAGATGCCATCAGCTGGAAGCCTTCGGCGATGGGCTTGCCATAATAGACAGAGCAGACAGAGCAACATGGCGTGAACATGAGATGATACTGCGCTCAACGAAGTTATAGCCGTAGTTACCGGGATCTTGGAAACAGCGCAGCTGACGGACAAGAGTACGCCCACCGCCAAACGATCCACCATTCCACCGATGGCTAGACCAAAGGAGTTGCATGGAGAGTAACCAGGGTTCGGTCAATAGACGTACGTACCGTAAGCTAATTGAAAGGTGTGGACACAAGGAAGGATCATCGTGGGCCACAGAAGATCAGGTTGCTGTATAATTAGCGAATGCCGGACTTTGACCTTGAGTAATGATGCTTGGGAAAAAGACAATTCCCGTAATATTTATACATGCACTAAGAACAGTGTCTTAGAACCAATAATATGCGTCAAGGTGCCGTGCTTCAAGGTGGTTCTAGTATTTTCCGACATCGAAGTATTGAATCGATCTGAGCTCGAGCCTCCGAGTCGGAACTATGCGGGACAATCTTGAAACGTGGATATCCGCCGGTAGCGGCAGTCCGGGTAGCTCTTCAAGTGGTGCAGACAGAGACGACAGAGGACCAGAACATGAAGAGACCTTGGTCCCATGCAGAGAATAGCGACACGAGGCCCGATGGAGCACAGTTGGAGCGTCGATGACCCCGTGGCCGCAGCTGGGTTAAAATAAATATGGGAGTGATGAGAAAATGCGTCACGAGTGGGAGAAACATCCCCCTGGCATTCAGTTTTCCGTTTTCGCTTGAGCCATTCACAGTAATAGATATGAAGCGGGACGACGAGTACACGACGCGGCTACATGCGGCGAACGTGATTACTTAATACACTACGTAATTGACGCTGAATAAACAGGAAGGACAAATTTGTGGCCCCGATGGTGACAACCAAAGGCGATGCGAATACTAATTTTGAAGTCTCTTCTCCCCATCATACGGTTGTCTCCGCATTGCTGTATGTTGAGCTCGCTGCCCCCGACGGTGAGGAACTCCTTTCGTCGCCGTGACAGGTGTATGATCGGAATTGGCTGACACAGTTACAGAGGCGTTCCGGTATCTCGTCGTACCTATCATAATCTTCTTCCGAACGATCCATTTCGGTATTCGTCTCGTTTCTTATTATCGCGATACAACTGTAGAATGGAGGAGCAGCCGCGAGTTCAACCTGTAATTTCATTGAAGGCGGGCGCACAGGTACGTGACGCTGTCGAATTTCCGTGTTTTCTAGTCTGACGACCGTGACAGTCGAGGGCGAGTAAATTCGTACAGAAATTATCCAACTTTCGCAGCAGAATCCGTCTTTCAAGTGCGCGCAAGAGCAGTGTCGAGCTTGCCGTCGAGGGGCCGTACATGAGACAGTCAACTTCAATGGATGTCAGGGTGGCGAAGCCTTACATGTCCCAGCCCATGCTCGCGATGCCCAATCCATACAGCATTCAGCAGCGTCGAGGCGTCGACGAGTCTTCCTTATCATCACCCTCCAGTTCCCCTACTGGAAGCGAGCCTTGTAGTGCCCCGGTTCCACCAAAACGTGCTCGTCATTCGATATCGACAGCAGTAGTTACTGGTACGAACACAGGCGTTGTATTTACCGGCAAGGGCATCACTTTCGATGGCTTACCCAGCGAAACAACGACCAACGCCACATTGAAGCATCCTTCAGGTCTGCCTACTGACAACAGTGGAACCGTGGCAAGCGGTACTACTCTAATGGAAGCGTCGCATATACTCATATCGAAGCAAGTGACAGCATTATCACGCCCGTCATTCCATGAAACTCTCTTAAACTCCTTGCCATCCTCACCGCCCGCTCAACAGCACACTCCTTCGCGGTCGTTGGAAGCAGCACATGATTATGAACCAAACCGTAGTGTGCCCCACATATCGGACAGTATCAAATCATCCGCTCTACTGATAGAAGCCCGTAACCTGTCTGCTGAAGTGGCTACAGGCCACAACGAGAGCACCCAGTCGTTAACAGGCGAAAAAGCCCTTTCCTTTGCTAGCGCGTCGACAAAGTCGTTCCACACCCCGCCAAGCCGCTCTCATTCATTGCATGGCGATTCTTTAGCCTTTCTTCCTGCAACAGCCATTTCTGTGTCCAAGCAGAAGGTATCGCCGTCACCTCCACCATCTAGAGGTCGTAATCTGTCCAGCCTTACATCAAACTCCATACATGACACCGTAGCACCCTCACCTTCTGACGACACACCTATTGCGAAAGAGGCAGGCACCTTCAAAAGCTCCATACCTGGACCGGGTCTGCCTTCCGTTCCTTCATCATCCTCGACGACGCGGTCTGTCTTCACTGGTTCAAGGACCTTAGATGCTGCAGAATCTGTTCCTTATATTTTTCCGCCAGCGCGACAGCACGGTGCTGCGATTACCACCGAAAAGTCGCTACCAAAACTGCCCCTGGAATTGTCATATAAACCACCTTCTTCTGCGTATGGGACGACACCTACACGTCGAAGTCCTCCTTCTCTCCCAATGCCATTGCATCGATTTAGCATGACCCTTGCCGAGGGTACGGGTTCTGCGAGATTATCACCTTCACTGATCACACGACCTCCACCTATGCCTATCCTCAATTTACCGACACTGCCCCCTTCAACTCCTTCTACTAGTTCTGCTACGCTTAGCTCTAGTGCTAACAGACCTCACCAAAAGCTGAGAAGCATGCCAGCCTTGCCCAGGCAGGGCACAAATGTCGATGAAGACGATGATGAAGAAGATGAAGAAGATGAAGAAGGCGACGATACAGAGGACGGCGAGGACTTTGTTGAAGCGAGTGACGGTGGAGACGACGACGACGACGATCGGACAGCGGAAGACAGTCCCACAACAAGTGTTCGGTTAGCACTAGCTTCGCCATCACGACAACACGAGAGAGTACAAGTTCTGGCTCCATCTTTGCATCTTCCGATCGACTTGGCTCGCCTCGATCTTACATTCCTTGATGATCCACCACGTTCCCCTGATATGAAAGGGAAGGGTAAACAAAGGGAGGATTCCGACCTTGCTTCCGCCACGCCTACCGCGTCCAGGGCTAAAGGCCTTCCAACTACTCGACAGCAGCCTTTCTCCAACGACTACTTTTCTATTGCAACCCCTTCTAGTCCAGCAGCGAAGACACCCAGTACCGCCGCGTTTACACCACGCCTGGAGGACGGCATGCAGACTCCGGGATCACCGTTAGCGCGCGGTCATATGGCTGACGGTAGACCGACGATATATAAGCATGCTTCCAGGAGTATGATCAACATTGTGGGTCCGTCTTTGTGTCGCCGGGATGAGGAAAAGGAGACAAACAGGGAGAATGAAGTCGAGGTCGTACCAAGGACCACTGGGCTTGCGGGGCTTGTGGCTCGGTTACCTCCATCTCCAGGAAATACATTAGAACCTCCATCTCCGGTTCCCCATCCGCCGTTGCAGAAAGCATTAGTGGGCGATACGCCAGGCACTCTCCATCGACGACGGTCGCTTCCAACATTCAGCGCTGGTTCACCTCCTCCGCCTTATCCTTCATTTGCTCCTCATAAAGGCTTACATCTATCCTCACATCAACCGCCACCTGATTTCGATGCCCCGCATATCGTTGAAGGACGAGAAACATTGCCGGAATATTCGAATTCCATCTATCTGCGCACAGTAATGCCTCGGAAGATGGAGTTTACTCAACCAGGTGTACAGGCTAAAGATCGTAAATGGAGGAGAGTGGTCTGTGAGCTCGAAGGGACGGTATTTCGCGTATATGAGTGTCCCCGGGAGACGGCTGGGGTAAGTGCCATTGGATCGTGGTGGGAGAGGAAAGTGGGTGTAGGGGACGTCAGCATTCCCGCAACGAGCGGACCCGCGTCTACCAAGAAGGCGTCCGACGCTGTTCTGGGAGACAGAGCAGAACCGGAGTCGAAGTTGGGCGAGGTAGTCGCTGATGCGACAAGGAGTGTGGGACAGACAGACCTTCAACTTTCCTCGCCGTCACCTGTACCCAGTCAGCAAGGGCCGCAGCAAACCTTCATGCACTCGAATCAGAGCCGGTCGAAACTGGTTAATCTTCTCAAGCCGTCTAGACCGCACAGTAGATCGCGCAGCGACATACCGAATCCACCGAGATTGACTCCACCGAGTCAACCAAGGTCCTCGTTGTCGACACCGAGGCCGCGCACTCCTACGGTAGCGATATCTTCCCCCTCTGATAGTAGCCTGATGGTTTCGACGCCGTCGTCTCTGTCGTCTTCGGGATCGTCACCACGCCATCGAAGTTCGAACTCGAGGTCGCACTTCCGTACGGGTCGTACACCTGCTCCTTCGATAATGTCTGTTCCGGAGCTACCAGAGGGTGAGTTGATCAAAGCGTACACTCTGCAGAACGCGGAGAGTGGGTTGGGGAACGACTATTTAAAGAGGAAGAATGTGATACGGGTGCGAATGGAAGGCGAGCAGTTTTTATTACAAGCTATGAATGTGGCGAGTGTTGTGGAATGGATTGAGGTATGTATGGAGATGCTTTCTGGTGGCCGTTGTTAATGTGCATTCATCTGTTGTCTAGGGACTGCATTCTGCCACGAACGTTGCTCTAGATCTCGATGAACGTCCGATGCCCAGAGGTCCGCTATTCCCCAGGTATGATCTTGGTTCGTGTGTTGTGTGTTGTTGGAGCTAACCGTCTTCCTTACCTAGGAGACGTAGACGACGTGGTGTCCGTAGGACAGATACTGCTACGGCGACAGGCACACCCAATGTGCCTTCCGATGACGCACAACCGTCTGCGCAAACGACATGATGACGACGATATTCACGCAATATTACTGACGCTCATGTACGCAATATAATTCTGGACTGTCGATATGATCTATTTCCTTAGGTGGTTTCTCTTCTATTCTTCAATACACATACACTGCAGCGATTTGTATTCAAGTTCTATAACTTTACATACCCATTTCCACATCCTAATGTTGTAGCAATAGCGCAATGAATGCCATGACACGCTCTAGAGCCCTTGTACGACCGTATGTTGTCAACGGAAATTTTCTCATAAGGCATATGTGCGCGCTGGGAAAACGTCTGGATGTGAAGGGAACAATACACCATATGTATGTCCAGGATATTTTTGGATTATTTATTGTCCTTTTTTTTCACAAAGTACTGATATCACGTGCTCATCCGAAGGTTGCCGATTTTGGAAAATTGGAGGCATCAACACGACGTTCGTTATCTGCACCGCCCTTCATCGATATCCTTTGCCATTTCTCTCTGCGGTTCGGGAAACCGGTTCACTACACTTTCTTCTGCCTTTTTTTGACGGCTAGGTGACCCGCTCTCCCACAAAAATCAAGGAAAAAATAGGCAAAGTCCCTGTCTTCAGCTCGCAGCCGCTTCAGAAAAACGACATCTTGGGGACGAAAAGCTTTTGAAACCCGTCGCAATCCAATATAAAGACACACCCAGACGATTTTGAAAGCCTGAAGATGGCAGATTCGACGACGGAGATAGATTTGGACTCGGTCATCGACCGTTTGTTGGAAGGTGAGCTGGCATACCACCTCTATTTCTTCGTGCCAGGAAGGGGCAAAGGGACATGCTCTGTGGGCTGTAGAGCATATGGATCAATATGCCGTCGGTTTTGGTCCTGCTGGATGCGCTGGGCATGCTTGACGACGAGCGCATGACGGGCTGTAAGGCCGCGAAGGAGTCTCAGAATGGCGCAATTCCGGGGGCGGCGGCATTATTGAGGTCGTCTAGTGGCCTCATTGACATCCTACGAAGTCCTGGCTACGGGCGTGGTCAGGAATGCGCCTTTGTGACGGAGAATATGATATCCGCGAGATTGGGATTCGACTTCTTTCAGGGTTGCTTCTGGCCTTCGTAGTCGGGCCACTAGGGAGCATCGGTGCTTCCCTTGGCGATGGTTGCGATCCTTCAGCTGCAGCGATGCTGTTACTGGCTGTCTTGACGGCGGAATTCGTGGCCGTCGAGCAGTGGCGTCCTGGCGGATTACCGTGTTTCAAAATGCTCCTGGCCGGCACGTCTCGACATCCATTGCTTTCTTCTCTTTGTTGCGACCCAATGACCGCCAGAGTTATATGACATTTCTTTTTTTTTTTTTTTTTTCCGTGTCCTTTGATATTGCCTGTATTGTTGGCCAGACATAAATCGGCGCTGTTATTCTCGCCCGCGGAGGCCGATATTCTCTTTCTGTTCCGCTTTTGTTTTTCTGACAAAGCAATGCGCTGATGCAACATCTTATTAACAGTGCGGGGTAATCGACCGGGCAAGCCTGTACAGCTTCAGGAATACGAGATCAAGTACCTTTGTACCAAGGCCAGGGAGATTTTCATTAACCAGCCGATCCTGCTGGAGTTGGAGGCGCCGATCAAGATATGTGGTACGCAGTATCTTTGAACCTCAAGAGCCGGTACCATTCATTAATTCGGTATTATCATAGGTGATATTCATGGCCAATACTACGATCTACTCCGACTTTTCGAATATGGCGGCTTCCCCCCAGAGGCAAACTACCTATTCCTGGGCGACTACGTGGACCGGGGGAAGCAATCCCTTGAAACCATCTGTCTACTCCTCGCATACAAGATTAAATACCCAGAAAACTTCTTCATTTTACGAGGAAATCACGAGTGCGCGAGCATAAATCGGATTTATGGGTTCTATGACGAATGTGAGTCTTTCCTTTTTCCAACATTCCGATGTTATCTCGCCTCTCGCCACAAACACGAGGCTGATCGGTCTTTGCAGGTAAACGTCGATACAACATTAAACTTTGGAAAACGTTCACCGATTGTTTCAACTGCCTGCCAATCGCAGCCATCATCGACGAGAAGATTTTCACGATGCACGGTGGCCTCAGTCCTGATTTACAGTCGATGGAGCAGATACGGAGAGTAATGCGGCCTACGGATGTTCCCGATACCGGTCAGTTCTACCGTACACGTTATCGTTTCACCTGCGTCAATATACTCTCCTTAGGCCTGTTATGTGACCTTTTGTGGTCCGATCCTGACAAGGATATCACGGGGTGGTCAGAGAATGACAGAGGAGTGTCATTTACCTTTGGGCCAGATGTGGTGTCGCGGTTCCTGCAGAAGCATGATATGGATCTGATTTGTAGGGCTCATCAGGTCAATTTTTTGGTTCTGTCATCGAGAGCGCTCTAACAGTTGCGCAGGTTGTCGAGGATGGATATGAGTTCTTCGCAAAGCGCCATCTGGTGACGCTGTTCTCGGCCCCCAATTACTGCGGAGAATTTGACAACGCCGGCGCGATGATGAGTGTTGATGAAACGTTGTTATGTTCATTCCAAGTACGTCTTAGTAGGTTTGCCGGTGATGTGTTTGGCTAATGGCGGCTCAGATCTTGAAACCTGCGGAGAAGAAAGCAAAATACCCATACGGTGGAATGAACATGGGGCGGCCTGTGACGCCGCCGCGCAAGCAGAAGAAGAAGGAAGGACGAATGGGTTGAGCGACTTTCACGTTCCAGCGGACCGTGTCTTATGTCGAGGAGCATCCCGACATCCTCTCCTTTGCCGTCTCCCCTTCATCGTTGCATAATGTCGCTCGCTCCTCTACGGACTACGTAGGTGCCGTTGCTTTTCCCTGTTATAATGTGAGATTAGGGTACGCGTACAATATCATATATATTTCTTTTTTCTCTCCTTCCTCTCCTTCCTCTTTCCTTGCAGGTAAATATGGTATGCCTTGAAGGTAACTTTCAAGCAGTCTGTTCTTGCAGTACATATTCTTTTGCATCCAATCTTTCCTGTTGCTTCGACACCGTGTAAATTATCTCTACACTCAATTTCCACGATCTAACGAGCTTCTTTTCAATGTACCCTTTCCACGTAGTAGTATTAGAATGAGTCAAAAATAATTTTATCAACTTCTTAGCCAAATTAGGAAGTGTATTTGGATCTGAAATTCCAGGGGAAATGCTCGATTTAGTACACCGTGTTGTCGAAACGCGACCACCATCTGACTGTGATACCCTGCATGAAATGCTGCAAATATGCCGTGCGGAGGACGGTCAGGCATTTCAGGTATGCTGTGACCGTATCCTGTCGAGTAGAGCACTGAAGGCGATGCGTAGGTGAACGCCACTCTCCGAGACATTGAGAGGTGAGGTATACCGGCGCTCCTGGCGGTCGGCGGTTGTTGACGGTGTATACAGGGTAGGGAGTATCGAACTCTTCTTACAGCAGGAGACCGGGGTACCTCAAGAGGCTGTACTCGCGTATCTCTCCGACGGACGACGGTTGACGAATGTGAATATAAGGGAGCTTGCCGGTGCTCACGATCAGGTGCGTCGTACTGCTCTTTCTCCGCCGTTCTTCATTGAAATCAGAGGCCAGTCCATTTATGTATTCAATAAAGTCTATTTGGACTTTGATATTAATGAAGTGCTACGCGACCTCCGGGTAGAACCTGCATTCCAACCCCCAATTGAAGGTGAGTTGGGTATATACATGGAGTTTGGGTCCATTAACAAAGGGGTCATCACAGAGAGTATCGCCGCAACCCCTCCCTTCAAGGCTTCTGAATTGGCTGCTTCGTACCTCACAGCGGCTCACTCGCACCACGAGACCGTCAAGTATCTCCATGCAACCATACACCACCAACACGAAGCTGTCCAGATTGCATCGAACAGCCTGGACCTGAACGTTCTCGCTATAGTGGATACGTATGATGGTCTTTCCTCGGGATTCAAGAAGGAGCTAGACAAGCAAGCGGCGCTACTCGCAGGGTTGGAGGCGGACTTGGACATCATCAGCCGTGTGCGGATACATACGGAGTTCGTGTCGCCTGCAGTACGGAAGGCAATGGAAGCGGGTGATAAGGCTCGCACGCTGGGAGATTACGTTTCGAATGCGAAGATGAAGCAGGTGGCAGAAACGTGTGCGAGGACGCATGATGACCTTCGTTTGCGATTTGAGCAAGTGAACGAGGCAGTCAGTAAACTCAAAGACGGTACGTCGAGTGTGCGAGCAGCAGTGGCTTCGACCCAAACACTGGACGAGGCTGATGGATACCTGCGACGATCTCGAGACGTCTTTGAGAAGATTACAGACGGTGTCACGGCGTTGGAGGGTGCGTGTCTTGTTTAATATCTGTTTAAGTTATCGTCTGACTCGTGAATAGGACGTGCAATCAATGCCGATGACAGATTACAAGGTTATATTAGTTGGCTCTATTTCCCTCGAAATCGAGCTTACTCTTCTTCAGATCTCAAGCAACTGGATCTTACTCTCCGAGATCAATTGCAATATGTCGTAGATGCTAAGGTATATCTCACGCGTCTAGCCTCCGAGCAGCCTTTTAATCACTTCAAGGGCACAGAACACATTTACGCATCAGTGCATTAGTATAACACGGTCAATCAGTCTCTTGAATACCGACATGCAGCAGATACCCGCAAGTTTGCAGGCTTTATCAAACAGCTTTCGGGGTAAAAACAGCTTTTCGCATATCCAACGTTTGCACAATATGCTTTATGCATATGGTGCCACCGTTATTGAAATTGTGAGGAGGAAGGAGTTCTGTAAGTAGCTCATCTTGCTGCAACGAGACTCTTCTCATACTGCGGTAGCCAGGTTCTTCTATCAACGAGCTCAAAGCATTCTAGAAGTCATGGCGAAACTATCGTAAGTGCTAACCTTATGTCTAAAAAACAACGAATGACCCATCGATCTGGTAGCGCAAATGAACGGAAACGCCGTCAAGTATACCGTGGAGAAGTTCATGGTCAACTGCCGTTCGAAACGCGGGGCATGGATGACCCTGTACCAACTATCGATTTTTCTCCTTCCGGAAGTTCAGATGCTACCTATTCCATTGAACGGTCCGACGTTGATGGTATGGGGATATTTTTTTCCCTTGATAACTCTACTAACCACATAGTAGGCCTCCTTCGAGTCCTCGATGATCTAGAGCAAGCATCCCGCAACGGCAATGATCCCGAAGCACTTTCTGCTGTGCGGGAATGCAGAACTGGGTTGGAGAAATTGGTCTTGAAAATGGACAGCTTGGAATCTGGTTTCGACAGGATTGCTGAAAGGTCGCGTGCGTCTGTCTCTCTGAAAAGTTTTCTTGGGTTTAACATATGACTCGATGGTAGTACTCTCCGCGTCTCGGATCTCTCATTCTCGTCGAAGGTGTCAGTCAAGTGTCCGTTTCGTAACTAACAGCCTCTATACTGACCTTGTTTTTTTTTAGCCATAGAAGCTGACGAGCATGCGTACAATGAAGTGGTCGATCAACTTCGGGCTGTTCAGGAAACTAAGAACCATCAAGAGTCGCTCTTTCAGGAGGAGCGGGTCGGGCTCAGGGGAGAAATTCAACGCTTGCAATCTACACTGCAAGTCGCTGCCTCTAATGCATCCGAGGAACGCGACCGTGCCGACAGACTGGAACGTGAACTCCATCAGGCCCGAGCGCAGATTGAGAGTGAAACTAGGGCTCGTCGCATCACCGAGGAAAGGAACATAGATTTGATTAGAGACGTAGATAGCAAAGGGTCGGAGCTGGGTCGAGCATTAGCTGAGGCGACAAATCAGGCTAAAGCAGCCGAGGTTCTGCGACAGCAGCTTGCTCACACGCGGAGTGAAGCCGAAGATATCAAGACGTTGGAGGCGAGAAATTCGGAGAAACTCGCGGCATTGATTGGAGATCAAGCCACTAACTTACGTTTGCTGGAGGAAGCTCGTGCGCGCGGAGAGGATTTGGAGCATCAGATTCAAGCCGCGCGGGCGGAGAGCCAGGAGATGAACAGAGCATTGAGGGATGCTAGCCAGGAGAAGGATAGGCTCTTACGAGCCCAGGCGTCTGACCACGATCGGCTGCTGCGTGATCATATTGCAGAGGCCGATGGAGACCGTGCGGTACTCGAGCATCGTCAGGCCGAGCTGCTGCTCGAGAAGGACGGGCTTCTGAGGCAATTGAAAGATGTGAAGTCCGACCTAGAGATTGCCTATTCGGACGCTGCTGGTTTGCGCGAAGCTCTCCAACGGACGGAACACGAACTCAGGGAAGCGAGGCACGCTGAACGAATGGTTCGGGAAGATCTGAGAGCAGGTCTCGCTTCCCAATCTGACTACGAGCACCGACTAGAGACTAGTGATCGTCTAGTTGCTCAGATACTTGACGTTGCGCTAGCCTTCCGGACGGCGCATGTCAAGGCTATGGCTTCAGCTCAAGCAATGACTTCTCATCCGGGCTCGGGGTCAAAGCATTCGACTGCAGGTTTGGGCGACTCAGTTTTTTCTCCCGGACTACGGCATAACATTGTAGGACAACCAGATGAACCGTCACCCATCGATCCTTCGGATCCTGCGGCGGCTTTGGAAGCGCTGCGAGCATTTGATCATGACCATTTTCTGGAAGCCATAACGAAGGTCGGTTCGACGATTCGGAAATGGCAGAAGCAGTGTAAAGAGTACAGAGAGCGTGCGAAGGGGAGGATATCTTTCAGAAACTTCGCAAAAGGAGACCTTGCTCTCTTTCTCCCAACGAGAAACTCGATATCTAAACCTTGGGCTGCATTCAACGGTCAGCCTTCTTCCCTCTCTGATGCTCCATCGGACCCTGATGTCTCTCCGACAGTGTTCTTTCCGCACTACTTCCTTCAAGCTTACGGACATCTTGCTGAGCAATTGAAAACAAGAGAATGGATTGTTGCACGTATTACCTCCATCACCGAACGCGTCGTCGATCATAATGTCAGCCTATTCCAGATGACAAATAACATGACCACTGATTGTTTTTCTACAGGACCCGACCAGTAATCCATATGGTCTGAGTGACGGCGTCAAGTACTACATGTTGCAGGTCGAGGACTGGACACAACCTGCTCAACAGAATCGTCGTCGTTCCTCCGCTGCGAAGTCAACGAAAGAGCCTGGCAGTCCTCAACAGCCCACAGCCCTCACTAATGGCACATTACCACCAGCACCGCCTGAAGCCGAAGTCGAAGACACCTTTCAAGTGACACATCCTCCGACGTCGCGTCTCTTTCCCTTACGCACCCGTGCTAACTCTTCTCCGTCCACGCGACCCTCGTCTCTTTCGCGTCTTCTTGCTCAAGCTTCTCAGGATCCGCGGCCCGAAGAAACGCCATCACCACCATCACCGCCACCACCTCCGCCACCAGTTCGTACACCTTCACCAGTGGCTCAATCTCCCCAATCTCCTATTCCTCTTCCCTCGCCGACTCATCCCGTAGGATCCATACCCCACCATGCTACCATGCACCCTTCACCATTACGTCCTGGGTCAAGAGCTTCCAAAACATCATCAGCTTCAAGGTTTTCTGTGGGTCGAATGCCAGCCTTGGGGTCTGTATCATCGTCGCTGGGTGCAAAAGCCACTGCTACGACTGCATTATCGGACGAGCCCATAGTGTCATCACCTTCTGCCGAGAGTCAGTTTGAGGGGGTAGCCTCCGTTCCTTCACCAGACGACTCTATCTCGAACGGCATGAGCAATGTATTGAATATCCGTAGAAGGACAACATCATATCACCGTCCCTCTGCTAGAGCTGCTTCGGAGAGTTCAACGTCGAACACCGTCACGGAGGGTGTCTCCTCGAGACCTATGATCACGGCAAGTAGTGCTCTTGCAAACCTCGCTAGCAGCTGGGGTGTTTCGTTCGGTCGGAAGAAGAAGGCTGCGATGAGTCGTCTTTCAACAACGGAAGAGTCTCAACCTGGTTCGCCATCACTGGACCCTTCCCCCGATACACCAGCCAACGATGCTTTTCAGCCGATATGATTCTACAAAACGAGTCATATCATGATTTGGATTTTCTGTCTATTTCTCACTGTATCTTTGGAATTTATTGTATATCACTGTGCGCAAGTATTAATAGAAGTCTATCGTGGGGTTCGCTAGGCCATGGATGGGATAGCGCAAGGCTAGGCAGGAAACCACGTCAAAATTCCCAAAAACTACCTTCTCCCGACTCCATTAACACAATCTCTAAGACTATTGGGATGGTGGCACTATTAGACGATATTATTGGTAACAAGCTGACAGTCCTTACTGAGGTCTATTCCGTATATGCTTATGCGATAGAGGTTGGTTTCCAGTCAAATCTGATAATTTCAATTCCAAAAATTGGCAACGGAAGCGTTCATCTAACTATCGTGTACAATAAATCTTCATCTTGCTCAAGAGCGATCTCGCAACATTTGCGAGCGCTCTTGATTCTAGTCACTGAGTATCTGCCCTCAGGTTCACTGTATCTGCCTGCATTCGGATTCTGGACAGAGGAGGTCGCGAAGTGATATGGGGTTGACCTCTTGGGACATCCAGCTCTCCTCGTCGAGAGTCATGAAGGACAAGGCGAGCAGACATGCCCGGAGTCTCGTATCATTCCACTTCATAAGGGGAGACAGAACGAAACCAGAATCTGGATCAGGGGTAGACTGGGGCGGTTTGCTCCGAGTCCAAGAACCTTGGGTATCGGATTCATCGTCTGGTTTTTTATCATGAGGTACCACCCGGAAGAAGACCATGGCGACATCGCCATTCGTAGTAAACCCGGCATCAGGTCCTAAGTCGGCACATTCTCCCCAAAGCTGACGTTGTTGGATTCAGCATTGTGAAAGTAAATAAGAGTAAAATGATACGTACTTGCTTCAGAAGCAAATTACCATGATGACCGCTTTCGATGGCATTAAAGGCTCCTCCCTGAGGACCCTTGGAGACAACACTCTCGGCGCCCCGCAGAATGTCTTGATAATCCGCCGTCGAGTACACCCAAGGGGGTTTACCCTCTTGGAGAGCTACTTGCGTACGCTTTGGTTGGGTGGGATCTAGACCAGCGGGTGATGCAAAAAGCATCTTGTCGGTGAAGCCTGCTGTTTTCGCGTGCTTGGAGATGTGGTTCTTGTAGCAACTCCGGACCCAGGCAGGGTAAAAGCAACTGGCTTTTACAGTGACCGCTGCCGCTTCCTTGTTTGCTGAGTTGATGTAACTGGCTCGGGGAGGCAAATTATCCGCCTTGTTCTTGTAGCGCATCTAAGGGTAAACATGTTAGATGGATGTGGCTATTACGTGTATGGTCGCATACCTGCAATGCGGCATTGATCACATCGAGAATCTGACTGTTGACCGCATCTTGGACGCCTTCGATGTTGCACAGAACGGGCTGAGGTTGGATGGACTGGATGGTCTCGATTGCATGCATCTGTCGGTAGCCGTCTTCGTATGACGCAGGTGGAAATTCAGGAGCATCAGGACATTGGGAGACGTGGAAAAGAGGCTCTCTGATGGCACGATCGTTCTTGTGCTCGGATGCAACGACCAGACTGACATAGGCGTGAAGGCGCGTCCACATGGTTTCGCAATACCAAAGTTTTTTCAGCCCTTTGTTCTTATCACGAACAAACGCCATGGTCGCCTCCGCTGGTTTCGTTGCTGAAGCATTTGATGTCCGCATCGGATTCACGTAGAGTGGGGTGCAGGGAAGGACGGGCAAAGGAAGAGAACGAAGGTAGAAGCGTCGTGCCTCCTCTGTCGAGAGTGGCCGAGCTTCGGGTGCTAGGATGTGGGCCATCTTATTGAATCCTGAGAGAATAGACCAGCGGGGGGGTGGGAGGCTGGAAGAAACCGACTGAAAATCATAAACGCAGCGACCTCTCTATATAGGGCATAGCCGAAATCGCCACCGATTCCTTATCGATGCTTTCTGAGCCGTTTTCTGTCAGCCTTGAGGTGAGGGCGAAGCGATTGGCCGAGAGTAGTATCTCACCAGATCTCACCGCGCCAAAGGTCAGTCACGTGCCCGCATCACTCTTTGTTCGACAGCGACCACCACGTCGGAAGTAAACCGCGCAACCATGAGCCCTTGTATCACGAATACCGATCCTCATTCCCAGATATGTTCGGTTAGTATCCGAATGACTATATTTATGCACCTAACTCATTCTATTCTCATTATAGCAGGCCGATATTTCAACATACACTTCTTTGACGATACATGGACTAGGCTCGTCAGACCGAAATCTTGCGGAAATCACACTTTCTCGGTCTCAGTCGTTCCCAGCGCCTCGCCTAATCCAATCATACGTTCCCGTTCCTCGAATTGAAAGCTGGGGACCTCTTTCTCTTCCAAAGAACGGTGCTCATCTCGAGCTCGAGCTTACCGGTAGCATGTCCGAAGGAAGAGTCGGTCTCGCATACTCTGCTCGAGTTATTCGCAACACGGCAGACTCGGACCTTCCTGACCTTTGTATCAAATTAGTGAAGCCAAAGTATGGCAGGACTTTAGCAAGGGAAGCCTGGTTTTATGAGCAGCTCGCTCGTGAACCTGGATATGACGGGGCGGTTACACCGCGCAGCTTCGGTTTCTTCACCGTACCGCTTAAAGATTGCTTAGACGTTAAAGGATGGCCCGTGTCGCGCGTTGAGCCTTGGGAAAACATTACGATTAAACCGCCCGAGCCAGATTCCGATGACACAGATGAGGAGGATGAGGAGGAGGATATAGATTGGTGGCTTCCTGACGATGCCCCAGGTCTCGAAGATTTTTTCAAGGACGACGATGATTGGAAGAGTGGATCACCTTGGAATGAATGGCGGCCTTCTGCGTCGGATCCGCTAATATGTGTGCTTGTACTGGAAAAGCTGGGAAAGTCCTATTCCTCTCCTGAAGAACACGAGGAGGAAGAGCTCGAGTGAGTTGTTCCTATCCTACTTTGTATTAAGGTTCTGCTTACAATGCGATTCCAATCAGCGACATCCGTGATGTCGTGCGTGATGTGGGTTCCACTGGAATCGTACATAGAGATCTCCGGCACTGCAATGTCGTACGAGCCTCTAAAGACGTTATCTGTCCCCGACACAAGCGCGCGCACCGATGGCGGTTGATTGATTTCGACATTGCGGCGAAGACATTTATCACACCTGAGGCCCCGGCAGACTCTAGTTATGCTATGAACTCGCAAGCAAGAGTGATAGGCACTGCGTACTTTTGGGGATGGACATAGTTTCCTTACGATAGTTAAATAGTTATTGAGCTTAAAACTTTTGAAGGTTATCTGGTAAAGCTCATTTTACATGTACAATATTTGTGGAGACTATGGTATAGGTAAAAGCGTCTAGACCGTTCGTGGATTAACTGTCGTTGCTCTCATATTTTTGCAATACCAACGCTTTCTCAACCTTTGTTCTGATCACGTTCAAAGTCTACGGTGGATGGCGCTCATTTCGTTGCCAAAGTATCCGATGTCCGTACTGGACTTGCATAGATCATAAGAAAGAGATGAAGGTGAAACGCTCCTCCAACTACAGTGGAACTGGTGGGCTATAAGAAATAGTGAAAAGTATAAACACCGCGATCCCTCAACATAACTAATAAGGCATAACCAAAATTTCTATCAATTCCTCATCGGTTGCTTCTGAAGCATCTTCTGTTAACTTATTCTAGCCTTGAGGTGAAGAGTTTGAAGTTCTGAGTTTCTAAAGGCACGATGACGATGTTGCCAGGACCCATGATTATTCCCTAAGAGGTTACATCAAAAGTCCGGACAAATTTTCGAAATCTTGAGGTCGAGGTTACCTCAGAATCCGGACAAATTGACCCCTCCAGAGGGGGAGGTTACCTCTTTGTCCGGACAAAATCAGTCTTCGGATACCTTTCGGCACCATCCGGGTGGCACCTGGCGGGAAAAGATTACATAACTTAGCCAAAAAGGGGAATTTATCGCATGGATGGATCAAAAGAAGGAAGTTTTTGTGAGCTTACCCCGGGAATCCGGACAAATTTTTTATTGTGACCTCGAACCAAAGTCCGGACAAATTTATGAAAAAGGCAAATTTTCTGATGAAACCTCTGGCGCAATAAACATGGGTCCTATGTTGCCGCAGTCAGAGTCACGTGGCCGTAATAGTGCTCGTTTGATTGCCGCCACCACGCTCAAAGTAACGAACTCCCCGCGCACCTATGAAGTCTTGCAACGCGAATATCGGCACTCACTCCCAGAGATGCTCAGTTAGTATGCAAACGACTGTGTACGGCCACCCACCTCATTTATTTTTCTATCCTAGCAAGCCAATATTTCAAAATTTACTTCCTTAACGATACATGGGCTTGGCTTTTCTGACGAAAGCTCCGCGGAGATTACACTTTTTCGGTCTCGATCGTTTCCAGCTCCTCGCCTAGTCGACATATACATCCCCGTACCTCGAATTGAAAGCTGGGGACCTCTTTCTCTTCCAAAGAATGGCGCTCATCTCGAGCTCGAGCTTACCGGCAGCATATCCGAGGGAAGAACCGGTCTCGCATACTCTGCTCGAGTTATTCACAACACGGCAAACTAGGACCTTCCTGACCTTTGTATCAAATTAGTGAAGCCAAAGTACGGCAGGACTTTGGCACGAGAGGCCTGGTTTTATGGGCAGTTTTCTCTTGAACCGGGGTACGAGGGGGCAGTTACTCCACGCTGTTTCGGTTTCTTCACTGTGCCGCTTAAGGACTGCCTGGACATCAAAGGACAGCCTGTGTCGCATATCAGGCCTTGGGAAAATATCACCGTCGACCCACTCAAGCCAGCTTCCGATGATACGGATGAGTCAGACGACGAAGAGGATAGAGATTGGTGGCTTCCTGATGACCCCCCAGGTCTTGACGATTTCTTCAAGGACGATGATGGCTGGAAGAGTGGGTCACCTTGGAATGAATGGCGGCCTTCTTCGTTGGATCCGTTAATATGTGTGCTTGTGTTGGAAAAGCTGGGAAAGTCCTATTCCTCTCCTGAAGAACACGAGGAGGAAGAGCTCGAGTGTGTTGTCCGTATCCTACTGTATTAGTAAGGTTTTACTCACAGTGTGACTCCAATCAGTGACATCCGCGATATCGTGCGTGATGTAAGCTCTACTGGAATCTTACACACTGAGATCTTCGGTGCAGCAATGTTGTACGGGCCTCTAACGATGCTATCTGTCCCCATCATCAGCGTGCGCACCGATGGCGGTTGATTGACTTTGACATCGGGGAGAAGTCCTTTATCACGCCTGAGGCACCGGCGGATGCCAGTTGTGCCATGAACTCACAGCTTGAAGCGATAGGCACGGCGTACTTCTGGGATAGATATAGTTTCCTCACAGTTATCAGGTAATGTTCAATTTATTTTATGTATATGGTATTTAGGTGCTTATACTGGCGCCAGCCCGCTTTAGGCGACAGCAAGCGTGGAAATGCCAGCGTGCGCCGCCGAGCGTGACGACGGGTGACGGTGACGAAGAGGTCACGCTCCTTTTGCTCCTTTCTACTACTTCAACCTGAAGTTTGACAAACAGTTGTCGTAACTCATGCAGGCCGGCGCGCACGGCCAAACTCTCCAAACTACACCTGTCGTAAGCGACTAATATATCGAGTTCCTTCACGTTGAACACCATCTTTTCTCAGCATGAAGCTAGCATCGCCACTTTTTCTTCCTTGTCAGTGAATGGACTAGGATATTCTGGAGACAACGCCACGACAATTACGCTGCCTCGCTCCCAATCATTTCCAGCTCCGCGCTTCGTCCGGTCATACGTTCCCCTACCCCGAATTGAGAGCTGGGCACCCGTCTCTTCCAAACAACGGCGGCCATCTTGAGATCGAGTTGACCGACAAAATATCAGAGGGAAGGGTTGGTCTTGTGTATTCTGCCCGCGTTATTCATGACACGACGCATTCAAACCTTCCTGAACTCTGCGTTAAGGTGGCGAAGCCCGAGTACGGCAGGACTTTGGCGAGAGAAGCGTGGTTTTACGAACAGCTCGCCGTCGAATCTGGTTGTGAAGGAGTAATTATACCGCGATGCTTCGGGTTCTTCACCATTCCTCTCAGAGACTGCTTCGACATCAAAGGACAGCCGGTTTCACACGTTGAGCCTTGGGAGAACATCACGCTTCATCCTCCCGAGCCTGACTCTGACGAATCGGACGTCGAAGAGAATACAGATGAACCGGACAACTCAGAGGGCACAGATTGGTGGCTTCCTGACGATCGTCCATATCTTGACAAATACTACAAGGACGACGACGGTTGGACGAGTGGCTCTCCTTGGAATAAATGGCGAGCTTCTCCATCGGATCCACTAATCTGCGTCCTTGTACTGGAAAGGCTAGGGAATGCGTTCTCTTCCCCCAAAGGACAAGAAGAAGAGCTCAAGTCAGTTATACCCTCTCCTTGAGCATGTGGCAGTTTCACTCACGCCATAACCTGTTGCAGCGATATCCGCGATGTCGTCCATGACCTGGGTTCCACTGGAATTATGCACAAGGATCTTCGATACAACAATATCGTGCGAGCCTCCACCGACGCTATCTGTCCCCGCCATCAACGTCCGCACCGTTGGCGATTGATCGATTTCGATATGGCAGCGAAGACGTTTGTTACGCCTGCGACACCAGCTGATGCTAAATATGCTATGTTACAAGTTCGACTGATCGGCCAGGCTTATTTCTGGGGATGGGTTTAGATAAAAGGACAAGTATCAGCATCAAGTTAGCTCGGTATTTTAGAGAAATGGTTTAGGAAGGCGGCTCGTGGTCTTCACCTTGAGACAGTCTCTTTCGCACCTTGTCCTGTAAATATAACAAGACAAAGTTAGTGTCTCCTCGAAATCCGTATTCGTTATAAGGAAGCTTAACACCCTCCAATAGGGTCCTTTGTGCGTAAGGAAATAGGGCACGTTGGGCGTCCGCGTGCCGTGAAAGTTCTCGACACCCCCCCCGTTCCATACTAGTCCCCATGGTGACTAGCCTCGGAGCTATTCTTGGCGGACCTTTGGTTCCGATGAGTACTTATTGAAGGTATTTCAACATTAGGGGCGGTCAGAGCGATTCTGACAGATTCTGGCAACGATTATGGACACAATTCTGTCAACTGAATCGTGCAGAATCGCTTTTAGGCAATTCGTCGTTTCTCGCGATTCTCAGACACGGCGATTATGATTATCGATATCCTTGTCAACCCTTCACGTCAAAAGCTTAGTAGTCGCCTTACATAACAGACATCAATCGTGGTCAGAATCGTCGAAGAATCAAGGGTGGTCAGAGTTGATCCTCGCGATTCTCCCGCGATTACGGAACCATAATCGTCTTCAGAATCGCGACTCTGACTGCCCCTGCTTTCATCGGCCCACCTCTTTCAGCAATTCTCCATGGCTATCCAAGTAGAATCCACGACTCAAACTGATGACCCGTCACGAAACCATTCAATTCGTACAAAATCATTGGTTTTGCTTACTTCCCTTCATTTCTCAAGGTATGACTTTGTCCCGTTTCGAAATGCTCATTCACCTGGTCTAGCACCTGGGGAGATCGATGTTTTGAGGTACGGGTTAGTTACTTACATTGCCGATGTAATCAATAACTCCATTTCATCTCGTAGTTTGCCGCGTACCTCTTTCTCATCGAGATTTTCCGTTCAACCCTGCTTCCTGCGTCTATATTCGGGTTTTGTACGACTGGTACCGCTATCATTGTCAGTACCCAAGAAATGTGGTGTTTTAATCTGTATTTGACTATGTGTCAGTTCTCGGGATGGATGGGACATCTAGTTGACAATCAGCACCGATTACGCATCCTACGGCTGGCGATATTCTTCCAAAAGATCGCTACCGCAAGTGCTTATGCAGCATTTACGGCGATTTTTTTTTTCGATAAGTTCTTGGAGGCTGGGTCCCAAGGTAAAAATGCTCAAGGTCCTATATGGGCGCTCTTCACTGCCATCGTGCTATCTGGCATTGTCGTCAAGCTGGCTACTGTGTGCATCCAGGTGTGTATTTATATTGATAGCGTCATAATCGGTTGCCGACTGCGACGAACGTCCTAGATCAGCATAGAGAGAGATTGGGCCACCACCATTGGAGAGGGAGACACTGTGCGCCTGATGAAAATTAACACTTGGTTGCGCCGCATTGTCTGGCATCTTCCTCGACTGCTTCAATTTGATACTTATCTGCCCGCTACAGGACTTGATAGGCAAACTGATATCCCCACTATTTGTCTCTATGTTGACGACGGCCGTTTCATACCGTTTTGCGGCAGTCTTCTTGTGCGGTATGGCCGTCGTCACTGCTTCCGTAGAGGTGCTTGTTTCCCCTGTCGCAGGTGCAGCTAGCGAAAGCTGATTTCATCGACTGCAGATCCCATTATCTCATATCGTGTATAAAATGTTCCCTGCTCTGGAGTCCGAATACCAGCAGCGTTTGGTGAATACTCGACATGCAGACCAGAAGAGGCACAACCAGCGCTGGATCGATCCGAGACCCGCCTTTCGGGACTGGCAAGAGTTCTCTCATCTTCCTGTGTTTTACAGTAAGTGGGTTTACAACATAGCCATCACAATCATTTGACGGCTTTTTTCAGCCTCATTGTCCATCTCGAGGTTCAACCTCCCTTCCCTGTTTCGCGTGAAGCTAAATGTTTCTTAGTATATACTTCACCGTCCTGTCATTCGATGGAACATTTCTGTACGACTTTCTTTTCTTGCAATGAGCATGGACTTATCAATTCTGTGTAGATCATACCTTAAAGCCACTAGAGACTGGAATGAGTAGGCATATTCCCTCTTCCGTTTTCATGACGTTCACGAATCGACATCGCCCGATAGTCCTTTCATCGCAGGCATGAGAGCAATTTGTACTGTAACGGGCCTCATCGGAACAATCCTTCTTCCCCATGTCGAGCGTAAAATTGGCTTGATTCGATGTGGGACTTGGTCCATCTGGTAGTCCCTGAACTTTGACACAGCCTTGCGTAGTGCTAACGGTCCTTAAGGTCGGAGGTCGTTACTTTAGTACCGACGGTACTGGCGTTGTACATCGGTGTTCCCAAGGGAATCGGCCATGGGCCGGTGTATAACAACACGATGCTCTTTGGGGGTACATCATATCATGTTTCTTGACCAGTTATATTGACGAGTTTGCGGCCCGCAGGCATGGCACTCTCACGTGTAGGACTGTGGATGTTCGACTTGGTACAAGTAAGCTCACTTCTCACTACGTCTGGTAAATTTCAATAATTCACTGTCTCTTAAAGTTGCAGATCCTACAGGAAGCACTTGAGCACCACCCTGTAAGACTTTCCTGTCCTATGTGAGTGTTTTATACTTGACTAACATTGTTGTGCAGCGGAGGAACACCTTCACAGCCTTGCAGTATTCTCTCATGAACACTTTTGACATGCTGGTTCGGTGATAAATCTTTGCACAGCGTAAAAACCGCTAACGTTCAAAACAGAAATACGTCCTGACTATGGTTTTATCTGATCCTCAACAGTTTCGTTGGGCAGGTCTCGTGTCGTGGATTGCCGTTTTCTTCGGAGGACTTCTTTACGGTGTCTATGCATACAAGAGTCGCGAGCATATCATCCGCATAGAGTAGGTTTACATCAGAGTTATCGGGGAGAAGAACGAGTAAAAAAGCAGTACATGTACATTTTCTCACTGATAATAATACGTTTATCATATTTACTTTTTTCAACCTCGAGAATCCACGCATCACTGAGTCTTTCGTTGTCGGTGTTCTGAAACGCAGCCTTCCTATCCGAACATGTAGCGGCCGCATGTGGCTGCATGACGAAAAGTTGTCGCTGTCAGCTACTCACGCCAAGCCGCCAGATCCGAAACAGATGGTCCGGGCCGGTACAGCAGCGCGACTTGGTAATCATCCATCATGTTCTCTGGCTTTCTATGAATTCCTGCTTTATAACGACCACGTCAAGGAATTCTCGTTTGCTTAATCATTATCTGGGCCATGGCAGACGGTCTACCTCTTCTCAGTGGTCCTCCACCTGCACCAGGACGAGCCGAGAGCTCATGCAGGAAATGCAATAAAGAGTTCAATATCATCTTTACTCGTTCTCGACAATGTAATCATTGCGGTGAACACAGAAATCTCCTGCTAGAGGAGGAGGGAGTCTGACTGTGGCTGGTTTTTGCAGGATATTCATATTGCCACAGTTGCACCGATTATCAGGCTCTTATGCTCCGTGCTAACTCCAATGGCTATGAAGCGCTAAATGTGTGCGCCTATTGTGTCGAGTTTTTGCAAAGTGCGTGTGCTTTCTGATGGTAGCGAAATCGCGGCTGATCAGCTCAAGCCAGTGACTGCGGCATCCAAGGGAGCCCTCAGAAGCTTTTCGCTGGCAAAACTGAGAAAGTACGCCAATGCGTATAATATAGGATTGGATCATGCAGTTGAAAAAGACGACGTTATCGATACTCTCCTCACAGCAAGAGTGCGTATCGCGACTTTGAAATACTAACAATCATCTTACTGGCGCTTGTTACAGCGTCCGAATGGTTGCCTAAGTCCTCATCACGAGGTACGACGTTTCCCGCCCTTCGATGGCTTGCACGGGTGAAGAGTGGGTCACTGCCTTGCCTCATTTCACTGGCCTATTTGGTATCCAGCTCCTGGTCCAGCGAAACGAGACATGCCACTGATCCTTCTTTCACCCATAATGCGCCACTCAAAATGCTAAATACTCATCTAATTTTACCATTAGCAATATTATCGGCAGTATTCAGTTCCTGATAGATATGGTCGCCCTCGAGGGCTCTTCTCACGAACAGGACCAGGTTCAGGACCTACCCCGCCCCCGCCCCCACCTCGACGGCCGGCTAGTCGACAGCCAGCTTACGAATTTCCTAGGCCTGACCTCGCTCCTGATGACCCACCACTGCGGGACCGTCCGACACCGCCGCGCCCTCGAGCTCCCACGACAACGCCACGTCAGGCTCCTACAACGCCGCCGCGTCAGGCTCCCACCACTCCACCTCGTCCAAGTCCATCTCGTCCTAGTCCTCCACAAGCACCACGTCAGACCCCTCCTCGCCAGCAACCCCAGCGACCTAGAGCTTCTCGATCATCGGAGAACCTCAATGTACCCCGCACACCTCCCCGAGCTCGCGCGACATCTACCTCACTTCCTCCTACTCTCAACCAACTCATTGAAATGACCCCAGCAAGTATATCAGCATTATCGATAGGCTCCCTCAAAGCGATACTTTTCAGTAATCACGTCAACGTCGGAATAATCCTTGAGAAAAGCGATCTTGTCTCGAAAGTGACGGCACTGGTCGAGGATGAGAAACGAGAACGAGAAAGGCAACGATTGGCAGAGGAACAGGAAGAGCAAGAAAGGATCCAGAGGCAGAGGGAGATGATGGAAGATTTCGAGAGGGCGAGGCAAGCTGAAGCTCAGCAGAAATCAGAGACTGACGAAGTACCGGCTTCCCCTTCACCGCCAGCTACGCCTCCAAAGGCGCCACCAATTTTCACCGAACGGGGTGGCTTGTGTGTCATATGTCAAGATGAGGAAGCGAATATTGCTATCGTTGATTGCGGGTATGTTCTCTCCCCCCGCGCCTTGTTCGATTTCTCTAATACGTTTCAGGCACCTTGCGATGTGCAGAGGATGTTCCGATTTGATCATGGCTGGTTCTCGTGAATGTCCCTTATGCCGTACTAGGATTATCACAGAGGCGCGGCTGCTTCGGATATTCAAGTCCTAATTTTTATGTGCATGACCTAAGATTTGTGACATGTATTTATCCACACCCTCAAGTGTTCGTAGCACGTATATCAAATGTATATTACATTGACCTTCTTTGGCAATACTGACTTGATAAATAAATTGCTCTTTCTTTGATCTATGAACTTCGTGTCTAAAGCAGCTTCGGCCAGTGGTCGAAGCCCAAGTCAACAGCTAGCAAGAGAAATTAGATGGACATTCTTTAATCGTCAAAGAAAAGGAACTTACGCCAGGGAGGAGTAATGAAGCTTCAAGGTGAAAGACAGAACATTGAGCTTTCAGAATACCAAGAAAGTCAAAGATCCACAAACCGTTTCTGTTTGCCTGCCGCTGCGAGCCCGTCGAGTTTCTCTACATCTTCTTTCGACAGTTTAGACAACCCGGCCAGTGCACCTGTAAGATTAGATGTGATACGAGCCGGGGTCACGGACTTGGGCAAGGCGATGATTTGTTTGGCCACTGTGTAAGAGTTAGAATATCGTGTACCTTGAACGAGAAAAGGAAGACATACGAAGCCAGCCAAGGAGTACGTCCGACGCTTGAATGGAGTGCTTCTCAGCAATCGCGACAACGACATCATCTTTGAGGATGGGAGAGTTCGTCGATCCTAGAGGTGAGTAGGCCTGTGGAATGATTCCTTTACTCAGACCGTACTCGATCAATTCGTGTTGGGGATTGTAAGGGTGGATTTCAAGCTGGATGAAGGGTCACTTTCGGGAGACGTAGAATAGGACGGTGAGGAGACGTACCTGGTTTACAGCCGGAATGATGGTTGCGTATGGAAGGATCTCATCAAGTTTCATCTTGGAGCAGTTGGATACTCCAATGGTTCTAACCTTACCTGGAGATCGAAATTTAGGGATCAAAGAAGAGGGTCAAGCGGGGCTAACTTGTACCTTTCTTTACCATCTCTTCCATCTGTGCCCAGGTATCCTTGAGGACCCAAGAGTGATCGACGTCCCGTTTACCATCCGGAAGGGTAGGAAACATGGGGTGGTTTCCTTTCGGATTTAGAGGAACGGGCCAATGCATAAGGTATACTGTTTCCCCCCGAGGGATCTGAGCTCAGATAGATACAAAGATAGGGCGATCTTAACGTACGATCAAGGTAATCAGTCCCGAGATTGGCCAGGGTCTGATCAAGGCATTCTTCGACACGAGAGTGCCATGTTCCCCACAATTTGCTGGTTATCTGTATTCACAGAAGTCAACACGCAGATAAGCTCACTTGATAATGCTCACAAATATCTCAGATCTTGGAACGCCAGATGCCTTAATACCCTCGCCTACGTCCTTTTCGTTTCCGTAGCCCCTAGTGTGTTTGAGCTTCTAAAGGAAAGAGGTCGTCGAATCATGTACCATGCACAGTCAATATGCCTGTATCCCGCATCTTTCAACGCATGAGACACAGCAGTAACGACCTCTTCAGGCTTAGACTGCCAAGTTCCTGCACAAAGTTAGACATGCCACTAGCGATCGAGGTAGATCGGGAATGAAAGAGCACGAACCAAGTCCAACAATGGGAATTTCGTAGCCACTATTGAGCTTCACAGTGGGAACGGACATTGTTTATCGATATAGTAACGGTAGGAGGACGAATTGTGGACTTCTCCATCGGCCTTTATACCAGGAGGTGGTCTCCTCGGCCCGCCGGCCCGGATTATCCCTCCACATGACAAACCGGTGCGTTGACGCGACACTGACAGAAAACCGCAAAGCGAGTCTTCAAACCCCTGTGCGTATTCAGGGACTGTACAGGTCCAGTTCCCGCGCTATCTTCCCGTCACTATTAATCTGATGCTCCTCCCGAACTCAGGACCGTGTGCGACGCAGTCTTGGACCACTATGAAGACACATGAGGAAGTATCTCTGGGGTGATGGAATATTTTTGAATATACTTTACGCTGCGAAAAAGCCCAACTGAGTTCGCTGTGACCTCTCCATTTTGACCATCGTGATTAAATCAGCCCGATCAATAATCACAGTGACCGAAATACGCTTGTACCCTGCTATGATATTGGCTGTGTCGGATCACTAACAAAAAAGACGAACTGAAACCAAGAATCTTTTCGAACAAGGATCAAGCAATGAGAATGAAGTATGTTATTGTATCTCTTTGATTTGCCGTATTTTACATGATGGTTTTTCGAACCGCATCCCTTAATCGATGTACGGAGAGGCGACGGCACTTGCTCGTGGCTAGCCCTAGTAGTTACAGCAGGTGTACGAAGGAATATTCGGTCCTTCAATGGTACAGTTTTCTCTTATCTTTGTGTGTTGAGTCATTGGTGCCTGAGTGGGTGCCATGTCATGATGGCGTTGTTAACTTCAAGCATGGCCAATGAATAATACGTACTAGAGCCCTAATAGCATGGTAATCGTTCATGCAACTTTGTTCACATCTAACACATTCTACATTTTCCGGTAACTTTCCCCTCCAAATACTACCGGTAAGACTGACTGAGCAATATTTGGCTGGAGTTCCGGTCGAAGACGCGAAGTTAACGCGAAGTCAGAAAAAAAACCAATAAATGGTTCAGCACGTGCTCAGATGTGAAAATTGTCAATATCGGGCCGGTAATTACCGAGGTTACGGTTCCGCGTGTATCTATAAAGCGGCTTGCCAAGCGAAGTTCATTAGCCAGGCATTCCACGGTCTATCATCGCTGCATTCATTTGAATGAGCAAATGGCTCATCATGGTACCGTCTTTGTGATATATCAAGGACAAGGTTTATTGGACTGAGCTCTGGCACCAGGCACAAGTAAGTACCCTCAATTCGCCCCTCCCCCCCTTCGTGTAACATGTTGAAGTCAATAGCAAAGAAGTAACACAACATTTATCCGCGCCATCATCAATCCTGATGTTTGGGGTCGCTTCCTTACATTAACGTGGATTCATTCTATTTGATAGTTTTTTCTTGAGTCCCGGAGGTTTTCCCTTTGCGAGCTCCTTCTCCTCCTACTGGAGACCACGATCTTCCGTGGTAACGTTATGGAAATGCGCGCAATTACTCAATGGTCAAAAAGCCAAAACACTTCCATCCTTTGGTTTGAAAACTCTATCGTCCATCAATAACTTGTCTGATGCTCAGGTCCACCCCATCCAGGTCGGATCTTTGTCCAGCGACATATTCTCGGTCCCACTCTATTATGCCTGGGAGGTGAGTCCGATGACCCCGTAGCCCCTTCTCCCGACATCTTCT
This sequence comes from Armillaria altimontana, assembly GCA_022818075.1. Classification (NCBI taxonomy): domain Eukaryota; kingdom Fungi; phylum Basidiomycota; class Agaricomycetes; order Agaricales; family Physalacriaceae; genus Armillaria; species Armillaria altimontana. The sequence goes on from JAIWYR010000012.1 coordinate 736,639, forward strand.
CTCATCATCACTAAATGTGTGTGGATACGAGGAATCAGCTCCCGGATGTTTTATGATGTCGGCGTGGGATAGTGATCCCTTGTCACTGGTAAAGTTAAATGTGCTGCTTTTAGCCACCGACTCTTTGCTCTTTTGACCCCTCATGGCTTCGCTTTCGCATCCACCATCATTTGACTCGACGCTAGGCGCTATTCTTGTAGGCTTTGCTGTATCATGCGTCGCTTTTGGGGCCATTCTCGTGCAAACATTCTATTATTTCACAAGGTTTCCTTCAGATAGGCTGGCCTATAAAATTATCGTGAGTCATTTACTAGTTACTATGCCTCTAATGACATTGGCTGCAGGTTATTGTGTTATTGTGCGTTGGATAAGTTCTTGAAATTCCATTACAGAATTGAGCGGATCGCTGCAGAACGCTAGAACTCTTGGACCAAATTTTTATCGGCCACACTCTTTATTTTTACACGATAATAAACTTTGCAAACGTTCTCGTTCTTCTCCGCGCGTCAATGACATGGTGCGTACCTCCTAAAGTCATCTCCTTCGCTGCTAAAGTCATCTTCAAAGGTCTTTCATTGTAAGTGCGACGGATAAATACGTCCTGAGTTCTGAATCGATTTAATGTGGTATAGATGCAACAATTGCTGGGAGTGTGTGCCTTCATGTTACCGTGATTCTACCTCAGCTCCTGATGCTTTTTTAGTCAATCTGTGGTACTGTAGTCAGAGTGTAAGTGATTCGAATTCTGTCTGGGCAGTTTTTTATTCACCGACTATCAGGTGCTTTGCCCTACGTGTCTGGCGATGTGAGCATGGCTACTAGTCAAAATTCGACTTTTGTGACTATTCCTATCAGTTAGCAAACACAACTGGCTCATCACGACATCCCTGGTCAGTGTATCTTCGGCTCGCAAACAACTAACGTTAATATGTACCTATCATCTCCAGATGCTATTGAACTCCGGTGTTCTTGGTACGTACCGGTTCAATTGTCCTTAGTCGCGTGTTCAATAAGGTTTCCAAGGCACTGCGATAGGTGTGCATATATTGACTGCGCGATTACATGATCTGAAGGAGGGCACTTCACCTAGCTTTCAGTGTCAAAGCGTAAGTATTGCGCTTTCGAAGCCCCCAATTTGACCTCACAGTACTTCTTAGTTTTGCACTACCAAGTGTGTTCGCCGTAGCAGGTCTCAGAGTGAGTTGGATTGTGTTCTCTATATTTCCATCTAGTCCTAACGACGGATTTATGTTAGGTACTAGGAACCGTGGCGCTGGGCTTAGGTGTTGTTACCGACACAGTGACTGCCGGAGCACTATGTTACTTCCTCAATAGATTTCGTACAGGGCACGCAAGGTGAGAGATTCCGAGCTGTTTGGTTTGCCGTCCTTCATATATTTCTCAGATCGGACACGGTCGTGAATGGCCTTGTGATATACGCCATCAACACGGGCGCCGTGACCAGGTATCTGCTCTCAACCTCCGCGGAAACCAATGTCCTCATTTAGACTCTAGTTTGATCAGTGCAGCTACTCTGACTTTGGTCTGTGTGAACCTTGGTGATGTATATGGCTCTCTAATCACTTTACAATCTAGTACAACGTAATGCCCGACAATCTCATCTTCATAGCGGCGTATTTCCTTCTAAGCAAACGTCAGTCGCCTACTATCCTGGCAGATATTCGCTGATCTTTCTGCCATAGTATACGCGATTTCATTTCTGGCAGCGTACGTTTCGTCCTTGGATCCATATGTCATCAAACCTTAACCTCTTCTCTTAGTTTGAACACACGCAAAGTCGTCCGTGGCCGCGGTACAACAGATCGGAACACCAGTCAAAGCGGCGGTATTCCCTTCCAAGTGACATCCCGGATGCACGTCTCTGAGCCGACCTCGCCTGATTTGCAAACCAACTCGCATTCGGCTGAGTTCATGAAGAGGTGCATGAACCTGGTTGGTACCGTCGGTGTAATTGCTTCATGCCTTCGTGCTGATAATTGATTTCTTCGTAGACGAGTGATGATTCCCTCGGTAACGGAGAAGTCATCCCAATGCACAATGTTTTCCATCACCGAGAGTACGACCTTCCAGGAATAGCCGTGTGAATATGAGTCCTCGTCGGGTTCCGGTACACCCTCAAGGGAGAGAAGTAGTGACCGGTGTCTGCAGGTCACATATTGGCGTAATACCTACAGTAATCGTACTTCCAGACGAGCGTGTGGGCGGGGTTGCCTATTGTATATTTGTATTTTGTATCACAACGGACACTAGAACGGGGACTATCATGTCACTTACGCCTATGGCCGGTGAGAATAATGGCCATTAAGATGCATCAGAACACTACGATCTGACAGTAACTTCGGTATCTTCTAAGATAGACGACTAATACCTCAAAGGCACAGCGGCGGACCTTCCTGTTACATTTTCCAGATCCTCAGTTGGAATATCTATGCCACACAGCTCTCTCAGGATCTCCCTCTGTTCCAGCTCTGTCGTTGCAGTCCTGATCACCTCTGAGCCACTGCCAATGTGCCGCGTAATAACACCGCCTCTCATGCCAATCCTACCCATGTAGCGAGTCAAGAAAGAATCCGTGTCACTATCGTTCGCACCCAGCTGGCGAGCCTCATCCACAGTCAACCAGAAATTCCGCCCATACACAATATTGTCCACAAAGAAGCCCCCCGGCAACATAGATACTGTCCTATTTAAATCAATTCGAATGTCACATGTCTCGGAGGGGTCATTCGTATTCGGAAAATAACCCCTCATCGCAGGTCCCATAAAGCCTATTCGAGAAGGTTTGGGGGTCACAAAGACTGGAATGTCCGATTTTTAATACTTTTTGGCCAAAATGACATTTGAATGACAAAAATTTCTTCTTCGGGCGCGTTTGCAGCTAATTTCCGTGGTGCAGACCACTAGGATTTGTACGAAAATATTAAACCACACTGCCACCTATTCGGATCTTGTCCGAATGTCACTGTCCCGGAAGAGGTATTCGGTCATTCGAACTGGTCCCAGAACGTCACGCGTCACAGGCCATTCGAATTGATTGAAATAGGACAGTACTCCGAAGTTCATAGTCGTGTAATCCGTCCCAAAGAACTCGTCCTCAAGGAATGAATAAACAATCTTCCACTTGGAGTCAGGTCCCTTCTCTTGCAGCACCTCGAGGCGCCATTCTGTTCCCTCAGGTACAGAATCTGCCAGTTCGAAGCTCCGTTATGGTAAACCTTCCTAGAGGACATGGGAGGCAACACTGACCAAGACTGGACTGAGGCCGAGAGCCTCTCGTAAGACGATGCTTTTCGGTAGGGGAAACGCCCATCACGACGTTATGTGGATCGCAGGAGAGCAAGATAGGTCGAGAAGGGCCGTTCCCGCCGCATCCGACATCCACGAGGTAAGTCTCACTAGAGTCATCTATGGGCTGAAGAAATAGCACCATGTGTACGAACGAAAGGTACTCGGGAGTTTCGTGCGGCGCCAAGGGGTCGTTGATTTTCCCTGAGCCTGAATAAGCCCTAGACATGGGGATAAGATTGGGCATTGTAGCACGATATTGAAAGCAATCGCATACCGGTATCCGAGGCCCCTGAGCATATCTAAGAACAGTCCATTGAGGCCGAAACAGTAAGATCCTTTACGTTCTACAACTAATCGTTAAAAGATGCTGTCTGCAGAAATATCCATGATATGGTCCGTCCCACTGTTATGTCGTTAATAGTATGAGCGAAATGAGGAACAAGGAAAAAATCGACTGACTAATGCAAAGCCGTGTTCTTGATGGGAAAGGCGATGGCAGAAAGACGCGTAAGGATATGAAGATTTTCCAGCGTTATCGGGAACCCTCCTGAAGAGATGTCAATCTCAGAATATGTACCAGGAAATCCAACACAGGTCAGCCATTGAAGAACCTGAGTTGGAGAGTAGCGCGAGGAGATCTTTTTAATCTTGGAATCATTGCGGAGCTTTCCATTGTATGGCCAGGATGGAGACATCACTGATCGTAATAACGAGTGGAGCGAGTGCTCCTGATGGGTGTACTAACCAACACAGAGTAGTTAGGGTTGCGTATTTTTTGGAGATAAAGCACCTGATCATAACGCGAAATATGAAATGGCTGACTAGAGCGAAGATTCTTGTCATGAGTACTCCATATATGGGAATGAGCTCCCAATCGATGTAATATTATCAGTCTGCCAGCGGTGGATGGTCGTGCGATCAGAGAGGAAGATGAAAGTTGTGGAGCTACATACGAAACCTGATGATGAGAGACGGTAAAAAGGTAAAAACAGTTCGCCGATGAATCGAAGGTTCTATACCATCTCGTATCGCGGTATCGCAGCTTTCAGGACGGAGGAAAGGTCCAAAGAATGATATCATGGTCAGACAGAGACCAATAACCATGACCTAGAGTTAAGAAAAAGAAGGATAGTAAAGATTGAGAATCTGCATGTAAGTCAGGCAGGACGGTTCTGTGTCGAAGCGGAGTCCTGGAGTTTCTAGGGTTCCAAATGGTTCAAAGGATTCCATGGCAATCATCTTATGCAGGCTACCCGAATTGAAGAAGGAATAAATCTACCAAGGCTCCACTGGCAGTGCGTCATGCGTGAATTGCCACGCCGGTCGAGCCGGGCGATCACAAAAGCGAAACTCCGTCGAACTCCGACGGCTTTAAATTCTGTGTGCCTGCGCCGCGGCGGTTGTTGAACGTCTCTTGTTTCCTACAAGTTTCCTATCTACTTCTTGCAGGAATGCGCTGGAGAAATCGTCCAGTGTACCTTAATATCTCTTATTGACTTATCCGGTGGATCCGGAAGATTCGGAAGAACAACTTATGAAACAGCAAGCGCTTCCATATTTACTAAGTTTGTGGAGTGACGGAGGCACACTTCTTTGCAGATACGATTTCACTCACAGTTCAGTGGACGCGGAGGTAGTATGCGGCAGTTATCCAGAAAATTATAATATAAACATGGGTGTCAATATTAGGAAGTGCGCGATGACATTGGCAGGATTTGACTTCAAGCATTTTAAACCTGAATACGATACATCAGTAGTAAGTAGGTTAGTAGTATGCACAGTCTGTTTGCACCTATCGAACAAGAATGTTGGATCTCTGTCGTAAGGAGTAGGAACGATCGAGTGTAAGCAAGGAGCCAGCCACTTCTGTAGAGACGAAGCTGGTCACTGGCACTCGCCTCAAAAGATTACGCCTATATGACAGTACGCAGTATATTCCTGATTTTACACGATTCAGAACTTCGATAAGTATTGCGCGCTTGCTTTGTCATCATATCTGACCGTAATTACAAAACACTAAGAGCCTTGCGCGTATATCTCCCGAAGCGATGAGACCATGTGGCTATCATCCATTATTAATTTCACAGGTAACGGCAACTCTGAGCCTCTTCTTCGGGATATAGAAGGCGAAATAGCAATAAAATGCTCACATTAAGCTATTTCTGAGAGGAAGAAGTTGCGTTCCAGCGTCCGGGAGTTATCATCAGATGCTGATAGTAATGGAATGCTCTCCGGCTTTACCGTTACGATTCCCGCATATCAAAGTCAGTAGTGGGGCGCTGGAAAGCGAAGCCCTAAATGTCGAGTGGCCCGATGAGAACGACATACCGAGTAGCTGACTGACCGCAAACCAGCTGGCGCATGCACAGCTGCTACGAAGTGGATGGAAACGACAGGGCCGGGTGACTGAGAAAACTCGACTGTAGAGCGCTTCAACCTCAAAGGATAACGATCCGAGTAATCTTCTCATGAATGATCTGACGCACAGAAGTAAGAAATGTCGCCACAAAAGAGCATGCGAAAGGCATGACCGCAGCACCGAACTAGAAGGCCTAATTCAGGAAGATCGATACAAAGACCCGAAAGCGAAATGAAGAAGTTCGAGCTGAGAGGGACAGGCCCCTCTAAAAAGAGACGCCACTTATGCGGTTCTAGAAACGATTCTGGAGTCGGCCATTATATCGTTCAGGGTCGGGGGATAACCGCCGCTCCTCTGACCGCCTGAGAAAGACTGACCAAGGGACAGCTTGATGGGCACTCTTCAATCAGAGCCATCCAGAAGTAAATGACCTCTAGAATCAGTGGATGATACTGATTCTCCTATCATCAGATAAGCATCCGCTTCTTGAGACATAGTTAAAGGCTCCAGAATGATTGTAGGAAGTCCAGTTAATGGAAAATCACATTTGCACTTGTAGCCGCATTCCGGGCCGTAGTATCGATCGTCAGGTCCCCGTCGCGCGAAGCGGAACCAAATGTTAACGATTCGAGGTCCGATTTCAATCGCGAATTTCAGGCTTTCAAATTTCAGAGTCCAAGCTTAGCCAAGCTTCCAGATGGGCATATCTGGCCTGCAGAGGTTCTGACGATATCCAGTCAAACCCTTTTCGCCACTGATGGTCCGCTGACGCCAAGTCAATATACCAGTAAAAACAGCCATCTGGATAGTTAATCAAAGAATTTCTCTTCCCATCATAGCGTCTAGAAAGGTGGTCAATTCATTTCAGTATTCAATTGCGAATATAGGTAGAACACCCCTGACAAGTATCGCATTTTGATGGGCGAACTTGATGTGACATGATGCTTTTCCCTTGCAGAACACTAGCAAGGTACTGTTCGTGGTGGCACGAATACTGTAGCGGTCATTCTCTTACTTGAGCGGAGACCCGTCGGAACGTACGTCGTAGGTCCATTCGCTTTGGTACCTTTAAGAATTCACCTCCAGGCGTTTGGGGTGACGGTGAACTCGATGGGTAAACGATTAACCGAGGAAAGCATCCGTTCCTGACTGCGTCATGACACTTTCGAAGCCACTTCAGAGCTGCTTAGAAGCAGAAAATTTATCACCAGGTACTGACTATGATCTGACAATTGGTACTTACCGATGTACTGAGAAGAGCTGTGAGCACGCCGTGGCGACCCAAGCGCCAATGACCGTCTGGTGACCATAACATGGGTCTCGTCAGAATCAAATAGTGTGGGCGCTTGAAGTTGCTATTGGCGCTGGCGTGTTATCCAATTGACCGTTGCAACCAAGAAGTCACTCTGGTACCAGGCACTTTCGCCACAGCATGTACATGTCGTGTTACCCATAGTATCTGAGATCAAACCGTGATCACCGCGACATTGCCGCGAGTCTTTGGCTACAAATCAATGTGCTCCCGATTAATTGGCTCAGATAGAAACGACAAGGTAAACTGACAAACCAAGATTAATGGTGAGTCCATTATTCCGAGATGGAGTCCTCTTTGGCTCTAAGCGTGTCGAAGAGGGTTTATGCATGTACTGAGGGCTTGAATTCGCCATCCAGACCTTCAATACTGCAAACCCATCCGCTGATCCTCGGACCCGTCTGAGTGGCGCCTCAATGTTCTTCTTTTTTTGCCAACAAACGGAGAAGAGATCGCAACGCAAAAAGTTACGGCATCCCTCACGTCAGTGGTTGAGTAGAACTCATGTACTTCCAACTCGCCCTACAAAGGTTCGGGGCAACCAAATCCTATCCAGGGGTATGTGAATTCAAATTCCAACTCTAACGTAGAGCGTGCGCACATCCTATTGTACATTATTAACGGTCTGGACCTAAAAGTAAAGGGGGTATATGATTAGCAAAACCGATTTCAATCGTCTTCAGAGTCACTCCCACCCTTATCCCAACCAGCTTTCACCAACTCAGCCTCCCATGGAGAGACGACTTCTTGGGGCGCTGGCGGAACAGAGGTCCTGCAACTCCCTATAATAAAATCATGGAGGATACTGTTAACACTAGAAAAAAGATCAGCCGTCGTACCAGTAGCCTACAACGAATTCAACTCACATATCCCCGTGCGTCGCAAAACCAAAGTGTGGCGCATCGGGTATTGTGGCAAGACTAACGGTCACTGCGGCATCCTTGAGCTGTTGCATAAAATTTTCTGTGTGCTCCTGGGGGTACGCGACGTCCCCAAGGCAGTGGACCAACTTGACTGGCGCTCGTATTCGAGATAGTTCGTCATTGCTGTACTCCTTTCGATCGTTGAAAAACTCGACCGTGGCTCTGTCGTACTGATCAAAGTGTTTGGGTCCCCAGTTCTTAAGAGCCAAAGCAAGTGTGAAAGCGACAAGCCTGAAACGCAGTTAGTTGTGATGGGATAGGAAGTGCCGCTGTACATACGCATTCGCTAAGCTGTCGAGGTTATTGCTGAAAGCTAGTTGTAGGGCACCATAGACCGCGTCAGCGAGGACCTCCATGTCTGGCTGGCCCGTCTTGAAGCCCTCCTTCCAGTATTCAGCTATTTCCCGTCGGCCATCGGCGACATCTGTCGGCTACGCGCGCGATTAATCTCAGCTACGGCCTAAACACGTCAAAGAGCGTACCTCTTCCAGTCCTAGCGGTGACACAAGAAAGAGAGATGCGACTTTGTTTGGGTAGTGGACAGCGAGGCCGATTGCCGCGATGGTACCCATGGAAAGACCCACTATGTGACAAGCGGGCAATTTTATGTCGTCCTGTTTAACATCGCCGTTCAGTTACGCCCCGTTAAAAAAACGAGTCAATGACCATGAACTTTGCAATGTCTTCGGCGGCCTCCTTTGCACCATAACCTTCAGGAATAGGATCACCCGTTGTATGACCATGCACTCTAAGATCTAATGCAACGCAGTTAAATCTTCTTATTTGAGGATCCTCAAATTGTCCTGAAATGAACGTTAGCTCAAGCAGTAAAGAGGCGACAGGCAACGAACGCTGGAAGATGTGCTGTCCAATGTAAACCGCATGGATGAACAACAAGGTTGGTAGATTCTTGTCGATATGCTTGGCTGACGAAGATGAAGGTGTTGATATTGTATAGTTGAATTTGGTCTTTCCGGTACTCGACTTGATCTTAGTCGTAGGCATCTTAAGATAAAAAGCTGGAGAATGGGCGGTAGAGAGAGAGCGAGAAACCTGAGAGATCCCCTTAATTGAATGGCAGCCGGACTCCTTTGTCTTATAAGAAATCATTACGCACATGGTATTGGACAAACATGTATTTCCAACATCGTATAGTTTCCGAGATCATCCCCGATCTCCGAGCGCACGCAAGATTGGCTCGCGCGAGAGATCACAGGAGTGGCATGATCTCTCAAAGCAGTAACCGATTTGGTCCTATGCAAAAGGGCGTAGGCCCGTAATCAGAAAGTTGTTTCAACGAGACGATGGAGAAAACAGGTCACCGACAGGCCTCAGGGTAGAGCCGATCAAAGACCACAGTCACTTGGAACCACAGGGAAAATTCGAAGAAGCTGAATTCAGTAGTAACTCAGCCCCAACCTACCCTATGTCAGAAGCCTGGATGATTTCGAATGATGTCCGACCTGTCGCAGTAGTGAGGAAGGAAATGCATTCAACCCGACGTCGGCTTCCTGAGGATCTTGGACTCATTTTCATTCCACAACGCCAAGTCAAGAGTCGGAGTCTCACCTATCACTCGATAAACAGTAGTTGGCGTTACTTAATTAAGGAAAAAGGCACGACCGTCGGTCCTCTGGGAGACCTGTTAGAAATTCACTGTGCGCCGCAGCCCTTGGACAAAAGACGCCGAGCCTCGCGGAATCAAACCTTACCCCAGATATACACGTAAAGAGACGTAAAGTAGCTTTCACGCCTCGATCCAAGCTGTAATGGGCGATAACGATACCATTTTAGAGAACATTCGCCATCAGATAAAGCACTAACCTTAAAACTCTACCACCAACGAGACAGCAACGCCTTTCTAGATCCCCGCCACTTGCAAATTCTTCACCATGACCGAGCGGAAAGATCTATCCAGTCGCATACTCCCCCAAATGGTTCTCTCCGATACAAGGAACCCCCTAACTGCACCGCTTCAACTTTCTGGATCCACATCGTCAGAGCGTGCATGTCAGCGATTCGCCATCGAGGGTAATGCGATAGGTATGGATGCATGCGGAACCGCTGAACCCCTCAGAATAACCGGTATAATATAGTTACCGGTGGGTCCGGGGTGCTTGGGCTGGCGGCATGCAGGGCTCTTCTCGAACATGGAGCATCTGGCGTATCAATTTTCGATGTTTTAGCCTCGATCTCTTCAGGAAAGGAGGCGATCACCCGGCTTCAAGAGGACTTTCCTCGGGCTAAGATTATAACCAAGATCGTGGAAGTTCGGGATGACGCGACTGTCAATGCGGCGGTAAGTGAGACAGCAGTTGAGCTGGGGAGTGTAGACATACTGTTGTGCTTCGCTGGTGTCGTCGGTACAACACACGCTATAGACATGGACGTTGCAGAGTGGAAACGCGTGTTGGATATTAACACGACCGGAAGCTGGATCTGCGCTCAGGCTGTAGCGAAGTGTGTATATGTCGGCCCTTTAATTGATCTTTCTTTATGACAATAGGCAGATGATCAACCAGAAGACGGGCGGCAGTATACTCTTCACGGCTTCCATCTCTGGGCATAGGGTCAACTTCCCGCAACCGCAGGTATCGTATAATGTCTCTAAAGGAGCCATCGTGCAACTGCGGCGCTCGCTTGCCGCCGAGTGGGCCCAATACGGGATCCGCGTGAATAGCATCAGCCCTGGCTACATGGACACCGTTCTTAACGAAGGCGAGGGCTTGGCGGAGGGCAGGAGAATTTGGTGCGAGAGAAACCCAATGGGAAGGATGGGGGCACCTGAAGAGCTGACTGGCGCGATCGTTTTGCTCTGCAGCAAATATGCTGGTCATTACATCACTGGAGCTGATATCCTCGTCGATGGTAAGCATTGTCTTCAGTTACCCTTGCGACCTGAGCTGAGCGTATTAAAAGGCGGTCAGACCGTATTTTAGCACTGTCTTGGGAGGAATAAACGTCAGAAAGAGAATGGAGAGTGAATGAGACCAAATGAAGGATACGCGTTTTTGCTTTGGAATTCTCAGGCTGATTCGATACACAGCAGATAGCATTGCCAGCTGACTACGACACAAACACTGAACGTTCCTCATCACTACTGGACGAAGTGAGCCCTGTCCCTCGTCCTCTCCATAGCTGCGTAAGATGTCAACAATGTTATCCAGGAAGAAGTGAGCAACGCACGATTATAATGCAGCAATTTCTCAATCAAATCGACGTGCGTCAGTACGATCCTGCGACAGCTATATCTTTTTAGTTGTAGCTCGTCAAGAGCATCACTGCAGGCTTTATTCAGCAAACTAGAAAAGAAAAACACAAAATATACCGACCCTTCGGTTTTGTCATTAGAGAAGAGCTTTAGGTAGTCATTCCATTTGTCTCCAATGACCTTGCCGCATGAGAAGCAGCGAACTGGAATAATCTGTGGTCATGGTAATAAACGAACAATTCGACACTGGGAACGAGCGCGTACCATAGGAGATTGTTTCAAGCGGAGATTCAAAATGATTCGCCCAAATGCAGCTCGGCTGCTCGGTCCGAATGTCCTTCCGTCCCGAACGCCATGTTCACCTCCAACAAAAATCGCCTCTATATTGCTTATCTTGTACGGCACCGCAAGCGACCGACAGACATCAAGTTCCATTCCTGCCTGCTATTGTCACCCAAGAATCCAAAGGACGTTACCGCAGAGGAATCGGACCAATATCATTCGCTGAACGTGATAGATCCGACGTCCAAGAAAGAAATATGGAAATACGAGATGCAAAGGGTGCAGAATTGCACAATTCGCGTGCAAGGCGTGCAACTCATTGGGAAACTGGACAAGAGGCTAGGCAGCGAAGCGCTGGACGAGATACTGCGTCAGGTTACCGTCGTACAGAATGAGCCCAGCTGGATATGCCACAACTGGGTATTCGATGCTATCACTGTGCATGATTTCCAGCTGGTCATAAATTTATGCTTACCTCTTGCAGTACTTGATTGTCAGAGGCTTATTGAAACCATTCGGAGAGGGACTCTCTGTTCTTGAAGCTTGGAAAGTCGGGTTCGACTTCGCGGAGAAGGCAGGCTACAACACAGAGCGACCCTTGCCTACATGCGACCGCAAAGGTCGTAAAACCGTGTCAGAAATCGGGCGACTTCCTTGTTGATGCTTGTATCCTTATTTCGCCCCAGCACCGTCGCTGTCATGAATGGTGAACGAAGACTGGGACCCTCCTCATACGGTGAGCTCTGACAGTTCTTCTCTTGATTCGAAATTCATGACTGGAACGCAGGCTATCGAAAGACGCGCGACCACCGACTCCTCTACGTCTAGTGTAAATGCTCTCTTCGACATGCACCAGAGCCTTCGCGAGTACAGTCACCATTTACCATTCCTGGCCCTCAAAGTCAAACAATAGCCGTCAAAGAACATAATTCTGGCCCAAGACGCTCCTTATAAATGGCAGTATGTATCGCAACACTTACCGGGGTGACTGTCTAGACGTTCGGACCTCCTTTTGTTGGAAGGGTGTACTTAATGTTGGATGGGAGTCGCACGACAACGAACAGTGCCAATCGAATGAAGACTTCGTGGAATCACTCAGATGTCTCTGCTGTTTGTATGTTGTGACCGCAAAACATGGTTGAATGCCGCAGCTCAAGGGGCCGCTTCTAGCGAGACGATCGTCAAGGCTACATCGAGCAGCAGCCACGCTGGGCTTGCAATACCATCACCGTTACCCCGTCGACTTTTATATCAAGCCAATCGACAAGACAGTGTCGTCCTTACAGCATCGCAGCGGAGCTCCATGGGTTCGACAGCTTCCGTTCGCAGTTGCGAGCCTGCGTCTGATGGTCGCTCTCTTACCATTTTTTTCTTTCGTTGGTCACGAGCTTGATAATTATGTACTGATTTCGCTGGCGTACCTAATACAAGATTTTTTCTTTATCCTGGACTCATCCGGGACTACAATGAAAATGGGACCATATGACGCGGGTATGCCACACGTGTGGAATGACCTTCAAGCTTGCAAAAGCCGGCGGTATGGAAGGAAGCCAATATATCCGTCCAGGTATATCGTTCGCTGGTACCGACAAGCAATGATAGGGAAGACGCCGAGTGATGAGTGATGGTGCATATAGACCTTTTAGTATCGTATGGGTGGTAACGGTTCTGCACGTATTGTTGAGAGATCAACAGCCTCGTCGACAGCTTCATCGATTTCACCAACGAGGATGCTACCCAAAAGTCGTCGTTATCATGGTGGATACGAAAACAAAAACCACATATACGCACATCATGTCCCCTTTCACGAGATACAGACCGAGCGGTACCTCTTCTACGCCCTCTTCCATACTATACACCCGTTCCTTTGAGTCCGAGAGGACGACGTTTGATTTTTGGTCGTAGCCTGCCATTACTCCCTGTTCAAAATGCGTTGAGCGGTATAAAGGCTCTATTGGCTGAAGAAAACCGACCACAATAGCGCGACCATCTTGCAAGATCAGGAGTACACGTCCTGGGGTGTATATCAGTGGGATTCCGGCGATGAAGGAAAGGAAAGGCGTACTATCGACGTAGCCTTGCAGGCTGGACATGGAGTGGTAAACAGAAGAGCCGTGCAGATTCCACGTGGTCCTTGTCGATCGATGCTAGGGTTAGGGTTATGCTCTCCAGTCAAGTACTACTTCGTATCACTCCTGGTAGCTATTTCGGGTCAGGTAAAAACCGGCGAAAATAGGTGAATAACCTATGCAATTTAAACCCACGCTTTGGACCGCAGTGAAATGAGCCGAGATTCCCTTTACCGGCGGATTCTGCTGTGGTCGAAAGAGTGCGTCAAGTTTTCATCTCCATTCCTCTGGTTTCCCTTGCGTTTTGACTGATGCAAGTTAGTCGCCTGCCGGGAGTCCGGTAGTGTATGCTCTGCTGATACTCTGAGCTGGAAAGAGGATAATTGACACGGTACCCTCGTGTGTTTACGGCAATCACCAGCGCACATCGATGCATTGATGTGGACAGCTTAAGCGTTAACGCTTACACTTTGATAAGCTAGAGCTTCACCCAGGCGGTCGATTGACGAACAAAGAGTAGTAAGTTGGTGTGGCCTTTACCGCTTTCATTCTAACTAGATCTTTAGATGGCGTCACGATCACACAAAAACCGTCTTTCAGGCAATGACACAGCAAGTTCTGATTCACCTGAAACGATGAATGAAGAGGACTGGTTCAAATGTTATTTGGATTATTCGGGCTGTTTTTGTCCATACGACATGATGACTTCGGTAAGTGTACAAAATCCATTACTCATCAATGCATTTGTTAATTCTATTGTAGAGATGGGATGAGCGAGAACGATATAAGGACCTTCCCGAGTCTACGATCTCCACAATTACAGAGACAGGACAGCCCGAAACGAATATACAGGTCCTGAAGCAACGTCGACACACCGGCAGAAATCCGATCATTCCCTCCTCACTCGCCGATACGCTTTGCTCCGAACTTGGAGTCCAAGGAATGTTAGAGCACCTCAACACAATCCTTGGGACCACATACACTCTCAGCGCCTCCATCTCCTCCCTTCTTCAATCCTTCATTGACCAAAACAGAGATTTTGGAATCGCTTATGCGTACCTCCGGCGAAGGTGGTACGGACAAGAGGAGTCAGAAAAGTGTCCGATTGATCTATCCACCATGAAAGATAAGCTCCTCTCATGGGAAGCCCAGGATCGGGAGATGCGACGGACTGTGGTCAGGCAGGGCCGCATTATCAGCCGTTCTATCCCTCCGCGACGGGTATGGGATCTATTCAGCAATCGTGTCGTCCCATGGTGGGTGGGTCACGGTGGCGGTCCCGGCGTGGAACCACGCGGTGTATCGCATGCATGGCTAGACGTGAAAGATCGCATCCTCGTCTGGACATCTATCAATGGAAAAGAATGGCCTGTGCCCCTTCCTGCTGGTGTCGACCTACGTCTAGTCCGGATTGAGCTGCTCGAGTTTGAATGCGAGTACGTCTGGCTGGACGTGCTATGCCTGAGGCAGGAAGGCGGACCGAGGGAAGACTTGAGATTGGAGGAGTGGGCAGTTGACGTACCCACCATCGGAGGCGTGTACGTCAAAAATCGAGGGTTCGCTGCTCCCGAACCTGTGGTGTACTACTTGAATGGGCTGGGGCGGCCTCTCGGTCAAGCTGTGGACATGGACAGCAATCGAAGTTGGTTCCGACGTGCTTGGACATTGCAAGAGACGAACAAAGACTATGCCATCGCTGGGGAGACAGATGCTGGCCCCATACAAGGAGATGCACGGGAAAGGTTCGAAGAACGAATATCCAGGTTGCAGGGCATATTGTCCTCCTCCATCACGCTTCCGGGTCTGTTATCGGAAATGCAAGCACGGGTGTCAACAACTGTAATTGACCGTGTGGCGGGACTGGCATTTCCGTTTTGGTGTGATGCGATACCTACGTACTCTGCATCACAGACAGAAGAGGAAGCGTGGTCGACACTGTTGGATGCGATATCTTGGGGCCATCGTGCCGAGCTATTCTTCTTCTACCCGGAACCTGGTACTGGCCCAGCACGGACGTGGCGACCGACTTGGAGGCAGCTCATGACTGGGACCAAGGGGTTTCCGCCAGCGGATCTTGACCCTAAGCATTGGATGAACGAGTGTGTAGATATCGATGATGGTGATGACCACCACTTTGGCTGTCATATCAAGGAAGCCTACATACGAGGGCTTGAGGAAGTTAATACCGACTACACCGCAGAGGTTCGCAGGGGAGAGCTCACCATCAGACCCGGGAAGCATACATTCGACATTGCTGCTAGCCACCACCGCCTAATACCTGATGGGTATTACATGATTATCGGTGTTTCTTATGCATATCCGACGTTGAAGCATTGGGCGGTTGGGAAACTACGAAGCAACAAATTCGAGAAGCTGTCCATTTTTCACATTCCTGACAAACGCGACAGGGACCGCCTAGGACGATTGGATGTTGCATTTGTCGAATTGGCCACGCGGAGAGAGGAGGATAAGATTTACCTTTGGTAGGACCAGTTGCTTAGAGCCTCATCTACAATGATATCGCTTCAGTGCGCTGAACTCCCCTACCTCCGTTTCTCGGCTGGCATCTTTCTGAACTTGGCGTCTCGTGCTGTGTTCTTTTCAGCCTTGAATTTGATCGAGAAACATTATTCGAATCACTGCATCTGGATTTGACCCTACGCTTTAATTATCACGGGCGGCTCGAACAGTATTTTATTTCAGTTTCCCTCCCGTCCGAACAGAAACTGGAACCGAAAGCCACTATATATGCAACCGCCGTGGTGCCCGTACTAGTGCCTGGGTCCGTAGTTGTTGATCAACTACGCACTGCGGTAACTCAGACTTTGAATAGTCTCCTTGCCGCAGTGTTCGATAATGATTACGGTATGTTTTCTTCATTTGCCAGAGGAAAACAGCTGTGGTTTTGGATCCAGTACCAGAGAGCATAAATTAATCTAGAGAGGTTCAAGCTCAGTTAGCGCCCAAATCGCGCTCATGAGTGACATTTATCCCGTCAATAAATACTTATGTCCTCGTGTTCCATGACAAGTGCGTACACGGCCGATATTCCAGGGGTTCCCTAGCTCCCGTAGTCCTGTTCGGATTAATTTTAGCACCGGCTGCTGTCGTGCCGTGGCGCTCCTATCACTTTGACTTTCTGGTACGACACTAGTGACTGGATAGAGCTGCTCTGACTCGGAAAGCAAAATTGTTTTCTTTACATATGTACAGCGTGGTCCTGAGACTCTTCATCTGATGGGCGCGACTTGTGTCTTCGTTTTTCATCTACTCTTTTGGATTCCCGGTCTTCCTCCTACGGACATTGTCCTCACGTCGATGCGCAGTTAGCGTGTTTTTGTCCCTTTTATCCGTCCCGATGATTTCACTCTCAGCGATTCCGAGGTTTCCGCTGATGGGCGTGTCATGTATCCGACTGAAATTTTACTATTTTCATTCTAGCGATTGTTTAGATTCTAGCGGCGTCACGGACACACGAGAACCTACGCGCAGAAGACATATTGAGAATTTCTTCCCGTCTTCCTGACGATCTTTGCGCCTAGAATTATTCGTGCGGTGCATCTCTGTGTTTCCATATCGCTGAGACGAGATGCGCGAAAGTGATCATCATCATAACCGCGACTCAACCTCTTCCATAATAAGAGAAAAACATTTTTCCTTTGGCTAGCTCTCAATGCGTGATAGCGCGGGTTTGTCCCTGAATTTTCTCATGAAGTCGACGTTTGGTGACGCACCAGAATTTCATGTTTTGCTCAACGGACACTACTGACCGAACGAGGTATCACCTCGGCATAAGTAAGAAAATAGAAACCTTTTAACTCTTTACTAGTCCCACAAGGATCCTGCCGCATATTCTGACATCGGCCTGCTCATCCTTCCTCCGTCAGAACAAGCGCCGACAGCGTCCACATGAATACACCACGGCGACCAGCTGTGGGCGAGCCTCGAGTCGGGCAAAGGGCGGACGCCGGATCGAAAGCGGGTTGATATTTATAATACCTGTGTTACATAATTGCGATTATGCTTAAATCGGTTGTCAACGTGTGGGAAGAGCTGCCCTTGGCATCCTCCTTTCCGCTCTCAACGTTTTGTTCTGCCCACCCACGACGTTTTTCTCCATCCTCTGCCTAGCGTCCTTACCTAACCCAGTCACTGTATGTTTATCTCTCTGTGCCTCAGAATTTCTCCTTTATCTTCCTTCTAGCTTTATTTCATTTCCATCTTTGGATTCCACCATGTCTTCGATAGAGGAGAAGGATTTTAGCGGGAAGGAGGAGGTCATCGATATAAACGACAACCGCCAGGATTTGCCGTCGCCTGCGGTTGCACAAGTCCAGAAACCCAAGCCAAAGCTCTCGGCGACGATGATAATACCTATCTGGATCGTGCTCAGCTCATCTGTTATCATATACAACAACTACTTGTACAACACCCTCTCGTTCAAATATCCAGTTTTCCTGGTGACATGGCATTTGACGTTTGCGGTGCGTGTTCTTCTTCTTCTTGGCTGTACTTGTGGGTTTATAATCCTTGCAGGCTATTGGTACAAGAGTTCTCCAGAGGACAACCACTCTCGTTGACGGTGCAAAGGATGTACACATGTCCAAGGACATGTTCCTGAAATCTATTCTACCCATCGGTCTTTTGTTTAGCGGCAGTCTTATCCTCAGCAACACTGCCTACCTTTACCTCAGCGTTTCCTACATTCAAATGCTCAAGGTGTGGCCCCAACTAATCCGTTATCAGTACCATTCTAACTGGTCATCAAGGCCTTCACAGCCGTTGCCATCCTCCTCATATCATGGTGTTTCCGGATTCAGGAGCCCAACCGCAAGCTTGGCGTTATCGTCGTCATGATATCCTGCGGCGTCGCTTTAGCTTCTCATGGCGAGCTTAGGTTTAACCTCCTCGGTTTCCTCATCCAGGCAGCTGCCGTTGCTGTAAGTCCCCGCACCGCCTAAACGCCTTCTGAGACTGATAGCACATTCAGTTTGAGGCATCAAGGCTAGTGATGATCCAGATCTTACTTCACGGTCTTAAAATGGACCCGCTCGTTTCATTGCATTATTATGCACCTGTCTGTGCTCTCATCAATCTTGTAGCGATCCCGTTCACCGAGGGCTTCGAGCCATTCTACGAATTGGCCCGGATTGGCCCGTTCATCCTGCTTTCCAATGCGCTCATTGCATTCCTGCTCAACGTCGCGGCTGTATTCTTGGTCGGCGTTGGCAGTGGTCTCATCCTGACCCTTGCCGGTGTTTTCAAGGACATTCTCCTTATAACAGGATCCGTGTTGATCTTCGGTTCTACTGTTACCCCCCTCCAGATCTTTGGTGAGTGGCGTTCGACCGATGATATGTTTAAAACCCCAAACTGATAACATCATATAGGTTATTCAATTGCGCTTGGTGGACTTGTACTTTTCAAAACGTCCGGTGGTAAATAAATCTCCTGTGGAATTTTTTTTGGTCTTTTATCAGCTGGTGTAACACCATCCAACGACCTCCTACCCCAGGATATTGTTAATAAGTTACATGGGAAGTATACATACTCATCTTTTTCATACTTATACTCGCTAGTCTGCCATTGGCGTTCGAGTTGTACGACTCCTGGTCATAGACGAATAGACTTTATATATATGCACGGACAGATGACACTGGACCTGTCGGAATCACCATCACTGCGCGCCAGGAACATTTCATTGATGAGCCTCGAGGTATTAAGGTACGAGTGATGATGATGAACCGGCGCCTCGCTTGAGCTCTTCATAAAAGATCAGTAGCGGGACTTGGGCGACCTATGTGCAGTGCCGACCGTCGTAGATGACGATATCGAGTTGTGGGGTTCTTGAGGTCAAGTCTCAAGTGGCGTCTCAGTCTGTGTATTCCGTACAGTTCGACACCCCGACCACTTCTGACGTCACTCCTGCGGTTATTTCGGTCTTCGGACCAGGCAAAAAAAAAAAAGCGCAGACTTTTTGCAAAATCCGTCGGGATTCCCTTAAATGGTCAAGCCGACGGATTTTGCTGTGGTCGAAAGAATGCGCCAGATTTTCATCTCTGTTCCAGTCGTTTCCTTTGCATTCTGACCGGCGCGACTTCGTCACCTGCTAGGAGTGCGGTACCGATAATGCTAGCCCGTTTTGACACCTCGCACCAGTTGTGAATGCGGCCACTGGCGAGCGATTACATGAACACGAGAACATATCATACGAATGTGCCCAAGATACAGCGATTATCGACGCATCCTACGGGAAGGGTCGCAGAACCTAATTATGTGCCTAACAGAGTCAGGAGCCTTCATGAAGACCGGAAAATCGAGGCGAGGAGTGGGCAAGCCGCCATGGGAAGATGAACCCGAACCGCATGAACCAGAAGACGGAGAGAGATAGAACCGACGCAGCGTCAACTACGCCTGAGCAAGGCCCATACCCCCCCACTCCCCAACTTATTTATTTTTCTCCCCCTCAGTAGTTAGAGTATTCACACAACGGAAAACAACGAGACCACAAAAAGTTACGTAGAATTTTACCGGGTGGTTATACAATCCATAGAACCGAAAAGTAGAAGAGCATACAAACGAGTAGCGGTATAGGCTTACTACAGTAACGTACTATACCCCCGCGTCTTCGCCCATTACGAGGCGTGTTGCGGGTAACCAATCCAGATCATCAACATCAACAACAACACCTCGCACCAGGATGAAACAATCGGCGTATTGCAGCTGGGAAAGATAGACTCCAAGAGGAAAATTGAACTCAGGCCTTGTGGGCTACGGTCCTGAATTTCCGGAAACTGCACATTTATCATTGGTTGAACATCCTGCTAATTACAATATAAAAGACAGCGCGATCTTGAGGGAAGATGATACAGGGTTGCTTACTTCTTGAGATATTGAGTCCACCATTCCTCGAAAAGCGATAAGCCAAGGCCGCCCTCAATTCCAAGATCCTCAGTCTCTCCTGTGTATAACTGGCAATCTTTGGGTCGAGTCGTTGCCCCGGGCCCTGTGGGCGGCTCGGCGTCAGGGATTATGTGCTTGTGGGGCAGCCCGAGTATCTTGGAGTATACGAGACAGATTTCGTATTTTGTGAAGGGCTCCGCGGCGGAATAGTGGAGAATGTGAGGGACGGGTTTCTTGAGCTCTGCGATTCATATATGAGAGACGAACGCTCGCTATGATAGCGGTGTAAAAGTATACCAGTAAGCTTGACCAGGAAATTACCGATATCAACAACGTTGGTAGGGTAACGCGTCGCGTAGTGATCCATCTTGTAGGTTTTTCCTGATTGATCTTGAACGACGTTGAGTAGGATGTTGATAGCGCTATCAGAATTCTTCGGTGCTGGGCCGTACCTATGCGAGGGTTAGATTGGTTGGGGTGATTACGCAGGAACATACAGGACCGGGACTCTTAGAACGATAACCTTCGCACAGTCCATGGACATCGCAGCCTCTTCGCCATCACGTTTGGTCTTTCCATAGAGCTGAAGCGGGTTCGTCTTCGCAGATGGGCCGTAGGGAGGAGAAGTGCCGTCGAACACATAGTCTAATAGACGATTCGATGTTAGTCTGAGTCATGCATCAATCGCGAAATCTCGGACCTGTAGAAATATAGACCAGGGTATAGTTCAAAGATTTGGCCATAGAAGCGAGATGCGCGGGAACCTCTGCATTGAGCTGGACGACAAATTAGACATCGTCTAGACTGCGAGGTATACGATTCAAGCGTACTCTACGGGTACCATCAGGATCCTTGGAGAGGATAAGATCGTCGGGATAGTCGCATCAAAGTAGACGAATATAAAAACCAACCTTTTCAGCGACATCCGGTCTCCTTTCTGCAGCGCAATGGATCACCCCTTGCGATTGTAGACCATTAGATCAGTCGGCCGCCCTTGACAGGACGACTTACAGTCAGGGTTAAATGCAGTGAATACTTTGTCGACCTCATTCCTGTCAACCAGGTCGAGTCTGATTAGATCGTTGCCTGATCGTGTGTGAGAAAGACTGAGGATTTGAAAATTTCCTGCGCGTTCGAAGGCTTCGCGTACAGCAGTTCCTAGAACTCCTGATGCGCCTATAGGGAATTTAAATATCTACATGTATTTCTTATTGGGCGGGCATACCGGTAATGATGATTCTTTGTTTTGTGGCAGGGGTCGTCATGGCGCGGAATAACAAGTGCTACAGTCAATATTATCTTATCGCCTGATCGCACGTGGATGATCGGCACCGGCGGCCGAGCCGAATAGTGCGAACTTTCTTGGCACTCCCATCACTTACCTCCCACTTTGAGAGTTTCCTCTACGCCGCCCATTCAAAAGTCAGACTGTATTCTTCCGTGACTTGGCAACAAAGCAAAGTCGTGGACCTGGACCCTGTTTCCACGGTACCTTTGACCTTGACGACACCAAAATATTCTCTCCCAAAGAGGTCAGCGGATTCGATGCTTTATAGCAAGTGCGCAGTTTGCGAGTGTTGAACGGACAAGCAGTGCTCGCAGTGGGTGGTTGGTCGGCGGAAGAAGTATACATGTCCTCGTCGTTAGCTTCTGTTTCGGACAGAAGGATTCGCAATCGAGAACATGTTTTTCTCATCATTCAAACTTCAATGTCCAATCTGTGTTGGGGCATTTTTTCTCAAAATCTTAATGTGCTTGTGACCCTGACGGACGTTTTATTGCTACTAGGTACTACTCTCAATTGTCGCTTTCCTGAAAATATGAACAACTTGGGTCTTGCTGAGCAAGTCGCTCACTCGCGGGACTTTTGCTTCCGCGCCGTTGAACCGGAGTTTACTCACCCCAAGCGCAGTCTGAGTGGGATGCCATATCCAACTGGTGTGAGGATTTCTCCGGTCCGTGAACCTTACTCTTCTCAATTCAATTATCTTCTAGATCGGAATCCATTCATTATAGCTTGTAGAACGGGTTGCCAGGCTGTGTTCACCTTCCCGTGACTTTAGGTTCTTGTATCTTTGGAATGATTGACAACCATGATGGTCTCTTCTGGGGTGATTCGCAGTCCCTCCGTCTGTGTTAAAAATATGGATGCTTAGGGTTGATGCTGTTCCGTCATTCCTCGAACTGATGATGATGTTTTTATCTCCAATACAATCTTGAGAGCGGTCCCCCCTCCCTAGCTTTGATTCACCACGACTGAAGGCTCCCCGTCTGCCTTGTACCGATATCCTGGGTTCTACCTCCTCAGCTGAATGCACCTTGACAAAGCTGAGCGAGTGGTGGGTATGTAGCAGAGCATCCGCCTTCGGACAACGAATATCATCGATTACCTGGGTCGACGATGGTCCGGAGAGTTTTAATTCTCGTTCATCCTCTCAGCGCTTAGTCGTGAAACTCGGAAAAAGCCACATTAGAAACACGGGCATATCGTCTTCGGCAGCCTGTAATCTTCGAAGCTGGCGTTTATTTACCGCCCCGGCAGATCGTTCGCGTCGTGAGAAGCTTATAGGGACAACATTCGATTCGGGCAAAACCCGACACAGGCCGATGGTTATGTACTCAGTAAAGTTCAACATCTTACCCTCGCGGCACCCCAGAAAATGTAACGTGAGTCTTGATTTTTCTTGGTATGAACGACATTTCTCTCCATAGTGCATAGGGACTTGGTTCTTTCTGTCCATGGGTTTGAGGAACCATGTCGGTTTCCATGGAAAGAACCGTAAGATGATCTCAAGCAATTTTCCCGATCAGGACATCTCATGCATTTTCCATTCACCACTTCCGATGGTGCACCTTGTGCCTCATGCTACTAAATTCTATTTCATACTAGAGGCTTTTAAGTCCAGTTACTTGGGAAGACACTTGAAGGCTTCCAATTGATACTGTCATTCCCACTGGCCCATTGACGGCCCCACATAAAGATGTTCTGAACTCTAAATCACGCTTGCAAAACAGTTGACTAATGATTTTTCAGGAAGACTTCTCCACACGGACCTGATCACGCTAATGATGGTCCTCGTACCGTAGGCTTGGGAGTCCTGTGAAAACCCGGTGATGGTAGATTCGATCTCCGCGAAAGTGATGCGCGAGGACGTATTCGTTTATCACCTAACAAATTTTATGTGAATATTCGAATACCCTCCGTCCCTGATGCATTCACGCTTAAAAGTACATCAAGACACTTATTTTATGCTTCCCTTCTCGCGAACTCGTCCTCCGTCCTTCGTCCCGTCCCTCCTTTATCCATGTTGCACCGTCGTCGTTTGGACTCGTTGTCCAGTAATGAGAACCGTCGCCCTCCTTCAAGTTTTGCATTCACACATCCCCCTTACCCTCATACTTCAACATATCGGTACGTTTTTCTCTGTTGCCGAGCATCTGCAAGGGATCTTTCTCATATACCTCCCCAGCTCTTTACAAATGGTTCTTCGGGTATGCAGTCCTTCTGTGAAGACTCGGGGGGATCTAGTCGCACGAGCAGGGAACTTGAACCACTGTTTGGTGAAGGCGACTATGTTAGTGGGATGGTAACGTTAGACCCGAGTTGTGTCCAGCCTGGACGCTTGACAGTAACGGTAAGTGGCGACATTAAAATGCTTCGACCCTTGTTCTGATGGAGTTTTTTTTTTCAGTTGGAAGGGACCTTCACATTTTACCCACCTGCCGCTGGGTCGGTAATGGGTTCTGAGATCCGAAAGCATACATTTTTCTCCGCATCAACGTCCTTCCAGCTGTCTTCTTCCTCCGAAGGCGCGTCTCGTTCTACCTTCAAAGAGGTCTTTGCGAGCAGCTTGCGACGACGTCCGAGCGTCTCGAGCTTGAACATCCCGACGTCATCTGTTGTTGAAAGAACCTACCCCTTCTCTTTTGAACTTCCTCGCAGCTCTCATAGTGGAGAGGAGATCCCTCCAACCTTCTACTCCTCGAAGCATGCAGGTTCTCCCGCTCCGACTTCACGTGCAGGATCATTTTCGGTCGAGTATAAGATATTAGTGGCTTGGGATCCTACGGCGGCTTATGAATATCCATCATTGTAAGCTACTTCTGCGAGAATCGCATCATAGCTACTAATTGAATTAATAGCCTTGAAACACCTATTCTTTATCACCCTGATGTCGATTTTCAGTCCTTAGATGGTCTGGGTGACAAGGGTTCTTGGCTTGAAATGCCTTTGCGAACTGACCGGCCAGTTCCTTTCCAGTGTGCTGTAAGTATTTCCCCCCTTATGCCGTCGCGACACTTTGAATGACGCGCTGGCAATAGATCACCCTGCCAACCAATCTCACTTTCCCTCGCTCCTCTTCTCTTCCATATTTCGTCGTGTTCACCACAACGCCTCGATCGCTGTCCTTGACTCGAGAGATTGCTTCAGATGCAACGATATCAGTTTCGCTCATACGAGAGGTCACCGTCACCGAGTCGCCATCACTACCTCCTACTCCACCACAGACACCCAGTTCAAGCGACGAAGACGGTCCTCGCAGCGGTACTCGGTTTATCAGACTCGTGAAGAGTACCCCCCTCATTAATCGTGGCAACAAAACAGTTGATGACAGTGTAGAGGAGCGACAGAGGAAACCTCTCCCACAGAAGCCTCTCCCGCAACTTCCTGCGCATGTTGTCTTTTCAGAGTCGAGTGCTATCCACTCAAGTATATGTCTTGGGTTCCCCAAGCGTCCAAGACATCACGGCGTCTCGAACACACATCCGTCACTGCAGGTCCATGCAACCCTTCCGGATGGGCTGCATAAGTCTAAAATAAGTCTGGATAAAGATATGCTCCCGTCGATTGATTGGGAGGGATTAAGCGTCAAGGTTTGTCCAATGTTTCTTGTAACTCAACGTTGGCTGATTTTCCCACAGTACTACCTGGACATATCTATTCTCGTTTGTCAAGACGAGGTCCGTGACCGCATTCCAATACGTATCATCTAGACGATACGTTTCACGATCAAATTTACGGTTCTACTCACATCGGACTGGGACAGTTTGTTGCATGTATTCTATTCATATCAATATCCACGTGTATATTTTAAACGCATTGTTCCGCTTTTCGTTATCATTTCTCCCCATTTTCACCCCCTTTCCTCTTCGTTGTCAATAGTACAAAAGTAATTGGTACATATTAGCTAGGTGTTATATTGAGTGAAGATCATAATAGCACCAGCTTCCTTTTTGGGACGAGCGTCGTCTGCTCAGGACCATCATCTTGTTCCCTCTATTTTCCTATTATCTGAGCCGTCTGTGATTCTTAGCACTGCCGTCCATTCAGTGATAATGCCTGACCACCCGACAGCATCATGGCAGGCGATGCAAGATGGAAACGTGTTCTACCGAAGACAACAGTTGTATTCTGTATCTGGCAAGTTTCCTGACTTTGCGGATTACATTACGGCGGGTTGCCGGTATGGAGGGCCAATAGGTGCGCTGTACATCTGGTTGTATTTGATATCTATGCTCAGAGAATGTCGTGGTCAGCGGTGATGCGTGATACCACCAAACTTATCGTGTTGGGACGAGCTACACCGGCCTCCGGGAAATCTCAAATACAAATCTACTCTCCAGCTGGAGAAGGCCTTCTGATGCTCAGTGTGGATATCTTGTATAATCTAATGTATGTCAGATCTCACTGATTTCGTCGTTGACAGTGGGACCAAGGAAAGATTATTCGCTTTGGCTGGAACGCCGAGGAGAACCTGGTCGTAATCAATGAAGAGGGTACTTATCGAGTATACGACCTTCAAGGAGACTACCAACAATACTCCTTGGGAAGCGACGCAGCCGAATTGGGCGTGATTGACGCGCGAATACACGAGGACGGACTTGTGGCATTGACGGGATCATTGACATTCTTAGAAGTGAAGGGATGGAAGGGGACAAGACCACTGGTTCTTGCAAACCCAGGTATTCGATGCTCTATTCTTTTCATTTATCATACTAATTTCTCCACCAGGGTTGCCTGAGCCACCACATTCGTGGGCCATAATTCCTCCGGACTTGAATATATCTCGGCATGTCGAAGTTCTCCTCTCTTCAGAGGGAACTATCTTCTCTGTCGACAATCTCGAAAGCGTTGATCAGCGACTGTCACAGGGTCCATTCACACACATTTCGCCAGCTCCTAACGGCAAAACACTCGCGTTGCTCACCTTTTCTGGGACTCTCCTTGTAATCTCCACGGATTTTCAGCGTCAAATCACAGAATTCGATACTGGTACTGTTTCCGCGGAAGGTCAAATACAGCAGGTGGAATGGTGTGGCAATGATGCTATCCTTATCACTTGGAGCTCCGTCGCAGTTCTAGTTGGCCCCTTCGCTGACACTCTGGAGTAGGCTTCTCTTCGCTACATCGGGTCGCGTATACTGAATTCAGCCACAGATATTTCTATGGTGGTTCTTTGCATGCAGTGACTGAACCAGATGGTGTGCGGGTTATGGGCCCAGATGTCTGTGACCTTATACAGAAGGTGCCCGGTATGTCTTCGCCTCCTTCTCCTTCGCGCACACTGATAGCTCCGAAACAGCATCAACATTGGCGATATTCAGACCAGGTTCGACGGCCCCAGCTGCTATTCTCTACGACGCTTGGCAGAGCTTCACAGAACGCTCTCCAAAAGCGGACGAAAGCATCCGCAGCATACGACCAGATCTAGCTGTTGCTGTAGATCAATGTATTGATGCTGCGGGGCAAGAATGGGAGCCTTATTGGCAACGCAGTCTTCTAAACGTAAACTGCTCGCCCACACAAATCCCCGAAGCCCGTTCTCATTTCATTTCGTTCAGGCAGCCAAGTTTGGACGGGGTTTCTTAGACTTCTATAACCCTACCGGCTTCGTGAACATGGGCCAGACGCTTAAAGTTCTCAACGCGGTCCGCTACTATGAGATAGGTATACCACTTACCTATGCCCAGTAAGTCGGTTACTTCACCTATGAGCAATTTTTCATTATCACTTCATCAGATATGTATATGCTTTGCCATCATATATCATTACTCGCCTTACCTCGCGGAATATGCATCTCCTTGCGCTCCGGATATCCAATTTTCTGGGTATGAAACCCGATCACGTACTGAAGCACTGGGCCAGTGCTAAAATTTTCCGATCAAAACCTTCTGCGGTGGCCGGAAGTGATGGGGAACTCGGAGGAGACGATGAAGTTTGCAAACTGATTGTCGATAAATTCAAGGAGCTTGGCGGGGCGGATGTTAGCTATGCTGAGATCGCTAAGCGTGCCTGGGAAGTCGGGAGAGCGGGACTTGCTACCAAGGTTTGCGATTTTTTTCATCATGGATTCGTTGCCTGACGTCCTATCGTAGCTACTAGACCACGAATCAAATGCGTCCGACCAGGTACCTCTGCTCTTGACTATGAAGGAAGACCGGCTAGCGCTGGAAAAGGCTGTTGATAGTGGTGACACAGACCTCGGTGCGTCATGATTCCGACTCATGCTCTTCGGCAATGATGCTCATATCATTATACGAAGTCTACCATGTTCTTCTGCACCTTCATCAGCAGCTCACCCTCGGCTCCTTCTTTCGGCTTATCGAAGATGGTGGCTCTCGCCTTGCCCCGGCTAGTAAATTACTTCAGGTGTACGCTCGAGAGCAAAATCGGGACATGCTGCGGGATTTCTATTATTCAGATGATCGGCGAATGGAGAGCGCCGTCCTAGCAATTGATGAGTGCGCAAGAATGACGGTAAGTAGGGTGGTCAGAGCATTGTATTTCGGGCTAATTTTTCTCTCGATCTTTAGGACCCAAATTCTAAAATCACATCCATCAAGTCTGCACAGAAGTTTTTCTCCGAGGACAAGGACCGGGGCTTTGAGGCTAAGGTAAGATTTCTTTCTTTTGCTGGAATTTGTGATCCATTATATCTCGGTCATGCAGATGATGGACGAATACGCACGACTACTGACATTCCAGCAACAATTGGAAAAAGAGGGCGATGGCAAAATTCCATTTTTCGGCCTGAGCATTAACGAAACCATTCGCACATGTTTGCTCAACGGCATGTCAAAGCGCGCGGATAAAACGAAAGCAGATTTTAAAGTTCCAGACAAACGGTAAAAAAAAATATGACTTTCTTTATCAGAAATACTGATTCATGACCGTGGGTCCCTTAGATTCTGGTACCTCAAGATGGCTACACTCGTAGAGATGAGGGATTTCGAAGGGCTTGATGTTTTTTCCAAGTCAAAAAGAAGCCCCATCGGCTACGAGCCCTTCGTCCGTTGTCTCGTAGAGAACGGGCATTCGAAAGAAGCTGTGCCGTATGTAGCTCGGTGCGACTCCCCGAAGCGCGCGGACCTTTATGCTGAATGCAACGAGTGGCGGCTCGCTGGAAAAGAATGCAAGGAACGTGGGGATAAAGCCAAGCTCGAGTACGTCGTTTTATCATTGCGAAACTGGCGAATGTTTATGTCTGTTACAGTTCAATACGGAAAAAATGTTCCGATTCTCTCATGCAACGAGAACTCGACCAGATCGCATCGTCAATGAAGTAGCGTGGGTGTTTAGTATGATCGGGTTGGTCCTGATCAGCAATTAGCATGGGCACACGATCGTGACGGACATGACATATTCGGTATATGCTATGTAGCGGTACCCCCACCGCCTGCACAGAGCGCCTATCTCCGGTCCAGGATTAGTATAATATAATATGATGCTCATGGGAGCGATAATTCTAGGGTTTCAATATTCTAGTGGGAGTCGTCAACGTCATCGTCGTCAATATCACGTCCCATGTCGTCCAATGAATAAGGTAACGGGACTTCTCGTGTTACTCGATACTGATCCATGTTACCAAGATGTTCGTTTTCTAGTCGGTCTTGTATATGTTTTTTATTGAGTGGACGCTTCGTAGAAGAAAGGTCAACTTACAGAAGTTCCATTGTACCCGGCGCATGGATTCCAGCATCCCAGCAATAAACGACCTCAGGTAGAAATCGGGTCCCCCTTGGGGAATGTAAATGACCCAGATGAACCTGATAATGACATTGGAGATCTACGCCGATGAAATGACTCTCAGTAAAGGTTCTAGGCCTTGGTGAAGATCTTACGATGGCAAAATAGTACGACTGAAAAACAAAGCCACAAAAGAGGTTAAGCCAGCAGGCAGGAACAGCCAAGATACAACTCAACAGGAACATAGTTAGAATACAGAAGGTCGTTCCGTAGTAGTGGATGGTTAGCGTGCGCTTTCAATACCGACCAATCCATCAGAAAATCCTAAAACACCAGTTAAGATAGGGTCGAACTCCGCGGAAGGAAGGAGCACACCCATGACGAGGCATATAAGGAATAGATAGTGTTAAATAGGCACCAAAGGGCAAAAATTGCGCCGTGATTTCCGCCTGTATCATAAAATGAACGTAGCCGACAAGCGTGGAGACGTTTAGAATACCTTGATGCCTCCAGAGGAAATAGAAGAGATAGCTGATGATTCCAGACCCGTATTTTCCACCCTACGACAGAAGGAGAATGAATCGGGGATAAGGGATTCTACTGAGAGAGGAAACCAACATTTATCAGATGTGTTATCAGATGAGAGTCCGCATAACGTCTAACACTTTGTATAAGACGGGACAGGAGAGGAAGCATCGCCAACACGAATATGATCGGCCAATGTTTCGAACCGGCACCACATTGTCGCCATTGGTCGAAGCCTTTTGCATACGAACAGAAGAAGAGATATACGTTCGAGAGCGTAAATATGAGACTGCAGAACTGATCTCTGGAAAAGAAAATCGTCATGTGAGAGCAGCCACAAAATGATACAGAATGACCAACCCCATCCAGAAATCGGTGAACTTTATTTTGTATATTGATTAGATTCGTGATGATGTTATAAGAACAAAAGCGTACCTCTACACGATGCACACCCGGGATGAGCAGTCGACCGACATTTCGTACAAGCCAATACCTCGAAGGCTTGAAGAACATAGGTAGTGGATCAAATAGGAGGACGGCAGCGAAACCCAACCAGACTGCAGGCCATATTGTAGGGTCGACAGAAGGAGCTCCGATGCGTGCGAATGAAAACCAGAACGTGTAGCACAGTGTCGTGAAAAGGATACAAGGGACCTGATGGAAGGACGTTAATAAGCGTCACAATTTCACTAACAAAAACCACCGACCTCAAAATATTCTCGATGGTCAAGCTGTGTTCGGTAATCCAGCTCTGCCAGGATGGTGAGTGAATATCCGATGCATGTGTCGCTCCACTCACCGAATATGAAGACATAGTTGATCCTGGCTCGCGCCCATACCAAGATATTTAGCCCGACAAGCAGTGAGAATATTACTGGAACGAGAAGGATGCTATAGGCAAAGAGCAGTCCGTCCCATCCGGGTATCTGATCTCGTGTGGTCTGTTGAAAGCCTGTAATACGTCAGGAAGACTCGTCTCGTTTGAAAGCCACGGCATACTTTGGTATGTACCGGACACCAGGGCAGGAATGCCAAGACCTAACAAAATACCTGAACGGAAAGTACTGAAATGGTGACTCTTGGTGAGGAAGCCTCCGCGTAATTTTGTCCTTGCTCGTTTCTTATCGCCTCGTGCTGGGATGGAGGTGAGTACAGCTCCACGCCAAACAGCTTTGTTCTTACCGAATTGAGTTGCATATATGTTCTCCATTTCGTCCATCATGTTGCGGACGCTTTTGTCGGAGACAAGGGGACTCATTTCCACCTTCTCTGACATATACGCATTCTGAAGAGGTATCTGCATTGAAAGTATGAGCTCTGGCTGCAGTTGCATAGCGTCTTGTTCACCTTTGTCACTTTCTCGAACTTCTTGAGGGCTTTACGGAATCCGGTCAGGTTCAAAACCTGGGTCCATAGGTCAGTACCTGTTTGAAGTCGCCAAAGGGGAACTACGAACTCGGTAATTATGCAGTGTTTCTAGTCCACTATCAGGTATATTGAGCGTCTAAAAGGGTTTCGACAAACTTGAATTACCGGTAGTGTTCCAATACTGCCTTGTTCAGTTTCTTTTTGGCGTTCTGGTATTCATCCGGGTCAAGAGCGTGAGCATAACTGGGGCCTTTTCCATGCGGTCGCGCAGTTTCGTTACTGTTTCTCCGAGACCGAAAACCGTCCGTGGCCACGGGTTTCTGGGGTTTCTTGATACCGACTTTGCCAACTTTACCTAAGACCCAGGGTTTCGGAGTTGAAGGGTGTGTCTCGTGAAAGAGCTTTCTGTGGTAGGTAAGCTCGTGAAGCTGCTCCTCTAATGCGGTGGTCCGGGTTTGCATCTCTTTTTCGCGGTCAAGATAGAAGGTCTCGATCTTTTCGAGCTCCTGGTCGAGTGCATCTAAGAATGAAAGTTCCTCTGGAGAAAGCTGACCGCGTAACTCCTGGAGTGTGGGGGGAATAGAGTATGGATGAAGAGTGGAGTTTGCTAGAAACAATAACGTCAGATACGTAGATTGAGGGCTTCTAAGGGCCGTACCACGCAAGCTCCGGGCGCCTCGTCGCAACCTTGAGCCGAAGCGACCTTGCTTGCTGGAAAGCTTTTGGCTCTTTGTTGACGGAACTAGAACATTGTTGCGCGCAGAGCTATCGCCGAGTTTCGGTGACGAGCCTGCTTCACTACCGTGGTCATGGTGGGTACGCTCGTCCGACTCTTCAGATGTCCTTGGAGACTCTGTGATATGCGCTTCGGATCCAGGTGGTGTGAGAATGCTGGTATGGCCCTCCTGCCATCGCCTAATAGCGGTAATTCGTTTCTTGAGCCCTCGATAGTCACTGCGCAGCAATAAGCATTAGGCGAAGAAGTATCAAAGGTCCTCACATATATGCCTTTTTCCATTCGGCAGTCTAACCAGATAATTCGACTCAATACAGCTCGTATGACGGAAATGCTCCAACAGACCTGAGTTTCCTTCAGATATCTTTAAGAGTTTAGTGTCTTGCACTATAGAGTAGATCCCAGAGACTCACCGAGCAAATTTCATGATATAAAAGCAGGGTGGATGGTGGACGAAGAAACGAGAATCATGAGAGATGCTACCAGGGCAGAGAGCAATTTTAGGTCGGTGGCGGTGCCTGCAGATCCAAAGCACGTGTTCCGGTTAACAACTGTTGCCGCCGGCCGGCCCTGCCAAGAACAGCGAACCCAACCATCACTGCCAACTCGTGTTCGTTCTGCGCATCTTATATCGCAAAATTTCGCTTTTTGGCACATATATACCTTTCAAATCCATATCCTGCAAGGCTACAGGTACTAATACCACTGATACTTCATTTCGATACCACTTTGTGAATCGTAACTTCGGATTCACGCTCCTGGGCCCTTGCATTTCGTTCTTGGTATTCTCCGACAACTTTAATCACTTGCAAGATGTCAAAACTCGAAGGAACTTCAGGTATATAAAAATCTTGATTTTTATTTTTTTGAGTACGCTAACATCACACTAGACTGGAAAGATACAGAGTCTATCGTTGATGATAACCTCTCTGTCGTCTGTCTGGCACCGGATTCACCCAATTTTTCTGTGGCGTCATTGTCAAGTGAACCAGCGGATCTATTCACTGAATTGGAATCCATTGCCGACCAAATGCGCGCTTTCATATCCAATGTTAACCGCCAGCATAACGGCAATAGTAACTGCCTCGAAATTGCTTGTAAAAACGAGCAGATCGAGGACGCAGTTCATGCTCTTGGGACTATATTTTATCTCAATTTTAATGACCCTCGCGATTGTCGGCACGTTCGGTTCACCCTTCCGATAGATGCTCCCACCGTCGTCGACGAAGACGAGGTCAGGCAGATCATATACGGAGATCTTCTCCGCACCCCCATCCGGGCCCTGGCGAAGAAGCTGCGAGTATGGTTAGCAGATCCAAATGGCCCGGAGTCGATCCGAGTACAAAAAGTCGCAAGGATACAAGAACTGTGCGGGCAGTTCAAGTTAAAAGCGACTCACGAGAAGGACGGGGTTCTCTTAACCAAGTCCAAGAAGCTCAAGGGGGCTTCTACTGTGATCGATGAGAAAAATGTGGAAATGATCTTGAGAGAGAAAAGGCGAAGAGCTGTGACATTGGAGAAGCAACTCTTCTTGAAGACGCATCGCGCCACACTTCCAATCGCGTCGCAGGCTGTCATTGAAGACCCCCTCTCCAATCTTCACCCTTTCACAAACGAGCTTCGCTCGTTTGTTGCCGACATTGATGGTCCCCGCTCCATGACTATCTCCAAGAGTACCTTTTCACCTGAAGTTTCCCAGCTTGCTGCCGTGTTTTCTCTCGCGGTCACACCGGAATTGGACACCATTGTCTTGACCAAAAAGACGCAGGGTCCCTTCGTTGTCAGCGAGACCAAAGTGGCGGATGTTATTAATAGGAATGGGAAGAGGGTAAGGGAAGAGGATAGCGAGGATGCAGAAATACCTCCAGACTCGCCGCTACCGTCTGATGTGGAGGAACCGGGCCCTGCTACCAAAGAATCTCAGAACGAGACCCGCTGTCTTGAACAGGAGGTCAGGAAATTTGTCGTCGATGCCCAAGGCCCAATGTCGATGACCCTATATTGTCCAGATAATGCTAAGACGCTCGCCGTCTTCTTGCTTGCCCACGCTTTCGGGCTCATTTGTTCCGAGACTCCTGGTCCTGGAAGTCGCTACGTTCAATTGACCCGAACAGCAGACACTACAAGCCAGAATATCGACGAAGCATCAGTGAAGCGGTTATTGGAGGAGAGCCATCCCAGCCTCCGGGCTACACAGCTTATCCTCGAAGGAGGTCCAGACTGCAATAAAATATCAGATATCAAGGGGTTCGAGCAGTGCTTGTGCGCGTTCATCGACGATGCGGAACCCAAGACTTTCTCAATCCCATACACGACAGATCCACGCGTCACCGCTCTGGCCAACGTGTTTCATCTCAAAGTCAATCAAAATGGGGACCGGATGACCCTACACAGGAGGCTTAAGGGCAAGGCTCTCATCAGCGAGAAGAGGTTAGCTAAAATCCTTGGGATGAGCGTGCCGGAACCGAAGCGTAAGAAGCAGAAGACGACTATCTCTGCCCCGTCGTCTTCGAATTCCCCGGAGCAATTCCCGGATATCGAGGTCCCCGCTCTATCTCTTTGGCTGAGGGCATTTGTGAATAATGCTCAGGGACCTTCAGAAATGACGATCCCTCCGACGAGTCAGAAGACTCAGGAGGATGTCACTCAGCTAGCCGCTGCATTTGGCTTGGATGCTGCCTTTAATAATGGCTTCACCAGCCTTAAAAAGACCGGGAGAGGCGTAGATGAATGGAAGGTAGCACAATTTACCAAAAATTAGCTCGTGGTGGCTGGTAACAACTACTGAAAATCCGGAACGGCCCTCTGCCCAGGACGCTATCGGTGGCTGGCACCCCCAATAGACCTGCCTGGCCTGGCCGAAGATCCCAATAACCAGCTCGTGCTGTTTCTCTGCCTGCGCACTGGAGTGTATACTTGGCTACAAACTCCACCTGTCTGCATCATATTGCTGTCGAGCGACATCTTGTTCGCGTTAAATCAATTAGAATTGTGCAAGGTCATGTAATTCTGGCGCGACGTCGGAGACCATATCTGACACCGTGTTCATAATAAGCATGGAATTAAAAGCCCAAAATCATAAAGACCAAGTTACATTCTGAGAGGAGATTTAAGTAATAGCGACTGCACAGAGGAGACTATAGCAGAGTAGAATATAGTACATGGGACGTGACCCCCATCGTCTCAACACAACAACTCGCGACACGTTTCAGTTAGCTGCAAGCTTGGCTGCCGTCACCTGCTCGTCCTCAATATAGTGTCGTGCGAAAAGATCATTCTGAATCCAAAGGAGCTTCAAAACAAGAATCAGACCACGTCTCGGAAGTAGGTTTTCATACATACCTTGTTCGCAGCGCGACAAACAGCGTGTTTGGTTTTGAGATCAAGATCAGGATGGAGGATAACTGCGTCAACGAGCATGTCTTCGACCAGGCCTAGAAGTATGTTAAGTCACGATCAAGTTAATAAAACCTGCTGAACGGCTTACCCAGCAGCAGAGCACAGTGGATGTACTCAACCCTCAGCGCCGGCTTCTTCTTCCTGTGGGCAAACCCTGGGACCCCGGTATGCATAAGGCCGACCTTGTCTAGATACGCCCACGCTTCCGGCTTGTTGTAGTCCAAGCTAACGAGTTTCACCAAATATGCCCGCAAAAAGTCCTTCCGGAACTTGATATTGGGGTGGTCGTGACTGAGCTCGTCAATCTTCGCCTCCGACGCGTCATCGCCGTCTTGACCAGTCTGCTTGGGCGTGAATGCCGCTGCAGTGATGTCAAAGGACAGCAGTTTGCTATAGACGCGGTCGATGAGGTCGGGGACGAGGGTGGCGACGACGGGTTTGGCGGCGTGAAGCGCGTCAATGTCGGCTTGCGTGAATTCGATGAAGTCACGGAGGTATTGGACGCGTGTTTGGAGGTCATCCAGAGTGGCGGGGTCGATGTGTTGGAAGACCATTGTAGTGAGTAGATGCTAGTATGTAGTGAAGGGGTGCGAGTAGGTGTCTGGTATGCCCCCCAAGCGCCTTCTGATGCCCATTTATACCATTTGCATAGGCCTCGACCACCCTATATTTCTCGAACGGAGGGACAGGTATGACACCATATACCGCCAACGGTTCGGCCAATGACAAGCCAGGAATTCAGTGCATCCGCTGTGAGCCAATCAGATGTAGCGGACAGCCAATCACATTGCGAATAGTAATGTTCCGCTCGAGATGGCGCTTTTCGCCGACTTTCGCTGTTTGAAGGCACCCTACTTAAGAACCACGAGACCATATAGAACAACGTATGTTGCTACCGAACGTGCGTGTGCCGTTAGAAAAGAGCATTTTTCTAACTGAAAACAGCTTTGGTCAGTGATTAAAACATAATAGTTTGACAATCAACATCACACCTGCGTCGCTCGACAGGAATTGCAAAGGGTGTGTCCAGCTAGGAAATCGCCGTACATGACGGATTCGCCAAATTCGAATACCTGAATCACCCGAGTCGGATTTACGTCTCGGCCTTGAGAGCACGCGGATGGTGGAAGATCATTGGGCCTGCTAAAAACATACGCAGCGGAACTCACAGTGCTTCTTGGGCCTCAGTGTCCCATGACTACAATGGCGATGTCAGGGGAAGCTATTCGTCAGCCTCAATACAGCCCCACCCTGAAATCCGGGGTCAGCCCGTAAGAACAGAGTCGAGACCAGGTAGTTGTAAGCATCGGTTAAATGTCCTGAATGGTGGATGAATGGTGGTGTGGGGGTATTGCTATCCACCCATATAGCCTCTTCCAAGCCGTCTTGGCAGCGATGGTGGGCGAAAAGAATGATCGCATATGAGCATTCTCTGCGACAGCGTATATTCCACCGATGTCCGCCCCTAAGTATCTTCCCTGAATGGAGGATCAGGTCCTATGCAATTGGGACGGAAGGACAGAAAGACGTCCAGTCAAATCAATTACTTGGAAAGAGCAAGATTGTTCGATCTTCGGGTGTTAAATCCGATCCAGCAGGTGATGTGTCCGCTTCCAGAGATACGAGTTCAGCGTGGTTCGGGATAGGCAATCCAATAAATAAATCCCATACGACACCGTGTAGACTCAGTCAAGGCATAACCATAGTTACCACCCGCTCTCACCGCTATTGTATGTAGACTTGATCGACTTCAAGCTGGGATTAGAATCTAGGTGTCGTGCGAAGGAAGGCCCATGACCCATCGAGGCCGACATTGTCTCCTATGAGGCGCTGAAATGGCGCAATAACGACACTAGCCCGATCATGGTCCAGTGGCTGTAGGCACAA
Organism: Armillaria altimontana; assembly: GCA_022818075.1. Lineage (NCBI taxonomy): Eukaryota > Fungi > Basidiomycota > Agaricomycetes > Agaricales > Physalacriaceae > Armillaria > Armillaria altimontana. Next base: position 773,890 of record JAIWYR010000012.1, read on the forward strand.
ATTTTACTATGTTGAACCACCCCAGGGCCGAGATGAGGTTGAGTGAGAAGGCGGTGAAGACTCCGTGTCTGCCGTATCCTTCCAGGGACGTAGACTGGAAGCTAGCCAAGAACGCACTGGACATGGTCAACAGCGTCAACGTCTTCGTTGACCGAGATTAGTCTGGTTGAGCTATCAATCTGTGTATCATGTAGCTCGCTTTTAACGCTTCTGATATTTGCGCGGCATAGGGGACATCTACGCTATAAGTGAGATGTGCTGCCTGATTAGCTGTCAGTAGCGGCTGGTGAACATCTAAGTGACTGACACCCACGAACAGCATTCTATCCGTCGAGTCTGCCTGTCATATATTCTAGCTGCGCTTCTCATCCTGCTCGTAGGCACCATTGAAAGTCACCGGCATCTTTCTACCCGATCTCCTTGAGAAAAATCGTATTGACCGGTATTCGTTTGGCACCATTATCCGGGAATACTCGCTCCATCTTCAGGCGCGAATTTCGATTCTTGGATTGAAGATACGAAAATTGTACGACCAGATAGCAGATAGTGCTTAGTGATTATGCCATTCCGAACAACGCATCTCCTGGGAAATTCCTGTCATTTATTGTGCCATACGAGGAACCTTGAAAGTCCTACTGCCCATCGTTAGCGCATTGGCATTGTCAAATATTATTGACACAGAGACTTACAGAAGCTCCTCCATCCATCTTTTCTGTGTCCCCCTGTAGCAAGAATAATGGGAGCAGTAGTAGGCAAATAAGCAAGTAGTAGGCAGACCAGCACTCATCGGGAGTGACCCTTTCAGGCTCCGCCTCTCGGCTATCCGGGCCGACACGCTCTCAGTACCAAACCGTCAACTTGAAGTTGAACTCAGTGTGGACGATAATGTGCGGGCTGGAAATAGGACATTTCACGTTGGGCATTGATGTGCCGTAAGCGTTCTCGGTACTCCCATTCTATAGGACACCAGCCTTGGAAAAATTCTTGGCGGACCTTTTGTTCCCGATTCAAGGTTATTTCAACATCATTTATCGGCCCACCTCTTTCAGTAATTTTCCATGGCTACCGAGGTAGAATCCACGACTCGAACCGATATCATACAATTGACAGACATACGCTCTGTTGACCGGGTTACCCTCGACGACTCTCAATCAAGATTATCTCGGCATACTAGCATTTCCCTGCCTCATGTCCTGGCTCCTGATGTCTCGACTTTACCATCACGAAACCATTCAATCCGTACGAAATCCTTGGCTTTACTTACTGCCCTTCATTTCTCCAGGTATGGGAATCATATACGCCTTTGCCCCTTTTCGAAACGCTCATTCATCTCGTCTAGCACCTGGGGAGACCGATGTTTCGAGGTAAGGGCTAGCTACTTGCATTATCGATGTAATCATTAAATCCCTCTCATCGCCTAGTTCGCCGCGTACCTCTTTCTCATCCAGATTTTCCGTTCTACCCTGCTTCCTGCATCAATATTCGGGTTCTGTACGCCTGGTGCTGCTATCATTGTCAGTCCCCAAGAAATGTGGTATTCTAGTCTGTATTTGACTATGTGACAGTTGTCGGGATGGATGGGATATCTAGTTGACAATCAGCACCGATTACGCATTCTACAGCTGGCTATATTCTTCCAAAAGATCGCTACAGCAACTGCTTATGCAGCATTTACGGCGATCTTTTTTATCGATAAGTTCTTGGAAGCCGGGTCCCAAGGTCAAAATGCCCAAGGCCCTATATGGGCGGTCTTCACTGTCATCGTGCTATCTGGCATTGTCATCAAGCTAGCTACTGTGTGCATCCAGGTGTGTAATTCTGCTAGTTGAGTCGTATTGGCCATTGACTGATGAATACCTTAGATTAGTATAGAGAGAGATTGGGCCACTACCATTGGAGAAGGCGATGGTGTGCGCCTGATGAGAATAAACACTTGGTTACGTCGTATAGTCTGACGTTTTCCTCAGCTACTTCGATTTGTCGCTGATCTACTCGCTACAGGACTTGATATGCAAACTGCTATCCCCGCTCTTTGTCTCTATGCTGACGACCGCAGTTTCATACCGCTTTGCGGCGGCCTTCTTGTGCAGTATGGCCGTCGTCACTGCTTCCATCGAGGTACTTGTTTTCCATATCGCAGGTGCAGCTGGCGAAAGCTGATTTCATCTGCTTCAGGTTCCATTATCCCATATCGTGTACAAAATATTCCCTGTCCTGGAGTCCGAATACCAGCAGCGTTTGGCGAATATCCGAGATGCAGACCAGAAGAGGCACAACCAGAGATTCTCCTTCAAGCGCTGGATCGATCCGAGACCCACCTTTCGGGACTGGCAAGAGTTCTCTCATTTTCCTGTGTTTTACAGTAAGTGAGCATAGGGTATGTCCACCATAATCATTTGACGGCTTTTTTTTAGCGTCGTTGTCCATCTCGAGGTTCAAGCTTCACCTTCCCTCTGTTTCGGATGAAGCTAAATATTTTCTTAGTATATACCTCACTGTCCTGTCATTCGACGGAACATTTCTGTACGATTCTCTTTTCTTGCAATGAGCATGAACTTATCGATTCTGTATAGATCATACCTCAAGGCCGCTGGCGGCTGGAATGAGTAGGCATATTCCCTCTTCCGCATTCATGGCATTTGCGAATCAACAAAAACGTATAGTCCTTTCATTGCAGGCATGAGAGCTATCTGTACTGTAACGGGCCTCATCGGAACGATCCTTCTCCCCTACGTCGAGCGTAAGATTGGCCTTATTCGATGTGGAGCTTGGTCCATCTGGTAGTCCTGGATCTTGTCACATCCTTACGCAGTGCTAATGATCTTTAAGGTCGGAGGTCATTACTTTGGTGCCCACGGTACTGGCGTTGTACATCGGTGTTCCCAAGGGAATCGGCCATGGGCCGGTGTATAACAACACGATGCTCTTTGGGGGTACATCATATCATGTTTCTTGACCAGTAATATTGACGGTTTGCGGCCCGCAGGCATGGCACTCTCACGTGTAGGATTGTGGATGTTCGACTTGGCACAAGTAAGCTCACTTGTCACTATGTTTCGTAACTTTCAAAAATTTACTGCCTCTTACTTTACAGTTACAAATCCTACAAGAAGCCCTTGAGCATCACCCTGTAAGATTTTCCTACCCATGTGAGGGTTTTCTACTTGGCTAACGTTGCTGTGCAGCGGAGGAACACCCTCACTGCCTTGCAGTATTCTCTCATGAACACATTTGATATGCTGGTTCGGCCAATGAATCTCTGCGCATCGTAACCTTCTCTGACATTCGGAATAGAAATATGTCCTGACTATGGTTCTATTTGATCCTCAACAGTTTCGTTGGGCAGGCTTCGTGTCGTGGATCGTCGTTTCCTTCGGAGGACTTCTTTACGGTGTCTATGTATACCAAAGTCGCGGGCATATCGTCCACGTAGAGTGGATTTACAGAGTTATTGGGAAGAAGAACGAGTAAAAGCAGTACATGTACATTTTTTCACTGATACTAACACTCTTATCATATTTACTTTTTTTCGACCTCCAGAATCCACGCATCACTGAGTCTTTCGTTGTTGGTGTTCAGTCCACCCTGAAATACAACCTTCCCATCCGACCATGCATCAGCCGCAAACCAGCCGCGGGCTTGTGGTTTGCTACTACCTTCTGGAATAATGAGCTTCTCCCAAGACCAACCTTCTGTTAACTCGGTCAATGGTGTCTTGAAGAGGGCCCATGCATCGTCGTGAAATTTCTGTTGGAAATACTTGAGTGAGATCGATAGATATATATTGAGTCTGGTACTTACCCCAGCACCAGCATGTCCGAGATCACTAGCTTCCCCTTCACCGAAGAGCATAAGGGCAACGATTCCGTCGCTTCGCGGAGCCTCTCGAAGCCCAACGAGAGCATGAACGCTGCGCTTCGCCGGCTGCTCTCCTGCGACATCGACGGAATGCCAGGTGTTTGTGGGGACATGGTATATGTTGAGCGGGCCACCAAGCTCGTACCCAGCGAACCCTCCCCAGCGTACGAAGGAAGAGAGCGCAGGAATGACCCCGAGGACGGTACCACCACGCCCAGGGCCAGGAGCGTCCGCTAGTTTAGTCCATACAGGCTTAGGTGAAGCTAGAGAAAGACGGTAAAGGTCCGAAAGACGGCCAGTGGCGGGACAGCCCGCATGCACGAATAGGTCCTGAAGGCGGGAATTGGTGATGGGAATAAATCCACGAAGATAATGAAGGTACCTCATTATAAGTCACCATTACATGATAGGATCTCTCCTGTGGAGGCTCTCCATCGCATTCGACCCTGGTCCACTCCCCAGATTTGAAACGCCAGACGTCTCCCTTTTCGGGAAGACACTCCATAGAAATGCCTCCACGGCCTCCCCATACCCACAAGGATTCCTTGATGAATGCCAATGCAGATCCCACTCGAGGGGGAGGCGCAGATGTTGCAGTTAGTACATTCTTCAATCCGTAATTCCCCGATGGGAGGGAAACTTCGTGTAATGCATTGTCTACTGGAACCCGTGGTTGGAGTTCGCCTCCAAAAATGATAGCAGCGTCCTGTGTAGGAGAGACGACAAGACAGTGAGAGGATCGCTTCAACTGGGAAGCGGCCTGGGTCACATTCAACGGGATGAGGCGAGCTTTGAACATAATCTGAACGGTAGGCGGTGGATTGCTGCAAAGAGACACGTAGTTAGTAGAGGACCTGCTCAGTCAAGATCATATTGCCAAATGAAGAGGTCAAGATAAGGGCTACAGTCGTTTCGTGGAGATCGGTGGCGGGCCGTCCTTCCGTTTAGTCTCGTCGTTTATTTACGTAGCTCTCTGACATAATCAGTTCACGAAGCGTGAATCTACGGCGTGTCGACCGCGCTATTTCTCTGAGTTCCTGCATAATTTCAGCCATTATATCTCTATCATAGCAGTAGGTTTTCTTCGCGGCAAAACGACACCCTGTAGACACATTCGGACCGTGTGATAACCGGTCCAATGCCGGTTTGATGCCGATCCAGAAATGGCCTTTTCTGCCTTCAACAAAGTCGTACTACTCATTCTTGACATTTTACTAACACGTACCGGGACAAACCAATCCAGATAGACTTGAAGATACAAAGGGACCGGCGACTTTTGACTAGTCAAGATATGGATAAATTATGTTCATCTGCATCCATCTCGCCTGGATCATTTCAACGGATAAGGCCCGTCTCATTAATAAACGCCTGTAATTACAGGATAAAGTTTATTAATAAATCCCTCTGCTCTGCCAGGACATGCGATAGTGCGGCGTCCGGTTACCGGTGTCTTGAGCATTCCGAGCCTTATTAACTAGGATATGGGCTGTCTATTTTGGTTGCTGATTCGGTGTGCTGTGGTGCGTTGATATCTGGCAGCTACTGGGTAAATGGGATTTTCTTTCTAGCGGTACATCGGCTCGGGGTTCAAAATAGCTCAAGAATGTATATTATATTGTACTGTGGTGCCAATACAACAAAATGGGTAGTGTATTAAAAGTCAGGACGAAAAAATATGAAGAAAAAAACATGAAATACGGGAGAGCCGCAAAAAGAGGGCAGTCGGAGGGAGAGACGGATCGTGCTACCTCCGGCACCTTTAAAAACGGGGGCGGAGAGATGTCTGCGCTAGTCGGGGCCGCGGTTGATGTGGGTGGACCATGGTTGGTTGGGAAGGTTAGCAACTGAGCGGAACGTCGGCAGCGACAGCGGTATTGGCGGGGAAATAGACAGCAGTGTTTGCTCCGGCACCCTCGAAAATGGGGGCGTACGGTGCTGAACGCTATAGTCGTGAATCGAGAGGGAGGGGACGACGCTGGTGGGGTGGAAATGGTATGGAGTCTGGACATCACGAGACAGCGGGATCGTGGGGGTTAACAGACAATGACATCGTCTTCAGAGGTCTCAGAAATAGGATGATCCCAAAGGCGCCGCCAGTCAGCGTCCTCGTTGAGTAAGGAGGTGGTAATGTTGGTGGGATGGGGTGGCGACCGTTGTCGGGCGGGATCGCGGCATTATGGACTCAAACCATTTGCGCCATCGTCTCCAGCGACCTTGAAAACAGATATTTCTTCAAGACGGGGTCGGTTGAGGCCGTCATCGAGTGGGGAGGAATTGATGTTGGCGGGATGGGGGTAGGGTACTTGAATCGGCCATTGTCGGGCAGCATGGTACCACCATAGGCTCAGACTGTTGGTGCTATCATCCCCAGGGTCCTCGAAAATGAGGATTCAGCCAAGACGGGGCTAGTCGAAGCAGTCGTTGAGCATTGAACATGGGAGGGTCACCGTGAATTGTCGAGGGTAATATTTGGGAGCAGATCGTCGTGGGTGGTATCGATGGCAGAAATCGTGTAGTATCGTTGGGAAAAAGTTTACCGCATTCAGCGAGGGACATTTTTAGAAGGGACAGATAGTAGTGAACAGAGTCGTGTCGCAAGCAGAGAAAATGCCTTTGATCGCTGTCCGGATGTTCGGTCCGACATTTCCGAGTCTTATTCCTCCGCAACCACGACGCTCCTACGCTTGTTCCTGGCCTCTATATTCCACGCGAACTATTCAGTACGGCTTATTAGGCGTTTAAACTATGTCATGATTTTTTACACATCAAATGGTGCATGTCTACGTTCAATATTAGCAGATTACCGTCTTTTCGTCTGACCTAAACTCGTCTTCAGGTTACCATTGCTTAAAAGTTGCGTCAGTAGTGTCCAAAAAATCCCCAATATATCTGTTAGACCTGAACTTCAATCAAAGATAAACAACGGCTGTCTCGCGTTCGGGCAGTCACCGATGAGTTCTTTATACGATTGAGAGTAGAGGCTTAAGTCCTTAGCGTTTAGCGATAGATAAGGTGATAGTTTCGGTATAGATTAAACGTTAGCTCAAAGCTAGAGTATATCTAGCAAGAGCTTAGCTACTTAAATACTAAAAGTAAGGGTCTAAATATAGACTGTTCGTGAGAGCGGAAAGCTTGAGCACGCAATATCGAAGCGATAGACACTTCAACCTGGCACATTATCACGCGATAAGGTGCAAGGTGGAAGTGGCTACTACGCCATGTAGTGCGTAGTGTCGAAGCCGCTGCTCGGTGTCTGTATGATAAGCGGTCCGGACGGTCCGGTGATCCGGGTTATGTAAGTAAAAAGAATAAAAGTGGTTAAATCGTAACATTACCCCCTTCTTAAGGCAGGCGTCCCGACTGCCGCTATGGTCCGCTCCAGTCGTTTGGGAAGTCTTCTTGGTGCATTCCTCTGGCCTCTCCTCCATACGCGTCATTGGTTTGATCTTCATCCCCAATTGGTGGTTCTCCGTCGTCAGACTCGTTGTTCCAGTAGTCTTGTAGAAGTTCGCGCCACTCGAAGTTGTACTGTTTGAGGGCTTTGACCCATTTTTGGAATCCATCTAATTGTTGGACGAGGTATCGAACATCGCCGTTACTGTCATATTCGTGATCTAGGATCATGGTGACGGCTTTGTTCGGGGTTACGATTTTGGTGTCCACTCCGTCGACATGTTCTGCTAGGAATTCTTCGATCAACTCGTCGGCATCCATGTCGCCTTCCCGTACCCAACTATTTGACTCTGGTCCATAGCCCTTCCATTTAACGAAGTAATCCGTAGCGATCCTTGATGGTTCGCCCTGTCTCCCTCGAACACTTCGTTGCCTGCTGTTTAAGACCTTTTCGACTTCGTAGAGTTCGTCGCCATCGATCAGGTCTGGTGGTGGAGCAGGAGGTTGTTCTTGGTTCGTGTTAGACCCGAACTTCAATCAAAGATAAACAACGGCTGTCTCGCGTTCGGGCAGTCACCGATGAGTTCTTTATATGATTGAGAGTAAAGGCGTAAGTCTTTAGCACTTAGCGATAGATAAGGCGATAGTTTCGGTATAGATTAAACGTTAGCTCAAAGCTAGGGTATAACTAGCGAGAGCTTAGCTACTTAAATACTAAAAGTAAGGGTCTAAATATAAACCGTTCGTGAGAGTGGTAAGCTTGAGCACGCAATATCGAAGCAGTGGACACTTCGACCTGGCACACTGTCACACGATAGGGTGCAAGGTGGAAGTGGCGACTACGCCATGTAGTACGTAGTGTCGAAGCCGCTGCTCGGTGTCTGTATGATAAGCGGTCCGGACGGTCCGGTGGTCCGGGTTATGTAAGTAAAAAGAATAAAAGTGGTTAAATCGTAACATTACCCCCTTCTTAAGGCAGGCGTCCCGACTGCCGCTATGGCCCGCTCCAGTCGTTGGGGAAGTCTTCTTGGTGCATTCCTCTGGCCTCTCCTCCGTACGCGTCATCGTTCTGGTCTTCATCCCCAATTGGTGGTTCTCCATCGTCAGACTTGTTGTTCCAGTAGTCTTGTAGAAGTTTGCGCCACTCAAAGTTGTATTGTTCGAGGGCTTTGACCCATTTTTGGAATCCATCTGTTCGTTGGACGAGGTATCGAACATTGCCGTCATTGTCATATACGTGATCTAAGATCATGGTGACGGTTTTGTTCGGTGTTACGATTTTGGTGTCCACTCCGTCAACGTGTTCTGCCAGGAATTCTTCGATCAACTCGTCGGCATCCATGTCGCCTTCCCGTACCCAGCTATTTGATTCCGGTCCATAGCCCTTCCATTTGACGAAATAGTCCGTCGCGATTCTCGATGGTTCTCCCTGTCTTCCCCGAACATTTCGTTGCCTGCTGTTTAAGACCTTTTCGACTTCGTAAAGTTCGTCGCCGTCGATCAGGTCCGGTGGTGGTGGAGGCGGTTGTTCTTGGTTCGGGAATGCGGGTGGGATGTACGGGGTGAGTAGCGATTCGTTGAAGGTAGGGTGGATTTTCCAGTTGACTGGTAACTTTAGGGTGTATGCTGAGGTGCCTTTTTTGCTTTTTATTTCGAAAGGACCTGTGCGTTTGTCGTCGAGCTTCTTTTTTGGACGAGGAAGATGGAGATGGGTTGTATCAAGCCAGACCTTGTCGCCTGCTCTGTACTCGACGGCTGGTCGTTTGTTTTTGTCGTACTGTGCTTTCATTTGTGACGCAGCCTTTTCGAGTGATTTCTGGGCGGTGGCATGGATCTCTTGCATTTTGGAGACGAAGGAGTCAGAAGCGGGGGTGCGGAAAGGGGTGGTAGATTTGGCTCCGGGTAGTACGGCGGGATTATAGCCGTAGTTGACTTCAAAGGGGCTTTTGCCGGTGGAAGAGTGTTTTCGGTTGTTATGTGCAAACGCAGCGAGCGAGAGCCATTCTGCCCAGTCGGTTTGGAGATGGTTGACGAACATGCGAAGGTATTTTTCAACCTCCTGGTTCACGCGTTCGGTCTGGCCATCCGTCTGTGGATGATAGGCGGTGGAGGCGTTTCCTTTGATTTGGAGAAGATGGTAGAGGTCTTTCATAAATTTGGACACGAATACAGTTCCCCGGTCTGAGATGACGACTTGGGGCATTCCGTGTTTGGCATATACTTCATCGCGTAGGATTTTTGCCCAGCCTTCCGAGGATAATTCTGTGGAACATGCAACAGGGATGATTTCCTTCGAGAAACGGTCGACGATTACAATGATGGCGTCGTGTCCGTTGCTCTCGGGTAATCCAGTAACCATGTCTACGGAGATGTGAGTCCAGGGGCGGGACGGTATTTCGTTGGGGTGTAGTGGTGCTGCTTTGGCCTGATTGCTGCTTTTTGCTCGTTGACAAGTTTCACAGGCTCGTACGTAGGCTTCGATGTCTTTCTTCATCTTTGGCCACCAGAACTCTCGTAGGACGAGTTCTTTGGTCTTTTCGATACCTGGATGTCCAGCGGTTATGTGGTCGTGGGATCGAGCGATGATTTCTCCGCGGAGGGCATGATCTCGTGGAACGTAGATCCTGCCGTCGTACCAGATGAGTCCGTCTGTCATCTTCATTCCCCGATCGTGGTCCAGAGAGCTTGCAACGGCTCGATCCCAGAGACGACTGTTTTTTGTGGCTACCCGTACGTCTCGGTGGGTCTCCTCAATGGCTGGCATGATCATTGCCCTGAAGTGCTCCGGAGACAGGACTACTACTTGGTCGTTGTCGTCCTGTCCCCGATCATGATCTGCGCGCCGAGAGAGAAGATCGGCCTTCTTGTTGGCCGCGCCGGCTTTGTGATGAAGGGTGAAGTGATATTCTGCCAACTCGGTGATCCATCGAGCCTGGCGTCGGTTTACTTTCTGGGGTTTGCGGAAGTACTGGAGATTTTGATGGTCTGTCCAGATCTCGAAGTCTTGGTGCGCGCCCATAAGGTAGTGCCTCCATTCTTCGAGAGCGAGCATGATTGCGAGAAGTTCTTTGTCATAAATCTCATAGTTACGCTCTGTGACCGAGAGCGACTTTGATAGAAATGATACGGGTCTCCATTTTCCATCCTGTTCCTGGGAAAGGACCGCGCCAATGGCTCCCTCGCTAGCGTCGGCTTCTACTCGGAATTTCCCTTCATTGGTTGGTATCGCGAGTATGACGTCCTCCGCTAGTTGCTTCTTTAGCCGTTCAAAGGCCTCCTGTTGCGCTTCTCCCCACTTCCACGGGTCGTTCCCCGTCAACTGAGTCATGGGCTTTACGATTTTGCTGTAGTTTTGTATGAATCGTCGGTAGAAATTGGTGAAGCCCAAAAAGGATTGGAGTTCCTTTTTCTTGGTAGGTATCGGCCAGTCGGCAATGCCCTTGATTTTGACCGGGTCCATACGAATGCTTCCTTCGCTGATGATGACGCCTAGGTACTCCGTTTCTAGGACTTCGAACTCGCACTTCTCGGCTTTAAGGAACAATTTGTGCTTCCTTAGAGTCGACAAGACCTCCCTCGTGATACGGCGATGCTCCTCTTTTGTTTTGGACATGATCAAGATATCGTCCAGGTAAATGGTCACCTTCCCGGACGCGATGAGGTCTTTGAAAATGTCGTTCATCATCCACTGGAAGGTGGCGGGTGAATTGGTAAGCCCGAAGAACATGACCGTTGGCTCGTACAGGCCACGGTTCGTTCTGAAGGCTGCCTTCCATTCATCTCCCGTTTTGATTCGGACGTTATTATATCCCCATCGTACATCAAGCTTAGAGAAGTATTTGGCGCCGCGCAATTTGTCCATGAGTTCAGAGATTAGGGGAAGGGGATAACGGTTTTTAATCGTCATTTCGTTGAGTTTCCGATAATCCTGGACGGGTCTGAGCTTGCCATCCTTTTTTTTGACGAAGAAGAAAGGCGAAGCCATGGGTGACTTGGAGGGGCGTATTCTTCCACTAGACAAGTTCTCGTCAAGAAACTTGTCGAGCTCCTCCTGCTCTGCTCGGTTAAGGGGGTACACTTTGCAGTCGAGATTGGCGTTTGCGTTGGGAATGAGTTCGATGGCGTGGTCCCATGGTTTAGGCTCTGGTAGGTCATCAAAGTTTTCTTTGTCGAACAAATCTTTGAAGTCCCTACACCATTCGGGAACCATTTCTTCAAACGTTTTGGTTGCCTTATTTGCATTTGCCTCGGCCGCTAGGTCATTGGCCACATGTCGCATTGCCCTAATGCGAATAGCTTCTTCAAAGCTTATTGCTAGGATAGTGTCACCTTCCTCCAGCTCCTCATCCCACTTGTCATACGGATCCGCATCGGGTAAGGGGAGTGGAATATGACGGCATTGGCATCGGGCGAACGTCATTTTTCCAGTCCGCCAATTGATCAATGGGTTGTGCCTGATTAGCCAATCATGTCCTAGGAATATGTCGCGATCTTTTAAGTCCGTGACGGCTAGATCTATGCGCTCGGCGTGGTCTCCGATGGTAATACGTAATTCAGCGAATGCGGTGATCCGTCCCGCGCTGTTTTTTGATCCGTCCGCATTGTAAACGGTAATGGGCGCTGCCGTGGCGCGGGTAGGGATGTTGTGTTTTTCAACGAATGCTCGGCTGATGGCGCTGCTAGTACAGCCACTATCGACTAGGGCCGAGGAAGAGATTCGGGGGATACGGCCGGACATTTCGATCTGGACGTCGGTCGTTAGGGCTTTCTTGCTTCCGCTTACTCGGCAGATATAGTGTCTAGGCTCCCGCAGTTCCTCCATCCATTCCAGCGCGTTGATGCGCGTGGCTCCCTTTAGTCCTTCCAGCAACCCGTCCACCACTTCCTCTGCTCGTGCCTTATGAATCCAGTTCTTTAAGATCGCTTTTGCCTCTGATTCCGTTCTGGCGTTTTTAATTCCGCGCAGCGTCCACTCGGCTCCGAACGGCTTCAGCCACTCGTGTGGGACCTTCTCAGCCTTCGCACCGGAACCTGCTGGTTCGGCTACCGTCGGCTGGGTCACCTCGGGAGCTACAGAAGGGGTTCGATTAGCTTCTTGACTTCGTCGGAAACTCGTGTCATCCTCCTCATCGGGAATTTCCTCTAACTGTACCTGAGGCCCCCTTTTTACCGCCTGGGCGCTAGCAGCTTCCTTCCGTTCGGCTGTCTTGGTCGGGGCCGTTGCGCATCCAACGGTTCTTGCCACATGTGCGCCTTCGTTGGGATCGCCCGGTGGTGTGTTGGTTTCTAGCAGCAAGTTCGTCTTGACCGAGGAGTCGCCGCGAGTAGCGACGACGGGCTGCACTTGGACCGTAGCAGAATGCGGAACAGCCTCACCCTCCTCCTCGGGACTATGCGAAACGTTCCGCTCACCTGTCCCGGGGCCTCTGCCAACCTGGTCCCAGTCTTTGTCTTGTCGCTGGGTCGCGCTCCCGGGGCCCTCTTGTCGGGTTCGCCCGCTGCGCACGGTGTTCAGGTCGTCCTTGGCCGTAGAAGACCACGCGGTGTTCTCTGTTACCAGGGGAGGTTTCGCCGAAGCTATTTCCTCGATACTCCCAGCGAGGCTGGGACCCCGTAGAGCCGCCTCAGAGGAAACCGGTTCCTCTGCTTCAGAGGGGGCGTGTCCCTTCAATGAAGGCGCTTGTTCCCCTGTCCCATCCAGTCGCTTGTTAGGCGCTGTTACGATGGGTAGCACTATGGTGGGTGCCTTTTCGTTCGCCGCTTTCGCTCGTGATGAGTTACTCGCCGAACGGTTAGTCGGTGGTGATGTCCCGACGTCCTGTTTCGATTCTTCCTTAGTCTCTGTCTCGGTAGTGAAGTCGCAAAATGGTATATTCGAATGCACGTTGGAAACTACAGAAGTACAATGAGCCTGACTAGCGGGCGACAAATGCGTACCGGATGAAACTAAGTCCTTGGCCGAGGCAGTCGAATCGTTTACTGCTCGGCGCTGTCTTTTACCTCCTCAACCTTCGATTCCGTCTTTTCCTTTGTTGCGACGTGGTCCCAGTAATACTCGACCCGTCGTAAATGTTCTTCTTTCGTTCTGGCGCGCTTGGGACAGTCCTTCTTGAAATGTCCAGGCTCCCCGCACCCAAAGCATTTCGCTTTGGTGCGCAGGGCGTCGACGTCCATGGGCTTCCCGCCGCCTCCGTATGTAGTGCCAGTCCCAGTTTTCTTTTCCGGGGTGCCGGCCTGCTGCTGCTGCTGTTGGTTCCCTTTCCCCTGCGTGTTTGGCTTCGCCTGCTGCTTCCAGTCCGCTACTTTTACCCCTCCGCTCGACTCTGCCTTCTTCGTCCTCCAGTTGTGATCGATGCGGAGTATGCGACGCTTCCACTCGGGATAGTTACGCGGAGGGTCTGCGTCCGATGCATAGATGACGTCTTTGGTGGAAGGGCGACACGCTTTCTTTACTTGTGCCACCATCATTTGGTCGATTCCGATCACCCCTGCTTCGAACGCGAGCGAGTCGAACTGCTGGAAGAACAAGTCCCCATCAGGGAAGGTGCTCTGTCGCAGCCGTTCCCACTGTGCGAACTTGATCTCCGCATTGGCATCCTTCCAGAACCGTCGTCTGACCTCGCCTACGAAGTTCTCGTATCCCGGGTACAGCTGATCTCCGTTCTCGTTCCTTCCGAGTTCCCTGGCACACAACTCCCACCAGACTTGAGCGTCTTTTCCGAATCGTGATGCGCAGAAGATAACCTTGTGCGGGTGGTAGCGGAAGTATTGGTTGAACACGGAGAAGTACATGTCGCATTGGGAGAAGAAGCGGGCGATGTCGTTGGAGTCGCCATTAAAGTTCTCGGGGACCTTGACCATTTCGGGCTTTAACGATGCCCAGGGTCCTTGAGCGTCTTCGGCGAGAATCCAGGGGGCGGGTGGATCTGGTGGCCCTGGCGGCGGAGGGTATTGCGGTGGTGCCCACCTTTGTGCTACGGGCGGGGCTACCGGGGGTACTGGTCCGGGAATTGGTTGTTGCGGCAGGTCGGGTGGTCCGGCCTTATCGTCTGCGGCAGCAAAGAGCCTAGGCGCTGCTTGCGTGCCTGGTGGCCCGTATCCCCGGGGGTAAGCATAGCTCGGTGCCGGGTGGCGGGGAAGAGGTATTTCGGCCCGTCGTGGCGGTACCGGTGGTTCGTCTGGCATGGGCTCGGGATATTTATAATCGGGTCGTTGGTAGCGGGCGGGGACCTGGAGAGGTCGATCTTGATGGATCATATTGTAAGCCATATGGGCGAAGTGCCTGGCTTCTTCCTTTAGGATATAGTCATATCCGAAATGAGCGTAATCCATTCCGGCTGGGGTTCTAGCCCAATCCTGATCCGCTAATAATTCTTCTCTGAAATGATTAAATAGGTCGAGTAACGTGGCATAGGCGAGGATTTCGGGGATTCGGATTAATTTACCCGTGGCGAGGAGGTAGAGAGCCTGGGACATGGTTATCGGGGTGATCGGCCGGCGGAGTGTTTCGGGGTTCGGGAGGCGGGGGGGTCGGTGAGGCGTCGGGGCTTCCCCAGGGGTCCCCGTTGGCGTGTTCTGCCTCTGGGAGTACCTCTGTACTGGTTCCGCTACCCTCTCCCTCGCTGGTTCGTACCGAGCCCGTTCTGAGCCTTGCGATGACACGCTCTGCCTCTCGTCTATCCCTGTTAAACTGGCCACGGAAGGTGAAGGGGTCGTACCCGACATCTCCTGCCCTAGGCCTAGGGGTGTCTGATCGTGCCCATGCATCGTCGATCCGGTTTCTCTCTGCTGAGGTGAGCCCGGTGTCCGGGTCGTACCCGACGCTGTCCTCTCGTCTGTACCTTCTTCGAGGTGGGCGAGGCGGGCGGAGTCTGGCCTGACTCGAACTCTCTGGTCGCTGCTCGAACTCTGGCGTCGACTCTCTGGGCGAGATTGGAGGGGTTGGAGGCTGCTCTGTGATCGAGACAGGCTGCTCTGGTACACACTCTGGCTCCGGGGTTCTTCGTCGATAGGGATTTGCTCGTCTAGGGTGGAAGGCTGTAGATGGAAGGTTGATGTTGTCCCATAGCTCGGTAAGGCTGTGTGAGGGGTCGGCTGGTAAAGCCCCAAGATTGTCGCCGGCAGGTTGCTTTGAAACTGGGGTTGCTCCGTCGCCACCTTCCCCCAGGCCGAGTCGGACAAGGTATCTTGCCAGGTCTGCTGCGGCAGCAGCGGGAGCTGGTCGACGGGGATGGGGGGTATGGCCGGCGGTGCTGGTTGTAGAATCCTGTGTAGGAGAGTGCCTTGCTCTGGCAGTGTCTCCAGAGCCTCCCTCTTGAACGCCTGCTTCCATTTCCCCAAGAACGTCTTCTTGCGCGGTTCTCCGGTTGAGGACGCGACGGTACTCGTCGACTGCCTCGGTTCTTCGCCCAAATATGGGTGGGTAGACGTGGAGCGGTGGTGGCTGCTGTGGGAGGACATGGTTTATAGCGGGTGGGGGATAGCGTATCTGGTTTCGTCGAGGGCGAGGGTATAATCCGTACTCATGCAATACTGCTAGCACTACTGCTGCTGCAAAGACGGCGGTTCCGACACCGAAGAAGACTGCGATTAAGATTGCCTCGAGTGTCGTTAACATAAAGGTTCGGTTTTAAGGAACCAGGGGAAGCTTTGAGCTAATTGTTAGACCCGAACTTCAATCAAAGATAAACAACGGCTGTCTCGCGTTCGGGCAGTCACCGATGAGTTCTTTATATGATTGAGAGTAAAGGCGTAAGTCTTTAGCACTTAGCGATAGATAAGGCGATAGTTTCGGTATAGATTAAACGTTAGCTCAAAGCTAGGGTATAACTAGCGAGAGCTTAGCTACTTAAATACTAAAAGTAAGGGTCTAAATATAAACCGTTCGTGAGAGTGGTAAGCTTGAGCACGCAATATCGAAGCAGTGGACACTTCGACCTGGCACACTGTCACACGATAGGGTGCAAGGTGGAAGTGGCGACTACGCCATGTAGTACGTAGTGTCGAAGCCGCTGCTCGGTGTCTGTATGATAAGCGGTCCGGACGGTCCGGTGGTCCGGGTTATGTAAGTAAAAAGAATAAAAGTGGTTAAATCGTAACAGTTCGGGAATGCGGGCAGGATGTAAGGGGTGAGTAGTGATTCGTTGAAGGTAGGGTGGATTTTC
Source organism: Armillaria altimontana (assembly GCA_022818075.1). NCBI lineage: Eukaryota > Fungi > Basidiomycota > Agaricomycetes > Agaricales > Physalacriaceae > Armillaria > Armillaria altimontana. The sequence goes on from JAIWYR010000012.1 coordinate 790,305, forward strand.
CAGTTGACTGGTAACTTTAGAGTGTATGCTGAGGCGCCTTTTTTGCTTTTTATTTCAAAGGGGCCTGTGCGTTTATCGTCAAGCTTTTTCTTTGGTCGGGGGAGATGGAGGTTGGTTGTGTCAAGCCAGACCTTGTCGCCTACTTTATACTCGATGGCTGGGCGCTTGTTTTTGTCGTATTGCGTCTTCATTTGCGCTGCAGCCTTTTCGAGCGACTTCTGGGCGGTAACATGGATTTCCTGCATTTTGGAGACAAAGGAGTCGGAGGCAGGGGTACGGAAAGGGGTGGTGGTTTTCGTTCCTGGTAATACGTTCGGGTTAAAGCCGTAGTTGACTTCGAATGGGCTTTTGCCAGTGGAGGAGTGTACACGATTGTTGTGTGCGAATGCAGCGAGAGAAAGCCATTCCGCCCAGTCGGTTTGAAGATGATTGACAAACATGCGAAGGTACTTCTCAATTTCTTGATTCACCCGTTCGGTTTGTCCGTCTGTCTGGGGATGATAGGCGGTTGATGCGTTTCCTTTGATTTGGAGGAGATCGTAGAGATCTTTCATGAACTTGGATACGAATACGGTTCCCCGGTCTGAGATGACAACCTGGGGCATTCCGTGTTTGGCATATACTTCATCGCGCAGGATCTTTGCCCAGCCTTCGGAGGATAATTCTGTGGAGCATGCGACAGGGATGATTTCCTTCGAAAAGCGGTCAACGATTACGATGATAGCGTCGTGTCCGTTGCTCTTGGGTAATCCAGTAACCATGTCTACAGAGATGTGAGTCCATGGGCGGGACGGTATTTCGTTGGGGTGTAGTGGTGCTGCCTTGGCCTGATTGCTGCTCTTCGCTCGCTGGCAAGTTTCACAGGCTCGTACGTAGGCTTCGATGTCTTTCTTCATCTTCGGCCACCAGAACTCTCGTAGGACGAGTTCTTTGGTCTTTTCGATGCCTGGGTGTCCAGCGGTTATGTGGTCGTGGGATCGAGCGATGATTTCTCCGCGGAGGGTATGATCTCGTGGGACGTAGATCCTGCCGTCGTACCAGATGAGTCCGTCTGTCATCTTCATTCCCCGATCGTGGTCCAGAGAGCTTGCAACGGCTCGGTCCCAGAGACGACTGTTCTTTGTGGCTACCCGTACGTCTCGGTGGGTCTCCCCAACGGTTGGCATGATCATTGCCCTGAAGTGCTCCGGAGACAGGACTACTACTTGGTCGTTGTCGTCCTGTCCCTGATCATGATCTGTGCGCCGAGAGAGAAGGTCAGCCTTCTTGTTGGCAGTGCCGGCTTTGTGATGAAGGGTGAAATGATATTCTGCCAACTCGGTGATCCATCGAGCTTGGCGTCGGTTTACTTTCTGGGGTTTTCGGAAGTACTGGAGATTTTGATGATCTGTCCAGATCTCGAAGTCCTGGGAAGCACCCATCAGGTAGTGTCTCCACTCTTCCAGGGCGAGCATGATGGCAAGAAGTTCCTTGTCGTAGATCTCATAGTTACGTTCAGTAACCGAGAGGGACTTCGATAGGAACGATACGGGTCTCCATTTGCCGTCCTGTTCTTGAGAGAGGACTGCGCCAATGGCTCCCTCGCTAGCGTCAGCTTCTACTCGGAATTTCCCTTCGTTCGTTGGTATCGCGAGTATGACGTCCTCCGCTAGTTGGTGTTTTAGCTGCTCAAAGGCCTCCTGCTGTGCCTCCCCCCATTTCCACGTATCATTCCCTGTTAATTGAGTCATGGGCTTCACGATTTTGCTGTAGTTCCTGATGAAGCGTCGGTAGAAATTGGTGAATCCTAAGAAGGACTGGAGTTCCTTCTTTTTGGTGGGTATCGGCCAGTCAGCGATGCCTTTGATTTTGACCGGGTCCATGCGGATGCTCCCTTCGCTGATGATGACGCCTAGATACTCCGTTTCCAGGACCTCGAACTCGCACTTCTCGGCTTTAAGGAACAACTTGTGCTTCCTTAGAATTGCCAACACCTCCCTTGTGATACGGCGGTGTTCCTCCTTGGTTTTGGACATGATTAGGATATCGTCTAGGTAAATGGTCACCTTTCCTGATGCGATGAGGTCCTTGAAGATATTGTTCATCATCCATTGGAAGGTGGCGGGCGAATTGGTAAGCCCAAAGAACATGACCGTTGGCTCGTACAAGCCCCGATTCGTTCTGAAGGCTGCCTTCCATTCATCTCCCGTTTTGATTCGGACGTTATTATATCCCCATCGTACATCAAGTTTAGAGAAGTATTTGGCGCCGCGCAATTTGTCCATGAGTTCAGAGATTAGGGGAAGGGGATAACGGTTTTTAATCGTCATCTCGTTGAGTTTCCGATAATCCTGGACGGGTCTGAGCTTGCCATCTTTTTTCTTGACGAAGAAGAAAGGCGAAGCCATGGGTGACTTGGATGGGCGTATTCTTCCACTAGACAAGTTCTCGTCAAGAAACTTGTCGAGCTCCTCCTGCTCCGCTCGGTTAAGGGGATATACCTTGCAATCGAGATTGGCGTTCGCGTTGGGAATGAGTTCGATGGCGTGGTCCCATGGTTTAGGCTCTGGTAGGTCATCAAAGTTTTCTTTATCGAACAAATCTTTGAAGTCTCTACACCATTCGGGAACCATTTCTTCAAACGTTTTGGCTGCCTTTTTTGCGTTTGCCTCGGCCGCTAGATCATTGGCCACATGTCGCATTGCCCTAATGCGAATAGCTTCTTCAAAGCTTATCGCTAGGATAGTGTCACCTTCCTCCAGCTCTTCATCCCACTTGTCATACGGATCCGCATCAGGTAAGGGGAGTGGAATATGACGGCATTGGCATCGGGCGAACATCATTTTTCCGGTCCGCCAATTGATTAATGGGTTGTGCCTGATTAGCCAATCATGTCCTAGGAATATGTCACGATCTTTTAAGTCCGTGACGGCTAGGTCTATGCGCTCGGCGTGGTCTCCGATGATGACGCGTAATTCAGTGAAGGCGGTGATCCGTCCCGCACTGTTTTTTGATCCGTCCGCATTGTAAACGGTAATGGGCGCTGCCGTGGCGCGGGTAGGGATGTTGTGTTTCTCAACGAAGGTTCGGCTGATGGCGCTACTAGTACAGCCACTATCGACTAGGGCAGAAGAGGAGATTCGGGAAGTGCGGCCGGCCACTTCGATTTGGACGTCGGTTGTGAGAGCTTTCTCGCTTCCGCTTACTCGGCAGATATAGCGTCTGGGCTCCCGCAGTTCTTCCATCCAGTCTAGTGCGTTGATGCGCGTAGCTCCCTTCAACCCTTCTAATAACTCATCCACCACTTCTTCGGCTCGTGCCTTATGGATCCAGTTTTTTAGAATCGCCTTGGCTTCCGACTCTGTCCTAGCTTCTTCAATCCCGCGTAACGTCCATTCGGCTCCAAACGGCTTCAGCCACTCATGTGGGACCTTCTCAGTCTTCGCGCCGGAACCTATTGGTTCGGCTACCGTCGACTGGGTCACCTCAGGGGCTACAGAAGGGGTTCGGTTAGCTTCTTGACTTCGTCGGAAACTCGTATCATCTTCCTCATCTGGAATCTCTTCTAACTGTACCTGGGGCCCCCTTTTTACCGCCTGGGCGCTAGCAGCTTCCCTCCGTTCGGCTGCCTTGGTCGGGGCCGTTGCGCATCCAACGGTTCTTGCCACATGTGCGCCTTCGTTGGGATCGCCCGGTGGTGTGTTGGTTTCTAGCAGCAAGTTCGTCTTGACCGAGGAGTCGCCGCGAGTAGCGACGACGGGCTGCACTTGGACCGTAGCAGAATGCGGAACAGCCTCACCCTCCTCCTCGGGACTATGCGAAACGTTCCGCTCACCTGTCCCGGGGCCTCTGCCAACCTGGTCCCAGTCTTTGTCTTGTCGCTGGGTCGCGCTCCTGGGGCCCTCTTGTCGGGTTCGCCCGCTGCGCATGGTGTTCAGGTTGTCCGTAGCTGTGGGTAGCCATGCGGTGTTCTCTTTTACCAGGGGAGGTTTCGCCGAAGCTATTCCCTCGAAACTCCCAGCGAGGCTGGGACCCCGTAGAGCCGCCTCAGAGGAAACCGGTTCCTCTGCTTCAGAGGGGGCATGTCTCTTCAATGAAGGCGCTTGTTCCCCTGTCCCATCCAGTCGCTTATTAGGCGCTGTTATGATGGGTAGCACTATGGTGGGTGCCTTCTCGTTCGCCGCTTTCACTCGTGATGAGTTACTTGCCGAACGTTTAGTTGGTGGTATCCCGACATCCTGTTTCGATTCTTCCTTAGTTTCTGTCTCGGTAGTGAAGTCGTAAAGTGGTATATTCGAATGCGGGTTTGATACTACAGAAGTACAGTAAGCCTGACTAGCGGGCGATAGATGCGTACCGGATGAAACTAAGTCCTTGGCCAAGTCAGCGGAATCGCTCACTGCTCGGCCCCGTCTTTTACCTCCTCAACCTTCGAGTCCGTCTTCTCCTTTGTCGCGACGTGGTCCCAGTAATATTCAACCCGTCGTAAGTGTTCTTCCTTTGATCTGGCGCGCTTGGGGCAGTCCTGCTTGAAGTGTCCGAGTTCCCCGCATCCAAAACATTTCGTTTTGGCGCGCAGGGCGTCGATGTCCATGGGCTTCCCTCCACCTCCGTATGTGGTGCCAGTCCCGGTTTTCTTTTCCGGGGTGCCGGCCTGCTGCTGTTGCTGCTGGTTTCCTTTCCATTGCGTGTTTGGCTTCGCCTGCTGCTTCCAGTCCGCTACTTTAACCCCTCCGCTAGACTCTGCTTTCTTCGTCCTCCAGTTGTGATCGATGCGGAGTATGCGACGTTTCCACTCGGGATAGTTTCGTGGGGGGTCTGCGTCCGACGCATAGATGATGTCCTTGGTGGAAGAGCGGCACGCTTTCTTTACTTGTGCCACCATCATCTGATCAATTCCGATAACCCCTGCTTCGAATGCAAGCGAGTCGAACTGCTGGAAGAACAAGTCACCGTCAGGGAAGATGCTCTGTCGCAGTCGTTCCCACTGTGCGAACTTGATTTCTGCATTGGCATCCTTCCAGAACCGTCGTCTGACTTCGCCTACGAAGTTCTCGTATGCAGGGTATAACTGATCCCCGTTGGCGTTCCTCCCGAGTTCCCTGGCACACAACTCCCACCAGACTTGAGCGTCTTTTCCGAATCGTGATGCGCAGAAGATAACCTTGTGCGGGTGGTATCGGAAGTATTGGTTGAATACGGAGAAGTACATGTCACACTGGGAGAAGAACCGGGCGATGTCGTTGGAGTCGCCGTTAAAGTTCTCGGGGACCTTGACCATCTCAGGCTTTAACGACGCCCAGGGTCCTTGAGCGTCTTCGGCGAGAACCCAGGGGGCGGGTGGATCTGGTGGTCCTGGCGGCGGGGGATATTGCGGTGGCGCCCACCTCTGTGCTACGGGCGGGGCTGCTGGCTGTACAGGGCCGGGTAGTGGCTGTTGCGGCGGACCGGGTGGCCCGGCGTTGTCGTCTGCGGCTGCGAAGAGCCTAGGCGGTGCTTGCATGCCTGGCGGCCCGTATCCCCGGGGATAAGCGTAGCTCGATACCGGGTACTGGGGAAGAGGTATTTCGGCCCGTCGTGGCGGTGTCGGCGGTTCGTCTGGCATTGGTTCGGGGTATTTATAGTCGGGGCGTTGGTAGCGAGCGGGGACCCGGAGAGGTTGATCCCGATGGATCATATTGTAAGCCTGATGGGCGAAGTGCCTGGCTTCTTCCTTTAGGATATAGTGATATCCGAAATGACCGTAGTCCATTCCGGCTGGGGTTCTGGCCCAGTCCTGATCCGCTAATAGTTCTTCTTGAAAATGATTAAATAGGTCAAGTAACGTGGCATAAAGGAGTATTTCGGGGATTCGGGTTAATTTACCCGTGGCGAGGAGATAGAGGGCCTGGGGCATGGTTATCGGGGTGATCGGCCGGCGGTGTGCTTCGGGGTTCTGGGGGCGGGGGAGTTGGTGAGGCGGCGGGGCTTCCCCAGGGATTCCCGTTGACATGCTCTGTCTCGGGGAGTACCTCTGTACTGGTTCCGCTGTTCTCATCCTCGCTGCTTCGTCCTGTGGCCGTTCTGAGCCTTGCGATGACTCGCTCTGCCCCTCGTCTCTCCCTATTATACTGGCCGCGGAAGGTGAAGGGGTCGTACCCGACGTCCCCTGCCCTAGGCCTAGGGGTGTCTGACCGTGCCCATGCGTCGTCGATCCGGTTTCGCTCGGCTGAGGTGAGCCCGGTGTCCGGATCATACCCGACGCTATCCTCTCGTCTGTATCTTCTTCGAGGTGGGCGAGGTGGACGGAGTCTTGCCTGGCTCGAGCTCTCTGGTCGCTGCTCGAACTCTGGCGTCGACTCTCTGGGCGAGATTGGGGGTGTCGGAGGCTGCTCTGTGATCTGGACGGGCTGCTCTGGTACACACTCTGGCTCCGGAGTTCTTTGTCGATATGGATTTCCTCGCCTGGGGTGAAAGGCTGTGGGTGGAAGGTTGACGTTGTCCCATAGATTGGTAAGACTGAGGTTGGCTGATGAAGTCCCAAGACCGTCGCCGGCAGGTTGCTTTGGAACTGGAGTTGCTCCGTCGCCGCCTTCCCCCAGGCCGAGTCGGACGAGGTATCTTGCCAGGTCTGCTGCGGTAGTAGGCCGGGCTGATCGATAGGGATGGGGGGTATGGCCGGCGGAAGCGGTTGTAGAATCCTGTGCAGAAGAGTGCCTTGCTCTGGCAGAGTCTCTAGAGCTTCCTTCTTGAACGCCTGCTTCCATTTCCCCAAGAACGTCAACTTGCGTGGTTCGCTCGTTGACGACGCGAGGGTACTCGTTGACTGTCTCGGTTCTTCGCCTAGGTAGGGGTGGGTAGAAGTGGATCGGTGGTGGCTGTGGGATGACATGGTTTATGGCGGGTGGGGGATAGCGTATTTGGTTTCTACGAGGGCGAGGGTATAGTCCGTACTCATGCAATACTGCTAGCACTACTGCTGCTGCAAAGACGGCGGTTCTGACACCGAAGAATACTGCAATTAAGATTGCCTCGAGTGTCGTTAACATGAAGGTTCGGTTTTAAGGAACCAGGGGAAGCTTTGAGCTAAGTGTTAGACCCGAACTTCAATCAAAGATAAACAACGGCTGTCTCGCGTTTGGGCAGTCACCGATGAGTTCTTTATACGATTGAGAGTAGAGGCTTAAGTCCTTAGCGTTTAGCGATAGATAAGGTGATAGTTTCAGTATAGATTAAACGTTAGCTCAAAGCTAGAGTATATCTAGCAAGAGCTTAGCTACTTAAATACTAAAAGTAAGGGTCTAAATATAGACTGTTCGTGAGAGCGGAAAGCTTGAGCACGCAATATTGAAGCGATAGACACTTCAACCTGGCACATTATCACGCGATAAGGTGCAAGGTGGAAGTGGCTACTACGCCATGTAGTGCGTAGTGTCGAAGCCGCTGCTCGGTGTCTGTATGATAAGCGGTCCGGACGGTCCGGTGATCCGGGTTATGTAAGTAAAAAGAATAAAAGTGGTTAAATCGTAACAATATCCTACCAGACTATAATATAGTATGCTATATATTTCCGGATGATCCGAGGCCTCTGTCAGTCTTTCAATGAGTACCGGTCAGATAAATTTCAGCATCCACAGAGATCATTCAATAGTGCAGTAAGCCATACTTCGACAACATACATTATTTGGAGGACTGCATATTGCTACTTCCGAAAATTGCTTCAGAAAAGACAGAATGATATATGCAATACAAAAAATGACTTTTTGCCAGCCTCTTGCACCTCTGCAGACCTCGTTCAAGAAACTATTGAATACCCTCGCTGTATATCTACTGCTCTTGATCCAAAACTTGGCATTCAAAGCTGCAATATTAATGCATGACATATCAGCAGTATCCTTTTAAGAGTATAAATGAAGGCCGATGATTTTTGCAGCCTCGAAGATACAACTTGAGAGCAATATTCAAGTCCAGTATATGTTTTCGTCACCGTGCAGCCTCCTGAAAAGCTTCGATCAGTGGCTGTGCCGTCAGGCACGGAACCGTCGACCGACACCACCGTACCAGTGTCTCCAAGCTCCTGCTCTCTGGAACACCGAGACAGTGACATTCATTTATTCTCTAAGTTCTAACCCTGCTGTCCTTCCGGTTACCCATACTCCAGTCTACAGACCCCTGGGCCAAGAAGGTGCTGCATTTCTGAAACGACAACTTGAACCCCGACTGCAGCCATATCTACGATATCACTGTCCGATTCTTTATCTGACCTCTCCATCATCACAAATAACGACCTGCTACTATATTCCAGTGTTCCGATGGATCGGCCCATGGTTCCTAAACCTATCAGAACAACTATCTTATCTCTTCAGTTCAGCGTATAACCAGTATTGATAGGCAGGTGGGAACAAGCACCGGGAAAGAAAAATAGTTCCTGTAGACGGCACAATCTATTTCAGAAGCAGCCCACACCCGCCTGTTCATCGCCGACCATGGCCGCTTTGCGAGCCCTGGGACATGAGAGGGCTTTATTAATAAAAGCAACACCTCTCGCTTCAAGGGTTTTATTAATGATTTGGGCCTTATGGCCTGATCATTTACGGTGTATGTACACGCTTCCTGAACAGCATCTTACTGCTCTGATCAGGAATCTGATCACCGGCTAACCATGTAGAGGAGGGAAGCGTATCCATCTTCACATCGAAGTTGAGAAGAACGTACGACATAAGAGCCTTGAGGTTATTGACGGCAAAGAAACGGCCAGGACTACAGGATAGTTAGCTCCCAGAACTGATAGAAACGTTACTGAATATCCCCACCAGGCCGGTCGCCCATGGCCAAAGAAAATGAAATCCAAGCTAGGAGTGACCATCCTGTGGTGGAAGTTCTCGCCCTTTTGTTTCCTCATGTCAGAAAACCTCCAAGGCCTGAACTCTAATGGGTTTTCATAGTTCCTCTATAAAAACGCCAGTGAATACAAGGGTTACGCCTACATCATGCATGATTTACCTCGTCTGTATTCGTAGCGAAAGCAGCCACTGCGATTTCAGTGCCCACCGGAACAACAATCCCGTCAGAAAGAACGAAGTCGCGTTGAGTGACACGACGCATTCTGACTGTGCGCAGTCTTCAGTGCAGAGCAATATAGAGTGCCAAGTACTAACTTACAAACACCAACAGTACCATACACTCTCTGCGCTTCCTTCAGGAAGCTGTCAAGTTTATTCATCTTTCCCATTGCAGCCTTCGTGCATCCTTCTTCCTTGATGATTGATTCCACCTCAGCTCGGAGAGTTTCAGCGCACTCCGGGTGTCTAGCCAAGGTATAGAGAGCGATCGTGAACGTCTAAGTACCAGAGATCTAGTCAGTTGTTGGCCTTGGGATTGTAGTCTAGAGTAAGCACCATAGACGTTGTATGAATCGCTCCTACGTTCAAACTCAGTATTCGAGTACTCAAATCTTGTATCGTGCGTCTTTCTTTTTTGCCACGAGTCGCGTCAATCTGCCATGAAAGAAGGTCATTCTGTCGGTCTTTAGGTAAATAATCGGTGACGGCGTGGTCCAGGAAATTATCTTACCGGCTTTCCTGGCCAGTCTTTGCCATGAACGTTTTCCTGGTGCAGCCGTTCTTGTATAGTTTCATTCAAGAATTTCTTCATCTCAGCTACAGCACGTCGGCGAGGTGTGAAGACTGATCCCAGAATTCTTATGACAAGTGATAAGGTCAGTCCGAACAATATCAAGCTCGAATGACTCACGGTTTGAGGATCCTGGGGAAGAGGTTAATGATGCGAGAGTAAACGAAAACGTCGATAGTAAAGTCAATGTTAAGTTTGACATAATCGGGATCACGGCCTTAAGGACAGGTTGGCATGGACAAAGTACTGACATGGAAAGCTTACTTACAGATGGGAAGTCCGATGAACATCCGATTACTCGCTCTGCATACGATTTGTAAAACTGTCTGGTATGTGGAAACTTCAATCCAGTCTATCACAATATCAGCCAGGGTAGTGTCTGAAATTTGCCAGGTCTTCATACTTTTAGTCATCGGTATATTGTCTTCAAAGGCTGCCTTCATCTCATCGTGGATGTCCGCAAAACATGTGACAATGTTACGAGTCAGGGCGCCTCGTACAACTTCTGCGTGATAGGGGTCAACACATAGGCTGTAGCCCATAGTATGATTCATTTGCAAAAGCTATAGGCGTCGTTATGAGCAATATACAGAGCCTCGCTATAAGGCATGCTCACATCTATGATCGCATCTAAAGAAGACAGCTGCTCGAGCGAAGACTTCCGGATATCGTCAACCTTCTCGGCACCACTCACGACGACCATCCATTTATCAATCAAGGGCACTTTAAATGTTGACCCATAGTGCTATAAGGCAGTCGTCGAATTCCGAATATAGTAATGAGGGGACCCGGTACACACCTTTGTATAACCCTCTTGGATGATTGCCTTCCCATGGAATATGAACTTGAAGGCATCTATCCAAGACATTATTAGGCCCGACGACCCTACCGTAGGAATGTGTTTCAGCTACAATGATGTCAGCATCCACCAGGACGAAAGTGATGTAGCAGCTTACTTTCGCTCTGGTTATTAGGCTTTTCGAACTTGCAGAGCAAGCAGGAGAGCAGTGACTATACCCAGACCGTGTAGCATGAAGGTTTTGATGCCTACTCGCCATGGAAGTTCGAAATATTCTTCAAGAGCCATGTGTCAGATGGGAATCAAGGGAAGACTGAGGTTTATATGTGTACGCACCACCGTCTGAACACATAGGCGGGTCACAGGTCCGTTCCGTGCGTGTCAGTAAAGGCACCATTGATTTGGACCATCTAATCACTACTGCAAGCAACACATTTGTTCCAATTTCATGGATGCTACTGCGTAATGACTCGGATGCCTACCCGCCTGGCTATTAAAAATAGTCACTATAGTGATGGTGTAGATGCAAGGGTGTACCAACCTTTTATACCATTGCGATACCCACGGAACGACGGGTTTCCTGTTTCATACTATCGTTCTTGCATTACCATCTAGTCAAGATCCGAATATGCCAATACGATCCGAAATAACACCTGTTCAACGCATGTGGGTCGTCTTATAGAGGATCCTAATTTTATCTCGAGCCAACAGCACGAGTGTACGGCTCCATAATAGCAGCCAAGTTTTGCTTGCCGCATGGCTTCCCTGTTTCAGCGAGTAGACCCATTGGAAACGCCTAGTTCAACAGTCCCTATTTTTGCCGCAGGAAGTACAGCTATCAGACCAGTATACTAAAACTTGTGAGAGTACGTACATGCCATCTCTTTCGATCGACCTCTACTACATCACCAAGTCTTGTCCTCTCAATCTGAGCCAGTCCTGGAAAATAAAAATGCATCCATGGGTTCTGATCACGTCGCGGAAGCACTCGCGAAATAAAAAGTTCATCGATTGAGAACTCTTTGCTCCTTAAGCCAGCCTGACCGCGCTTAAGTTCTGCATCATTTGGGATATTTAGAACTTGATACAGGATTGACGGCCGCCCGAAGGACAGCATAATGCCGGCGTGGACACATTTTCGATCATGGCTCCTATCCTCAAGAGAGACTAAGTACTTGAAGGACAGCATAAATACCCATTAGCCACGTCCTCCTAGACCAGAAACAACATGAACACTTACAACCACCATCAGAACACCCTATCAGCCTTATCAAACGGTCAACGTCCATCATAGCATTGTACAATCGGCGACCATCTCCCCTCGTCGTCGTCCGCCGAGTTCATTGACTCTCTAGAATCCGTACCCGGGACGCCGACGAGTTCCATACTATCCGATTCAGATACAGACCATCACAGCTTTCGAGAACGGCGAGGTATGACTTTCTTCATCTCGTTTACCCGACCAATGTTCGGTCCAGTCACTCCTGCAAAGGGCCATCTTGAACTCAGGGCTGGCTTTCTTCCCCGCAGAAGAAAGTCCTCTGCTCCCAGACCTGCGTCTCCGAAATTTGCAGTAAACACTAGTATGGGAGCTGAGTTCTTTTAGGCTGGGCTCTGCCACTAGGATGCCGGTACCATTCATATGTTCCTTTGGGACGGTCAATCTTTACTCGTGAGAAGAGAGCCATTATGTATCGTCCCGGGAACATTCTGCATGAAAATCGTAGTGCAACTGGGACGATTCGGCGCAGCCCACTGTATTTTGATAGCTCGCAGACTCGGACTTGTATCAAATAAATCTTCTCTGTTCCGCAAAAAGGCAAGCGAGCATCAAGTCTGAGAAAGCTGCAAGAGAGAAGAATCAGCCAAGATATTCTCCAGAAAAGAGTTAGACATACACAGAACATTGACGATATACTAATCACACCAATTCCAGACAATGCAAGAAACTAGTAGCTAGTACCGGAAATTGCCGTGAGTACTTCTTGATATGGGCGCTGACGTAACCGGAGCAGTTTGGTGCAATAAAAACAAGACAGGCAGCTTTTTCGTTCCTATGTATACAACTCAGCCTCCTTGTAAGCTTATGCGCGAGTCCATGTTCATGGTTGTACGGCAATAGTCAGGTGTTGCTAGTCTCGTTTGTTGCTTTTGCGAGCCTCTCAATGGATTGTAGGTATCTGAGCTCGTCATAGGTGAATCTTCTGATGTAAAGAATCAAAGGTGCGGGATTCGTTGCGACAATGGCAACCCTGTATGAAGTTTGACCTTTCCGTATGATATAGAAGGAAACAGGCAATGTGGAAATCACTTTGAGCATGCTTGCTAAACATAACAATCTGGAGTTAATAGAAATTTTCAATACGCCATGATTCTCAATATCCCCACTGCCCAAAACCATGGCGTAGGGACGAATTACTAGAAGTAAAGCCGAGGTGGCACCGACGTCGACCTGGAATTGACCTGGAATTGATCTGAATTTCGCAAACCGACGTTCCCGATCTCAGTTGAGATCCAAATTCCAGACGCGCATATTTCGTTTTCTGGTATGAGACGGCTCAATATGAAGCTGACATTGCTAGATACGGGGCAGCGGGCAATACACTAGGATCGACCTTGCTATATGTCGCATGATCATGCAAGATTCGCAGAGGCTGCAGTTCCTGGCCTATAGCCTTCTCCCACTCAGGTACCTGAGAGATTACACGGTTTGTCAATAGCGTGAGCAAGCGCTTCCTTTCTTCCTCCGTCACCGATTCCGGGGGGAATGTAAAATTTGGATTTGCAGCCCACATTGGCACGGAGCGCGATCCTTCCCAGTCAATGACCGCAACTATCTTCGTTGAGTCTGTCCGACTCACCAAAATGTTTCGCGGCGCAAAATCTATGTGCTCGAGGACGAGAGGTAGATCTGGGCACGGAAAGGAAAAATGCTGGATTTTTGAAACGACGCCGTCGATGAAATGCTGACATCGGGAAGACGTGTCGGTGTCTTCAGGCGCCTCTACATAATCCAATTCGCGTCGTGCAGTCGCTAGTAGCCAGCCCCTCACGTTTGAGAATGGACCGCATTTCTCAAGCCGCGGCGAGGCGATGGAGGTGCTCCGGTTCGAAGCTAAGCGCGTCATCGGCCCAATCACGAACTCCCCTCCATCTCTCTCGTATATGCTTCCAATAGAAGCAAAAGTGATGCTGATTATCTGCACCCACACATCCGCCATAGCCAGGCAAACCTGTTCGCGTTGTTTCACATTGAGGGACCTCCATATTGTAGAAAGGTTCTCGCCATCGACCTGTGCATCGCCTCAAGGAATATTTTCTGATAGCGAAGCCCTGGGACGTACATATTCCATGATCATCCATTCACCTCCGACTTTTCCATCGGCATCCAGGTCGTGAAATAAAATTTCAGGGACCGGGATTTTGGTCCTGACTTTCAGAAAACGCATGGTGGAGACCTAGTCACAAGTCAACGGAAACCTTATACCATAATTTTCGGCGTACCTCAGAGCGCATAGCCGATGGGAAGGCCAAGCCGCAGCCGGCATGTTTTAGAATGGACCATTGAACTCGAATGAACAATACTTGTTGTTGTTTTCCCATGTGAGCAGTATAAGTCTAGAAAATTAGTCAGTGAGCATGGCTTACGAATCCCAGCAGACAGGCTTACCATATGATGCCCGCCTTCCGAGAACATCAAGGTGAAAATTGAAATCATGCTAGGCAACAGCTAGGCACGTACATTGCTCGAAGGGAACGAGTCCCGTGCACTTGTCGGAGAGGTGTTGTTCAATGCGGGACTTGAGTGCTACTTCGTCAATTGAGGGTTTTGCACGGGGGCTGGGATCAAAGGGGCGGCTGGAATCCATAATGGCAGTCACAAATGGTCTCTTGTTTTATAATCCGGCCGTCGGTAAGCAGTACCACTCGGTTATTGTTCTCGTATAGCGTTATAATGATCCCTCGATTCCTCCGGACCTTCAAAAACGCCCGTTCTATCGGTGCTATATTGGTACCGTACTCTGAGCCCGTAGCTCCTGACCACCTCGTCCGGCATACAGGTCTGGTCACTTGACAGCCCTCAACCCATCCGTAGAGATGGGAAAAGGTTGTCATCGTTAGGACAGGCACAGGCTCGTGGATATCACTATATCCTACTAGCTCCGGTACACGCAACATTCATTAATCGATAAGGACCGGTCAGCAAGGTTCAAAACATTTTCGATAGTCGGAACAAGGAAAAGCTACAACCAACGGCAGTCAGAACTCTGTGCACCACACGACGATCATTGATCATTACATACGAAATATCGATCGTAGCAGATAAAAGGGAGTCCCCATAATCATTTTGGAATATAGGGCGTCCAAAACGCGGTAGTTCTCCCAGGTATGGGCTAACAAAAATAGGTCAACAGTTCGAAGCAGCGAAGATGGAAGGAATGGCTCACGCGACTACCTTCTGAGATAGTATCTGTAAGGCCAATGTATGAAAAGTCACAAGTCGTCAAAGCCAGGTACACTTACGGTCTTGGAGACACTCAAAAGTGTACATGGTTGGCTTTCCGTATACTATAATCCAATGAACACAGTATTCCCCCTTCGCCCAGAATTTCTTCGTCCCGGCAATATCCCAGATGTATGTAGCTTCGCCAGGAGGCATCGGTGATGTGGGTGGGATGCAAGTGTAGGGAGGCGTACGAGCGTGCAGCTGTCAGTAGTTCGGAGGTTTGTTTACAGAGACCTTTATAGGTGCAGACTTTGTAGAGCCTGTGCTAGTGCGGACCGACCCTTAAGTTACCCCGAAAACGCGTTCTTGTTGCCCCTCATGTGAATAGATGTGAATCTGAGGGAAGTCAATTGTCAATGCGATAACTCCTCTCCACGTTTCATTAGTGACCCATGCAAAATGTGAAATGACACGTCTTATGACTCGACCCAAACTGGGCACTCCGAGTCCAAAACGACTTTTGAGTCTTCAGTATCCGGGTCATCCTCGTCGAATTGGGACCAGGTGGAAATGCAGAGGCGGTAAAACAAAGCTTTGCCCGATCACACGGCGAGGATCAGATGCTTGAAAGGTACGTCATATCTTTCACTGTTTCAGCAGTTAGAAGCATTCGGAACCGTCATCACGGCTTCCAGGGCTCTTTCCATCTTTACACGTCCGAGGAGACAGGTAATAATAGACGAGCGAGCCAGGGATAGACTTCGTCGATGCAGCGGCAGATACGTCATCGAAAATACAGTGGGCGCGGAACAATGTGTGAACCGGGGAACACAACACCTGGTAACAATAAATGGGGGATAATCTGGATCGAGATATGTCGCCAGAGCGGAGGCGTGTTTTTGCGATAGCTGCTGATCCATCCGAGCCGCAGGCATCATGTGCTCGTTGACTGGCGCAGTGGCGCATCAAGGTGAATGCCGTCGACATCGAAACCTAATTAATACTCGGAAAGAAAGCCAAAGGACATCCTCAGCACCAAGAGAAGTACATGAGTCCGGCGCGCGCCCAGAAGAGCATCGTCATAAGCCTTCGAACTATTCCTTTGAGCAAACTGGCACGACGAGCAATATTGCAGGAAAAATATATTTGAGGTGTACACACTGCGAGCCTGGGACAACCACAGGCATTGATTCTGCCTTTGTGACTCTGGGCAGGGTGAGAACAAGCGGCACACGACTGGTGAGTACTCGTATGCACGAAAGACGGACAAAGCCATGTCTATGCTCATCGGCAAATTCCGCAGAAATTCCAATCGCGTCGATGGCTCTGGCGAAGTTCATCTCTGTGGCGCCACAGGGTGCCACGGACTTGCCCAGGGGTTGCTTGTGGTGTGCCGCTGAACCCGAGTTCTCCGCTATGGCGTGAATAAAGCTGTATCTTTGATCCTTCGCCCCATTGAGGGTAAATTGTGCTTTTGGTCAGAGTCGCCCTCAGTTTTGAAACCTTCCTTCAGCCTTGATCCTTCCCAAGTTCCCCGAACCAAAATCAACGTGATGGCCTTCTGCCGCTTGCGCACTCGATTCTAAAGCAGGCGGCACAGATAGAAGTGTTCCTGTTCCATTGCCGTTACCCTGAGAGTTAGAGATATCGGGCCTTATCTCTCTGTTTGGCATCTGCAGTTCAAAGTATAGCCGGTAGTTCGAATGGAAGTGCTTCAGAAGAATGAGTTAATGCCGGGTGTGTGGAGCATGCGCTTACCTCCAAGCCGCGTTCATGCCGTCCAAAGCCCTTCAAGAATCTTAGTTTCGCAAATATTTGCTTCAGCTACCGGCTTGTAACCTAGGCCCCAGTTGTGGGCTAACCAAATGGAAACCTCGTCGCTATCGACGCGATTGGGGAAAACGTATATAAGCAGACGCGGGGAGTTAAACGCGTGCATCTCGGAGCATCGACAGCTAAACCTTGATGAATTGTGACAGGAAATGCGAAAACACTTGCAACATGCAAGCCTTCGCCGGGCGCTCGGACAGTGCCTCCGGGGTTAAAGCTTGGTGCATCCTCATTCGAATGTTTCCAAATTCGTTGCTATTGATAACCTGAAGCGTAAGGATAATGGTGCAACAGAAGTGAGTGAGTCCTGCACGGTGAAGGGACTGTTAGGATACCTTTTAGAGTCGAACAGAAATCATACCTTAAGGCATGCGGTATCTCACGTCAATCGCATCGTAAAGGTGGATTTTTGAACTTGTGGTTTCAGCGACTATGCCATACATCTGATTGCAGAGTGGTTGAAGCGTTACCGGGAGTTCTGGTACCATGCTGACCCAACACAGTAGAGGGTAAGGGGTGATGCATCGCAAAGTGCATGCTAACCGGGTTTAGCAGATCTTGGCGCTGATAGCTATTCCTCCGGAAAGATATACATGGGACGAAGTTTGCACCAGACCCCAGGTTCATCACTCTTCTGTGATTGGCAATTTCAATTCCGCTTGAGGTTCTGAACAGAGGATATATACCGAAGAGCTAGCAAGTGCAGCCGTCACCCTTTCACACATGGCCGTGAAGGCAGATGTTGCTTAGAGTAGATTGCATAACCTTGTCCTGCAAAAAGGCATGCCGGTAGTGCTTCCTACGAACGTTGACATTGACTAAGACCACGGAAAGTTGGAAACGGGAAGCGACGTGAAAATCTGGACGCGCCGGCGCGGTACTGTCGTTTTTTGCACCAATTACCTTCTACTGGATCTATTCTGTCAGAATGCTGGCAGCAGGTTACCGCCAGTTCGAGTGCCGGGCACAGCAAAAACGGAGATGAAAGCCTGTCTCAATACAGAAGGCGTCATGCAAAAAGAAGGAGATAAGTAGTGAGAGTAGTGACCGCAACTTTATATAAGATACTTGTACTTACATTGTTGAATGCGCTATCCTTCGCTCGAGCGGTAGACTCACCGTCATTCCTTTGACTATGCCGACAAAATTGAAAAGTCGCCCGCACAAAGATGAACATGTCTTGCGTCCACGTCGGCTGTCGGCCCGGTTCAAGCTGCTTAATATATTTTCCCACGATTCTGCGGCACCGCACCACCCTGGATTCTACTGCTGATGCTGATGCTTCGCGATTTTTCTGGGATTCGGTCATGACCAGTAATGGTCGATTTGACAATGTCAGCACGGCGGTACCATTTTCGAACCTTTCAGGCCACAGAATGCAGCAAAGAATAAGATATCTCTTTGAAATATCAGATATGTAAGTTATTTCTCTAGCTTACTGTCGTGTACTTGGTCGACTGATGCTCTCGACTCACTTGATGATGGCCAAGATCGTTCTTTAGTTTCGAAGGATAATAATGGGACAACACAGAGCCGTAGCTTCCCTGCTGACGGCCTAGTGACCTCATTGATGCTCGCGCCTGCGATCCAAGACCGTCTTGGCTTTCGAACCAACACCAACACCAACAACGCCAGTCGGATCCGAAGTGTACCTTGGTCGAAACCGCAATGGTCAGTGGAAGCACTATTTAAACCATCGCGTAGACATATGCCAAGACGTGTTCGTCATTGCGCGGGGGGACTTTTGTCGGCACAGTCGAAGGCATGACGGTGACTCCACCACTCGCGAGCCAAGGATAGCATATTCAATAATATAAGTAGAAGTATCACTCTTAAAGTTGAGACCATTATTCTCACTACTTCCTTCCATCCTCAGACCGACGATTTTTTTGCATGAAGTTTTTCGTATTAACAGCTCTCGTCTCCGTTCTTGCCGTGTCAAGCACCCTTGCTTCCCCATCTATCGCCAGGGATGATGCACCCTCAGTTGGGGCACCCTCATCTGCGCCGCTTCTTGGCGAAGAATGTACTTTTATTTCTTGGAATGCTTGACCGCGTCATACTCATCATTCATTAGGTGGCGGGTTTGTCTATGAGGTAAATGCGCTCTCATACTTATTTAAACACTTAATGGCTGATGCATATCATTTCAGGTACAATGTGAGAGGATCAAAACAATATTTCGGACAGCGCTGACCCCATTATTTTAGGTGCGGGGGACCTGAAGTGCTGTCCGGTGCCGTACTGGTCTGACTACTTGACGTGGGCTTTTCATTATTATCTCTCTGCGCATCCCCGCTTACTCTGTTTCAGTTGTCAAACCGAGTGTACTCAATTGAAGGCGGAGGCCTAAGATGCTCCGTATGACTATGCCAACGTTAGCTATAACTGGAGCATCAAATATATATGCCTATACCGGTCTGACATTATTGTACTTGTGACGAGAGGCACTCGCCACTGCGTGCTTATAAGAGGAGCGGACCTGTCCAATTATCATTGTGAATTCCCAGAGATGTTCTTCTTCAAAGCTAGTTTCTCTATTCTCCTTGCTTTCTCCACGATTGCTGTCGCTCAGGACACTGACGCTGTAAAGGCTGGTGGTTTCGGATCCCAGTGTATGTCTATCCTGTCCATATGCAGTATTGCTGTCCTTTTATACTGACGAGATATTTTTTAAGGTGGTACTATAGCGGGGATGGTGAGTGACACGACAAGACTAGCTTGACTTTGACCTAACTCTGTCGGCCTCTGCAGACTCCGTGTAGGTATCTCTCATTGGAGTTGTCTTTCGTCGCTGACACCAGGCCTGCAGGTAAATATGGTTTGACGTGCTGCTACCTTTCTCTGGATAACGGGGTGTAAGATATTCTTTCGGCTTATTCGCAGAGGATATTTTGACCCCAGAGGAACTTTTTAGCTGCACTTTGCCGAGTCGTTGCCCGAAGGCGACCATCTTGTAGTGAAAGGAAGATACACAAGCTACGAGGGGAGCAGGGCGTATAGTAGCTTTCCCAGTAGGTTTGTTGACGTTTAAGCAACCTAAACACCGTTATGCTGCTTATACTTAACTACATTCCAATCCGATGAAAACTCGAGACATATCGTGCATTCGTGAGAAGGGATTAATATTGGAGCCATGAAGTCAAGAAATGACACAATGGTAAGAAAACACAGCGACGTCCAGAGGCAAAGATACTGGTCGGACTCTGAGAGATTTCAAACGCGCTAGCAGTTCGGCCGTCAATTCAAAGTAGCTGACGGACGCCGCTCAGGTTCCGCCGATTGACACTAGTATAGAAGTCGAAGCAGCTTAGATCCTCCAGGTTTTCCCTCAGAGGGAAAGGCAATCATTTGCTCCACAGTGAAGGTGATAACTGAACTCGAACTCGGATGGCGCCGAACGCAACTGGCACTGCCACCGTCACACCACGTGGAAAACAATGGTCAATGTGACGTGTCTAGGGCCAGCGCATTGCCTATCCTTTATCCTGAACGACGACCACCGCCACTGCCAGTACTCCCTACGACAGCTCTCCTCCTCTTCCTCACTCTCGGTATACCCGCCATTGTTTTCTTTTCCGTATATCATAGATTACTGCTCGAATAATGGAACAACAAGCCAAGGCGCCGCCAGATCTAAAAAAAGTCGCCCAATTTCTGCGAAGCGGAGGGGCGGGAATGAAAGTTAGGGTTGGTGCATTGAATGGAAAGCGAGTAGATTATTTCAAAGGTACGTCGCGCTTTCCACCCGTCCTTTTGTTCGTTCGTATTGAAGTTCGTGCGCAGGAAAGTCTGCAGTAAAGGCACTTCTTTCACCGGCATACCAGAAGAAAAAAGGAATGCCGCCGATAACCACCGAAGACGAGGCCAAGACTGTCCTTCACGCCGTCAACACTTTTGCTTTCTACCTTCGTGTCCAGCGTGGCGGGCCATCAGGTTCCTCCTCGTCGTCACCGAAAGTCCTACAAATCATCCAAGAGCAGCGATTCGCGCCTGACGAGTACTACGCGTGGTTCTATGATGGATCACAGTGGACAACCTATGCCGGAGGAGTGGCAATGGTAGTGATTATGCTTGCTGGTGTCATGTTTCCCTTGTGGCCGCCGACCATGCGATTAGGCGTTTGGTATCTCAGCATTGGGATGCTCGGTCTCATAGGCCTCTTTTTCGTCATAGCCATCCTACGACTTATATTCTATATCATCACCGTCATCGTCGCCAGTCCAGGCATCTGGATATTTCCGAAACTGTTCGCGGACGTTGGATTCGTGCGTGTTTTTTGCTTGTTTGAAATGTTATCAAATCTGACCACGTTGCAGGTTGAATCATTTATACCTTTGTGGGAGTGGGACGTTCAAAAGAAGAAGTCCAAGAAGAAGAAGGGCGAGAAAGGAGAAAAGTCCGACAAAGGGAAGAGCAAGGTCTCGACCAACGGAGGCACTGCTGAGACGCCCGCCGAGACATCCGATGCTTCACCGACGCCTTCTAGTCGAAGAACAAGGGTCGAAGAGGTGGAGGATGATGACGATGCATAGGTTACGGTTTCTTGACCTTATTTTTCGTTAATTTTCTTCTGGAACGGATGGCATCGTCATTTTAACTTCTTATCGGCATCAAGAAACGAACACGCTACCAAGTGAGAAGTGTGTGGTGCCGCACCCAGACAAAGCATCTGATGCTCGTACCAAAAAACTTGAATCACAGGGCCGTCCATTCTTCCATAGTAAGTCGACGCTTCTCGTGATGGTCCCGCCACTCGGACTTTCTCTCTCCAGGCTCAGGCCAGTACATCCTATACCTCTCTTGGGCAAAAATCCAATATTGGTGAAGCGTTCGTCCTGCCTAGCGCACCTTGCTGGCGTAAGGATCTTGTGCCACCTGTAAACGTTCCTCCAGCGAAAAATCTCGGGTGAACTTCGCCTCAGACATCTGTCCGCCGACTTCGTGCTTCTAATTGAGACGCGTGTTTAGGCCTCCGCATATGATCGCTGTTCGAAACATGATCAACATGGCAAGATGTTGTTCAATGTTCGGGTTTTGGACTTCAACACTAATGCGTGATTTTCGTATCCGTTCCTTACGAGCGAAAGTTTCGTTCCATGAGATTCCTCCGAGAGACTTGGGCTCACTTCACGCCTCACTCGTGACGACGATGAGTTGCCTGGTCTAGAATGCCGCACTATCGATCATCAGCTCTCCCATCGTGCTCAAAAATTTCATCTGTCATCCCATGACGGTCACGGCGGAGGGATCTATAGATGGCATACGTGCATGTCTACCGTCTCTTCAGGTGCTGGTATTTGGTATGCTGCCTCGGACCGTGCATCTAATGTAGCTCGACACGAACTAAGTGTCCTTTATTGATTCACTAAATCTGATGTGATCGGGTAGTTCGACGGACTGCCTTGGCCCTTCTGTCTTTACTGCTAGGGCATCGAGCACTGGGATAACAATGTGCGAACTCCAAACCTTCTTCCTGACGGTGGATTCAAAACGCCGTACCCGCATTTTCAGTGTACGGCTTTGTGGCCCCATTTTTTACACAAGGTCCCGTTGCCATCTACACATGCCCATCCTATATTTATGAAACAAATTTCAGGGACTCGCTGTGGGACTTCCTGCACGCCTGCATCACTTACGGGCTATAATTAAAAGGTCACCAGATCTCTCGGAGGACATACGATCTTTGCATATTTTCATCTATCATAAAACGAAGGACCAAGAACTCGACGTATAAAACTGAGTGGCACCTCGATACCTCCACGCTCTCGTTTGATCAGGAATGTGAGTCCAACGTGGCCCCAATTCAGCGGAGCATAGTCGCCATGTATTTATGCTGCGGAGGAGTATCCATATCTCCACTCATCCTATTCAAATTTTATCATCTCCGTATGATAGGTGATACTCAGACTGGACAGTATCAGGCTTTTTTGATCATCTCAATTCAAGTGAAGTTCGGTCAGTCGGTCAGGTCAGTAATAAGAGAACTGTAGGATGATGGCGTCCCGGCATCGTGTTTCTTCTGGCGCATCTTCGAAACTCTGATAGTAGCCATCGACAGACTAGGAACGAAATGATGAGATGGAAGCGGAAACAAGCTGAAGCAGGTTGGGGCGTGTGTATTGCGCGCTCTGGGTGGTCATATGAGGCATGCCTCGATGCTATCATCTCCCCAAAACTCAGGAAGTCGTATTGACGGATCAAGTGATCATGAATTCAACGTCCGTTGAACTTAAGGTCGGTTGAAAGGAACTTAGTAGTGTCGTCACTGAAAGTGCCTGCCAGGTCGTTCAACTTTCTGTGACGCCGCGACTCGCGGCAGTGAATGGATCTTTTTTTGAATCCGAGCGAGGAGAATTCTGCGCAGTCATTCACAAAC
This sequence comes from Armillaria altimontana, assembly GCA_022818075.1. Taxonomy (NCBI): domain Eukaryota; kingdom Fungi; phylum Basidiomycota; class Agaricomycetes; order Agaricales; family Physalacriaceae; genus Armillaria; species Armillaria altimontana. The sequence continues at coordinate 813,351 of JAIWYR010000012.1, forward strand.
ATTGCATCATGATAAGGACGCCGTCAGCGTTATCAAGAGTAAGCAAGTTCCGCGGACTCTTTGGCTTTTCTCGAAATATAGGCGTATTGGCACGGACCGATCATCTTCCATTAGCGCGCGCCCTATTCTTAAAGGAAATCCAGCACACAGAGTTTGATGAAAAAGATTTCTGAAGCTACTACGTAAAACGGAGCGCTAGCGCAAGGAGGAATGACTTAATTTGAAACTTCTGCTTGGGGAGGAGGGGGGCGTAGGCGGTCATGGGAGCGATGCCATGATTGTTTAGTGAGTGATTATCTCCTTCGAAAAACTGTGGACACGGAATATGTTGAATGGGTGTTTGTAAACCATGTGTGACAGCAAGAACGTTGTTGGTGGCCTTTGCCTTTCTACTAATACTAAGTATATCGACCGTTGTCAACGTCTTTGGGGCCCTTCCGGACCCACATTCTGTGATTCCTTTGAGGTTTCTGAACTTGGATGAAGGGCACTATCTTTGCCGTTGACCGCAGTTATGATGTCCCGGCTCCCGGTGGTACTTCCAAGAAAATTTGAACGTTTCTCTTGTATGCGCCCTGAGTTATTTAGCCCCACTCACAACTGCGTTGTTCTACGCCACGATATTTCTGCCATGGAGTACGTATGTTCAGGTGTTAGTACTCCAACGGTTCAGCCATGTGCTCTCACGAACTCGGAGGACGATCAATCCCAGGCTGGTAGTATCTCCCCCCCCCTCCAGCATAGTAAGCTGCGAATATTAATTTCCTCCCGGACCCTGAGGCTGCCATCACTTTCTCAGCGAAGACTTCTCAGTAGTGCCGATCCGACAGTCTTCCCAGGTACCCACCCTCATCGACCATCAAGGCACTTTTACGATACGCTGGTGGCACTGTGATCCTCCGGGAACCGAACTGGAATTTTGCTGATCCTCAATTGTATATGCGCGCTTCCGCTCGGAGGATGAGGGAGCGGTTTTATTTTTTGAACTTGGATGGTCGCATCACGGCGGACGGGCGTTGCTGTACACTACGCGTGGGGTTTCGGGTCACGCTGAGCACTTTCTTACTGCATCCGTCGCATGTGATTGATTTCATTTTTACAAGAATGCACGCCGAGTCCCTTCATCACCGCCAACCTGATTGACGATCTCTATTGGCGCGCACTTAAACCTTCTCCGAAAATATCATGGCCTTCAGTGACATAATCCTTTATGATTATCGACCATCATCCCAGATTGCGTTCCTCAATAACTTTGATATTTTATACAAGAAGTATTGCGTACTATGAATAGTGGTCGATAGATAGCGAAAAACCGTCGATGAAAAGAGTACAAATATATGTAACATGCAGAACAGAAGCTAAAGAAATTGTGTAGATTGGAGAGAGAGTGGAGTCGTACAGCACAGCAAAAGCGATTCAGAGACCCGGTTAAATGAATGAATGTCCAGCATGAACGTCCCAGTACAAGAAATCCAGGCAACTAGTGCCCTGGAGAGTCCAAACCAAACGATGGAAACGTAAAAGATGGTAACATAGAGAGAACGATATTGTCCGTGGGAGGCGTGTCAATGGCGGTAGCGGGCGTCTGATCTAATAACCAGAACTGTATATCTCTGATGGCGTGCATGAGGACAGTAAAGACATTACATCGTTGACGAGCTGACTGGGGAAAGCAGAATACGTTAATATGTGAGCGGCGAGTTCCAAGGGGTCCGGACATACCAGAAAAAGATGAATACAATTATACAAATGGGGCAGGACGGAACGTCATGATCTCCTCGTAGAGGAGTTCTTTCAGCTGCTCGCGGCTGATGTCGTCCTTGTGCACTGTATCCGTAAAAAGTCAGTGAGCTTGTTACATTTGAAAGTCAAGGAAAAATGCTAACAGTCAAACTCGAAGAACTCGGGATCGAGAGGAGGTGCAACCGGTTCATCATCGGGATCATGCTGTTTAACAACTCATTAATATCCGGGCGCGTCTCTAAGCAATGAGATCGACTCACATAAGCCTCTAGATAGGGATGCGCAAGAGCATCTTCCACTGATATCCGCTTCTTGGGATCGAACGTCTATTGAACAAATTGATGAGACGAGAAGTGAAACCGTAAAGAAATCTTCACTTACGAGAGTTTTCGTCAAGAAGTCTATAGCGAGAGGGGTTGCATTGGGGAAGATGGCGGAGAATGGTCGGCGTTTACGGAACGGAAGTGCACGGATGTAATCGCGCGATCGCCGGGTCGTAATGGCATAGAACTCGTCGAGAGTGGGGGTGCCCAAAACATCGAGAATAAGAGTAAGTTGATGATGGTAGTCGCGTCCGGGGAAGAGAGGTTTTCCAGAGAGCATCTCTGCCAAGATACAGCCTACGGACCACACATCGATGGCCTAGACTCTACCTGTCAGGAAAAGGATCCGATATTAGAGAAGAGAAAAAACGCACTTTTGTGTACTGCTTGAAGGTAAGCATGATTTCGGGGGCTCGATACCATCGAGTGGCGACGTATTCCGTCATAAACCCAGTTTCCGTCCCCGAGGGCTCTGCTGTTTTCACGGACCGTGCTAAGCCGAAGTCGCACACTTTGAGATCGCAGTTGGCGTTAAGCAACAAATTTGACGGCTTGAGGTCTCGATGTATCACGTCGGCGGAATGGAGGGCTTTAAGAGCCCGAAGGGTCTGATAGATAAAATACTGGGCATGGTCGTCCGATAAATCTTGCGTGCGAATAACGCGGTGCATGTCGGTCTCCATCAGCTCTTGGATAACTGTCGGTCGCCGTAAGCACGGAGCTGGAAAAAAAATAGGGAAAAAACTGCGTACGATAGACCTCCTTGAACGACTCAATCGACGACGGCTTGATGATGTCCAGAATAGAGATGATCTTTGATGAAGACTTAGTACTGAAGCAAGCACGAAAAAAAGACAGCGCATACATTCTCGCTCACACCAGCCTCGCTAAGAAACTTGAGTAGCTTGAGCTCCCTAAGAGTCCGCAGACAGAACATGGAGTGGTCGAAAGGCGCGATTTTCTTGATAGCGACCTTGCGACCGCTTGGCCGATGCATAGCTGAACAGACTATGCCATAGGCGCCCTCGCCAACAACGTCGAGGACCTGATACTGAGTTCCTGCACATGAATGAATACCATGCCACGAATTCCACCGAGAACAATGAGCTCACCGACGTTAAACCGGACCTTTCGTGGTGCAGACTGGACGGTCGTCGACGATGCATGGCTATGTTTCGACTTCGTCGGGGCCGCTGCCTGCTGCGGGGCCTGGGGAGCAGAAGTATCGGGCATTAGAGAAAAGAAAGGGAGCGGTGGTGGTAACAGCAAAGAAGAGGGGGACGAACAATAGGGAACGGATTTGGCAGTTTTGTTGTATTATGTATACGCGAATACAATAACAATAACAACAAGAAGGACAAGGCTTCGACCCAAACGGGCGGTACTCCTTATCCTTGTCATCCAAAACATGAAATTATCTTGACATCGACCAGTCCTAACATTCGCCATGGCAATCACTCGTTGGCATCCTGTTTCTGGTCCTGCTGTCCCACAATAAATTACCACATGTACATATCTGGCCTGCTACCTTCTCAGGGCCTTGCTACAGCGGGTGACGGCTGATCTACGGTATTACGGGAGAAGTCAAGCGCGAAGAAGGCAGTAAAACAGAGAGCTATTTTGCCTATGCCTAATGCCATCATTGTCTGTGACTCACTCGTGATCCGGGCTGCGTTCAAGTCTCAGGCGGACCATATCTCTTACTTGTTCCCCCCCATGCTTCACCATCATCTTGTCCTGCTGCGTTTCAAGAGCTCATTCTTTTCCCCCAGATCCACCCCACAATCGATCTCACCTGCTTAAATGCTAATATATTAAAATTCTCAATGCTCTCACAGAGGCCGTTTCGTTCCATCCTCCTCATCAAATATCCTTCTAAATCCCCATAGTAATGATGACCGGAAGAGGGGGACAGGCGGAACCTACCTTCTCCAAGAGCTGATGATGATCCTGTCTGTGCAGACGATGGAGACTGTCCATCGACAGATGGTAGCTGAAACCCAGCGTCTTCACTGCTCGCATCACGGACCAAAATCCTCTCAGCCGCCCGCAAAGTTCGACCACGGAACCAACATGCACATCAGGTACTATTTCCAACAGCCAACACTGACAGGGGCAAGGAACAGCCTATTGAATTCATTTAGTGGATGTTGCCCGGTCAGAACACCAATTTCACAGCGCCATCTCGTCGACATCCGCACGAACTACGATCGGCCTCGAACGACATGTGAAACGGAGGTTCATCTCAGAAGAGAAGATTGACGCCCATTGGGGCGTTCTGATAGGCAGATCGAAAGGTAGGACGTGGTTCGCAGGACTCATTCATTGGTGCCATCACTGAACTAATCTTTAATGTAGCAGCAACGTTTCTGATCGTCGAAATGACTCGTTGTATGAACAATTGCCAGAGCAACAATCCATAGAGTGGTCTCAGTGCTGCTTCCGCGTGTGACCGTGCCTTTGGGTCCCAAGGCAGGGGAATCCTTGCCGATACCCAATATGTAGTCGGTTCCGTGGGACCATCAATCGTACGTCTCTAGCGTTCATCCCACGGGCATTGAGTACACATGGATATAATATATTCTAGCAGAGGGAAAATCTATCGTGCATGCGCATCCCTGTATCTGTTGGCACCGGTTTCTGAGGTTAAGGATAATACATTAGCGGTTAGTGCCTCAATTTTAACGGGGGTCCCAAGCGAGTTGGCAACGATTGAAAATATCAGAAGTGTGTCTCTTTGAGACCCCGCCGGCATCACCGAGACATTATTAATCTGTGGCGGCTCTACACAACGGGGAAAGGCACAAAGACGGGTCGTTGTTAATTGGGTAGAAAGAGTAGTCAGCCTATGGACGACAATGTGCATGAACGCAAGTTGCAACAAGGGGGTGATCCAAAAAGAGAACACTACTCCCGTGGACCTATCATTACTGGTAACTCATCGGAGGAATCAGAAATAAAGGTAAATGTGTTGATTCTAAAAACCAGCGAGGATGCGATGGAATAGGCTTAGGCTGGTTGAAGTCAACGCCACATAGGTCGCCATAGCGGCAGTATTGAATTCAGAAGGAAAGCGGGGCATTTATAGGTTGCATGAGAAGACGAAGACGATATCCGGTATTGATGTTGCCCTCTGTGGGAGTACTTTAAGCGAGTTGCTGAATTAAAGATAGGGTTTCTCGACATCGAGTGGATATCCAACCATCAAGTTGAACTTGAATGAAGCTAATTCTACAGCACCCTTGAAGAAACTGGGACTGAAGTTCACCGTGCCAGACCTACTAGGCGGGAACTTGAGGCCGTAATATAACAAAAATCGAAATCAGAACTGATAACCGAATAATTATGCAAGCCGTAATGAATACTGAAAGGAACCGGCGTGAAGTACGTTCTTGATAACTAGCAAGGCCTAAATAGGAAGGGAGTTATCTTATCTGGAATATTTGCCTCAGTTTATCAAAGGCTTTGAATTCTCGGGAATTCGCGCCGGCGAAAAAAGTCGCGTCCTCATCGTTGCCGACGATGTCCTCTCTACGACGCCTGCAGAGGGTATCCCAGCCCCTCTTTCACTCTCCGGCACGGTTTACACCCATACTGCTACCCAGAGCGCGGCCAACGATATGCAGAACGTACAGCGCCGCAGCAAGAAGTTCAAGTCGATTGTCTCCGTTCTTCACTGGGCTTCTCTTCGTCGGCGTAGGGCTTACTGCCTACGGACTGTACGTCTCGTTTGCCGTTGTACAATTGCTCTATTACTGACTATGCAATTAGATATGACCTATATGCAACCCTCACGATGTGGCCAGAGGAACTCCGGCAGGACCTGCGAGACGCCGTCAAGGCCAAGCACAAGGGTAATCTGGACACAAGTGTACAGTACTTCTACAGGTATGACTGCTCCTCCTTCCACGTCTGTTTGTTCAGTGGTGACCTACGATAGCTACCTCACAGAGCTTGGGAAACGACCAAGCAACTCCCCTTGGAGCTGCTGAAAGACCAGCCATGGCTCAAGATTTCCGGAATTGCTGTAGCCCTCTCCGAGGCCCTCGAGAGCCAGAACGAGAAACAAAAAGTTTACGAAGTCTACGCGGACTGCTTAACTCGTATGCAGGAGGTAATAACGACCCTTTCAGGGCCAGAAAGGCTCCGCGCGGTAGCCATCGCGGGGAAGCTGGGAGAAGTCGCGGAGGAGCTCCAGAAGCCGGCGGATGAGGAGGAGAAGTGGCTGTCGTGGGGCGTCGAAGAAGTGTTGAGGCTCGTGAAGGACGCTAATGCTGGATTAATTGATCCACACGAGGATATTACGAGTGATAACCAGGTGACGCTTGCAGAGCTCGAGCTGCCGCCATGGGTCGACAAGACGGACGTTGGTGCCCCGCTTGAGATGCTTGCAGCCTTCTATGCTCGGATCGGGAAACTCGAGTGGGTCTCGTTTGCTTTGTTGGCGTACATGCGTTGACCATGTTTAGATATGCCATGCCACTGTATCTTCAAGCTATATCTATCTTGATTCCTCCACCGCCACAAACTTCCTCTCCGGACGACCAATGTAGAGGTGAGGCTTTTTGCTCTGGCTGTCTAGATTTACCTCATGCGTTGCTTGTGTAGGTGCACAGATGATGGGTAACCTGTCCGAGTTGATTATCCGAGGAAAACCCACTCCAGAAAAACTGCAGCAGGCCGAGTCATGGGCCAAGCAGTCTTTGGCTATTTTACAACGGACACGCCGGCAATATGAGCCCATTCCCATATGTGAGTATGCATATGCTGCAGCCCTGTTTAATATCGGCATGTTGCGCGAGGTAAGCATACTTCTTGGCTACGGTAAAGTGTGGTTCTTATCTTTGGGCTACAGATGAGCGGCGACAGATCGATGGCGCGGGAATTTTATCGACGGGGGTTGGATCATTCAAAAGTGATAGGTATGCCAGAAGGCGTCAACGCAGCTGAGACCGCGTTGCGTCGCGTAGGAGGTTTGACTGATGCTGATGCTCAGCAGTCGTGAGGTATCTCCATTTAATACTGTTTCTAATAGGAACACCTTCGCTCACAAGGAGCCTGACAAGTAAGAGACTTTTTGGGTCTTTACGAAAGCCTCTATTTCTTCATCAATCTGTCTTTCATGTCTTTGCGAGGAACGGCGTGGGAGTGTATCGATGGCGATGTCTGCAATCCAGGATATCAGGCGTCGACAAAGAGAGCATCTGGCTAAACGGCCAGACGGAAATGCGTACTATTTTCGCCGTGCAAGAAGTGCCGTAGCAATTTTGGCTTGGAGAGATGGAGAAGCCTGACACGACCATCTTCATAAATAGCCGTGGTATTAGTTCCCGGAAACAATCCCATTGACAGCAAGAAAAGTCATCGGTCCAGGAGCGGCTGGGAACTCTGACTTTCGTTTCATACTAATTTCTCGACAGATGTCGGTTCCTGTGGGGCCTCAAGCTACGAAGACCGTCAACTATAGTTTTCTCAGTGATTCGCTCCATTTTATTGACTTCGAGCACTGATTCTTGACGGAAGCACGGACCGAATAATGAATGACAAATCGTACCCAAGTGCCAAATTACAAAGCTCCGACTTATGTTTGTTAACGACTACAGTCCAACATGACCCGACTTCTCATTACTGGTGCCTCTGGCTACCTGTAAGCAAATCTTCAACTGTTTTGGACTTGTACTTATCTCTCCCGTTATAGTGGCGGGACACTCATGAATGACCTCATCAAGATACCCAACGTGGAAATCTACGCATTGGTGCGCACAGAGTCGCAGGCTTCCACAGTCAAGAATCTGGGCGTGCGGCCCGTTGAGTTTGATCTTATGAATCAAGCCGCAGTTCAAAATGCGGTCGAGGAGCTTGAGCGTGAGTCTCGTGTTATTGTCGTGATTGGATATACGCTGAGCTTCTATCAGCAACTGTTGTCTTGCATCTCGCAAATGCATTTAGCTTTGTTCCACCAGAGGCGTTCATCCGAGGTCTCGCTGCCGTCAAGCAAAAGACGGGGAAAGACGTTCATTTCGTCCATGTCAGTCACGCTCTAGCACATAAGTCGACTCCCTTTGCTCAAGAACAAGGAAGACATCAGGTGCCAAAGTATTTTCTAGCCACACTGGTATCAAACAGCGTCTGAACGATACGGACGACGTGTACGCCATCCAGAAGACTACAAAATCTCCGATACCTCTTATGCAGACGGTAAGACACTCTTTCGCTATGGATGGTATGCATAAGTGCTATATCGTGTTTGTGACAGCCTGTCGACACAATGACTTCTATTCTGGAGCTCGGCGATGAGCTAGGTGTCCGAACATACGTCTACGTCCCTCCCATGGTTTACGGTCCAGGCGAAGGGTTTGGAAACAAGATTTCAATTCAATTCGTAGGCATTGTACAGATAGGTCTTGCCTTGAGACGCATATACCAGGTCGCTGGTGATACTGACGTACGCTCTGTATCCTTCAACTGGAGATATTGTCTTGCTGACCTGGATTCGTTCTCCCAGGAATGGCCATTGTGCCACCTCAAGGATATCACGTCGTTGTATGTCGCCCTTGTCAACAGTATCCTTGAAGGGAAGGATGTACCGCATGGGAAGAAGGGCGGATACTACTTCGGCGTGAATGGCGAGTTCTCATGGAAGAGGCTGTATGAAGGCATTGCTGCTAGTCTTGCCAAGAGAGGTCTCGTGGATGACGCTGCAGTGGCCAAGCCTTCTGCGGAGGATTACGATAAGATGGCGCAAGTCTTGGGCGGCCCTAAGGAGATGGTGGACATCTCGGTTGCTGGCAGGTGAAAGGTTTTCGTTTCGTCCTTCGACTTTAAGCTGACGGTAGATTGGCAGGTGTGCTCTGACTGGAGATAAAGGAAAACACCTGGGATGGGCGCCGAAGTACGATGTTGAACATCTTTACAGCGTCATTGACGAGGAAGTCCAGTTCATTATCGAGCATTTGAAGAAAAAGATGCAGCTTCTCGTGACATGAGCTTTGTGTATAAATTTGACTTTCCCGCGCTCTGAGAGGGGCCTTGCTTATAAGCTACTCTACTCTCTCATATCCAGAGGCATAGTCCCAACGGCATGCGGGAGGGTTAACCACTAGATTGCAGCAAGTATAAGGCAACAGCCGATTTTCTCGCCATCATCGTCATCATCGTCATCACTTCACTACTCAGATTTCAGAACAAGCACTTCCGACATCAACGACACGACTTTTCGAAGCAGTCAGTTGCGAGTTTGCCATTCTTCAAATTGATTTCGGATCTTTTAGTTTTATCAGTACGCGTCCTACTCAACCATCGCTCCGCAGTGTGATCTTCTCACATGGGCTCGTTACGCGTTATGTCTTGTTGTCATGGTGCTTGCAGCTTACGATCGGAAACCCCTTCGGGGGCACAGAATTGCTCTTACACAGGACAAAAAAGTCCTTACAATCTCATCAACACCAAAGCCGTTGGTTTGATGATCATTTGTTCCGATACCGCCTTGAAGATCTCATTAAAACCACTGCCACAGGGACGTGTTATGCACTCAAATCGAGTTATCCTGTACAGAGACATTGAGTCACCTAGCGGTAATCATCCCGTCTCCCTTGAAGCGTTCCCGCAGTGCCTTTCTAGGTGCAATTTACAGAGCATTCGAACCTATGATTGACGCCTACGTCCAGAGACTTAAGATCTCGTCGAACTTGGGTTTTACCCATCATCTCTGGATTTCTTCACCTCTCATATCCGCCCTCATTTTCGGCTTTTTTTTTAATTACTCCGTTTGCATTTACGTCTATTATAGATGTTACACGGGACTGTTTCCTTGGTGATCATCTTCCTTTTCCTGTTTACCCAACAAGGTCTGTCCTTCTCTCTGTAAGATTTGCAAACGAATCACATCTACCTTCAGTGGTCTTCTTCGCTGCGTCCTTAATCACTGTGATTGGGTTCAAAACGCATAGTGTTCATCGAACTCGACAAAACTGCGCCCATCCTGCTCGCATCCACGGTGACTTCGATACAGATAGTATCCAGGTAGAATTGTTACGCCATCTGAATCCCCGTATTGCATCTGATCTATCTTGCTAGGGCCTGAGGGACCCTTTCTATAAGCAAGGGGATAAATTTCTACCCCTCATGTGAGAGCTTTGAGAGGGACAAGGACGACAGTGCGTCGATCATCTAGCGTCCAGGGATTGCGATGTAACCAAACAGTTCCTCCAGGTTGCAAACTTAGCTCAGAAAGGCGAGTAATTGCAGGTGTGAATGAACATTACAAAAGGACAATTGTCGCATCAATTATTAAAGTACATATACGTGTCTTCAGTATACTAGTGAGTTACTGCTAGTTCGAGACTATTTAATCAATGTCAAAGTAATCAACAGCGTTCCGGCCCTGCTTTAAGGCAAACGAACATTCAGACCAGCCATAGTGTTGACGAAAATGTGTTCGTATCCGTAATCTGAAGGTGTCGTCGACGCCAAGCTTAGCATTATGCGGTCTGTAGATAAGGGAATCAGGTCCAGGTCTACATCAGAAAACAACGTCAAAGTAACGACGTACGGATCACATATGAACGGCTGTTTATTGATACTAGCTGTAGATTACTTAGTATAATTTAAGTAAACGAAAAAAGAGACCTCTCACCGCCAGGAGGGCGAAAGATCGTAGACCCCTTGCCTCCAGGCTCAATCGAGAAGTCAAGGTCGGCCATGGCCTGAAAAGGGGGGAGTAAGCGACTGGCAGTGCAAAATATGTACAGCTAATGCACCTGTTCAAAATCTTTGTATTTCAGGGTGCCTTTGGCTTTCGAATCTAGAATGAGTCTGAAAGTCTTGAGAGTTTTGTGCTTGACATAAATGGGATATGTCCAATGGCGCACGGGTTCCGACGCGGATGCAGATTTCTTTGACTTCGAAGTCGACTTCTGCTGCTTTTTGTTGGATGGAGGCTCCCCGAATGATATGGCGCCTACAAAAAGACCAGGAAAGCCATTTTCGTATTCGTCGTCTGTTAAATCTTCCACAGACGAGGATACTTCACGGGCCTCAAGACGATGTGCCGATTTGTCAGAACAAGCATGGGATGGGGAAGTGGCAAGGGCATTCGATTCGGAATCGACGTGGGTGCGCGCTGTTGCGGCAGCCTTCGCACCACCACGTTCCGAGGATAGAACTTCACCAGACAAGGAAACCCTGCAAATGTTCGAATCGACGGGTGAAGGCGGCGATGGTTGCACCAGATTCTGGATAGCGGATTTGCCTCTATCAGAAGGTTTCCCAGCCTGGGGTGAAATGCGCTTGTCTGCGTGCCTCTGGCGAGAAACGCTGCCAGTACATCGGAGCTCGATGCCGAGGATCTACAGAAAACATTTAACGACAGCCATTCCACATAGGAGATAGCAAGCCTACATGTTCAATCCCCGAGTGCCCGCTCCCAAACCGGCATGCAGCAACGTCAAATGAGTTCCATACCCTCTTAAAGGTAGCGGTATCTTTCAAAGACCCCAAGGTAGGAATGATAGATTCCAGAGGAGTATCATCAACGACCTTCTGCAACAGCCTATTCTTCTCATCAAGGCTTGTGATACGCTGGTCGTGTGGTAGACGTGTGACCAAATCAAGGTTAATTCTTGCGAAGCCTGTTTTCCGAGAGAAATCCTGGAGGAGAGAAGTGAGACACACGCACGACGTGGGAAAGGAGAAGGAATACCAAAAGGCGGAGCCATCTGGTGAGAAGCTGAAGGAGCAGGCCGTTGATCTTTGGCATAGTGTCCTTCTTGGCTTCCATGAACTTTCTTGCCAGGTAATTACGAACTTGGTGCTCTTCGTGAGCATCGCCGGTGCCAAAAAGTAATGCAAATGTAACGAGGGCGTATTCTAAACTTGAAGGATCAAGGTTAGGCTTATTTGGGTCGCTTCGAAAGCGCAATTGAGAAAATGTGGGGTCCCCGTCCTACATTGCTGTGCAGTCAGCATAGATAAGGGACTCGATAGGCAACGTACTTGATCCCTTTCAAAAAGGTCTCTCGCACTACCGACTGTGAGGATGACGGTCTTTCGAATGCTCTTTTCCAAATGGTATATCCCGGTGTTCAGCAAGCCTTCGACGCAGGTCATCAAGCGGACTTTCTGCGTAGATGCCATGGAGTTGTCCAGTACGGCTAAGTCCTCCATATAAACCGCTATGGTTCGCCAGAGCGCTGCACGAGATAAGGTATTGACGATTGTATATCGCAATAGGTTGGCTACGAAGTGTCTGTCCTTGAAGTAGTCATCGATTCTGATAACCTCTGCTCCCAGGGGTACGAGCTCTGAGCGAACTAGGGCTTCCGCCTGCAGTTTCCCGACAAGGAAGGCTGACGAGGTCCGATAAAGGACCACTTGTCTGTGGTAGTGATGACCTTCTGACTCTGCGAGTCTCTGCAGATGCCTGATGTATCGGGGGGAGGTGTGGACTGTTAGGGGTACTTAATTAGGAGACTGGGGGAACAAAATCGACGAAACGAAGCTCACAACATGAAGCGGGAGACACTCTCGAGCCAAAATTGAATCTGGAGACGTCCTGGGGCATTGGCTGATATAGAGGATGAGCTTGGAGATGGGAGTGGTAAGGGTCCAATGCAATGTATTATAACAGCTTCCGCGTGCATTTGTGCAATTAGAAGATTAGGGGATGACGGGAAAATGCAGACCTTGCCGCCTCGCGGCAGCGACATAATTGGAATGGGCAAAAGGACAGCCCTTTCGTACTCCAAGAAACATGCCATGAACTTGCTATTCACTTGCCGAAGATTGTCAGCCAAAGTCATAGAGAATGAAGTTTATATGTGCAGCTACTGAGCAACTGCGTCGGAAGGGACCAATACAAAGAAAAAATCGGCTGTGAACGTAGTAGACAGCCGCCGCGATGGGTGTCCAGTGCTATAAGTCGGCATTGGAGATGTACAAGGACCTTTCAGACTTTTTTGCGATGATGATAAAGGTAAGTATTGTTGGTGGAAAACTGGATGACGGCTGTGGCCGGCCCGATTGTCACTAGTTTCTGACCTGCCAGATCAATCTATTTTCTAGTTTTCTACCGCACTGGGCCTTAGGCTCTTAGGCTCGGCTCCTTACCATCACCACTACCACTCGGCCTGCCAGTTATCCTGGCGCTTATCGTGCTGTGTGCTGTGCTCCGTCAACGTGGGAATAGAGGGGAATAGACATCGTCCCTCTGCCCACGTCCATCCACGTTTGAAATTTCAACATCGAGCCTCCTACCACGATCAATAACGATCAGCCATAATGACCACTAACGACGATTCTGGTCGTTCCAGGACCCAGGGTCTCATCCCCGATGCCGTCTCCCATGCCTATCGCGAATACGGTACCATAACAGTTGCGCTAGGCGAGCATCGTCGTCGAAATCTCATATCTATCTATCGAAACTTACAATCGGCCTGTAGGTCAATCTCACGCTGCTGATAACAGAGCAGGCCAGGGCATCCTTTGCGGCATTGTCGGAGCCTTGATCTTCCTCTTATGCACTTTCATTATATTGGGCGGAATCTTCAGCGCCGTTAGTGGTGCTTGGATCGTCATTGGCCATCGGATCTGGCTTCATTTCAATCCTGCCCCAAGCCCGTATTCCGAAGTCAGCTTGGGGTCAACTTTTCTGTTTGGATTTTTGGGATCCGCCACTACAGCCCTACCCTTCTGGATACTATGCACCTCGCTGGACTCTGATTCCGAAGAGTGGCTACCAGCATTCCTCAAGCTGGCCCTGGTCATTGCTAAAGTCGGATTGGACTGCATAGTTGGAGTGCCTCTCGTCGAGCACTTCGGTGTAGTGACGCTCAAACTTGGATATGCCGTCCTTGCTGCGTACACTGGAGTAGCAGTTCTGATCCTTGGGATAGTGTGCATTATGGTAATGCTCCTTCTCGTAGCAGCAGCTATCCCTGGTACCGGTGTTGAGATTCGGTTCGTCGACTCATTCTGTTTGCTTATTATTTCGCATTAACGGCAGACATAGAGTATCGAGGACCACTGATAAACTTCCCGATCAAGCCGCAGAGGCTGTCTAATGGTGCACCATGCGATGTACATGCCATTCATTGATGCTCTTACGCTTCTCCATGCGCTCGGTCCAGCCGTAGGCCTTTTTTTTTTTGAATCCCTTTGGTATGATATTGATCGTTATCCTACACGCTATCATATGGTGGAATTATGCTACTTGGCTATGTTATCTAGTCATATATGTATTCGGTGTACGAGAAAATGAATGCTCATCCTGTTAACATCGAACCAGCGTCGGTGGACTTTCCCGGTTCGATTCCTGAGTGGTCTGATGAATTGCAATGAACACATATGCATGGTAAAGCATCAATGTATCATTTACTCACTTCTTAGCAAGTATATACTCACAGGCATGGGGACCATATTTTTAGTCAACCCTTCTTTGTCGGCGCCAGTTGAATGGACGCTCGACATGTAAAACAAAACAGAAATTTAATCTATGGATGTTGATCCCTTGACTTGAGCAAAGATCTACCAAATCCTGGTCTCGAACAACAGGTCGCTGCTGCCCACCAAGCCAATGCAAACTTTGAGGAACGCATCGAGCGCGTTGCGCTGCCTTTTGACTGTTGACGACTTCGGTGCCTACATACAACGCATTAGATGGGTCGAAGGTCGATGACGACGACAAAACCTACCAGGCTTAATGAGCATGTACGGGAACAACGAGAGGATGCTGTAGAGGGCGCCGGTCTCCAATGACCTGTGCCAATCGCTAATGTGAAATGATAGAGTAGGGAGAGTGAATCGACGTACCAGTTCCTAAAAATCGATAGAGGGCAGTGTTACGAGAAGGAGCATTACCATAATGCCCACTATCCCAAGGATCAGGGCCGCTACTCCAGTATACGCAGCTTGAGCACAGTGCCCGACGAGGGGCACTCTACCCTCGTGATCTAATACAAAACTTACTTTGAAGAGGACAGTGTTGAGGAATGCCCGGAGTATATTCTCTGGACCCCAAGTAAGATCGCCGAAAGTGCTGAGGAGCGTATGCTATCTAGCGGTGGCGCCCCCAAAAAATCCAAACTAGGATCCAATTGCCAAGGACGTTCCAAATACCACTGGACACACTCGTAGATAATAGCGAGGTAGATCAACTTGGCTCTGACAATCCGACCTATTATCTTGAGTCTTGTGCAAAAGACCTGCATCAATGACGCTCTGGGAGTGTTTTGCGAGCTTGGTGTAGGTTTTGAAGAGGCGGGATCGGGGTCTGAGACATTCTGTGACGGCAAGTTAGGTGGTACCGTAGTCGCGGATCTGGGTAGGGGAGTTGGGTAATGATGGGCGTCAACATGAGGGTAGTAGTCTTCAGAGGACATAATACTTGTTCATTAATGCTCGTATGCCGGGAAATATGTGGTGCTTGGTGTTGTTATCTCCAGGTCTGGTTTATATGTATGACGGTGTGATCACGGTGTCGAACCAATGCGCTGGCAAGTACCGTTTTCTCCAATGGTTCTGAAGGGCTATATTATACTCCAAAAAGTGGGATCGAAGATACAAGTAGTCTTCAACACTCTTGAGCAAGCTCTTAGAAATAATAGTGAATCAACGCGACGCCTTCGTTAGGAGTGGTAGTGTCCTCTGATCTAGAAATTCAATGGTGATTGAATTAAAATGATGTAGAAGGAGACGTGGAATGGGCGACAGCAGCCTTGCGTCGAACCTGATGGTTTCGAGAAAGGCGGCGAGGCAAAACTCGAGGATGTACATAAGTTTCAGTTTCCTCTAGCCTTAAACGACGGCTAGTAAAGCACATGAAACGACATGACGCACGGTGTTGGCAAGGCTTCTAAGCGTGCCCGAGATCTACTGAATCCAAAGCGTCAGAACATGTAAGAAGTTCATAGTAGGTTCTCACCTATTAAGCTGTGTCCAGGAAAACCGTCAATTATTAAGGCTTTCAAAGAGGAACAAGATGCCATGCGTTGTGCGCGGTGGCGTCAAAAAGTAATCTTATCAGCGCCGGTCAATTATCGGTACCTCAGTAGAAGGTAAAGTTCACGAGGGAACAAAAATTTACTGCTTCAAGTTGTGTTAAGCTAAACTTGAAATATTGGTTCAGTTCGCAGCATACCGATTTTGCAATCAAACTGAGTAGAGCTACTAGAATTTTATTGAGTATCATGTCTGCAAGAGGAAAGACTAGCTCATCAGTGGTAGCGAGAGTTGATGCTGGAACTCGGTCCGAACTTTAAGTTCGGCACAGACGCGTCCCTAACAACAATCACCGTTCGGAGCAACGGGACAGCCACTGTTGAGCATTGCCAGCAGCGCAAAGAATTAAAGATCTCGAGCAAGTGAGCAGGACACTAAGGTGAGCAATTCTACTGAGTCTTGGTCGCTATCGAGAGGAAAGAATACGTTTATTTGTTTATTTATTATTTACATAATAAAAATCAATCAGCCGACAATGTTTGCGTTTGTTTGAACTTCGCTCCTCTGACTTTTACGCCTTGCTTGGCATCCCCCATCCCCGATTTCTCTGCTGTACCAGTACACGCTGTTCTGTACTCCTTCAGTCCTCTTTTTTACTTAGATTTCTATTCACTTTAATCCTTCATGTGAGTGCGCTTTTCTCCAGAATTTTCGCCAATTTTCAGCCCCGAATGTGGGCAATGCTGACATGTCCGTCTACAGCATGACCGCGCCTTCAAATTCGTCTGCTCACCGCAACGTCGTTCCTTCTGAGGTTGGATGGCAGTTCGTTCCGCAGTACTACACCTTTGTCAACAAGCAACCCGATCGTTTGCACTGTTTTTATACAAAAAATCTACTTTTATTCACGGGACTGAGGGGGAGGATGGTAAACCTTGTCATGGTCAACAAGTGCGTGCAATTTAGCTGTGTTTTCTCGTGTCTCTTGACTGACTTTCTCTCAGGAAATTCACGCGAAAATAACCAGCATCGGATTCCAGGACTGTAAAGTCTTTATCCACTCCGTCGACGCTCAATCTTCCGCCGACGGAGGCATCATCATTCAGGTTATTGGTGAAATGTCCAACCATAATGACCCGTGGCGGAAATTTGTCCAGACCTTCTTCCTTGCCGAGCAGCCAAATGGGTACTTCGTTCTCAACGACATCTTCCGTTTCCTTAAGGAAGAGACTGTTGAGAGCGACGAGGCAGAGGAGCCGGTTGAAACCGTTGCACCTATGGAACCACAGCCTGAGCCGGTACCTGCTCCCGTCGAGGTCCCACGGGAGCGCACCCCGACTCCTCCTCCTCCGCCCCCACCGGTTGAACCCGTCCCTGCGACGCCGCCACCTGTAGAGGAACCCCCGACCACGGTTGCTGACGTCCCAGAGCCACCGGCCCGGATTCCTACGCCTGAGCCACCCAAGCCGCCCACTCCTGCCCCCGTGGCAGCGCCCCCTGCTCAGACGAACGGTATACACCCCCCTGAACCCGCTGCTCCTGCCCCTGCTCCTCCCCCCGTCGTCGAGAAGGCCCCGACGCCCAAGGCGCCTCCCGCGCCCAAGACGTGGGCCAACCTCGCTGCGGCCAACTCGAAGAAATGGGGCGCAGCTGTGGCCCAAGAGTCGAGGGGCACCACAGAGGTCGTACCATCCTCGACACCAGGAAGCGGAACGCAGACTCCTTCTGCACCAGCACCAGCGCCCAACGGACCTGTTCGTACCCCTCACCCGGCATACGTCGCGGCACAGGCAGTGACCACTTCCCATTGTTTCGTCAAGGTATGATCCCTCTCAGAAACCTTTCCAATCATTTCTCATATCTTTCTAGGGTGTCACGGAGCCAATTTCCCAACCCGCACTCACTGCGCAGCTCGCGAATTTCGGAACGATCAAGGAAATCGACATTGTACGTTCCAAGGCTTGCGCGTTCGTCGAATTTACCAGTGTGGATGCTGCGAAGCGTGCCATCATTGCTTCGTTGCCTGCTGCTCAGGGTGGTGGAGGTGGTGTTTGGGTTGAGGCTACCGGTGAGGTTTCCACTGTGCGCATCACTGTAGAGACAAAGAAGGAGCGAGGTGACCGGCCAGTCAGTCGTCCAAGAGGTGGTGCTCCCCAGGGCGAGACTCGGGGCGGTGGAGGTGGTGGTGGCGGATTCCGGGGTGCTCGTGGTAGGGGAGGTAGAGGTGCTGCTGCAGGAGGAAAGTAGTCGCGGTGGATCTGCCTGCTCAGCCTCCTCGCATCGAATCCCGGACTAAAAAGTAAAAAGGAATAAAAAGTACTGATCTTCCAATCGTGTTTGTTGCGCGCGTCTCCTTCCTGCTTATTTACTATCGGTCCTTTTTACGGTCGTTGTTGTTTTGCACTTATTTCTCGCTTTTGTTATCCTTGCATTCTTACACACATTCTCACCCACCCGCACACTCATCACGCCCTCGCTACGCCCATTCATGTAAGTAGGTTTTCGTTATGCATACATATTGGAATCCTGATAATGCTCGAGATGTCCATGTATTCGTAGCACTTTCTCACCCAAAAAACAGTCAAAATTTTCACCATTTGGTTCTCCGATTCTATCTTTATGATTGTGGCGCCTACCATCCACCACCACCACCACCACCATATGGTGCCTGAGGAAAGTGTGGTGGGCCTTGTCCATGCGGAGGTTGATTAGGGTAACCACCATACGGTTCCGCCCCAGGGAACGAAGCAGCCCCACCTGGAGGACCTCCAGGAGGCGGCGCAAAACCGCCGGGAGGACCTTGTCCATATCCACCGTATCCCCCACCACCTCCAGGGAAGGCAGGAGGAGCATCAGGGAAGACAGGTGCTTCCGAAGGTGCACCAGGGAACGAAGGTGCAGACGAGTACGACGGGTTGTATCCCGATTGATGATGGTGCTGATGATGCGCCGGCGGAGCTCCTGAAGGAGGGGCATAGGATGCAGACGAAGCCCCAGGGAACGCCGGTGCACCAGGGAATGAGGGCTCAGGCGCAGCTCCAGGGAAAGATGGAGCCGACGAGTGCGTTCCTCCACTATGGTAGGATGACGACGAATCCGCTCCGCTTCCATAGTAGGACGGTGCCTGGCCCGTTGACGGAATGGGTGGTGCATTATGGCTATGCTCATGACTGTGTCCGTGATGCGCTCCTGGATATCCAGATGAAGGGAGTGCAGGAGACGACGTGAAGCTGTCTCGCTTGTTGCCACTTCCGCCGCCGAAGAGATGCTGAGCTTGCGAAACTCCCGGGATCTGGTTCGCATACCCAAGCAAAGATTGTTGGGCCTGCTGGCCTTCATTCCATGCAAAGGTACCCTGTGCTGCAGTGGGTTTACCATCTCCAGATCGCTTGTTTTTCCCTTGCCGAACGGACTCTTTCGACAGTCGGCCTATCATTTCGTGTTGCTTGGGTCCGAGACTCTGCACCCACTTTTGCATGCATTGTATCATTTCGTTCTGTACTTTTGAGTTACGATTCATGAAATCGGGATGGAATCTGCGGTATGATTTAGCGGTGAGACTCATTACAAGGGAGGATATCATACAATGCTGAAAGGACATCTTCGGTTAGTTGATGTACGTTGATAGAAGGGTCATCCCAGGCCTTGGTTACCAGTGTAACAGTGTTCACCTTGATTAACTTCAGCTTTGCATTGCAACATGCACATATACAAAACTTACGAGTACGACCTTGGCAATTTCACCGGCAGGCTCATTGAGTATCAAGTTCTGAAACATGATTGATAAATGTACCATCATCAAATTATGATCAACTTACAAAGTGATCTTTACTCAAAAAAGAATGTGTTGGATCCGACTGCGAGAACGTCAGTAAGAACCATAAAGCGAAACAGAATACAACGAACAGCGCGGGGATCATTGAACACCTCATATTGATCGTGGCTGTTGATGACCTCACTTGAAGCCTGCGCTAAACCCGTCGTGGCGGTTTGGAGCAGGGGCTTGACGAACGGCTGTATCATCGATGAGTAAGCGAGGCTTAGGATTTTCAAGCAACGCACCTCTATTGCCGAAAAGACAAAGACTGTTTGAAACACCGTAGGTCAGCGATAAATCCTCTGCCAAAACATTGAATAGGCAATACCAGAGAGCCCGTCCATAATTTTGTCAATCAAGGCTCCAAGTCCGGGTATCTTTTCTAAGTTCTAATCAGTCGCGAATCTTTAACCTCCAATACTCAGACGCACCGATAGTCTTCTCTATCTTCTTCGCCACCGAGTCTCTAAAGCTCAATATTTGCCATAGCACGGAATGCAGTTCCTGAGGCGACATGTCCTCCGGCCGCTTCCCGCCTTGAGCGGGTCCTGCCCGAAGTCGCTCGATGTTATCCATGTCCCGCGACATGTCGCCACCCATGCCGCCAGGCAGGGAGCTGAACATGCTTCGGAGAACGTCTGAAGAGCCATAAGACCCTCCGGAACGAGCCGACGTGGACCTAGCGTCGTCGATCTTCTTATTCAGGTCCGACACGGATGCTTCGCTGAGCTTGTCACCGGCCTCTGCCAAATGATGGTCAGCATCACGTAGTGGGGGACGTAAAATCGACACCATACCTCCTAGTAAAGAGTGGATAAAGTCGTTGCCGCCGAATGTCCCCGTCACAATGGGCGCTACCCATTGGCCATTAGGTGCCTGTATTCTTACTTGATCGCCGACTTGCAAAAATACATCTTTGTATCCCATCGAAACAAGGGCAATTTCGCAAAAGTTAGAGTGAGCGGAGAAATCTTCAAGCGTATGCAACGCCTGTCCAAGAAGGCGATAAGCTTCGTATTCATCCTGCTTCCTGCCCTGTGAGCGGTGCTGGCGACCGAGGTGAATGCACTTCTCAAGTGTACGACGGACAAGGCCCTTGCTTGTGTCCCAACCACCGGATTCTATGTGAGCCAAGGTTTGTTTGGTGCTCTGAGTCATTATGAGGCTCGACGTACCATTAGCAATGTAGTTTTTCATTCCAGTTTGATGATCAATCTCAATCTCTCTGGGCTACGCGGATGATGAGTATTGTGAGAAGTATTGTTTGACATAAATTCACATCGACGGGTCCACGGAGTTGGGGATGGTATTTCCTTGCATCTTCTCCTTCTCCGTAACCCTTCGGGTTGTCGATATGTTCGGTAGGCAGATAAACTCCTAAGCGTTCGGGGGTGACTTCAAATTCGTTCGTGGCGTATCCGTGAGCCTGCAATACAAATTGAGTGTCAGGTAATATAGCCTAAACGGTCACATACCATGAATCCTAGCACCATGCATAAGTTTACGATTGTCTGGTACACACCATTAAGAAGTTGAAGCGGAAAGAAGGGGGACACATACCTGAAGGGGAAGCTTCTTCAAGCCAGCAATATCGACAGCCTGTTACACTTCCGGTTAAAATGAGCTTTCGTGATATACGTTGACGAACAGACCTGGCTGTAATCGCGGAGCCAGTTGCTGTTGATATAGTTCAGCCAAGCGAGCGCACAAGACTAAAAGGTGATCATACCCAAAGTAGACGCGTTTTATGTCAAGACCGCCGAATTTTGAACCCTTCCCAATGATACTAGCCAGTGCAAAACCCCCAGCGCCTTTCTTCACCAGCTCTGCCAGGGCATCTTCCTATAATGCCCTTCAGCGATGACTTGTATTTGATTTCAGGAATCGCAACTCACGATATCTCCATGGCGGAACGCCTTACCCTCCATATAAGCGAAGCTAAACAGCACATCTCGTTGATCAGGAAGGTCACAGGGCATTCGAGAACACTCACGATGGTATGTTCCCCGCTCCAAAGGCATAGACGCCGTTCCCAGGCAGGCATACTGCAAATATGAACACTAGAAGGAAGAGAAACGTTGGATTTCCCGACATGATGGTGGTATAGAAGAAGGAAAGATGGCGTGGACCTTGAATGAATGCACTCCAAAAGCTGTGGTAACGCAAGTCCGCTTATACCGGCAACGACGAAAACTGGCAATCCTCAGATTTTTTCAGACTTTAGTAGCGCGTGTCGTCGGTTTTCTGTGTAGCGATAACGGTCGTCTGCCAATTCCGAGTGGAAAGCGGTGAAGGGGCCTTTTATCAATTTTATCAATATCAGTCAAACAGGAGTTGGTGACGACATCAGTAATGAGTTACGTAATACTCATATTATTTTCTAGATAATAATTCTTGAAATTGCTTTAGCATCACTGTGATCATCAGCATGGGATTTCCAGTGCCATGGGCATCGTGCGCGACGACCAAAGATCCTCTGCACTTGGCCGTATCATAGCCAGAGGGCTTGTTCCTGTTCTGCTGCTCTGTACTCTCTCGCTATCATGGGTATTCAACGGGGCCAATGAACTTACTTTGGCCACTATACCCCTTCGCGCTGAGGATATACGGCAAAAGTGCCGGAATATTCACGTTTTACCTAGACCCCAGCCAGAATTTTACAGTAGAACTGAATCCGATAGACATGTGCAGTTGACGCGGCCGACGCTGTTGAAAAATGCGACGATATGGACCGGACGCGTTTCTGGCTTTGAAGTCGTGAGAGGCGACCTGTTGATGGATAAAGGAATAGTCAAGAAGGTCGGAGCCATTGATGTGGAAGTGCTGGACGGGTTCGGCGCCGAGCTGGTTGTGCATGATGTTGGCGGGGCCTGGGTATCGCCAGGGTGCGTTTCAACCTATCTCGTTATATCATTTTCTTCACTAAGCCCTAAGCACAGAATTGTCGACCTTCATTCTCACCTGGGTATATGCTACTCTCCAGATTTCGACGAGTGCTCAGACGGGAATTCACTACACGGTATCACACAACCATGGCTTCGTAGTCTCGATGCCCTCAACACTCACGACGATGCCTATCGTCTTTCCATTGCGGGAGGAATAACCACAGCACTTGTTCTGCCTGGTTCTGCTAATGCCATCGGTTTGTCTACAGGCGTCGTAGCCTGGTGCCATCTAACATCTGTCAACTAGGTGGGCAGGCATTTACGATCAAACTACGCCCTACAGAAGAAAAAACACCGTCTTCGATGCTATTAGAACCGCCATTTTCGTTGAATGGCTCATATATCGACTCCTCGCTGCCTCCAAGATGGAGACAAATGAAGTATGCGCTTCAATGCCATGATTTTATCGTAAGCTAAATATCGCATTCATATTGCAGACAAGCGTGCGGTATGTGTATGGTTCTGGTCAACCAAGCAAATCTAACTATTCCAAACAGGCGAAAATCCAAGTTTGCATTCTTTTCATCGAACCATTGTTGTCATTGTTAATGCTGCTATAGGTGGTGCCTATGAAGGCTCCCGAATGGACACGATCTGGGCATTCCGTGAAGCATATCATACGGCCCGCAGTATCCGGAACAAACAAGACGAATACTGCACCAAAGCCCTCGCTGGCCAATGGTCAGGCCTCGGTGATTTTCCTGAGAGTCTTCAGTGGGAAGCACTTGTGGATGTGCTCCGAGGACGTGTCAAGGTACTCAAGCTTTGTATGTTATCTAGTTTCTTTGCCCTAATCTTTCGATTTCAGATACACAATCACTGCTACGAAGCTGTAGATTTGGACGGTATAATAAGGGTAAGCACGCCAACTCTACTGCGGAGTAATACTTTAACGGACATCTCTACAGCTCTCACAGGAGTTCAGATTCCCAATTGCGGCCTTTCATCATGCGCATGAAACCTACCTTGTCCCGGACCTCCTGAAAAGAGCCTACGGTCTGTTCTGACATACATACTGCCACATTAATCCCCCATCTGATTCGTAACTTATAGGTCACCCACCGGCATCAGCCATCTTTGCGACGTTCGCGCACTACAAACGAGAAGGCTATCGTGGTTCGGAATTCGCTGCGCGGATTTTGTCTGAGCATAGCTTGGACGTGGTCATGAAGGTCGTTTGGCTCGTACTTCGACTGTTTCTTGTTCACTGATGGACGTGCAAGTATAGAGTGACCACCCGGCAACGAATTCACGGTACTTGCTCCACGAGGCACAGCTGGCACATTATTATGGACTGCCAGAAAATATCGCGCTTGCTTCCGTTATGTCTACTCCCGTCAAAGTCATGGGTCAGGATCACAGGATCGGATATATAAAAACAGGTCAGATTCTTGACCGCAAGTACTCTGCTGGTGCTCACTCGCGTGGATATCTATAGGATACGATGCAGGTAATCTCTCTTGCATTTTTTGACTTCGCGTCATTGACTGTTTTTTTTTACCAGATGTTGTTGTCTGGGATAGCCATCCTCTCGCTTTAGGCGCTACCCCTAAGCAAGTCTACATCGATGGAATAGCCCAACTCGACAAGTCCTATTCAAGACCAAAGTCACCTTCTCATCAACATGCCCCAAAGACACCGAGTTTTGACCAAGAAGCCATAGATGCCGTGAGGTACGATGGCTTGCCTCCTCTCCAAGCAAAGATATCGACCTCGGATGTCGTTATCTTCACGAATGTGACGAGCGTGTTTGTGAAGAGCAGGTGGCGGATAGAACAAGTGTTTTCTGCTGCTAGTGATAGCCCGGGCATTGTCGTTGTCAAGGATGGGAAAGTCGTTTGCCGAGGAGCAGAACCATGCCCTGAGGTTCATTCCGACCCAAGTGTAAGACGCGTCAATCTAATGGGTGGATCAATAGCGTGAGCGTTTTTCCAGTCTGCTCCGCATAGAATTCTTATCGTTCAAGATCTCTCTAGACCTGGCCTTACCACAGTCGGCTCGCCCTTGGGACTAGCTGATATCGATTTCGAGGACAGCACCAAAGACGGGTTGGTGATTGATCCTTTCTTGTCCGAAATTCCGACCTTAGTGGGAGGGGGAGAAGCAATAATACGAGCAGTAGATGGTCTGCAATTCGCATCTCCAGATATGCTGTGCGT
Source organism: Armillaria altimontana (assembly GCA_022818075.1). Taxonomy (NCBI): domain Eukaryota; kingdom Fungi; phylum Basidiomycota; class Agaricomycetes; order Agaricales; family Physalacriaceae; genus Armillaria; species Armillaria altimontana. The sequence goes on from JAIWYR010000012.1 coordinate 838,273, forward strand.
CGTCTCCCAACATGTGAGGTTTGGACTGACGAAAGTCCATTTTTAAAGGCTAGCTTATCGCGGAGGCGTCACTACTGCTGTCACAGCGCCCGAATCGTCCGGATTCTTGTCTGGCTTGAGTGCGGCATTCACTACCGGTGCTGCACATAAGTTGGAGAAAGGCGCTGTGATACAAGACGTCGCGGCGCTGCATGTTATGGTCTCCATGTCTTCACCTATCAGTGTTAGCACTCAACTGGGTGCTCTGAGACGACTGCTGTCTGGCGAAGCACATGGGGAACTAGGTGCGCAGTTTAGGAAGGTCGTAGAGGTAAAGTCATTGCCGATTCTTAAACGATGCCACACAGCTAACGATGGAGACACCAGGGTGAAATCCCGCTTATTGTGACGGTCTACAGCGCCGATGTCATGGCATCTTTGATACAACTCAAACAAGAAACGGAACGGATATTTGGGAAACGTATTCGTATGACGTTCCTTGGAGCGCCCGAAGCACATCTTCTTGCTACTGAGATTGGCAACGCCGGTGTCGGCGTGATCCTTGGACGTGTACGGCCTTTCCCTAACGACTGGCAATCAAGGAGAATGTATGTAGTGTTTATCACCTTCGATGAGAGAGGGTTACTGAATTCCCTCTAGTCTCCCCGGCCCGCCGCTATCTGAGGACAGCGCGCTAGATGTGCTCCTATCGCACAATGTCACAGTGGGCATCGGCCTTGATGTACTGGGTTTGGGTCCTCAGAAGAGCTCTGCCCGGAATACTAGATTTGACGCAGCTTGGGTAAGTGTTTCGCGGTACGGCTTTCCTTGTAACTAATCAACTTGCGGCTAGGCTGCACTCGAAGCCCGCACGGAAATATCTCAGTCCGATGCTCTTGCGCTGGCGTCGGTGAATTTGGAGGTGCTGCTTGGCGTAGATAATGAGGACTATGATTTAGTAGCGACGACCTTTGGAACTCTGCTTGACTTTGAGAGTAAGGTCGTAGGGGTTGTTTCGTCTAGACGTGGAGTGGTTGATCTATTCTGAGTTACTGAAAACGTTGTCTAGTCTTTGAAGTGAATTCTATTGTTGACATTCGAGCTGAACTGGTAGTTGGCCCCGATTGGTACACAATGGCAGGGTGTCAAAGATCTTTGATATTCCGAAACAATGGCCCACCAACCGCTTGCCAAGACGGAAGCAGTGAAGACTGACTTAACGTTGAAGGGCCGAACAATAACAAAGCCCGGGTGTAGTCAACACACATTCCTACGACAACATCATATGCAATTGCATTCATTCACTGAATACACGCCGTCGAGTCATCGAACCAATGCCAATATCCGCGAATAGTCCTCCCGAACACTCTGGAACGTCTCCTCTAGCTTCTCCAAGCGCTCTTCCTTCTCCAGCTGCGCAAGATTTTCCTGTCGACAGCTCTGTTCAGAGCCTGCGATCTGATAGAAGAATATATACTCACAAAGTTGAACCGGTAGAGGCGTTCTTTGACTTGCAGTCGGTATGCTCGAAGGTCAGCCGGGTCTAATCGCGATAGAATGAGCATCTCAATCAGACGATTGAATTGGCGCTGTCAGATTATTGTCAAACGCCAGACTTGAGTGTAGGGTGAGGACACGTACCCCAGCAATCTTGAGGTTCTTCCTCCATTTCTCTGCCCAGTGCTTGTCCACTGGTGGTCCAAGTTTCCCTTTTTCGGAATGTTTTCCGCCTCGACCACTTCGACCGCCCTTACCCACCCCGCCAACACGGCCTCCACCGTGTGACAAACCATCACTGCCAAATCCTTCTTGCATGAACTTGTCATTGGCGAAGAGCAGCTGCAAGTCATTTTTGTCGCGAAGGTCTTCAAACGCTTCAGCTGGATCCTCGACTGTTAGTTCCGCGATATGGTCTTGAGAGAGGACGTATTGATAGAGAGCGGAATATAGTGCAGCTGTAAAGTATTCAGCAAGCCAAGACCGCGTTCAGCAAAACAATCCTTACATCCGTGACTTTGTCGCTGATAAGGAGTGAGAATGACGAATTGGCTGGGGGATTTCATAAATGAACGCAAAGACTCGTGCACGGCGACACACCTTAGTCGTAACCTGACTTTCTCTGGGAAGTGGTAGAAGTTATAAAGAGACGAATAACCAATGAAATGATATGCGAAATCGCCATGCCGTCGTTTGCGCTTCTCATATCTAGAAGGCAAGCCATGAGCACAGTGTGCGCCAGAAAAAGACTACGACACACAGAACGACAAATTCCCATTGATCTTCCTCGTCGTTGATATAACTACCGGCTTCAATATATAGCAGAATAAAAAGTTGCATTCTTTGATGATATTCTCTGAACCCAGGAGTTTCCCATGTCGCCTGAAAACCAGCATTTAGTTATGCGGGCTGGACCGCGTGGTGCGACAGCTCACATGATAAACCTCATAATCGACTGTCTCCGTACTCTCAGTGGCCTTGCCTTTTCCTTTATGCGTAGGGAGTGGTCGCGAATATGAATGAATTAGTTTTCCGAGAGGCTTGAAGGATGTCGCGTCTTCCTCCACCTTGGCAGCAAACTCGGCCTCGTTCGTGTAATAATCTGCGAAGAATAAGCCGGAGATTCGGTGGCTAAACCAAGAAACTGCACCTGGAGGTATGAAATCCTTCAAAGTACCCTCAACATCATCGACGGTAGACGAAGCGCCCAGTTTTTCTGCATACTTGACTGACAAGAACTGGGTCAGAGATCCAGATGCAAATCGCATCTGAAAGAAGTGTCAGCGCGACATTTTTGTTCCAAAACCCGAGATACGCACATCAATAGTGAGGTCCTTGTAGCCGTAGATTTTCTCGTCGTCTCCAAATATCTATTAGAACAATATTCAGCCAAGCCAGACCAGCTGAAAGGATTCAGCACGTACAGGATAGGTGAACGTGGGATGAAAGTCTTCATAGGTTTCATCGCCACCCAATATTTCCATGTCTGCGTCTGCTCGTACTATATGCTCGTATTTAGTGCATGTCTTCCTTCCCGGAGCCGCCGTGCTCACCCATTGAGAGCTTGAGCGCTTCATTTGAGTCTGTGGCCCATTCAGCCATTTTTTGTGTGCGTAACGCGGAAAGCAGAGAGCTGAATGCAGCACAAGGGCGAAGTGATGTTTATCCGGGCTTTTGTCGCGTAGGCTTGGACTTGTTGAAGGGATACTAAAGGTGGTGGCAAGTGAAAGAAACGGCGCGCGTCCAAAAACAGTTATTGTTTGTGACGTTCGGTAAACGCCGAGATCATCACGTGGGATGGACGAACAAACAAATGAAACACGCTCGTGACGTCATCACGCGAGAAACGCGACCTTCAAACTTGATACTGCAACATCATGATCCTCACCCATACCCAGACTCTACTGCTGTTGCAAACTGCCAGTCAAAAATCGTAATACTGTTTCTTTGGAATTGGTTCAAGGCAGACAAGTCATACGGTATGTAGCGCCCAGACTTTTATGTGATACATCCTCATCTTGCGGGTCGCGGCAGTAGATTTCATGAAAACGCGTCATTTGGTGTCACGGCCTATAGAACCGATGTGGGTGGTACGACCGTCGGACGGATACCGTAGCTCACTGACGGTGGTGGTGAAATGCATTTTTTGTTTTTACAGCGACGCATGCTTATGACGGTCTAGCGCATTACGAACAGACGATACAGTACATTGCTTCACAATGGCATTGTTCCATCCAGAGACACTGACAGGCGGAAGGCCGTCGGAAGAGGCTGCTTACGGCACATTATCGTACGATGATAACCGCCACCGGCATGCCGGACTTCGAAAGAATTCGATAAATAGCCGGTACCTTGCCAACCTGTTTACTCCTTACCACATCGTCCATCCATATAAAAGCCTTGTCGTTCTGAAGCAGTACTCTCATCGTCTGCTTCTTCGTCCCTCCTAGCAGATAACCACATTTTCCTCGGGTCACTGCATTTGTGCATGTACTCGAACCAGCTCTGCAGCTCCCACAACTCTCACCGCGGCTCGAAACACACGACGGCCGGGTTCATCATACGATTCTAAGTCCTTACTTGTCCATCTACTTCGCATTCACATCTATATCTATCTGTAATGGCTCCCAACGATTCCGGATACACTACCCCTGAACTGGTTTTGCCTGTTCACCCTACCGCTGCTCGTCGGCCTCACGCCATCGTCGTGCAGTCCGAAAACACGTCGTTCACCGACGAGCACATCATTGCGAAATTCCACAACCGTAATGCCAATATCACCGTTGTCAATGGACAGTATATCGTTAACCCGACCGTCGAGTCGTTCGAGTTCCAGACCAAGCGCCAAGTTTCGAAGACTGGGTATGTGCGGTCGTCGCTGTTGCCTTTACGTTTCTGACGCTTCTTTTCCAGTCTGATGATGATTGGTATGGGAGGAAACAATGGTACCACTTTGTGTGCGACTATTCTTGCCAACCGTCACAATGTCACCTGGCACACGAAGTCGGGCGCGCAGCAGCCCAACTACATTGGTTCCCTCCTTCGTGCTTCCACCGTTCGCATCGGTACTGAGACCGCCACTGGCAAGGACATCCATGTCCCAGTGTCCGATGTGTTGCCCATGGTGCACCCCAACGACCTCGTTCTCGGTGGTTGGGACATCTCTGGCTTGTCTTTGGACAAAGCGATGGAGAGAGCCCGTGTTCTTGACTACGACCTCCAGCGCCAAGTCGTTCCTCACCTGGCTCAGATTAAGCCCCTTCCTTCCATTTACTACCCTGACTTCATCGCTGCGAACCAAGAGGCCCGCGCGGACAACCTCATCCCAGGCTCCGACAAGCAAGCCCATCTTGAGCATATCCGCGCCGACATTCGCAAGTTTAAGAAAGACAATGGCCTCGACCGTGTCGTCGTCTTCTGGACTGCCAACACCGAACGCTACAGTGACCTCATTCCCGGCGTCAACGACACCGCCGACAACATCCTGAACGCTATCAAGACCTCTCATTCAGAAGTTTCCCCTTCTTCCGTCTTCGCGGTTGCTGCGATTCTCGAGGGCGAGCCGTTCATCAATGGTGCTCCCCAGAACACCTTCATTCCTGGTATCATCGAGCTCGCTGAACGCGAAAAGTCGTTCATCGGTGGTGACGATCTCAAGTCGGGCCAGACCAAGCTCAAGTCTGTCTTGGCCGAGTTCCTCGTCAATGCCGGTATCAAGCCGCTGTCCATTGCGTCGTACAACCATCTTGGTAACAACGATGGCCACAACCTTTCTGCGGAGAGGCAGTTCAGGAGCAAGGAGATCAGTAAGAGCAGCGTTGTGGACGATATGGTTGACGCGAATAGGTTGTTGTTCAAGGCTCCCGAGCCCGGTACCGAGGGTAAGGGTGAGCACCCCGACCATGTCGTGGTTATCAAGTACGTTCCTGCCGTCGGCGACTCCAAGAGGGCCATCGACGAGTACTACTCTGAGATCTTCTGCGGCGGTCGATCGACCATCAACATCTTCAACGAATGCGAGGTATGTCATGCGAACCATGTCTCTCTTTGTTTCTCATTCATTTTGTAGGATTCCCTGCTTGCTACGCCTTTGATCCTCGACCTGGCTATCCTCACGGAGCTCCTCACCCGCGTCAAGTACCGCAAGGCCGAGACCAGCGAGTTCAAGCCTCTCTACAGTGTCCTCTCGTTGCTCTCGTACATGCTCAAGGCGCCGCTCGTCAAGCCTGGTAGGTTTTGTCGTCGTCAACGACTTTTGGCCCATCTAACACATTGTATGTAGGCACCGAAGTCGTCAACAGTCTCAACAGGCAGCGCAATGCGCTTGATGCGTTCCTCAAAGCTTGCATTGGCTTGGAGGGCAGCAGCGACCTGTTGCTCGAGACTAGGATTTGGTAGATCTTTGTTCAAGCTAAGGGTTCAACATCCGTAGATTAGATTTCTGTTTTGTTTTACATGTCGAGCGTCCATTCAACTGGCGTCGACGAAGAAGGGTTGACTAAAATGGTCCCCATGCCTGTGACTATATACGTACTAACAAGTGAATAAATGATACATTGATTGCTTTGCCATTCATTTGTGTGTATTGCAAGTCAGGAATCGAACTGAGAAACTTGTGGTGATTCGACGGTAACAGGATAAATATCAATTCTCTCGTACACCGACACCACTGTTGAGAATCTGCCTACTTCGGGTAGAACAAACACTAAATACACGGCGAGGGTTGTACGTACTAAGCGAGTTTGAGAGTCAAAGGGTTCAAATTTACCAAGAAGGTTCCGACCGAGAGGTTAGCAAGCGAACATGAATAGACTCGAACCAGTTTAGAATACGCGGGGTAGTATCTCCATTAAAACAAAGGGGATGACTGCCCCCAGTGTACATGGTACGTATGTCATAGTCAAGCTTGAGCGTATCTATAACATAGTAGCGCCCGACGAAAGGCAACCCAGCCACGCAATGCAATCCGAGTTTGAAAATACCCAACACACACATGAGGGCCAAACCCAGCCCCACCCTAACGACACCCGGTTCGATGTCTCTAACGACACCAACCATACCTTCTTTTTTGACGTCTCTCGCGATACCAGTTCTATTTCGCTGTAGTAGACCCCCAGTTAAGAACAGAGAGTGCATGTCGTCTGAGGGAGCAGTAGCGCGGCGAAAACCGAGTTAGGAAGCGGAGATGGTGGAAAATATCGCGAGGCAACGGATAGAACGAGAAGTAGCGTAGCACCCAAATATTCGTCCCGTAGATGTAACCCATTGGCGACGTCTTTTGTGAATCTAGGCCGAAGCAGGACTGGAAGAATCGGATTGATGGTTTCGAAATATATGACGATTAGGCTCGTGATAAGATCGTTGGAATAAGGGTTTGGGGCGGGCTGAGGTGAAGCAATAATTAATTAGTTTCTCGTAGACAGACGCTACATATACACAACAGTGTCACGCACGAGTACTGCAAGGCTGGCCTTGCAGTGAGTGCATGACAGGAGCCTTGGCGTACACTTATAAGTAAGTACGTTGTATTTCGTCGTATAGTGCACGACGTAACTCTCCACGCAGCTCTGGGGCTGGATCAGGAAATGCCTCCGATACTCTGTGTTCATCGCCGATGTGAGATAATAATATAAAGTAGAGAGAATGAATCGACGTACAATCTCCTAAAAACGATAAAGAGCCATACTGCAAGAAGGAGCAATGCCATAATGCCCACCATCCCCAGCAGTAGGGCTAGTACTCCAACGTACGCAACATAGATGGCATCTCCAAGCTGGAGTGTCGTCACACCAAAGTGCCCGACGAGAGGCACTCCAACTATGCACTCCAATCCGATTTTAGCAATGACCAAGGCTAGGGTGAGGAATGCTGGCAGACACTCTTCAGCACGAACGAATTTGAAGTTGGAGTCCAGGAAGCCGTATAGTAACCAGAAAGGTATGGCTGTGGTGGCGGATCCCCAAAAGCCAAGCACAAATGTCGACCACAAGCTGACTTCAGAATAAGGGCTCGAAGTGGGGTTGAGATGAAGCAAGATCCAATGACCAGTGACGATCAAGGCGCCACTAATGGCGCTGAGAATTCCGTCAAATATAGCGAAAGCGATGAGAGCGCATAGAAGGATGATCAAGGCTCTGGTAATGTTGCCAAGGATCCCGATGGCCCGGCCTACATAGTGCGGTGCGCTGTTATCAGCAGCCTGGGCTTGACCTGCGATCGGCTGGTAAGTTTCGATACTCAGGTAGCAGGTTTCGACGACGGCGCTCACCTAGGGCAGCTTCTATGGCTCCGTAGCCATGATAATTGTGGGAGGCGACATCGGGGACAGGACCCTGGACCCCGGAACGACCATAGTGGTTAGAAGTGGACATTATGGCTGTCTGCTATTGCTCGTGGTTGGAGGCTGGATGTTGAAGTTTCAAACGTGGACGGTCGGTTGGCAGAGGAACGGTATCTATTCTCACGTTAATATTTTATATATGAGGACAATAAGCGCCAGGACCTGGCAAGCGCTTACCTTTTGTCTTCTATAATGGGAAAGGGCTAAAGTTACTTAAGCATTCTTGTGGGAGCAACGCGGTAAACGCGTTGATGTCTCGAGGCATTCACCAAGCTTCTTCTGACCGCTACATAGATGCTAGTTAAGTAGCAAAGCCGCCTCAAACTTACTCGATCGTCGAGTGATGACAATGAGACCTTGCGCGCCACATGAAGGCAAAAGTTCGCGTGTGGTACGTCGTCTGTGCTTCGTAATCCCATGATTCACAGTCGACCTGTGACTCTAGGTTACGCGAGTAGATTTGTTGCACCTACGCTTCGTTGGATCGATTATCCATGAGAACGTGATAGTCCGCCTTCATCCGCTGCTAATTTGACGCGCTTTCAGAGGGTGCTTAAACTCAATTAATTGATATAGCGTAGACGTCGTTTGAACGCGATTTGGTTGTCATCTTGCGAGCATGGCATGAAAGTAACGCGACCTAGCTTCTGGGAAGCGGGAAATCGCCAAGTATACAATTATTCCAGAGAACTGTCTAAGCAATTTGTTGGCAGGTGAAAGGCAGACAAAGCAGTCAAGGACATACCGGGTAATATACTACCATTCGAGCTCCTCCGGCAACTACTATGAACTTGTGATCCACTAGCCAGATGCTATGAGTCAGATTGATAGAGGGTGAAGCCTATATGCGCAGAATATGATACTGCTGAGCAATTGCATCGCGGGCTACTGCGAAGAAAATGTCAACCATTGTCTACGTACTTTAGGTCGGCATTAAAGGCGTGCAAGGTCCTTGCAGGCGTTTTTGCGATGATGATGGTGGTGCGGTGGTGGTGGTGGTGGTGTGTGGTGTATGTACCGGTGCAAGAATAAAAGTGAGTAGTCTTGGTGGAAAAACTGGATGAACCGGCTGTGACCGGCCCGATCCCTATTGCGCCTTATCTCAGGCTTGGCTCCTTACCGTCACCACTGCCCCTGCCGGGTTCATCGACCGTTTACATTATCAGTGAATTATTTGCAGATGAATGTATTCATGAACGAAGCTCTGGCAATGGCTCAACAAGCTCTCAACGCCAGCAAGGTCCTGCTGGCTGCATTTTCGTCCGTGATGAAGTCATTATCGCCAAAGGCCCAAAGCCAGGAATCGGACGAACGAACTCAGGAATTCTTCTCGATACGCAAAGCTAGAGGCCATTGAATAAATTCTGGCTGAGTCTCCGGAACTGTCACAGTATCCGCTATCAGAACGGCACTATACGTGACGGTCGAACCATGTATTATGTATGAGTCTGCTCTGTGGCAATTGGGTATCAACGAGGCCCTACAGGTGCACCAACGACAGATTTGGAGGATGTGGGAGCGTCTTGGGGATGAACGATATTTATCATCTGGTGCATTCGGTACACAAAGCTACTGGTGGATATTAACGAGAAGAAGCCATTGTGATTCTTCGTCGGTCTATATAACGGAGAACACGAATGCGCTTATTCCAAAATTGAAGGTGAACCTCGTTCTCAAGACAAAATTATCACTTACCAACATAGGCTGAAGGCTGAAGGTCTGGCTTGTTTTTACCTGGTAATTCGGGCAGACCGGCCAACACAAACACCACCATTCAGCGCTTTCTCGGCGCTTTCGTAGCGTGGCTTTCATAGGCCCGAACAGCGCTGCTGATGCCACGTCTCTTGAACGATGTGCCATGTCAGTTGCGACCCCTCAGTACATCGTGGTTTCCATGGGCCTCAGCTCTACTGGCACACTATTTCTGCTGTGTTAGCAGCCCTTGTTCGGTGCTTGCTTTTCGTTCCCGTACTGTTGTCGGTCTCTGGGTACCCGCATGATTGGCTATCAGACAGACTCACTCCATGCTGTGTCTCCGTGTCTCCCCCTCGCTATTTCCAGCCAACCGTCTGCCCCAGGGCCTTCAATGTGCATGCTCTACGCTTCCAAATTGTCAGGCTCATCGTCCGTACGTATGTTATACACGTTTTGAGCAATTGTTCCTCACTCAGGCTATCTCCAACAAACCCCATGGAGAGTCTCTACTCCACACGACGCACTCAATAGTGCGACAACGGTATGTACCTTCGCGGTATTCACCATATCGGGACTCTGGACCCCACCGTTCTTTAGTACCGTTAGTATTGGGACCTTGCGCCAATGACAACACCAACACCAACACACCGTTCACCTGAAAAGGCTATCTATGGGTTTGCAATAGAATGCCTGACTCTTCTTTTCACAGATTAACTGTATTGGTGAATGTTCTCTTGCGAGAACTCCAGGGCATTTTCTACAAAATTCACTTCCAGCGAAATTGACTGTCACCTCGTGGCGCTTGGCGTTCCCCTACTATGGCTCGGGAGAAGGTGCGGTTTGTAAGGCTACTACCGATACTCAGGCAAGACAGCCTTCAGAAATATTTCATACGCGAAGAATCACGTACAAGCAAGTCAGGCGAGCTTCCCGACACGATGGTAACAGAGGTGCGCGTCTCTGGTACATCATCGAATTGTTTAGCGGGAGCTCTACGGTAGTCGGGAGCCTGACCCACAGTAACAGACCTACTCTCACTGAACGGCGAGAGGATGCGCCCTTCATTTAACGGCCAAACAAGCCGACGACAGTGTCAATTCTCGAATGGTGGCGGAGGTGCGCCTCTTTGGTACATCATCCAATGGTTCAGGTGGGCGTTAGTCTGGAATTTTATCCACAGTATTCCCGGGTTGACTGACTTCCTCTCACTGAACGGGGATGAGGATGCGCGCTTCATATACAAGGTCAAACACGCCGGCAACAGTGTTGAATGGTAACGGAGATGCGCGTCTCCGGTTCATCATCCAACTGTTTAGCGGGAGCTTTAATCAGGATCCTGACTCACAGTCCTCCAAGATCATGACCGACTTCCTCTGGAAGCAGATGCACGCTTCATTTACAACGTCAAACAAGCTAGCAACTGTGTTGAAGCCATTTCGATGCAGCAGGCACACCCTTTTAGGCAAACTAGCACTTCCATACCTCAACGGCGTGGGTGTCGTTCTACCTCTAGAACATCTTTCCTAGAGCTACTACAGGCTACCGCTTATTTCTGGAAGTGATGTTCCCACGTCTGGCCAAGTAATTCTTTCATTCGTCGCTGACAATAGAAGACTCGGACATTGATGGGGCGAATGGTAGAGTCTGCAATGATCGTCGAATCAAAAGCGTCACTGTACAATTACTTACCACGATCTCATTTTTCATTCCTGCAGCTGCGGAGACCTCCTTCTCGGGTAACGATTGCCTATTCTCCGAGTCTCAGGCCAAGGCTTACCCCCATCGTAATACTTACGTTACGGCTTGACTGTTGTTTACATAGACGTACAATCTCTCAACTGCTCAAACGTAAGAGGGACCCCTACAAAGTTCTTGTGCATGTGCTACTGAGGTCGCCGACGACTAATAAAAACCGCTTCTTATCCTTGGAACAGAGTCCCCATCCAGATCACCCCTAGCGGGCATCTAACACCATTCCCCATACTCTGGTGAAACGTTGGGAAGATGACTAGGCCGCATCACGAATCTGATCACAATGATTCCTTTTCGCATGGGATGCGACGCGAAACAATCTTTCTCGTCCCAGGCGTCTCAGACACAATGATGCCGTTAACCTGCGGCTGCATTCCTTTTCCTGGATCGACAGGTGTAGCTAATATAAGGAAGGTAGAGATGTATGGTACTTTCAAAGGAAGTTTAGCTACTAGTACGAAATGTAATGAGGGGATATAAGTGTATAACATAGTACATAGTTCGTTGAATGATATTAATGTACAGAATGAGCGGATGATAACAATACAAAACTTGAAAGTAAAGATAGATGGTCTGTGAAAGATAATTGTCCTAATACATGAATTCGAAAGGTTTACTGGGTTTAGGTGTCTTTGGGTTTAGATGTCGTTGCGCTTGACTATGGTCATCAGCCCCGGTATGCTCCTCGCGCAGTCGAGTGAGACAGGCCGGTGAGGATCTGGATATGTTGAACGTGCAGCAGAGGCAGAATAGTGTATCTAAGAAAACAAGATTTAATCCAGCTACGATGGTCAAAGCCTGCCAAGACATACCTGGACTTTAAACGTTCCATTGCGATTCTTCGGTTCGCGTATCGTGCATGTCCACCTGGGAATCTGGTGAGCTACAGAGAAAGGCTACATATATGCGGAACATACCTCTCATCGACAAGCACGTTACCGCCTATGTGCTCTGCAGTCTCGAGCAGAACGCCCCGCGACGCGCGCAGGAGCAGCTTGACATTGACAGCGCCGAGACAGATGAACGTGTCCGTCACCTCCATAGGCTCTCGTTTCTGACACTCCATCCCTTCCTCCACACCAAAATGTGATTGTGGCGCATCCCCAGAAGATGAGACTACGCAATGCGCCGGTACGTTCCGCCGCATTTTGACCAAGAAGTTAGCGACCTTTCCGACAGATGTTGGTCGAGGTGTCGACGGTGGGGTAGGGGAAGGTGGTTCGGTGTTGCTGGTGCGTAGAGAAAGGCTGATCATTGTAAAAAGCAGGAGGGGTGAAAAGTGAAGATGAAAGCAAGAGAAATGGGATATATATAAGACGCGCGAAAATGATGCAACGTGTACCGCACGACTTCTTCAGGGTCGTGATCTACTCCTTGTCTCATTAGGCGCTCGGAACCCTCTTCCGCCGTGATAAACAGAAGTGACTCGGATCGAGGTTACTATTCTTGTGCTATCAGACACTCACGCTAGGACAGAAAGGGGATATGTCAGGAATTCTCTCGGATGGGAACAGTGACCGACCAATAACAAAGAGTCCGAGAAGTCTCCAAAGTTCAATCTCAGCTATCCTTGAGGCGATCTTTCTGCGGTAACTTGAAGGTCTGGCGATCAGCACTGCGGGAAACGGTGAGTCTTTCCCGGTATGGCTTCGACTTCCCACGACAACTCTGGACCTTCGACAATTCAAAATTCAATAATGATAGATCTGCGCAGCAAAGGACAGGAGGAGCCAGGAGGAGCCCTGTGATGCTATCATGCACGTTCACCTTCCTCTACCTCCTGTCGCAGTAATTTGAACTGAAAACAAGGTTCGTGGAGCCACGTATGTAGGTGACGCCGCAGCCCTTCCTTACCTTCCCGTCTGGGTCTCGTGGACCACGGCGGCACAATAGTCACACTATCAGCCCGAAAAGTTCGTCCGTCGACAGTGGAAATGAACGCGGAAGACGACGGTGCATGACGAACTAATTCGGCCCAATATTGTCGGCGACGATAAGTCGATTTTCGGGTCGCGTTATCCGACAAACAGAAACTGGGGTTTGGCCGTTGGATACGGGCGTAACGAGAAACCCGTACTTGCATGCCATTGGGACCTTATGCCGGTGACAACACTAACACCAACACCACTTACTCGGTCCGACTGCCCGAAGCTGGTAGGCTACCGCCGTTTAGGGTTGATTAACGTCAATAACCGACTTCACAAGAACGTTAGAAGCGGAAGAGCGCCTATCGTGGTTCTGCAACCGCAGTAAATGAACATCAATAGATGGGGATTGCATGATTATCTCCCGTTCACGACAGATCATGTTGATCCGCTATGCATGGACACCAAGATCTTGACGTTGCTCGTAGGTCCTTTGCATTAAGCGTAGACCAAGATTGATGGAATGCAAAGAATGCTCCGTATCCGACTAGTAAAGCACAAGATCCACCGATAAAAATAAATAGGCTCGGTGGAAATGATGCACCAACTCGAGAAGTGTTGTACAGAACACATGAACCCGAAAGGACTTTCCACCATCGGGTAAGGAAATCTACCGTGACCCTCGTTGAGAACCAGAGTGACCTGAGAAGTGTATGATCGGTGCGCCGTTCCTACTTAAGACGTACCATGACATGCGTCCAATAGCCGCCGCCCCACACTCGCCTTAGCCGACGTCACAGGACTCATGGAATGAATCCACTAGGCCTACCGCTTGCTTCGAATATGGAAGTTCAGCATTCGGGGGACTAAGCAACAGAGGGGTTGACCAAGAGGAGCAGGAGGAAGTGCGGGAGAGAGGAATCGGTCCAATATACTGTGATACGGTCTCGAGTCGAGGTCATCAGAGCCCGTGCGTGCATCGCAACCTCGTCGACATTCGAGACGTGGACAGTGAATTGCCGCAAGCAACCGTACCATTTCCCAACGGCCAGCGTGAAACACACGATTTGGGCCATGTCTTCGGAAACCCGCGCCGCCTAGGTGCACGGCCCAGAGTTCATAGTAGCAGGGAGTATCAGCGGCCTGGGATTCTAAGGTGGCTGGCTGAATGGGTCGGCATATATGCGTCAGAGCTTATGGATGCTAACGACTTCCTGGTGGCAAAAGGTTATCAGAGAATATATTCTGCAGTTGAAACTAAGTAATGAAAAATGTAAGCGATATAAGTGGAACGATGACAATCAGTTCAACATATTAACGCACCAGTATTCACCGGAAGTGAACATTTCTGCAGTGAGGTTGCAGGACCCGGTTTAATCAAACGGTTAATGAATCTGCAGTCCTTGAACTTTTTTTTAGCCAGAGCTCGGTCTGTGTTTTCGTTAGGCAGAAAAATGAGGAGCCGGAATCTTTCTCAAGATGAAGACGTGAATATATGCTGCCTTGCCAAGAACTGCAGAGTAGCAATTGTGGCTATCGAAATGGTCTTCGTTTCGCTGCTTGGCTTCTACGTTCCGCGTGTACTGGCCGAAGCCGTATGGATAGTTTGCATGCGTACAACATGGACAAGGTACCACGAGGCCGTCTACATGTTGAGATCCTGAAGGTCTTGGGTAACCCATTCGGTCTGCATAGGAAAACTGGTACGTACTAAAAGAGTCGTAGGCGGCTATTGCTCATCTTGATTCCTTCTTCCTACAAAAAATGCGTTCATTATGCGATTTGTGAAAATGTACTGTGCACAACGAGATATGAGATGAACTGCTCCACAAGGCACTAGTAGCTGAAGGCTACTCGCATTTATTCAGTTTACCTGAAGCCTCGATACTGAACAACGCTAATACCAGTAGCGGCAGAGTATCTGAGGGGAAAGCAATCTCAATTGTGGAACTTTGGTGAAGGGAGTGGTGCGAAACAACGCGCAAGTTACTATTAGTCGGTCCTCGAAAGAGCGCGTCAAGTGGCACGTGACTCCCGACATGAATTATTTGTGTCAGAAATTGGAAATTAATCATTAATTTCACTCTTCTCCGGCCGGGGGTGTCTGGCAACTTACCACCACCAGCCACCACCACGTCTACTCATTTCTCCCCCGGTTACCCTGCTCATGCTTGCTCTCTCCTGACATATCACACAAAAAAATCTCTACCAAACATTCCAGAACGACGTAGGCTGTAAAATTCAATATCTGTACGTCAGAACTTCGGAATTTTCGTTTCCTTACCGTTCTCATTCTTTAACGATCCAGTTCTCTTTCACGAAATGTCTAACATCGAGCTGAACCGACTACGGTCAAGTCCCCGTCCAGACTCTCGTTTCCTGACCGAAGAACCTCAGGATATTCATGATATATTTATCCACTCCAACGCTTCTATATACCCAACGGCGGACAACATACATCCACCATGGAAGCGCGATCTGCACGCTCTGCTCGAGCAACCGACGTCGTCAGCGGGGGCATTTCTCATACATATCCTCATGACGTTCTTGATTGTTACGTCTGCTATCGTAACAGTGATGGAAACCGTCCCAGCGTTTCATTCAATATCAACACGAGTCTGGTTTGGCTTTGAGACGAGCTTGGTAGCATTGTTTACGGTGGAATACGTTGCCCGGTGTGTGGCATGGAGCGGCTCATGGATGAGTTTGCTGAGGTGGATGGTATGTGAGTGAATCGCGCACTCTTTTCGTTATGGTTTCGCTCATAAATCTCAGCTTTCTATGGGATAATAGATGTGTTGTCAGTATTGCCTTATTATATAGAGATTATCCTACAGCAGGACACGGTGAGCGTTCCTCTACATTCGAACACCTCTGCAAACAGCTCACAGCACCAGTAGAGTGTCTTCTTTAGATTCTCCATTCTTCGAATGTTCAGATTGCTCCGAGTTTTTAGACCTTTCAAGTACAACCACACTATCCTTCTGTGCGTCAAATAGACCTATCGAAGACCAAAGGCTGACTCTCATATAGAACCATCGAAGTGATGTTCCTTTCGGTCCGGAGATCCCAGCACGCATTGTTGGCAATCGGGTTCTTCGTGATCATGTTGATGACTATCTTCAGTACTCTTCTGTAAGCCTAACAGAACTCTTTTGTTGCCGTCGTATTCATATTGATGTCGTGAAGGTACTTCATCGAACGTGGCACCTGGGATACGACACTAGAGACGTTTGTCAACTCTGACGGTGACCCCACGCAATTCGCGTCTATACCTGCTGCAGCATGGTTCGTCATCGTCACAATATCCACCGTCGGATACGGCGAAATCACTCCTCGCTCCTTCCTGGGTCGTCTCGTCACATTACCTTTACTCGTCTTTGGTTTGCTCCTCATCGCTCTCCCCAGTTTTGTTCTGGGACGGGAATTCAGTATCGTCTGGGAAAAGATGACTGAGAATCAGCGTCAGCCAATTGACGAGCTGGATATCGTTGACTCGCCTACGTTGACGAGGCCGCTGTTTAGTGCAGGCAGTATGTCGAGCGCAAATGGCAGGTCGAAGAAAAAGGATTTGTCAAACAGGAAGCTTGCTCAAAATCAGACGGAATTGAGCAGGCAGATTGAGCAACTGAGTGCAACGGTGGAAGCGCAAGGTGCAATGATTCAGCGGTTATTGCAGGTGATGGACAAAGGCAAGCAAAGGGAACAGTGACGATGACAACGACGATTTTAACGCTTTTGTGGTATCCGCACTCGCTATGACATTTTTATCTGAGACGGAGGAACTGTTTCGTGATGAGCTGGTCGAGCATCTCGCTTGGTAACAAATGAATTTAGGGGAGTAACTAATTCTTGCATCATCAGCTTCATGGGAACGGCACTTCGTAACGGAAGTCGAATCAATCAACAATTGAGCAAGGCCAGTTCCTAATCATGTTTTCGTAGTGCAGGTACACCCGCAGTCTCCGCTCGGTCGAATAATGCATCGCCATTCGTCGATCTCTCGTACTCTATGCATGATATCAGACCACGCAAGTTCTGGACATACGAGTTTCCCCCAAAGTTCTGGGGTGCCCATTGACATCACTTGTCCTTTCAAGGATTGAGTGAAATTCCGTCGGCTTCTATATAGCGTCCGGGAGAAGTTTGGTGAACGCCTCGAGTTGTAGGTGTGTTAACCGCGTTGATCCCACGAGAACGCTGAAATAACTTCTTCGCTGCAGGCATTTCCCGTAATAGAAGACGGAGGATACTCAAGCATCAAAGATCCTGGCGCATACCATAAAACCTTGATGGGCTTTTCCTGCTATCAATCGATGGGAAGCGTGATCGTCCGCTACTTATCTTAGATATTCAGCAAGGTAATGTCGCAAGATGTACATACACGGAACATGATTCAGCAGCATCAGATATGTATGCTAAGCTTTTGCCTCTGTTCACCCTCTTTACCCTTTCATAGTACAGCATGCCTGCGCCTTCAAATTCGTCTGCCCATCGTACCACGACTCTTCCTCAGTCTCTACCAGCCAAACCCGTCCCTCCAATGCCACCACCTCCGACCACGGTCACCCACCCTCCATCAAGGGGCACCGCAGAGCTCGTACCCTCCTCGACGCCAAGCGAAAAGAAGGCTCCTTCTGCCCCAGCGTCGGCAAGCAATGGACCTGTCCAATCCTCTCACCCTGCGTACGTTGCAGCGCAGGCAGTGACCACTTCCCATTGTTTCGTTAAGGTATGATTCTTCTCAGAAATCTTTATAGTCTTTTCCCATGTCTTTCTAGGGCGTTACGAGGTGGGTTTCCCAGTCCGCACTCACTGCGCAGCTCTCGCAATATGGAGCGATCAAGGAAATGGATATTGTACGTGGAAAGGCTTGCGCGTTCGTCGAGTTCACCACTGTGGAGGCTGCAAGGCGGGCTATCATTGCTTCGCTGCCCGTTGCCCAGGGTGGTGGAGGTGGTGTTCGGGTCGAGGCTAGCGGGGAGGTTCCCAGTGTGCGAATCACTATAGAGACAAAGAAGGCACGGGGAGAAAGGCCAATCAGTCGTCCAAGAGGCGGAGCGTTCCAGAGCGAAACACGGGATGGTGGAGGTGGCGGAAGCGGATTCCGGGGTGGTCTTGGTAGAGGAATGCCAGGAAGCGGAACGCAGACTCCTTCTGCACCAGCTCCCGAAGTCAATGGACCTGTCCGGACCGCTCACCCGGCATACGTCGCGGCACAGGCAGTGACCACTCCCCATTGTTTCGTCAAGGTATGATCCCTCTCGGAATCCTTTCTAGTCATTTCTCATATCTTTCTAGGGAGTGACGGAGTCAGTTTCCCAGTCCGCACTCGCCGCGCAGCTCACGAATTTCGGAACGATTAAGGAAATCGACATTATACGTCCCAAAACTTGCGCGTACGTCGAGTTTACCAGCGTGGATGCTGCGAAGCGCGCCATCATTGCTTCGTTGCCTACTGCTCAGGGCGGTGGTGGCGGTATTCGTGTTGAGGCTAGTGGTGGGGCTCCTAGTGTCCAAATCACTGTAGAGGCAAAGAGGGAGCGAGGTGACTGGCCAGTCAATCGCTTTAGAGGCGGAGCGCCCCAGGGCGAGACACGGGGTAGTGGCGGATTTCGGGGTGCTCGTGGTAGAGGAGGTAGAGGTGCAGCTGCTGGAGGAAAGTAATGGTGGTGGATCTGCCTGCTCAGCCTCCTCGCACCGAATCCCGGACCAAAAAAATTAAAAATGAATTAAAAGTATTTTGTTTGCACGCGTCTTCTTTCCTGCTTATCTACTATCGGTTCTTTTTACGGTCGTTGTTTTGCACTTATTTTCTCGCTTTTGTTATCCTTACACTTCTATACATATTCCCACTTACCCGCACACTCATCACACTTTTGCTATGCCCATTCATGTAAGGAAATTTCCGTTATGCATACATATTTGGGTAACACTCGAGATGTTCATGTAGTAGGGCAGCGCCCTTGAAAATACAGAGAATCGACGCGATGAACGCGTCGCCTTCACGTTAGCGGCAGCAGAATCCTATTGGTTATCTAGGAATTCCATAGAATTATAAGTGGATGTAGCGTGTAAGATGACATGGAATAGCCAGTAGCGGCTTTATGTCAAACTCAGTCGTGGCGGTTCCAAAAAGACGGCGAGGGAAAATTCCTCCTGAAATGTGTGCATTCTGGTGGTCTCAAATTAATGGGGTCGCTTCATTGATATTGGTGGTATCGGTAACAAGTGAAAGCCAAAGCCAAGGTGACCATTAAGACTCGGAAACCAACGGTGATCGGGCCGGACATAGCCGAACTTGCTTCTAGGCGGCCAACCAGCCTATTAACACCAACACTTACAATTTCAGGTACTCTTACCATAGTATTCTCTACTCAGCAAGCCTCTGACTGTGATTATTACAGGACAGGAAATGAGATCGTGGTGAGTATTTGTGCGGTGTCTCTTTTGATTCGACGATCTTTCCAGACTCTACCATTCGTCCCATCATGTCCGAGTCTTCTATTACAAGCGACAGATGAAGGAATGGCTTGGTCAGATGTGAGAACATCACTTCCAGAAATAAGCGGTAAGCTCTAGTAAAGATGTCACTCTGGAAGTAGAATGTTACTCACGCAGTTGAGGTATGGAAGCACTAGCCTCCTGCCTAAAAAGAATGGCCACTCTTAGCCTGCTGCATCGAAATGGCTTCAGCATTGTTGCCGGCTTGTTTGTCCATGTAAATGCAGTGAACATTCTCACAACTGTTCAATGAGAGGAAATCGATTCTGGGAAGACGTTGGGTCGGGCTACCGACTAAAGCTCCCACTGAACATCAATTGGATGGTATACCAGAGACGCGTATCTCTGCTACCGTCGTGTCGGAAAGCCGGCCTGACTTGCTTGTACGTGATTCTTCGTGTATAAAATGTTTCCGAAGGCTGTCTCGCTGAATATCGGTAGTAGCCCTTTGCAAGCGGTGTTTTGTCCCGAACCATAGTAAGGGAACGCCAAGCGCCAAGAAGTAAGGGTCCTGGAAGTGAATAAAAGTTACAAAAATGTCTTCGATTTCTCGTGAGATTCACCAATACAGAGAAAAGAACCGGGTATTCTATTGCAAACTCATAGGTCGCTTTCGCAGGTGAACGGTGTGTTGGTCTTGGTGCGGTTATTGGCACAAGGTCCCAATACTAAGGATATTAAGGAACGGTCGGGCCCACAGTCCTGACTTGGCACGAACGGTACACTGTGGTCAGGAAGGCTCATATGGCTGTGATCACACTATTGGCGTGTGGAGCAGAGACTCTTCGTGGAGTGAAGATAGCCTACGTAAAGAACAATTGGTCAGAACATGTCTGCGCGAGTGATGATGCCATCATGTGAGGGTGAAACATACGGTATAAACTTACAATATAGACCCACGGGCTACGAGCTTGACAATTGGGAAGCGTAGGGCATGTACATCGAGAGTTGCCCGGGTCCTGGGAGCCGCTGTTGGCTGGCAATACCGAGGGGGAGACATTGAGATGAAGCGGTGGGCGAGTCTGATGGCAATCATCCGAGTACCTAAAAAATGAAAGTAGTACGGGAACGAAATCCGCGCGCAGAGCAAGTGCTATGGGCACAGCACATCATTGCAGAAACAGCGTGCCAGCAGCAGTAGAACTCAGGCCCATGGAAACCACGATACGCAAGCGCCAAGCAATTGCAATTGAATTGCAACTGACGCCATTCAAGGAACAAACAGCGTGGCAACAGTAAAGGTGCTCGGGCCCATGAATACCATGAAACGTATGCAAGCGCCGAGGAAGCGTTGGGTGTTGGTGTTTGTCAGTCTGGTCAAATTATCAGGGATCCCGGATGAAAACGAGTCAGGTTTCTGTAAGTAACACGACCGTTAGTCGGGCGATATTTCTGTCTTGAGAACACGGTCCACCTTCAACTTAGGAACTGGTGCATTCGCGTTCTTCATTGTATAGAACCAACGAAGAATCACGATAGCTTCTTTGCGATGATATCCACAAGCCTGAGCTTTGTAGACCGAATGCACCGAATGATAGATATCATTCGTCCCGAGGATAAGATGCTTCCACATCCTCAGAATCTGTCGCTGGCGCGCCCATAAAAGACTTCCTTGATATCATCCAATTGCTATCCATGATATATGATACATGGTTCGACCGTCACGTATAATGTCGCGCTTGAGCAGATACTGTGACAGCTTTGAAGGCTCAGCCAGAATTTGGTCAATGGCCTCTAGCTCTGCGTGTCGAGAAGGATTCCTGAGCTCGTTCGTCCGACTCCTGACTTTGGTGATGAATCTGATGATGACCCCGTCAGTGATCACGGACGGGGAAAACGTAGCTAACGGGTACCTCGCTGGCGTCGAGAGCTTGTTGAGTCATTACCACTGGTGACGGTAAGGAGCCAAAGCCCGACCGGGCCGGTCACAGCCGTGCCTAGCCGTCACCCAGTCATCCACTGAACACAACTTACCTACTTACCCTCATCATCATCGCAAATGACCCGCAAGGTCCTTGTACGCCTCCAATGCCGATGTTTGTCTGATACGTTCACAGCCGATGTTTTCTTTGTATCGGCCTCTACTGGCGCACTGGTTGCTCAACAGCATCAAATTCTGCGCATATAGACTTCAGTCTCTGTGACTTTGGCGCACAGTCCTCGGATAGTGGATAACAGGTTCATATCGGCTGCCGGAAGAGCTCGAATGGTGGTATAGTACCCGGTACGTCCTTGACTGCTTTCTGGGTCTTTCACCCACCAACAAATTCACGGACAGTTCTCTAAAATAATTCTATACCTGGGAATTGCTTGCTACTTCAAAGTTCCGTCGTGTTACCTTCATGCATTCCTGTGTCTGCCGCTTCTCAACTCGGGTCGTCTGTGACAAGATCGCTGTATTCGCAAAATAGCAACCATTTACCAGATTTACCAAATCGCGTCCAAACAACATTTACGCCGTAGGGCTATCCAAATCAACTGGTTTCAAGCGTCCTCCGTACGGCGAAAGCGCATCAAGCTTATCATGAGCGGAAGAGGGCGGACCGTGACTCGTGATTAAACGACCCAGCGACCCGCGTACCTTGGAGGCACAAATCGGAAAGGTTTGGGAAGCCCGACAGGTCGATTGCAAATCCTGAGACCACCAAGAGCCCTGACGCGCTGATGTAGCGCGCAAACCTTTTTGAGCTTCCAAAGGAGGAACAGTTGGAGTGAACTAACCAGGCAAAAACCGGCAGCTGCCAGTGCGGAGAGTCGTGAGCCATACAAAAAGCTTGAAGGAGGAGCCCTCTACACTCGCCCAAGATCGCCAGAGGTGAGTAGCCGCTTACTTGGCTGTTTCTCAGGCTTGATCTTAGTTATCAGAGTTATCGACAATTTATTGGTCTTTATTGATCCTATCACAAAGTTTAAACGACCGGTCTTCAGGGCTTCATGTCTTCGGAGGACTATACCAAGATGTGAAGAGGAAATCTCCACCATCCAGTACATGTTCATCTTTCCATGATTCATTCTGCTATCTGCTGATGCCGATTTTCCAGTACGCGTTGCGATAAAAACACAGATGTCCCCGCCGACTCGTTACCTAACTGGGATTCGGAGCGTTTCAATGTGACATCTTGGACTTTCTAAGGAATAACTGTATATATCACCATAGAACAAAGTTCCGGAGTCAGACTCGCAGATCCAACAAAGTAGTTCCGATGATGGACTGGGGAGCGAAGTTCTAATAACGACCGAACACTGCGGGTGGTTAGCATGAGGGCAGGGTCCAGGCGCAAGTCCGGTTTTGATATCTGTCTCGTGCACAATCGGAATGCCTGGTCTATCTTGATTTCCGGGTGATGCGTATCTTCGTCCTACACCCCCGAGGCCTGAACACTCGTGGTTCTAGAACGATGAGTCCGCAGTTGTCGGAGCCATCTATCCCCACTTCTGACAATAGTGTCGCCCCTCCTTCCACTCAAAGCGACTTGGTACCTTTAACTGAAACTCAGTGCTAGAAAGCAGTTTCAGTGCTCTTTACTTGCTGCGGCCACAGACAGACGGTTGAGCTCAATAGAGCTCAGGAAGGGCTTTCTAATTCTCAGCATGACGGAGGCTTCAAACCGATAGAGCAGACGCCTTTTTAAAGGTCTGATGGCGGGACTACTTCGGCAAATTCATGTTAAAACACCTACACCTCTTCAATTCCTACCATCACCTCCTCCACTCATGCCTCCAAGCACAATTCCTCCTCTGCGTGCCCCTTTTGCGATACAGGACTCATTCATTATGCAAAGCATCGATTTGACATCAAAACGAGCTGGACATTTTGCGTTAACTTCGTAGGGGCCTCTGACGAGATTTGCTACCGCCAGAATGAGGTGCTGGCGGAGATTTCTGGCACACTATGTAACCCGGCTGCCTGACAGTTCCCATCGAATGACTGTGGCATCGTTAGCCTGCATGTCGTTTCATACGACGTAGTTGATACCCGAAGAATTAGGGTGCGCTACATTCCAAGCACACCTTTCAGGTTACCAACCAATATTGCAGTACCACCTTCTCCACCACAGATTACTGGACGATGCTGCTCTTACTTACCTCAGGGCCAGTCGCAGACCCCACCAGCTCAAATCTCCGCGGCATACGCCCCTTCTTCGCTGCTCTCGTCATAAAAGTCGGCCCATTGGCCATCATCCTCGAATCGGCTACAATGCTCGACTATCTCACCTACCATCAAGACGATGGTCGACCTATTCACCTTCTTTGATGCAATGTTTGAAGCCTCCCCCTCTCTCCGGACGTGATTCTATCAGCAGACTAATACCAAGACACCGGTGTACGTGAGCAAGAGGATTGTAAGTCGAGGTTACCAGAGGGTGAGGAACGGGAGAGAAGACTGTGGGAAAGAGTACCTTGGGCAAATGACAAGGGTTTTGAAGTACGGGAAAAAACCGTGTCATGTGGACACGTTTATATGCGTATTTCGTGGACCGCGAAGAGAATAGCTGGAGAAGGGCAACGCGCGCCGAAGAAGGCTGGCAGCTAGCCATACGACCTCCGAAAAAATGGACATCTTTTTTAGGACGATTCGCTTCTTCTCAGGCTCTGTTAGACGTCAGATATCGGCACTCCGTCCTACCTTACTGAAGATGTGATTCATCATCTCGCTGTTTTCTACCATGCATGATGATTGTGTTCGGGGAAATACGATAGAGACCGAGTCCTTCTCGCACTTGGTTTCTACGTGCTAGCGAGCCCCATTACTGTTTTATTTTCCCTTTGGCATAGCGGACAGGCACAATTTCTCGCTTTATCGGATGCGTAGGAGAACGACGACATTTTTTTCGTGTTGAAGATCTTCCATCATCGGTGGCTCTACCGTGTTGTGCAGGTTGCCCAACTGTCGTTAACCTTTGCCTTGTAACCATGGATTCGCTATCCATTCCACGCCCACAAGGACATGGTACTGCAGTCAGCTCGCCCTTCTCCCAACGAATATTCGTTGCTTCTAATAAACATCGGTCATCTGTTGCTCGAAGGCGTAACAGTGATTCCGGTACGGCTTCTACGTATACACCGTCCAGACGGCACAAATGTGGTGCTGATGACATGGTATAGCTTCTGGGACGCCGAATAGAAAAGATGATATATTTCTCTGTTGTGTGCGTATCTGCATCCGTGTTGTATGCATCAAACATAACTTCTAGTTCCTGCCCTACATGACAAGATGCCGAGATGAAATCTAGGCTCCCAGCGAAAGCTTCCATGCATGGTCGGCTGAGACGACCGTATTCTAAAGCAGACGCTTACAGATGGATCAGATGGAGAAAGACACAATTCGGTTCAGAGTGATGTCCGATTAAGGTTCTTCTAAGTAGGTCTGTATGTTCCTCACTCGCTCTCGGAAGCGGCTGAACTGGCTCTCTGCAGGCCTCGGAAATGTTCTGGTACTGATTCACCGCTGTAGAGCGGTATCTAAATCTTCTTTAATCGATGAGCGTTGCCAGTTGGAACACTTGTTCCTACATTACAATAGGCGAGGTGTGGGCCAATCCGGATGCCAGAGGAAGACACACCACCGTGTAGTTCCAATTCAAGGTGGTATACTAGCAATGTGGCGAAGAGTTGTATCATCAGGGAAGTGACAGGGTAACTCCCAGACACTACCGACGTGGCCGACTGCAGCTCCGATGCGGTGATCAAATAATTTCGCTGCACGAAGTACTGGTCGATTACTACCGCCTTCAGCATGGGTAACCGGAACCATTGGCATCCCAGAAGGGGGATTTTATCGTAGCATCATCACGCCCTCGCACCAAACTGACGCTAATAGACATTCTCCTGCAGGATAATTACACTCGGGACCTTGGTGTGGTCACGAAGCATCCCAAAAGTGATTCGTTGTTATGCGGAACCAAGGGTTGATGGTAACTTGCAATGCTATTGGTGACCACCACGAACCACTGAACCTATACTGTTATCTACAGCCTCCTTGCTTCCAATATGAATACCGGAAGCCCTGCTGTCGTTCCTCTGACATCCAACCCAGATATGCCTCCCAAGCAGGTTTTACCGACGGCAATCGTCTTGATTACCGGCGAACTCTTCCTTAGTGGAATAAAATCCAGATCTTTGTGGTTCGGATGTACCAGCAACCTGCCTCGACTCCTTTCCCACTGCTGCAATGTCTGTACCGCCAGAAATTCCCTCCGACATCATTGAAAAAATCCCGGCTTCCGGTACCCTTACCAAAAGTTCAGAAAACACTGCATCGAGACCCACCGAGGAGTCCACCCATGAACTCAATTCTGCACTGCACGATTGTCCCGATGGTGGCCTGCAAGCTTGGCTGACTGTTGCTGGGGTGATTCTGACTTTGTTCGAGCTCGATATTTCAAAATTTACCGTACTGATCTTTGTTTGCTTCCTTTCCGCCAGTCGATGTGCAACAATTTTACAACGTGAGCACCTTTTAGGGTGCAGTCCCTGTCTATACCACTTCACTTCTGGTGCTAATTTGGCGACTATATTGAAAGGTTCGGATACGTAAATTCATGGGGCGTGAGTCCGGTTTTAATTTCTTCCGGTCGCGTCGTGCTTGACCTTCGTATTCCCTTTCTTCAGGTTTTTCAGTCGTACTACCAAACGAATATACTGAAGGATCTCCCACCGTCAGACATGTGAGCTCATAATCAAATTCTGTGCACGCTAAGTAGTGATTGTGCTTTTCCAGAGCTTGGATCGGTTCCATTCAAGTATAAGACTACGCCTCGTGTACCCGTCTCATACTATTCTCAACCCTGATTAGTACTCACTGGTATTCTTGCCCGGCCTCCTCGCAGGTCGACTCTTCGACTTGGGATACTTCCACCCCCTCTTCGCCGCATGCAGCCTCCTACTAGTGGCCGCAACGTTATTAGTGGCCGAATGTCACGAGTACTGGCAGCTCTTACTGTGCCAGGGATTCGCCGTTGGCGTTGGTGCCATTTGACTGCATCTCTTCGTAGACGTACTGATACAGACCAACTGTCTAGCTGGCGTGCGGCGGAATTGTGAACCCCACAACCGCGGTACTGTCTCATTGGTTCAAGAAAAGGCTGAAGTTTGCCCTAGGGTTGATGGCAGTTGGCTCGTCCCTTGGCGGGACCGTCATACCCATTGCAACCAGGAATTTACTACCTCTCGTAGGGTATGTGTATTCCAAATGTGGTCGGTTCTGTCACACTTCATTCAATCACACGGCAGGTTCAAATGGACCATGAGAATCATAGCACTCATTCTTCTGCTGGGCCTCGGCTTAAGCAATTTAGTTGGTCTGCATCTATTCTTGACTACTTTGTATTCACCCTTGATATTCCCAGTTGATTAAACGCCGTTTCCCACCTACCGACGTACGCGGAGGCCTCTTCAACTTCCACGAATTCAAGTCCGCGTCTTTCTCCCTCTACTGTGCATCGACGTTGACGTCTTTCCTCGGGATTTACACCGGTATGCCTACTCTACTTCCTGGGATTTTGCCTACTAACGAAATTTTGTGTCCAGTTTTGACTTATATCGATGTCAGCGCAACTAACGTCGGTGTACCTGAGGATTTCTCTTTCTATCTAGTCTCGATAGCCAACTGTTCCTCGGGCTTTGGGCGCTATTTTGCCGGACTACTCGGAGATAGGATTGGTTAGTCGTGTCTACTTCGGAGTTCCTTGTTGTTCTAACCAGAGACCAGGCGCCATGAATGTGATGATCCCATTCACCGCGGCGTCTGCCATTGTTACCTACTCATGGCCTTTTGCGAGGGATCAAAGCTCATTAATTACCATCGCTGTCATTTACGGGTACCATCTTCTATTCTTTGGCCTTACTATCTGTAGCTACTAACATGTTCCCAGTTTCACTTCAG
This sequence comes from Armillaria altimontana, assembly GCA_022818075.1. Classification (NCBI taxonomy): domain Eukaryota; kingdom Fungi; phylum Basidiomycota; class Agaricomycetes; order Agaricales; family Physalacriaceae; genus Armillaria; species Armillaria altimontana. The sequence goes on from JAIWYR010000012.1 coordinate 865,790, forward strand.
GTTCCTTCGTCTCCCTCCTGTGTGCTCCCATCATTGAATTCGGAGACACCACTGATGTGGGCCGGCGAGTAGGCATGATGATGAGTATCCTCGCTGTGGGCGCCCTAGTAGGACCACCAATTTCTGGTTCTATCAATACCGCCACTGGAGGATTCAAGGCCGTTGGGTATTATGCAGGTCGGTCTTTGTTTTCCCGTGGCATTCTCCGGGCCGCTAAAACACAGCCATTTTGGTCACAGGAAGCGCGATTATTGTGAGCGTAGGTTTGATGTCAGCAAGTCGATATTTTGTCTTGAGACAGCCGTACGGAAAGTTGTAGACCCGCATATAAGTAGGTACTGCTTCGACAAGCGACTTCGACTGGCAATTTCATATATACGCCATTAATTGGCTACCGTAAACACAGCAAAACTCCCAGGCAACTATGCCCTATGTTCGACCATTCAATTATTAATGAAGTAGCTGGCAAGAGGTAGCTACGGAGTCATGAGATACTCCGAAAGCAACACCTCGGCGGACGATCGCGCAACTTCCTACAATGTATCTGAGCCTGATTCAAATAACATTATCGACATCGATAAAGCTTCAGTATAATTTGGGGACGATATTCCTGGTGTGGCTTTGGGCGAAGTGCTTAGGCGTTTCGAGGCCTACACCTTTCCAGGTAAACATCGGCGGAGGTATATGTAAGGACGCTTCTCGGAGTCAAGGAAGTTCGTCCACAATCATCCAGCTTATCGAGTCAGGTTATAGGCACATGCACGGCTTTCGCCCGCACTGATTGGAACTAGAACGAACTACATGGACGCATTCTTCTTACTGAGGTTCAATCAATTTACAGCTGTTTGCCTAGACTTTGAACATTGTATATGTCTTGTGCGAAAGATAGATAGATAGATAACCGGACAAGGTCCCAAAAAGGAACGCCGGGTTTCTGTGCTGCCACCGAACGTATCGCAAGAAGAGAGCGAATTCGACTCCGTCATAAACCATTCTCTATGGCACTTTTGCCAGCGATCTCGGAGACCCTTTTGAGCGCTCGACGTCCCCCAAACCCGGTTTATGATGAGGTCCCAAGCCTTGTTTCATCATCCATATAAATGTCCCTGACTGTTGGTATTAACCGCCAATATTCAACTCGAAAACCCACCGAAATGCTGCCCCTATTGGAAATACAAATCCTAGCTTGAAAGTCGTTCTGTGAGTACCGTTCGTGTTTCCCGGCTTACCATCGACAGGTTTTCTGACATTCACTATTTACATGAATACGGTTTCTACAAGCATCGGTTTTCAAAAGCTCTACAAAAAACAACGAAAAAAAACCTCGCTATATGTATCAATCGGCTAATTAAAGAAGCCGTGCCTGCTCTGTAACAGTACGGCTCCACCTTTCCCGCTAAAAAGAGTAAAAAGACATGGGAATTTTGGTCCAGAATCTTTTCGTCATATCGCTCGCTTCCGGATCTATCAGCTAACTCATATATATACGAGATGATTCCAAGGACCGATCTTGATAACTTGAATGTCCTCCCCGTCGTCTCTCGTATGGCTCATCACAGGCATGTAGCATCTATTTATCTTCGCGCTATAATAACGTTTCTTTGTGTCAGGTACCTCGTCCGGCCTTGGTAAACGCCTCGTCCTCTCAGCTCTGGCTCGCGGGGACAGCGTTATCGCCACGGCACGTACCCTCTCCAAGCTTGAAGGGCTTTTCCCTTTGACAGACCGTATACGAACATTCGAGCTAGACGTGACAAGCGGATATAAGGCTATCAAGTCTGTTGTAGACCAAGCCGTCGCTGTATGGGGTCGTATCGATGTTTGTGTTAACAATGCGGGGATTGGCGTAAAGGCCATCTTCGAAGAGGGAGGGTGAGCCGCTTTTTGTAGGACGATACGACCAGCTTATACGGTCCATAGGTCTGAGAAGTTCAGGGAGCAATTCGAAACGAATGTGTTTGGTGTCATAGACGTGACAACTGCGGTGCTTCCTGCGATGCGAGCGCAAAGGTCAGGAACAATTGTGCAAATAGGTAGCCGATCTTCGTGGGTTCCGGAGAGAGTCCCTGTAAGTTGATGCCTCTGTACTCATCAAGTTTCCTGCAAGAATCCTAATATAATGATTGATATAGATGACAGGCATGTTCCAATGATATAACTACTTCATAGTGACCAAGACCGCTTACGCGCACGAATTACAGCTCCATATTCCTCATCCAAAGCGGCTGTTCGCGGTAAGCGTTTACTGTACGGTATAAAGGTGGACGCTCATGCATTTCCTGAAGTCTTCAGTGAAACCCTAGCTACCGAGGTCGCGCCTCTGGGTATTCGCGTGCTCATCGTAGAACCCGCTGCACTCGTTACAGAGCAAATACTCTCTCAGCCTCTGTATTTCGAAAACCTCATATCGGACTACAACGATACCCGTGATCACGCCAAGGGGTTCTTCGAGGGCGGCTGGTGTACAGGTGACGCTGACTTGGCAGTGGAGATTGTTGTGGACGTTGTAAGGGGAGACGGTAAGGCAAAGGGTAGGGAATGGCCGACATACCTTGTCTTTGGACCTGGCGGTGATGTTGCGGTAAGGAGCAAGTGCGAGAAAATGGTGAAAGTGTTAGATGAGTGGAAGGATGTTACTGGGGTGCTTAGTTGATTGTAGAAAGAAACAAGTCCTAGGAGCTTCTATCGGAGTCATTCTCAATAACACCTCGTTTCTAGCGTCGGCGCATGGGGACGCAGTCAACCATTTGAACGTCGTCAACTCATACTTTCTCATAGCTCACATAACGGGTGAATGCTATGAAACTATATATATGTGAGTATCAAAGAATCGTTTCGTAGGGCGCGAAGCTCTCCAAATATTTCACCCACTTCCCTTCATTCCAACTAACAATATCCTTCCATTCCTTGCTGTCCTTCCCAAAAGCAGCCCAACTGTATCTCAAAAATGCGCCGAGAACAGCATCCGCAAAACACGGCTCGCTTCCCATAACAAACGGCCCATCATTCCCTTCGAACCACTTATCAAGTTTCGCAAAACCAGCCAACGCCTTCTCCCACACCTTCTCCTTCTCCCCATCAAACAGCGCGTCAAAGTTCACGCCCTGCTCCGCCAATCTCGTCTTCCACATTTCCACCGTCCTATCATTCAGTTTTGGCGCGATCCCTTCGATCATGAACCCGCGAAAAGCACCAAAGACGTCGGACACCGCGTCGCGAAACGCGAGCTGGAGTGGCATCGTACCAGCAGGGACGAGTGTAGGTCCAGACGGGTATGTTTTGTCTAGATACGCTGCGATAGCAGCAGACTCTGATACGACGGCCCCAGTAGCGTGGTCGTGGATGATGGGAACCGTGTACAGGGGCGTGACTCCGTCGCGTCTGGTGCCCGTAGGAGCGGCACCAATCTGTTTGGCGAGAGGTTCAATGTCGGGAAGTTCGAGAAAAATTGTTTGGTACGGGAGCTTTTTCATGTTTAGAGAATACCTATCACCGTATGGTTAGGGTGCATATATCGGTGTACAACGCGCGCACGTACCTCGCTCTCCACGTCGTTGGAGATCCCGGTGCGTCAGGAAGCTTGTTTGGAATATCGTATAAGGTGATCAAATTCGAAGACATCTGGTTGTGTTGACTCTGCAGAGGCGCACCAGTCAGTTATATGCTCGAGTGGTCCATTCGACACGTATTTCTTACTCATCGTCTGACTCATTTCCCGGGGTTTCGGGAAATTATTCAGGTCTTTGTAATGGCGAAAGAACGTCGCAGTAGTCAACCACGTACTTTCGTCACTATATCCACACGGATGTCATGGCATTGGGCAATCGTATCGCACGGTTTATTACAGCGAATATCTCTGACGAGTATTCAGAAAAGTCCACTGTTACTAACGTGTGAAGCAATGCGCTAAAAACGCCGCAGAAGTAACGTACATCAGAAGGATCCGCATGTTCAGTCGCCGAAATTTGTAAACAAGCTTTTTGTATCTTCGGCGTTGACTTGACAGTAAGAAAAGATAGCCAGGCCTAGTCCAACGAGCAAGAAAAAAGCTGAAGTAATGTGCACGACAGTGAACGGTTCATAGCAGCCTAGGCTGAACCTGTCCCGGGCCATCGTGGGTTGCGAGCTATCTTTGTTTTTGGCAGTCCAGAGACGCCGTCAAAGCCTTGGCGTAGTTATTTGTGCAAACAAGATTGAATGTAGGCCTCGATACTTGGGCCCATGACCGCTCCGCCTAGTAACGGCCTCCGGCTTGCCGAATTTTGGTATTTGGTATTTATTTGTTCAGTGCTCGTTAGATCAAGTCTTGTGAGATTTAGAGCTTCGAAAGTAACTGATAATGTCGGTGTAGTGGCCTCAATGGGACTGGAGCAAGTCAGAGACTGAATTGACATGATAGTAAATGGCAAAAGGTGCAACAGATGCTAGGGTTAGGGTTCCCTTTTTCCTTTCACTCATACTGACTAAACCTGTCCATTAACTTGCCCCACCTCCCGTCATGCCAGCTGGCCATATCTTTCCACTCCGGACTCTCCCTTCCAAGAATACCTCTCGTAAACCTCAGAAACGCACACAGAACAGCATCCGCAAATGACGGCTCGCTCCCCATAACGAATTCAAAGCCGTCCTTCGGGAGCCACTTGTTGATCTTCCCTAGCCCTGCCTGCACCTTCGCCCACTGCTTCTCCCTCTCCTCTCCCTCCGGGACCTTCACAACCACACCCAGCCCCTCAAGCCGCTTGAGCAAGTATAGTCTTGTTGCATCGTTCAATATCTCCGCCCCAGAAAAAGGGACGCATCGGAACGAAACTCTCCGCTACTGCCTCGCGGAACGCGAGCTGCAGAACTTTCGTTCCTGCAGGGATGAGCATCGGCCCGGAGGTGGGGTAGGTCTTGTCGAGGTACTCTGCGATGGCGGCAGACTCGGATACCACAGCGCCAGTGGAAGGATCCTGGATGATGGGTATGGTGTAAAATGGCGACTTGCCATCTGGTTTGACACCGGTGGGGGGAGCTCCGATACGTATTGCTAGAGCCTCGACGTCGGGAAGCTCGACCCAGACGACTTGAAATTTCAGGTTCTTGATGCTGAGGGAATACCTAATGGATGTTGATCAGTAACATCTTTCTAGTCTGGGACTTGTGGACACACCTCGTACGCCAAGTCGTTGCTGAGCCGGGTGCATCAGCATCTTTGGTCGGGACGTCGTATAGTATAATTAGCTCGGACATTGCTTTCTGCAGAAGCTACGTTAGTCTGGGTTATATGGTAAGATAGTTCTAAAACGTCTTACGAAGGATAACAGTCATTTCCCGATAAACCGGCGTTTGCTGTGTCATGTTTTCGAACGATCAGATGGTACCAGGACAATTATACGCGTCGCGACCGAGCGCCAACATCTATAAACCTCTTCATTAGTCAGAAAACGAATGTATCCAAATGGACTTACCATCACCATTTCCTCCATCAAGCTTTAGGCCTAGCGACGGGCGAGCTGGGAGGGTGCAGATAATTGTCCATACCACCACGGATGTTTGCGTATCATCCAACTCAGGACCTTGTATACTGCGCGCGCACAACGACAGAATGCTCAGTGCTACATGGGTGGTTATGAATGTGAGATATCACAGCCGAATCCGAGTCGGGTACAGCAATTCGGATATGACTTTCCCCTGGAGTATAGGCGATGTTCCTAGGTGCATGTAGATATACGAAGCCGACAAGGAAGAAGCACAGACACTTACAACTAGAGCCGATCGATAACAGGACGTGCCCGAGAGAGGTTCCGTCTCGGTGACTATCATCGTCATTGAGGCCACGCGACCACTTTTGGGACAGGTAAATACGTCCACGTAACCTAATATCCTGCCGTCGTTATAAAGACGAAGCGGATACGATGTTTTCGGATGTCAGACCATGAACCTGTTTCTTGCCATGAGCTCAGAAAACTGCAGAGGCGGTCATGCTTACCTTGTAATTTCCCGCACATCGAAGAGCTTCCGACAATACCATGAGCTTTCGCTTTCTTTTCAAGCCATCTCTTCAAGCTGCCCGGACAGCGAACAGAGTTGGTTTCATCAGCCGAATAACGACGGTGCAGTGAGTGTCGAATACGACCTCTGCTATCATCTCATTTCTGTAGTGGTGGAAATAAAGGAACGCTCCATCGAAATGATGTCCGTGGTTGAGGAATTATGCTGCTGCGTGTATAGTAGTACCTGGGTGATACGTTAGGGATATCCACGGACAAGAGACAAAGGCGCACCCATCAGCGTACTAACAGTTCATACTTGAAGAACCGACAACAGCAATGCACTATCGTTACCGGCGTATATGCCTGCCTTTGGAGGGCGAAAGATTTGGATCCCATTATTGCAACCAGACACTCTGTCTTCCATAGTCGAATTCCGATACTAAAAGGCAGTACTTTTGCATTCATCAGAGGGACGATGAACGGGTCAGCATGGATAAAGCCTGCAGGCTGCTCTGTTGCAGCTGAAATCGCGGTCACAGTAGAGTCTCGAGAGACAAGCGCCTTGGCGGCCTCGCTTGGCAGTCACCGGCTTGAAACTTGCCGGTTGATCTCGATCACGTGCCTCAAATAACACGCGTTTTGCCTCCGTTTCCGTTTCCGTCTTAGCTCCCCATCACCTACTTGCGACGTGTGGAATGGTACTTGTACTCCCAATAATTTTGAAAGCAAGAAAACGGTGGCTAAATATCCAACACCCCAACAATTTGCTAACAGGACTCTGTTCAGTCGATAATCTTCTGCATACTTCAAGCGCCGTTCTCGGAATGAGCGCTTATGCCACAGCGCTACACCGCAGATTCCGATATTCCAGCTGTGACAATGATTGGTAAGTTATCGGAAGACTAGGGGCCACGGGAATTGGCTCGATCCTGTAGGAAGCTCCTACGAAGCGCTTCGAGGTTAGACTTCCTCCTCGCGACCCATTGCTTCAAATAGTCTTGGGAGATGATAATAATTCGACAGTTAGGTATATCCAGCTTGTGCTCAAGGGATAATCGATAAAGGAACGCAACGTCTCTTTCGCCAATGAGATGGAGGTATTCTCACATGTTTCAATTGTATAGTCGCCCTCCTGCAGGCCGGCGCTTATTTTGGATAGATGACGTTTCTTTGTCGCATGCACAGAGACCCCGAATGGTGGACAGAGAAGACATTCCTACCTATTTAATGCGTGCTTGCTTTGCTCCATTACTCCGACGACAGGTCACTAACCCCCATCTCGGATTCAGCAGAGAAGTATGAGTAAGTTTCGAGCTTTCGACTCAGAGCGTCAACTCGACCATCTAACTCATCTTCAGTCAGCCCAGAGGTGCTAGCCGCCCTACGAATAGCTGTGACCTGCACATTCATTGGATGTGCTGTCACATACATCTACTGGGAGGAACTCAGTGAGCATAGCTTCGAGTCACTCCGCTTCGTTCTACTCTTTATCCGCGTTTTGCTTCGTTCCAGAGAAATTCTGTCGAGCCAATCTCATCAAGTTGCTCGCTGCGCTAGTCTTTTGTGCCTTGTTGACGCAGCTCGATATCTGGCCTCCAATGCCAGACATACTGCATGCGCTCGAAGGGGATCTTCCCAGGAACATTCTCGTCGGAACTAGATTCATCATCACCGGCGCCTCTGGCATGATGGCAGTCACAATGATTTCTCACATTGCCATTATGCTCTGGCGTTTCGCACTTTACAAACCCGAACTCTTATTATTGGAGCTAGTCGTCCACAGGTCGCTGCACATTGGTGAAGCAGTGTTGACCTGGTTAATTGGAAGAGTAGATGGCTTGTAATTCCGTATCCGGCCTTCAGCATATAATTCTTTTGTTAATTCTCGTATCCCTCCAGTAGATAGACGAGAATGATGATATCAACCTGATCGCAAGTAGATGTTTCGATAAGGGCTTGCTCTTGGCATCGTCCATCGTCTGGTGACTACAAAACTTCTGTTCTGTTGTCAATTACGTATAAGATTTAAGAAGGACGCGGTCAGAAAGAGGCGCACACAGATTCTATCAGGGTACCAACTTGATTGGTTTACTGGTATGCGCCGCCTGTATTCCGTCGTGCCGATATAGCATACCATTTGCACTATTATAGGACCCCATATAATAGATAGACTTATTCCCATGTCTCGTTGTAGTCGTGCAGGTCACTTCACCAAATCGAATGAAATTTACGAAGACATATTTCAACCCGCTTGAAAACCTCCGATGCTTTCTGGAAGATATGTCAGCTGGAATCTAGTAACCACTTCGTTCAGCTTCTATATTTTGTGTCGCGATCTGACTGGCAAGAACAATCAAGAAACAATTTGAGGCAGACACAACTCCAATTTAGTTATGTATTACACATGAAAGGAAGGCGCATCTACTTCGGGTAGTGAAGATATAGATATATCCGCTGAGATTTAACCAAAGTACTGTATAATTTCGATCGGTTCGTCAGGCCGTGTGACCTGTGACCGCGTTGATGAAATTTTGGTTTCGTCATCACCTAGATATTGCTGTGACCAACCAGGAATTTTCGTCAAACTATTGAAATCCATTTTCTGAGCAGCGTGAGCACTGAATGTCCTAATTAAATATGTAGTACACTAAATATACAATTCCTGTGCAAACACTGGCTTTGTAGCAGTTATAAGTTGGTTGCGAAGAGTTACAGTATGTGATCAAAATGGTAACGTCATTTATAAAAAAAACCTCATCTCTGCAACGGTCATGCCAGGCTCCCTTGGTCATCAGCCAGCCTTTGGATTTGTCCATCAATCACTTGCTATACCAGAACATGTTCACGTAGATACCTTTAATGCAGTGTACTTCATGTGTATTAAAGAGACATAAATAAAAGGGTTATATCTATCCACCTTTTTCAAGCATTTGAGTACAAAAATGGTTTCATCAACGGCGCTTGTGACCTGTGACCAGTACCAAAATCCGTCGCCGTCAAGGGGGTCTGTGACCTGTGACCGACGAACCGATCGAAATTATACAGTACTCAGTAAAAGTTCGGCAACCTTATAAGGCAAAGGCGCCTCTGTTACATAATCATGACAACAGTGTTTCATATTCAAACTCAACACCAACGCATCATCCTTGACCAACGACTCCTCCGTTCCATAAGTCCTTCTGACGACAACCTCCTGTATCCAATATCAATGCTGTCGATGTCTGCTGCTGGCGAGCATGGACACTCGAGGGCGCCACAAACTCGTTCGCTTGTCGAAATGCACGCTCGCCTTGGAACTCTATCAAAGCTTCCAATTGCCACTGTCGCCGTCGCTGACGAGGTTTTTTGACATTATCCTCTAACGTCGCCGTTGATTGGCCTCCTCGCACCTCTACATCATTCAACAAGGAGCTGGTCTTGTCCAATATGTTCAGGGAGGCGGAAGAGGCGGCAAGCGCATAGGAGTTGATGAACCAGCACGGAGGGGAACTCGAAAGAGCTCGTTGTGGAAGGAGAGCGAATCTACGACGGACGCCTTGCATAAATGAAAGGGCGTGTTTTGCGAACGTTGTGGTGGGGAATGGAAACACCCAATTATGCTTCTTGTGGATTTGTCGGGTCGTCCTCAGGAGGGAATGTCGCTAGGAGGACTAGCCATATTCACATCCATTTCCTGGTCGCAAACTTGGTAACCAGTACTTTCCCACAGTACTCGGATGTATCATGCGCTTTGTCGATAGTCGGTGATGATGCTGGCTTTGGTCTGACGTCATGTTCGTGTCTTTCGCAGTCACTGTTCTCTACGCTCATCAGTTCGTTTCAGTGGGATAGAAACGTACGCGTATTCTTCATCGTGATTTAAATGGAACAAGTCAGCGCATCTATTGAAAACTCGAAAGCAGCGGAAGCAATGAGGAGATACAAATGTGGCAAAAGCGATGCCGTAAACCTGGAGCACCATGATCAACGCTCTGGAATGACCACGCAGATGCGGCTTACAATGTTTATATTCTCTCAAACAATTGAGTTGGGACTCTCCGACCTGTTCGCCGACGAGGCGTCGTCTCCATCTTGGCCATTGGGGGCCTCTTGGCACCTTCTGGCAGCTCGAGCTCGACCCTTCTTCGCCTGTAATACCGCCATCTAACACATAATCAGTGGATTATGTATTGGCGACAATGCAGACACTATACCTTGAGTTCTCCCTTTAACACATCGATTTCTCGTTGATACCCTCTTGCTGTCACCCAGATCTTCCTCCCGTCATTTTTGACCATCGAAGACTCTTTGGACCGGGCATCTGGACTGCACTTTTTGAATCCCGGATCTCTGTGATGCCTACTACTGCCCGTTTCTAACGCCCAATTGTACTTCCCGTGAATTGGTCGGATCGTCCTGGACCAGTCATGTGCGCGTCCGGTCACAAGCTTGATAGCCGGTACTCTCACTGCGTATGCGCTTTGTCGATAGTCAGTGATGATTGTGGTGTTGGTCGGATGTCATGTTCACATCTCTCGCAGCCAATCTTCTCTATGCTCATCAGTCTGTTTCAGAGGGATAGAAACATACACGTATTCCTGCTTTCAACGATTCGTACACCCGACGGTCATCGTGACATAAATGGAGCAAGTCAGAATATACATTGAAAACTCGAAAGCAACGAAAGCATGACGGAGATACAAATTTGGAAAAGGGGCGGTGATGCGGTCTACCTGGAGCACAAAGATGAACGCGCTGGGAATCATGTCGCAGATTCGACTTACAATTCTTCCATTCCCTCACACAATTGAGTCGGGGCCCTCCGACCTGTTCGCCGACGAGGCGTTGTCCCCGTCTTGGTCGTCGAGGCTCCCTCCTGTGGCTGGAGCTCGAGCCTTCGCCTGTAATACCAATATCTACAGGATCCCAAGCATCAGTGGACGACATATCGATGACAATGCAGACACATACCTTGAACTCTCCCCTCAACGCATCAATTTCTCGTTGGTACGCTCTCGCTTTCACCCAGATGTCCCACCCGTCTTTCGCGTAGCGAACCCAAGAAGCATTCATCAAGGAGAGCCTTTGATACGCTTTGGCGTGCATCAGTTTGAGCGTTGCGACCTCTGTTCGAAGTCTGGTGGAGTTCATTAGACATGATTGAGCAAGGGGGTATTGAAGAATGCTACTCTTCGACCCTGTCAATACTGACGCTACCATCCAGCAGATTCTTGTGCTCTTCATAGTATGTCTTCGTGGCCTTGACGGTATTCTTGAAGATGTTGACCGCCGAGCTGGGCTTGAGAGGTGGGAGTAGGGCGTATGCGAGAGGGTAGACGGAAACAAATATGAGAGCTAGTATGTACACGCCTGTACCCATATTAGCAGATGACAAAATTGCCATGGCTATTTGGGACCATTTGTCGTTGGAATGCTGATTGTCTTGTGGCATTGAAAAAGCTTTGTGAAGACCAGCTGTCAAAAGGTAGGCCGCGTTCCTGTCTCCGGTAGCTTATGGTCCGCCACCCACGTGAGTCTTACGTATCGACCGAGTTAGGACCCATGTTTATCCCCCAAGAGGTTTCATCACAAGTCCGGACAAATTTCGACCAAAAAGTTGGAAATTGTTTTGCGTTTTTGGCTGCAATCGTTCTAATTCGTGCAGAACACGAGTCAAAACGCGTGAGAAGATATTTCAAACTCCGAAAAGTCCGGACAAACCGCTGCGTGCACCGATCATCAGGATACTAGACAAGAACTCACGCGGAAAAGGAAGGAAAGCTGCATAGCCACAATTAACTAAGAAGAATGACACGCGTCAACGGACGTGGAGCCAATTTGCCAGTATGGTGCGTCCATTAAGTCACTAGGGCCCGCCGCGATGCCGGCGACAGGGACCTTGCTTGTGAACTGCATAGAATTTTTATGTACCGCCAAAAAAAAGAATTCCATGGCCTGGATGGCCCTGAAGACGGTGGACGTGAGCTTGCCTTGAGGTCCATGAGAGGACATCATGGGAGTTCGAGATACCACGCCACGTTTCTTGGTGCGAGGCATGAGAAATGAAAACGGTATGGGCTCCCTCAGCCTCCGTGGCCTTCCGAAGTGTGAATATCTACCAACAAGATGTCAATTACTTTGCAGTAGCAACGTCAGGCATGCTCACGTTACCAGCGGTCAGTAATGTAGCTGGTCTAGAGATTGGGTTATCGTTTGGCGTAGCACGGTGGTGGTGTAGGTGTTGGTGTTGTTGCCGGACAAGGTCCCAATAAGGAACGGCCGGGCCCACAGCGTTGACATGGTGCTGTGGCTCATACTGTTGTGATCGCGCTGTCGAGTGTGTCGCACGAAGTAGAGACACTCCATGGGGTACAAAAGAAAGTCGGCCATTTATGAATAATATAACTATTAACTATACAGTACTCAAAATGCGGAAAACATTGAAGACACATATAGCGAGAGCTTCAACAATTTTCATGCCATCTGCTCCCAGTAGGGCGTGTAACCAGACGCCGCCAATCTCGACAAATTCGCAAAATGGCCGGTAGCAAGCAGGTAAATGGATTTAAAGAAATCAGATCGCAAACCTTCCAAGGAATGTGATCTGTGTGGGAATAGGTATATTCAGGTAGGAGCGGAACTATACCACTGGGGTCTTGCGGGGGGAGTTACTGTCAGGATCTGTTTGGTGCACCGAGCGGAAGCGTAGGAGGAGGGCCTTAGATGATGCGGCGACAAATGAATCGTTATCCACGAGACATGATTGTTCCACCGCCGTGATCAGATTATCAATATCAGTCGGGAGCCACTGACGGGACAGATCCATTGATATGGGGCGATGCAGGAGATGGAGGACATGGGCAAGGTCAGAGATTCAAGACGACTTCTTGGCACGGGCGAGAGCGAGAGACTAGGCGATAGCGTAGGACAAAAACTGATCGTCCGGAAGAGAGAGAGCGTACTGCCAATATCGCAGGAAGAGTATGATACGATGATACCTGACCAGCCACACCGTCTCTGAGAATAACATGGCGACTGGAGAACGGTTGGTGACGTCGAACAAACGATGAATAAACAGTTTCTGGATGCGTTCAAGCTGTGTGAGCAATGCGGCATCAACTTCGATTGAGAGTGTCCGCAAGAGAAGGAATTGAGCCAGTAGATGCGGTCAGATCCGTAATGGCGGTATGATGTTCCAAGAAATGGCCAGTGACGATGGTATACATGTCAGAGACACGCTTCTCAAGGTTGGCGATGTTGGCATGTACGTCCCGATTCTCACCAGGCGGCTGTAACGTCGAGATGGTGGTAGGACGGGATCAACACACCGGAACAGGAACGCAAACACCGGAACAACGATGCACGGAAACACAATGGCACGGAAACACAGGAAACACAATGCATGGGAACCGGGCACGAGAACGGGACAGGGAAGAAAAGGCTTAGTAAAGTAGAGGAGATCAGAGACAAGGGGGCGCACAATGAGCTGGAATGACGCATGGTACAGTGCCGTATAGTAGGTAATGGTCGGTTCAGGTATTCCAAGATATTGAATGCTGATAACATAAAAACAATGCGCGATGAATCTGTATGATGAGCGGCCTTCCAAATTCCAATCCCCGGAACAAATAAGCCATCCATGACGTACCGGTGCATCCAATAGTTATCGAACGATAATGACTGGCCAGGTATCGTAAACAGAAAATTGCGCCGCATCCACAATTAAGGCACGAGAAGGTGGTTGCCGAAGGAGTCTTGATAGGGAATGAGTAGGCGGTCGAATCAACAGCAATGCGGTGGGTCATGACAAAGAAACGAGGACATTTGGTGGTTGGTGAACAAGACTGAGAGTCCGGAAGTAAGTAGATGCGAAAGGCAAGTGTTTGGCTGTGTATGGCTGTGTATTTTATCGAGGTTACAGAAATCAGGCATGAAAGACTTTGAGAGCAGAACAAGTGTTTGTTAGTATTATTTGTCGAAGTTGCAGTTTTCGGGAGAGTGAACTTGACTGACGAGCTGGTGCTTGGTTGTATTATTTTCCGAAGTTACAGTTTTCGGGTGCATCGGTCATACTAAAAAAGGAAGGCTCTCACCATGGGTAGACCTTCTTTTCAAGCAAGGTAACCACCAAAAAGTAGATCATCACACTCATTGGTTTATTTTAGATGTTTGTTGCTTATCGACAAGATTACCGGATAGCCAGGGTTTCGACCCCGATCTCCAGCGCCTAATCCCTCGAACGAGGCCGCACGCGACATCCCCACGATAACCTGTATTGCTTACAACGATCTCCGCCTCCGTCACCCGCCTGTACGCCTGTACATCCGCTAACACACCTGATTTACCCCACACGGATATCAGTCCTACTCGCAACGAACCTTGGCAATTCGTGCCCAAAAGGACGCCGAATTAGTAAGGATATGGAATATCAGAGGTCATCTGGGAGCATGGGCTCATATACTCGCCCTACAGTGTATCTGGGAGCTTGACGGTAACGGCGGCGTGCATAGCGGCCAAGGAGGTTTTTTGGGGAGGGAAGAAATGGGGTTTATGAGGGACGGGATGAGCTGTGTGTGGTGGGGGAAACCCTGCCGAACATGAGCGGGAGGGCGGAACTCGACGACCAACAACGACAATGACGGCGACACCCTTTTCGGTGTCAATTCACTGCGCAGGGACACGATACAAGCCGCCAAGACGACGGCTGTCTTACCACTGACGCTCCCGCCGTCGCCATCCCCGTCGAAAGCTGCCTACCTTTCGTCCCTGGCCCACTTCCATCCCCGTCTTCCATCCCTCATTTTCGACATGAGAGATCCCGATTCTGATGCTCGTTTATCCCCAGGACCTCGTCATCGCCGCTGACGAGGACCGCCATCCGCCATCCTCCAAAGGCTCCATCCCTACGCTTGGCAAGTCGTCATTTACGGGGTACCGCCATACGTTGTCGTCTAGTCGCGGCAATTCCATCTTTCAATAATCAACACCGTGGATGGATTTATTTATCACGGACTACGCCTTTTCTTTACCAGCGATTTCGGGATCACATAGCTGCAGGATTATTTCTTTCTTTTAGCATAAAGGACCCATACGACGCAGCAAGGCCAGCCTACTCCGGATTCATGCAGAGAGCTAACCGATGAGTGCGATGCTGTACATGCCTATGGCGTCGCCGCCTACACCAGCACCGTCGCCTGGATCACCCAATGTCGCGATGACCTTGACCACATTCCCACAAACGTCGACTCTCTGATGCTGCTTTCACCTGCACCCCCGCGAACCGCCGCACATCCCCACGACGATCGCGCCCTTGCTAAACGCGATTTCCTATACTGCCTCCCAGCAGAGCTGGCGCTACACATTTTGAGCTAGGTGGATGGTCCCAAGACTCTAGGAAGGGCCTCGCAAGTGAGCCGACATCGAAGGAAGCCGGTGGAGGAGGATGTGTAGGCTCCGGAGTTTTGTACCCCGGTGCAAAGAGTGATACGGGATGAGGAGGACGAAATTTGGAGGCAGGGACAGAGAAGACACAGACACGTCGTCGTCTTCCTTCTTCGCCCTTCTGTTTTCCTACAAATCCTATTTCAAGTACTCTTGCTCGACCAGTGAGTTCTCTCTTCTCTCATGTCTATTGCCCACTAACAAATACTCCAGTGATAGACTGGCGCCACGGCTGCCACCTGCTTCGTGTCCATCGTATGCCAATATCAACCCAACGAACGGCCTCATCACCTCCATCATTTTGAATGATGACTGGGTGGTGGTGCTAAAGTTGCGAATACACGGTTTAGCGCCCATACGGATGGCTTGGCTTGGACGCTCGTGGACCATGAATCCGGCGTTTGGGGGTGTGCCTAGCCAGTTGCGGAGGAAGGAAGAGAGTTTGATAATGGACAAGGAATGGAATACTGCGAGTCGCCTTGGTCTAGAGAGTCAAGACGAGGAGGAGGAGGAAGATGACGACATTGAGGACCCACATTTTGGGGTCTGCAGTGCGTCTGAAGGATGGTGCCCGCCGAATTCGCTCGTCGTCAGCGGAGGCTGTGACAAGGTGATACGGGTCTGGGATATAAAGCCGGGACGCCGCATATACGTCGTGCATGGTCATACATCGACGATTCGATGCAACAAGATGCTTCAGAATCGACCGGTGGATCGCGGAATTCGACCTTGCGCGTGCGGGACGTGCAGAGAGGGAAGATGCTGAGAGTGTTGGCTTGGCACTATAATAGCGTGAGGTCTGGATGTCCATGGGTCAGTGGGAGCTACGATCATACATGTCGGGTTCATGCGACCTGTCTCCGCTGTACATGCTCTAATTGATGTCTAGGTATGGGACGTCGGTACGGGCCAGTACACACATTTCTTGCGGGGACACTATCATCAGATATATTCTGGGGTGCATATCGCCTCTGGGTCTGGACACCACCGTTCCAGTATGAGATGCCGAAACTGGGTATGTATGTTCACAGACCGTCATTAATTGACAATATCTGATTTTTTCTACTAGCTGTGCTCCAGCCAGATCACGGTCACATGATTACCGTGGCAAAGTGAAACTCGCGTGACGGGGACGCCGCGCCGCGGCCTGGGTACATTGCTGTGGTTGCTTATCTACAATCGCTGCCGTGTTTTTTTTTTTGGAAGATATCCGTGAAAGAGGTTCGACATACGTATTTGTGCTTCACAATCATCCAGTGCACTGCTTCTCAGCCAGGACTTATCCACGGTGTCTGTATTTTATCAAGAAAAGAGCTTAAATCGTTAACCCTCTTCTGTTGCCCATTTTCTCGTTGGACAATTTCCTGCTCTCCTTTCATTCATGGTACAGGAAGCAGCGCCACGGCTATGAATGACATCAGTCTCATGACCGCATTTTTCTTTGGTATATGTTGACGGAGATGAGCTGATAAACCCCGCATTGTACGCCGGAAGGTTTCATCCATATCTATTATATTTACAAACGCGAAGCGATAAGTACTATCGTCTTATTGGCAGATAGCTGTTTTTTTGCAGCTTAGAGAATCCGTAACGCTAACTTATTAGGAACGATTCAGCCCGCGGCGCCAATCTTGATCGAGAGAAGGTCGCCGTCTTGTATTACAAGGCAACAGGACCTTTTATTCACCAATGTGTTCGCTGAGCCTCACGTCTACTCATGTTTTCACAAAAACACGCGGATAACGCGCGCCTTCACAAAACGTCTTGCCGCGGCCACCATTACGAAAATGCGCGAGTTTCCACCTTCCAGTTCCTACCACGATCATCATGTAGCATGATAGTTTTGTGCTTTCAGTCGACTCTGAGTCGGACCCTGCGGATTCTATCATTCTGGAAACATTGACCTATTGGGACATGATTAGTATGTGCATCATATCACTGTCAGCGCGCAGCTTCATTTATACCTACCTTACAGGGCTGTTCTACCTACTCAGGCGCAGTCTGAAGCTACTTTTAATGCTGCTTCTCTGCGTCTTCATAACATACGCTGAAGTGCAGCCCCAAACGTACTACATTCGGTCTCGTTCAAACACATACAATGAAGTGCGTTAGGAACCATCTCGTATTAATCGGGTTGCGTCCAGCCTGTGCTGTATACATCATCATGATTTTGTACAGTAGTTCGCTGTCCCGAAGTCGTAGTGATGGTCATTCGTAGGCCGCTCAGTATAGCAGAATCGTGCTTTATTCTATTGCTGTAATGGATGTGGTGGATCGAGGATTGAATCCCAGCCTTCTGTACATATGCACACCGTTATTTTTACTCGCTTTGAGTGCTCAATACGCATTTGAAGCCTTCGAATCGTCCGAGTGAGCACTCACCGCCTAGTTACCACTGCTGCGGTCTTTTCGTCGAGAAAGCCGATTCGTGACGGATAATGGCATTCAAGAAGGAAGGCAAAGTTACAATTAACGAGGGGGGAAGCCTGGGTACTGCCTACGCAACAATTTCATACGGCATGAAGCTATCTAGGTGCTTCCCCCATCTCCCATCGTTCCAAGTAGCGATATCCTTCCACTCTTCGCTCTCTCTTCCGACTGTGCTCCTAATCAACCAAAGAAACGCATTAATCACCGTGTCCGCGAAACAAGGTTCTTTGCCCATAACGAAGTCACCCTCGCTTCCTTCGAACCACTTGTTCATCTTCCCCAGGTTCTCTTTCGTAGTCGCCCACATTTTCTCCCGTTCTTCGCCCTCCGGGGCCGTCAATGAATGAATCCCAGCAAGCTTCTCTCTCACATACACTGTCGTCCGGTCGTTCATTTTCAGCACCATGTCCGTATAGAACAGAGGCACCCGGAGATGCTCGAAGGCTTCATTGACTGCGTCGGTGAAGGCGAGCTGAAGGGCCATCGTCCCGGCGAGGATGAGCACCGGACCAGAGGAGGGGTATGTTTTGTCGAGGTAGGCGGCGATAGCAGGCGAGTTGGAGACTACGGCGCCGGTGGAGTGGTCCTGGATTATGGGAATCGTATATTTGGGGGACACTCCGTCGGGACGTAAGCCGGTAGGGGTAGCACCGATCCTCTTCGCGAGAGCTTCAATATCAGGGATCTCGACATAGACCGTCTGGTATGGCAGGTTTTTGAGATTTAGGCAGTACCTACAAAGTGAACGGTCAGTGATGCACCTGTGATTTAACTTCCCGCACACGTACCTCGCCCGCCAGGTGGTCATACTTCCCGGAGAATCCACTACCTTGGAGGGGAGATCGTAGAGAGTAATCATGCTTCAGTGCTGCGACTAGTACAGAGGCCATAGCTTTGCCCGCATTTTATAGAACAGCTGCAGCGATTCAGGGGATACTAGTATCGGGAGACCATCGACGGTCTTTGCACCGGTGATACGAAGGAAGTCGATCCGATCTATGGTGGTGTGGTCCACGCACAGGTCGGGTCAGATCGAATGGAGAGAAGAATGAGCAAATTTAGGCCCGAGGAATTAGTTGAATCGACGAAGTCACCAGTTCTGCGCACGGAGTCCTCAGATATGCATCCCATGAGATCTAGAGCACCTGTAATAGGGGAAAATCGTAGCAACGGCAGTTGCCGAACATTCTCTTTCTCTACTATTGCCATCACGGTAACATAAATCTTCCGCTTAACACTCATCGCACAAAACGGTTTGATCAACATAGCCTTTTAAAAATCAGCTCGCTTCTGACGCAAAACATGAACCGCACATACAATCGGGACGGAGGAACGACGGTGCGCCTTTTTCTTTTTGGTATGAAACCCTTTAACTGAAGTTTTCATACAGGCACATCTTGGTCCAATGGGGTGAATCCTGTCTCCGAAGCTTATGGGCTTCTCCAACTGCTTCGTACGCTCCAATCTGCCCGCATGCATACGTCTAAGTCATGGTGGACGAACAAGCGTCGCAGGATGACGCAAAGACCCACGCTAACGACATAACTGTCAACGAGATGGAGCAGCAACTCATATACGGATATATCAGGCGGGAGCGTTTGCGAGTAACGATTGAAGAATGCACGAGAAAAGAGGAGTCACCTTCTGCTTGGCAGACGAAGCATCGCAAACGAGCGAATGCGTATCTCATCACGCGCCATATCTTGCAAAGGAGGAAAGGCAATATTGTTGAATGTACGATTGAATTATCGTACGTGTTAATCACATATATACGCGTTGGTTCATGCATACGACTAGTCCCATATAGATTGTATTGCGGCCATTCTCACTGGGAGAGCATTCTTTTGAGGATTCTCGCCAACTGAGATATGAGAGTGGTGCCATGCTTCTACTCTATCTCCGCCCAGAAGACCGCTATGGAACGAGGAGACTGTGGGGAGGAGCCCTGTGCGTTATATATGTTAGCTCATGCACCATTACTCATACCGACTCCAGTTTCCAGAAAGGCTGTCCTCGGAAGCAGTCAAGGCATACATTTTCCGGCGCCAGGAGAAACTTTTTGATTCCACAACAGCCAAAGCTAACAGTCAGAATCTGGTGACCATGTGAACTCTGCTGCAGAAGATGAACGTATTCTTTGAACCTTGTACGTCTTCATCTATTCTTCTCTGCCGAGTTTCGAGCTAACTGTCACAGACCGTGCCTTTTAATCTGACGATAGTGAATCCACACAAACGCCTGTGGTAATGGCACCATAACGGCGCGCTATCGTTCGTCTATCAAGGCCAATACAATTCTGTATAAGTCCATACCAGTGTTCGTACGTTTGTCTATTTTAGGACCCGAGAAGGCGTGACTAATAGTTAAAAACAGGATATGGATTGGCTGTCAGCGTGTCGCTCTCACCACGGCATCCAATAATCCCATCGACTATTTTGTGCACTAGTACGGTTGCTGGAGAATATAGAATAGGGAGCCAGCCGAAGGAGTCCCCGAAACGAGCACCATTCCCACTGGGTTCTCGGTGCTCGAGGGGGTATTGTCGTTGCGCGGATATCCGCCGCTTGCGACTGCAGTGAGGAAGTAGCAAGTACAAGAGAGTCACAAGAATGTGCTAGCGAGAGGTTCTCGGATGTTGGACCCATGGCCTTGTCACACGTGTTCCTTCACTCGTTACAGAAGGATGGCAACCCTCAAACCTAGGGTGGATGCTACACGCTCGCCAAGGTCCCATCATTCTCAAACGGAGCCTTATTGGCGCCCTTCGTCCGGTGCTGCCTTCCAGTTTCCCCTCGAGCCCATCACGGTGGTGGCCTTGAGTAATCGGACAACTGTGGTCTCACCTTCCGCTCCGCTGGCACATTTCGCATCGACGACGTCCTGCCTGCGGGAGGTTGTACTGTACTATGGAAGCCGAGGTTCATGCAGCCAATATGCACGACAGCGCTGGGCGATCAAGTATGCTGAGCCACAAACCTAAATCAATTGGAGACGATATGCAAGAAGGATAAAAGGTTAGTGCTGTCAACGATACTCGAAGACACGAGCTGATCGATTACGCATTCGAACCCAGCGGACTATTTGCAAAGCCACAATCATCACGGTCTTGGTCCCTTCTCCATCCTGATTGTGGAAGTAATGTTCGAAGTTCACCCCCACGTTCAAGCAACCGATAGTCAGTGCATCTTCATTTGACGATTCGATCGGAGCGCTCGAGCGCCTCTTAGAACGAACGAAGATTTATCAAGAGAGGTCCTGATACGCTTGAAGACTCCTTTTCTTCAGCGCGACGCTAGCCATTGTCAGCCTTCCGAAGACGCATCAGCCTGGGACAGTGGTCAAGATGTATATTCGGAAGGACGAAGCTATCGATCTCTCATAGGGTAGGGTGCATTCAAACTCGTTTTCGCGTCGCTGCTGACATAGCCGGATTATCAGACATGTTGAAACCTGTTGAAACGTTGGCTGCCCGGACTTTTCCCGAACTCGAAATCAAGTTGTTTCGTCACAGCGGTGTTCGTCGATTATGTTTACTCGCCTTGATGCCTTTCGATTCCCGCGCCCTTGGTAGAGGTCCTTGCCTTTCTCAAATGACACTATTTTTGGTGGCACATTGGTTAAATGATTCGGTTGGCTCCCTCTTTATCTTTGATATTCGTGGCGTGACGTTTCTCTGCCTGAAAGGCAATTTATGACTTCCTGTGACCTTGTATGTGGATGTTTTGGCACCTGATCGGACGTTGCCATTTTTGGCGGTGCAGCATGTGCCCCGCTGCGTTATTTATAGTCCATCTAGCCTGGCGAGCCGTCTTTATTATATACTCGCGGAACTCGTATCTCTATATAAAGCCTGGTACCCGGGGCGGGGGTATCGCTCGTGGTTGCAGAAATTCAAACCCCGACAGATAACCGGTAGTAACCGGCACACAGCTGGTCATGTGATCCTTTCACCTCACAGCTTGGATATTTGAATCTTCGTGTTCTTGAAGGATTATGTGATGAAAAATAGTAGATCTTAAGTTGTAAAATTAGTGGCTTTAACAGAGAGCTTGCATGGAGAAAGGTCCGCAAATTTCATCCAAACAAGCTCTCCAAGGCTTGTTACAAGCTGCTTCGACATGGGACATCCGGTTAGATAAATTGAAAGCACAACAAAAGCTCGAAAATCATCAGAGAGAACATTTTGGACATACTCCTCACTTTGGGACTCACAGATAGAGGTAGACAACACAAGAAACATGAACGGTAGTCACTGCGGCTCTCGGATCGAAGTTCGGCACATGTCGGAGTTCCAATTTCTGCAACCACGAGCGAAACCCCCGCCCCGGGTCCCAGGCTATAGTCCATCATTCCCGCTCGTCCAACATGATCGGCGCTAAACGATGTGCCGCCCACAGCCACCCACAGTCCACTTAGGCCAATAGCGCCTCTCAGAGACTCCGTCTTTCTCTTTTTCACGTTGCCTTAGTCTGTACGGGCATTTTTCACGGACTACATGTGGAAATTAATAGGTATAACTTCATCCAACATACGAGCAATTCGAGAAGTTCAAGAGAAGCCGGGGAAGAAGGAACCTGGTCCCATTTGTATTGGAGCATGGTTCCTCAATAAAGGACACGACCCGGATGCTTAGTCGTCATTTATTTAAGGTGTACGGAAGTTGGAACATATGCATACTCCATCCGCTGTCTTTACCTGCTCGTGTCGTCTCAACACCAACACCAACATAGATCAATGGCATGGATACCACCATGCATTGCTGCAGATGCGGTCATCGTCATGGGTCCATGAACCTTGATCACCTCAAACACAATGGAAAGGCCCGTATGGAACAGATATTTTCCTGGCCCTCCACCAGACTTTTCCCTGGAAACTTTTGATCAGCGAGGAAGTGCCGCGAAGCAAAATGAGACCTAGCAGCAGCTCAAACCCGCCAACGAGCGATTTTTTTTTCTTTTGCTTTTATAGACTGTACTCACAGTCTAGTCTAAACCAAGACCAACATACTACGGTAAAGTAAAAATTTCCGGAGATTTCAGACAACTATCATCCTTTCGAGATAATTGACCATAGCACTGCGAGGATCGTAAGGTAACTTAGTGGGGTCTGCTGTTCGCGATATTGTTACATAATTTTAATCGATTTCTAGCCGCTGTTCAGAGATCCCGGCCAAAGTTCATAATGTTTCGCTGAAGGTTGACTCCGAATTAGATAGCAACAAGAGACTCGATGTTTGGCGGATGGTTGACTAGTAGTGTGCAGAGCGGCAGATCTGTCGGGCTGTCGCCGAGGTTCGAATTGGTAAATACCAAATTTCATCACGCCACTACTACGGATAAATTAAAAGTCCGAAGGCCTCGAGACACCGAACCTTAATGGTGAGGCCAATCAATGGTCGTCAGCTTCAGCGTTCCCTGCTCTGGACGGATCACACCAGTGATTCCCAGATGGTGCAGATGTGTTCAACATCCAGAGCATTCATCGTCCTCCCTATTAATGACTGATATAATAAAACTAGGGACACGCAAAAAAAGGCTTTCCTCCTCCATAAATTTTTTGGGAGGCCTATTTTGGAAGTGTGTTTATTGCTTAAAGGGATGTCGCACACCGGCTCTACCGGATCTATCGGAACGTGATACCATCTGAATACAGTGAGTCCTCACGACAGGAGGCCCTTTGACAAATGACACAGCCTGACTCCGCTCAGCATCACTGCGACCATTTTTACATTTTACCACCGTTGAACGCTACGGCTTATCAAGTGTATACCAGCGCTCTACTCGTTGTTTCCGGACCTGCTTTATACTCGTTCTACCGATGTCGTCAGGCGCTGTGGGGTATCCCCTCCCAAGTCCTTGCAGGACCACAGCTCACCCCAAGCTTTCCTATCACAGGAACCTGCGTATTGACCATCATCGGTCGTCATCTTGTGTCTTATGCGTGCGGGCCTCCACTACGTTTTCCGCAGGCTTGTCACCCACGTGTTTGCCGTCTTTAGTCTCGAAGGCGCTAAGTAATGACCACCATGCTCATCTACTACATTGACTGCCCCGGAGAGGCTGACACGATCGCTCAAATGACTGGAGAATGCTTTGCTGTTCCCTTCTCGAGGGGAGATAGTACTCCTTTCTCGGTTCGATAGTCTTCTGTGCTCCGCTGTTACCTGTTTACCTGCCACCCAGATCTTCTCAGGACCAGACATATCTGCATTCCTTTCGTTGCGCGAAACGATGCCAACGCCGAATGAAATCTAGGCACTTGCATAGCTCGTACACTGGTCCTGGTTTTTTTCCCTATCAAGTTCTAGTCTTTATTAACGTGGGCAAATATCCATTGACTAGCAATTCTGTTCGTTTCGGTAATCTTGGAACATTCTTTCGGCTCCCTCTCGACAAGTCTCATGAGGTTGGTAAATCCGCCGCACCTGCGGACACTGAGGACAGGAAACGCGTATGTCTTTCGTGCTACACCTGTATGCTGACTCTAATCAACTGCGATATTTCTTGATATTTCCAGCGAATCCGAATGTTCACCCTTCCCATCCAAGCTGATCGATTCACGATTTCCGGTGACACCTCTAGGTGCCAGTCGAATAACGATGTTACTCCGAGAATATCTCGATACCACACCTTGACGAATATCAGAGATGAGCCTGCAACCTTCTCTTATGGCTACTGGTTTCCTGTGGGAACGATACTCGGCTACTCAGTTACCTTACGCGAGGGCGATTCCGGAAACATCCGCTGATAGAAGGCCGAAACTATGCCGCCAACTATTTGCCTCTATTTGTCTATCATCTTGGTTGCGAGAGGGCCATGGCAACAATGGGTTTTGGGCTCGTAATTATCATGCAATTCTACCATCTAATCCCTCTGCTCATGATTCCGATATTCCTGAACGGTCAAACTTTACGAGGACAACATTTACGACAGCCTTTGCGACATAAAGGTCGATAAAAACGGAATTCTAGGTTGAAGGTTCGTCATATCTCTAGGTCTAGACTTCGTCAGCGGTGGAATTCAACGAAAGGACCCCAATGCTCACCCTTCATACAACGGAGGCGCCAATTCCCTGTGCGGTTGCGCGATCCTCCCTCTGATCGCGGCTTTCAACGGCCGCCTGAAGAGGGCCCTTCTTTGCGTTGATTATCGCTAACTATCCACACCCTAGCTGTCAACATAACCTCACTTGCCGACGATGAAGATGTGCTTACTTCAAGCCTTGACTTCACTGTCTCGACGTCTCGACGGTGCGTACGCGCCGTCATCCATATGTCTTTTTCATGCGACACGCGCGAAAGAAGGTTCGTCCAGGCGACATTCACTCCCTGTATTTGCTTTTCTTTCAACTCGAGCACGGCGAGCTCAAGTCTGACATGACTTGTTAGTTGGATGGGGTGCATGGGCAGAAACCATCATACTTATTCAAGTCGTTCTCAAAGCTTGCGTCCGCCAGAATACTCTTATTCTGGCTGTATATATCGACCATCTCCTTGACGGTGTTCTCCAAGGGGGTCGTAGCCGAGGTGGATGGGAGCGAAAACATGTCTGGCAGCACATACCACAGAACGACAGCCAGTGCTACCATATTGGCAGCAGTTCCGGGGTTGGTTGAAGTCGCAATTGTAGTTGCGATTTCCCTCAACGATGAACTCTGTCCGTTCTGTGCCATGGGGTTGTAAACAAGGTCTGGCGGCTATATTGCTGTGTCCCCGGAGGCAAACGGTCGACCGGGGCGGAGTTTCATCCTCTTTTGCTCAAAGTGTCGACTCCAGGACTCGAGCTTCTTAATCTTGCGATGGGTATACTAGCATTTTTACATATCATCCCAATGTTTCATAATTTCTTAACACTTTGGGGGTTGCAGAGAATTCTATTGATGCCATCTCATTGCGAGCAAACCTTTTTGTTGACTTGGCTTGCCTACTCTCTGCCTTTTTGCTACAGGAAAGGCTTGTTCTGTGTTGACGACTATCTCGAAGTTGCAGAGGACAGTAACAAAAGAGGGTCTCGTTGCCATCAGAGGGCCTTAGACCCCCGTAATTATCCTCCGCACGATTGCCTGTTCAAGCACCAATGTCTCCGCCTTGCAGGTTGCTCCATTTTCGGCGCCGGAGTATTCCTAACACTTCCTCGATATCTCCTTACACGAGTGCCGGGCATTTTCATTGGCTAGTCCACTCGTGTATGACGGCCAATGCCATCACTTCGAGCTGTTTTTTCATCTGTTGTGCCATAGCTCTGGATCGTAACTTCTCAGTATACCTGTACTCCCCGTTCTTGGATGTACGTGCTTGGCATGACGGAGGGAAGTTCACGCCTTGACATCTCGGCCGCGACTTTGAACCTGTAGTAGGATCATCGGGACCGTAGAAACTCAGAAGAGAGTCGAGATTTGGTTCCGTACCACAAGTAGTGCTGTTTTTCAGGTATCAAAATAATAGTACAGCATTTTCACATTAAAGAGATATCGATATTGAGGCTTGCAAGGGGAATGAGCGCATTGTACCATTATACAATTGTGCATCTCTTATTGTATTTTCTGATGGATTCAAGCGACTAGTCGTCAAGAACAACAATTGGCGGCAAATGCCGATGCCCCCTCCCTTTCCCCCCCAGTGTTGTTACTGACCCGGGTCGGTTGGGTCAGGGTCAGATGGGTCGGATGAATGGCTGGAGTGACCGACCTTCGACCCGGGTCGGTAGGGTCGGATAGGGTCGGATGGATAGGACAGCATAGCAAGGCAATATAGGATACTGTCCCACTACTAGTGTACCTCGCAAGGCTCCACGAGCTTGTTGAGGTGCCCTCAGAGTATTCTACTGACTCTAACGAGTCAAGGTTGCGCTTTCTGACCTGTTTCTGACACAGCCACTCGAGAGGGTCATGTGAGCCATGTTCGTAATGCGCGTCTTCGACGTTCGTCAACGTCTCCATTATCGTCTGATACAGTAGCTTTTATGCTTTGCTCGTTAAAATTCAATGACTGATCCCGCTGACATCGAGGCCAATGAAGTTGCGCTCTCCCTTCCGTCTGGCAGAGTTTGTGATGGTCAGGTCTGATTTCGGGATACTTTTGTCGTCAGCACGGAAATAAAACATTGGAAAAGTTGATTTTCGGCCTACAGGCACGGTCGTTTCCAACTCATTTCCCACCAGTCACCTGCACTGCCACCGACCCTACCGACCCCCCGTATTCCTGCCATCCATCTGACCGACCGGTCTGACCCATCCGACCCGGGTCAAGTCAGAGGGTCGGTGACCCGACCCTAACAACACTGTTCCCCCCTCACCGCGAGGAAGCGACGTTTGCAGGAAACCTTAGCCCCATCGACGTGATTTCGCTGGAAAACCTGGAAACCTGCTCGTTTTCAACACCAAGATACGAGGCGCTCGCCGGGGAATCAACGCTAATCAACAACGAGCGCGTCTTTTCCTCGGCAGCATGATTCTCAACCACAACTCTACCAGACAAGCCCTCATGCTGGGACCGCTTTCTATGCCTTTGGGCTTTCATGTATATCTTCGGATGGCTTGTATGAACACGATTACCAGCATATATGCATTTTTATTCTCGGCGGGACTCGTCTCAAAAACGGTTTTATTCAACAACGCGCCCTCGATGGAGGTTACGAGAGTCAGGCCGGGAAACTGGTGCGTCTCTTTCTGCTGATCAGCAATTGGTTTCTTGAGATCAGAAGAATCTTCTCCAGTGAACGAAACTAGGGCCTGGGATCAGGCGATCAAAGGAACTATGGTGCTTCCGTTCCGATTTTTAGCTTGGTCTCAGGCTGATGCCCCACGTCGACTAGAGTCTTGCCCCAGTTCCATATTCTACAAGCGAAAGATCGTAGTCCTCTCCAGAGTCTTCAACGAAATGAAGGGCTACGCGCGCGCGTGCTTCAGTTACCGGGGTGCGGGAAACTCGTCTATTGTTCACGCCATCGTCTTCAACGGATAACGCCCGTCTCATTAATAAACACCTCTAATGACAGGTCAGAGATTATCAATAAATCCCTCTGCTCTGCCAGGACATGCGATAGTGCGGTGTCCGGTTACCGGTGTCTTGAGCATTCCGAATACGGGTTGCTCCTTTTGGTACGCATTTGGGCTGATTCGGTGTGCTGTGGTGCGCCGATGTTTGGCAGCTTTTGGGTGAATGGGATTTTCTTTGTACTAGCTGGATATCGGCTCGGGTTCAAATAGCTCAAGAATGTATACTATACTATACTGCAATGCTAATACAACAACATGGGTAGTGTATGGGAAATCAGGATGAAATTTTTTGAGAAAAAAGAAACATGAAATATGGGAGAGCGGCGACAGCGGCATTGGGGGGGAAATAGCCAGCATTGTTTGCTCCAGCACCCTCAGAAATGGGTTGGGATATAGAAATAACGGTGTTGAGTGGGATAGTCGTCAAGCGAGAGTGGGTGTTTTCTGGCAGGGGGAGAAATGTCAACGATGATGGTGCCAGCATCGAGAAAATAGCCAGAACCATTATTTAATAATATTTCCACCACCTTATAAAGCTGGGGTGTACTGAATACGATGGCAAGAGGGAGAGTTGTGAATCGAAGAGACATTGGTAGAGTGAAAATGGCGTGGACATCACACGAGACAGCGAGCTCGTAAAATGCCTTTGATCGCTGTCCGGATATTCGGTCCGACATTTCCGAGTCCTATTCCTCAGCGACCACGACGCTCCTACACTCGTTCCTGACATCTACATCCTAGGGAAACTATTTTCTATGGTTTATTAGATGTTGAAATTATGTCATGAATTTTTGTGCATCAAATAGAGCATGTATACGTCCAATATTGGCAGATTACCACCTTTTCGTCTGACCTGAACTCGTCTTTAGGTTACTATCCCTTCACGTTTGTGCCAGTAGTGTCTAAAAAAATCCCCAATATATATTTTCGGACTATAATATGATATACTATATATTTCCGGATGATCCGAGGCCTCTGTAAGTGTTTCAATGAGTATTGGTCAGATGAATTTCAACATTCGCAGAGTCATTCGAAAGTGCAGTAAACCATAGTTCAACGACATACATTGCTTTAAGGGCCGTGTATTGCTACTTTGGAAAATTGCTTCAGCAAAGATAAAATGCTATATGCAGTACAAAAAATACCTTTTCGCCAACCCCTCGCACCTCTGCAGACTTTGTTCAAGTAACTGTTAAATACTCTCGCTGCATATCTACGGCTCTTGATCTGAAACTCGGCATTCACAGCTATAAATTGATATATATCATGTAATCAGTATCCTTTTAAGAGTAGAGATGAAGGCCGATGATTTTCGGAGTCTTGAAGAAACACCTTGAGAGTAATATTCAAGTTTAGTATATGTTTTCGTCACCGTGCAGCCTCCTGAAAGCTTCGATCAGTGGCTGTGTTGTCAGGCACGTAACCCGTTCCTTACGTCGTCGTCCAACACCCTCGTACCAGTGTCTCTAAGCTCCAGCTCTCAACACCGAGACAAGTTACAATGCAAGTACATTCATTTCATTCTCCAATCCTGCTGTCCTTTCAAGCTCACCCATACTACAGACCCCACCAGGCCAAGGAGGTGTTTCTGCAACAACAACCCCGACTGCAGCTGGCATAGTATCTATTCCCTTATTTTTATGATTGATACGATAGCACTGTCCCAGTCCCGATTCTTTATCTGACCCCTCCATCGTCACAAATAACGACCTGCTACCATATTCGGATCGGCCCGTGGTTCCTGAACCTATCAGAAACAACCATCTTATCTCTTGTTCGGTCCAGGATATAATCAGCATTGAGGTGGGAACAAGCACCCTATTTTAGAAGCCGCTCACACCCCCCTGTTCATCGCCGAACATGGCCGCTTTGCGAGCCCTGGGACATGAAAGGGTTTTATTAATAAAAACAACACCTCTCGTGTCAGGACTTTATTAATGATTTGGGCCTTATGGCCTGTCGTCTTTAAGGAGTCAAGGACTCGAGACCTCACCTAACAAGATCATCAACCAGTTTTACTCGATACCACTATCCAAAGTGGCTGCTTGTTTCCCAGAGATTGCGAGCCGTCTCTAGCGGCGACTGCTGCGCCAACGGCATTATTTGGGGTCG
Organism: Armillaria altimontana; assembly: GCA_022818075.1. Classification (NCBI taxonomy): domain Eukaryota; kingdom Fungi; phylum Basidiomycota; class Agaricomycetes; order Agaricales; family Physalacriaceae; genus Armillaria; species Armillaria altimontana. The sequence continues at coordinate 895,723 of JAIWYR010000012.1, forward strand.
GATGTTGGTGCCTGTGATAGGCCCAAGACGGTCGGTATGCGAAGAGCTATCTAACGTTCATCAGCTCCAATTGTCGATGCGAATACCAACGTTCTTTGCCTGTGGCTGCACCGCACGCACTGTCTTATTTATTTTAATACGTTTCCGTCTATCGATATGGTTTACTCCTCATCTAAAGAGCTGCGAGCAGGACAATCGACGGACGCTCAAATTCGGCATTCTTCCATCCCAACCCGACAACCCAACCGTGTACACAATAGCTTTCTGTAGGATACACTCCAAACAAGAAGCGATGTGTTCGGATGTTTATACTCTTGAAATAAACGCGATGTTTTCTTCTCGTTTGTTTCTCCGCGCTCGGATAGATTTCACCGGCCCCGTTGCGATGGAAGAACTACTCGAACTCCGCACTCCCGCCCTCGACGACTTTAGCGGAGAAAAGCAAGACAGTCAACAGGACGCGCTATCCAAGCGACTATTGGACTAGTAGGGCTTTGATAGGGCACTCAGGGTATTGCTCAAGATCTCACCCTAATGGAGGTCAGCCCTTTGTCTGATACGGCACCCTGATTTTCAAGTTGGATATTTATGGTATCGCCGTTCTTCTCGTTCCTTTTCGCGTTAGGCTGTGAACTTGTGACATAGGACCCGAGAAGCAGATCAAGGTATATTCAGTGCTCGAACGTACTGACATCCGCACGCTGATGTATTGGTCACCTGCAGCTGAGACTTCGAGTTAAAAATAATGCGGCAGGGATGGTTTTAAATAGCCTCGTCTCGCCAGTCCACTGGTCAACCAAACTTGAAGCGACGATGTCTATCTTCTAACAACTCTGGCCGTCTCCTCGACGCCTTTGAAAGTCGTCGTCGTATTGGACAACAACTGACGGCGCCCTATGGCCCTACGACATCTGTGTTCAGGCCGTCCTGACACCATCCAAATTCTTACTGCATTCCTATAGAATGGACCTGCACGAGGACTTGGATAACGGCCACCTTTGAGCTGCCCGGCCTCAAGAAAGAGGACATTGCACGATGGCCATCTTGCGATCTCTAGTGAGGTCAAGACTTCCTCTGAGCACGAGGAGGAAGGCTATGCCGTTCGTAAGCGCAAGTACAGCAAGTTATCGAGGATTTTGAGCGAGTCATGGTACGTTTGCTTTCTTCGAGGGTGAGTGCGTCGACTAAGATATCTTTCAGGAAGTGCAAGTCAAAGCCTCTTTTGAAAATGGCTTGTTGATGTGACGTCCCTCAAGGTGGTACCTGTTCAAGAAATCGTAATCTTCTTCGGCGCCGTTTCAGGCCTTTCTTGAACAAAAGTTAGTTTGAATGTTAGGAACACCAAAAATTGTATCAATAGTATGAATGGGTGTTGTGTTTTTTCTGGCAATGAGTGTGTGCTCAATCGTAGTAGAATGAGACCGTGATGATGACGATGATGATCATGATGCGAGGTCGAGAATGGGAATTTCGGTCCGACGAGGCTTCGACTACTACCACTATGTTGCTCCTCTTCAAGTTTGTCCCGACTTCCTAACCAAGGTGCTACCGAAGCAGGATCGTATTTTCCAAAACACTGGCCGCTGGGTCTATGTATACTTGTACAATCCATAAGGTAAGTATGACCAATAGACTCATTGAAAACTTTCTCCACGAACATAAAGGCAAACTCGACGTACTGGCTGGAAACGCCATCCATGGGTAACCCGACGTCGCCGGAGCGCTCAACTCGCTTGCCACCCTTGATCGCGTGCGGACAACTCCGACTAGCATGAACGATTCAATGACCGGACTAAAACCCTTTCCTCCTTTCTTCCATGGAGGCATTCTGGTGTGTAGCGAACTTGGTCGTTATTTCCTTCACCTCACCTCTATTCCAGGCAAAGAATATGGTGAGGGTCGCTTCCGATGAACATCCAGCCAGACTCATCATATATGAACAGGACGCAGCTCGCTTCTTTATCGTTAGCCCCAGTATCCCCAGATGCTAGGTCAGCGCTCACGACAAGAACCTTCCTGACGACGTTGTTCCCAGCTTTTCTTTCCTACTATCTCGCAGCGCGTCTCGCGATAAACGGCCGAGGGATTTCGACTCGAATTGCCTTTCTTCCTACAGCGCTCTATACCACGTATAGATGCGCCACGTCGCTGGATCTGGCCCCTGGAGATGAGAACGTGAGAGACAGGTATTTTAACGATGTTCTAGTGGTACGTCTTCGCTGCACCATCCTTGAAAGCTAGCGCTCACTTCCTATAGCTATCCATGGCCTTATGCTCCTCACGTATCGTCACCTGGACCTTCACACCAACGCCGCCCTATCGCCTGGACCTACCTTCGCCTTCGTCTCCTCTCCAACTCTGCCTGAGTCTTCGAGGATACGGCTGGAACTGGGGCCTACCGACAAACCGCGCACCCCGAGAATGGCGCCCAACGAGCTCCGTCACGCGTTTCATCAACGCCACCGTCCTGTCAGCTCTGTTCCATACCATCTTGTACGATGTCGTGCTCATACACATCGAATACATTGCTCCAGGAACATGGCAGTCTCCCTGGGGCGCACCCATTCTCCCGCCCTCCGGCTACCTGAACCTCAAGACCACCTACATCTCGTTCCTCTCCTTCTTCCTCATATACGCCTCCGTCCAGATCATCTATGACGCCTCCACCCTCGTTGGTGTTGCCATCTTCCGGCAACCACTCAGCGAGTGGCCGCCTCTCTATGACAATGTCTTCTGCTCGACGTCTCTAGCCCAGTTTTGGGGTCATAGATACCACCAGCTATTCCGGCAGACGTTTTCTGGACCGCTTGCCCTCTTGCCGCTGCCCGAGTATGTACAGCTATTTGGAACGTTCTTGATGTCGGGTGTATTTCACTGCTTTGGGGTGTGGGGGTATGGTAACGGGGCGCACTGGTGGCCCATGGGAGGGTTCTTCGTAGCCAATGCGCTGGGTATAGGCCTGGAGAAGGTGTGGTGGTATCTCTTTGGGAAGAAAGTCGGTGGGGTGGCTGGAAAGGTATGGACAGTCCTGTGGTTGGCGGGTTGGGGAAATTGGTTATTTGATGAGTACTCGACGAAGGGCATGATATATCAAAGGATCTTGTTACATTGATGAATAACATATTATACTTTCAAAGGTTATTCCTGTTCATGCGACCGTGAAAACATTGAGCTATGCTACTACGTAATGAGATATAATGTGGCTTCTGGGTGTAATGGTAGTGCGTTTAACTCGGTGTGGAGTCGTAATAGCAGGTTCGATTCCTGCGGTAGCCAGTGAGGCCGGGCTGGAATTATGGATATTTTTGGAAATACGCTTCGCGTAGAGTCTTGAATCGTGAATTTTGTGCTTATCGGTTGCTGGTGTGAATGTCGTCTTACAGGTATTGAGCATAAAATGTATGCCTGACATTCTGCACATATTTACACTTTTGTTCTTACACCACAGTTTCGTACGGCTTGAAGCGATCCAGATGCTTCCCCCATCTCCCGTCGTTCCAAGTTGTGGTATCTTTCCACTCTTCACTTTCTCTCCCGACCGTGCTTCTAATCAACCAAAAGAACCCACTAATCACCGTATCCGCGAAACAAGGTTCATCGCCCATAGCGAAATCACCCTCACTCCCTTCGAACCACTTATTCATCTTCCCCAGGTTCTCCTTCGTAGTCGCCCACATCTTCTCCCGGTCTTCGCCCTTCGGTGCTGTCAACTTTGCACCAAAATTTTCTCTCAAAGGCACTGCGGTCCCGTCGTTCAGCTTCGTAGCAAAGTCGGCGTAGAAAAGCGGGAGCCGGAGATGCTCGAAGGCTTCCTCGACTGTGTCGGTGAAGGCGAGCTGGAGGGCCAGCGTCCCGGGGGGGATGAGCACGGGACCGGAGGACGGGTAGGTCTTGTCAAGGTAGGCGGCTATGGCGGGTGAGTCGGAGACAACGGCGCCTGTGGAGTGGTCCTGGATGATGGGAATTGTATATTTGGGGGATCCATCTGGCCACATGCTGGTGGGGGCCGCACCGATCTTCTTCGCGAGAGCTTTGACATCAGGGATCTCGACGTAGACAGTTTGGTATGGAAGGTTTTTGAGGTTGAGGCAGTACCTGGAATTTGAAAAGCGTCATGGGATGTACCCTGCGACGGAAAGAACGCATACCTCGTCCGCCAGGTAATCATAGTTCCCGGACAATCAGCTACCTTGGAAGGGAGATCGTACAGAGTAATCATCCTTCAGTGGTGAGGCCATAGATTTGCCTACGTTATATAGAACGACAGCAACGAGTCATGCGGGTACTATTGGGAGACCATCGACGGTCATTACCATTTCATCGGCGCCACGAAGGCATGGCGGTGGGGTCCACGCCGCTCAGACCGGATCAGCCCAGAGAAACTCCAAGAGAATAAGCAAAGTTAAATCAACAGTCACCAGACGAAATCCTCAGATTGATGGAGACTTTCAGCATAGCTGCGGCATTTGCCGAACACCCTCTTTCTCTACCACCATCAATATTCATCCAAAACGGTCTGATTAGCGTACAATTCAAAAACATTCAACTCGCTCCCGACGCGAAAGTATGGCGCACATGACTGAAGTGTACGAAGGCGCGCCTTTCTCTTTTTGGTATGAACTCCGTTAATTGTGGTCACTATATTAAAACTCCTCCTCCATATACTTAGACCAATGCCGTTGATCCTATCTCCGAAGCTTCAATCGCTTCATACGCCCTATATGCACTCATGGTCGACGAACATGATACAATGGACCGTGTAACGGCATAATTGGCGATGGGATGGAGCAGCAACTTATATAGAGATATATCAGGCGGGAGCTTTTGGAGCTGGTAAGTCTTCTTCTCTCGTGTATTCTTCAATTGTTAACTTCTGCTTAGCATAAAAGGCAGCGCAAGAGTATCTTATCGCGCGCTTTATCGTGCAAAGGAAGAAAGGCACTATCGTTGAATCATCGTACGTATGAATCACATATATGCGCGTTGATGGCATGCATATGACTTGGTCTCGTATAGATTACGTTGGGGGCCTTTATTACGATTCTACTCTTCTCGACACGTCTCCGCCCGAAACCCCACCATGAAGCGAAGAGGCTACGGAGAAAGCTCCTTGCGTTACACGTGCTAGCCCAGTCGGCAATCTTGCTCATACTGTCTCCCGTGGTACGAATGGCTGTCCTCTGACGGAGCCAAACATATCCTCTTGTCGGTGCTAGGAGAATCTTTCCGGCTCCGTAACGCCCAAAGCCGTCAGCTGTTTCTGTCCAAAATTTGGTAATCCCGTACCGCGAAGTCTACTTCGGAAGATGAAAGCTGTACGTCTTATTTGACCTGGTCTGCTGGGTTTCGAGCTAATTGCCATACTAGACAGATCCTTTTCGTCTGACGGCGGCCAATCCACGCCAATGCCTGTGGTACCGCCACCACAGCGGCTCGATATCTTACATCTACCGAGGCTAGCACTGAGTTCTGCACAAACCTATACCAATGTCCGTACGTTTGGTCTCTTAAAGGTCTCGACAAGGCGCGTCTAAAAGTTACAAACAGGACAAAGATCGGACGTCAGCGCTCTTTTACGTCTAGTCCTCTCTCCGCAGCATCCAATAGTCCCATCGACTATGCTTCTACGACGAGCACCATTCTCGCTGGATTCTCAATACTCGGAAAGATCGTCGATTTATAGAAGAGCGTGTTTGAAGTCCGGATTCCCAGCATTTGCGACTTCAGCGAGGAGGCAACAAGTGCAAGAGAGCCAGGGGATTCCAGAAGCAGCGGGAGGTCTTCGAATGTTGGGCTCGTCTTACCTCAATAACATCGTCACACGCGTTCCTTCACTCGTTACAGAAGGATGGCAGCCCGTTCGAGCTAGGGTAGACGCTAGACGCTCGCCAAGGACCCTTGATTATTCTCGAACAGAGGCTGTTGCCCTCTTCGTTTTGATCCTGCGTCCTAGTTTCCCCTCGAAACTGCCATGGTGGTTGTTATGATTACAGATCATGTCAGGAACCAACTTGGATATCGATCTCTGTTTTTTTCCGGAATTTCACGGCAACAAGGGTCTGTTTAATGACCCCCGCAGTGATACCGCCACCTTCAAAGCAAATATCCTCCGCGGCTATTCCCCCTACAAGACATCTGTCAAAAATGAGTGAGGACGAGACAACCATGGTTTGTTCGTCTTCCTCCTTCGTCACCGCCAGCTCGCTAATGTATCTGTCCGTAAAGGATTCGAAATCTTTCGAAGGAATTCACGTGCGAACTCGAATACTGCACCTCACCGATATCGGCAACTCGTTCTCTCCATGGCGTTGATGTTTCTCCCTCGCTGACATGCTCTCGCCCAAACGTGTTTCAATTTGCATAAGACGCGTAGCTACCGCTGCAAGGAGAACACGGTCTTTCAACATTCGCGTATCATACACACGGATACCCCACCGACCTTCCTTTCGTGTTGCATCGATGATGTCCTCTGGCGACCCATATCAACATTATACCTGCCACCAGAGGATCAGCAAAACTAGTTTTTCCCATCCTGCTCTTTGAGTACAGCAATCGCATGGAACTCGCGAAATCCGTTACTCGTGTTCCCGCCTAGACAGGAACCTCTCGAGCGAAGACTTCTCCAGAAGAGACGCCACCCTTCTAGCGTCGCATTATCTATATCAAGCTTGAAGATGTACTACTTCCAGGAGAGGACGTAATGCCCTTTGACCTACCGTTGTAGCGTCTATTGAGGGTTCGGGAGCAGAGGATATCTGCGAGGAGTCGACGAAGAAAATCAGCCCTACGACTCGCCTAGTTTGATGAATGACAGGGCATGATCCAAACATTCCTAATTTGCGTATTCTTTTGGAGTTTTTATCTCCTCCTTCGATCTTACCCGAGCTGGACGTGATCCACACCGCCGTACATCCACTTTACCTTCATATCGCCGGTGAAGTGACAAAGCATCAATGATTCCCCGATAGTATCTGCCTGGATGACTGCAGTTGTTCTATATAACGCAGGAATGTCTATGGCCTCTGTAATCGCAGCACGGAAGCATGATTACTCTCTACGATCTCCAAGGTAGCGGATTCTCTGGGAACTATGATCACCTGACGGGCGAGGTACGCGTGCATTCCATCGCAGGCGCATCCCATTACTGACTGTTCGCCTTTCCAGGCACTGCCTGAACCTCAAAAACCTGCCATATCAGACAGTCTACGTCGAGCTTCTTGATGTCGAAGCTCTCGCGAAGAAGATCGGTGCCACCCCAACCGGCCACAGGCCGGACGGAGCGGCCCCCAAATATACGATTCCCTTCATCCAGGACCACTCCACGGGCGCCGCAGTCTTCAACTCGCCTGCAATAGCCGCCTATCTTGATGAGACCTACCCTTCCCCTAGTCCGTGCTCATCCCCGCTGGGACGATGTCTTCGCCTTTACCGATGCAGTCAATGAAGCCTCCGAACATCTCCGGGTGCCTCTGTTCTATGCGGACATGGTGGTGAAGATGAACGACCGGACGGCATCGTGTATGAGAGAAACGCTTGCTGGGACGTATACATAGGACAGATAAACAAGTGGTTCGAAGGAAGCGAAGGTGACTTCGTTATGGGCAAAGAACTTTGTTTCGCGGACACGGTGATTAGTGGGTTTCTTTGATTGATTAGGAACACGGTCGGAAGAGAGAGCGCAGAGTGGAAAGTACTTAGATCGCTTCCAGCCGTATGAAATTGTAGTGTAAGAAGTATACAGATTGTCCCTTACTCATTGTAGTTCCACTTTTCTGTCTTAAGCGAAAAAATTCTGGCGGTCGACCGTCGTGACCAAGCCGAAAGTTTTAAATGGGTACCGAGTACTTAGAAGCGAGTAGAATCAAGAGTACAGACATGTACAGAGATTTGTTCGATCCATCACATCCATGCCAGCAAACCATTCAAGTATGCTTCAACTGTGCAATTATCGGATCCAATATCGCGACTGCGGGACAGTACACCACGATGTGCTAATCATGATAATGTACACAGCACGAGCTGCACCTGCAACGACCAACCACTGAATCAATACGAGATTGCCCCTCATGAACTCCCTCATTTGCATTCGGATAAGCTCTAGGATCTGAGGGCATACTCCAAAGTAAGTTATGAAAATGGAGAGAACTAGCATTAGGAGTAGCTTCAGATCGTTCCGAGGTACTCGAATGGCCACGACGACTAATAACTTTCTCCAAAGCTCCCGCCTGACTCTCGTATTGAAAACGCCGCTGCGAAAGACCTTCTCCGTCGACGGTACAAGATGAAAAATAAGTCTGACGCGTCCTGTCGATATATGCTTGGGAATTTTGCTCATACAAGCCTCCCGACGATTTAAATGGAGGTTCAAGGGCATAGTAAGCAGTCGCAGCTTTGGACTCCTGTCTGATATACCTAGAATTAGATATAGATATTTCACCGTCAAGCAGCCGAGGAAAAATACGCACACGCCCTGCTTTCGTGGCACCTGTATCCTGGTCCAAGAAGCAAGCGGATTTGTAGGTCCTCCCGAGGAAATGCCAGCTTTCCTTGTGCGGCGGGGGCAAACGTTGCGTAGTTGCAGTAAGGGTGGAAGGAAATATTGCCGATGCCCTTGCGACGCGATAGACTCGCGACGGTACATTCCTTCAAGCAATATTACTGTGAGAAACGTACATTGAAATTTTATAACAAGCTCTTTTCCCTTAAGTGCAAGGCAAGGTTGCATATTGATATATCCCCACTGTTATAAACAACATTTTACTATCTTGACACCTCAACAAACAGCGTTATTCGGGGTACGGAAATAAGTCTATCCTCTCATTAAGGTTATACTATGATCTTAATACCGGCCCAAAGCCACAATTGAGACAACGAACCCCTCGTTCCATCCAAGCACGTACGCCAATAGGCACGAATACAAGCCGTTCATGCACACCAAGAAGCCCTCGATCTAGTGCTCAAGGCAACGGAAGAGAATGGCTCGAAGTGACAGGCCAAAAGGCCCAAATCATTAATAAAACCCTTGAAGCGAGAGGTGTTGCTTTTATCAATAAAGCCCTCTCATGTCCCAGGGCTCGCAAAGCGGCCATGGTCGGCGATGAACAGGCGGGTGTGGGCTGCTTCTGAAATAGATTGTGCCGTCTACGGGAACTATTTTTCTTTCCCGGTGCTTGTTCCCACCTGCCTATCAATACTGATTATACGCTGAACTGAAGAGATAAGATAGTTGTTCTGATAGGTTTAGGAACCACGGGCCGATCCATCGGAACACTGGAATATAGTAGCAGGTCGTTATTTGTGATGATGGAGAGGTCAGATAAAGAATCGGACAGTGATATCGTAGATATGGCTGCAGTCGGGGTTCAAGTTGTCGTTTCAGAAATGCAGCACCTTCTTGGCCCAGGGGTCTGTAGACTGGAGTATGGGTAACCGGAAGGACAGCAGGGTTAGAACTTAGAGAATAAATGAATGTCACTGTCTCGGTGTTCCAGAGAGCAGGAGCTTGGAGACACTGGTACGGTGGTGTCGGTCGACGGTTCCGTGCCTGACGGCACAGCCACTGATCGAAGCTTTTCAGGGGGCTGCACGGTGACGAAAACATATACTGGACTTGAATATTGCTCTCAAGTTGTATCTTCGAGGCTGCAAAAATCATCGGCCTTCATTTATACTCTTAAAAGGATACCGCTGATATGTCATGCATTAATATTGCAGCTTTGAATGCCAAGTTTTGGATCAAGAGCAGTAGATATACAGCGAGGGTATTCAATAGTTTCTTGAACGAGGTCTGCAGAGGTGCAAGAGGCTGGCAAAAAGTCATTTTTTGTATTGCATATATCATTCTGTCTTTTCTGAAGCAATTTTCGGAAGTAGCAATATGCAGTCCTCCAAATAATGTATGTTGTCGAAGTATGGCTTACTGCACTATTGAATGATCTCTGTGGACGCTGAAATTTATCTGACCGGTACTCATTGAAAGACTGACAGAGGCCTCGGATCATCCGGAAATATATAGCATACTATATTATAGTCTGGTAGGATATATTGGGGATTTTTTGGACACTACTGACGCAACTTTTAAGCGATAGTAACCTGAAGACGAGTTTAGGTCAGACGAAAAGACGGTAATCTACTAATATTGAACGTAGACATGCACCATTTGATGTGTAAAAAATCATGACATAGTTTAAACGCCTAATAAGCCGTACCGAATAGTTCGCGTGGAATATAGAGGCCAGGAACAAGTGTAGGAGCGTCGTGGTCGCGGAGGAATAGGACTCGGAAATGTCGGACCGAACATCCGGACAGCGATCAAAGGCATTTTCTCTGCTTGCGACACGACTCTGTTCACTACTATCTGTCCCTTCTCTTCTAAAAATGTCCCTCGCTGAATGCGGTAAACTTTTTCCCAACGATACTACACGATTTCTGCCATCGATACCACCCACGACGATCTGCTCCCAAATATTACCCTCGACAATTCACGGTGACCCTCCCATGTTCAATGCTCAACGACTGCTTCGACTAGCCCCGTCTTGGCTGAATCCTCATTTTCGAGGACCCTGGGGATGATAGCACCAACAGTCTGAGCCTATGGTGGTGCCATGCTGCCCGACAATGGCCGATTCAAGTACCCCTACCCCCATCCCGCCAACATCAATTCCTCCCCACTCGATGACGGCCTCAACCGACCCCGTCTTGAAGAAATATCCGTTTTCAAGGTCGCCGCGATCCCGCCCGACAACGGTCGCCACCCCATCCCACCAACATTACCACCTCCTTACTCAACGAGGACGCTGACTGGCGGCGCCTTTGGGATCATCCTATTTCTGAGACCTCTGAAGATGATGTCGTTGTCTGTTAACCCCCACGATCCCGCTGTCTCGTGATGTCCAGACTCCATACCATTTCCACCCCACCAGCGTCGTCCCCTCCCTCTCGATTCACGACTATAGCGTTCAGCACCGTACGCCCCCATTTTCGAGGGTGCCGGAGCAAACACTGCTGTCTATTTCCCCGCCAATACCGCTGTCGCTGCCGACGTTCCGCTCAGTTGCTAACCTTCCCAACCAACCATGGTCCACCCACATCAACCGCGGCCCCAACTAGCGCAGACATCTCTCCGCCCCCGTTTTTAAAGGTGCCGGAGGTAGCACGATCCGTCTCTCCCTCCGACTGCCCTCTTGTTGCGGCTCTCCCGTATTTCATGTATTTTTCTTCATATTTTTTCGTCCTGACTTTTAATACACTACCCATTTTGTTGTATTGGCACCACAGTACAATATAATATACATTCTTGAGCTATTTTGAACCCCGAGCCGATGTACCGCTAGAAAGAAAATCCTATTTACCCAGTAGCTGCCAGATATCAACGCACCACAGCACACCGAATCAGCAACCAAAATAGGCAGCCCATATCCTAGTTAATAAGGCTCGGAATGCTCAAGACACCGGTAACCGGACGCCGCACTATCGCATGTCCTGGCAGAGCAGAGGGATTTATTAATAAACTTTATCCTGTAATTACAGGCGTTTATTAATGAGACGGGCCTTATCCGTTGGAAGTGAAAGCTGTTGTACAGTATGACATGAATGAATACACTGCTGGCTGATAAGGGTACCACATTGGGCTACCGACGCCTTAAATAAGGGAATCCCGACGCAGTAGCCGGGAATACCCAAGCGCTACTGCAAACGGCAGAACAGAGACGTTAGCCGAAACAGACATGCATGGCGAGCATGAGGAGGGTACTTACGAAAACCTACCGCGTTTTGATGGCAAGGAAGCTCATCTTCGGCTGCTTTCCTCCGCTACTTTGGACACAGTAGTCAGAAGTAGAACGCCCTTCCCTTCGGCAAAGAGCCCAACGGAAGACTGCGAGTCAACGAAAGGTATACTGGCAGCATAGCGTCGACAGAGCTCTCTGTGACCCTTAAGATAAACATTTGGCTGGCATGCAGATGCCTGCTTGCAAGATTAAAGTATCGTTCACGAGGGCAAGACCTTCGGGCGAAACACAGCTTACACCGTATATTAAAACCGTTCATTCCTATTCCATGACACAGAACGAGCAAAATTCGTCAAATTCCGACAAATGGATGGACGTCGCAGCTACAATTGCGACATCAACCAGCTCAGGAACGGCTGCAAACACGGTAGCGCTCGTCGTAGTTCTTTGGTACTTGCTCCCCAGTGTGTTCCCTCCCCTTCGACCCAGCGAGGCGATTAACTCGCTAGAGGATGCCATCAAGGAGGTGGCCGATATGTATAACCAACACAAGAGTATCCTGGACGACTGGGCGACCTTCGAGACCCGCTTTAACAGGTGTGATTACTGAGCATACACCCCCCCCCACCCCTGTTTTTTTTCCCCCTTCGATACTAACCAGTCACACTAGGCTTGAGCTCGCCGTCCTTGAGCTCAAGGAGAAGCATATTCAGGATTCACTAAACGTCTCCTGGGCATGCCTTGCAGCGCGCCTGTCTCATGAGAAATATGCGTGGACAAAAGCACGTGCGTACCGTCGAGAGATTGATAGTTTGAAGTCCCGGCTTGTGGTAAGCACTTCACCGTCGTCGGGCGAGGTCATGCTGACTGTTAGTGTCATTAGTTGGCAATAATCAAAGCGAAGAAGTGCCCTCTTCAGACGGCTCTTGAGAACCAGGGAGCGGTGAATGATCAGAGGAACGACCAGGCCACGAGGCCGACAGATGATACCTCTGTCGTATGAATAGATGTGAGCATTGAGGTCCATTCGTTGACGTTCACTACTGACGAAGTCTAGTCCTCGAGCATTAGTCATATGATAGACCTTGACTAGAATTCCGTTTTGTCCACCGATATGCCTTGTTTGTAAACGTGGCCCAGTAATGTCTTTGCAACCATCTTAATGAGATAAGATTGCATGATAAGTACGAGCCCGCAACCGTGTCGCCCAAGGTCTGACCCGTTTAGCATTCATGAAGAATATGCCAGTAATTTGCGTCCCCAGCATGTTTCTGTAGTCCCCGGGTATAGGACCTTCCATTAGTAGATGATCTCGAGGGTCGAGCAAGTGGGAGCCTAAGAGAAGGCTGTTCGACGTGCGCAGGTTCCGACTTTCGTCAAGACATGGCGTCATGATATTCTCTTTCTGCCGTCGTATTCGATTGGTCACTAGCGAGGCGTTGCGGGGATAGAAAATGTAACCCTTCAAAGTTGCTGGAACATCACTTTTATTAGTCTCGACAGTCGGATGCAGTACGAAGAACATACTCGTATATGTGGTCCTCAGTGTTTGTGAAGTCTAAAATTGGACAGAAGACGTACTAGGTTCGTCGCCTCACGAGTGCGTACATGCCGCTAGAATCCACCCACCGAGGCTAAGACTGGCCAAAAAGACTCGCATCGACTTGCACAGCGGAAGGAATGAACACTTCTCTGCTTCTGCGGATAAAGATGGCAGTTAAACGCGCAGCACCAGACCATGGGCCAATTGATAAGAGAGCATAGTCGAGAAAGGATTCCCACCCCCCCCGTTCGTTGTTGAGACTCGAAACGACGAATGCATGCCCTCAGGGCCGCCTTTCCTGTGCAGTGGATGTATCGAGGTGAACGTCTTTGATTCAGGGCGGGGGTGGTAGTGAGCCGATAATCAAGTAGTGGCAACGTCGGAAACGTACCGTACGCAAAACACCACTCTCTACGTCGACACAACACGACGATGGACGGTAGTCAACAGAGACGCAGGTTCCAGCGGTAGGTATTAGGGTGGGGGCTGTAGTTCTGTTCCGCTGGGGACTGTTGGGAACCGCCTGACGGTGTTGGGAATATAAGAATAAGGGTATAGAGCAGGTCTGGATGTGACGAGAGGAGCTGATGCATCTTTAGAAAGGTCATAGTCCCCAGTAGTGGTTACTGCTTGAATGGACGTTATGGCGTTGAGGGAAGGCAGCTTCACTGCTGGGTGGGAGGGGAGGAGCAGGAGCAGCAGGAGCAGCAGGAGGGATGTCGACACACGGCAGGAACGTGTTTGACATATAGGTTGAAATACCAGTTACAAATAAGAGCGAGGTGTTGACACACGGCAGACCCAGTAGTGGTTACTGGTTGAATGGTCGTTGTGGCACTGAGGGAAGGCGGCTTCACTGCTGGGAGGGGGAGGCAGGAGCAGGAGCAGGAGGAAGAGGAAGAGGAGGAGGAGGAGGAGGAGGAGGGATGTCGACACGTGTTTTTAATTTCCTTGCTTAAATTACTGGGCTTGTAATTAAGGGAGTGCCCGGTAGCCAATCAAATTGCAAGTTTTTAATTTCCTTGCTTAAATCGTTGGGGTGGGGCAGGCTTAGAATAGTAAGGGAGTGACCGTGGCCCAATTTGCACAGGAGAAGGAGGGATGTCGACACGTGTTTTTAATTTCCTTGCTTAAAATACTGGGCTTGTAACCAAGGGAGTGCCCGGTAGCCAATCATTTCCTTGCTTAAATCGTTGGGGTGGGGCAGGCTTAGAGTAGTAAGGGAGTGACCGTGGCCCAATTTGCACAGGAGAAGGAGGGATGTCGACACGTGTTTTTAATTTCCTTGCTTAAATTACTGGGCTTGGGCTTGTAAGGGAGTGCCCGGTGGCCAACCAAATTGCACGCTCTTTACCGCAGTATAGGAGTGTCGTGATGGCATGCCTTGACAAAACCAGGGCGTCTGTACGTCGGGTCACAGATCTACTAAGTGCCTGGCATACAATGCCGAGACTTGACTGCATCTTGGCCGCCGGCATATTCACCGTCAGCTCAGCATCCCAGTCGCGGGCACGCACTCTTTGCGGTTTCATCTAATCAAATCGACTCTTACGTTTCTGATGTTCCTGCACGGTCGTCAACTTTTTATCGGTCATGTTCAAGAATACATTTGAGTCATAGCAAGGCAGAAGAGAAAAATCAGAGTAAAAGATCTGTTGCATTTCCGATACTCGATGCCTAGGCTTCGTCAGTAGCGAACTGCCACAGAAGGACCTCAATGCTCACATCTTTTCATACCATGGAAACGTCAATCGTTAGCTTGGTCCCTTGATTCTCCTTCTGATCATTTCCCGTTCCCTGCTCTCCAAGAGACATTTGAAGAGGGCCCTTCTTCACTTTGATTATCGCTAACTGCAACACCCTAACGCTCAACACGACCTCGCTTGACGACGGAATGCTTACCATATGCTTCGACTTCAATGCATCAACCTCTCGACAGTGTGCGCGTGCTGTCGCCCATTCGTACTTCTCACGGGACAGGTACTGGGGCAACGAAGGCAAGGCCGTCCAGGAGACATTCAATGAGTCTTAGATGTACTTTTCCTTGAGCTCAAGGGCAGCGAGTTCGAGTCTGGCAGATCTTGTTGGTCATGAAGTGGAGCGTATGAGCAAGAGGCGGTACCTGTTCAGATCGACCTCTAAACTCTCCCTATCACGCAGGATACCTTTGTGTGCGTCATAAATATCGATTGCCTCTTGGATGGGCTTCTTCCAGCAAGCTGATTGCCGCACTGGGTCGGAGGGGAAGGACAATACTAGCGAACCATTCAAGTATGCTTCGACTGTGCAATCATTGGGTCCAATATCGTGACTGCGGGACAGTACACCACGATGTGCTAATCATGATAATGTACACAGCACGAGCTGCACCTGCAACGACCAACCACTGAATCAATACGAGATTGCCCCTCATGAACTCCTTCATTTGCATTTGAATGAGCTCTAGGGTCTGAGGGCGTACTCCAAAATAAGTTATGAAAACGGACAGAACCAGCATTAGGAGTAGCTTCAGATCGTTCCGAGGTACTCGAATGGCCACGACGTCTAATAAAACTAACTTCCTTACTTCTAGAATGATGGTTTATCATCATGCAGCAGGAGAAAAGATGGATTCTGAGACGCTTTGGCGGCACCTGTATCTTGGCGAACAGATAATTTACAGGTCTTCTTGCGAAATCCCGTCGATAGGGTCAGCCTCTCCTCTGCGTCAGGGACGAATATCGCGTAATGAGGATGGAAGGAGGGAGACGTCACAAATGCTGATACCGGTTTTTGTGGGATAACCGACGGAAAGGTGGGTCAATCTCGCAAGAAATACTGTCATCTAGGAGATGCAGATCGCGGTCTTTCACAAAGTAGTCACTTCTCTTGCAAGTCTGAATGTCGATATCTCCCTAGATTTGTGAACATATCATTATTTTTAATACCTCAGTACATAAACAGCGCTACTCGCGGTACGGAAATGAAGTTTCTTCTCTTTAAGCTTCTGCGCGTCGACGGAGTCCAAGCCGCAACCGAGACTACGGAACACGAACTTCTCCCTCCATCGTGCCCAAGCACACATATCAGACGTGCGTAGATCAACTTACAGATTGTTCATGTACTGAGAAGTTTTCGAGACAGCCCGAATAGGAACAGCAATGACTCTTACATGGTGGCCAATGAAAGGGCTCCCAAATCGGCCATATATCGACACTGGCGGGAATAAACCGGCGTCGTGATAAATCGTGCACCCTAGACAACAGACATGTTAGCGCCCGCCGCCCACAGACACCACGGAGAGCATAAGCAAGGCACTTACGGGAAATCCGCCGCACTTTTGATGACACTCGAAGTCCTCTTCGGCTACTTCCCCCATCAATGCATCAGTAGTCAAATGGAGGAACGAGCCCTTTGGCAAAAAGGCGAACAGGAACAAGCAGAGTCAACGACATCCGCTAGAGACAGCATCGATAGAGCTCTGATCCGCAAAGTCCTAAGAGCACCGAGAGACATTCCGCTGGCGTCGTAAAGTCCTCGCATGATTGAAAATGATCCGAGGTGCAACGACACTCCTGACTCCCAACGATTTCGGCCCGAAGGAAAGTTAACGGAAATTGTTCAAGGGGTTGAAAACGTTTCCTTAGACACGTTTCCGTCTGTTGGAAATCTAATTTTGGCGGCGAGAATTGTGTTTTTGGCCAGACGGAAACTGTATGAGGAAATTCTTTCAGTGCCACTACATATTTCCTTTGAGCAGAAACTCAGGTATGTCAGGAGTGCGACTTGAGATTGTGCGAGTTAACACTTTCAAAGCGCCTGCAGATCAAACTCCGCCCGTAGATCATATCGCATTTGACGTGACAGCAATATAGCCGCTGGCAAAGCGAATCGCTCCACGGCCCAGAACGAACATAAGTCGTCGAATTCGACCAGCTTGAAGGAAGTCGCGACTACGGTTGCGTCATCAACCAGTCCTGGAACGGCCACCAATACGGTAGCGCTCGTGGTGGTTCTCTGGTGATCACAACGGTCGGCCGCCAGAATTTTTTCGCTTAAGAGTACAATGAGCAAGGGACAATCTGTATACTTCTTACACTACAATTTCATACGGCTGGAAGCGATCTAAGTACTTTCCACTCTGCGCTCTCTCTTCCGACCGTGTTCCTAATCAATCAAAGAAACCCACTAATCACCGTGTCCGCGAAACAAAGTTCTTTGCCCATAACGAAGTCACCTTCGCTTCCTTCGAACCACTTGTTTATCTGTCCTATGTATGCATCCCAGCAGGCGTTTCTCTCATACACGATGCCGTCCGGTCGTTCATCTTCACCACCATGTCCGCATAGAACAGAGGCCCGGAGATGCTCGAAGACTTCATTGACTGCATCGGTAAAGGCGAAGGACATCGTCCCGGCGGGGATGAGCACGGACCAGGGGAAGGGTAGGTCTCATCAAGATAGGCGGCTATGACAGGCGAGTTGAAGACTGCGGCGCCCGTGGAGTGGTCCTGGATTATGGGAACGGTATATTCGTGGGACACTCCGTCCGGCCTGTCGCCGGTTGGGGCAGCACCGATATTCTTCCCGAGGGCTTGGACATCAGGGATCTCGACGTAGGCCGTCCGGTATGGCAGGTTTTGGAGGTTCAGGCAGTACCTGGAAAGGCGAACGGTCAGCGATGGGATGCGCCTGCGACGGACTGAACGCGTACCTTGCCCGCCAAGTAATCATAGTTCCCGGATAATCCGCTACCTTGGAGACTGTAGAGAGTAATCATGCTTCCGTGCTGCGATTACAGAGGCCATAGACTTTTCCGTGTTATATAGAACGACTGCAGCCATTCAGGCTACTATCGGGGAACCATTGATGGTCTTTGTCACTTGATCGGCGATATGAAGGTAAAGTAGATGTACGGCGGTGTGGTTCACGCCCAGCTCGAGTAAGATCAAAGGAGGAGATAAAAAAACTCCAAAAGGACACGCCAGTTAGGAATGTTGGGATCATGCCCTGTTATTCAGCAAACTAGGCGAGTCGTAGGGCTAGTTTTCTTCGTCTGATATCCTCTGCTCCCAAACCTGGACAGACGCTACCAACAGTAGGTCAAGGGGTACGTCCTGTCCTGGAAGTAGTACGTCTTCAAGCTTGAAATGAGTAATGCGACGCTGGAGGGGTGGCGTGCCAGACTCTCTCCTGGAGAAGTGTTCGCTCAAGGGGTTCCTGTCTGGGCGGGAACACAACTGTTGGTGCAGTTGGAGTGCAGGATGGGAAGAACCAGCTTTGTTGATCTTCCGGTGGCAGGTGCATTTTCTATACGTGTGCTAGAGGACATCGTCGATGCAAAACGATGGGAAGGCCACTGGGGTAATTCGTGTGCATGATAGGCGAATGTTGAAAGACCGTCTTCTCCTTGCTGCGGTAGCTGTGCGTCGTATGCAAACCGGAAACACATTTGAGCGAAGCATGCCAGCGAAGGAGAAACGCCAGCGTCATGGAGCGAACGAACTTGCCGATACTTGTGAGGTGCGATATTCAAGCTTGCATGGATGCCTTGGTAAGATTTCGAACCCTTTACAGACAGGTATATTAGTGAGCCGGCGATGACGAAGGGAGAAGGTGAACAAACCATGGTTGTCGTCCCCACTCATTTTTGGCAGAGGTCGGTCGGTCGGCATCTCGTAGGGGGATATTTGCTTTGAAGGTGGCGGTAGATTGCAAGCTACAGTAAAAAGCCGCAAGGCTCGACCGATTCACCGAGATCGGTGTCCAAAATGATTCCTGAGATGATCCGCAAGGTCATTGCGACGTCTCTTCCGTCGTATTCTGGCGCCGTATACCTGACTAATTCCGACTGTTATTGGCAATATAGGACGTGGAAGCTGCAGCGGCATAGATGCCTGAGTGCGGTCGCGAATGTGAATATGTTCCGCATGTGTAGACAATGAATAGCGCGGTCTTGTTGGCGTGTCACATCCAGTGTCACCTGTATATACATGAGCTTCTTCGGCGCATTAAGTCAAGGAAGTGTACCCACCTAGCCTGCGATCTTCTGCTTGACAAGCGTAACGGTGGTGTGAATCGATACGATATTCGCCACGGCTGACCTGTCCGACAGAATGCTTGCGAGAGATACGAAGTGGGTGACTACGGAAAGTAAGCTTTAGTACAAGCTGTGAGAGAGAGAGCAGTACGCACCTCTAGAGTTGCACGTCCAGAAACCCTAGTCCCATCCAGACCGTCATCTCTCCGCTGCATCTGTGTTTGTTTTTCTTTGCTGCGTACTCGGGGGCGACCATATGAGCAATTCTACGACCACAATCTTCCTGTCGCTGTATGCACGAAATATTCCTTTGCCTTGATGGACAACGTTCGGCAGGGCCGTCACGACCCGAAGTTTGAATGTCGCACTGACTGGAGACGATAGTAGTTGATAGCGTAGGCATCCATTGCCGCGTACAATCGGCAGACAAAGGATTAGGAGGCCAGCTCGCGACGATATCCTTGCGAGATGTGGTGGTGGTGGAGAAGTAGGGTCACAGGCCCAAGGTTGCCTTCTTCCTCCTTCCTCTTCCGTCCTTCCTGGCTGCCACCATCAACTCTATCCTCACTTTCATGCAATCACTGGCAAACTCTCAATGGGCACCGGAAGGTTGGACCTTTCTTTGGCAGATCTGACTTCGCTTCTTTTCTATTGCCCGACGCTGATCTTAACACAGCAAGTTCAGTTTACTTGCACGGCGGATGGTTCTGCTAGTGAGGGCTCAGCATAGAGCTGCGAGCCCGTCCAGCCACTGTCTAGCACGACCGCATATCAGGGACGGACTGACCGAACCGTCAAAATCGCGCACCATCCAGCGACATGAGTACTGGCAGCTTCGAGGCGGTTCTTCCCCATAATAGGGCAGCTCGTGCGAATGACCTAGGCCGGATATATATGCATGGCGGAGGAGAATCGTTAATAATCCTTGGTGCAGAGATACCAGTATTTCAAGATTTTAGACGCAGGTATGTGACTATTACGCATAAATACCGGAGCTCGAGCTGAAATATCAAAGGGTAACAGACTCGACCTAGGACTTCGCCGGAAGCCTCAACTCGGAAGCCAGTCCGTGAACAGCATGCTAGAGCACAGTCTTCTCAGCTTCGAGTCGTCAATAGGCCACAAGCTCTCGCATGGCCTCCCTTACAGGACATCGACGGCGCGCTCTGCGTCGAGATCATACAATGAGATGTTCATGGTCTGTTCGCGTCTTCCGTTGGTCATTACCGGTGCACTAATCTACGTGTTTCTCAAGAATTTGAACTTAAGCTACCAAGGACATTCACACTGGCTCGACTACATGTTCATACGGCGGGTTTGACGACCATGCTTTCATGCTTGGTTATTGGCCGCGTCTTCGACGTATATCGGATGTACCGTGTACCGGTCAGCCATCTTTTCCCCACATTATCTGATCTGAGGCCTCATAATTTTGCCACCAGGATATATGGCACGGTCATTCCTCCCATTTCTCCACCTTGGCTGGTTTCTTCCGGGGACTGATGTTCCGACGATTCATCACGGGGAACCCTGGCGTTTGTTGCATCTTACGAAGCGTTCGGACCACCGCTGTATAAGGCACCACGATGAAGTTGTGTAACGATCAGAGTATCTTTGAGCTAGGCATCCTCAACCTCGGCCGTCGCTCTCCAGCCGTCGGTACTGCGTTGCTCAGCGATGGCAAGTCATTAACTAGTCGCTTCATATTAGGGTGACGACGTACGAAATGTTCACGGTCCGTTCTCATTCTCCTTTGGTCCGCGCTGGCGCGCTAATCTGCGTGTTTGTAGAAGATGTAAGATGTATCAAGGCATCCACGCTGGCTCGACTATCGCGCTTCACATGCTGATACCGGCGACAGTATCGGCATGCTCATCTGCTGTGCTTCTCAATCATCTCGCTGGCTCGCTCTTGTCTATATGTGCCTCGCCATGCTCTACAACCTTTCGACATTCCCATACGACGCGCCGCCCAAGTTGCCTTTAACGAGTTCACCTCATGTTGCCGTATTTCGCGTCGACAATGGTTCCAGCAGAAAGTAGTACTACTATGGCGGCTGATATTCATGCAGGCAATAAGCACAACAGGGGAATCAAAAGCGCCGGGCGTCTGAAAAGGACAAAAGGTTGGTCGTCTCAACAGCGTTCGAATTCACGAGCTGATCAGATGCACATTCGAAGCCGGAGACCGATTGCAATGCCGAGTTGACCATTACCGGCCTGGCCTGCTTGTGGAAAGACGCCCGAAGGCCAGCCCGCGTCCAAGCAGCCAAAGGTCGGCACATACTTACGTATCAACACGCATGCGTAACTTCTGCGTTTTCAGCCAGGGCCAAGTTCTGCTTCCTAATAGGGTTATTTATTTAGTTATTATTATTATTATTTAATTTACTTCCCCCCTACCAGTATCGGGCCCAAAGTTCCGTTGCTGTGGAAGCACTTCCACTCAACAAGTAGGCCGTGGACGGCAGCAGCTATTGCCGACATCCACATGGTTCGTGTGAGGACATATTCCCACCTGCCTGCACACTGCCGTCATTGATGGGACAGCAATGGTGTTTCTTTCATGCTATGCTCGGATGTCAATTTGCTATGAATGATTCATCCAGTGAATAGATAAATATACATGTACATGCTGTAGTCTTGAAGGAAATTCTTTCCTGTGAAAGGAGCTCGGGGCCGTTGAGATAACATCGTATATTGACACAATTGGCCCGATGCGTGGCCTGATGGTTAGCTACGGCAATTTGTCAGATTCCCGGTGTGAGAATCTTACGGTATATTAACTTTTCACCGGTAATTTACACGTTTGAAGCGGAGCTTTTATTACCGGATCTATTTATTCATCGATTCATCGATGATAAATATCTTACTCTAGAAGTACTCTAGGTCACCCTCTGACATGAGAAAACTCTCTAGCAACTAGTAAATAGTCACTGAGAGCCTAAGCTTCACGCCTAGGTTACAATAGCATATAGAAGTGTTGAAATTCCTCGCTTCGCCATGGAGTCATTCGATGGACGTGATCAATAAGTATCATGGCAGTTGGATACCGGTCACCCAAACAAGTGTAAACTGCACAACCTGCCTTTGCTTAGCACCGCTACGACCATTCAACCCGTAACCACTACTGGGGATCACGACCTTTCCAGAGATGCACCAGCTCCTCCCGGTACATTCAGACCTGCTCTATACCCCTTACATCGTCAGGGGCTTCCCAGCAGTCCCCAGCAGAGCAGAACCACAGCCCCCATCCTAATACCTACTGCCGTAACCAGTGTCTTTGTTGACCACCGCCGTCGTCGTGTTGTGTGGCATGGACGTAGAGAGAGGTTCTGGCTACAGAACTCTGCTACGTTTTCTGTCGTTACCACCACTTGATTATCGGCTGACTGCCTGAATCCGAAAGACGCTCACCACAATAAATCCACTACACAGGAAGGGCGGTCACGAGAGCACGCATTCGCTGTTTCCAGTCTCAGCAGGGTCGGGCGTCGAGGGGTGGCGATCTTTTCTGGACTATGCACTCTTGTCATTGGCCCGTGGTCTGCCGCTGCGTGTTTGCCTGTCATCTTTATTTTCGCAAAACTCGAGAAGTCTTCATTCCTTCCGCTGCGCGAATCGATGCGAGACTTCGTTCAGTCTTAGCCTCAGCGAGTGGATTGTAACGGCATGCACATACTCGCGACACACCACCGCTTGTACGATGATCCTGGTACGTTTTTGTCAAATTCTAGACTTCATTGACACCGAGCGTTGACAATTCTGGCTAGTTCCAAGGAATCCCGTTTGTCGGCGGCATTGTCAGTCGGAGAGCCGAAGTGCTACCTTTCCTGAAAGAACAATAGGGTGTGTTGCGAAGCATTATTTTTTTTGCACGCTGAAGGCCCCGTTTCCGACGTCCGGTGTATGAACCATGGTATATCCGGTACCGACAGGCAATTCTGAGGACCGCGCATATGAGTATGTTATCTATGCTGCATCTGAATTTCGAGACTAATGAAAGTGATATTCCAGCGACTGCGAAGGCTTACATTTTCTATCCCGCGGCGCCTCTCTAGTGACCAATCGAGCACGACGGCAGAATGAGAATATCATGCTGTCATGTCTTGACGAAAGTCAGATGTGCACGTCGAGCAGCCTTCCCTTAGGCTCCCACTACCACGACGAAGATTATGCGACGCTCGATTGCGCGGCTGCTCACCATGTGGCATAGAGCGATCCCGGAATATCCGGTAATAGACGGTCCTTTACCCGGGCTTAACAGCACTACAGAAATATGCCGGGGACACAAATTACAGGCATATCCTTATGAGTGTTAGAAGGGTCAGGCCTTGAGCGACACGGCTACGGGCTCGTACTTATCACGCTCTTATCTCATCAAGACATGCTCCCGGTTGTCAAGACATTACTGGATCACATTCAAAAATGAGGCATAAGGGTGGACAAAACGGAATTCTAAGCACAAGGTCTGTCATATGACCGATGGTCAGGGACTAGACCTCGTCAGTAGCGAACGTCAGCGAAGGGACCCCAATGCTCACAGCTTTTCATACGACGGAGGCGTCATCTGTCAGCCCGGTCGCCTGGTCGTTCCTCTGATTGCTCGCCTCCCCAAGAGCCATCTGAAGAGAGCCTTTCTTCGCTTTGATTATTGCCAACTAATGACACTAACGGTCAGCATGGCCTCGCCCGACGATGCTGCAGATGTACTGACCACAAGCCACGACTTCAAACTATGAACCTCTCGACGGTGCGTACGCGCTGTTATCCACGCATACTTCTCATGAGACAGACGCGAAGGAAGACATGCCCAGGAGACATTCAGTGAATCCTGAATATACTTTTCCTTGAGCCCAAGGGCAGCGAGGTTAAGCCTGGTATAACTGGTTAGTATTTGGGGGGGAAGGGGGTGTACGAACAGAACTGATCATACGTGTTAAGGTCGGTCTCGAAGCTCCCGCAGTCGCCCAGGATACTTTTGTGTTCGTTATACATATCGGCCACCTCCTTGATGGCATCCTCTAGCGAGTTAATCGCCTCGCTAGGTCGAAGGGGAGGGAACATTCTGGGAAGCAAGTGCCAGAGGACCACGGTGAGTGCTACGGTGTTGGCAGCCGTTCCTGAGCTGGTTGACGTCGCAATTGTAGTTGCGACGTCCCTCCACTTGCTGGAATTTGACGAATTTTGTCCGTTCTGTGGCATGGAGTGGTATGCAAGGTCTGGCGTCTATATTGCTGTATCTGGCCCGAAGGCGAACGGTTAACCGGGGCGGAATTCTATCAACGTCTTCTTGCGCTCGACCTATGGCATCTTCAAGGACGTGAACTTTGGGTGATACTCAATCTTGTGAGGCGCACACCGGTATCTGCATGCCAGCCGAAGGTTCTCTCAATCTCTCAAGGCTTTTCAAGTTTGGGTTACAGAGCTCTATCGACGCTATGTTGTTGCCAGTATACCTTTTCGTTGACTCGCAATGCCTCTCGTTGGACTCCCTGTCAAAGAGGAGGTTGTTCTACTTCTGACTACTGCGTCCAAAGTAGCGGAGGAAAGCAGCCGAAGAGAGGCTTCGTTGCCATCAAAGTGTGGTAGATTTAGGTAAGCGCCCTCCTTATGCTCGCCATGCGGGTCTGTTCCGGCTAACGTCTCTGTTCTGCCGTTTACAGTAGCGCTTGAGCATTCCCGGCTACTGCGTCGGGATTCCCTTATATAGGGTGTCGGTAACCCAACGCGGTAGTACTTTCATCAGCCAGCGATGTATTTGCTCATGTTGCTGTACAACAGCCGTCACTTCGAGCGGTTCTCTTTCGTTGCCTTGAGTACTGGATCGAGAGCTTCTCGGCGTGCACGAGCATCTTGTATTCCGCGTTCTTGGCGTACTATCGTTATGCATGCTTGGATGGAACGAGAAGTTCGTTGTCTCGATTGTGGGTTTGGACCCGTAACAAGACCGTTTGGAATGCCGCAGAACGAGAGGATAGACTTGTTTCCGTACCTCGAGTAGCGGCGCTCTGTTTATTGAGCTATCAAAATAGTAAAATGTTGTTCACAAAATTTTGGAGATATCAATCTTAAGGGAAAAGAGCCTGTTGTTAAATCATGCAATGCACGTTTCTTGCGGAGAACCCGAGATATCATGCAAGTCCGTTCGCTGCTAGAAGGGCATCGGCAAATGCCGACGTCCCTCTCCTTCTACCCTCATTGCAACTACGCGACATTTGCCCCTGCCGCACAAGAAAAGCTGGTGTTTTCTCGGGAGGACCTGTTGCTTCCTGGGCCAGGATACAGGTACCCCCAAAGCGTGTCGTGTGCGTCTTTCCCTCGGCTGCATGATGATGAAATATCTAATTCTAGGTATATCAGATTGGGAGTCCAAAGCTGCGACCACTTACTATGCCCTTGAACCTCCATCTAATCGTCGGGATGCTTCTACGGGAAAAATTCTCCAGCATATATCGACAGGACGCGTCAGACTTATTTTTCATCTTGTGCTGTCGACGGAGAGGGTCTTTCGCAGCGGCGTTTTCAATACGAGGGTCAGGCGGGAGCTTTGAAAACCGGTGAGTCTCTTTTCGCTGATGCGTCTTTCTCGGCTCTCAACTTCTTGTTATCCGCAGGATCTTCTCTGGTGAATTAATCTAGGGCCCGCATTTACGCTGTCATGACGAGCGAGCCGACACGTCTACGTTGGACACTCAGGTGAACTACGGTGAGTCCGTTCCGATTTTTATAGTATCCATGCGCACCGATACTAGTCTCACGCAGGCGCGCTTCTTTTTTACAGGGGACAGCAATGCCTGTCAGGGAAAGGCTGGTTGCGATATGAAGCTAGTGGCCAAAGGATGCTGAGCCGTGTCCCTGTCACGGTGCGTAATGTTCACTGGCATCTAGTCGCTGACTCACCCAGCCTTGCAGAAAGGAGCCTTTCCTCTGGAGGTCTAAACTTATCTCCCGCTGGAAGTCACTCTCTGCGGCGCTAGGCCATACACGACGAATTCGCGCTAAAGAGGACAAGTCTAAAGTCTGGGCATTGTACGTTTTGCTTGATCTGATCCCCTTGATCTGAGGCTAATCCCCAAGGTAGTTCAATCTTGGGACCCGTCGGCTAGACCTTGACGCCAGTTTCATATCGACGACTTCTTCCAACGTTATAGTCCTCCTCTTCACCTCAAACGCAGGAAGCTGCGCGCGTCTGCTCCAGTTACTGGATACGAGACACTCCCATGCTCGTCGCATCGTCTTTCCTAGGGAGTCGAGGGTCTAGACATCGCTCATCGGACAGGGCCAGCAAGCGGTGTTGTTGACTGCTGTGCAAACGGCACTTTTTTGTACTCGGGCCTTCACACCTGTGTTGAGCCCGAGACGGCCGGTATGCGAAGAGCTAACCAACGTTAATCGGCTCCAACTGACGACATGGGACGCCGTTCCTTGCTGCGACTGCACCGCACAAAGTGTCTTGTCTATTTTTGTACGTTTTCGTCTATCGATTTGGCTTGCTTCCCATCTGAGAGCTACGAGTAGGAAAATCGACCGACGCTCAAATTCGGCATTCTTCCTCCCAACCCGACGACCCAACCGTGTACACAAAAATCTTCTGTAGGACACGCTCAGAACAAGAAGAAGCGATATGTCTGAATGCTTATACTCCTGAAATAAACGCGATATCTTCTCGTCATTTGTTTCTCCGTGCTCCCGTCCTCGATGACTCTCGTGGGGAAAAGGAAAAGAGTCCATAGGACGCGCTATCCAGGCGACTGTTGGACTGGTAATGCTTTAGTCATGCCATCGCATACGCTCCTCTACTCATAATCTCGAAGAATCGCTGGAATCAAGGGTAGACGCTATACGTTCGCTCAAGATATCACCCTCGTTCTCTAATGGAGATCAGCACTTTTCGTCTGATACTGCCCCTTGATTTTCATCTCGAAACTATATTATTGGCAGTCGCTGATTATGGGAGACAAATACTGTATAGTCTCCTGCTGCCCTCAGCGCCCCGTTTATACTACCATCGCCACTGAGCCATAATGTGACGTCTGCGCCAGCTCCATCTAATGTGTTTGTTCACGGTTCAAACCCAGAGTATCGAGTTCATTTGAACGAGGTGGGGAATACAAAGATGCTCGCATTGGCTAGCTGGATGTTTAGTATGGTATCACCGTTGTTCTCATTCCTTTTCGTGTTTGCTTATGAACGTGAACATAGGGAGCGCGGACAATCATTTCCATTCAAACGACAAAAACCTTCATTTTCAGGACCTCCATCGTCCCAGGATCCTGTGGACTGTCCCTTCCTCTACTTAGTCATCCCCATCGGAGATTCGGGATGATGGACCTTTGGCCCACATTCACCAAGCGACCATCGCAGTCAGGCCTTATCTACACGCGCCACTCTTTTACGTCAGTATAATGATGCAAATGAATGTGCCATACCTGAAGAAGAGGATTCCAGGAAATTTCAATCTTGACGTTCTGAAGAGCAAGGAGCGAGAGAAGAGGAGAAAAGGACGAAGGAGAACCAAGGAGTGGCTCAAACGACACGAATGTAACTTTGTCAAGGGAAGAACCGTGTTTTGTGGTCCGGTAACCCCTGCGCTCCCACGAGAGGAATGTTCTCGAGCGCCTAAATCGATATCTTAAGAAACGCATTTAGTGAATGTTGCCCTTGCAAGCTTAAGTTGGGACGTGGTCTCCCTGGGTTAGGGACCATCTTACTATGTCAATGTTGCTGCCAGCGGTGTAGAAGTATTGCTCCTTCCTCTCAGTTTCTACGCGTGAACCCTTCTCAGTGCCTACGTCAGTGATACATCAGAAAAACGTACACCTGCACACAGAAAGCACATGCATCCTTGGAACCGTTCTTCTGGTGCTCAAGCGCTCCTAAAGGCTACGGCATAGCCCCAAAGCAGCTCGAAGCAAAGCCTATTGAGGTTATGGTCACCGACGCCCTATATAAGAGTCTGCGTCAGGAATTCTCCGGCGCCGTTGGAGATACAACATGTAGCGTAACCCGCGAAACACAGATGCCATTGCTAGAAGGAGCGTCAAAGTAGCGGGAGTAGGAGGCATACAGTCATGTACCGGCCAATGGTGAAATTCATATGGCTTCGGAATGACTAAAGATATTGATAAAATCGGGATCGGACCGGACCAAAATCATCTTTGGGTTGCAAAGTAAATTATTGATCATAAATACATGCATATCGGGAAGGGAGAGCCTGAGCATCATATCGAGCCTTATCAGTGCAAAACTGCAAGATCAGTGCGGTACAATGAGACGTGACACATCACGGCTGATATGCCAAATCAGGATTGCGATCAAATTCATGACACACATCTCTCCAGTGCTCTCGGGCTCATTCTTGCACCATAAGCATTGCTAGAGTGCTATTTCTCTGAGTACATCTGATCTTGAGGATAAGACGCAACAGCGGGCTGGCAGGAGTCATTGATTGGCACGACAAAAAAATGCCCTCCCCAAAATGGTAGCTTATGACATTACCTGATGTGACCTGATATGCCCGATAATTCTGCAATCTCATTTTATTTCCCTATTCCCGGTATCATGAATCCCCCGGGAACATTTAATAGAGTGAATATGGCACCGTTGAAGCTCTGATAGAAGAATATTAACTCAGGAAAATGTTTCGCTCATACAAAACCCAGAATAGGGCTTTTTTCAGTCTAATCGGCGGATTATTATCCTTTCCTTCATCCAAAATTTGTGAGAATGGTTTCGGAGCTGCTGTGGTAAGCATACATATACTAATAAAGATATATAAGTATATCAACTCCGAGGCAGCCAGATGCATGCTGAACGATTCCGGGCCCACTGTCTCATTGGCTGATCCTGTCTCATTGTGACTGTACTTGAGAAAAATCTATTTCGGTTTGATGTCGCCAGTTCCCTCTGCTTTGGCATGATAGCTGGTGCAAAACAATGATATTTACACTTGTGACAATAAGGCTAACTGAAAAGACAGCGGTATGTCAAGTTCACAAAGGATTGTAGTGGTGTACATAGCTAGGCATCGTAAAGATGAGGCTAATATACGCCTCGTAAGAACAAGATTCAGTGAGGAAAGAAAATGAAACTCCGCTGTAGCTCAAAAGCTTTACTCCATGAGAATTCTATGATAAATCTCGAACGGTCACCGCATTTCTATATTTGGCCGCCAAAGGATTGTAGTGGTGTACATAGCGAGGCATCGTAAAGATGAGGCTAATATACGCCTCGTAAGAACAAGATTCAGTGAGGAAAGAAAATGAAACTCCACTGTAGCTCAAAAGCTTTACTCCATGAGAATTCTATGATAAGTAGTAGTAGTAGTAGTCGTCGTCGCACTGGCAAGCGGTCCCTAAAAAGGCCAAGCCATTCTCGAACGGTCACCGCATTTCTATATTTGGCCGCCAGTTCCTATATATCAGAGGCGAAAATGGCGTCAAGTGTATCCCGGTTTATTACCATCACCTCCACCCACTTCAACCAAATAGCTAACCCTTCAGTCTTACGCCGCAGTGGGAAATTCGACACTTTGCCTTCGGAGCAAACACAGCACCATTCCCGCCAGAGGTCGTTTACACTTCATGGCACACAACGAACGGACTTCATCGAAAGAGGCCGAGTGGAGAGAGGTTGCAACTATGGTCGTGACATCGACCAGCTTTGGAACAGCTTCCAACACAGTAGCGCTTCTGGTGATACTGTGGTGTTTGCTCTCCGGTGCCTTACCTCCCCTCCACCCAAGCTCGGCAATCGACTTCCTGGAAGAGGCCATCAAGCAGGTGAAAGACATTTACAACACACACCAAAGTATGCTGGACCAATCAATGACCTTCGAGAAGGGTCTTGAGAAGTATTTTGGTTCTGGAGATAACCGCGCATCGATATTAACCAGCACTACTAGACTTGAATTCGCTGCCCTCAGCCTCAAGGAGCAGCACATTCAGAACTCCTTGAATGTGTCTTGGATGAACCTTCTTTCGCGCCTGTCTCATGAGAAGAATGTATGGGTGACAGCACGCGCGCACCGTCGAGATGTTGATGCATTGAAGTCGGAGCTCGTAGTGAGCACATCACATCGATTTGGTTATCAAGCGAGCTCGCATTGACCGTTCGAGTGCTTCAGATAGCTATAATCAAGAAGAAGAAAGACCTTCTTCGGACGTCCCTTGAAAACCAGGG
This sequence comes from Armillaria altimontana, assembly GCA_022818075.1. NCBI lineage: Eukaryota > Fungi > Basidiomycota > Agaricomycetes > Agaricales > Physalacriaceae > Armillaria > Armillaria altimontana. Next base: position 926,196 of record JAIWYR010000012.1, read on the forward strand.
AGTAACCAATGATCAGGGAGACGCCCAAGCGATCAGGCGGGGGATCGATGCCTGCGTCGTATGAAAGGTGTGAGCACTTAGGCCCGTCTGTTGGATTGTGTTACTAATGAAGTCCAAAGCATCGATGATACGACAACCTTCCACTGCGAATTTCATACTTCATTTTCCTTCAATTTCAAATATATTTCTTGACGTGAAATCTCGTGACCGCGTGCAAACCCTTGCCGAGCCAGTATCATCGGCATCCACAGTGAAAGATCCAAAATTTATGAGTGCAGCAACCACGGACATACGTTCTTCGACGTCCGAGATCCTGAGATGCTCGCAGAAAGCGGTTCAAGTTGAGAAGGCCTGTGTCCTTTAGCTTCAGAAAGTTCCATGTTCATCTGCGATATACAGAGAAAGATGTCGCGTTAACGTTTGAATGTATCGTATCCTCTCAAGGATGCCATCGTACTGCAGGGACTTGCCTGCACGCTATATTTCTTCGTGGGAATCTTGGCGTGCCGAGAGTCTGGCATAACCGAGCACGGTTTGAGATGATGCAGGTGACATCAGATTTCGTAACTGAATGATAGCTTGCCGACAGCCGACAACCTTCCGATGTAATGCTCAATGACGACTTGGGATGAAAGAGAAGCGTACCGAAATTGTACATCTGTGTTCCTGGATCTTGTCCACCGCAACCAGGTTTCTTATTCGTTGAAGGCGTGGAAAACGGGACACACAGCACGAACTACGAAACTGTGAAGAAAATTACGAGTAACTAGTCGGAAAAAGAGCGGTCTCTCTCGCCTTTTCTTCGAAGTTCAAAGCTGTGGCAAACGTCGTCACGATCGTCATCCTGTCATGCAAAACGTACTAGGTCATCTTCAAGAGGGCGATCTGCGGTGGCAAGGAGTAAGGCTGGACGAAACATGGCCGAAGTCTGCACGCAAAGGGCGGTGAAGTCTGCGGCAATTGTGGTGGCGGTGGAGATCAGACTGGGGGCTGGAGTCCGCTGAGAAGTACGGAACATTCTCGTGCGAGCGTAGTCTTGGGTCAGCTTGTATGGCGGGAGAGAACTTCATACGTCCTTGGAGAAGTCATGGTCCCCAGCGATGGTTGAAGTGATCCAGAAAAATGATACTGGCATGCAACTGACGATGGAGGGTGCAGAGAAGATCGAAAATGCGATAGCCTGCATCCTTTAGTTGACAGTGCGAAGGATAGATGTCTCTTCCTCTCATTGGCTCCCTTTCGCCCTGCCCTTCGTTCATTGGCTGCCGTGCTCCCGTCCCTTTTTTCATTGGCTGCTTTTTGTTTGCGACTCTTTGGTTGTCCGGCCAATGACAGGAGCGCAACCCAACAATTGGCTGGCGCTTTTTGAAGGCTTATCCTGGGCACCGGCAACTCCCGGTTCTGGACCGTGAGCTGAGTAAGCCCCTTTTTGGGCCTTCCGGCGGCAAATCCCTTCCATATTCATCTATGACCCTCCGAAGGATCTTCGAAGGACCTGTAAAGTGTATATCCCACGGTTCTATGCTAGATAGTATTCTATAGAGCAGCAATCACTGTAATAACCATTTATTATTGTTAATATACATGGCTTGCTTGTAGCTACTGTCTCTCTCTGCCATAGTAGAGAAACAGGGCTACTATATGTTTTGTCATGTCTGTTTGTCCGGACTGTCCCAAAGTCTCTGTATAACAATTTACGTTCATTTCCACCGAAAATAGGGTATTTGGGATCAATCAATCACCGTGAGCTGTGACAAAATTGGCGCGATGCGACTATTTGTACTTATTTATAGTGCAAACTTATGCACCTTGTGTAGGCTTCCACAGAAGGTCAATTCCTCTAGAATTTCGTGGAGACACCTTTCCAACTAGAATACATGTTTTCTTTGAGACAAAAGTGAAAAATACAGTGTGCAAGTATGAAAAGTTTTGCAGAAATCAATTAAAATGATGTAAATTCAAAAATCTGCCTCAAAGAAAACATGCAAAATTATATTCGGAGTAAATTGTTCCAGCAAAAGTTCTGCTGAATCTTGCTCCTTCGACCCACAGTAGGTGCATCCATAAAACACGGGTATTCCGGTCCATTTTTGGTAACGCTCGGAGTCCGAATTTAGCAGGGGGTTGCCGGTACCCACTTATCCGGAGATGGCCAGCTGTCAATCATGTTATGTCCCGATTTGCACGATTACGAATATTTCTTACGCAGCTTCTTCTCACCTGCTGACTTCGAGAATCCTGAAACAGCGTACTACACTCCATCATCGATTTACTGTTCATCCCTTTTTCGCCTTCCACCGGCACATATGTTTGCGATATGTACACGAGGCTTGGCTGGCACCCTTTGTTGATCACTGGAAGGGCGCATTTTGGGCTGGCGCAACATTTTATACCCCTTTTCTGCTTTTGCTGAAAAGGTCGCTGAATGTTCGTTCGCCGCCCTGCGCCTGGATCACTCTCTGCCACCACGCATTCGCTTTTATTGCATAATACACCATACTACGACGACTGCTGTCAGTTGTGGACTTCCCCTTGCTCGTGTTTATGCCGAGCCATCAGGAGGATGTCTCCTACATTTTTACGCCGTAATTTCTTTCGGTGCGCTGTACGTGTCATCGGCGCTTTGGATTTCCTGGGACCGTGCCTCAATGCACATGAAGACGGTATTTCCTTAATGTACATTGAAAACGGCACTTGTGTTTGAACATACCCCACCTGCACTGAGGAGACACTGTCTCATATGGTTTCAGTTTTGTCAGTTTTTTGACGCTGGCATGACGAAACTTGTATACGTCGCGGATAGTCAATATATTTTACACCCTAGTCCCTTCGTATGGGTCCGATCCCGTGAGACGCTTCATAGTTCCCGACACTATGATGTCAGTCACAGCAGGGCCCTGCGTGGTCTGCGATGCTACCATGAAGTATATTGATGGCTTGGTAGCAACGGCGCAGAAAACATTGGCTGTTTCCTTTTTAGGGACCGCTTGCCAGTGCGACTACTACTACTACTACTATGAACGAGATATGTTAAATTTTCACTGAATTGCCGTTTCGTGAGTCAAATAAGAACGCATCCTTAATTATCCTGTCAATGGCATACCCAAATCGAACCACATTGATCCCAAAAAGACAGCAACAGCGGCAGTGTTTCGGGGATAGATCCATCATGTTGCGCCGCACGGCAAGAATTGAGTGCAATACAGCGTCGCGGTGTTCATTATCTGCTCTGCACAACCTTCCTACATTAGCTAGCGTCTTCAAGCCAGCGCCCAATGAATCGAGACAACCCTCAGCTTATTGACTCTACTACTAGAGCCACAGGGAGGAGTGAGGTCAGACTCCCGAGCTGAGGCTAGTTGCTGGAAAGACAATGTTAGGATTGTCTGCGATTCATACACTTGACGTATATGCGTTTACCGTCAACTCCTCGCTGATGTCCCTACTGCCAAAACCTCGACAGACGCTGGAGGTACCGGCGTTAGGTCAAGGGGTACGTCCCCCGTCTTTAGGCTTGAAATGGGTAATGCGACGCTGGAGGGGTGGATGGCCAGACTCTCTCCTGGAGAAGTCTTTGCTTGAGGGGTTCCTGTCTGGGAAGGAGCACGAGTGATAGATTTCGCAAGGTCCATGCGATTGCTGTGGTTTAAGTGCAGGATGGGAAGAACCTTGATCGTCTGGTGGCAGGTGTATTTCCTATATGTGTCGCCAGAGGACGTCGATGCAAATGATAGGAAGGCCGCTGGGGTAATCCGTGTGCATGATATGCGAATGTTGAAAGACCGTTTTCTCCTTGCTGCAGTAGCTACGCGTCGTATGCAAATCGAAACACATGTGGGCGAGAGAGAAACGCCAGCGGCATGGGGAGGCGAGCTTGCCGATACCGGTGAGACGTGATATTCATGTTTGCGTGAATGCCTTGGTAATATTTCGAATCCTTTACATACAGGTACATTAGCGAGCCGGCGGTGATGAAGGGACAAGGTGAACAAACCATGCTCATTTCGTCCCTACTCGTTTTTGACAGAGACCGAGTGGTCGACGCCTCGTAAGGGAAACGATTGCAGAGGACAACTGCTTTGAAGGTGACGGCAATATTGCACGGGACCGTAAACAGGCCCTTATTTCCGTGAAATTCCGCCAATAAACAGAGATCGATATCCAAGCTCCTGAAACGATTCGCAAGGATGTAGCACCCTCGAACATCCTATTCCGTCGTATTCTCGTGCCGTATACCCACCTAATCTATGTGAGGACGTGGAGGCTGCACCATTATGAATGCCACAGTGCAATTGCGAGTGTAAAAGCGTCCCGCATTAGTGGTCGAAAATGAAAATGAATAGTTCGTTCTGTCGGCGTATCACACTTAGCGTCGTCTGCATATGCTATGAGCTTCATCGGTGTATGCAGTCAAGAAAGCGTACCCATCTGGCCTGTGATCCTCTGCTCAAGAAGCGTAACAATGGTGTTCAAGGGTATGACATTTGCCGAGGTTAACCTGTCGGATAGAATGCTTGCGAGAGATACAAGCTGGGTGACTTTGGAAGATAAGTTGTAATACAAGCTGTGAAAGAGAGCAGTACACACCTGTAGCGTTGCGCATCCAGAAACCCCAGTCCCACCCAGACGTTCGCCTGTCCGCTTCAAGTGTTTGCAGGTGCAGGGCCCAGGTCTTCAAGAGCCTCGAATGCGCGAGGAAATCTTTGTTGATGGCACCCTAAACAATAAAAGATCGATGAGAAGAAAAAGCAGGGTAAAGAGAATGCGGTACATCGTGCCGGACGCGACTGGTCGTTTTCCATCGGTAAATGCGTCTCCTTGCTACATATATCGTGCTCCTGCGACAAGTGCATGGGCCCTTTGACGACCACTGTCTTCATGCATGCGCGAAAAGATTCTTGCGCCTTGATGGAAAGCATTGAACATTCGAGGCGGCCTGTCGTGTTTGAACGTCGTATTGACTAGAGACCGCAGTGAGGGTCGGTAGCGTAGCCATGAAATCGCTAGACCAAGGATGGCGCCTGCGAGAAGCGACAACTTGAAGTGGAGTCGAGGTTTAGACTCGAACCAGTCCCCGGCGTCGTTTGATGACAGTCGATCAAGAGGAGCCGGGCAGAACTTGAAGTGGCGTCGAGGTTAGGGTTGTAGCCGGGTTGCCTTCCTTCTTCCTGCCCATCAATTCTATCCTCGCTTTCATGCATGACTGCGGACGCATAATCACTGCCAACCTCTCAATGAGCGCTTGAGCATCGGAAGGTTGGTTTCGTTTCTTCAGCAGGTCTGACTCTGTTTTGTTACCTGGTAATCACCAAGAAGTACAGTTTGCTTGCGCGTTGCATGGCCCTTCCACTGGCAGCTCAGCGTAGAGTCAGCGGCTGTATGCGTATCGGGGATGTGACCCTTCCCTTTTCAAGTTCGCCGTCTCCGAGACGATTTTTGCCACCTGATAAGGCTGTCTGCGAGAATGATTTAGGCCAGATATATATGCGAAACGGCAGAGATGTTGAGGGTCTTGGATGAAGCAGTGGTCACAGAGAAATCAGGAGGTATGTTATAACTGCATAAATGTCGGGGCCCGAGCTGAAACTTCAATGCGAAGGCGCAATCCCTGGGACACCTTTGAAGGTCATTGCCTTGTTTACCAGCCCGCGAACAGCGTGCTAGAGCACGGCCTTATCAACTTCAAGATGGCGCCACGCAACCACGATTTTTGTTTAACCTTCCTTACAATTCAATCACGCGTTCTGGAGGCAGAATGAACCGTCCATGGGCTCCGTTGGCCATTGCCGGCGCACTGATCTGCATGACGGTCAAGAATCTGTGACGTTACAGTACCATGGACATTCGCATTCTCGACATTACGCCCATACGGCGGGATTTGACGATCATGTTTGGTCATTGATCACTCTCGTGGAAGCGCCTTCGACTTATCTGGGACGTATCGTGTGCCGGTCAGTCATCATCGGCCTTACATTATCTGACCCGAGGCCTCATAATTCTGTTACCAGACTACATGGGCAGTCGCTCTTCCCACTCGACCACATTGGCTCGTTCCCTCCATGGACTGATGTTCTGGCGATTCATCCACGATGGGATACCTGGCCAGAAGATGCTGGTGTATGGTCTTGTGTTCTCATTCGAAAGACGGCTGACGACTATGGTACCGATGTCATGCTGTCGGAAGCGGTCGCATCTGTTGCGTCTTACGAAGCGTTCGGACCACAGTTATATTAGGCTGCACGATGAAGTCGTGTAACCAAGCAGTATTTTGGTGCTAGGCATCCTTAACCTCGACTATTACTCCTCGACTATCAATACTACATTGCTCAGCGATGGCAAGGCAGTGACCAATCGCTTCATGTTAGGGTGATGACCTACGAGATGTCCACAGTTCGTTCTCATTCTCCTCTGGTCAGCGCTGGCGGGCTGATCTGCATGTTTGTAGAGGATATGAGATTATACAAGGGCATCGGCACTGGTCGGACTATCGCGCGCCTTATATGATGATGCCGACGACAGCATAAGCATGCTCCCCTCTATATCGTAGCATTCGCTCTTTCTGGCTTGTCTATGCGCCTCGTCTCGCACAGCATCCTTTCGACATTGCGTATGATCTACTGCTCGAATACTCCAGTCGCCTTCACAACAAGTTCACATCATGTCGACCCATATCGCTTGCGGAAGACTGTTCCATAGCGGCAAGATTGCGACAAGGGGAGGATGCCGAACTACTAGCCGATGATATCTGAGAAGGAGAAAAGGTTGGTATTCTCAACGATACTTGAATTCACAAGCTGACCAATTGTGCATTCGAAGTCAGCAAACTATCCGCAATGCCGAGGCGCCTTTACCCCTGCTTACAAGCAACCGAAAGTCTGCGTGACGACGCGGTCTTTGAATATTCTTGGCATCGAGGCGGTTCGTGCAGCGATCCTGCAAGAAATGCGTGGTGTTATCAGATAATCCATATGTCGACTACCGCCATCTCGCCAGGATTCGCTCACAAAGAAATTAATTCTGTGAATTGCGCCCTTTTTGCCTTTTTGTCGTTGTCTGAGGATCAGCCATCGTATATGAACACACACGTAGCCACCCCGGGCCTCATCTGTCGGGAAGCATCTTCCTCCTCGTCTCAAGCAACGTCATCTAGTCGTTGTACGTTGTATAACGGCATGGTACTGGTGCTAGAGGTTTATAACAAGTCGGTATGTGCAAAATATCTAGCGAGAATGGATGTCGAGACTAAATAGAGATTGCTCTTCCTTCCTTTATTGTAGTACAGACATTGCGACACCGAGTGACTCCATACCCGCGGCAACATCCGCGCAAGTACTTTCGGAGTACTTTCAGATTGCTCGGCCCGAGTTGATTCTGTCCAATTTGTGCGAGTCCTAACATCAGATTCATCATGCCTTGTAAAGCATCATAGATACGTACACTCCTGATAAACGGCTATTTCGGAGCGGCTAAAAACCGCGCAAAATGGGTGGATAGCGTGTAAAACTTTGACATAAGTTTTTGACCACAGTAAAACGCGTCGGGATTCCCTTTAGTGGTAAAGTTGACAAAAAGTTGATGGATTTTGGGGTCTTCTCTATTCCAGTCGTTTCCCTGGTGGCCGCCTCATTGCATCATAAGACCGATAATAGCGAGAAGATTGTGTGCTTTACTTATCTGGCAGGCCTTATTAAAGTGATGTTAAGACGACTAGTCGACATTGATTGCATGCTCACTGGCTTCCCGCTCCTTTTACCATCCATCCAAAGGGTACATATTTCGACAGATCTCCCTCGGCCCCAATTCTGTGGATGCTTTCAATACGATCATCGCCGCATCCCCGGATATCCCCTCTCACGTTCACGAACTCTCTATACAACGTGGGACGCGCATGCACAAGGACTGGGCCGTGTACAGCGATGTACTACCGGATATCATAACCAAGTGCACGAACCTCTGTAGACTACATTTGAGCAACAACGACGCAGCGATATTCTTTGCCCATTTTCCACAGTTGAAAAGACTGTCGATCAGCGGGAGCCTCGCGGAGGACGACTCGTTGGATTGTCTGAGGAGACTCAGGCAATGGAGCGCCCCGACGAAGATCGTGCTGGACGAGTTGGACGTGGACTTGATGGAGGAGATTAATGTTGTGAGCTTTCTTGTGATGAGCGATCATGTTTTTGCGTTGAGGAGGCTGAGGGTGTTTCAGTGGGATAGTTGTGATGATTCTGATATGGCCGGAATTAGAGTGATCCTCCGTGTAGCGGCGCTTGAGTATATCAGTGTGGGGAGGTGCTGTTGTGGTATGCCCGATCTTAACAGAGAGGTTCAAACTAATTTCCTTCCCTCCAGATCATCATAGAGCGCCCATCGACATCCAACGCTTCCAGTCCCTCACAATCTCATTTACAAACTACTCTGAAGGGATCCTTCCTGCATGGATCACCGTATTCCAGAACACCCCCGTCGTCTGTCCTCTAAAGGTCCTGACGTTCCTGATCGTGTTAAACTGGGAATGCGAGCTTTCCACTCTATCGCACAAGGAGCCGTGGATCGCGCTCGACGCGGCTCTGACGAGGAAAGAGTTCTCGGGATTGCGGAGGGTGGTGTTTAAGATTTCGTTTGTGAGGAAAACGCCTTCTGTCATCGTCGGTGCGGCCAAGGGGGCTATTGAGGCGTGGTGTACGCGGTTGGCCTCCGCGGGGATTATGAGTGTGGAGGTGTCGAATGGTGAGTCTAGCTTTTTTTTTGGGGGGGGAAGGGGGTTCGTTCATTTTTGCTTATTGAAGACGTAGAACCCATTCGCGACCAATACGACGGCAGGCTTCGGAGGTATTGGTTACACGAGGAGGTTCCTGTTTATTATTAAACGCGGCCAAGGTTTATCGTTGTGCTTCAGCTTGCTATTGAGTACTTATTTTTTGCTTTTTTTTGATGAGTCCTCGGCTAAAGGTTAAATTTGTGGATTTAGAAGCCAGTTTTGGAGAGCAAGGACGACGATTTGACAAGACATGGTCATTCAGTCATTGCATCTTTCATCTCGGCATAATGTATCTTACTGCATCTACGTGCGCTCTTTACGCAAGGCACAGAGGTCCAAGGAACTGAAATCCGAGGAACCCAGTTCACGACGTGTGAAGTCTTGGCAATTATTATCACTTTAAGTTCCCAGCTCACGTTTGTACGGCACTTGGTAGGCAAGAAATTTACGTTTTACACCAAGACGTTTTTATATTTGCGTGCAGTCCTCGGACTGTTCAAGGAGTGTATGGATTCTGTTCGACAAGTGCCCTGCGGATGTTTTGCGTCCTCAGTATACAGACCCACTCCAATCTGAGAAGTTCTTTTTTTGTAGTACTGGCAGTATGTCCGATTCAGATTTATTCTGCGCCGCGCGGGCGCATCATTCAGTAGAACATCAGCATCGAAACGGCAACCATCAATCTTGACAACACTGCAGCAATCCAAGCAACAAGACTGGTACGGCCAGCACCATCCCATCATATCCTCGACCTCTTCCACAAACGAGTCGACATGGTACTACACCGACACCCAAAAATGAGGATCAAGATTCGATGGGTTCCAGGACACCAAGGAATTGCAGGAAACGAGGCAGCAGATGTAGAAGCGAAAGCGGCAGCCCGAGGTGACGTGAGCGAGCTGCAAAATCTCCCTGCGCCGCTGCGTAAACCGATACCTCACAACAAGACGTCGTTACTCCGGGAGTTCTACGCTGAGCAGAAAAGAAAAGCTGACAGAGCTTGGAGAAAGTCGCCCCGCTTCTCCAAGTTCCGAACCATCGACCCAGCATCTGCTCAGAAAGCTGCACACCGGTACAGGAAGCTGGCCACCTCCTTACTGCGCAAAATCACCAGTATATTGGTGCTTATTATGGAATGTCTAACGGTCGCGCTATGTACCTACCTTGTATGGATACATGAGTGCCTGAGTACCCCTGGGACGCCGGAGGGTTTGAAATGAGGAATGATGAGATATATCTGAGAGCTATATCATATTGATCGTGCATGATTACTTTTTTTCTCTCAGGTTTTTAGATTTTTAATAATAAATATTCATATAAATATTATAGTAAAATATAAATAAATGCAAAAATCAATCTATATATGTGAGATTGCGAGCGGGGGGCACAGCGTACGCGGTAGCGGGCATAGGCATGCATGGAAGCCTACACTGGGGCCCTGCTCGTCTGAACGAGCAAACAGCACAAAAATCGGGGCTGCGCAACCATGCTGAACCCGAAAATGGGGGGTATCTAGGGATCAACAGGGCCATAGACCGTCACAGGGAGCTTGGGAGGGAAAGCGGCAGTCACCATCGGATTCCCCAGTATTGAAAATGGGGGTGGGAATTCGATGGTGGTCGTACGGTCGATGGAGGGTGCAGGACGCGCCGGGGATGGGTCATAGCCCTTCCCTACCCTCTAATGTACCCCTCCATCGTCCTTCGACCATCCAGGCCATTCCCGTCGTCCTATTCGTCATTGTCGTCGTGCTGGTTGTTCTACACTCGTTCCCATCCTGTGCTTTCAGATGACACCCGATTTTTGATCTTCAGGTGCGTCCGTGGTCGTCTGAGTATGAGGATTTGCCATGCATGGGTGATTGGCCCCGATGTCAATGCGGGGGGTGCTGGGTAGGATGGGGGGACGGTGCCGGTTGTCGGGGTACTGGCTGGCGGAGTGTCATGCTCGTCGTCTCCCTAGTCAATGGCAGTTGTGAGAGGTCCATTTGGACGCCGTAGACGGTGCTGCCTCGCATGAGGGCTTATGCATGTGTGGGGTATAATATGGTCACTATCTGGGGCTCTTGGGGCCACCGGATGCGCCAAAAAGATCTAAAATCAATGTATTAGTATCATAAAGAAATAAAACATACCTCTAGCCCATGAAAATGGGCAATGTAGATGAGCAAGAGGCAAGAAAACTCAGTGGTGGTGGAGGAAAGAGACGAAAAAAGGTTCCACACAGCCACTCGATCGCTGTGCGGATGTACGGTCCGGGGCGATCGATTGAGCAGAATGCACCCTCGGAATGCCTCTGCTGCTCGATGTATGCCCTCCGAGGTCCCAGAAATCATCGGGATATCTCATTACAGGCATTTGTAATATTTGTATGTAATTTTCAGCATATCCGGGTATTGGTGTCCTATGATATTCTCTATTTTATCATCATTACCCCGCACTTTGGGTCTTTCTGAACAATATATCACTACTACATCTCTTGCCATTGTCCCAACAAATATTAAAATGATTCGATATCCTAGTATACATGCTATAATATTGCATCCATGTTTTTAATCCACCCCGATCTACCAATATATATCTCAACACTGTGCTCAACGCATAAGTGAATGTGAAGCATTCTGAACGGAAATTCATATGTTTCGATTTATTGGATAGTAATTCTGCCCTTATAGCGACCAGTTTCAATATGTAATGATATGATAAGTGTTCCATGCAAATCTTACTGCCCAGAAATGTGTCGAGGATGAAAAACTGGTGAAATATTGGGGAGAGCAGTTGACTAGGGCTCTGATAGAAAGTGGAAAGTGCTGTGACTGGCTGACTATGCTACATAAGCAACTCAGCTAGGTAAATATGTTAACTCATCGGCTCTTCGTAAATAAAGAGATGTAAAGAAGAATAAGTAAGATGACAAGTGTGACGTACTAAGGGTGGGTCACATCACAAGGCCGTGACTGTGAGCCCGAGCTGGAACTCACGCTAACACCTTACATAAGCGTGACCGTGAGTCCGAGCTCGGACTCACGCTAACGCATTACATAAGTGTGACACAGTAACAGCCTTGCTGAATTTGGTGAATTTGACAAAGTGTCACACGAGTAACGTCTCACAGGTATTCCCGCCGATAGCAGAGCCCCAAAATGTTACATTTGGGACCTAAAAGTGCCCATATATAGGCTCTTAAAGCAAATCTTGCTTCTGTCACATGGCTTCATGATGAATTAAATTAAATAGTACAATACTACTATAGTTGAGATGCAATATGGTATGTTGGATGTTCACGACTTGACCTCCACAATGATATGCTTTTCCCCATTGCTAAGAGTGTGAAAGTAGTGAACAATGCCCATTGGGAAGCCTCACAGTGTCCTGTGTCCTTCCTTTTTCATGGTTCTAAATTTGATAGTGTGACACAGACCATTCTGTTCATAACGGTCATCGGTGGTGATATCTTGAAGGTTGTATATGCTCTCACCTGGCTGCATTGATCATTATGTGCAAGAGCATGTCAAAAGGAAGGTTAGGTAGCCAGAACTACAGATTCATGACTGGCGGGTGCATGTGTATGACCTATGTACAAACTTGGACATAGCCACTCCCCTGTTTCTGTTATTGATGTTTATGGTTCGTTGGGTTAAGTTCTCCTAACCGAATGACCCCATATGGTTGTTAAATTTGCTTGCTTACATTGTGCCTGTAGCCTTGCGCTCCCATGGGTCCCATTACTATATAAGGTATGATTAACTGTCGGAATGACGTAGGTACATAGCGCGACCGTTAGACATTCCATATTATGGAATGGGTGCAGCTTCATACCGGACACGTCGGGCTAAATTGCCATCTCTTCAACATACGCCAAATCGAATCTCCTGCATGCCCGAAGTGCTTGCATCCCAACTAAAGTGTCGCACGATTGCCTGTCTAAACGGGTGTAACCGCCTCTCGCCAAGAGGTATGCACGGATTGGCGGATGCGAGTGGCAGGCGAGTTTTAAAAAACACAAAGCCTCGCCTGCCGAAACTTTGAAGATTTTCGCCAAGAGACAGCTGAAGTCTGTTGAATTTCGAGCCTAAGTGTCAATCAGGATGACACGAGGTCGATATTCGAGTAGATATACGATACTTGCACACCTTATTATGGTTCAGGAAAAATCTCTGGGTTGCCGTGCGAGTCCAACGAGCCCAAAGACTATTAAAGCGACCGGGAGGAGGTTGTATACCTCCTAATCAGTGGGATCTCGCAAGTCGGGGCCTCTACGCCAACGTCATACATTTTATGGTTGCTGAAAACTAACTCCGCGCTGCCAACGTCCCATGTTTTGAATTTTGGAAGATATGAAGGACTTCATAATCGAGATTCCGAGGATTGTGTGATTACTCTTGCAATTCTATAACTTTTGGTGGGATTCGTAGCTAAAATAATAGCCTCTAACAATGTAGCCAGCCATTTGTAAGAGAATTAGAGCTCACTGATACGAAATTCGGAGGGACAACTCACTTACAATGGGCTTCTGATCGGCATGGAGTGGCGAAATAATGCGTACCCACCGCGCGCTCCGAATCATTGATTGGAGTACAGGTAGGCGCCAGATCACGTGATGCTCATGTGAGTGAGACTTCGATCTGCTTCCTTTGTTTTCGCCGTTTCGCTCTCTCCTTAACTCGGTATCGACTACGGCTGCACTGTCTGTAAGTTGCATGCCCCATCAAAATTCACTGACTGATGACAGAGAAGTAGATTTTTTTTTGTACTATGATACATAATATAAACTGTTTGAAATGAGACTTGGAGTCTCAGTTAGGGATTCGGACTCGTACCTGCCGTGCTCGCAACGGCCCACATCGGCTAAGTCTTTTTAACTCGAGAATTGGCTAGTTAAACTCGTCGCAGCATTTCCCGACATACTGGAAGACAACTGCCGAGATCAGGCAGTTCATATTGATGTTGCGCAGCGCGCGTCATTTTCTCATTGTCGACCTGCCGTGTACATCGTCTTCAACATCAACGAAAAGAAGTGTTCTGGTGTGCTGATTTTGAAAGACGCCCGCATCCATCTCACTCACCTCCATCAGCAGCGACAACAGAATCGAAGAGGTTCGGTTCGGAATGCCTGGTCGACTTTGATGGATCAAATTTGATGGCACTGCCCCGTATCAGCTTGTGCGGGAGGCACACGGACCTCCCGAATGATAGTATACTGTAGCAATTACTGAAGGATTGGGATATGACCAGATTCGACAAAGTCCTTGTTACGTTTCAGAACAAGCGTATCTTTGCCGTAGCGTGTGTTTGGGGATAAGGATTACATCAGGGACAGCAATCAATGCAGGGATTGAATGCATTTCCTGCGCACGAGAAAAGGAATCCCAGAATGTCGCACCTTTGAAAGCCGGCGACGGACCTTGAGGAGAAATCAGTTACACGATACCGGGAATTGATCCTCCGCGCCTCGATGGTATTTTATGTTTGCAGCCCTATGTGGACAGCGACTACAAAGATTGCAGTGTAAAATTGTGCTCGTAAATCTAAAGAGGATGCATCACCCCTCCTTCCATGCAAGCGCCTTATTGCTCGTACAAGCCAATGGCTTACTGATAGCGGCAAGAAAGTCATACGCATGACCCGCAGTGAGAAAATCATTCCAAAAATATGTGAGCATCCTCGGGTTAATTAAGAGTGAGCGCGAAGCGTAGCCGGGCATTGGGTAGACCTATGAAAAGGCTTGCTAAACGTGGACATGAGAAGGAATGGGTACGGGGCTCATGGTGTAAGCACCTTCTAGCGCAGACATCGGAGTGTATTCATTCTCATTGGTCACTTCCGAGAATTCATTTTTATCTCGTTCTCTGCGCAAGGGAAGCCCAGAAAGATCCAGCACATGGCCAAAGTCATTATTATGCAGACGAGAACCTTAAACTTACATTCATTTCCTCCGTTTCCCAAGCAAGCTGGCTGTCGTCTTACAGAATGCTGCCGGATGGCATGGACACGGTTGTAGAGTGAGCCGTGACTCGGTACATCGATCCGAGCTCGGCATGCTCCGATCAATTCGTTTTGGGAATGCATCGGCATTGCCCGGAGGAAACCTCACTGAAGCCAACTCGAGACGACTTCAACTTGCAGCTAGAAGATGCTGAGAAGATGCCGGCAACAAATCAAACGGTAGCGGCAGGTTCAATACAGTTCGTTTGTGCTGTTCTTGAAGGTGCAGGTGTGCCGAGATGCCGCCATCAATCTGGGATCGGGAGAGAGAAAACATAAAATAAACTCCAGTTTTTGAGAAATCACCCCAAGATCCGCTGTCAAAACTAGTTGATGACTTGGCTGTGGAAATTTGAGACTGCGACGGTGAAGAGGATGAAGGCCAGGACGCCAAGCCCGATTAGGACATAAAACATCCTTCTTCGGCGCCAATATAATATAATGCTCCCGAGCAACTCAATTCATTGAAACGACATCAGACAAGAATGAATCTTTTGAACAGCTTGGCGTTATATTCCTGGCCCACCCATCTGATCGTCATAAATCACCATCACCTAAGATAGGGCTCCCGTGCAAACGGGGTCATCACATGTTCTGTGACAATGTGTGACATGCTCATTAAGCGACGTGCCGGAGGTCAAAATTTCGCGTCTATTCAATGTCAAGTACTGTGCATCCACACAAAACATGTTCTTTCGTATCAAGAAAGTTCCCAAAAGAGACCTGTAGCACTATTTGAGTGATTTGCACAATGTCCCCATTTGGCAATCAAACATGAAAAATGTATCTCCTCCCGCTGGTTGGACAAATAAATTATTCTGGCTCCGTTAAGACCTTGAGAACACCCTATTCTGGGCATTAACGGCGAGCTTTTATCCCAAACTTCTGAATTGAGGGAGGAGTTCGAAAAAATAGCAATTCGTCACAAAAGTTATGTAAAAATCATGTAATGACCCCGTTTGCACGGGAGCCCTACCTTAGAATTTGGATATCTGTATATTCAGCACGACTGACAACTTTCTGACAACAAATTCTAGTGTCGGAGCAGGAGGATGTTTATTCTGGTTTTCATGACCCACCGTTCTGTTGAATCCGTTCGCGTTACCATAAACAGTCCCCACCCCGTGACCCCGGACCTGGACAAGTCTTCACTATGGACAACGAAGTGCAGGAAAAGCTCGCCACCATTCCCAGCGCCACCTAACGAATATTTAGGCTCCGAGTTTAACGAAAGCGAATGTCCCAATTGGAGGCAAGAAGAATCAAGATCTTCTGGGTGGTTGTCTCCGGCTGGTCACCTTGCTGATTAGACGCTGGTTCGCGCGCTAATTAGCGCTAATTAGCATTGGCTGCACACGGATCTTCCGGACACCGTATCAATCATTGCAGGGTGCGTTCACACTGTGAGAATCACATAGCCCAAGAAGATGTTGAGAAGATGCCGGCATCAAACTTCAAATTAGCCTGGTACCGTTGACCATGTTCACAAACACTCTTATCTTCCATCCCGTGCATATAATGAAACTTACGCCGGAAGATGTCTTTCATTTATTGAAGCTATCTCCAAATTGAATGGTAGCGACAGGTTCAATATTTGTGCTGTTGTTGGAAGGTACACGCGTGCCGAGATGCCGCCATCAATCTGGGATCGAGAGCAGAAACATAAAATGAAATCTAATGTTTGAGCAATCATCCTAAGGTCCACTGTATCATTGTCAAAACATTAGTTGATGACTTGACTGTGGAAATTTGAGACTGCGATGGTGAAGAGGGTGAAGGTCAGCACGCCAAGCCCGATTAGGACATAGAACATCCTTCTTCGGCGCCAATATAATATAATGTAATGCTCCCGAGCAACATCAGACAAGAATGGATCTTTTGAACAGCCGTCCGGTTCCATCCTTCTTTGCGACATATTCCTCATTTTCGGACGGTGTGATTTTCACTGTGTATACACTGCCGTGTAATACTACTTACCTGCCTACCTTGAACGATTTAACATGAATATTAATGCGAGTCAAAATCGTCAAATACTTTTTTATTGTTAAAAGAACCGGGGATTATCTAGATCTGGAAGTCCTGGCATGACCCATGAGTAACTTCAACCTTCAGCCACAGCTAGCTGCTTTGCCAATAGTCACTGTAAGCACTAGTGCACTACGGCCCAGATCTCAGCAAGATGCAGATATCTCGAAATTCCTTGGCTCCGGATCCCCTTCTTACATAGTGCAGTGATCGATACCCAATGATTGAGTCACCCAAACAAGTGTAAATTGTACAACCTGCCTTTGCTCAGCACCACTACAACCATTTTGCTGTGAGCACTACGGCCTCGCCAAGATATATCAGCCTAGCTCGTCGCATCCGGGTCTACTCTATACTCATATTCTTGGGTCCTTGACGTCACCAGGTGCTCCTCAATAGTCCTTAGCGAAACTCGTCACCCCAAGCCTTCCCACCACCGCTCATTTTCCTTCGCCCATCAAGTCCTCCGCTACATTTTTTTGCCTTGCCACCTGCCACCGCTCGATGAATACGCCAAACAATTACCGTCCGAACGGCGCTTCTCAGAGGACTGCGCAAAGATGCCGAGATTCGCCGTTTCGGGACTTTCTCTTTCAATAGCGTCGTGCCTTACTATCATCTACCTCTGCATGTGGATTCTAGCGGCCCGTAATGTGTCTTAGCCTGTGCAACGAGCTGGTGCGTCTTATTCAAACTACTTGTCTTTATTGACACTGAGCGTCTACAGTCGTGGCCAATTTTCCGTTCACATGAGTAATTCCGTTCGTCGCCGGTAATTTTGAGGGGGTGTAGTGCTGAGAGAATGATTGGAGGAAGGCAGTTTATGGGGCATGGGGCATCTTAACTGGCAGACCCTGAGGACCGGGAATATGAGTATGTCATTTGCCCTGCATCCGAACACCGGAGCTGAAATGCGTTTGTTCTAGGGACTGAAGGCTTACAATCATCATCCCCATACTCAAGTCCGACCAATCCACGATTCCAACGATACCTCAGTGATGCTGCATCGAATTGGGACGCTCTTCACCGCAGAATGGGAATATTACCATCATTACACAGCACGGTGCCACCCGGGCACGCCGCGTGGTGGGCGCTTAGACCAGGCGCTTCGTAGACCTGTGACTCGATGCATACAATGCCGAGACTTTGCCGCATCTAGGCCTCCGGCGTCTTCACCGTGTGCTCAGTCGCAGTTGCGGGCACGTACTCTTTGCGGTTTTATCTAATCAAATCGGCACTTATGGATGTTCCTGCACGACCGTCAACTCTTCAGTGGGTCATGTTTAAGAATACACTTGGGTCATAGCAAGGCGAAAAAAGATTCAATGTGCAAGTTCTGTTGCATTTCCGATACTTGACGCCTAGGCTTCATCAGTACCGATCTGCCACGGAAGGACCTCAATGCTTACATCTCTTCATACGATGGAAGCGTCAATTGTCAGCTTGGTCCCTTCTTTCTCCTTCTGATCATTGGCCGTTCCCTGCTCCCCAAGAGACGCTTGAAGAGGACCTTTCTTCGCTTTGATTATCGCTAACTATAGCCCACTAACGTTCAACACGATCTCGCTTGACGACGGAATGCTTACCATAAGCTTCGACTTCAATGCATCAACCTCTCGACGGTGTGCGCGTGCTGTCGCCCATGCGTACTTCTCACGGGACAGGTACTTGGGCAACGAAGGCAGGGCCGTCCAGGAGACATCCAATGAGTCTTGGATGTACTTTTCCTTGAGCTCAAGGGCAGCGAGTTCGAGTCTAGCAGATCTTGTTGGTATCATGAAGTGGAGCATATGAGCAGAGGCGGTACCTGTTCAGATCGACCTGCAAACTCCCTATCACGCAGGATACCCTTGTGTGCGTCATAAGTATCGGTCACTTCCTGGATAGCTTCCTCCAGCAAGTTGATTGCTGCGCTGGGTCGGAGGGGAGGGGCAATATTGGAGAGTGAACACCAGAGAACCACCACGAGCGCTACCGTATTGGCGGTCGTTCCAGGACCGGTTGATGACGCAACCGTAGTCGCGACCTCCTTCAAGCTGGTGGAATTCGACGAATTCTGTTCGTTCTGGGACATGAAGCGATTCGTTTTGCTAGTGGCTATATTGCTGTCAGACATCAAACGCGATATGATCCACGGGCGGAGTTTGATCTGCAGGCGCTAAAGCGTTAACTCTCACAATCTCAAGTCGTTGCACCTCGGATCATTCTCAATCATGCGAGGGCTTTACGACGTCAACGGAATGTCTCCCAGTGCTCTCAGGACTTTGGAGATAAGAGCTCTATCGACGCTGTCTCTAGCGGATGTCGTTGACTCTACTTGCTGCTGTTCGCCTTTTTGCCAAAGGGAAAGGGCTCGTTCTGCATTTGACTACTGATGGGAGAAGTAGCCGAAGAGGACTTCGATTGTCATCAAAGTGCGGCGGATTTTCCGTAAGTGCCTTGCTTTATGCTCCGTGGTGTCTGTGGGCGCTAACATATCTGTTGTTTAGGGTGCACAATTTACAACGACGCCGGTTTATTCCCGCCCCAGTGTCGGCATCTCTTTATATATGGCGTCGGTAGCCCGATTTTGGAGCCCTTTCATCGGCCACCGTGTAAGACGGTCATTGCTGTTCCTTTTCGGGCTGTCTCGAAAACTTTTCAGTACATGAACAATCTGTAAGCTGGTCTACGCACGTCTGACATGTGTGCTTGGGCAGGATGGAGGGAGAAGTTCGTGTTCCGTGGTCTCGGTTGCGGCTTGGACTCCATCGACGCGCAGAACCTTAAAGAGAGGAAGCTTCATTTCCGTACCGCGAGTAGCGTTGTTTATGTATTGAGGTATAAAAAATAATGATACGTTCATAAATCTAGAGAGATACTATCGACATTCAGACTTGCGAGAGAAGTGACTACTTTGTGAAAGACCGCGATCTTCTTCGCGAGAGCTTCGACATCAGGGATCTCGACGTAGACCGTCTGGTATGGCAGGTTTTTGAGGTTCAGGCAGTACCTGGAAAAACGAACGGTCACTAATGGGATGCACCTGCGACGGAATGCACGCGTACCTCGCCCGTCAGGTGATCATAGTTCCTGGAGAATTTGCTACCTTGGAGGGAAGATCGTATAGAGTAATCATGCTTCAGTGCTGCGACTAGAGAGGCCATAGATTTCCCGCGTTGCAGTCATTCAAGCGGATACTATCGGGGAACCATTGATGGTCTTTGTCACTTGATCGGTGATATGAAGGTAAAGTGGATGTACAGTGGTGTAGTTCACGCCCAGTTCGGGTCAGATCGAAGGAGGAGATAAAAAAACTCCAAAAGGACACGCCAGTTAGGAATGTCGGGATCATACCCTGTCATTCATCAAACTAGGCGAGTCGCAGGGCTGATTTTCTTCCTCAACTCCTCGCTGATATCCTTTGCTCCCAAACCCTCGACAGACGCTACCAACGGTAGGTCAAAGGGAATTACGGCCCCTCCTGGAAGTAGTACGTTTTCAAGCTTGAAATAGGCAATGCTACGCTGGAGGGGTGGCGGGCCAGACTCTCTCCTAGAGAAGTCTGAGCTCGAGTGGGCGAGAGCACGCGTTATGAATTTCATAAGTTTCATGCGATTGCTGCAGTCTGAGTGCAGGATGGGAGGAACCAACTTTGTTGATCGTCTGGTGGCGGGTGCACTGCCTATATGTGTCGCTAGAGGACATCGTGGATACAAAACGAAAGGATGGTCGCTGGGGGGTAGCCGTGTGCATGATACGCGAACGTTGAAAGACCTTTTTTCTTCTTGCGACGCCTCGTATGCAAATCGAAATCCGTTTGAGCGAGAGCATGCCAGCGAGGGAGAAACGCAAAGCGTCATGGAGAGAACGAGCTTGCCAATACTTGTGAGGCACAATATTCGAGTTCGCCCGTGAATGCCTTAGTAATGTTTCGCATCCTTTACAGATAGGTACATCAGCGAGCCTGCGGTGACGAAGGGAGAAGGCGAACAAACCATGGTTGTCTCGTCCCCACTTGTTTTTGGCAGAGGCCGGTTGGTCGATGTCTCGTAGGGGGGAACAATCGCGGAGGACATTGCTTTGAAGGTGGGGCCGGCCATATTGCAAGCTACAGTAAGAAGCCGCAAGATTTCGCCAATCCACGAGGATCGCTATCCAAAACGATTCCTGAGATGATCCGCAAGGTCATGGCGAGCTCTCGTCGTATTCTGGCGCCGTATGACCGACTATTCTGACTGACCGACAATGTAGGACGTGCAGGCTGCACCGGCATGGATTCTACAGTGCAATCGCGAGCGTGCTTGAAGCATCCCGCACTGGCAGGCGAAATGAAAATGAATAACTCGTTCTTGTTGGCGCGTCACACAGCGTAGCCTGCATATGCTATGAGCTTCTTCTGTGTATTCAGTCAAGGAAGTGTAACCCACCTAGCCTGCGATCCTCTGCTTGAGAAGCGTAAATGTTCATCAATACGATATTCGCCAAGGCTGCTCCTTCAGACAGAATCCTTGCAAGAGATGCGAGGTAAGCTTTAGTACAAGCTGTGAATGAGAGCAGTACACACCTGTGGAGTTAGAGGCCAGAAACCCCGGTCCCATCCAGACGTTCATCCGTCCGCTTCATCTGTGTTCGTAGGTGCAGACCCATGCCTTGCAGAGCACTATATGCAGAAGCGGATGTGTGTCGATCGCACTCTAAACAATAAAAGATCGATGAGAAGAAGAAAAATAGGTAAAGAGAATGCAGTACGTGAGATGATTCAATCGCGACTAGTCGATTTCCATTGGTGCGTCTCCTTGCCACATATACTGGCCATTACATGCTCATGCGACAAGTGCATGGTCTATTTGGCGACCACTATTTTCACTTCTATTCGCCAAAAGAATTCACGTGATGGAAAACATTCGGGGCGGGCCTGTCTAGCCTGGCGAGCCGTCTTTATTATATACTCACAGAACTCGTATCTCTATATAAAGCCTGGTACCCGGGGCGGGGGTATCGCTCGTGGTTGCAGAAATTCAAACCCCGACAGATAACCGGTGATAACCGGTACACAGCTGGTCATGTGATTCTTTCACCTCACAGCTTGGATATCTGAATCTTCGTGTTCTTGAAGGATTATGTGATGAAAAATAGTAGATCTTAAGTTGTAAAACTAGTGGCTTTATAAGAGAGAGCTTGCGTGGAGAAAGGTCCGCAAATTTCATCCAAACAAGCTCTCCAAGGCTTGTTACAAGCTGCTTAGACATGGGACATCCGGTTAGATAAATTGAAAGCACAACAAAAGCTCGAAAATCATCAGAGAGAACATTTTGGACATACTCCTCACTTTGGGACTCACAGAAAGAGGTAGACAACACAAGAAACATGAACAGTAGTCACTGCGGCTCTCGGATCGAAGTTCGGCACATGTCGGAGTTCCAATTTCTGCAACCACGAGCGAAACCCCCGCCCCGGGTCCCAGGCTAGGGCCTGTCGTGTTTGTACGTCGGAGACTCGGATTGACTAGAGACCGCAGCGAGGGTCGATAGCGTAGCCATCTATCGCTGCATGAAATCGCCAGACCAAGGATGGGGCAATCAGCCTTGCGAGATGTGGTGATGAGAAAAGTAGAAGATGCGTCGAGGTTAGGGTTATAACCGGGTTGCCTTTCTCCTTCCTACCGTCAATTTATGCATGACTGCGAATTCTGTGCCTCCCATACGCAACCACTTGCAACTTCTCAATGAGCACCGGAAGGTTGGGTTCATTTCTTCAGCAGGTCTGACTTTGGCTCTTCAATTTTATTACCTCACACTCACTAAGAAGTACAGTTTATTTGCGCGGCGCATGGTTCTTCCACTGGCGGCTCAGCGTGCAGTCACGAGCCCCTCCAGCTACTGTGTATTAGAGACGCGACCCTTCTATTTTCAAGATCGCCCACCATCCAACGATAGGTTCACTCCGAGACGATTCTTTGCACCCTGATAAGGCCGCCTGCGAGAACGACTTAGGCCAGATATATGCGGAACGGAAGAGAAAAGATGAGGTTCCTGGATGAAGCAGTGTTCATAGAACAATCAGGAGATATGTCATGCATAAATGCCGGGGCTCGAGCTGAAATATCAAGGTATTAGATTTCAATATTTCAATGCGAAGGCGGAATCCCTAGGACGCCTTTAAAGTCCTCTCCTTGGATACCAGCCGTGAATGCCATACTAGAGCACGACCTTATCAACTTCAATACGGCGTCACATAATGACGGCTTTTGACCTCCGGGCTTAAAATTAGGCCACGCCAGGAATGAACCATCCATGGTCTCCGTTGGTCACTGTCGCGCACTGCTGCATGACTATCAACAATTTGGGACGTTACAGTACTAAGGACATTCACATTGGCTCGACTATACCGCTCATACGGAGGGTTTTGACGATCATGCTTGATTACTGGAGGCGTCTTCGACTTATCTGAGACATATCGTGTGCCGGTCAGTCACTATTGTCCTCATTATCTGACCTGCGGCCTCATAATTTTGTCACCAGGATGCATGGCACGGTCGTTTCTCCCATTCCCCCACATACTACGCTGCAGGAGGCGGTCGCATTCTTACGAAGGGTTTGCCCCGCAGCTAGCATATTTGACCGCATGAGAAGTCGCTCAGCGATGGCAAGACCTCAACCAATCGCTTGATGAGAGTGACGAACGATGAAATGTTCACAGTTCGTTCTCATTCTCTTCTGGTCAGCGCTGGCAGGCTAATCTGCATGTTTGTAGAGGATGTGAGCCAGGGCATCGGAACTGGTTCGACTATCGCGTGCCTCATTATGTTGATGCCGACGACAGTATCGGCATGCTCATCTCCAGTCTCTTCTCCATCGTACATATAACATTTCGCTCGTTCTAGCTTGTCTATGCGCTTCGCCTCGCACAACATCTTTTCGACATTTGCGTATGGCTAACAAGTTCACCCCGTATTGGCCCATTTCGCCCGTGGAATAGCGGCCAAGATTGACGCATGCAATGAGCGCGACAGGGAGAGGACGCCGGGCTACCATCCGACGAATTCGCGGGCTGATCAATTGTGCATTCGAAGTCAGCAAGCATCCGCATTGCCGAGCCACCTTTCCGTCCATTTTCCATCCCGTGCCTTGCTGCGGCAAAGCTCAAAGTCTACCCCCGCTTCCAAGCAGCCGAAAATCAGCGTCACGACGCGGTCTTCGAATGTTCTTGGCATCGGGGCGGTTCGTGCAGCGATCCTGAAAGAAATGCGTGGGGTATTTCGGAGCGGCTAAAAACCGTGCAAAATGGGTGGATAGCGTGTAAAGCTTTGACATAAGTTTTTGACCACAGCAAAACGCGTCGGGATCCCCTTTAGTGGTAAAGCCGATAGATTTTGGGGTCTTCCCTGACTTATCCCAGTCATTTCCTTCGCATTTGACCGGCGCGAATCAGTCACCTGCCAGGAGTGGTATACAACTTCCCCTGAAAGCACGAGAACTCCGAATGATTGGGAGATCAGATCGGAAGAGTCCGGCCGGAGGAAG
This sequence comes from Armillaria altimontana, assembly GCA_022818075.1. Classification (NCBI taxonomy): domain Eukaryota; kingdom Fungi; phylum Basidiomycota; class Agaricomycetes; order Agaricales; family Physalacriaceae; genus Armillaria; species Armillaria altimontana. The sequence goes on from JAIWYR010000012.1 coordinate 950,471, forward strand.
AGAACGCGTACGAGTATGGTAAGCCATTAATACGATGCAAACGAACAGAAATATCCGTGAGGGAGTACTCACGAGGGCAACGCGAGGGGGCTTTACCAACGCGGCAGAGCGTGGCTTTGGTTCGGTCCCGTAGCAGGATGGAAGTCTGTAGATAGCACCCTGTAGTATGGACGTCGTTACGTTTCTGTTAAAGAGCCACGACGACTAATAAAACTTCCTTCCTTCCTTCAGGTAGGCAGGATCAATTGATACCCCAAATAGATTTTCCCGCGGGTCGTTCAACTGTCGTTCAGGACAGCATAAATAACCGATCCTATGTATGATAGGACCTGGAATACCTGTACCTGATAAATCCTGACACATCAGACATGGGTGCCTCCTGGTGCCTCATATACATAAATCCGACACTGCACACGGACGGATCTTCCGGACACTGTATCAATCATTGCAGGGCGCTGTTCACACTGTGAGAATCACATAGCCCAAGAAGATGTTGAGAAGATGCCGGCATCAAACTTCAAATTAGTCTGGATGGCCAGATTGACGGTGCAAAAGAACTTTATGGTGCCGTTGACCATGTTCACAAACACTCTTACCTTCCATCCCGTGCATATAATGAAACTGACGCCGGAAGATGTCTTCCATTTATTGAAGCTATCTCCAAATTGAACGGTAGCAACAGGTTCGATATTTGTGCTGTTATTGAAGGTACATGTGTGCCGAGATGCCGCCATCAATCTGGGATCGGGAGAGAAAACATAAAATGAAAACTAATGTTTGAGCAATCATCCCAAGGTCCGCTGTATCATTGTCAAAACATTAGTTGATGACTTGACTGTGGAAATTTGAGACTGCGATGGTGAAGAGGATGAAGGCCAGGACGCCAAGCCCGATTAGGACATAAAACATCCTTCTTCGGCGCCAATATAATATAATGCTCGCGGAAGGAAGGAAGGATATTTTATTAGTCGTCGGTGATCCTGAACAGAACCGTAACGACGTCCGTACTTAGTCTCGTTCCCATTCGTCTTAGTGATATCCTCCTCCTCGCTAACGCTCGGAATAATCGGACCGGTCCACGTGAAGCGGAGTTGAAAAAGGGAAAACGAGAGGTTCCTCTAAAAAATTTACATCCGCATAACGTGGGACCCACGTGGGATGAACCGCCAGAACGGATGGGCACGAGACTAGTGTCGGAAGATGGTTTTCGACCTCCCATCAGCATCAAATTTGTAGCTGTATCTCTGCCGTCAGATTTTCCCGATTTTCATCTAAACTAGCTGAATAGTTTCCTTTTCAGGAGTAGTTTCAGACTTGTATAACAAATTTTTGATAGCTTCAAATATTTCCATTTTTGGTCTCAAATTTTTGAAACAAAAAATTTTATTGCAGATTTCGACTTTTCAAGGAGTCAAATATTTTCGAATTTTCCCCAAAAATTGAAACAAATCACCCAAAAAAACTGATTTTTGCAGATTACGTCCCTAAATCCGAAAGACGGACGAAAAAACTCAAAATTCAGCCCAGTGCGGAGCAGATGTTTTTGTTCTTCTGACTGGCAGTGACACTGTAGTCCGTACTACAGTTATATAATAATAAGATGTACCACTAACTAATAACTGCTACGGTACCGAACCTGCCCCATGCTCTGCCGCTATGGTAAAACCCCGCCAAGAGTACTCCCTCACGGCCTCGGCGATGGAGAGGTGAAATGTGACTTGGAATGTAATTCCAGCGTCAGAAAAGTGGTACGGATTTCCATAAGGAAAACATGTTGTATACAAAGCGAGCGGTCGGCTCCATGAGATCTTTCGATTCGATCATGCGATAGAAGAGTGACTCTGGGGAGTTCAATCCACTCAGTGCAGGGAATGAAGACAAGGTCGTGTACAAGAAAGGTTGACGCAGTTGAACGGCGGCGCCATGGTTGCACATAAAAAGAACGTCAATAATGTCCTCAACATCGTCGTTACACATCCTGCATAGTCGCCATTGTCTGGCAAGTCCAACCCATTTTCCTCGTTCAATAGCAAGGTCACGAGTACCAGTGAGGGCGCGAGTCAGGGCAACTCGATGAGCAGGAATACGTACATCCAGATAAGAGTGGAACATGGCAGAGGATGCCTGGGGGCAATCTGCAGCTTCGCAGGATATGCCCAGAGGCCATTCGAGGGAGGAGGAGTCAAGAAACGGGACCCCAAGAATATCGAGGTGAAAAGTGTGGTCAGAAAAGCATGAAAGCCTTGCGACAGATTATGAATAGAACAACACATGAGGGAGCCATAGCGCAAAAGCTTTATGGCCACCCTCCTTCATCGTAGCAGAATGGCCTTGACGACGGAATAATATGAATCAAAGCAGCAAAAAGAGGGAGTCGGGACGTCTTATAGTAAGAAGCGACGCAACCCCTGTTTTCTGCTCAAGATAATTTAGGGACCGTCCCTCGAAATATGTGCGTCCAGAGCAACCGGCGACATCGCGGGATGCACTCAGAGGCTTATTCGAGAAAGGGTGGCCAAGATACCGCAAGGGTCCTACTGAGAACCGTTGCAACCCCTATTTCGCTCGCTCTTCTGTCCATCGGGACAAATGCTGCTTGAGAAACGTACAATTCTGCGCAGTACCGTACTCCGGTCATTCAAGCTCGGTCGGGCATCGCAATTGATTGCAGGTACAAGTCGCCGTGGCCCCTATTTTGCAACTGGATGTTGTATTTATGCACAATCCATCAAAGTAAGGTATCCTTGAGCAATCTGCAGCTTCGTAGGATATACCCAGAGGCCATTCGAGGGAGGGGGAGTCAAGAAACGGGACCCCAAGAATATCGATGATGGTGGCTAATTGCGACAGCAGCTCAAATTCGGATTATCGATTATTTCATACGATCTCATCTAGTCCCGTCCCCTCCGTCTCCTTCCTTGCTTGTCACCGTCAATATTTCTATCCTCAATTTCGTGTATGACCGCGGATGCTGTACGTCGCATACGCAAAATCTCAATGAGCAACGGAAGGCTAATTTCATTTCTTCAGTAGGTCTGACTTTGGCTCTTCAACTTTATTGCCTGGCACTCACCAAGAAGAAGTTACAGTTTACTTGCGCGTCGCATGGCCCGAGGACTGGCAGCTCAGCGTAGATTCAGCGGCCGTCTGATATGCGTATCCGGGATGTGACCCTCCCTTTTCAAGATCGCCCACCATCCAACGACAGGTCTATCCGAGACGATTTTTTGGCCCCTGATAAGGCCGCCTGCGAAAATCATTCAGGCCATATATATGCGAAACGGAGGAGATGTTTAGGGTCCTAAATGAAGCAGTGGTCACAGAGAAATCATGAGGTACGTTATAGCTGCATAGACGTCGGGGCTTGAGCTGAAAGTACAATGAATGCGAAGGCGCAATCCTTAGGACACTTTTGAAGGTTATTGCCTTGGATATCTATATCAGCCCGCGATAGAGCCCGTCTTATTAACTTCAAGATGGCGCCACGCAACGACGATTTATGCATAACCTTCCTTACAATACGATCACACGTTTTGCGTCGAGATGGACGCAGAATGAACCGTCCATGGTTTCCGTTGGTCACTTCCGTGGCACTAATCGGCATGACGTTCAAGAATTTGAGACGTTACAGTACCATGGACATTCACATTCTCGACTATCGAGCTCATACGGCAGGATTTGGCAAATGATTATTGTTTGGTTACTATTGGCCGCCCTCGTGGAAGTGCCTTCGACTTATCTGGGATGTATCGCGCGCCGGTCAGTCATTCTTGCCCACGTTATCTGATCCGAGGCCTAACAATTTTGTTCTAGGGCAGTCTCTAAGTGACATCGCCCCTCTCTCTGTTCCACGCTAGTTCGTTACCTCCGGGGACTGATGTTCTGGCGATTTATCATGATCGAACGAAGACGCTGGTGTAAGCTCTCGCGTTCTCAATTGAAAAGGTGTTTACTGATTATGATTTAGATACTAGATACTATGCTGTTGTAGGCAGTACCATTCATGCATCATACCAAAACTAATACGCCACAGCTATAGCTTATACGCTGCGAGAAGGTGTGCAATTGAATGGTTATTTCGAGGCACTCGACTATTGCTCCCCAACTACCTCAAGACATCAAACATTTATGGTTCGTTCACCTTCTCTGCCAGTCGGCGCTGGAGGATTGATCTGCATGTTTGTAGAGGATCCGAGGTCGTGCCAGACCATCCGGCTATCGTGCCTCACATGTTACTAACCGGCGATAGTATCGACTTGCTCGTCTCCACATATCATCAACATGTCGCTCTCTTTCGCTTGCTCTTGTCTTCTAACGCTTCGCCTCGCACGGCATCCTTTCGACATTTGCGTATGACGCACTACCCGACTGCTCCAGCGGCCGTCGACAACTCCACCTCATGTTGGCGCATTTCGCCCGCTGATGGTTGTTCTATAGCGACCAAGACTGACGCATGCAATAAGTGCGACAGGGAGAGGACGCCGAGCTACCATCCGACGATATCCGAGAAGGAGAAAAGGTCGGTAGTCTCAAGGATTCTTGAATTCACGAGCTGATCAAATGCTCATTCAAGTTTACCTCTGCTTCTAGGCTGTGATTGATCGTGAGCTTGTGTCCCATTCAAGACGATCGGTTACAGGTTCATGCCGTGATGCTCTGCTGATGTGATTGAGGCTGCTTCCTGATACTAGTCCCTAGAACCGCACGTATATATGGGCGCTGTTCGGAATGGCAGTGTTCGCACAGTCCCCGAAAGATGACGGCATTTTACTGCGGCACAGCAGAATATAGCGTGCCGTAGGACTGCCGTCTTGTCACATACTTTTTGGTCAACCAATGAAAGCTACGTACCGGTTATCGAAGAGCTGACTACCCGAACGTCGCGTCGCGACGGTGTTTTCATCAAAAGGAAGCATAATCGTTACTCCCGCCTTTTGATTCCCGCGACCTTGGTTGAGGGTTCTTGCCTGGCTCGAATGGCAGCGATTTTGGCTGTAAGTAATCCAGTTGGCTCCCTCTTTACCTTTGACATTCCTGCTGTGATGTTTCTCTTCCCGACAGACACTTTCTGACTTGCGGTGACCTGGCATCTATCCGGCGGTTGCCCACTTTTGGCGATGGCATGTCCCGTTGTGTTATTTATAGTCCATCAATCCCGCCGCTTAGACGCTAGTAGTAACAGGTAATGGAAAAGCAGTATGCCTCCCTCTACTCGGCCTTTCACCAGACTTTTTCCTGGAAACTTTTGAACAGCGAGTCAGTGCCGTGAAGCAAAATGAGACCTGCCTGCCGAACCTTTTCGCTTAACTTTGCGAATATTTTTTTGGGATAACACTTCGAGTATTATGATCGAGGTAAGGTGTTGGACCGGCACAAGGTCAATAAGGAACGGCCGGGCCCAGAGCCCTGACAAGGCGAACCATGTGCTGTGGCCACGAAGGCTCATACCATTGTGAGCACACTGTTGAGTGTGTCGCACGGAGTACTCTTCATGGGGGTACTACGGGTGGTCGGGAAATGCAAATTTTTGATAGATGATTTTCTGTAGCTCTCACCTGTGCTCCGTTTCCTTGAAAATTTTACAGGTATCTTCTTAAATGTGTTCTAATGCTAAAGTAAAAATCCTTGGGACTTTCATTGAGTAGAGCAAGCGTCGGATGGTGGCCGAGGTGCAAGTGTCAAAAAATCGCGATGTGCAAAATTCCGTCACAGCAAACGTCACGGTCAAATTGTAAGTCCGATGATGCCGACTGCGGCCTTCCGGAGAAGGAGCGCGGTTGCACTGCATTGTCGCCGCAAAACGGCATACCGGACATCGAAATTGTCACGTTCTGTAACGCTGAATCCCATGTATCTCTTATTTTTCGTGCATCCCTCAAGCAATAGGTTCGGATTTTTTTGTCTTGAACTCTTACGATGAGCCTTAATCATGTCCCCAAGTCATTCCGAGGCTGTTCAACAAGTGTGAAACCGGAGGCAGCCGGTCTTTACAAAGGCGGATTTCAGCCAGTTTTTGCTGTCTCGAAACGCTTCCTCTTCGCCTACAAATAAAATTGCCGCGCAGTATCAGTTATATACATTCATTGAAGTATCAAAAAAAACCCGAAGCCAACAACTTGCTAAAACGTGCTAAAAACCGAAATTTGCACATCGCGATCCATTTGCAGATCGTGATCACCCGTAGTACTAAAGAAAGTCATTCACGGATAATATAACGGTACGGTAGTAAAAATGCGGAAAACATGGAAGACATACTTAGCAAGCGCTCCAACAATTTTCATATCGTCTGCTCACAGTAAGTTATGTATGACTTCAAAACCAGACGTCGCTTGTAGCGGGGACTGCCACTCACCGCGTTACATAACTTAAATCTAGCCGCAGATCGGAGGTCCTGGCCAACACTCATGATAACTCACTGAAGTTGGCTCCAATTGAATACTTACCAACAAGAGACCCGATGTTTGTGCTGTCGGCGAAAGGATTGACGAGACGAGTGCAGAGCAGAAGATGTCGGGCGGTCGCCGAAGTGCAAACCAAATTTCGTCACGGTACTATTGCGGATAAATTATTTACATAAAAGTCCGCGAAGGGCTCGAGACTTCGAGCTTCGTCGACACTCCGAACCTTCGGTTGGGCCAATCAATCCCTGGGACACCGTCATGCTTCGAAATAAATGCTGGAAATACACAAACCTTGTTTGGGTCGTCAGGTCACATCGTCTGCATCAGGTTTCAATATTCCTTGCTCTGGATTGACTACGCCAGTAATTCCCAGACGATGTGAACGTGTTCAACATCCGGAACATTCTTCGCCGCTCCCCGTTACCCATTGACACAATAGAACCAGGAACAGGCAAACAAGGACTTGCATTCATTCGGAAGTCAAACTTTCTACAAGCCTCAGGTCTATTTTGGATATCACACCCTCTCGGCAGAACCGGATCTACCGGAGCTCGTCCTCACGACAGGAGGACCCCTTACAGTACAGCCTGTCAGCATAACTCCATTCAGCCACTGTGGCCATCTTACATTTTACCACCAAACGCTTCTTATCAGAGTAGTACGAGCTCTTGTCGTTGTCCGGGCCTGCTCTATACTCGTTCCACAGATGTCCTTAGGCTGCTGTGAGGCGTCCCCTCAAAAGTCGCCGGTCGACCATACAGGACTACAGCTCACCCCAGGCTTTCCTATCACAGGAACCTGCGTATTCGTTGACCACCATCGGTCATCGTCATCTCGTATCTTGTGTGTGGTGTCCTGCGTACGGGCCTCTACGCCGGCTTGTCACTCCACTTGGTTGCCGTCTCTGGTCTCGAAGGCACTAAGTAATGGCCATCACGATAGATTTACTAGTGGAGAGGATCGCGAGATCGCATAGATGACTAGAGGATTTCTATCCTTAAAGGTCAAGGGAGATGGTACTCCTTTCTCCGTCCGGTAGTCCTCTGTGCTCTAATCATCCGCTGCCGCCTGTTTACCTGCCACTTAGATCTTCTTAGCATCAGTCCCCCCGCACGAAATGACGCTAACGACGAATGGATTCTATCTACCTGTATAGCCCGCACAACGGTCCTGGTGCAATTTTTCCATCAAATTTTAGTCTTTCTTAAGGCGCTTACCGTCCAGGATTGACGAGCAATTCTGTTCGTTCCCGGTAATCTTGGAGCATTATCCCGGCCCTCTCTACGGGTCTCATGAATTTGGTACATCCACCCGCACCGGTAGAATCTGAGAACAGGACACGGGTATGTCTTTCGTGCTGTGCTACATCTTCATGCTGATCCTAATGAACTGCAACATTTCCAGCGACTCCGAACATTTACATTTCCTATCCGCAATCAAGCCAGACTCATTCGCGATTTCCGGTGATGCCTCTGATCGCCAGTGGAATAGCGACGTTAATCTGAAAACACCACGATTTCACGCCTGAACGAAAATCAGAGATGAGCATACTTCTCCTATGCCTTTCAATGGTACCCGGCCACTCAGCTACTCGAAATCATATGCAAACGACCATGGAGATTCCGGAAACAGCCGCTGATAGGATGCCGAAAATGTGCCGCCAGAAATTTGTCTCTGTTTGCCTGTTATCTTTTGTTGCTAGAGGGCCATGGCGACAACGGGTTTTGGGCTCTTAATTATAATGCAATCCTATCATCCAAAACCCTTTTCTCACGATTTCGATGTTCCTGCCCGACCATTTTACTCGGCCAACGTCTACGAATGCATTCGAAGCATCAAGGTGTTTAATAACGGAATTCTAAGTGCAAGCTTTGTCGTATTTCGGGGATCAGACTTCAGCGGCGGAATCCAACAAAAGGACCTCAATGCTCGCTCTTCAAACAACGGAAGCGTCAACTGCTCGTGCACTATCCCCCCTCTGACCGCCGATCTCAAGAGCCGTATGAAGAGAGCCTTTCCTGGCTTTGATTATCGCCAACTGTCAGCACCCTACTGGTCAACACAACGCCGCTTGACAACATAGATGGGCTTACATCAAGGCTCGACTTCAGCATGTCGACCTCTCGACGGTTCGTACGCGCCGTCGCCCAAGCATACTTCTGATACGACAACCACGATGGAAGATTTTTCCAAGGTACATTCAGAGAGTCCTCAATGTACTTTTCCTTCAGGTCGAGCACTGCCAGTTCAAGCCTGGCATGGCTTGTTAGTATCATGAAGGGGGTGTATGAGCAAGATTAATCTTACTTGTCCAGCTCGGTTTCGAAGCTCCTACCATGATCGTCTAGTATACTTCTGTTTTTCTTATAAACGTCGGCTGCGTCTTCGATGGCGTCTGCTAGGGAATCGATTGCCGAGCTGGGGCTCCAGCGAGGTAAAATGTTGGCGACCGAGCACCAGAGGACCACCCCCAATGCTACGGTGTTCGCAGCTGTTCCGGGGCTCGTAGAAGTCGCAATGGTAGTGGCGACTTCCCTCAATTTGGTGGAATTCGGTTCGTTCTGAGACATGGATTTGCGCTACTGCTGGAGTGGTATGCAAAGTTTGGCGGCTATATTGCTGTATCTTCATACCGTCAACCGGGGCGGAGTTCCGTATTCTCATGCTCAGGTGTTGAGTTCAGGACTGGAATTTCTTAATCTTGCGAGGAGTACGCTGGCATTTGCATGTCATCTCAATGTCTCAATTTATTAACACTTGGGGGTTGCAGACTTCTATTAATTCCATCTCATGGCGAGTACACCTTTTTGTTGACTCGACTCGCCTACTATTTACCTTTGCGCCAAAGGAAGGGCTTGGTCTGCGACGGTGTACGTTGACTGCTGTCTCGAAGTAGCGAAAGACAGTAACAAAAGAGGGTTCCGTTGCCATCAGAGCGCCGTAGATTCCCTTAAGTGTTTTCCGTTATTCGGCTTCGCTTAATCTCGGTGCCGGAGTATTTCCGGCACTTTCTCGAGGTTTCCATACATGGGCGCTGGGCACTTTCATTGGCTGGCTGCATCCACCCGTGTACGATGGCCATCACTTCGAGCTGTTTTTCAATCTGTTGTGCCATAGCTTTGAGCACTGGATCGCAATTTCTCAGTGTAAGTACCTGGACAGTCTGTATTCCGCGTTCTTGGATATACGTGACGGAGCGAGAAGTTCATTCCTTGCCATCTCATCTGCAACTTTGAACCTGTAGCAGGATCATTCGGGACGGTAGAACTACAGAGAGCTGAGATTTGGTTCCGTAGCAGGAGTAGTGCTGTTTGTCAGGTATCAAAGTACTGGCACAACACCCTCCCATTAAAGAGATATCAATATTGAGGTTTCCAAGGGTGTATCAATACCTCTTTTTTTTGGACCCGAGCGACCAGTGACAACAACTGGCGGCAAATGCCGATGCCCTCTCTTTCCACCCCTCCCATCGCAAGGACGCGACATTTGCAAGAAACGCTGGCCTTGTCGACGGTATTACTTGGAAAAACATCGGAATCCGCTCGCTTCCAACACCAATAGGATACGCGTGCGCCCCTAAAAATCAACAACGAGCGCGTCTTTTCCTCGGCAGCATGGTGATCAACCATAAATCTGCCTTGACTCTGCCAGAGAAGCCTCCAATGCTATAACCACAGCTTATGCAGCTCAGCCTTCCTCTCGGTCTTCGGGTGGCTTGTACGAACAGGATTACCAGATGCATACATTTTTATGCTCAACCGGGCCGCAGACACGTCTCAAAGACTCTCTTTCTACAATCACGCGTCGTCGACGGCGTCAGGCGCCGGGTAGGAAGTCTGAAACCTGGTGTGTCTCTTTCTGCTGATCGGTAATCGTTTTCTCAGTGTCACTCCAGGGAACGCAAACTAGGACCTCTATTGTTTACTTACGCTGTTGCTACGAGCGAGACCAGCCAAGCGTCGAGATTAGTCTCGCGCAGCCGATTGTTTTTCTTAGTAGCAACGCTGGAAAGGTATCTTGGTCGTGATATGAAGCTAGTGGTGAGAGAGAGATGCTGAGCCGGATCGCTGTACGCTGTGTTTTCTGGCATACAGCGTATATTCACTGCTCATCCATCCTTACTGAAGGGTAGACGCGGCGAGTCTTTTCTTTGAAGGAGATCGAAACATATCCCCCCCGCCGCAAGTCGCTCTCCAACGCGCTAGGTCACACACCGCCAACTTTCACTAAAGAGAGCAAGCTTAGAGTCTGGATAACGTACGTTTTGCTTTTTATAGTCCCCGGTTGATGTCCCGAGGTAGTTCAACGATGGTACACGCCGACTAGAGCCTTGTGTCAGTTCCATATTCGTGCAACATCGTAGTTCTCCTCTTATCCGGCGTCTTCTCTTTGTGGCTTCAAGTCTATACGTTTCGTCTCGTGCAACATCTTTTCGAAAATTGCGTATGATCCATGGTTCGAATGCTCCAGACACCAGTCGCCTTCAACAATTTCACCTCATGCTGGCCCGTTTCGCCTGAAGGTTGCTCTATAGCGGCCAAGATCGACGCACACAATAAGCACTACGCCAAGCTATCAACCGAAAATAGCTGGAGACAATATCTGAGAAGGAGAAAAGGCTGATGGTCTCAACGAAACTTATGTTTACGAGTTGATCAAAGCCGATCAGTTGTGCATTCGAAATCAGCAATGCCGAGCCGCCTTTTCGACCATTTTCCATCCCAACCTTGCTGCGGCAACGACGCTCAAAGTTTACCTCTGCTTCCAAGCGGCCGAATGACGCGGACCTTTAATGTTCTTCGCGTCGCGACAGTTCGTCCAGCGATCCTGAAAGAAATGCGTGGTGTTATCAAGTTTGATGGTTTACGTTAACTAGCAGTACGGCCATCTCGCTCTTCTTTGTGACTTGATGGCGCATCGGGATTCGCTCATGCTATACCATTAGTCGTCAGGGCATCACTCGCATGGACTGGTGCTTTGATGAGGTACCTGTTCCTTTGACGAGATGAGCATGTATGAATTGCTTATTATTCTGATCTACGCTCGACTGATATACGTGCTTTGGCATGGTGTTGCGAGAAGTTCGTTTTATGGTATCTCACATTCTCGGTTGCAGCTTCGCAGGAACGTCGACGCGAATAGCCTTGGTGAGAGGATGGCTCGTCTCTATGTACGACTATACCTAATGTGCATTTTCCAGATACGGAAGACCTCTTCGTGAAATTTAGAGTGTTGCCCAGGTTATCCCACAACAAGCGGTGTCGGCATTTGCCGACGTCTCTTCACCCTCTTTGCAGATGCACGATATTCGACCTTGGAGCAGAAGAAAAACTAGCTCTATCGACGTTGTTTCCCAAGATGACCTATCAATTACCTACTTGCCATGATACAGAATGCCGCCAAAGCGTATCGGGTACGTCTTTTCTTCGGCTGCAGTGATCAACTTTGGATCAACTATCATCCTAGGCATTAGACGAGTTATCAATGCTGCACCACTTTCTATGACTTTGAATTACCATCTCAAATTCTTAATCTACGAGGCTAAATGTCCCAGCATACACAATAGCCTTAGGACGCGTCGTGTCGCAAAACATTTTCATTTCGTGATTTCGTACCCCGATGGAGGAATTCTTTCGGAGGGGCATTCCTCAATACGTCACTCGTGAGTTAGGCAAGCGATGCGTCTCTTTCTGCTGATGTATCTCTGCTAGACTTTAATTTCTTGATACCAGCAGAATACTCTCCAGCAAATGAAGGCCCGTACTGCCCACATGTACGCTGTCGCGAAGAGGGTCATTCACATGAGATACGGACCCCGGTGAGTCCGTTCCGATTTATGCGCACTAATACCAATCTCACGCCGTTGAACATTCCGGCCTGTCTTTGATACGTGACACCTGCGATAGAAAACGATGAGTATACACCGGCTCCTGGTTCTCTCTAGGGACTGGATATCTCGTCAGGCAGCAGACTACATTCCAATCCTTAGGACCAGCTCACGATCGCAAACCCGTGCGAAGGCATCTCTTATCTGTAGACATTGTTGTTTTGAGTACTGAGCTTAAGGAATCTCCCGGGGGCTAATTTGGGCACGATTCATTCCACGGCGCCAATCTTGATCGAGAACAATCGCCGTCCTTTGTCGCGAGGCAACAGTACCTTTCATTCACCAACATTTACCCTTCTTCTGTTTTCACAAAACATGCGGTGAACGCGCGTCTCAGTGTCTCCACTTGCCACGACCACGATTACGAAAATGCGTCAGTTTCTATTTTACAGTTCTTACTACGGATCGCCTGGTAACAACCTTGTCCTTTCAGTCGACGCGACGAAGGCGGCGATAAACCTCCTTCTGGAAACATGGATCTATTGGGAAATGATTTGTACGTGCATCGCCATAGTCATCTTGCAGTTTTCATCTATACCCATCTTAACTTACAGGGATGTCCTACCGACTTCGGAACGATCTAAAGCTGCCCCTGATACTTGTTCTCTCCGTCTTCATAACGTACTTTGGAGTATGGCCTCAGACCCTACACCTCATTCAAACGCATATGAGAGAGTTCATCAGGGACAATCTCGTATTGATTGGGCTGGTCGTTGCGGGTGCAGCCCGTGCTGTGTACATGATCATGATTTTGTACATCGTGGTTCGGTGTCCCGAAGTTGCGGTATTGGATCTGGTGATCCGTAGGCCGCTGTGCATGGTCGAAGCTTACTTGAATGGGTTGCTGGCATGGATGTAATGGATCGAACGTTAAATCTCAGCCTGTTGTACATATGTATACTCTTGTTTCTGCTCGCTTTTAAATACTCAGTAACCATTTGAAGCTTTCGAGTCGTCCGAGCAAGTAATAATCACCGCATGGTAAGGACCGCCAGAATCCTTTCGCCTAGGACACTCAAGAAAGAAAGATAAAATTACAATGAGCGAAGGAAAACCTGTATACTTCTTACACCACATTTTCATACGGCTTGAAATGTTCCATATGCTTTCCCCACCTTCCATCGTTCCAAGTGGCGATATCTTTCCACTCTGCGCTCTCTCTTCCGATCGTGTTTCTAATCAACCAAAGAAACGCACTAATCACCGTGTCCGCGAAACAAGGTTCTTTGCCCATAACAAAGTCACCCTCGCTTCCTTCGAACCACTTGCTCATCTTTCCCAGGTTCTCCTTCGTCGTCTTCCACATCTTCTCCCGCTCGCCACCCCTCAGAGCCTCTAAGGAACAAATCCCAGACAGCCTTTCTCTCATATACACTGCTGTCCGGTCGTTCCTCTTCATAATAAAGTCCGGATAGAAGAGAGGCTTCATGAGATACTCGATCGCCTCACCAATTGCATCGGTGAAAGCGAGCTGAAGGACCATAGTCCCTGCGGGGATGAGCACGGGACCAGAGGAAGGGTAAGTCATGTCAAGATAGGCAGCTATCTCAGGCGAGTTGGAGACTACGGCGCCCGTGGAGTGGTCCTGGATAATGGGAACTGTATACTTGGGGGACACTCCGTCTGGTCGTAGGCCAGTGGGGCCGGCACCAATTTCTTTGGCGACAGTTTCGATATCAGGGCCCTCAACGTAGACAGTCTAGTACGGCAAATTCCTGAGGTTCAGGCAATACCTGGAAGTCGAACGGTCAGTTATGTCCTGTGCGATGGAATGCACACGTACCTGGCGCGCCAGGTGGTAACAGTTCCCGGAGAATCCACTTCCTTGAATGGAATATCGTAGAGAATTATCATGCTTTGCTGCGACTTCAGAGGCCGTAGATTTGCCCGCGTTATATAAAGAGAAGCTACACCGATTCAAGTGGATATTGTCCGGGGGACCATCGCTGGTCTTTGTCATTTGGTCCGGTAATACGAAGGTAAAGTAGGTGTATAGCGGCGTGATCCACACTCTGGTTGGGTCAGATCGGCGAATGAAAGAAACTCCAGAAGAGTACGCAAGTTAAACCCAAGGAATCAGTTAAATCATCAAAGTCATTATAGTCCTGCTGCCAGTGAATGGAACGAAAATGTGAATTAAATTCTCAGGTATATACCAGCCGGTATCAACACCGACACCATGAGACGTCGACAGCGAAATGGCACATGGAAGGACAGAGAGTCGCGCCAAGGGAGTATCGGTGTTTGCCGAACCTCCTCCCATCTTTTAACCACCATCACGGAAGCGGCGTAATTCCTCCGCCCAATATTCATCGTGCAACTCTGCCTTGGACGGCCTTATCTACATAGTCGGTTTGAAACACTCCGCTCGCTTATGACGCCAAAGTATGAACCTCAAGCGGGGTATGAAGGCACTGACGGTACACCTTCTCTATGGTATGAACCACATATAACGGTAATATTACCGACCTAACTGTAGTTATCATAGATGTACATTTCCGTGTAATGTCGCCGGTATTGTATCCGAACTTCATATCATTCTTAAATTTCTTCGTATGTGCCGATCTGTTCACATATGTGTACACTCATGGTCTGAAAAGACATCGCAGGATGGTGCAACATATGGCACGGCTTACGTTGTCAATAGCATGATCTTTACAGGATAAACGAAGGCTGGCGCAGCAATCGTAAAATTATTAAGCTTGGGGCCGGTGTGTCTTCTCTTCTCGTACATTGTATTCTTCAGTCATTAACTTCTGCTTAGCAGATGAAACGCTGCAACGCATCACGCGCCATATTGAAGAAGGGTACTCTCATTGAACGTCCGAATGAATTTACGTGTGTCATTATCGATTTTCATTGTATATGCGCGCTGACACATTCACTGGTCCCAGATAATATCGTGGCCTCCACTGGAAGAGCATTCTTTTGCGGTTTTCCGCCGAAAGTGTGCCCACCGACTGGGACAATAGGCCTTTCTCGACGCATCTCCACCTAGGAACGCCACCATGAGGCGAAGAAGCTATTTGGTGGAGTAGCCCCGTGCTAGATCAATCTATCCCGACCATACTTCGTCTAAGCACACATTGGAGTCGATATCAGCAAAAGCGCTGAACACGGCTTTTGAACGTTGCACGTCTTTGAAATTGTTCCGCTCTACCGAGTCTTAACTTGATGGTCGAGGATCGCATCTGGCTGTGGTAGCAGTACCACAGCTGCCCCTGATAGAAAGACACTGAGCGACGAAGTCTGCGTACATGCGCCGTGCTGTTGTCCCCGTACCTCTATAACAACGTCAGCGTCAGCTGCCGTCTTTGCCCGGTCCTAGATACTATCGTTCATCTACCATGGCCAATACTGAACTCTGCTGAAGCCTACTTACATAACAATGTCCGTGCGTTTCTCCATTTACCGTTCCCGAGAAGGTGTATCTAAAAGTTGCAAAAAGGAGTCTGAACAAGGGTCGGGACTCCCGGATCGCATTCGTTGCGTGCGGACCACAGACATATTAGGCCGCACACGCAACCAACTGTGTCTCGGAGTTCGCTTTTTCAACCTCTATCATTACTGTCAATGACGACCCAATTGTCAATTGTTTGTTGCTCGCTAATCACCTCTACAAGACATCGTGTCAATGACGAAGTCCGAAATGTTCGTGGTCCATCCACCTTCTCCATTAGTGATGGGTATCTCTTTTACAGTGTTACTTGAGAAACCACCTTTCCGTCGGTTATCCTACAAAAAGCGGTCTAGCCATTGAAAAATTGCCGACGTTTCTCTCCTTCCACCCTTATTGCATGTACACGACATTTGCCTTCTGGCGCAGAAGAAAGGCTGGTCCCATCGACGTGATTTCTCAAGAAGAGCTGCAAATTGTCTATTCGCCATTCAGGTACCGACGAAGGGTATCGAGTGTGTCTGCGTGATGATCAACTGTAATTCTGGGGATTAGACGAACCTCCGATGCTGTAACCTCTTTCTACGCCTTTAAATACGAGCCTTCGTCTCAATGTTCGGGAGGCTTAGAGTTGTACGAACAAATTTCTCAGTATATATGGTCAACTGAAACTGGTCAAAGATACATTTTTATCTCGTGCTGTCGATGGAGAAGGTCTTTCGGAGTGTTGTTCCTCAATACATGAGTCAGGCGGGAATCTAAAAAACCCAGCGCCTCTCCTTCTGCTGATGCTTCTGGCCATTTCTTAATATAACTCAGAATCTTCCCCATCAAATGAAGATCCGCATTGTTTACGCTATCCGGACGTGCGGGCAGAGACGATGTTGGATATTCACATGAATTCCTGAGTCTGTTGCGTCCATTCCAGTTTATGCACACTAATACTCATATCTGTTCGCTGAGCCTCACGTCTGCGGTCTAGTCTTCTTCCATCTTCACAAAAGACGCAGTGAACGCCCGTCTCCGAGTCTCCACTTCGAGTTAAAGGAAGTGAAATGGTCCCTAGGTAGAAGAGCAGCGTGATATACACCGGTTCGTTCTCCTAACACTTCTAGTAGACGCACCTCAGCACATGCTAAGGCGAACTCTCGTCACAACAGATAGTTGCTATGTGGGGAGAACCATCCTCCCTTGGTCGGCTGTTTTGGGATACCAATAACAATCATACCCAGATGATGGTGATCAAACGGTAGAGGGAAAGTAGATTGGTATATATATTGGATCTGGTCCTGCATCTATCGAGTGATTCTAACTGGTGCTGCTTCCGAGTATATATTTGAATGTTTATAGGTAATTGTTTTAAGAGTCAAGAGTAATATATCTCCATGTAACGGATTCGAAGTCATACATTTTCGGTCGTGCGTGTTCCGTGAGATCCTGAGACGCTCTGGTCACTGGGGTTGGAAGAGCTAGTATCTTCTTCCCCCATGGGCCTGAAGTTAATGTCCGACAAAGGTCTGGAATTGATCGACTCCTCATCATCCGAGCTAGATGTTGACCCGGTCGCCACACGTAGCACCAGGAACGTCGGTGCAATGCCCTGTTATATGATGACATTCAGTCACAGAACATAAACCAATCCAGAGATCTGATCTTGACCTTACTGTACGCCACGACTATATCCGCATAACTGGCAGACATAAGATTCCTCCCCACAAGAATCAGGTACACAATCATCGCCAGCGAGTAAATGGCAGAGGATTCGATCATCGCCGAAATTATGTTTCGGAATAAGAATATCCTCTGCGAAAAGTGAATAATGCGATACACAATGAAAAGCGTACACATGAGGTTCGTTGCAAGTGTCATCAGCGAATAGATCAACGGCCAGTCAATTTGTGCCACATATTCGTTCATGTTGCCGCTGAGCAAGAGAACGTGGATATCACTGAAAATTTGCATGCCTTTCATGACTGGGACAGTTGGTTCAGTATATCTGAAAGCGACAACATGTACTCACCAGCCCCGACCACGGCACACATCATTGGTATGAGAATCACCCACCATTGGCCATCCCAGAGCGTCCAGCAACGCCACATCTGCTACAGGTCAGCCATGTTTGATTGACCGAACTGTATGAGTTAACACACCAGAGCGACATCGACAAGTATTGTGCTTATGCCACCAGTGATACTGCTGATGAGATAACATGCTCTCCACCATGGGCCGTCGTCCGTGAATGCTCTGAACACGCTGTAATAATTGTAGCCGTACTCGATAAATGTACGACGCTCAAAGGCCCAGCTTATGGCAAATGCCATCGTCGAGAGCAGATAAAGCAGGATGATGATGGTACGCAGGAATGTATTGTGTACCCGCTTCGTAGAAGTGTCTGTAATAAGATTTAATGAATCTCCGACTGGTTGAATGAGGATCGAAAGTCAACATACATGTAGTCCATAAAGTGACTGCTACGATGCCGGTGTATAGACCTTCGAAGGGAATATTTAACAGAGACACTTCAGGGACAGGGTGCAGACTCACCGTGCAATAAGGCTTGCAGAATGATGAGATTCAGACACGTGTCAAGCATGTCAACTATAGTCCTCGTATCATCTTGGGAAAGGTCAGGCGGCGGGCCTCCCATAGTAGTAGGCATGAGCGGAGGGCAGTATATGAGAAAAGACGCTTGTTTGTTGCTTCATATATGCAGCTTTCGCAGACTCAAGAATAGGACAAAGGTTGGACCAGATAATCTATTGTCTTTTGAGACCATCACAGCGCATATCGTCGCTAAGAGATAGAAAATAGCCTGTACCTGAGGTCCCTACTGGAACTGAGCTGTCAGTGAACACCCTAAGGTTCTTGATCTATCAACGGTACCTCTTATTGGCTCCTCTGCAGATACTGAATCGAAATAAGCCACGCCTTGACGACGGAATGTTAGAAAATGGATGATGCACTAACAAAAGGTCGCAAATATTTGACGGAAAGCATGGGATTTAAGCTTCTTAAGGCGTCTACAGAATGGAAGGAGGAATCAGGCGAGTGCGCATGTATCGAGAGTCGAGACAGGGATAAAATCGAACCTATTCCACCCCCACTCGCGCCGCTCAGCACGCACCCCATCGCAAAATGAAGGGCTTTGTCCGGGAAGCTGCTGTAGACTCTAGAGAATAGGTACGTGCCAAGATACTGCCCGAAAATCAATCAGGTAGCTATTCTGACCACGAGGTAAGATCATAAAGCGCTTCAGTGAGCTTCAAACCAACATTGATTGGGATAAAAATGGCCCTGGTCTTCGAATTTTTAAGAAGTCCAGCACTGGATGAAAGATGTCCTATTGATTGTACTGCCGAAGGAAACATATGAGCAGTGTTGATATCCCCGAGGGGAATCCCTTGGCTGGACGAAGAATCTCAGTTCGACAACATGATAACTGACCGATTTTGATGTCTCAGTAATACCGTCATGAAGGCTATGGTGTGAAGAGACCATCGAGAAGCCGCTCAAGGACTTGAATTGATTATCGCCAAATAGTTGGAAGGAGGGAGTAAGGACTCGGGAGTAAAGAAGAAGTGGAAGCGTCGTAACATTGCGACGAAGTTCCCCGAACAGATCTCTGAATTGCACCAATGGAATCACCGAGTGCTCATCAGCGCCTGGATGGATCTTAAGCCAGGGTATATTTAGAGATAAATGAAGTCCAGCTCTGAATTGCTCCAGCATGGCACTGATACGCGCTCGAGGACGAGATTATCCAGTTCGGCAGACTCGGAGCAGACAGCGCTTAACGCCTAGAACAATTGATTTCCTCTGCAATGAGCGACCGAAGACAAGAGTAAAGCAAAGCATCGATATCAAATCAGCAATGCACCAATCACCGTGTCCGCGAAACAAGGTTCATTGCCTATAACAGAGTCGCCCTCGCTTCCTTCGAATCACTTGTTCATCTTTCTCAGATTCTCTTTCGTGGCCACCCACGTTTTCTCCCGTTCTTCGCTGTCCGGGGCTTTCAATGTATAAATACCGGCAAATCTTTTTCTCATACGCGCTGTCCTCCGGTCGGTTATTTTCACAACCATGTCGTCATAAAAAGGCGGCACCCGAGATGCTCGAAATCCTCATCAACGCATCGGTGAGGCCGGACTGAAGGACCGTCGTCCCGGCGGAAATGAGCACGAGGCCAGAGGAAGGGTAGGTCTTGTCGAGGTAGGCGGCTATGGCAGGCGAGTTGGAAGGTACGGCGCCCGTGAAGTGGTCTGGGATTATGGGAATCGTATTTTTGGGGGACGCTCCGTCTGGTCGCAGGCCGGGGTATCACCGAGTTTTTGGCGACACTTTCGATATTAGGCTCGACATAGACAGTCTGGTACGGCAGGTTCTGAGGTTTAGGCAGTACCTGGAAAGTCGAATAATCCTAGCCGGTTGCGAGATGTGCCTGTGACGCTATAATACACGCGTACTTGGCACGCGAGGCGGTTTCAGTTCCGGGGAATCTACTATCTTGGAGGGGATACCGTAGCTCGGAGTAATCAGGTTTTTCTGTGACTACGAAAAAGTCTGCCGGAGTTGAATGGAATAGCTGCAGCGATCGAGGCGGATATTATCCGGAGGTCCATCAATGGTCTTTTTGCCATTTAATTGGGGCCGGCAATACGAAGGTAAAGTAAACGAATGAGAAAAACTCCGAAATTGCTCCGAAAGAACACGCAAGTAACACGCAAATTAGGCCTATGCAATTAGTTCAATTGACAAAGCCGATAGTCCTGCTGAATGGAACGAACTTGAACGAAATCCTCAGTGGTATCCCGTGCATGAGATTTTGAGAGTAAAATGGACCACATGGAAGAACGGAGAGCCATAGTACCAAGGTCGTGGTGCTCGGTGTTTGCCGAATAACCTCTTTCTCTGCTATCATCACGGAAGCGACGTAGTTCCTCCGCCTATCGTTCATCGTGCAGGACGATCTTATCAACGCCGATGCATATGGTGCACCTTCTTTTCTATGGTATGAACCCCAATTGACGTGTCATACAACCGACCTAACTGTAGTTATCATAGATGCACATTTTCGTCCAATGTCGTGAATCCTGTTTCCGAAGCTCATATCGTTCTCCAATCACCTCGTATGTGCCAATCTGTTCGTATATATGGATACTCATGCCTAGGGAAGAAAAGGCGCCGCGGGGCGGTGCAACGTATGGCATGGCTTACTCTGTCAATGGTTGTTAATGGTACAGATAACAGAAGGCTGGAGCTTTAATCACAGAATATATCGAGCTTAGAGCCAGTGCGTCTTCTCTTCTCTTCTCTTTGTGTTCTTCCGCCGTTAACTTCTGCTTAGCAGACGGGGCACCACAACGCGTCACGCGCCATACGTGGAAGGTACTTTCAATGAAAGTCCAGATGAATTTACGTGTGTGATTACCGACTTTCATTGCATATATGCACGCTGACACACCCACTAGTCCCAGATAATACTATTGTGGCCTCCACTGGGAAAGCATTCTTTTGCGGATTCTCCCCGAAAGAGTGCTCACCGACTGGGAGAATCGCAATAATGTTACCCTTCTCGACGCATCTCCACCTTGGAACGCCACCATGAGGCGAAGAAGCTACTTGGTGGAGTAGCTCCGTGCTAGATAATCGATCTCGACCATTCTTCGTCCGAGCACACACTGGAGCTAGCTCAACCACGGGACACGTCGACGGGAGCCTTGCGCTAATTAAATATCGAATATCTTTCCAACATGGCATTCCTCTTCAATGCGACTAGATCCTTGCAATCTGCCGTGCAGGGAACGGCCCGCGTCTACTTCAGTTGCTCCCGTCTATTGGTTGCACCGTTATCTTTAGGGAGTTCAGAAGTCAAGCTTTCCTTCCCGTAAATTCCACTGCACATATGTTTCCATGGTCGACAAAGGATACGTCTTTTCTCCGCTACTGGTCCCTATGATTACGTGCGAGGGTCGTCTCCTAAGCTAGCCACGTCCACGCTTTCCAATATTTTCTACTGCCCCAAAACCCATCACTCTCCGCTGTCGTACGCACGAGAAATTATTCTCAAGCTGGCATTCGCTGGTATCATTATTACGGACATGCTTTTTGGACCAGACGCTTTGTCCTCGCCGGCACTTCGATGAGGGATGACGACGTCTCACAATTCGGCAGAAAGCGGTGACGCGCAGAGGTGAGTTGGTAGATATCTACCTAGCTATTCCCGACTCATTGTACCGTAGCAGAAAGCACCAATGTATAGCTATCGGCCTTCTTTTTGACCAACATATCAAGCAGATAGGAACGAGAAATCGGTGCTCTGATTAGATTGGACGTCCTTTCGTAAAGTGGTGCCCCGGATGCCTCGCCAGTATACTCGGGGTACGAAGCTAAAACGATGATACTTGTTCCAAACCACACTCGCTACGTGTCAGCTCTAGTACACCGTACTCGATCTCATTCAACGGAGTCCAGCGTCAGATCACGAATGATCATACCTCGCGAGCGTCGACGTCAGGCCCAACGGAGCATCGTTGTCATCCCAGACGACCCTGCCTGCCTCGACAAGGATTCACCTTCTCAGGGCGCGCGTTCGTACCCATCAGCATGATGCCGCTCTAACTGTACACAGTAGTTGAAAGCTTATGCCTTCTTCTTGTCATTCCGCGCAAGCATAGTGATGACATTGGGTATGAAGAACAAGCTTATTGTGGACGTTGATTTGGAGGAGAGCCAAAGATACGGGCGCTTCGAAGGATGGACTACCTCCTGGGGCATGAACATATGAACCATCTTCACGGACACGGTGATTTACGCGTTCTTGTAATTCACAGGAGAATGGCCGGAGAGAGGAGCGGGGAAGAGCTTCCATCCGTGTAAGACGACGTCCACACATACATACTTTTTCTTCGCCACATACTCCACATTTATCCCCAAAGTAATCTCAGACCCATGGTCAGAGGGAAATCAGCGCCTGCCCGAAATTTCGGAACTTCCAGATGTGGATCATGTGCTGCAGCTTTTCAGCTCGAGATGTTCTATGCCTACAATATTATCATATTTATCGAAGCATGAGTCAAGAAGAACAGTCAAAGAGGCAATGAAGGTCTCATACATTGCAAGTGTTGCGCGTACCTTTCTCCTTAAACAGTGATATAACATGTACCGCAGGTCAGATTCTCGACCAACTTGGTACTATAGGCGAAACTTGATGAATCCTTTCAGTCTGTCAAGATTCCGGAACTACATTTCCCAAGTTCACCGCTCCTGTCATTAGTCCGCCAACTTTCTGACACAGAACATGAGACTGTACGACTCGCCTCCGTCGACTTCTTCTACCAGTGGGCAAGACTTTGATCGGCCCTTCAAGTGCACTGTTCCCTCCGAATGTAGTCACCCTGAAACTTTCATCGTCCTCATTCGTTGGTCACAGTCCTGGTTCATAGATTCAATTAGCCGTCGCTCTGGGAGAATCTGGTTACTCGTGTGCTTGGATATCGGAGATGGGCGAAGCACTAAGCACTAAGCGTTTCGACGTCGTCCTTGGCTTTGGAATAGGTTATTCTATGGCTCTCAGATGTGCTGTCTCGTGAGTCGGAGAGTAAAGTGTATTTATATAGGCGGTGCATGATAATGGCTCTGCTGCTGTTTTGGAGAAAGAAGGCGTGAAGCCCGAAGGTGTAGTACCCCAGGGGCTAGGGTGTGTCGGTCTATTCATCTCTTGTATACGTTCTATTCATTGCAAGGCTTGTCGACAGTCGAGTAGTGGAGCAGTCCCTACATTAGAATGAGGGGTATGAGTTTGCTAGGGATTAGCTAGATAGCACCAAGTCGAGTCGTCATTGAATAAAAGGTGCGAAAACAAAGTGATTATG
Organism: Armillaria altimontana; assembly: GCA_022818075.1. Classification (NCBI taxonomy): domain Eukaryota; kingdom Fungi; phylum Basidiomycota; class Agaricomycetes; order Agaricales; family Physalacriaceae; genus Armillaria; species Armillaria altimontana. The sequence goes on from JAIWYR010000012.1 coordinate 974,030, forward strand.
TGGGCCGCTTTGTTTTAATCATACTATTACGCATTTAGCGAATCCGTTGATCTGGCCCTCAGAAGATGCAGTGACCAGTCTAAACTTGGTGCGTTTTTTTTATACTTCTCTCGGGAATCGGGATGGATTATCTTACATACGGCTGCGTACAGGATGGCACTACCACGTCGACGATATCTATCGTCACGCTTGACCTTCACTTGCTACCGACGCGTGCGGACTCTTACAGCCTTGGAATGGCAGGGCTTTGATGTTAAAGAAAAGGAACAGGTGCGCATTTGTTTTTTCTCTCGCAGACGACGAATCTCATAATGAAGACAAGCTTATAGGGCACGACAGACTCTAAGTACACACTCCCCGATGGCCATGGTGGAAGCCTGGCTATTCTCCCGTTTCCGTAATCTACTACGCGATTTCATTTTTGCCGACATGCCAGGTGTCACAGAAAAAGTGCTACGTCCGGATACGTGTCAACATTCAGGCCGAAAGTTCTGTCGGGGCAATACCATTCTGTGCTGGTAGCGCGTCTATGCGGTACGCGTATTCCATCTCCGGCTCATCTCGAACTGAATAATCAATGTTACAGCTACGATTGCCAAATGCGTCGTCGCTGCTACCACTGGCCTGGAGCGCGATACACCTCTCCATATCCGTCCACCACGACTCTAGTACTGGGGTCATCGTCTCACGGCCTATCAACAAAACGTCCGCATCCCACCGACTCTCCTTCTCTAGCGTGGTAGTTGAGGCTTTTGACCCTCTCTAGCTGCTCTTCTTCCAGGGCGTGCTGTCCACGAAGGATAGTATGTTTGCACCCATCAAGTGACCTGTTGGATCGTATCCCCCCGGGCCATTTGGCAGGGTGAATCTCAAGGTCCACTCCGTTCATATGGCCTTATCCAATTGCGTACAACTCTTAATCCAAGTGACACTTCCTTCATCTTTGCCTGGTACTCAGCCTGGATGTGCTGCCGCGACATCCTCCATACACACCTAACGGTTCTGGTTAGAAATTTGCGTTCGTTACTGTGCTCGCAGCGCGACGCCTAATCGTATCACCGTTCCATTGGCGATTCCATAGGAATAGTATTAGTATTAAGCTTCATACAAGATAGAGCGAGGCTCAAGGAGCGCGCCCGTTTTTTGCGGTCTGAAAGCCTCCGCACCTGCGCGTCAAAAGCCTTCATTCCGCAAAAATTGGTAACAATGTACTGGGAATAGTACATCAAAACTGTCCCATGAGAACCGATAGAGCAGCCCTAGGAAGCGAGATTGTCGCTATCTACTACCCACGGCATTCATAATGATAGCAGCTGCCGTCTCCGGTTCCATACCGCTCATCGACCAAGGGCATTGCCTAGTGCGGCTGAAGCCCACATCTCGAACGTCCAGAGTGGCCCTCTCAGCCCCATCGGGGATCTCGTACACGGGACGGCTGTAATAAAAACTACATCATTCAAGGAGGGGAGAATGTATCCCGTAGATATTGAATAGGCCTCTCTTCTTCGTGATTGGATAGACAACATCACGTTTGTCACGGCGCAGAACGCTTCCCCCCGTTGATGGCGCAGTGAAGGAATTGGGGAAATGACCAAGAGCCGCTGGGATGTTTTTTTATCATCCAGGGTACGCCATTTGGATGGAGCCAGCTCTACCTGAAACAAGTTCTCGATTACCTCCTTCTGAAGCGACGCCGGTCATTGAAGCTACGTAGACGCTACGCACAATCTAGGACCCGTCGCTATTCTCAAGGGAAAGTTGGCACCTTTGCCCAACATCACATTCTCGCCTCTGGAAAACACCCGGCGGATCCGACATGACTGTGGTCTAACATCCAGCCATTGTTGTTCCGCCTCAGCGCTGGATCCACTACTAGGAAATTCCTACATCAAGACTGGACTCTGATTCACAGCGCATGTGTTGGTCATCCTGGGCAAACATTTAACCCTCAATTCTGGGTGTTGTGGTTCTCGTCTTCACAATCCCCCGTCTCTACCTGCTTTTCCTACGTCGTACTATCTAAGCAAACCTCGCCCAAAGACTCCATCGCCTAACTCCATCCCGGTCGACTTTCAGTGTTTAGTACAGTCGGATTCAGGGAAGTTGCAGAACTACCTGCCGGTGTTTTGATCTTGTTGCTGGCGGGTGTGTTTGCCGTCATCACAATTTAAAATCCGCCACTGACCTGGGCACAACTATCTGCTTACTTTTCACGGATCCGTTTTGGTCCGACGTTCGTTACTCTTCTGGGATATGTTTCGTATGCGTGCTTTTTTTTTGATGTGTACGTACCGCTTTCGCCTGTATGTTATAAAAATCGCAATTCATTTCAATGTTCAAATACCACATTGAAAACAACGCGCGACATTCGCTTGAGGGGGTCCTTCTGATATCGCGAAGTGAATAGCTGACAGGTATATCCGCAGTAGTAGGCTCGATGCCCGCCAACCTGGTACTGAAAAGGCGACGGTCGTTATTCCATCCCTCGTCAGACTGGTTCGAGTCTATATCAGCAAATCCGAGTCTCTTTATTTCATCGACAGAACAAAATGAGTTCTCGCAAGTTCTTTTTATTTGAATTATTTATGTTCGTCTTAATGACTTGTCCATCGTAGCGAGCTCTTTGCTCGGGAAGAACTGGTCCACGAGGATTGCGAGGCTATTCGTGTGAAATGAAGCGTTTGCGGTTACCAGAACTCTGGATGAACAGAAGCCATATGAAGAACAGAAAAACAATCCCGGGAAATTGAGAAAATTTCCCATGTTGGACGATCAAAAAAAGCGAATGGGATGGTATAATGACCGGTCTCTCTATATATACAGGAATAAGAACCAGGAGGAACTTCCCGCCTGTTGTTTCAATACTCGAGGCTCTGTACGCATACGTGATTCAGACTCATTCAGGCCTGAGATGATATCGAGATTTCAACAGCCCTGAGAGCTGACTTCTGGCGCCATGAGGCATACCAGAGATATGGTACTGCCTTCTTCATTTTGCAACCATATTTTAATCGGGGATAGTCTATGGAAAAAGCAGGCGCTGGAATTCGTTAGCGCCATCAGCGCCGAGTAAGTAATAACATTACCATAAAATCATAAGCACTTTGAAGTTCGGATTTCGGGCGCATCTATTTATCTTCCATAAACCGACTCGGACCATCCGTCAAATGATTCTACTAGTTGTGCAAAATTTAGCAGGTTAAATCTACAATTGTGCCTAAGTGGAATTTTACAGCTGCTTTCATAGTGCATGAAGCTCGACATGTGACAATTGCATGTGTTTCGTGCGCGAGAAGACAGCGATTTCAGTGTTTTCTGAGACCCTTTTATGTCCTCAAAGTCCCTCAAACCTTGTTTATGATGAAATCGGAGCTTTCTTTTATCATACATGGAAGTCAAGGTGTATGTAAACAGCTGTAAAATCGTACTTATCGGGATTTGGTATGTGGGAGTGTTAGAAGGCACAGCCTGTGATGTTGATATTTCAGACATATACTGTGGTGTTCAGAGTAAATGACGGAACTGTAACTTCAACATGTTGCCCTCTGGACCTCTTATAGCTTGACAGTAGTCAGGCGTTTGCGGGTGATGAAAGAAGGCTCAGACTTCATCATAAAGCGTGTCTTGAGAACTTCAAGCGAGTCTAAGAGCCCCCGAGCTCACACAAATAGCTGTAAACCATTCACAAACGCGTCTTCAAGTCCCTGATACTGTGATACATGGTATATGCCAGTGACTAGGTCCAAATCACTCTGTTCTCTCGTGCAAAACACATACAACTATCAAGCTGTGCCCAAACAGCGGTAATCTACTATTGATCCTAAGTTCTGGGATAGACTGACTCTGAGGGTGCCAGACTATAGTTAACACGGACAATTCCAGAGAGTTTCTACGGCTGGTTGGGCGTGGGGGCTCCGAAATGCTACTGCAAGCTGATTAGGCGCTAAGGTGCAGGTTATGGTTTGGTCCGAGTAATTGGTGGGATAAATATACGTCCTCCAAGTCGTTCCAGAAGTGCGACCAACGGCCACAACCATCCAACTTGAAGATTGAATCTGATCGACTCAATTTCAAATTTCAACAATTGATGCCGATCTGAGATCAGGAACAGAATTATCCAGTGCTTAAAAGTAAAGTTGCGACGCATTCATACAAGTTATAGTGAATGCCATCGGCATGCCATAGCATAAATACACTGGCTTGTGCTATTCACAGTTTAATCTGCTTTACAGAGTCCAGGCAAGTCTTCGTGTCCAAAAAACTAGTACTACTAAACTTCGAGTCGGGCTGCTTGTCGCATGGTCCAGTCATCAAATCGTTGTAACTATTAACTATCAGTCAACGATACAAATAAGTAATGACACAATCCCTGCTTATTGAAGGTAGCTTGGGCCTCGCATCGCCTGGCGACAGAAGGAACAATACCCATTGATGTTGGGAGCTGCAACAGATGCTAGTGTCAAAGAACAGTAAGGTCGTTAAAATTCTCGCACAATATTGCTCGGGATAGAGATGACTAGAAAATCGGGGTTAGCAAGAAAGTGCTTAGTGTGAGCCAGTGCAGACATACTATTGCCTGCAGGTCTGCAGACAAGTTGGCGGTTTGCAGCTCTTGGGATGAAAGGGACTAAACTTGCAGTGCGAATCCTCACATCGAACCTCGGAAAGGTGTCAGACGCGAATAATGAGAGGAAGTTGAATGTTGTGTAGCAATTGTCGTACAATTGTTTCAGGCTGAGTTAGCAGCGATCAGTAAATGCGGGTACGTCAAAATATAAAGGGCGTACAAGGTTGATGGCATGGCCGCATCTGAGGTAGACTTCCCTAACACTGCGCAGGGCTGAGGAGCAGAACAGATGCGACTGTGAATAGTTGCTCACTGGCGACGGCGGCACATTGCACTATACACGAGCGGAGCAAAAGGATGTAGTATGAGGTTGGAAGTAACTGACAAGATGGATACAACAGAGACGGTTCCCTTTTTATGAACCAAGGCCAATCAGAGCGGGGTTGCTGTTTGTCCAAACAGAACGGGAGAAGTGACAACAGAGTACGCCTTCGAGCCCCAAAGTAGTATACCCACCCCGATTGGTGTCGACTCGGTTCACAGTCGTGACTCGCGATACACGAGCATCCTTGAAGGGGTACCACCTAGAACTCTTTCCGGATCTGTGACCAAGCAGTTTTGAATACAACTCCAAGAGGTAGCAGTGTCGACAGTCAGCGCATCAGCACTCGGCGCATCCTGGAGGCTGGAACGTCAAAAATTGCGATCGTTTGTCTTTTTCAGGAACTTGGGAACATTGCAGTTTCGGTGATGTGATCACAGTCCCATAGAAGGATTGACTGAGAGACCGGGGACGATACAGCTTCAGTACAAAGCTACGATCAACTGGTGAGCTGCAAGCCAGTAGCGAACAATTAGTCATTGTGCCCGGCGGCCCGGGCCAAGCTATAAGCCGAGGGTACAGTGGCGCACCGTTTGTTTGGATATACTTGTACAATAGTCGCTCGTCGTGCTTCGCGCATTGAATAGATGGGCTCCATTTCGTTCTCATCCTCATCTTGCAGCCCTCGTAATTTTGTGACTCTCCCTCCTGCACCCTTGATATTGGGTATCTGTTCGGATTCGTTTGTCTATCGCATCACGCATCTCGCTGTTGGCCAGTCGAGAATCACTCATCCCGATTTGATATCCCTCCATTTGATCAAGATACCAACCACGTATATACGCGGCCTTAACTTGGACTCAAAAAGCTACAGAATCACGCGGCCAGGCTTTCTGATTCATTCAGTCTCTTGCCGGCGAAATCAACTTAACGTTGACCAGTTTATGTGGTATGGCCGTCAAGTACGAGATTATTGCCGATATAGAACGGCGGTGGTGGGAGAAAAGCTAACGCTGATGTTGGTGTCAGAAAGCGCTTATCGTAAGCTGTAGCTGCGTGGAACAGGGAGTCTGTTAGCTTGTGTTCGGAACCCATTTGCCATGACCGAGGTCAAGATCTAAACCGAGTAAGCGTGTTGACTCATGCACTGAATCCGCGGAGACCTTGGGCCCAAACCGTACGATTGCGGATTAACTACGAATTTTGGCAAAATCGTACCGTTACACATTTGTCGAATCCATTGATCTCAATTTCGAATCCGAGAGGGTCCATTCTAGACTGGCGTCTGGCCTTCATTTTTCACTGGGTGACAAGTGGCTTTCGAGTAAGCTGAGTCTTCATTCAAAGTCCGAAGTTCCAATACTTACTTATTTCAATATTCTTATCATACTGACTCCCTCTGACTCCGAAGTTTATCCTTCCTTGTGACAACCTTGCGGCTAATCAGCGCTTTAGCTTTAGCATCTGACCCGGAATCTCTAGCCTCTCCACCAGTCACTTACCGGCACCATTAAGTACTATCATTATACTTCGAGAGCAGCCCAAGGCGCGTGTGACAACGATTTCTGGTTTTTACTTCTCCGCCGCCGCCGCCACTGCAGTATTTTTACCTAAACACCTGCCCTTCAAACCGTCCGTGACCTCGCCTTGAATTCTCTTTTCTGGTCAACAACAAAAAGGCCTCTCTTAAAAGTCGGGCCCTCAAAAGATGTGGGGAAAATTTGGTGCGTTATCCTTTTTTTACTTCTCTTAGGATGAATCTTACATACGACACATACAGGAATGGCATCGCACCACCACGTCGACAGTATCTATCGCCATGCTTGATCTTCGCGCGATACTGCCGCGTGAAGATGGTGATAACTCTGCTCTTCTCGCCGCGTCTCGTTTGGGAACGCCACCATGAAGCGAAGAAGCTACTTGTAGAGGAGCCCCATGCTAGCTCGACCGTACTTCGTCCAAGGACACATAGGAGTTAGCTCAACCACGGGACACGTCGACTAGAGCCTTGCGCTACTTGGATATCAATGATCTTTCCAACATTGTATTCCTCTTCAATGCGACTAGATCCTTGCAATCTGCCGCGCAAGGAACGGTGCGCACCTAATTTGGTTGCTCCCGGTTATTGGTTGCGCCGTCATCCTCAGGGTGAAGAAGTCAAGGTCTCTTTCCCTCCCGTAAATTCCACTGCGCATATGTCTCCATGGTCGACAAAGGATCATCTTTTCTCCGCTACTGGTCCCCTTGACTACGTGCGAGAGTCGTCTTCTGAGCTAATAACATCCGTGCTTTCTCTATTCGCATTTTCTACTGCCCCCAAACCCTTCACTCTTGTCGTACGCCCGAGACGATTCTCAAGTCGGCATTCGCTGGCATCGTTATTACAGACATGCTTTCTGTAACGGACGCTTTGACCTCTTCGACGAAGGAAGTCGACACGACGACGTCTCACAATCCAGCAGAAAGCCCTAACGCGCAGAGGTGAGTCGGTAGATATCTACCTGGCTATTCCCGACTCATTATACTGCGGCAGAAAGCACCAATACGTCACTGTCGGCTTTATTTTTAATCAACATGTCAAGCAGATACGAACAAGATATCAAAGGTCCTAGTACTCAGAGGTCCTTTCGTAAAGAGGTACCCTGGGTGACTCGCCCAGTATATACCCCACAGTACTCAATGCTCTTGGGTACGAAGCTAAAACGACGAGAATTCTTCCAAACCACTCGCTACGTGTCAGCTCCAGTAAACCGTACTCGTTCTCATTCAACAGAACCCGGCGTTAGATCGTGAATGTTTTCCCCTCACTCTCACGTCGACGTCAGGATAATCGTCATTCTATTTCCTGTCATCCCAGACGACTCTACCTGCCTCGATATGATCTACCTTCTCTGAGCGCGCGCTCATACCCATCGGCGCGATGACGCTTCAACTCTATGCAGTAGTTGAAGCTTCTGCTCTCTTTCCGTCATCCGCCCGCGCAGGCATAGCGATGACCTTGGATCAGAAGAACAAGCATATCGTGGATGTTGATTTGGAGGAAAGTTGATGATATTATAAACGGAGCCTGATGAATGCCTCCAGTCTGTCAAGATGCCGAAGTTACATTACCAGACTCATCCTGATGCATAGATTCAATCCGCCGTCACCCTGGAATATGGCTACTCGTATGTGAGTCAATCTTGCGCGTTTGGGATCGGAGACTGTCGATCGTCTCGTGTCCAAGTGGTAATGGTTATGACATAGGATGAACCACAATCTCTATTTGATTCAGACGACGGAGATAATGGTCGAAGCACTGAACTTTTCGACGCCGTCCTTTAGCTTTGGGATAGAAAATATTATGGCTGTCAGATGCGCTATCTCAGCGTTGTGCTGTTGTCCGGCGAGAGCACGTGTATTTATCTAATGGCGTTGTTGCTGTTTTAGAGGAAGAATGTGCGAAGCGCTCCAGTTTAGGAGGTTGTATCCCGAGGTGTGCCGACTCTCAGATTTCTTGCGCTTGTCGACTCTCAACTAGGAAGCACCTGAATTTCAATATAGAGACACACGGAAAGCTGTACTTAGTGGAAGATAGCACCAGTGAGAAAAGTTAGGTTGCTTCGAGTCGTCATTGAATTTCAAGAAACACCGTGGCAATGAATTTGCTTTGTGGGGCCCTTTGGCATAATCCTACTATTACTCATTGATCTCGGTTCGAATCCGAGAGGGTCCATAGGTATTAAGGAAACAAGCCTCTCGTGCTTTTTCCCCCTTCACATCGGGTCTTGATTTGATACTTGGCTTGACAGCCTTGAGTACTGAGTCATTGACTCGATTCTTCATCGAAACTTCAATGTTTCAATACTCTTATGCTGATTCCGGAGCTGTCTAAAGTCCTTGCGACTACTTTGTATGCGCTAGTGCTCTAGTGGCTAACTTTCCTAGTCTTTTACTAGTCACTCGTCACTAAGACACCTTTGACTTTTGTACAGAACTTGGGCCTTTCTTTTGGAACGAGGTCGTGCACGACGGACCTAAAGAGAGTACATATCATACTAGTTTGCAGTCTTGACATTATCGTAGGATGAGATTCCATCTCCAAGTCGATGCCAACGTCAAAGTGCATGGAATCTCAATACCAGCTCCCCCCCTTCTTCTCGCGAGGAAGGAGAGCAGCTTGTGGACCATTTGGCATAATCGCACGATCAATTGATCGATCCCCGGTTCGAATCCGGGAAGGTCCATATAGGTAAGAACGCCATGAGTTTGTTTTAATTTCTTGATTTCTTGTCAAGACTCAACCTGCCACTGGCGAGCTCAGATTCAGATTTAGGACCTGATGATTTGGAGTTTTGAATTCAAGTTCGGAATTCCTTAGTAGTCGCTTGATACTATTTACCTCTCAATCTACTGCCAGACCAACCTCGCCCTCTCTACAAGTGGGCTCTTCTGTGACATCCCTTACAGCTGGGAGTGGGAACCCATTTATGTCTCGGCGCGGACAGCTTTTGAAGAAGAGGGTTATTATATCATGCGCTGAAGCCGGGTGCTCTCTCCCTTTTTTAAGAAAAGGCGACGGTTTTATTGTGCTGTGAACTGACCATCGAATTCCATTCCGTTTAAGCGGAGAAGGATGTGTTCGCTTTACTTGGTTCGAATCCGAGGCGGATCATTCTCGATAAATTGGGTATGCGTCTTCCTTTTCCGAAGGGCTACCGTGGAACAGAATGATTTTGTTCGGATGCAAAGTGAGTATCGACGAGGTACGTGCACATTCCTTCTCGGTCGACACGCTCAACTACTGGCGACTATCGTCAAACGATAAAACGTACCCCCTCATCCCGCCTCTCCTAGTAATGGAAGCTTCTGATCCCCTCTGCTGTCGGTGTCATGGTGAATCCCCACTACCCAAGGAACCGGGGAGAGAGTAGATCCCTTCCCTCCTAGCGGGCAGAGAGGGCGGCGTTTGGATTCGCAAAATTTCGCGCCAAATCCGAACGTGTTTTATCAGTCTGCTTCGTTGAAGGAGATACCAACGTGCGACGTGCGTAGGTACGGGAGCTAGACGAGAGAATAGGGCAAATCCGACAGCACAAAATCTCGGTCAGAGAGTAGCATGCACTCTCCCCATCTCCCGTCGCGATATCGTCCTACCCGTTACTCTCCTCCCCAAGACATTCTCCGCGCGACGACACAAAACCGCTGGGTACGGTTCAATTCCCCAGAACAATCATCTTTGTCGCTATGCCCGGGAAGAAGATGGCCAAAAGGGTCGATTACTGCACTTGAGAAGGCGAGTTGGAGGACGGAGTGCGGGGCCGAAAGAGGGGTACGTCTGGTCGAGATGGGGATGGGGAAGAGTGTTACAGGTTTAGTCCTAGCTGTCGTATAGGTTGGTTCATGCTCCTCAAGAGGGCGCCGCTCAACACTTCCACCGAACTTGCAAGTCTTCGATGACACGGTCTTGCTTATTGATGTACTCGGCTGCCTCAGGAACCTGGGCGACCTTGGGTGCAGGGCGAGAAGTGTCTCGAATGGAACGGGGAGGTCCTTGTTGTCTGGGGCTGGGGGTAAGCGGAAGTAGGGAGAATGCGTAATGGTTTGGGACGGGGTGAGATTGCTTGGGATGGAGTAGTGTTGCGTGATGCGTGCCATTTTTTTCGGACCAGGTTTCTAGGCGGGCAAGCGATTCGTGCACGTCGAATTGCATTGTCATGGAAAGAGAATGTACGTTGGTGCCGTTGAGTTTCCCGATGACATGGCCGAAGCATTTCAAAACGGCCAACATTGAAGTGAGCTGAGAAGGATAAGCATATCATCAGCCGCGCAATATGTGTAGACCACGCCTGCTTCCCCAATCTCGTCGGTGGAAACCGAAACCTTGGAGAGCGTGTCCTGGTCGTAGTTGCCGGACACTATACACCGGAACCCAAGAGCCTGGGGAAGGTGAGTTCTCGACCGAACGAGAGTAGAATGCTGGTCGCCACTCACGAGATCTTTCGCCTCTTCATGGGTTTTCGATGCCTAGCTCAAATCCACCTTGGGTTCATCGCGCAACAAGGACATATGAAATGGTAGATAAAAGTCTGCTCGAGTTGGGACAGCCTCGCATGATCCCGTTATGGCCTTGACGAGCGCGGTGCGCAGGGAGGGAGTGCAGCTAAATTTGCCTTTGTTTGACTCGCGATCAAACTTGAGCGTCCCCTATTCCTTCACTTACTCTCGTTCAATGGCTCCGACATCCCCCACCACCGTTGTTTCCTACTCGTCTGGACTCGACGCTCATATGGACTCGACCAGGACTGCCTGCCATCGTCGATTCCCCAACGATACTACTCTCACCTTCCGGCGCGTCAATACGTCCACTACTGCTTTTCGATACCTCGCCTGAGAAAAGCAAGCACCGCGAAAGCCTGACCAACATCATGCCGGACAAGCCTACCACAGCCCGATGAATCTTACGGCCTTGTAATGGGCTTTGATGTTGCAAGAAAAGGAACAGGTGCGTATCCGTTTCTTCTCTCGCAAACGACAAATCTCATAATGGGGACCAGCTTCTGGGGCCCTGGGCGCGACAGACTCCAAGTGTGCACATTCCTTGCCGGTGGAGGCTTGACTATCCTTTCGTTCCGTAATCTACTACGCGACTTTATTTCGCCACCCTCCTCAAGGACGTGGATACCCATACCAGGCGATACGTCCGGGTCCGTGTCAACGTTCAGGCAAAAAGTTCTGTGGAGGGTGCTGGCGGTGCGTCTACGAGGTACGCATACATTCCATCTCTGGCTCATCTCGACCTGAAAAATCGACGTTGCAGCTACGCCTGCCAGAAGCGTTGTCGCTACCACCACTGGCCTGAAGCACAATGGCGTTTCTCCATGTCCATCATCCAAGACGACCGGTGCCATCGTCTCACGGCTGAAACGTATTCCTCCCTTAGGCTCGCTCATCCCACCAACTCTCCCTCTCCAGAGCGGTAATAAAAGTTTATGATCCCCTCCAGCTGCTCGGGCATGCCGTCGAGGGAGGTCAGTCAGTTTATTCCCATCTGGTGACCCGTTGGACCATTTCGCCCCGTTTGGCTGGGTGGATCTCAAGGAAGACTCCTATCCACTTCTTTCCCAATTGCGTGCAACATATCCCCTCTGCGTTAATCCAAGCGATACTTCCTTGAAAGTCCATCACTTTATCTTTGCCTGGTCGTGCTGCTATTCCATCCTCCAGTGGTTGCAAACCGCTTCATCACACGCGGTCTTTCTCGGAACCGATGTACCATGCAATGTTAATGGGCTATCCAGCCACGACTTGAAGGGGTTGTTGGAGAACCAGACGCCATCGGGAACTGCCCACTTCGCAATAAGCGCGTGGTTATCCATATCATGCGACCCGCCATCCAAGTCTCATGAATCAACGTGCAAACAGAAACTCTCAACGAATCGGCGACTCTACCGTCGTCGGAAACCTGTGTTCGTCGCTCGTCCGCTATCTTGTTAGAGGACGTGAAGCTTCATCGAGGCTGGAGGGGATGCCAGATTTAGCTTAGATCCCATCCCTTACGCGACTATAGACCACAGGCCAAGCGGAGAAGGGAATCTATAGATCACGTTGCTCTCGTGAACATCCTTTAAGGACTCGTTGGCACAATCCGCGCTTAGTGGATGGTCTCGGTTCGATTCCGAGGGGGAAGGATTATCGATTCCTGTGAGTCTTTTTTTTGAAGACATCGTTTCGATGTCCTCACGCAGTTATAGGACTTATGCATATCGTATCTGAAGGATTGAATGCGAATATAGTTATGAAAGCTTGCGAGGCTACGGACCGAAACCGCATTGAATCAATGCACGTGGGATAAATTGATTTTGTTCTCAGCGACCACTGTATCGTGCTTGATTTTCTTGGCATTACCATGAAATCCGGTAGTGCGCTTGTCTTTCAACGCGGAATCAATCACTGGTCGACGTCGTTTGAAAAGTTGGATGACTGAGTTGAACAAGGTGTGTTGCCTTTCATTCTGCAGAGCCTGAGGGCGACGAATCTGATGGACAATACAGAAACTGCTACCAAAGCCACTGCAAAGGACCTCGTTGATGATACTACTCATTGCCTCGCTTGGGCTTCGCTCAACGACGATCTCGTAATGCTGCCCTTCTCAACGCATCTCCACCTTGGATCGCCACCATGAGGCGAGGAAGATATTTGGTAGAGTAGCCCCGTGCCGGATCAATTGATCTCGACCATACTTCGTCCGAGGATACGCTGGAGTTGACTCAACCACAGGACACGTCGACTAGAGCCTTGCGCTACTTGTCAATCAATGATTTTTCCGACATCGCAGTCCCCTTCAATGCGACTAGATCCTTGCAATCTTCCGCGCAAGGAACGGTGCGCACCTACTCCAGTTCCTCCCGTCTATTGGTGCCACCTGTCTATTGGTAGCACCTTCATCATTATAGAGTCAAGAAGTCAAGATCATTTTCCCTCCCGTAAATACCACTGCACATATACTTGCATGGTCGACAAAGGATATGTCTTCTCTCCATTATTGGCCCCCATAACTACGTGCGAGAGCCGTCTCCTGAGCTAGCCGCATCCAAGCATTCTCTATGCACATTTCTGCTGCCCCCAAACCCGTCACTCTCCGTCGTCCTACCCCCAGACAAGTACTGGCATGGTAATTACGGACGTAAATTCTGGAACAGACACTGCGTTCTTGTCAGAGCTTTGATGGGGGAAATCGACCTGACGAATTCAGCGACGAGCAGAGGTGAGTTGGTAGATATCCACCTGGCTATTCCCGACTCATTGTACTGCAGCAGAAAGCACCAATGTATCACTTTCGGCCTTCTTTTTGACCAACATGTCAAGCAGGTAGGGACGAGAAATCGAAGGTCCTAATGCTCCGATCGGATTGACGTCCGTGTAACGTGGATGACTGGTCCACAGTACTCGGTGCTCTTAGGGGTCTGAAGTCAAAACGATGACACTTGTTCCAAACCACACACACTACGTGTCGGCTCCACATTCAACAGAACCCGACATTAGATTGTGAATGCTTTCACCTCACTCTCACGTCGGCGTCAGGACATCGTCATTTCATTTCTTGTCATCCCAGACGACTCTACCTGCTTCGCATGATCTGCCTTCTCTGGGCGCGCTCTCATATTCATCGGCGCGATGGCGCTTCAACTCTTTGCAGTAGTTGAAGATTCTGCTCTCTGTTCGACATTCGCCCGTGCAAGCATAGTCATGACCTTGGATCGGAAGAACGAGCTTGCTATCACGGATGTGGATCTGGCGGAAAGCCAAAGATGCGGGCGCTTCGAAGGATGGACTGTCTCCTAGTGAATGAACGTTGGAACCGTCTTCACGGACACGGCAGTTTACGCATTCTTGTGATTCACAGGAGAATGACCAGAGAGAGCTTCCGGTCGTGTAAGACGACACCCACACATACCTGCTTTTTCTTCGACACATATCCCGCATTTCTCCCCAAACGTAATCTCAAACTCATGGTCAGAGGGAAATCAGCGCCTACCCGAAATTCCGGAACTTCCAGATATGGATCGTGTGGTGCACCTTATCCAGCTCACGACGTCTATGCCTATGGCTACAGGCAATTTCATCGAGTACGAACAAAGTACGAATCAAGAAGACGTGATGTAGTAACAGAAGTAATGAAGGTCTAGGCATCGCGTATCTTTCGCCTCAAACAATGATATAACATGTGCCGCAGGTCAGATTTTCGACCAACCCTGGTATTATAAACGATACTCAATGAATCCCTCCAGTTTGCCAAGATTACATGGCCAAGTTCCCCGCTCCTGTTATCGTCCGCCGACTTCTGACAGGATGTGGGACTATACGTTCTGACGACTCGCCTTCTTCTTCCAGTGGGCAGGACTTCGATCGGCCTTCCCTGAGGATCGGACGTGCCGTTTCCTCCGGATGTAGTCGCCCTGAAATGTTGACCGTCTCATTTGTCGGTCTCTATCGATCAGTCGTCGCTCTGGGAGAACATATTCACTCATATGCCAGTGATTTCGTGTGCTTGTTTATCGGAGATGGTCGATAGTCTTGGAAAGTTCTTGTTTATGGTGTGCGCAGGTGGCATCGTGCCGCGTAATGATGCGTGCGAGGTCACCTAGACATGGCTGGAGTAGCGAAGGCAATGTCAGTCTGTCGTTCTTTCCCCTGAAACCTGTGCAAGTGCTTCTTCCTTTTGGACCACGGACAGCTTCAGACGATGGAAAGAATAGTCGAAGCACTAAACAAGCTTTTCGACGCCCCTTTGGCTTTGGAATAGGGGGTACTATGACTCTCAGATGTGCTGAGAGGGAGTAAAGTGTATTTATCTAGGCAGTGCATAATAACGGCTTTGCTGCTGTTTTGGAGAAAGAATATGTGAAGCGCGAGGGCGTATCCCGGGGTGCGTCGGTCTATTCATCTCTGGTGTATATTCTATTTGTTGCAAGGCTTGTCGACTCTCGAGTAGTGGAGCATTCCCTGCATTTCAATGTAAAAACACACGGAAAGTGCACCCGGTATGAGTTTACCAGTAGTGAGGGATTAGCACCAGGTCGAGTCGTCATCGAATATAAGGTACGAAAACGAAACGACTGTGTGGGGCCCTTTGGCTTAATCATACTATTACGCAATTAGCGCATCCGGTTGATCTCGGTTCGAATCCGAGAGGGTCCATATTAATTTCCTTGAATCAAAACGAAATCACTTTTTCTGGTCGACAGCTGAAAAGTCTGGTGACTCTGGTCTGTCCCTTAGAGGATGCTGTGACCGGTCTAAATTTGGCGCTTTGTTTTTTACTTCTCTCGGGAATCGGGATGGATACGACTGCGTACAGGATAGCACTACCATGTCGACAATATCTATCGTCTTCGTCACGCTTGACATTCGCTTGATACCGCAGCGTAAGGAATCTTACAGCCTTGTAATAGCAGGGCTTTGATGTTAAAAGAAAAGGAACAGGTGCGCATCCGTTTTTTCTCTCGCAGACGACGAATCTCATAATGAAGACCAGCTTATAGGGCGCGACAGACTCTAAGCGCACATTCCTCGATGACCATGGTGGAAGCGTGGCTATTCTCCCATTTCCGTAATCTACTACGCGACTTCATTTTTGACGCCCTTCTCAAGGACATGCCAGGCGTCACAGAAACAGTGCTACGTCCGGATCCATGTCAACATTCAGACTGAAAGTTCCGTCGGGGCGATACCACTCTGTACTGGGGGGTGTCTACGAGGTGCGCATACGTCCGTCTCCGTCTCCGGCTCCGGCTCATCTCGAATTGAATAATCGATGTCACAGATTATCCACGCCTCCCTCGTGGCGCTGCCACCATTAGTCGGCGTCTCTCCATGTCCATCATCCAAGACGACTATCGCCTATCCTGATAAAATGCCGGACATCAAGGGAGGACAGTTTATACCCATCAAGTGATCCGTTGGACTGTTTCGCCCCGTTCGGCGGGGTGAATTGCCACCATGCAACCACTCCGTTCATATGGTCTATCCAGGTCCTTTCCCAATTGCGTACACATCTTTTTTAAGCGACACTTCCTTCATCTTTGCCTGGATGTCACACTGCCGCCACATCTTCCGTTACAAATTTGCGTTCATTGCTGTGCTTGCAGCGCGACACCTAATCGTCCCCGTTCCATTGGCGATTCCACAGGAATAGTATTAATATTACGCTTTATACAAGATGGAGCGAGGGTCAAGGAGCGCGTCCGTTTTTTGCGGTCTGAACGCCTCCGCACCTGCGTGTCTAAAGCCTCTATTCCGAAGAATTGGTAACTACTGCCACAGAATTCTGTACAGAGGACGAGCTGCATTCATGAACAATGTATGTCTTGTATGTTCTGCGCTGCTAGTCCTGAGCTAATTGCCGTAGGTCGATCGTTGCAATTTAGTGGCAAATTGCATGAGGTTTCTTCAGTGTACTGGGAATAGTACATCAAACCTGTCCCATGAGAACTGGTAGAACAACCCTAGGGAGCGAGGTCATCGTTATCTACCGACTGCATTCATGACGATGGCAGCTATCGTCTCCGGTTCCATACCGCTCATCGATCAAGGACATTGCTCAGTGCGGTTGAAGCCCACATTCCGAACATTCAGACTGTCTCTTGGCACTTTACTCAGCTATCGTTTTGGTCGATCCTTATCTAACGTTACAAACGGTACACTGATTCTCACTCAATATGAGCATTCTTCCATGTGTCACCCTCTCAGCACGGCATCCAACTATCCCCATCAGCAATTTTGTACACGGGACGGCTGTAATAAAATGAACATCATTCAAGGAGGGGATAATGTATCCCGTGGATATTGAACCGGCGTTGTTTTTGCGATTGGACAGACAACATCCCGCCTGCCTCGGTGCAGAACACTGGCTTCCCCGTTGATGGAAATGTCAAAGAGCCGCTGGGATGTTTTTTATCATCCAGTGTACGCCATTTGGATGGAGCCAGCTCCACCTCAAAGAAGTCCTCGATTACCTCCTCCAATCTTCCTGAGGAGACGCCAGTCATCGAAGCCAAGCAGACGCTACGCGCGATCTAGGACCCGTCGTTATATCAGGGGAAGGTTGGCACCTTTGTTCCGATATCATAGTCTAGTCTCTGGAAAACCCCAGGCACACCCGAATTATGGGACAAGACTGTGGTCTAATCTCTAGCCATTGCTGTTCCACTACTATAACAAGACTGGACTGTCATTCACGGCGCATGTGTTGGTCATCCTGGGCAAGGATTCAACCCTCAAATCGCGGTGTCGTGGTTCTCGTCTCCACAATCCCCAGTTTCTACCTTCTACAGTTATACTATCTGAGCCAACCTCGCCCAAAGATTCCATCCCCTGACTCCATCCCAGTCGATTTTCAATGTTTTAGTACAGTCGGATTCAGGGAAGTTACAGAACTTGCTGCGGGTCTTTTGGTCTGATCTTCTTGTGGTTTCTACATGACATTGGCGGGTGTGTAGTATGTCGTCATCACAATTTAAAACCACTGACCTGGGCAAAACTATCTGCTTTCTGTTCACGAATCCGTTTTGGTCCGACGTTCGTTATTCTCCTGGGGTGGTTCGTATGCATGCATTGTGACCTGATTTGTATGTGTACGTACCGCTTTCACGGCGACTTGTCGGAAGATTCTGCAGTATAGTATCGGATGCCATCTTCGGTATTGTCACATGGACGTATGTTATAAAGATCGCAATTCATTTCAATGTTCGAATACCACATTGAAAAAGACGCGCGTCATTCGCTTGAGGGGCGCCTTTTGATATTGCCAAGTGAACTACACGGCCTCGTCAGACTAGTTCGAGTTATATCAGCAGATCCGAGTCTCTTTATTTCATCGATAGAACGAAATCTGTTTCATTCATGTTCGTCTTGATAACTCGTCCACTGTAGCGAGCTCTTCGCTCGGGAAGAACTGGTTCATGAGGATCGCGAAGCCATTCGTGTGAAATGAAGCGCTTGTGGTTACCAGAAAGCCGGATGAACGGAAGCCATGATGAAGAAAGGAAAAGGCAAATTGAGAAACTTCTTATGTTGGACGATCAAAGACACGAATTGGGATGGTATGACCGGCGATCTCTGTATATATATGGGACTCGGGACCAGTCAGAACCCTTCCGTCTGTTGTTTCAAGGCTCGAGGCTCTGTACGCATACGCGATTCAGTGCATGAGATGATATCGAGATTTCAGCAACCCTGAGAGCCTGACTTCTAGCGCCATGAAGCTTAATAGAGCTTACTATATAGTACTTCCTTCTTCATTTTGCGATCATACTTTAAACGGGGATAGTCTATAGAAAAAGCAGGCGCTGGAATTCGTTAGCGCCATCAGCGCCGAGTAACATTACCATAGAATCATCAGCACTTCGAAGCTCGGATTTCGGGCGCATCTATTTATCTTCCATTAACCGACTCGGACCATCCGTCAAATGATTCCACTAGTTGTGCAAAATTTGGCAGATTAGGTCTACGTTTGTACCTAGGTCACGGTGGAATATCACAGTTTTTTGCATAGCTGCTTGAAGCTCGACATGTGACAGTCGCATGTGTTTTGCGCGAGAGAAGAGAGCGATTTCAATGACTTTGTCATGCTACTTTGCTATTTTGGTGGTCTCGGAGACCCTTTTTGTGTGCTCAAAGTCCCCCCAAACCTTGTTTATGACGAAGTCCCAGCTTTCTTTCATCATCCATGGAAATGTCCCAGTGACTGTTGGCAAGCTGTATGCAGATAGCTGTAAAATCGTGTTGGGTCTACTTATCTGGATGGGGTATGAGGGATTTTGTGACACAGCTCGTGATGTTGACATCTGAGACCTAGGCTGTGGTGTTCAGGGCAAATGACGCAACTGTAAATTCAACATGCTGTCCTCTTACAGCTTGTCAATCAGGGGGTTTGTGGATGATGAAAGATGGCTCGGACTTCGTCATAAACCGTGTTTTGGGGACTTCAAGCCCTGGAAGGGCCTCCGAGGCCGCCGAAATAGTCATAAACCTGTCACAAGCGCATCTTCAAGTCCCTAATACATGGTTGCATATGAGATAATATGACCAAGTACAAATCACACTGTCCTCTCGTGGAAAACACACAGAACTGTCAAGCTGTGCGCAAGCAGTTATAGTCTACTCTTGATCCCAAGTTCTGGGACAGCTTGACTCTGAGGGTGCCGGACTATAGTTAACAGACGATTCCAGAGCCTCTACGCCTGATCAGTGATGGCTGGTCGGACATTAGGGTTCCAAATCCCACTGCCAGCTGATAAAACTGTAAGGTGCAGGTTATGGTTTAGTCCGTATCATTGGTGGGATAAACGTGCGTCCTCCGGGTCATTCCAGCAACGGCATCAACGACCAAGACACGTTTAAATCTGATCGACTCAATTTCCAATTGATGCCGATCAGGAACATATTGGAGGATCATCCAGCGCTTAAAAGTAAAATTGCGACGGATTCATGTAAGTTATAGTGAAAGCCATAACATAAAAACGCTTGCGTGTAATATTTACAGTTTTTCTGCTTTTCAGAGTCCAGACCAGTCTTGCGGGTCCAAAAAACTAGTACTACTAGACTTCGAGTCGGCTTGCTTGTTGTAGGGTCCAGTGATTAGTCATTGTAACTATCAACTATCAATCAATTATACAAATAAGTAATGCCACAGTTTCCGCTTAACGGAGGTAGCCTCGGCCTCGCATCGCCTGGTAACAGGTGGGGCAATACCCATTGATGTTGGGAGCTATCACAGATGCTAGCGTCAAAGAACACTAAGGCCGCTAAAACTCTCGTACAATATTGCTCGGGATAGCGATGGCTGGAAAACGGGGGTTGAGAAGAAAGTGCTTAGGGCGAGCCAGTGCAGACATACTATTGCCAACAGGTCTGCAGACAAGTTGGTGGTGTGCAGCTCTCAGAATGAAAGAGACTAAACTTGCAGTTTGAGTCCTCACATCGAACCTTGAAAAGGTGTTAATGGCGAGAAATGAGAGGAAGAATGTTGCGTAGCATATGCTGTACAATTTCTTCAGGCTGAGTTAACAGCGATTAGTAAATGCGCGCGTCGAAATGTAAAGGACGTACAAGGTTAATGGCATGACCGCATCTGAGGTAGACATTCCTAACACTGCGCGGGGCTGAGAAGCAGAACAGATGCAGCGGTAAATAGTTGCTCACTGGCGACGGCGGCACATTGTACTATATGCGGGCAGAGCAGAAGGATGAAATACAAGGTTGAAAGTGACTGACAAGATGGAGACACTAGAGACGGTTCCCTTTTTATGAACCAAGGCCAATTCTATATATATTCGTGCGCAGTTGAGACCGTAGACAACGGCAGTAAGCTGTCGGCGGAAGATCAGGGACCGCACTGAGGCCATCAGCGAAGGGGCGCCGCTGAGTTGGAGGGCTCGCTCTTTACATAGCCAAAAGAAGATTCGGCAAGAAGACATGCAAGAATCTCTGTCAGAATAAAGCAGGGTTGTTGTTTGTCCAAAAAGAAGGAGGAAAGTGACAACAGAGCACGCCTTCGAG
Source organism: Armillaria altimontana (assembly GCA_022818075.1). Taxonomy (NCBI): domain Eukaryota; kingdom Fungi; phylum Basidiomycota; class Agaricomycetes; order Agaricales; family Physalacriaceae; genus Armillaria; species Armillaria altimontana. The sequence continues at coordinate 994,960 of JAIWYR010000012.1, forward strand.
CCCAAAAGAAACTCAAATCAAACGGCCTTGTTGTAGCCACACCGATTAGTGTCGATCACGATCGTGACTCGCGATACACGAGCATCAAGGGGAGGGCTAGAACTCTTTCCAAATCTGTGGCCAAGCAGCTTTGAATAGCCTACAACTCTAAGAGGTAGCAGCGTCGACGGTCAGCACTCGGTGCTTTCTGGAATGTCCAAAATTTGCACTCGTTCATCTTTTTCAGGAGCTTGGGAACATTGCCGCTTGGTTCATGTGATCATAGTCCCATAGAAAGATCAACTAAAGGGTCCGGGGACGATACAGCTTCAGTACAAAGTCACGATCAACTTTGGAGCTGCAAGCCAATAGCGAACAATTAGTCATTGGTGCCCAATCAGCCACAGAATCACACGACCAAGTTTTCTAACCCATTCAGTCTCTTTCCGGCGAAATCAACTTGACGTTGACCAGTTTATGTGGGATGGTCGTTAAGCTGACTCAAGCACGAGATTATTGCCAATATAGAACGGCGGTAAGAGCGAAGCTACTCCAGGATGGAGGGAGAAAAGCTAGCGCTCGATGTTGGTGTCAGAGAGCGTTTATCGTAAGCTGTAGCGGCCACAGGTCTGTTGGCTTGTGTTCCGAACCCATTATCCATGATCGGCGTCAAGATTCAGACCGATATACCCGAAATGATTCGCTCGATTCAGCAAGCGTCGATTGTAGAGGATAACGTACATAATGGCAAAAAGGGAGCTTCGCAGATGATAGCCGCCAGCCATTTTATCGTTACAGCAGAGCAGCTATTCAAATCTTCTGGGGGGCGTTTCTCACAATTTAGTCTTATCGTTCGAGAAAATGGCTTTTGCTGCTTCCGCCAAGGGAAAAAAAACGCTGGTCTGCTGTTAAGAGGCAGTTGTTGACGGTGGCCAGTGATGATGAAGTCATAGCTTGAGGGTCATTGTGAGCATAGCCATCACGCGTGAAGCCTGAATGTGTCCAGAACCTCATGGCTGTCGCCCATGAAGTACGAGAAGAGTAGAGCAGGTAGGTAGGTGAAGCCAAGACGCGATGCGACGCGACGCGCAGTAACTGCCCCTGATCGAATTTGATCACTCAAACCCATATTTGGACACTAAATTAGTAAAAAGAAAGCCCGAAGGCTCCCGCGCTTTGTGCTAAATTTAAACACCGTTTTACAGGTCCCTCTGCAATCGAAGCTTGCTCACTGAATCGAGGGACCGCGTTTCAGATCTACTAGTGCCACCGTCTCATGACCTATCCCGATAAAATGTCCAAACCTTGAACTCTCTGTCTTCAGAGCGGTAATTGATCGAAGCGCTTGATCCCCCCCCTCCTCCCCAGCTGCTCGGGCGTGCCGTCAACTGTCAAGGGATGGCAGTCTGTTTATACCCATCCTGTTTGGCGGGGCGAATCTCTACTATGTGACTACTTGGCTCATACGGCCTATCCACATCCTTTTCGCCGTTGGGTATAACTCAGCTTCTCTGCGTCAATCCAAGCGACACTTCCTTCATCGACTTCATCTTTGCCTGGTAGTTAGCCTAGATATGCTGCTGACACATGCTCCGATACTTGCCAGCCACCCCATCGCACGCACTCTTTCTCGGAACCAATGTACCATGCAATGCTAAGGAGCTCGGCGACTATCCGGCCACGACTCGAAGAGGGCGTCAAACCAGACGTCGTCAAGAATTGCATAGTACGACGATGGTATTCTGACCCTACATAATATTCCCACCTCGCAATAGGCCCGTATTTTTCCATTTTATGCGGCCCGCCATCCAAGTCTCATGAATCAACGTGCAAACAGAAACTGTCAATGAATCGGCGACTCAGGCTGCAGTCTTCGGAACCTGATTTCGTCGTTCGTCTGCTGTCTCTTGAAGAAGGTGACACTTCTTCACCGAGGCAGGAGGGGATGCCATGCCGTTACCGGATTTACTTGAGATCCCGTCTCTCATTCCCTACGCGACTATAGACCACAGTACTTTCAACAAGCGGAGAAGCGTTGCTCGTGGCACAATGGGCGTTTCGTGGGCGGTCTCGGTTCGATTCCGAGGGGAAACAATTGGCATCATTGTGGATCCATTTTTGGAGACATCATTTGGATGTTTTCACGCAGTTATATGGTATCGAATTTAAAGCTAAGGATCGAATGCGAGTAGTTGTAAAAGCCTTGCGAAGCTAAGGATCGAAATTTCACTGGCATGGAATCAATGCACGTAGGATAATTTGATTTTGTTCTCGACGACCACCATGCCACTGTGTCGTGTTTGATTTTCTTCGTATTAAGTATCTTGGGCGTTCGGATTTAGACGCGTGCCACGTCGCAGCCTCGACAGGGGATACCCAGCGAACGGAAAAACGCGAACTTTTGTGGCCGTCAGCGGGCTACTCCTCTCAACTCCTCTATCCCGCCGTTCCGCTGACAAAATCCTTTCCTCGTCATCTTCTACTTCATGCATCATACAACAGAAGAAACTTACTAGGTCAAAGCAGAAAGCCACTGAAGGGCGACGCCAAAGGATCCTGGGCGCTGCAAATACTTGCTGCTAGAGATCCCTCAGGAGGCATAAGTGGTCGGCGGAACTTGTTTTTTTCTGCTCCCATTACTAGCCATTCTCGCTCCGGTACGTCGGTCCGCTGAAGCCCATCGATGCATCAACGGCAACCAGCTTTTTGATTACAATCGGGACGTATCCGAACACTCCGATTATTCGAGGGAACTGCAATGGTGATCACTTGGCCCAGCGAACGCTTCGATCTCTAAGAAGCTACTCCGGGAGAAGATGAGTCCCGGTGCAAGCAAGGCGACCGCGGTATGCTCTATTCGGTATGGAATATAATTGACTCTGACTCCTTCTTTCCCACAGCCCTTGCTATGCTTCCGTTTCCATAATTTTAATTAAATTTACTATGCGCCGCCCTTGTCAATGTGGGTACCCATACCAGGCGTCACAAAGTGCTACGTCCGGCTCTGTGTCAATATTCAGGTCAAATGTTGTGTCGGGGAAATATCATCCTGTGCTGGCGGAGCGTCTACGAGGTACGTACTACCCAGTCTGTAGCCGGCTCGTCTTGAACCGATCACAATATGCAACAGATACACCAACCTGACCACGTCTCCCTCGCCAAAGCTGCGACCGCTAGTCTGAAGCGCGATGACGTCTCTCATCCAAGACGACTCTACCGGTGACATCGTCTCGGCAAAATGTCCCCATCCCACCAACTTTTCTTCTTCGGTGTGGTAATCGAAGATTTTGATTCCTTCAGCTGCTCGAGCTTGCTCGAGGGAGGACAATTTGTTTATATCCATCAAGTGACACGTTGGACTGTTTCGCCCCGTTTGGCGGGGTGGATGACCTATCCACATCCTTTGCCAATTGCGTTCAACATATTTTCTATGTGTTAATCCAAGCACTTCCTTCAAAGTTCATCTTTGCCTGTCTGTGCTGCTATTTCATCCTCCAATAGTTGCCAGCCACTTCAACACACGCGGCGCTAATGGAGCCCGGCGACTATCCACTGCCACCAGCTACGATTCGAAGAGGGTGTTGGAGAACCAGACGTCGTCAGGAACTGCGTAGTACAACTATGGTATTCTGACCTTATATAATACTCCCACCTCACAATAGGCGCGTACTTTTCCATTATGCCGCCCGCCATCCATGTCTCTTGATTCAGCGTGCAAACAGCAACTGCCAACGAATCGACGACTCTGCCGTCATCGGAACCTGGTTTCGTCGCTCGTCTGCTATCTGTTGGAGAACGTCAAGTGACTCCATCGAGGCAGGAGGGGATGCCATGTCGTCACCAGACTATCTACCTAGGCCTGAGATCCCTTTTCTCACTCCCTACGCGACTATAGACCACGGGCGCTTACAACATGTGACTTTCTTTTTGAAAACATCGTTTCGATATCCTCACGCAGTTATAGGCGTTATGCATATCGAATTTGAAGCTAACTTGGATCGAATGCGAGTAGTTATAAAAATCGTATTGAATCAAATGCACGTGGGATAAATTGATTTTGTTCTCGACGACCACCATGCCAGTGTATCGTGCTTGATTTTCTTGGCATTACCATGGAATCCGGTGGTGCGCTTGTCTTTCAACGCGGAATCAACTCCTGGTCGATGGTCGTTTAGACGTGAGGTGAACAAGGTGTGTTGCCTTTCATTTCGCAGAGGGCGACGAATCTCATGGATAATACAGACACTAGGATATTGCTGCCAAAACCACTGCAAAGGGCCTCATTCATGACACTACCCATTGCCTTGCTTGGGCTTCGGTCTCGTAATGGCGCGTACGGTACATCGATGTTTGCTTCGAATCCTTATTTAAATTGGATAATAATCATGGCAGCGAGATTAATTTGATGGGTCCTTTGGCATAATCGTACTATTACGCATTTAGCGAAAGCATCGATCTCGGTTCGAATCCGAGAGGGTCCACTCAGTATATCCTGTTTGTAATTCATTCTTCATTAGTTGACTTGTGATTCTTTGTTCAAAGTTCCAACTTCGAAGCTCTCATATAATATTCTTATACTAATATGGAGCATCAGGGCGACTACTCAGCACCAGCGCCTTTGCCTTAGCACCTGGCCAAATTCTCCAGCCTTTCAATTTTACCTACTTTGCTTCCTAGTAGACATTCATATTGACTGCACTACAATCGATGTCAACGCCTGAAGCCCGGACTACGACGCCGAGCCTTAACAAGTCGATAGTCATCTAGCAAGGGCAAGGTGAAAGGAATCTCGCCTCGCTGGGTAGATCCAAAGTGACACGGATATTGTTATGCATTAGGCAACAGCAATACGAAGGAGGGCAGGTCCTCCAAAATCATTCTATAGGTAACGGACCTGACGAAGGCGAACGTCCACAGCTTAGTCGTTCACGGTCGCTGTGAAAGTAAACGGTCAGCCGGAAGGGCACACGACACGAAGACGCCGTCCTGACCTCAAAACATGCCCAATAGATACTGATGGTCCCAACGTGGTGGATCCCACTTCGCGAACCGCTCGTCTCCACGGATATCATCTGCCCAACAATCCTCATATGCTTCATCCGCAAACTGTACTTCAACCAGGTCTGCATCACGACGAGAGTGCACCACGTGGAGTACAGTAGTCTAGCCGTCCTCTGAATGCTGCGAGATACACAAGATGAGATGGTGTAGATTCGGTAGGACAGAGGGAGAAGTGAGGGCCTCGACAATGTCGATCATTCGGGGAGGAAGCTCCAGTTTGAGGCAGGAGATGGTAGAACACGCTTCCAATGCCAAGTGTAATGAATACGAATGTTGCCTTGCCGATGCTCAAACTCTCGAGATGGCATCTCGGAAACGGGCGATAGAATCTTGTGCGGAGGATGAATGGACAGGGACAATTGCTGAGGAGAGGTGCAGATAGGAAATTGAGGATATTCGCACCAGACGTGAGTGAGCTGGCACCTCCTTTCCCATCCAAAGATGACACCTTCTGAGGTTCGGTAGTTGGGAAAGAAGGCGTAAATCTTCTGGACAAGTGATAGACCCAGAGAATTGGGTTATCCCTGGAGGTGATGGATCCTATGCCCGTGAAGACTTGCTCACCGATTGGGAGAATAGCAATGACGCTACCCTTCTCGACTTGGCGGAGAAGCTACTTGGTGGAGTAGCCCCTCTAGCGGTGGTGTCCCTTCTCTCGATGACAGCGATATTTTGCGCCAGACCCGAATGGCAAGGCACAGTCTGTCGCGGAGATACCATTGAGGATCGGTGTGACGTCGGAGAGAGGACGGTGCTTGAATCCGCAAAATTTAGCGCCAAATCCAAACACGTTCTATCAGTCTGCTTCGTTGAGGGAGAACCAAACTTGCTGGTGTGCGACGGGCGGAGCTGGATGAGAGAATGGTGCAAGTCCAACAGTACGAAATCTCTCTCAGAGAGTACTGGACCGTGGCGCGGTACCTTCCCCATCTCCCTAGCCCATTCTTCACTCTCCTCCCCAAACATTCTCCTCGCGAACGCTATGTCTGATTCACTCCTCATTCCTTTTTGCATTTGCCCACAGCTTCTCCCGCCCAGGCTGGTTTTCAAGGAACACAACGCCGTCGCGTCGTCCGGGAAGAAGAATGCCTGGAAGCGTCGATTATTGCGCTCGAGAAGGCGACTATGGCCCCTGTGGCGGGACCGTTAGAAGGGTACGCCGCCGCCTGGGAGATGGCGATGGGGAAGAGCTTAGAGGTTTAAACGTTTAGGCCTAGGATTTGTCGCATATGTAGGTTGGTTTATGCTCTTCAAGAGGGCGCCGCCCAATACCTCCGCCATCCACTGCTAATACACCCAAGCCTTCAACAACGCGCTTGCTTATCGATGTACTCGGCCGCCCCAGAAAACTCGGCGACCTTGGTGTAGGTTGCGTGCAGGTCGAGAAGTAACGGAGAGGTTCTCGTTGTCTGGGGTGGTGGATGTTATTTCTGGGGGTAAGGGAGAGATGGATTGGATTGGATTGCGTAGTGGTCTTGGATCGAGGTGGGATTGAGTGGGATAGGGTGGTGTGGGCGTGATTGCGTACTGTCTTCTCGAACCAGATTTCTAGGCAGGTAAGCCATTCGTGGACGTCGGATTGCATTGTTATAACTTTAAGGGGAATGGCGTTGGTGCCTTTGAGTTGCTCGATGACATAGCCGAAAGACTTCAAAATGGCCAACACTGAAGCGAGCTGGCGAGGATAAGCCTATCATCAACGGTGGAAAGAAATAGACGACTGCGCACCTCCTCGTTGCTGGAGTCTTCGTTGAGATACGTGGACTCTGGCATAATGTGCGCAAACCATGCCTTCTTCCCAAACCTCGTCGGTGGGAGCCGAAACCTCGGAGAGTGTGGTCTGTTCATGTTTGCCGGACACTACACACCGGTACCCAAGAGCCTGGGAGAGGTGAGTTCACAACCGAACGAGAGCAGCATGCGCGGCCACTCACGAGATCCTTGGCCCTTTTATGTGTTTTCGATGCCTAGCTGAAATCCGTCTTGGGTTCATCGCGCGACAAGGACGGATGAGATAGTAGATAAAAGTCTGCCCAAGTGCGTGCGCATGAATGTCTAGCCTTGACGAGATCATCGACTAGCTAGTACCCGTGCGTAAACCAGCGCGGCGCTGTCGGGGCGGACTTCTCAAACTCAAGACAGACGTTGTATGCATTCAGGGCGTCCGGGTGATTGTGATAGCACGGGCACGGTGGTAAGAATGCTAAATTTGGTTTTGGTTGAATCCCCGGCTCGATCAAAAATTGAACGTCCCCTTTCGTGCGTTCACACTTCACTTACTCGTTCATTGGGGCGCTGCGTTTCATTTTGGGAGTTCCGACATCCCGCATAGTCCAAGACGACTCTACCAACTCGACGCTCATACTAGGACAGGCCGCTGCCATCATCAATGCGATACTACTCTCATCTTCCGGCACGTCAATGCGAGATAATTACGTCCTACCACTGCAATGCGCGCCTTCTCGATGCCTCGCCTGAGAAAAGCCACGGCCACGGCCATCGAAAACCTCAATTAGCCTGACTGCCGTACAAGACTCCACACCACTTCGCTCGATACCGCAGCCCGATGAATCTTACTGCCATGTAATGGCAGGGTTTTGATGTTGAAAGAAAAGGAACAGGCGCGTGTCCGTTTCTTCTCTCGCAGACGACGAATCTCATAATGAAGACCAGCTTCTGGGCCCCGGGCGCGACAGACTCTAAGTGCACATTGCTGCTGAAGCTGAAGGCCTGGCTATTCTGCGACTCTGTTTTGCCGCCCTCCTCAAGGACGTGGATACCCATAACAGGCGCTACGTCTGGGTCCGTGTCAACGTTTACGTTTAGGCCAAAAGTTCTGTGGCGGGGCGTCGACGAGGTACGCATACATTTCGTCTCTGGCTCATCTCGACCTAAAAAATCAATGTTGCAGCTACGCTCGCAAAAGCGTTATCGCTACCACCACTAGCTTGAAGTGCGATGGCGTTTTTCAATGTCCATCATCCAAGACGACTCAACCGGTACCATCGTCTCACGGCTAAAATGTACTTCCCCCTTAGGCTCGTCCTCATCCCACCAACTCTCCCTATCTAGAAGCTTTACAGCTGCTCGGGCATGCCGTCAAGGGAGGACAGTCTGTTTATACCCCTCAAGCGACCCGTTGTACCGCTTCGCCTCATTTGGCGATGTCGATGTGAATCTCTACCATGCAAGGACCACTTGGCTATCCATACCCCTTCGCAATTGTGTACAACCCACCCTCTCCGCGTTAATCCAAACCACACTCCCTTCGTCATTGCCCGGCACTTTGCATCCTCCAATGCTTGCCAGCCACCTCGTCGCAGTACTCGTTCAATGACAATGGAGCTCCAGTTGGGTGTTGGAGAATCAGACGTCGTCGGTACTACAACTATGGTGTTCTGAATACTTCCACCTCGGCGCAGTGCGTATTTTCCCATTTCATGCGGTCCACTATCTAAGTCTCGCGCAAACAGAAACCGTCAGCGAATCGGCAACTCTGCTGTCCTCGGAACCTGGTTTTGTCGCTCGCCTGTTGTTTGTCGGAGAACGTGAAGTTCCTTCATCGAGGCAGGAGGGGATGCCATGTCGTCACCAGAATATATACCTGAGATCCCTTCTCTCATTCCCTACGCGACTATAGACCATGGGAAAACACCCAAAGAACGCGAGCTTTTGTGGCCGTCACGTAACGGTCGCATTGGGCTACTCTCAGCGGTATCCTTCCTCCAGCCCAACTCTATCCCGCTGTTCCGCTAGCAAAACCCTTTCCTCGTCATTTTCTACTTGATGCATCGCACAACAGAGGCAACTTATTAAGTCAAACAGAACGTTATGGCTGAAAGGCGATGCCGATGGATCCTGGGTGCCACAAAAGCTTGCTGCTAGAGATCCCCTCAGGAAGCGTGAGTAGTCGGCAGAACATGTCTTTTTCTGCTCCTGTTACAAGCCATTCTCGCTCCGATACGTCGGTGCATCAACGGCAATTGCTTCTCCTCGATTACAGTTAGGACGTATCCGAACACTCCGATCATTCGAGGGATTATAATGGTGATCACTCGCACCCTCTTGGCCCAGCGAATGGCACGCTCTCTGTGAAGCTGCTCTCTTTCGTTCGGGAGAAGATGAGTCCCGGTGCAAGCAAGGCGACTGTGGTATGCTCTATTCGGTATGGAATGTAATTGACTCTGAGTCCTTCTTTCCCACAGCCTGCAAAAACCGATGACACTCACGACGAGTTCATGACACAATGCGATAGCACTGTAGACTCTCGACGTCCTGGAAGCACCTTGGTGACCATGACCCTTTCGCGTCGATGTCGACCACAGTGGTCGACCTTCATCCGAGGAACATCTAGGACGAGCAGGAAGATCGAGACACGACTGTATGTTCGTCTATCCCTATTGTATTGCCAATGTCTATTTCTGACCTTATCTATAGTTGCCAGCTATCAATGGTCTGAGGGCTTGTCATCGGTGATTATGACCCGGCATTTTCTCTCTTGAGCTGGTCTCTAGCGGATTTGTACGAAGCAGCATTCTATGACGCTCTTTTCAATTTGATCTTGTTTTTCACCGGATTTCCATTGCTCTGCGCGAGAAGAAAAGAGTGCATCATTGGCGGCGTTAATGATCACACTGCTCGAGGATACTGAGATGTGACCGGCAAAGATGCTGGAGAATATCGGTGAGTATTGTTGGTCCCTTGTTATCATGCCATGGTCGAATGTCGAAAATTTAGGTCCAACTAAAAATGAAAAATGGCCTGTCCGTGTCACTCTCAAGAAATATGCACATCACCATGTCTACTAGTGCATCATCAAGTCTTCATATAGCTCACCAGAAGTACCGGTTCAAACGTGATGGCGAAGCGAGGCCCGCCTGCTACACTCAGCCAAGCCAACATAGCTCCCTGAAGGCCCTAGAACTTTCTCGGTTAATTACTTGGCTCAAACCTATCAGTTCGGCGCGTCGCCGCTTCGTCAGGACCTTGTCCCCAAGCTCAATACGGGGCGATTTTTCGTGTTCGCATCAAACAAAATAGTTGGCTGACCTGTGCCGAACTACTCCCAACTCTTTCAACCGCCGCGTTTCGTTTCGGTCGATTATTCTAAACACCGACACCTTCTCAAACCTCCGGTCCGGCAGTCTTTGTCCAAGTACCCAATCCCCCATATCCGTCAATGCACCACTTATCAGTGTATACGAAGCGTCAGGTATCGGGTACTGGTGGGTGGCGACGATTTTGAATGTATGACTTCTTCCGGTATCGTCTTCGACACGCATCTCTCCTCGTCGTCCAGCGCGTTGCGGGTCACTTACGGCCAGGCCCCTCACATAGCCTTTTTCAATACAGTATCCATCGTGCCTGTCGATGTCGGAGTCGTGTAATCGTGTAACCTCCTCGTGCAAATAGACGCCGCCTGTCGACGGGAGGTCCATAGTCAGGATCTGATTCCACGACGGCCTCCACTTTCGGTTCCCGTCCCCAGGACCGGGATACGAGAAGAGCATATCTCCCCGATACTTCTCTCTCATCGCATTCACCAGTCCGGTCCAGGCATCCTCCACAGACTGCGTCCCATAATACGCTGGTATCGTCTTCGACCGCAGAAGGAATGCCAGCCCTGCAATCTTGTCTATAGCACCTTCCGATTCCCGCCTCCGCATGTGCGCCAGTGCGTCGAACACGTTGCGGACTTCCTGTGCGATGTTTTTCAGAGAACCAAGTTTCTCGAAAAACTTCGTCACAACGTCGTCCTCAAAGTTTCCCTGGTCGTCAATAGGCACGGCTTTCAGCGGACTGCTGTCTGTATCTCCGCCGATTATGCTGTTTTCGCTGATCTCCTGTAACGTCCACGCACGATTAAACCAACAACGACGACTTTCCAAGTCGCCCGCCTTCAAACTGAAAGGTCTTCCTAAACCGCTGTAGTAATACACCACCATCTGGTTTTGGTGATACACCTGTCCGATAGTGGGCACGTCAAGCTTCCATTCATCCATACGCAGATTTTCCCCCCGCCCGCCTCGCTGTCTCAAACAGAGAACATCCAACCATACATACTGCGCTCCAAGACGTAACATCTCTATCCGAATAAGTTCCAGACTGGCATCTTTTGGAATGGGTACGGGCCATTCGTATCCATTGATGGGTGTCTGCACGTCAACGCGATCCTTGGGATCCATCCAAGCATGAGATATTGCCCACGGATCTCGGCGGATAATCCAATGCGGCACCACCCGATTGCTGTACAGATCCCAGACCCGTCGAGGTGGCATCCTTGGTGTGAGGATCCGCTTGTCAACGATTGCCTTTTGCCGCATCTCCCGATCCTGAGCTTCCAGGGTGCATAGTTCGCCTTGGACAGTCGTTGGGTCACTGTGCCATCTCGGACGGAGGCGGCCTAAAGCAGTACCGAAGTCGTAGTCGTTCGAGATGCACAATTCGAGTTGGGAGAGCATGGATGGGGTAGACAACGTGTATGATGTTCCAAGGGTGGTATTGAGGTGATGTAAGAGCTCAGGAATGCCTAGGCTGGCACAGGAAGTGGAAGCAAGAGAGGATGGTATGATGGGTTGTCGGTCGGTGTATGCTCTCTGTGCTGGTATCTTAATCGATGACTCCGCTTGTCCGGTCTCAGTAAATGAAGAGATTGTGACCTGGGGCAGAGTACGATGTTTGCGAGCCTCCTTCATAGCCCTTATTCTCACTCTGCCGCTTTCTTCCCTCCGAGCCCGCTGTTCTTGAATAATTTCTATGAGCCGAAAACCTGTATCTGGTGGTAGGCTGACATTTTCTAATGCATCTTCACCAATCATTTTACAGTGGTCCTGATAATATTGAGTACGCAAATCAATAGTAGAGCAATGGTACACACCTATCGGCGAGGATACAGCTAAACCTATGGGAAAGCAAAGCGTAAAGGAATGCCTACATATCCAACCTTGATCCTGATGTGACAATCACATTCGGAGAGCGACCGGCACTGAATAAACTCGCCAGTTCACGATCATTCTCCACATATTTCCCAAAAATTCGCTTTGCTGTTGAGCATCGAAACTCAGGGCCGTACCGACTCGAATTTAGAACAGAGCGAGAAGGAACAAAACATACTGATGCCCATACATGAGACCACATATTTTGAGGCAAAATTTGCAGCTTTTACTCCACCTGTGGACATTGCTATGACAAGAGGAGCCTGTTCAAAACCACTGCCAGTGTGTAGTCACGCAGACTGATGAAGCGACATCAAGTTTTTGTAAGGGTCCTTTGGCATAATCACAGTCATCTTTTGGCTATTGATCGATCCCCGGTTCAAATCCGGGAGGGTCTACTATCACTATCGGAGCGCGCATACATTTTTTTTTTCGACGATGGATTACAAGACCTTTAGGATTTGTCACAAAAATGCTGGAATCTGCCCTCAGTTTTGAGTTTTAGAACGTTCACGCGCGCAAAATTCCTGACGTCACCTGAGGGACGTACTAAGGCCATTGGGGTCACGACGCTAAAGGAGCAAAAAGACGTGTATCATGCGGTATGTAGTCTTGGTGCGACCAGTACACATGCGAAGGTCCTGTGTCTACTTGGCGAACAAGGTACCTGTGCGCATTCCTTCTTCGCCCGACTTACAAACACTAGCGACCTCATCGTCCTACGGCCAAACTCGATAAAACGTACCCCCATCATCCCGCCTCTCCCGGTTTCGGATCCCCTCTAGCGTTGGTATCCCTGCTCTCGGTGATGTGAAAAGGAATATCTAGGGGCGAGAGCGGGTTCAGAGGGAGATACCAAACTTGCTGGTGTGCGACGGGTGGAGCTGGACAAGAGAATGGCTTGGCGCGCTCTCCAGGTACCCTCCCCGTCTCCCTAGCCCATTCTTCTCTCTCCTCCCCAAACATTCTCCTCAAGACCGCTGTGTCCAGTCCACTCCCCATGACAAAGGCCCTTCCCTTTCCACGGCTTCTGCCGCCTAGCCTCGGTTTCGAGAAATACACCGCCGTCCCGTCGTCCGGGAAGAAGAACGGCGGGAAGTGTCGATTACTGCACTCGAGAAGGCGAGTTGGAGGGTTTATGATCCCTGTGGCAGAACCGGAAGAGGGGTAACGCTGATGGGGATGGGGAAGAGCAAAGAGGCTTAGGACTTGTCGTATAGGTTGGTTCATGCTCTTCAACAGGGCGCCGCTCAACACCTCCGCCAAACTTTCATCTTCTGCTAGGATACCCAGGTAGTACCCACGTCTTCAATGACACGGTCTTGCTCATCAATGTACTCGGTCGTCCCAGAAAACTGGGCGACCTTTGCAGGGCGATGATGGAACGGGGAGGTTCTCGTTGTCTGGGGTGGCGGATGTTATTTGTGAGGGTAGGGAGAGATGGATCGGATTGCGTAGTGGTTCTGGATGGGGGTGAGATAGGGTGGGATAAGGTGGTGTGGGCGTGATTGCGTACCGTCTTTTCGAACCAGATTTCTAGGCGGGTAAACCATTCGTGGACATCGGATTGCATTGTAATGATATTGGAAAGAGAATGTACGTTGGTGCCGTTGAGTTGCTCGATGGTATAGCCGAAAGACTTCAAAACCGCCAACACTGAAGCAAGCTAAGAAGGATAAGCCAATCATCGACGGTGTAGACAAATAGACGACTGCGCACCTCCTCGTTGCTAGAGTCTTCGTTAAGATACGTGGACTCTGGCGCCATGTGCGCACACCACGCCTGCTTCTCAAATCCCGTGGGTGGGTGCCGAAACCTCGGAGAGTGTGGTCTGGTCATATTAGTCTGGCAGTACAAATCTCGTTCAGAAAGTAGCGCTCTCCCCATCTCCCGTGGCTCCAAGTACCATTCTTCACTCTCCTCCCCAGCATTCTCCTCGCGAACGACACAAAACCACTTGATACGGTTCATTCCCCAGAACGAAAAGTCGTCCTTGCTCTTCCCTTTCCACAGCTTCTCCCGCCCAGTCTCATTTTCGATGACATGGTCGAAAGACTTCAAAACGGCCAATACTGAAGCGAACTGACTGGGATAGGGTCATTAACGGCGCAGAAGAACAGACAACCGCGCACCTCCTCGTTGCTAGAGTCTTCGTTAAGATACGTGGGCTCTGGCGCAATGTGTGTACACCACGCCTGCTTCCCCAATCTCGTCAGTGGAAGCCGAAACCTCGGAGAGCGTGTTCTGGTCGTAGTTGCCGGTCACTACACACTGGAACCAGATGTGAGTCAGGCCTCAACGAGGGTAGCATGCGCGGTCGCCACTCACGATATCCTTCGCCTCTTTATGGGTTTTCCATACATCTTGGATTCATCGCGCGACGGAAGATCTGAGGAGGCAGGTATCCGACCTTTGAACTTCTTGACTATCAAGGTTATAGAGGCTTATTGGAACAATGAGATGGTTGATAAAGTTGGGAGAGCTTCGCATGGTCCCGAGCGCATGGATGTATGGCCTTGACGAGCGCGGTGCGGGAGGGGGAGTAGATGATCAAGTAGCCCATTGTCCTTGCGTAAGCCAGCGCAGCGCTGCCGGGTGGAGCGGACTTTTCAAACTCGAGACAGATGTTGTACGCATCCGATAGGCCGTCCGGGGTGGTTGTGATGGGAGGGTAGCAGCACGGGGTATGGTAGTAAGAAAGCTAAATTTGGTTTTGTTTGACTTCTCTCAGCCCTCTTTCGTACAGACTGCCGTCATAAACGAGCTTGATTCTCCAACGCTTACCTTTCGCGTACGGCGCGTCAATGCGCGCCTTTTCGATGCCTCGCCTGAGAAAAGTCAGCACGGGCATCACCATTAAAGGCCTCGATTAGCCTGACCAACACCATGTAGGACAAGACTCCACACACCGCTTCGTTCGATACCGCAGCCCGATGAATCTTACTGCCCTGCAGTAAAGACGCATATATGCAGGACTTTGATGTCGAAAAGAAGAGGGATGGGTGTGTGTCCATTTCTTCTCCCGCAGACGACGAAGCTCATAGTCTAGGGTGTGACAGCTACAGACTCTAAGAGTGCATTTCCTCGCTGGAAAAGACGCCGTGGAGACGTCTTATGTTTCAACCTTCCGTTACGTCTTGGTCCATAGTCTTGCCATGGCATGGTCGACCAGCCGCTATTCAGTGCTACCGTGATATGTATCATCAAGGACATTATCTCAAGAAAGTTCTTCCCGGGCGATACCATCGTGTGCTGGTAGCGCATGGCAAGGTGCGTGTACATTCTGTCCCCTTTTCATCTCGTTCGCTAATGGATCGATGTTGACATTGCAGGCCCACTGTCCAATATCAAAGCTCTCTAAAACGCAGCCGTCTCCTTCCCACCAGCTCTCCCTCTCCAGAGCAATGATGAGGGTTTCTGATTCCCTAGCCATCCTTCTTCCCGGGTTTATCGCGAAGAAGGACATCCTGTTTATATCCATCTGCATAACCATTTCATCGGCGGGGTGCTGACCATCCAAGGAGCACTTGGCTCGGCTCGTATGGCCTATTCCCTCCCTTCCCAATCATCTCCTCTTCATTAATCCAAGCGGCACCTCTATCATCATTCTCCAACGCTAGCGCTCACTGACCACCCCAGCACACGCCGTCTTTCTCAGGATCGATGTATTACTTAGCGACTATCGAAGGACCGCTCAACTCGTTTAGCCGCCTTCAGACTCGTATAGCTTACCTTCTCCTGCAAGTCCAGGCCACACCGTTCTCATCCTCGTCGTCTCGACTACCTTCTATTCCGCCGCATCGAAAGTCATTCTCAGCCCTTGTCGAGTCGGATTGACTACTCGAAGAAGATGCCATCGGAAAGCTGCATAACACAATCAGGGCATTCGCTGTTCGGCGTGAACTCGTCGACGGCTGTATGATGAATCGTTACCGACAGACCTAGGGGCATATTCCTTTTCTTTGGATGGCCCACTTCAAGTCTCATAATCAACGTAGTGTGAATTACTAGGATGCAACCAGATGCTATTAGCAAATTACCATTATCAGGACGGGATTTGCCCGCCTCTTTTGGAGGCAGAATCGTCCCGGTCATCTTGGTGGTGGACGTCTTGGTTCTTCCATTAATTGAGTATCGCCGACTTTGAACGAGGATTTCAAAGGTTGCATCGGGGATCATTGATCAGTGCCTGGATATCATGGCATCGTCGCTCATAGCACTGGGTCTCAAAGCCGCCTTACCAAAAGTTGGGGGCTGAATGTACATAACTGCCTATACTTAGTCAATTTGCACCAGTTCAGGACACAAAAAAACATGCTTTCGTGAGTCGTATAGAGTTGAGATCATACTGAAAATAGTGGCTACGCAGATTTATAGACTAAAGATATGATGAATGTCGTACTTACATGGGCCCTTTGGCGTAATCGTACAATCACCTTTGATCGATGCCCGGTTCAAATCCGGGAGGGTCCACTCAAGATAATCTTCAGTCTCATTTTTTCTGGCTGGTCAACCCGGAACCGGCCAGCTGAGAGCAGCGCTCAGGCCTTTGGTTTTAGGACCTCACAATTTGGGTTTTTGAATTCAAGTTCGAAATTCCTAGTCGGGGCATTGCGGAGTCGCTCGATACTATTTACCTCTCAATCTACTGGCAGACCAACCTCGCCTTCTCTACAACTAGGCTCGAGCCCTTCTGTGATGTCCTTTCACTTACTCGCAGCTGGGAGTGGGAACCCATTTGTGTCTCGGTGTGATTCAGTGAGCAAAGACGAGTTATGATATCATGCACCGAAACCTCTAACCGCGCGCGCTCTCCCCCTTTTTTAAAGGCGACGGTTTAAATGTACATTGTGAACTGATCATCGAAACTTAGTTCCACAGTCTTACCATGCCCGTTCCGTCTGGGGACAGAGACGGATGTGTAAGCCTAAGCTCCGCTTTACTTGGTTCGAACCTGAGGGGGTCATTTTCAGAGATTTGGGTTGCGTCTTCCTTTTTTGAAGGGCTACTACTTACTGGTCAACGTTTGGGGTAGAATGATTTTGTTCTAATGCAAAGTTCCCTTTATCCTGAGTATGGAGGGGGTACGTGCGCATTCCTTCCGATCCGTACAAAATTCTGGTAAAAAAAACCGATAGCGATGTCGGTGCCGGCCCATCTCGATAAAACGTGTCCTCTCATCCCACCTCTCCAAGCTTCTGATCCCCTCTAGCGTTGATGTACTATCCACACTCTCGATGATGTAGGAAAAAAAACGTCCAGGGAAGAGAGTGGGATAGCGATATTTCGCAAGTGGCAAAGCACAGTCTGTGAGAGAGGACAGTGTTTGGATCTGCTAAATTTCGCCAGACCCGAATAGCAAAGCACGTTTTAGCAGAGTCTGCTTTGTTGAGGGAGATACCAGCGCTTGGTGTGCGACATGCGTTTGGACGCGGAGCTGGACGAGAGAATCGCGTGAGTCTGGCAGCATAAAATCTTGTTCAGAAGTGCGTTCTCTCCATCTCCAAGTAGCATCATCGTCCCACCCATCACTCTCCTCCCAAAAACATTCTCCTCGCGAACGACGAAACCACCATGTCCAGTTCAACTCCCCATGTCTTTGCCCTTTTCACATTTGCCCACAGCTTCTCCCGCCCAGCCTCGTTTTCGAGAAATACACTGCTGTTGAGTGGAGAATAGCAGGAAATGCCGATTACTGCACTCGAGAAGGCGAGTTGGAGGGTTATGCATTTGTGGGCCATGTGGCGGGACCGGAAGAGGGGTACGTCTGGTCGATGCCGCTTGGGAGATAGGGATGGGGAAGAGCTTATGCCGAGAGAAGGTCTCGTCTACCTTCGCTGAACTAGAACGCGAAGCGCGTAAACTTGTCGTATAGGTTGGTTCATGCTCTTCAACAGGGCGCCGCTCAACACCTCCACCGAACTTCCATCTTCTGCTAGGAGTCCTAGGACACCCAAGTCTTCGACAACACAGTCTTGCTTATCGATGTACTCTGCTGCCCCAGAAAACTGGGCGACCTTGCGTGCAGGGCGAGAAGTGTCTCGATGGAATGGGGAGGTTCTCGTTGTCTGGGGGTGGGGGTAAGCGGAAGTAGGAAGATTGCGTAAAGGTTTGGGATAGGGTGGTGTGGGCGTGATGCATGCAGCGTGCAGCGTGCTATTTTTTGAACCAGATTTCTAGGCGGGTAAACCATTCGAGGACATAGGTCTGCCTTGTTATGATATTGGAAAAAGAATGCGCGTTGGTGCCGTTGAGTTGCTTGATGCCATCGCCGAAGTACTTCAAAACCGCCAAAACTGAAGCGAGCTAAGAAGGATAAGCCTATCATCGACGGCGTAGAAAGATAGGCGACCGCGCACCTCCTTGTTGCTCGAGTCTTCGTTAAGATACGTAGACTCTGGCGCGATGTGTGCACGCCACGCCTGTCGGTGGGAGCCGAAACCTCGGAGAGTGTGGTTTGGTCATATTTGCTGGACACTACACACCGGAACCCAAGAGCCTGGGGAGATGTGAATTCACAACCGAACGAGAGTAGCATGCGCGGCCACTCACGAGATCTTTCGCCTCTTCATGCATTCATGGGTTTTCGATGCCTAGCTGAAATCCGTCTTGGGTTCATCGCGCGACAAGGACGGATGAGATAGTAAATAACAGTCTGCCCGAGTGCGTGCGCATGAATGTCTAGCCTCGTGTCCATGCGTAAACCAGCGCGGGGCTATCGGGTGGGGCGGACTTCTCAGGCTCGAGCAGACGTTGTATGCATCCAGGGCGTCCAGGTGGTTGTGATGGGAGGGTAGCAGCACAGGGCATGATGGTAAGAATGCTAAATTTGGTTTTGTTTGAATCCCGGACTCGATCAAAAATCGAACGACCGTCGGCACGCGTATCTCTTCACCTACTCTCGTTCATTGGGACGCTGCGTTTCATTTTGGGAGTTCCGACATCGCATAGTCCAAGAAGACTCTACCAACTTGACGTTCATACCAGGACAGGCCGCTGCCATCATCAATGCGAGATAAATACGTCCTACCACTGCAGTGCGCGCCTTCTCGATGCCTCGCCTGAGAAAGGCCAGCACCGGCATCGCCATCGACACCATACCGGACAAGCCTCCGCGCACGATACCACAGTCCGATGAATCTTACTGCCTTGTAATGGCAGGGCAGGGCTTTGATGTTGAAAGAAAGGAATAAGTGCGTATTCGTTTCTTCTCTCGCAGACGACAAATCTCATAATGAAGACTAGCTTCTGGGCCCCGGGTGCGACAGACTCCAAGTGCACATCCCTTGCCGGTGGGGACCTGGCTATTCTTCCGTTCCGTAATCTACTACGCGACTCTATTTCGCTGCCCTCGTACCAGGCGCTACGCCCGGGTCTGTGACAACGTTCAGGCCAAAAGTTCTGTGGCGGGGCGTCTACGAGGTACGCATACATTGCGTCTCTGGCTCATCTTGACCTGAAAAATCGATGTTGCAGCTACGCTTGCCGAAAGCGTCGCTACCACCACTAGCTTGAAGCGTTCCGGCGTTTCTCCAAGTCCGTCATCCAAGACGACACTACGGTACCATCGTCTCACGGCTGAAACGTACTCCTCCCTTAGGCTCGTCGCTCGTCTGCTGTCTGTTGGAGAGCGTCCATTGAGTGAGAAAGGGATGCCATGTCGTAACTCAGGACATAACAGACTACTGAGCGATGAACTACGACACACACATCACGAAGCGATTGCGCAGGGCACAGATACCGTCATGGTGAGATTACGGCACTTGGCTTGTTGTAACAGTTTTATCAGAAGTGTTAGTGAGGGGCGAATATAGCTGCTGTCAACCCCAACCCGCAGCAGACAGTATCAGCTTTTGACATCGTTTACCCAAATTGACCAGCCTATATACTTGGGATTCCGTCTGTCATTCCCTACGCGACTATAGACCGTACGTACCTTCAACAAGCGGAGAAGGAAACCTATCCCGTTTTAAGCACTCGTTGGCACAATCTGCGTTTAGTGGATGATCTCAGTTCGATTCCGAGGGGGAGAATATTCGATGTGGAAGTATTTTTGAAGACATTGTTTCGATGTTGCTGGAGTTAACCTGCTTATGTGGCTACTATGATAGTCATAGAATCTCGTAAGCACTCTTGTATACGATAAACGAAGAAAATCACACTGTACGGTATGGAAGACAGGAGGGGACCAAATTGATTAGATTCGTCGGGCCCGCCGCCAAACTCGTTGCCATTGAAGAAAATTAAGAACCGGTACCAACGAATGAATTATAATTCCATATAAAAGCAAGTTTATAAATCAAACAAATGCGACGATCTTTGGAACAACTACTAGACAGACGATGAAAAAACATGCGTAGACGATGAACCTTATTGACCAACCAATAACACCGGTAACTTTTTCCAGGCCAACCCATAACAGTTGCCATAAATCGACCCCTGCAATGAACTTGGCGGCGCAGAACACGGCGAGGATTATGGTGATGTGGGTTACAGTGATTGGACCGAATCTGTCTGTAAGATATGGATGGAACGTCCCGTACAATGTGGTTTCTGTACTCACTGATCACATAGACATATACAAGGGAGAATACGACCGCCGATCCGACGACATCCATGCTAGCTTTGTCACCGATGTCAGTAGTGAAGCCTTGGAGGATCTTGGAAGCTTACCTGGTGGGGGATGGAGTCAAAGTATGAGCTCTAACGCGGCGATGCTTCCTGAAGCATGAGGCCCGAGCGTGGCAAGCACGAGGGAGAAGCGGCCAATGAGAGAATGCTTTCCCATGCTTAATAGAAGGCAGGGATCAAGAATTAAGCTCTTCGTGATAGATATAGGCGCCATCCCAACGGAGAAGTACCGCTCTGGACGATTGTAAAACATAAATACACGAATACAAACGAATCGACATATTCATGTTCTATAGGTAGCAGTTCTCCCAGTCCTTGCAGAGCGGGTCCGTCATTAAGAGGGACTTGGAACCTACTTCGAGGAGGCTTCTTGTAACCTGTCGATAGAACATTAATGTCAGAAGATCGTGTCATATCATGAAGGAATATAGCACAATTGACTAACCTTCGCCTTTGATTCTTCGGCCCACGCTCGTGCTTTTAATAGAAGGAAAAACGAGAACTATTTGAACCGTCTTGCGTGGACAGCCTCCCAAAAACCTGGCAGTGGTTTTGAATAGGCGACAAAGGGAGATGAGAAGAGCAAGGATACAATAAACATTCGAGTCTGACTCCAAAACGCCTGAGAATGCGAACTAGAATCTCCGGATTCTGACCAGGAACGAGTACGTGAGACGCAGCTCGCGTAGTTACATCTCGACTGGCGAAGGGTCCGGCAGAAGAGCGAGTTCATATATCTGGTCACCCTCAGACTCGGATGCGGTTGCTGTGCCGATCCTTGTTACAGGATTCAGTAATAGGAACAACGCGGGCCTCGTGGAGCGGTTCACACCGATATAGGTTTAGTGGATCCGCATGGCGATGGTAGTATGGGATGGGCGGGGCGGCGCTTCTAGTATGATGATTTCGAGGTGAAGGTAGGATACGACACCACCCTTGGTTCCGATGTTTCTAGTATGCGAGGGCATGGTTGAGGCTATGAGTCCAACAGTCGAGGACCGTTTTTCCACTCTCCTGGATAGCGTCCTACTGATTTTTGCTCTCTCCCGCTTCTTTTACGGAAGTCGTTGCCAACAGGGTGTTCTTGGGGTTGGTTCTGCCTATTCAGGTGCATCGAACCAAGTGAGAAGAAAATCGTGTTTATTTTGAGAGGACACATCTCGCTCCTTTTCTTTGAAGTGTAACCTCCAGCGAATGCATGACGGGATGGTTGCTTTGTCGTGTTCAGAGGGTATCTGTCGTTGTCCTCTTAGGTGGGCATCAAACCAGATTGATAGTCGAAAGACGTACCCAAGAAAGAAGACCGCGGCAGAGAATGCCTCTGACAGGCGGCGTGGAGGCTTGGCACCTGCTAGAAGCTAGTCTCAACATAAGATTCATCATCTGTTAGAGGATAGCATGACTACGCACGCAAAAACATTTTCGCAACGTCTAGGTCCTAGATGTATGCACCATTACGAGATCGTCGTCAAAGCGTAGCAATGAGTAGTGTCATTCCTTCCTCACTGGATGAAGAAGCTTCACGCTCTCCAGCAGACGAGCGACGGAACCAGGTTCCGATGACGGTAGAGTTGTCGATTCGTTAACAGTTTCTGTTTGCGCTCTGATTCATGAGACTTGGATGGCGGGCCGCATGAAATAGGAAACGTACTTTGTGCCGAGGCGGAAGTATTCAGAACACCATAGTTGTAGTATGTAGTTCACGACGACGTCTGGTTCTCCAACACCCTCGTCGTGTCGTGGCCGGATAGTTGCCGAACGCCATTAGCATTGCACAGTGCACCGATTCCGAGAAATTCCGCGTGCGATGAGGTAGCTAGCAAGCATTGGAGGATGTGGTGGCAGGCTGCCGGCAAAGACGAAGGTGTTGAAGGAGATGTCGCTTGGATTAACGCGGAGAAGATGAATTACGCAATTGCGAAAGGATGTGGACAGGTCATGAGCCGAGTGGTCCTGGATTTCACCCCGCCAAACGGGGCGAAATGGTACGCTTGGATAGAGAAAGGACGTTTTAATAGAGATAGGCAATGAGGTGATGGCACTGGTGACATGGAAAGACGCCATCGCGCTTCAGGCTAGTGGTGGCATTGCCGCGAGGGAGACGCAGACAGGTTGGTGTATCTGTAACATCGATGAATCAGATCGAGGTGAGCCGGAGACGAAATGTGTGCATACCTGTCGACGCGCCGCCAGCACAGAATTGTATCGCCCTGGCAGAACGTTCGGCCTGAATGGCCTTACGGAATGACCAAGGAAGGTAAGCTCTAGTAGAAGCTGTCAGATTGGGTGGTATGAATGAGAGCATTACACACCTGTAGAGTACCCCATCCAGTAATTTCAGTCCCATCAAGACGTTCGTCTGAAAGTACAGTAGCGTCATTCGTGCATATCGGCGGCATAGCGATTAGATGCAGGGCTTCAAAAGTTTGATATGCAATTCTGGCATTATATGCTTGACGACCTCTGGTGATTAAGTTTGTGCTGCATGCACTGAACATACCAGAAGAATCGAAGGTTAGACCGACATGGATCCGCGAGAGGAGAGTAGAGAGTAGATAGCCCTTATGCCTGTTGTGCTCGAGTCAGTGGCGCATTTTTACACAAATTGTGATGATGACGTACATGCAGAAACCGCCAACAACATCGATACTCCGCAGATAGTTTTCTCGAGTGCGTTTTTCCTTCGCATTACCGTCCCTGCATCCAACTGTGCCAAAACACTAGATATCCGGGACGTGAACAGGGAATGGAGTCTTTGAGCGAGGTTTGCGCAGACAGTATGACTGTAGAAGAAAGCAGGCAGAGATGGGGGATTGTGGAGACAAAAACCATGATATCGCGATTTGAGGGTTGTATCCTAGCCCAGGATGAGTCCAGTCTTGACGTAGGTATGTTATAGTAGTGGATCCGTGGCATTGGCAGTCGCAGTAGTGGAACAACAACAGCCGGAGGTTAGACCGTAGTTATGTCCCATGGTTCGGGACCGCCTGGTATTTTCCGGAAACGAGAATGTGATATCGGAACAAAGGGGCCAACCTTCCCAAACGACGAATTTAAGTTCGTGCGTGGCGTCTACATGGCTGCAATAGCTGGTGTCTCTTCAGGAAGATTAGAGGAGGTAATCGAAAACTTGTTTGAGATGGAGCTAGCTCTATGGGTGTACACTAGAGAGTGCATACCGGCAGCTCCTTGGCCTTTCCTCGATGTCTTCACTGAAGTCATCAACGGAGGGAGCCAGAGTGTTCTACGCCGTGAAAGAGCTGATGCTGTCGATTCAAAATCCACAGGATACATTATTCCCTTGATTGATGTATATCCTATTACAGCCGCCCCGTGTACGAAATTGCTGATGGGGATGGTTGGACGTCGTGGTGAGAGGGCGATACTGACATTGAGTGTCGGTCAGTGCACTGTTTGCAATGTTAGATATACACCGACCTAAATGATAGCTGAGTAACGTACCAAGAGACACTGAACGTTCGGAATGTGGGCATCAACCGCATCAGGAAAAAATCACCAAGATATATAATAGTATAGGGAGTATATACCTCAAATAGCCCGATAGCTAGGTACCCCCTTACATACCATCCGGTATCTTTCAGCCAATGTTACATACCAATATATAGCGCGCCATAGCTCACTGCCAACAGTCCTGTACCAGTCGGATACTGCTACCATTGCTTCGTATATCTCAATACCTAGCACAAGATTCAAGGAAATTAAGCAGCAAACTCGAGTATATTCATGGAGTATACTACAACAAATGACGATGCAAACACATCGAAGCATGTATATATGCTTCATACTACGAAAAACCTGACACACACACAAGCAGTGTCATGTATTATCTCAGCTGCGTACGAACTAGACAACTAAACTAGAAAAGACGTAAGAGGATAACATGGACATGAAAAGCAAAGCAAACTCACCAATGGAACCACAATGACAACTGTTTAGCTGCCGACTACAGTCTTAATGATCCTGCGAGTATTTCATTTAGTCGATGCAGAGACGATGACAATGACAGACATACTGTTGACTAGATGGACCACTCCACTATCCTCGTCAGGCATCTACGGCGTCCCGTAATTTCGACGTCGATCGTTGTCGATAAATCATCCAGTCTCCTGACAACGAAGACAGTTGAGCTCACATCAACAGGTGGTAACATCGAGACACTCACCTGGAGGACGCGAAAGTCTGCTGTTACACTGCGTCACCGCGACGACACTATGCCAAGGATGATAACACAATATGAGCGAGATTCGAGTGCCATACACGGATAACATCTGCGTTGATGTCCAGGCCATCGTTGGAGTCGTTCAAAATACCTACGCGCACGCAGTGGTTCTTTTTATCAGAGCTAGACTAGTCCAGTATGAATTATAACGGAGACGACGATAGAATGGCTACTCACAGGCAGTTATCAATTTGCTGTAAACACAAACCAAGCAATACCAAGGCCAAGGCAGAAGTAAAGGAAAGCCAGCAAAAGCCATAATCTCTGGAAGAAAGGCCTGGGGAGTGCGCGCAGGGGACACGATGGACGAGGATGATGGTGGAAAGGAAGGGAACGTGGTTGGTCTTTGTTTGGATGGCGTGATCGTTTCGTTGACATGTGCACGGGCCATCGGAGTTTGATCGGGGACTGAAATGGACTTCATCGATTTTTGTTTTGGCTCGCACCATCAAGTTAACTATCAACGTTGCGGTACGTCAAGGATAGATTCTCTATTATCGTGTCTAGTGTGCTACATTCAGATGGCTCTTCTCATTCTTCTTACTAGCCTATCTGACCACGGAACTACAATAATCCCTCTGCTAGCGTCTCAGTCCCTAGTACATGCCAGGATTAGTCTCAAATTCCCAATTCCCACTTACCAAATGCCAGGATCACGACGATTTCATGTCCTATATCAAAAGTTGGTGGTCAAGTGCCTGTATGAAGTTATTGCACTGCTTAGTGTCTTACATGTCACTGCTCCTTTCTTTTTGAACTCATAATGAGTAGTAGTTGTCGCACTGGCAAGCGGTCCGGATCCCTAATGAGTAATAGCTCGCTTCAATGAGATTTCTGATTGAAATTACTTCATAAGGTATGTACCGTTACTGTACTTTTAGCGGAAGGCTACCGGAAGCTACCGGAAGCTACATAGCCGTAGTGGTGAGCTATGCCCACTACAGAGCTCCGGTAGTACTACGTAGCACTGGCACAGAGCTACGTAGCAAAAGGCCTTTTTCCTGATGCGCGTTGGGCGATGTCCTTGGTCAATGAGCGGGATGGGACTGGATACGACAGTTGCCGTCGTTATGGATGCAGTGGGTAGACAACGACGACCTCGTTCAAGGCAGTTCTACCAGCTCTCAAGGGGCAGCTTTGATGCACTTTTACCAGTACATTGAAGAAACCTCATGCAATTTGCCACGAAATTGCAACGATCGACCTACGGCAATTAGCTCGAGACTAGCAACGCAGAACAAACAAGACATACATTTGTTCAAGAGTTGGGCTCGTCCTCTGTGAAGAATTCCATTGCCATTGGTTGCCAATTTTTGCGGAATGAAGGCGTCGTAGCGATGACTTTCAGACCACAAAACGGGCGCGTTCCTTGAGTCTCACTCTATCTTGTTTGAACCGTACTGCTATGTAGAAAATCGCGCCAATGTAACAGTGAGACGATTAGGTGTCGTGCTGCGAGCACAGCAAAGAGTGCAAATTTCCAATGGGAACTGTTAGGTGCGTATCAAGGAAGGAAATCGTCGAAGGTTGTACCGAATGAAAGTTTTGGACAGTGGTATGGATACGGTTTCCAGCAGAATTGGTCCAAGACTTTGGCATATGAGAGGTCACGAGTTCCTGGGTGCCCAGTAGATGAAGGCGACCATCGTGGGGTAACACGTGTCGCGTAACCAGCACAGCGGAACGGGCGCGTGCAATTCCTTAAGCATCCGGCTGCAAAGACCCTGCTTTCGTGGAACACTGCGGCGCGCGAAAATCGTCGATATACTCGATATGCAAATGGACGTGTCCCGTATATTACTAACCATGCGGTATTTAGCTAAAAAATCAGGCGGAGCAGACGGGGTAAAACGTACCATGTTCAGGATCTAATATAAACTTGTCCTCCAAAGGAGATACTTGATTCTGAGCGCGTGGCCTCGTGAGTCACTTGCGACACGTAGGACATGTCTGCACTCTCTCCAAATAAAATCGCTCCTGCCATACTCTTCTGCAAGGCTGGATGAGTAGGTCTATATATACTAGAGAATGTTACGCACGGACATCCGTCTCAACGTCTCTTCAATCACCATCTTCATATCTTGACCAGTACAAGACACTCTTTTCACGAACGCCATAGGTCGGAATGATTGCATGAAACTAGTGGGCATCAGTAACAGCACATATGCTATGAAAATCGGGACGGCCGCACTACAATTGCTTCGGATGTCCATCGACGGCTCGGCTCGCAAAAAGGGACGCGTTCATCGTTGTAAGAGATTCATCTGATATCGAGAAGTTGAATAATAACTAAGAGGTGTGTCAACGAAAAGAGGCGCACCAGGTTTCAAAACTCCCGCATGACCCTTGCATTGAGAATCGCCGCTCGACAAAACTTCCTTCGGACTTCTTAAGGCATGTATATTGACAAATTTTCGCATATAACCTTCTCAACAAAGGCACGTTCAGAGTAGCTCCCACAAGATCGGAGGTTCATCGAAACGTTCATCTATAATATCTGGAAATTAGTGGATGGTTGTATGGCGGAGACAAAGGCGCACCATTGGCGTTTAACTTGAGGATTATTCGGCGAAACCTGTATATCATGTCGAAGAGCCATCTTGAGCGCTAGAGGTATGACTAACAAGTAAATAAGACATACATTTCGTGTCTTGCGGAGAACGATTGGCACAATTGGCGGTCCTATTAGCCATTTTAAAGCTCCGATTGTATTGTTTCAGGGCACCAAAATTCACTTTAACAGCTACAAAGGACCTCCGGTATAGGTCAGACGTAATCTCAGAATATATATCCTCGACAAATCGATGATTTCGAACGTGCCTACGAAGCCGCTGAAGTATTGCGCCCCGGGCGTGCGAATTGTCCTATTTCAATCACCAAGGCGCGACGTTGGTGGCCGAGCTGCCTTCAAAGCGATGCCTGTTAATAGTTTCAACTTTCAGCTTCACCCCATTGTAAAGCAGCATTCGCGCCTATGGGTCACTGCGAGTAGTCACCTCTTTTTTGAGCCTGAGCGCCGGCAATCAGCCGCATCAGATGTCGCTAACAAGGCCAAAACCTGCGTTTTACTGGTATTCGATTCATTCATCGCCATAACTCGACACTCTTCAACACCTACCAATGTCACAACTCGAAAAAGGGTTGAAACTTGCTTCTGCGGTTGCGGCTGCTGTCGATCCCGGAACGTTGCCCCATATCGTAGCCAACAGTGTCGTCATCGGACTATCGGCGTCCGCCATCCCGTCGCCCTTGAAACCAGGTTCGATAGTCGAAGCCCTTAACAAGACCATTGAAGAGATATCTATCCATTACGATCAACACAAAGATAAGCTGGATGAATCGACTACCAGTGGTTTCAACGAGAAGATCAAGAGGTATGCCCAGAACACGTGGTGACAATACAGCTCTAACGATTCCCCAAGACTTAAGAACGAAGCTCTTAAGCTCAACGAATGGAACCTCAAGGCGTACGAGGATGACTCCTTGACAGACCTTGGTTCATGGAGACGCTACATAAAGGAGACCAAGGACGTCTGGGTCAAAGCACATCAGCACCAACGAGAAGCCATCAAGTTGGGGAGGGCGCTCAAGGTAAGCACGCCTATGCAGTCGTCATGTGAAGAAGCGGTGACATTGTAATGTTGTAGCTCGCGGTAGTTAGGGCGGACGGGGACGAATTGGAGGCAGAGTTAGGGCACCACGGTCAAGAGGGGGGGGAGTCGACCGGGGGAGGGGGAGGAGAACTTGGTGGAAGCACCGCCGTTTGAAGGCATCGTAAGTGATCCTCTGTTTCTAAATACGCAACAAATCAGCTCTCGTCCTACAGCATTGGTGATAGCACCAACCTTCAATTTTTCATCCCCAGTTACTGTTGTCGTTTTATATCGCGGATCCCTTGTCCTGCTGTTGTCCCATCTAATATATGTGCATAATTAGCCCGATCCAGTTTCTGAATCCACCCCGCGACCTCCGCAGGCAAATAATCAAATCGAGAAGCGGAAGGCACCTGCAGTACATGAGCCCGTGGTTGTGAGTAACACGTGCACGTATAGAGATTGTCGTCGTCTTTCCATAATGGTTCGTGGTCTCCGACTCGTCTCCGTCGTCAAGTGCGGGCTCGGTAGGCTACAGGAGACCAAGCACCAGCGCGGATATCTTGTAACAGATAAGTTGTAGATATGCGATAAACAAGAGAATGTGAACATACCACGAAGATTACGTGCCACTGTGAAACCTCGATAAGTGTCAGGGACAACCTATACGACGTTGACCTCGCAAAGTACGCCTAGATGGCAGGTCAAATGTCGATAGGAATGGTCACCCGTCGCGCGACCGGGGTGTGGGAGAAGACGCGTTCTCGATAACTTCAAGGTCCCGGTGAGCATCCGATGCTGTCGTCAAGTATCGCCGCATTGACACCTAGGCTAGATATATAGGTAATGGTCGCGCTGACCTTCGATGTCAGGGAGTACTTCGCAGCCAGGGCGAGAATGAATTTGGACTGCTCGACGTCAGGCCCCGAAGGAATGCGAGCCATCAGTGGGGCCTTCTCCCTTTGGTGTGTTCGCTCGCCTTCGACTCCTCCCGCTCGTGGTGGTGTTAGATCTCCACAGGGCACTCGCTTGGTCGCCCTTCTGCTTGCGAGATTGGGCGACCATCCTCTCGTTACTTCCCCCGTGTTCATAGCGGGGATGCATGGGTATGCTGAAGAGAGCGGATAATCTATCGGCTGCATGGACTAACCGGGTAGTCGCCTCCATACTTTCCGTGACATAACACTGAAACTAGGATTAGACAAGAGCTGTAACGTCGCTTGGGAATGGAACTGGGCGGCACCTGCCACGTGCAAGGTACATCTGTCCTGAGCAAGCGACGGCCTCCACAATGAGGGAGACAAGCAGATATCCGTGATGCTATCTCGATCCCTAGAATGGTCATGGAAGACGAGGATCGTGGTGGTGGCGGCGAGATTTAGAAAGACCGTTGATTTAACAGCCACACAGCAAGCCCAGGTGTAAAACCTCCATTGTCACTGGATAAGATACATACATTCAAGTAGGCTGGACGAGCTTTGAAATAAGAAATACAAAGGTAAGGCGAAAAAAACTGACCTGGCTGCAGCGTTCTCTAGTACTTGTGAGGGCAAGTTGGGGTTGCGGACAGGATCATCCGACATCGCCCTTCCGCATTCACCTGGAACGCTCTGCCCTCACCTCTGTTGTGTAATACACGAAGCAGATGACGAGGAGGAAAAGGTTTTGCAAGCGGGAAAGTGAACAGAGAGACGTGTGTCATACATATCCAAACAGACCAAACAGAAGGGCAGCAGTCGACAGGACTAATTATTATGCCTAGTCTGAGCGTGTGCCGGTGATGGCGATCGCAAATCGACCCATAATGGGAATGCAAGTATTAGCAGTGCCTGCAATTTTCCCATCAATATGCCAGGCTGGCCACTGCACTTTTCCCATCAACGCAATATGACAGACCCACCCATAACTTTAAAGTACTGAAATGCCTGTTCCGGCAACTGGATGGTACCGCTTCCTTTCCTTCAATCCCTTAGAAAATTTACATCCATTATACTGAGACATAATACTATCTAAATACAAAAACTCCGAAGGGAATTGAGCAAGAATTGAGGGCACGGTACGAGATTGTCAAACTCTGGGTGATTTTCAATGCCACCGGGTCTGTCATATTGCGTTGATGGGAAAAGTGCAGTGGCCAGCCTGGCATATTGATGGGAAAATTGCAGGCACTGCTAATACTTGCATTCCCATTATGGGTCGATTTGCGATCGCCATCACCGGCACACGCTCAGACTAGGCATAATAATTAGTCCTGTCGACTGCTGCCCTTCTGTTTGGTCTGTTTGGATATGTATGACACACGTCTCTCTGTTCACTTTCCCGCTTGCAAAACCTTTTCCTCCTCGTCATCTGCTTCGTGTATTACACAACAGAGGTGAGGGCAGAGCGTTCCAGGTGAATGCGGAAGGGCGATGTCGGATGATCCTGTCCGCAACCCCAACTTGCCCTCACAAGTACTAGAGAACGCTGCAGCCAGGTCAGTTTTTTTCGCCTTACCTTTGTATTTCTTATTTCAAAGCTCGTCCAGCCTACTTGAATGTATGTATCTTATCCAGTGACAATGGAGGTTTTACACCTGGGCTTGCTGTGTGGCTGTTAAATCAACGGTCTTTCTAAATCTCGCCGCCACCACCACGATCCTCGTCTTCCATGACCATTCTAGGGATCGAGATAGCATCACGGATATCTGCTTGTCTCCCTCATTGTGGAGGCCGTCGCTTGCTCAGGACAGATGTACCTTGCACGTGGCAGGTGCCGCCCAGTTCCATTCCCAAGCGACGTTACAGCTCTTGTCTAATCCTAGTTTCAGTGTTATGTCACGGAAAGTATGGAGGCGACTACCCGGTTAGTCCATGCAGCCGATAGATTATCCGCTCTCTTCAGCATACCCATGCATCCCCGCTATGAACACGGGGGAAGTAACGAGAGGATGGTCGCCCAATCTCGCAAGCAGAAGGGCGACCAAGCGAGTGCCCTGTGGAGATCTAACACCACCACGAGCGGGAGGAGTCGAAGGCGAGCGAACACACCAAAGGGAGAAGGCCCCACTGATGGCTCGCATTCCTTCGGGGCCTGACGTCGAGCAGTCCAAATTCATTCTCGCCCTGGCTGCGAAGTACTCCCTGACATCGAAGGTCAGCGCGACCATTACCTATATATCTAGCCTAGGTGTCAATGCGGCGATACTTGACGACAGCATCGGATGCTCACCGGGACCTTGAAGTTATCGAGAACGCGTCTTCTCCCACACCCCGGTCGCGCGACGGGTGACCATTCCTATCGACATTTGACCTGCCATCTAGGCGTACTTTGCGAGGTCAACGTCGTATAGGTTGTCCCTGACACTTATCGAGGTTTCACAGTGGCACGTAATCTTCGTGGTATGTTCACATTCTCTTGTTTATCGCATATCTACAACTTATCTGTTACAAGATATCCGCGCTGGTGCTTGGTCTCCTGTAGCCTACCGAGCCCGCACTTGACGACGGAGACGAGTCGGAGACCACGAACCATTATGGAAAGACGACGACAATCTCTATACGTGCACGTGTTACTCACAACCACGGGCTCATGTACTGCAGGTGCCTTCCGCTTCTCGATTTGATTATTTGCCTGCGGAGGTCGCGGGGTGGATTCAGAAACTGGATCGGGCTAATTATGCACATATATTAGATGGGACAACAGCAGGACAAGGGATCCGCGATATAAAACGACAACAGTAACTGGGGATGAAAAATTGAAGGTTGGTGCTATCACCAATGCTGTAGGACGAGAGCTGATTTGTTGCGTATTTAGAAACAGAGGATCACTTACGATGCCTTCAAACGGCGGTGCTTCCACCAAGTTCTCCTCCCCCTCCCCCGGTCGACTCCCCCCCTCTTGACCGTGGTGCCCTAACTCTGCCTCCAATTCGTCCCCGTCCGCCCTAACTACCGCGAGCTACAACATTACAATGTCACCGCTTCTTCACATGACGACTGCATAGGCGTGCTTACCTTGAGCG
Source organism: Armillaria altimontana (assembly GCA_022818075.1). NCBI lineage: Eukaryota > Fungi > Basidiomycota > Agaricomycetes > Agaricales > Physalacriaceae > Armillaria > Armillaria altimontana. The sequence continues at coordinate 1,027,402 of JAIWYR010000012.1, forward strand.
CCCTCCCCAACTTGATGGCTTCTCGTTGGTGCTGATGTGCTTTGACCCAGACGTCCTTGGTCTCCTTTATGTAGCGTCTCCATGAACCAAGGTCTGTCAAGGAGTCATCCTCGTACGCCTTGAGGTTCCATTCGTTGAGCTTAAGAGCTTCGTTCTTAAGTCTTGGGGAATCGTTAGAGCTGTATTGTCACCACGTGTTCTGGGCATACCTCTTGATCTTCTCGTTGAAACCACTGGTAGTCGATTCATCCAGCTTATCTTTGTGTTGATCGTAATGGATAGATATCTCTTCAATGGTCTTGTTAAGGGCTTCGACTATCGAACCTGGTTTCAAGGGCGACGGGATGGCGGACGCCGATAGTCCGATGACGACACTGTTGGCTACGATATGGGGCAACGTTCCGGGATCGACAGCAGCCGCAACCGCAGAAGCAAGTTTCAACCCTTTTTCGAGTTGTGACATTGGTAGGTGTTGAAGAGTGTCGAGTTATGGCGATGAATGAATCGAATACCAGTAAAACGCAGGTTTTGGCCTTGTTAGCGACATCTGATGCGGCTGATTGCCGGCGCTCAGGCTCAAAAAAGAGGTGACTACTCGCAGTGACCCATAGGCGCGAATGCTGCTTTACAATGGGGTGAAGCTGAAAGTTGAAACTATTAACAGGCATCGCTTTGAAGGCAGCTCGGCCACCAACGTCGCGCCTTGGTGATTGAAATAGGACAATTCGCACGCCCGGGGCGCAATACTTCAGCGGCTTCGTAGGCACGTTCGAAATCATCGATTTGTCGAGGATATATATTCTGAGATTACGTCTGACCTATACCGGAGGTCCTTTGTAGCTGTCGTACTTATTAGACCTGAAAGTGAATTTTGGTGATACAATCGGAGCTTTAAAATGGCCAATGGGACCGCCGGTTGTGCCGATCGTTCTCAGCAAGACACGAAATGCACGTCTTATCTACTTGTTACTAATGCCCCTAGCGCTCAAGAAGGCTCTTCGACATGATATACAGGTGCCGCTGAATAATCCTCAAGTTAAACGCCAATGGTGCGCCTTTATCTCCGCCGTGCGATCATCCACTAATTTCCAGAATCATATTATAGATGAACGTTTCGATGGACCTCCAATCTTGTGGGAGCTACTCTGAACGTGCCTTTGTTGAGAAGGTTATATGAGAAAATTTGCCAATATACATGCATTAAGCAGTCCAAAGGAAGTTTTGTCGAGCGGCGACTCTCAATACAAGGGTCATGCGGGAGTTTTGAAACCTGGTGCGCCTCTTTTCGTTGACACACCTCTTAGTTATCATTCAACTTCTCGATATCAGATACATATCTTACAACGATGAACGCGTCCCTTTTTGCGAGCTGAGCCGTCGATGGACATTCGAAGCAATTGTAGTGCGGCCGTCCCGATTTTCATAGCATATGTGCTGTTGCTGATGCCCACTAGTTTCATGCAATCATTCCGACCTATGGCGTTCGTGAAAAGAGTGTCTTGTACTGGTCAAGATATGAAGATGGTGATCGAAGTGACATTGGGACGGATGCCTGTGCGTAACGTTCTCTAGCATATATACCTACTCATCCAGCCTTGCAGAAGAGTATGGAACGAAGCGATCTTTCTCTTGAGAAAGTGCAGACATATCCTCCGTGTTACAAGTGATATCAAGTATCTCCTTTGAGGGGCAAGATTAGATCCTGAACATAGTATGTTTTTCCCTGTCTGCCCCGCCTGATCTTAAGCCAGGTACCGCAAGTCAGTTTACCCACAAGTCACGACCATTTGCACATCGAATATATCAACGATTCTTCACACATCGCATTTTCCCTATCAAATACAGGCTCTTTGCAGTCCGAGGCACAGGGCATTGCGCGCACCTGCTTCACTGTGCTGGTTACGAGATACGTGTTACCCCACAAAGGTCGCCTTCATCTACTGGGCACACAGGAACCCAAGGACTCGTGATCACCCATCTACCAAAGTTACGCCCGTACCCATACCAGGGTCCGAAACTTTCATTTCGGTACGACCTTCGACGATTGTTCTGGCTCGATATGCACCTAACAGTTTCAATTAGAACTTTGCATTCTTTGCTACGCTCGCAGCGCGACACCTAATTGTCCCACTGTTCCATCGGCGGTTTCCTACATGGGATAGTTGTAGTAGTACACTTTAAACAAGATGGAGCGAAACTCAGGGAGCGCCCCCTTTTTGCAATCTGAAGGTCTCCGCACCTGCGGGCTAAAGTCCTCATTCAGCGGAAATTGGCGAACAATGGCAACGGAATTCTTCACAGAGGACGAGTCGAACTCCTGAACAAGGTATGTCTTGCTTGTTCTGCGCTGCTAGTCCCGAGCTAATTGCCGTGTGTGTGTTTCTTCAACGGACTAGGAATGGTGCATGCGCCCCATGAGAGCTGGTAGAACAGCTCTAGGGAACTAGGTCGTCGTTGTCTACCCACTGCATTCATAACGATGGCAGCTGTCGTTCAACATTTAGGCTGAAAGTTTCGACAGCACCCGTTCCGTCGCCGGCTCATATTGTCTACGTCTCCCTCGCCAAAGATGCCGCCACTATCCTGAAGCGCGATGGCGCCTCCATGTCCATCATCCAAGACGACTCTACCAGTGCCATCGTCTCTCGCCTCGTCTCGATAAAACGTACCCTTCGTTTGAGCTCGTCCTTATCCCTTTCCAGAGCGGGAATCGAATCTTCTGATCCCCTCTAGCCGCTCTTTTTCCTGGGCGTCCCGTTGAGAGCCGTGTTGTCGGTGGCTACGATCGTACCGTTGGACGAGTCCCACCCCGTTTGGCCTACCTACCTCCTTTCCCAATTGTGTTCAGCTCATTTTCTCTGCGTGACTCTAAGCATCACTTCTTTCATCGTTTGTATGGTTCAATGCGCTGCTGCTACATTTTCTAATGCTTGCCGACTATCTCATAGCGCGCCGTCTTTTTCGGAAGGCTTAGCACTCGGTCGGTTCATGGACTGTCCCTGGCCCTGGTGCAAGAAAGTCATTCTAATGGCCGTCGGTGACTTCGTCCAGAATGTATCCAGCCACAACTTGAAGGTGTTGGGGGAATAAACGTCGGAGACTGCATAGTACAGCTAGACTATATTTTATATCTCTACCTCTCAACAGGTGTGTTTTTTTCATTGCTTGCGACCCTCCATATAAGTCTCATGTGTGCAAATAGGAGCTATGAACGAATCGGCAACTCTACCGTCGCCGGAGCCCGTTTCCGTCGCTCGTCTGCTATTTGTTGGAGAGTGTGAAGCACCTCCATCAATATGAGGAAGGGATGCTATGTCGTCACTTACTGAACGACGAACATATCCCGAAACAGCAGTGGCGTAAGGCAAGCGGGGCATACATTGCACGGTGTAACAAATGTTGTACCGAGTTTATCCCCGGCGGGGCTGAATATCACTGCTCAGACAGTCGAGAGACAGTATCAGGTAACACCTTTTAGTCAAATTGAAAAATGTTTACCAGCCTATTCACCTAGAATTTTGTCTCTCGTGCCCTCAATAAGAGCTACATCTATAGATGCTACAACCAGCGGAGACGGAAATCTATCGCATTGCTCGTCTGTTTCTAAGGACTCTTTCGCACAATCGGTTCTTTACCGCGCTTAGGGGACGAGCTCGATTCGATTCCGAGCGGGTCATTACCAGGATGGCTTGCTTTTTGAATACATCCTTTCGGTGTCGTCGCACTGTTATTGGAGCTATGCCATCCAAGGGTCTCGAATCGCTATTATGCATGAATCAATACACGTGGGACAAAATGACTTTGCTCTCGAGAGTCGACCATCACCATGCTGGTGCGTCACGCCTTATTTTCTTTGCACTACCCTGCTGGCGGCAAACCTAATGATGTGCTTGCCCTCCGATAGTTAGAACCGGGAAGAAGACAATACAAGACGAGTTCAACTCCTGGTCGACGGTCGTTTGAGAAGTTGGTGAACACGGTGTGTTACTTTTCCTTCTGCGGAGAGCGATGAATTCATGAACAATACAGGTGCTATATTGCTACCAAAGCCGCCGTAAAGAACGTCCTCGATGATACTACCCACTACTACGCTTGCTTCGCTCGAGGTCGATCTCGTATTGGTGCCTATATTCAAGACCTGGACGTTGTGAAGAAGTTTTTGCGTGCGTAGTCATGTTATCCCCAGCAAATGATGAATCTTACCGTTGAGACTAGCTTCCAGGAGGTATCAAGCCTCCATGCCGCCTGTCAGAAATATTCTGTGCCGCGGTCTTCTTTCTTGGGGACGTCTTTCGACTATCAATCTGGTTTGATGCCCACCTAAGAGGACAACGGCAGATACCCTCTGAACAGGACAAACAACCATGCATTCGCCGGAGGTTACGCTTCAAAGAAAAGGAGTGAGATATGTCCGGGTGTTCATATTCTCGAAATAAACACGAGTTTTTCCTCTCACTTGGTCCCATGCGCTCGAACAGACAGCACCAGCCCCAAGAACACTCTGTTGGCGACGACCTCCGTAAAGATGCGGGAGAGAGAAAGAGAGTCAGTAGGACGCTATCCTGGAGAGTGGAATAATGGTCCTCGACTGCTGGACTTATAGCGCCTCAACCATGCTCTCGCATACGCTCTTTGGTAGAAACATAGGAAGCAAGGGTGGTGTCGTCTCCTACCCTCACCTCGAAATCATCATACCAGAAGCCGCCGCCCCGCCCATTGCAGCTCTATATCGGTGTGGATTGCTCCACGACGCCCGCGTTGTTCCTGTTACTGAATCCTGTACCAAGTATCAGCACAGCAACTGCCCAACCCTCAAATTCGAGCTTGAGGGTCGCCAGATATATGAATCCGCTCCTTTGCCAGATCCTTCGTCGGTCGAGACAACCGTATTGTAACTACGCGAGCTGCGTCTAACGTACTCGTTCCTGGTAAAAACCCGGAGATGTTAGTTCTCATTCGCATCCAGGTGTTTTGGAGCCGGACTCCGATGTTTATGGTATCGTTGCTCTTCTCATCCCCCTTGCATTGGCTTATGAACATAGGTCATAGAAACCGAGATATTCAAGCGACAAACCAAGGTCGTAGTTGCTCGCCTTCTGAACTGTTGGATCTTTAATATGAATGTTAGTCGGGAAGGTGTATGAGACTTGCCTCTTGGTCGGAGACAGGTTCCCTCCTGCGACTGACGGATGACACGACGGTATTGGTGTATGCCGCACTGTATTTCGAAAGGACTTGAACTGACCATAATCCAGATACATCGCCGCGCTCTTCGTTATATGCGAAGGTCCTTAGCAACCGAAACTCTGGAACGCATTCTTTGCCTCTCGTGGAGCATGCAGACCACGTACATTCTGGACGGATGCGACATTATCAGGGATGATATTCCTAATGATGTGGCCGGAGATCAACATGCGAAGACTGGCGCGTGCCAATTACGTCATCTCTCGTAGATACGATCTATAAAGCGAATTGCTAAACCCCCATTGCCTGATCGCGATCATAGTCACACTGCAAGTTAGACTAGGCTTCACTGAGCTCACGCGACACAGACACCCGTGGGCATTGCTATGGCAAGAGTCACCTGTTCAAAATCACTGGCAGGTTTTGGGGAGGCTGTCCAAGACGGTTTAAAATTTTCTCGTTTTCCCTTCTACTAGACACGAGCATGGGCGAAGCATCAAAACGAAGGTTAATAGACTGTGCTATACAGGTCTTCTTTCCTTCATGGTATGAGACGATCTTCTGACATCAATGCTCTATCAACAGGTTACAAGAATCCTCCTAGAAGCAGGTTCCAAGTACAACAGATGCTTTGCCTCTTGATGACGGACCCTCTCTGCAAGGACTCGGAGAAATACGACCCATAAGACATCAGTATGTCGAATCGTTGTTACTCGCGTATTTATGTTTTAATGTTTTACAATCGTCCAGCACGCTACTTCTCAATCGAGATCTGTCCATGGCGCTTATATCTATTATCACGAAGACCTCAATTCTTGATCCCTGCCTTCTATTGCATGGGAAAACATCATCTCATTGGCCGCTTCTCCCTCGTGCTTGCCACGCTCGGGCCTCATGCCTCAGGAAGCATCGCCGCTTTAGACCCATACTTTGACTCCAGCCCTCACCGGCCTCACCAAGTAAGCTTCTAAGACCCTCCAAGACTTCGCTACCTAACATTTGCGACGATGCAGCATGGATGTCCTCGGTTCGGCGGTCGTATTCTCTCTTATATATGTCTATGTGATCAGTGAGTGCATAATCCACATTGTACGGGACGTTCCATCCATATCTTGCAGACAGATTCGGACCAATCACTGTAACCCGTATCATCATAATCCTCGCCGTGCGCCAAGTTCATTGCTGGGATCGAGTTATGGCAATTGTTATGGATTGGTCTGGAAAAAGTTACCGGCCTTGTTGGCTGGCCAATAAGGTTCACTGTCTACGCGTGTTTTTTCATCGCCTGTTCAGTAGTTGTTCCAAAGATCGTCGCATTTGTTTAATTATAAACATGTTTTTATATGGAATTGTAATTATAATTCATACGTTTGTAGTGGTTCTTTATTTTCTCAAACGGCAACGAGCTTAGCGCGAGGCCGACGAAATCTAATCAATTTGGTCTCCTCTTGTCTTCCGTACTGTTCGGCGTGAGTTCCTTCGTTTATCATATACAAGAGCACTTACGAGATTCTATGACTAAAGCTACATAAGCAGGAGCTATGCATAACCCCAATAACTGCGTGAGGATATCGAAACAATGTCTTCAAAAAAGTCTCCACATCGAGTATTCTCCCCCTCGGAATCGAACCGAGACCATCCAAATTTATAAACGCAGATTGTGCCAACGAGTCCCTAAAGGGTGTTCACGAGTAACCTGATAGATTTCCTTCTCCGCTTGTTGTAAGTACCCGTGGTCTACAATCGCGTAGGGAATGAGAGATGGGATCTCAGGTATATAGGCCGGTGACGACATGGCATCCCCTCCTGCCTCGATGAAGAAGATTCACGCTCTCCAACAGACAGCAGACGAGCGACGAAGCCAGGTTCCGATGACGGCAGAGTCGCCATTTCGTTGACAGTTTCTGTTTGCACACTGATTCATGAGACTTAGATGGCGAGCCGCATGAGATGGAAAAATGCGCACCTATTGCGAGATGGGAGTATTATCTATGGTCAGAGTGCCACAGTTGTACTATGCAATTCCCGACGACGTCTGGTTCTCCAACACCCTCTTCGAATCGTAGCTGGATAGTCGCCGAGCTCCATCAGCATTGCCTGGTGCATCGGTTCCTAGGGAGACCGCATGTGATGAGGTGTTTGGCAACCATTGGAGGATGGAATAGCAGCACGACCAGGCAAAGATGAAGTGACGAGCTTTGAAGGAAGTATCGCTGGATTAAGGCAGAGGGGATGTGTTGTGCGCAATTGGGAAAGGATGCGGATATGTCATATAAGCCGAGTATTCCCTGAGAATCACCCCACCAAACGGGGCGAAACAGTCCAACGTGTCATTTGATAGGTATAAACAAATTGTCCTCCCTCGACGGTACACCCGAGTTGCCGAAGGGGATCAAAATCTTCAATTACCGCTCTGGAGAAGGAGAGTTGGTGCGGACGTGTTGTCGAGATAGGCCGTGCGACAATGGTAGAGTCGTCTTGGATGATGTCGATGAACGTGGAGAGTGTCCTAGTGGTGACAGCTTTGGCACGACTAGAAAGGTTGGTATTGATGTAACATAGATCGTTCAGTTCCAGGTAAACCGGAGACGCATGTATAAGCATTGGAGGGTGTGGCGGCAGGTAAAGTGCCAGGCAAAGAAGTTTGGCTTGGTTTAACGCGGAGAAGATGAGTTGTACGCAATTGCGAAAGGATGTGGACAGGCTATGAGCCGAGCGGTCCTGGATTTACCCCACCCAACGGGGCGAAACAATCCAACGGTACACTTTGATAGGTACACACGCCCGAGCAGCCGGAGGGGATCAAAAACTTCGACTCCCGCTCTGGAGGAGGAGGCTTCGTGAGATGCGGACGTTTAATCGAGATAGGCCATGACGCGACGACGCTGGTGACATGGAAAGATGCCATCGCACTGCAGCCTAGTGATCACAGTGCCGCGAAGGAGACGTGGACAGGTTGGTGTATCTGTAACATCGATGGATCAGTTCGAGGTGAGCCGGAGACGAAATGTGTGCGTACCTGTAGACGCGCCGCCAGCACAGGATGATATCGCCCCGGCAGAACGTTCGGCCTGAATGACCTCGCGGAAGGTAAGCTCTAGCAGAAGCTGTCAGATTGGGCGGTATGAAGGAGAGCATTACACACCTATAGAGTAGCCCATCCAGCAAATTCAGTCCCATCAAGACGTCCGTCTGGAAGTACAGTAGCGTCATTCGTGCATATAGATGCGGCTTTCAAGAGTGCAAGAGAGCCGTGCCGGAAGCCGGTCGTTTTTCATAGGCGAATACTCGAGAGGAAATCCTATAAGCCGTGTACCGACCGATCCGCGAAAGAGACGACAGCAATGACCCATAGTGTAGGGATCCTTACTGCATAGAATCTCCAGACCAAGGGAGGATGGCCTACTCGTGGTGACGGTGGCGATGAAGGAAGGGACGTTTAGGCTTAGGTTAGGGTTTCCTACCTCTGTCTTGGCTCTTTTCTATTAATCTACCGAACACTTATACAAAAGTACAGTGTATTTCTCCCTGCGGCGCTGAGCATTTGTACAGACAAGGCCTCGTTCTCTATAGCCCACAACATGGCCACCACCCCCTTCTGCGACAGTCTACGACTGTATTAGGGACGACCTGAAGACATACGAGTATCTCTTCCCCGGCCCCACAACTGCCCTATGACACGGCTGCCTGTACGTTAGATGCAAGACGGCGAAAGGGATTCTGGAACCAATGGTAACAATCAACAAGGAGAGACGCCGGATTTCAGGCGTATGCTACGCATTAACAGAGTCGGGGCCCGAATCATAGTTGAGAGACACGCGGTCTGGTGGAATAGTTCCTGGAATGTTTTCCCATATAATTGAAGGCCTTGTAGTGGATACCAGCCCTTGAACAGCATCGCTTGCCATCTCAACATGGCGTCACCCAACGACGGCTTCGCCCTTGCAAGACGACCGGCACTCGCTCCGTGTTGCGACAGGGAACGAAGCGTTCCCTGGTCATTGCCGGTGCACTTATAGTAGTGGATCCGGCGTGGGGGTGGAGCAGGAGTAGCCTGGGACCCGGGGCGGGGGTTTCGCTCGTGGTTGCAGAAATTGGAACTCCGACATGTGCCGAACTTCGATCCGAGAGCCGCAGTGACTACCGTTCATGTTTCTTGTGTTGTCTACCTCTATCTGTGAGTCCCAAAGTGAGGAGTATGTCCAAAATGTTCTCTCTGATGATTTCGAGCTTTTGTTGTGCTTTCAATTTATCTAACCAGATGTCCCATGTCGAAGCAGCTTGTAACAAGCTTTGGAGAGCTTGTTTGGATGAAATTTGCGGACCTTTCTCCACGCAAACTCTCTGTTAAAGCCACTAATTTTACAACTTAAGATCTACTATTTCTCATCACATAATCCTTCAAGAGCACGAAGATTCAAATATCCAAGCTGTGAGGTGAAAGGATCACATGACCAGCTGTGTGCCGGTTACTACCGGTTATCTGTCGGGGTTTGAATTTCTGCAACCACGAGCGATACCCCCGCCCGGGTACCAGGCTTTATATAGAGATACGAGTTCCGCGAGTATATAATAAAGACGGCTCGCCAGGCTAGAGCAGGAGTTTAGACTGCAGTCATGTCACATGGTTCGGATCCGCCTGGTGTTTTCCAGAAACGAGAATATGATATCGGGAACAAAGGTGCCAACCTTCCCTTGAGCATAGCAACGGGTCCTAGATCGTGCGTAGCGTCTACCTGGCTTCGATGGCGAGCGTCTCTTCAGGAAGATTGGAGGAGGTAGTCGAGAATTTGTTTGATGTGGAGCTGGCTCCATCCAAAGGGCGTATAGCGGATGAGAGAAAAAAACATCCCAGCGGCTCTTTGACGTTTCCTCCATTTCTTCACTGCGTTATCAACGGGGGGCAGCCAGAGCGTTCTGCACCGTGACAGACGTGACGTTGTCCGGTCAGGCCAGGCCCCCGTTTTCAATATCCACGGGATACATTATTCCGAATCCCTCCTTGAACGACATATATCTTTTTACAGCTGTCCTGTGTGCGTAATCGCTGATGGCGATGCTTGGTCGTGTTGAGAGGGCGACATGAAAGAATGCTGATATTCGTTGTCGATCGGTGTACTATTTGCAACGTCAGACACGTATCGACCGAAACGATAGCCGAGTGACGCACCAGGAGACACTCTGGACGTTCGGGATGAGGGCTTCAACCGCACTTGGCAATGACCTCTTGGTCGATGAGCGGTATGAAACTGGAAATGACAGCTGCCATCGTCATGATTGCAGTGGGTAGATAACGACGACCTCTTCAGGGCCGTTCTATGAACTCTCATGAGGCAGTTTTGATGCACCATTCCCAGTACATTGAAGAAATTTGCCACTAAATTGCAACGGTTGACCTACGGCAATCAGCTCGAGACTAGCAGCGCAGAACAAGCAAGACATACGTTGTTCAGGAGTTAGGCTCGTCCTCTGTAGAGAATCCCGCGGCAGTGGTTACCAATGTTTGCGGAACGAGGGCTTAGACGCCTCAGTGCGATGACTTCCAGACTGCAAAATGGGCGCGCTCCATCCTTTTTGAAGGGTATCACTACGACTATCCCATGGAGAAAATCGCCAATGTAACAGTGAGATGATTAGGTGTCGTGCTGCGAGCACAGCAAAGGATGCAAATTTCCAATGGGAACTGTCAGGTGCGTATCGAGCCAGGAAAATCGTCGAAGGCCGTGCCGAGATGAAAGTTTCGGACAGTGGTATGGATACAGAATTGGTCAAAGACTTTGGTATATGAGAGGTCGCGAGTCCCTGGGTGCCTAGTAGATGAAGATCGCCTTGGTGGTAACAGCTGTTCTGTAACCAACACAGTGAAGCGCGCGCGCGCAATTCCTTGAGCATCCGGCTGCAAAGACCCTACATTTGGTGGGGGGGCTGCGGTGCGCGAAAAATTGTCGATATATTCGACATGCGAATGGACGTGTCCCATGGGTTAACTAAATTGCAGTATTTGGCTTGAGAGCAGGCGGGGCGGGTGGGAAAATGTACCATGTTCAGGATCTAAACTTGTCCTCCAAAGGAGATACTTAATTCTGAGCGCGGCCTCGTGAGTCTCTTGAAAAACGGAGGATATGTCTCCAGAGAAAGAACGCTTCATTGTATGCTCTTCTGCGAGGCTAGATGAGTAGGTATATTTATGCTAGAGAACGTTACGCACCAGCATCCGTTTCAACGTCTCTTCAATCACCATCCTCATATCTTGACCAGTACAAGTTACTCTTTTCACGAACGCCATAGGTCGGAATTGATTGCATGAAACTAATGGGTATCAGTAACCGCACACGTGCTATGGAAATCGGGACGGCTGCACTGCAATTGCTTCGAAGGTCCATCGACAACGTCTCAGCTCGCCGAAAGGATACATTCATCGTTGTGGAGATTCATCTGATATAGAGAAGTCAATAACTAAGAGGCGCGTCAACAGAAAGAGGCGCACTAGGTTTCAAACTTCCGCGCGACCGTTGTGTTGAGAAACGAAGATTAGACACCATCTATAATATCTGGAAATTGGTTGATGATCAAATGGCAGAGAAAAGGCGCACATTGGCATTTCAGCTTGGCGGCACCTGTATCGTGGCCTTCATATTTCGGTGAGGAAATTATGTCGATGACCCTTCTTGGGCGGCAGAGGCATGTCCAACAAGTAGATAGGCCATCCCTTGGTAATAATAAGTGAAGGTGCACTCCAATTGCCCCTTGGCGATTTTCAAGCTCCGATTGTATTGTTTTAGCCGTCTTCTGCCGCAGCGCTTTCAAGTTTGGAGGCACTGACTCCTTTCTCAAGGTCCGTACGACCTCCGGTATTGGTCAGATGTAGTACCAGCATGTGCATCCTCTACCAATTGATGATTTTGGGCACCCGATGGCAAAAACAAAAAGTTTCTGAATACCCGTGTTCTGGAGTAACTCAGTAAGCGCTTGCTACTAGGCTCCTACGAGGCTGTCTGGGTCGGCGAGCCGAGATCAATTGTCTTGCTTTATTCACCAAGGCGTAAGTACGTGCGGTGGAAGTGGTCCTGTAAATAATTTCAAATTTCAGCTTCACGCCGTTGTAGGGCGGCATTCGCGCCCAAGTACGGGTCACTGCAAGTACTATGGTCTCTGTGCGTTCGGCCACCGGCAATCAGCGGACAAACGTGGCTGACAAGGGCGGATACAGCAAATTTCTGCAAAGTACGACTTCTAAGCTCTCATCGACATCTACCAATGCCACAACCCGAAAATAATGTGATGGAATTGGCATCTCTGTTTATGGCCTCTGTCAATCCCGGGATTATGTCCTATACCGTAGCGCTTGTCGTCGTCATCGGAATGTCGCTGTCTACCATCCTGTCGCCCTTCAAACCAGGTTCGATGGTCAAAACCCTGAACAAGACCGTCAAAAAGACATATATCCACTATGATGAACACAAGGATATACTGGATGAATCGACTACTTTCGAGGTCAAGGTCAACAGGTATGCCCAGAACACATAGTGTCAATACAGCTCTCATGGATCTTCTAGACTTCGGGTGGAAGCCTTCTTGCTCAAGGAAAGGCACCTCCAAGCGTACGATGATATGTCCTTGACAGACCTTCGTTCATGGAGACGCTACATTTGGGAGACTAAGAACATCTGGGTGAAGGCACGCCAGCACCAGCGGGAGATCCTCGAGCTGAGGAAGGTGCTCAAGGTACGCATATCTATGCAATTGTCATGTGAAGCAGTGCTGAAATCCGACTGTTGTAGCTGGCGATAGTTAGGGCGCGCAGGGACGAACTAGAGGCGGCCTTGGGGCACCACGACTAAGAGAGAGAAGAGACGACCGGGGACGAAGAGCTTGATGGAGCCTCCGTCGTTTGAGGGAGTAATTGCAGGTATTGCAAATGATCTTCTGTATCCAAATGCGCAACTAATCAGCTCTCGTACTTGTAGCATTGGTGATAGTACCAGCCTTCAATCTTTTCTTCCCCGATTATTGTTGCCGTTTGAAGATCAATTTTCTTTTTTCTTGATGTCCCATTCCGCTATTGTACCATCTATGTTGAATCAATTCGATTCAGTTTCGGAATCCACCAAACAGCCTCTGCAGGCAGGTCGAGATGCAAAAGGCATCTACACTACATCAGTCCATGGTTGTGAGCGACATGCGCACGTACAGAGACGTCCTCGACTTTCCACAATGGTCCGTAGTCGTCGGCTCGTCTCCGTCGTTGCGCGCGGGCTCGATAGGTCACAGGAAACCAAGCACCAGCGCATATGTCCTGTAAAAGATAAGTTGTAGGTAGGCGATGAACAAAAGAATGTGAACATACTACGAAGGCTACGTGCCGCTGTCGATAAGTGTCAGGGACAACCTAGACGACGTTGACCTCGCAAAGTACACCTAGATGACAGAACGATAGGTCACATATCAATAGGAATGGACCTCTGTCACGCGACTGGGGGAGGGGGAAAAGACGTCTTCCTTCAAGGTCCGGTGAGCATCCAACGCTGTCGTCGAGTGACGCCGTATTGACACCTAGCCGAAACATGTAGGCAATGGTCGCGCTGAACTTCGATGTCAGGGGGTACTTCGTCGCCAGGGCGAGAATGAAATTGAACTACTCGTCAGACCACGAAAGTATGTGATCTATTCTCGCTTCAGTGGCCTCGCGTTCGACTCCTCCCGCTCGTGGTGCTAGATCTTCGTGTTGTACTCGCTTGCTTGCCCTTCTGCTTGCGAGATTGGACAACGATGCTCCTGTTACAGCCCCTGTGTTCATAGTGGGCAATGGGTATGCTGAAGAGAGCGAATAAGGTCTAACGGTTGCATGGGGCCAACCACGTAGTTGGACCATACTTTCGCTTGGTAAAAATGAAAGAACAGTAACGTCGCTTGGAACGTAGCACCCGCCACGTGCAACATACGTCGGTCCTGGGCAAGTGGCAGCCTGTGCAATAATGGAACAGAACGACGACAAGGAGATGTCGTGATGCTACTTCGATCCCTAGAATGGTCACGGAAGGCGAGCATCGTGGTGGTGGTAGATTGAGAAAGGTCATTGATTCGACAGCCACACAGCAAGCCCAGGCGTCCATCGGCACTGGACAAGATGCATGTCTTCAAGTAGGCTGGACGGCTTTTAAATAAGAAATACAAAAGGTAAGGAGAAAAAGACTGACCTGGCTGCAGCTTTCTCTAGTATTTGTGAGGGCAGGTTGGGTTTGCAGACCTGCCACCCAGGATCCTCCGACAGCCCTTCCGCATTCACCTGGGAACTTTCTGCCTTCGCCTCCGTTGTGTAATGCACGAAGTAGGAGACGACGATGAGAGAGTTTTGCAAGCGTATAAGCGGGATAGAGGGACGTGTCATTTCTAGACGGGCCAAACAGAGGACAGCAGGCGATTATGCTTAGTCTATGGACCGTTGTTGACGTCTTCATGGGGAAGCCTACCGGTTAGCCAACCGGAACACAAAACATTTAGACGTGACCGTGACAGTAGCATCTAGATCTGCTTCTGGGATGCCATGAGGCATGCAGCTAGCCAATCGGAACACAAAGTATTTAGACGTGACCGTGACAGTAGCACATCTGGATCTGCAGGAGGAAGTTGCCGGGATCAAGCAGATGTGTTACTGTCACTGTCACTGTCACGTAAATACTTTGTGTTCCGATTGGCTAGCTGCATGCCTCATGGCATCCCAGAAGCAGATCTAGATGCTACTGTCACGGTCACGTCTAAATGTTTTGTGTTCCGGTTGGCTAACCGGTAGGCTTCCCCATGAAGACGTCAACAACGGTCCATAGACTAAGCATAATCGCCTGCTGTCCTCTGTTTGGCCCGTCTAGAAATGACACGTCCCTCTATCCCGCTTATACGCTTGCAAAACTCTCTCATCGTCGTCTCCTACTTCGTGCATTACACAACGGAGGCGAAGGCAGAAAGTTCCCAGGTGAATGCGGAAGGGCTGTCGGAGGATCCTGGGTGGCAGGTCTGCAAACCCAACCTGCCCTCACAAATACTAGAGAAAGCTGCAGCCAGGTCAGTCTTTTTCTCCTTACCTTTTGTATTTCTTATTTAAAAGCCGTCCAGCCTACTTGAAGACATGCATCTTGTCCAGTGCCGATGGACGCCTGGGCTTGCTGTGTGGCTGTCGAATCAATGACCTTTCTCAATCTACCACCACCACGATGCTCGCCTTCCGTGACCATTCTAGGGATCGAAGTAGCATCACGACATCTCCTTGTCGTCGTTCTGTTCCATTATTGCACAGGCTGCCACTTGCCCAGGACCGACGTATGTTGCACGTGGCGGGTGCTACGTTCCAAGCGACGTTACTGTTCTTTCATTTTTACCAAGCGAAAGTATGGTCCAACTACGTGGTTGGCCCCATGCAACCGTTAGACCCTATTCGCTGCCTCCAGTATGCCCATCCCCCCGCGCCATAGACACGGAGTAGTAACGAGAGGCTGGTCGTCCAATCCCACAAGCAGAAGGGCGAGCAAGGGAGTCTCGCCGTATAGAGATTTAGCACGAGCGGGAGGAACTGAAGGCGGGCGAAGCCCAGCAAGGGAGAAGATTGCAATGAAGGATTGCAATCTTTCGGACCTGACGTTGAAAAGTCCATATTCATTATCGCCTTGGCTACGATGTACTCCCCGACATCGAAGTTCAGCGCGAGCATTACCTATATATTTCGCCCAGGCGTCAATGCGGCGTTACTTGATGACAGCGTTGGATACTCACCGGGACCTTGAAGTCATCGGGAACGCGTCTTCCCTCACTCCGTGGTCGGGCGACGGGAGACCGTTCCCATTACTGTTGGACCTGCCGTTCTATAACCTATGCATACTTCGCGAGGTCAGCGCTGTATCGGCTTTCCCCGACGCTTATCGAGGTTTCATATTGGCACACAACGTTCGTGGTATGTTCGCATTCTCTTGTTCATTCCATTCCTGCAACTTATCTGTTGCAGGATGTTTATGCTGGCGCTTGGTTTCCTGTGACCTACTGGGTTCGCGCTTGACGGTGGAGACGAATCAAAGACTACGAACCATTATGGAAAGACGAGGGCATCTCTATGCGTGCGCGTGTTGGTCGCAACCATGGGCTAATATGCTGCTGTGGCTCTCTACTTGTCGCTTTCATGATCTAAGTGGATTTTGAAATTCAATGGGTCAAGTCTACACCTATTTTAGCTGGCAAAACAGGAATGGGGACAACAAAACAACCAGGCTACATATGGAACAGCAATTACCGGGGGGGGGGGGGGGGGGAGTTTTGCCAAAGGATTGAAGGTTCGCGCTGTCATCAATGTTGCATCACGAGAGCTGATTAGTTGCGCATTTAGATGCAGAAGATCACTTACAATGATTTCAAACGGCGGAGGTTCTATCAAGTTCTTCGCCCCTGGTCATATCTCCCCCTCCTTGACCGTGGTGCCCCAAGACCGCCTCAAGTTCGACCCTGAGCGCCCTAACTATTGACAGCTACAACAGTCGAATATCAGCGCTTCTTCACATGGCGATTCTGTAGGCATGCGTACCTTGAGGGCCTTCCTCAACTCGACGATCTCTCGCTGGCGCTGGCATGCTTTCACCCAGATGTCCTTAGTCTCCCAAATGTACCGTCTCCATGAACGAAGGTCTGTCAAGGACATATCATCGTACGCTCGGAGGTGCCTTTCCTCGAGCTTAACGGCTTCCACCCGAAGTCTGCATAGAGGCACCGTGAGAACTGTATAGTCACCGTGTTCTGGGCATACCTGTTGACCTTGTCCTCGAAACCCGCCGAATGATCCAGCTTATCTTTGTGTTCATCGTAGTGGATATATGTCTTTTCGACGGTCTTGTTAAGGGTTTTGACCATCGAAGCTGGTCCGAAGGGCGACAGGATGGTGGTCAGCGACAGCACGGCGGCGACGACAAGCGCTACGATATATGACAATGTTCCGGGATTGACAGAGGCCATGACTAAAGATGCCATTTTCATCCAGATATTTTCAAGTTGTGCCATTGGTCGATGTCGAAGAGAGCTGAGCAAGTCGATGAATGGATCCAATATCTAGCAGAACATAGCTGTTTTGCCCTTACGTCTGACACTGCTGATTAATGATTGCCGGCACTGGAGCTCAAAAAAAGAGGTGACTACTCGCAGTGACCCGTAGGCGCGAATACTGCCTTAAAAAGCTGCAAATTGAAACTGTCAATAGTCAATTTGAAGAACACTTCCACGGTCAACGTTGCTCCCTTCACCGGCCTTGGTGAATTTTAATAATTAATAATGTACGGGACAGTTGATTTCGGCCCGAGGACTCGGACTTGTAACTTACCCCCTCTATGGAAACCTTTGCTTTTGCTATCGGCTCGCTCAAAATCATCAATTTGTAGAGGATATAGAGACTGTGAAATCACGTTTGACTTCCACCAGAGGTCCTACTATGGACTTTGAGAAAAAGGAATAACTGTCTCAAAATATGGAAAGTAATACTGAAATTTAGGCGATAACGATACAATCGGAGCTTGAAAATGGCCAACATGCCGATTGCTTTTCACTTTCCGCTTGCTATCAGCATGCCAAGGGGGTGCCGGAATGTCGGCCCGGAACACCGGGTAGGGAGGGAGGGTCAACTGCCGGTCACGAAAAAATTTATATGACCCCTCTAATTTCGATGTTTTCCTCTCCAAGTTAATGTAAAATGGCCTGTGCATGTTTAATTTATTCAATTCTTCATGATCTTAAGCAATATAACCTCAGAACAGTGATATCCAACTAGTGTTGCCGCGACTCAGCTTATCTCAGCTTAACGCTGAAGTCGACTTTTGAGTCACCGAGGATAAAGGGACAGAGGGAACAGCTGCATTGTCACCAACACTACCAATAATTCTTGTGAGTGAATATGTACTTCAGATTATCTGCCATTTTGAACAATTGTGCAGTCAGAGCAAGCTAAGTGAAATTGGCTCAAAACCAACTTCGGCGTTAAGCCGAGATAAGCTGAGTCGTGGCAACACTATATCCAATCAATATTACACTCAGTTAGGTAAGAGCTAGCCTAGAACTGATATTTAGACATGTACAAGCCTATGCCCCGTGTCTTCATCATGATTGCTGGACCCTCGTACCTTGGGTCCTGGCAACCTGACTATGACACGGGACTTTGGCTTGTTGGGGCCCACCCCAAACCCGGCTTATTACTTGGGAGTGTCAGTTATTAGTTCAGAAACAAATATGTATTATCAATATAATAGAGCCTCAGGGTATACAATATTCAAAGTATTTGTACCTTTTTCTGTATCTGGAAAGAGAACTTGAATCTGTTGTCCAGAAGTGCAATGGCTAAGTGCTACATAGAGTTGTCCATGAGAAAAAACAGGAGTACGTAAATCTAATCCAACATAAGTAACTGACTGTCCTTGAGACTTGTTGATTGTCATTGCAAAAGCCAACCTGACTGGAAATTGGCGACATGAAAATGCAATAGGAAGTTCAGCTGTATCTGCATTGATTGTGATGCGTGGGATGAAAACTGCCTTGCCTGCATTGTTACCACTGAGAAGATGACATTCCAATACATGGGGACGGAAATGTGTGAGAATCATCCATGTCCCATTGCATAGGCCATTTGCTGGATCCAGATTGCAGAGAAGCATAAGAGGACATCCAACTTTGAGAGCCAGCTTTGCATGTGGCAATCCAGAGGCATTGAAATTTTGAAGAAACTCCACTGGATAAAGAGTAGCAGCATCATCCAACTCTTCCTCTATTGTCTTGTCTGTACTCCAATAAACTGTCTCTTGTCCTGGAAACATATCCAGAACCTGTTGATTGATTTCATCAACATCATCATTGCATCCAGAGAGAATTGTTTGTTCTAAAAAGAAGCGATCTTGGAAGTGGCCAGTTTGAATATTTGGATAGATATATTCAATGAGTTCAGAGAGTGAATTGTTGGCCAGACGTATAGAAGCAGGAAGAGTGATAGTACGATCATCAGTAAGTCCTTTACCTGCACCAACAGTAAGTAGCCAACAGGCAAACTCTACATTTTCAGGAGTCTGATCCAGGCGCATGTTTTTCTTTAAATGAATGACTTCAATGTGAGGCCATAAAGGTGAACAGCAAAATGAAGCTGCAACAATCTGCTCCTGTGATCCTTATGAAACAACTGGCAATGTCTGACAAAAATCTCCTAAAGTAAATAATCAGAAATGACCATCTATAGTGACTCAGAATAAACACACATACCACCAAAAAGTACAGTTTTTCCACCAAAAGGAACATCCTTATTGCAGACATCACGAAGAGTACAATCAACAGTCTCAATATCATGTCAGTTCTGCATAGGAACCTCATTCCAAATGATGAGAGAAGTTCTACAAAGAAGTTCAGCTAAGTGAGTCCCTCTGTGAATGCTGCATGTTGTATCATCATGTGAGGGAATTGGAATTTTAAAGGTGCTGTGGCTGGTACACCCTTCAACTAAGAGAATTGCTGATATACCAGAGGAGGCACAGGTCAATGCAATCTTTCCTTCAGCACGAACAGCAGCAGCAATAGTATTGCATACAAAAGTCTTTCCACCACCTCCAACACTATGCAGAAATACCAATTTCCCTCGTTCATTCATAGCAGAGTCAAACACAGTATTAAAGGCAGTCTTTTGCTCTTCATTGAATGTTTGAAGATTATTTGCAACTAATTGCTGCAGAGATGGGATATCATAGGCCAGCTGTGCAGCCAGAAGAGGGTTATCTTCATAAGCAGCCCAGTCCATGGTAGAGGCTGGCATCTGGGTCCACTCAGAGAGACAATGACCATGAGATTGAAGAAGCTTATTGATAAGATGGAGACCAAAATCATAGAGCTGAGCATCTATTGGATTTGGAACATCACATTGGTGAAGCTTATGTGCCAAATCATCACAAATGTTCTCCTTGAACTCCTCCCACAGCTCATCTGGCTTTGCTGGTTGGCAGAAGAGAAGAAGGGTCACAAATAGTGATCATAACTGTGCTCCTGACTGCATAATAGCTGCCTCCTGTAAGCATTGTCTCCATTCATTATCATTTTCCAGCAATCCCATAGCAATGCATGCCTCTTTAAAAGTAGCACACTCCACATTGTTGATAGTGCGTAAGTGTTGGAAGGATTGAGCACCGGCAACAGCAGTCAAAAGAAGCCATAGATAGAACCGCTTGCCAGATGAGGGGGCAGCCTGATACATTCGGCCAATGGTAATACCAATAGTTGTGTATCTTTGATGTGGATTCCAGCATTTCTTGCTCTTGTTCCAGGTATAGTGGGCAGGAATGTCTTGATACAGATACTGATGTGCACTGGGATCTCTTTTGTTGAGATCAAACCATTGTAACAGAGTTGTTGTCTTTGCCTCTGCAGCTGCTAACACCTCTTCTGGACTGTCATTCTCATCATATGTGATAAGCTGTTCATCAGGGAGATGGACCTGAAGACAGACAACATTTGGCTCCTCCTGATGTAGCCGAAATGAAAAGATTCTCCAGCATGATTCAATAGCAGAGATATAGCATGCATCCAGAAACTCCTTAATCTCATCATGATCCTGAACCTCTAATGTAGTCCTGTCATAGCCCTTGTAGATGTATTTATGGATATATTTGATGGCCTTGACAGAAATACAAACCTCCACATTGATGTGACAGTTATATTTTGCACTGAGATAAGGATTGTATGGGACAATATCACAGTTGGTATAGACAGTATGGGTTTGACCATGCATTTTAACATACTCACGACCATTGTTAGGACATGCCAAATTGGGATATCCATCATTGGTGAATTCAGTGTGCTCATTGAATTCTTTTGGAAAGTTCTTTGTACAGTGACCATCAGGCCCCTTGCAGTGGTGATCACATGGACCATGGACCATGGATCTGGTGATAATCTCATAAAGAATTGGTTGAGTAACAGGATCAGGAATCTGAGCACATGAGACTGAATCAGCATCAGCAGATGTGCGAATCTTGTCTTCAGGATCCAGAAAAATCAAAAGATGCATATGAGGGAGTCCATGCTTCTGAAATTCAATAGTATGCACCATAGCCCTGACTTTTCCAAATATTCCACCCTTCTTGATTTCATTCAGTAAGGCCTTCTTCTTTAACTGGAAAACCTTGGCTACAATATCAGGTCAATCCTCCACCTTCTGATCTGGTCCATCTGTACACTTCAGAGCCTCAACGATTTCTGGCCACTGTGGGTTTGCTGTCATTGTAAGAAAGATATCTGGCTTCTGCAAAGCTCTACAAATTGCCATAGAATCCTGATACAGCTGATACATTGCATGAGGACTGCCAGTGTGTGATGATGGTAGGACAATATGCTGGCCAGAGTCTTGCAATCCATCTGCATTAGTAGCTGCATCCACCACTCCCTTATACAGATCTGCACGGATAGTTTTCTGATTGTTCTGAACCCAGTTGAGATTACTTTGTTCAATTGAAGCCCATGCATCCACAATATACTGTTGGTAGAGTGGTCCCCCTCTATACAATGGTGCATTTGGTTCAATTCCTGGATGATCATGGAGGTGGTAAGCATAATACATATGCTGAGTAACTTTTTTATGCTCTGCACATTCACTTGTTTCAGTCTCTTTCAGGAGCATATGTATATTCCAACCCAATTCTCCATGTGGAAAAAGAAGAACATAATGAAGAGATTGATAACTTGGATGAAATTGGCTAATGCACTTGAGAGAATGATCATACATATGTAAAACAATATCTTGATCATTTTGAACAGGCTCAGATCCATCTCCAGGAATAATAGCAGCCAACTCATTTACTGTTGGAAGATTATACTGTTGCCCATCAGTTCCATCACCCACATGCAATCGTACTTCAATATTTGGATACTCTTCATGGGGCTTGTTCTTCATAATGAGATATGCATGATGGTATAAAGCCACATATAGATATCACATCCTGCAATAAATCTTGTAGTTGAGACATGATTTCAGGATTTAAGTTAGGATTGTGGCGATTATGCATACTCAATGCCTCTGCTGGATCATGTATATACAGCTGTGCATAAGACAATTTCCCTTCTTCCTTAGGCAGCAGAGATCCCATCAGATGATGAAGCTCACCAGATACATGAAAGCAGTATGGTCCTGAAGAGTTGGTAATTGCCTCATCAACTTTTACAGCTACAGATGTAAATGCCAATGCTGCATTATACTGTCTGATATCTTGTAAGAAGGCTTTTGACAATGGATTGTTGCCACAAAGAAGATTTTGAAGAATAGCAGGAGCAGGAAGAAGAGGAGGTAATTTGACCTGCCCTTGTAGACAGCATATCCCAAATTGTGGTGTAACTCTTGACTTATGCTTAAGTCATTCATCATTCCAATGTAATGCTCCACAATATTCACAAATGCAATTTCTACTTCCAATATCATACTGAGCATACACCTCAGCATATGGACATCTTGCCAGAGGAAGTTGTACAGGAATAGCCTGTCATGGTTAATGCTGATGTGGTAGGGGTAAAGGTGGCTGCAGAGGTGGTGACTCTTGTAGGTGAGGGTGATTGCTGGCGATGCTCAGCAGAAGTTATTTGGTCAATATTTTGTGGTGGCTCAGTGTGTGGAGGATGAATTTCAATAGCTCTCCCTCGCCCATATCCTCGACCACCACCATGTCCATGGCCTCACAGACCTGCAGGAAGCTGTGGAACAGAAGTACTATCAAATGCAGGTGACTGCCCTTCAGGAGCACCACTATGTAATTGTCTACAATGTCTACCTCTGGTGGGAAAAACAGGCAGAGATGGTACTACAGGCATAGGATGTTCATATGGACAATCTAACTGAGATGAAATATGGGTCTCAGGTGGTATATTAAAATGTGGAAGTTCAATATTAGGATCAGGACCTGGCCATGGTGATCGATCATGATGGATAGAGGGGGAGGTCATCTGAAGATGCTGAAGACGATCCTGCTCCCATTCTGCATGATGATTCCGCTCTGGTGTAACTGGAGCTGGAAAATCGAAATGATCATTCTCTCTGGTAGGAGTAGATGGAGACCTATTAAAAGAAAGTCATGAGCACTGATCTTAGAAAATTAATAGTGGTATATACATCACAGATATATGGAGAGGTGGAAAATAGTAGCAATTCTGTGTGAGAAAGAGGCAAAGACACCTGCAGAGAAAATCAGAAACAAAAACTTCAATCAAAGATTGATAGACAGTACTGTGAGAGATCTCAAAAATCCTTATTATATGTAAAAGGACTGTAATGCTTGCCTGAGATGATACACTGTGAGGGGGAGAGTGGAATAGAGCAGAGGGTAAGAAGGGAAGGGGTCAGGCATGAAGCTACACCATAGCAGCATGGTGAAGTTCAAACTCAGCCAGAATGGGCTGGGCAATGGCAATGGCTGGAAATTGAAAGTCCGCCTTATTATGTCATCATTGATCTGTCTTAATATATAAACAAGCCTATGCCCTGTGTCTTCGTCACAATTGCCGGACCCTCATACCTCGGGTTCTGGCAACCTGACTGTGACATGGGGCTTCGGCTTGTTGGGGCCCGCCCCAAACCCAGCTTATTACTACGATATCTTGTTGGATCTCTGTTGTTTGTTTGGAGCCACTGCAATGGAGCAAAATGCTTTTTATGAGTGCCATAAATCTTTGTTCTGTTACTTCTGTAAGCCATGTAATGGACAGGTAGGGACTCCCATGATTTGGGTAATCAGTTAATAGCTGTCATTACTGGCAGGAGAGAGAGAGAGAGATATATTCTGAAGTTCTTATGTCTCTGACTCAGATATCTGACATGGTGGGCTGCTATGGTCATCATTTGAACTCTGATAATTTCTATAAGACTTACATCCATTGACATTCAATGCTCATTGTCAACCCATTGCTCAATCATTGCTCATTGCTTAATACTCACATTGTTGCTATAGCATGGATAAGTAGTCTCAGTTGAAGCTCAGTTAGGAGCCAGTCACACCAATGATGTGCTGTGGGGAGAGTAGAGGCTTGGTAGAGGCAGCAAATTGAAACTTACCTGGCCTGCACCGTGGTATGGCAATGGCTATTTTTGACATGGTAACTGGATAAGCATGTCATAGCTGAATTGTTAAAGTCAAAGCCCTCTGGAGCACCTCACATGCTGACATCCCATCTTCTTGCTTGTCATTACAACAATCCCCTTCTTGGATATTATGACTATTAGTTTATTTCCATGTTTCAATCATTACTTATGTTTAGGGATGTGCATCATACCATTACAGATACAACTGTAGCAATACAACTATAGACCATATAAAAAGTCTTGGCCATGGTATGGTACAGTTGATGTCATATCCATACCATGTCCATACAGTTATCTATATATGGATATCTGGTGCCAAAGGGTGAGTATTATGTGCTTCTTTTAGGTCATAGGTACTAACCTTTATGGCATAAGATAGTCATCTGTCCCTCCCTCGATGACTGTATTCAAACCATATGAATATGACTGTATTTTAGGTCATTAAAGTCAGCCACAGTACAGACCCATATCGATATACATCATACATAACCACCATACTATGGGTATGGTGCACATCCCTACTTATGTTCCTTGCTTCCTCAGACTTTAAAGTAGTATGTATACCTCATATTTGTACTCATCACCTCAGCTTGTTGCTCTATATAGAGAGAGAAAGGCTGAGCAGTGAGGTGAGCTGTTCTGTATTTCTTGTATTTCTTGCCTTACTTACATCTCATAGCATAGCACATATTCTTACAGGTAATATCATCAGCTTATTGCTCTACACAGACAGAGAAAGACTGAGCATAGCACATATTCTTGCATAAATGGTCTCCTTGCCATTTCTAACTGCTGAGAGAAGGTTTGAGCCTTGTCAAAGCCTCATAATAAACAAATTATGGCATAATTAGTACATGTATATGTGTTACCTGTCCTTGAATGGTCTTCTGGCCCCTAATCCTACCTGCTAATTTGTCATTTGATATTTGTTGTTGACTTGTTGCTCAATAATTGTTGTTTGATACTCACTTTGGAGTGTACAGCATCCTGTCAGCATGCATAGGTAGTCAATAGTCTCAGTTCAGGGAATACTGGGTGCAGGACATGTCCCAAAGGTTTGCCATGTGGGGATGGAACACTGGTAAATGTATGCAGAGGCAGCACCACAGCGAAATTGAAGCTCATCGCTATAGAGAGGCAGCAGCGATGGCAGTGCAACAGAATTGAAACTCAGTCAGAATAGGCCATGGGATTGCAATGGCTGGAAAATTCAAAGTCTGCCTTATTATGTCATCGTTGACCTGTCTTAATATATAGACAAGCCTCCACCCCATGTCTTCATCACGATTGCTAGACCCTCGTACCTCAGGTCCCAGCAACCTGACTGCGACACAGGACTTCGGCTTGTTGGGGCCTGCCCCAAACCCGGCTTTCTACTTGGGAGTTGCTTGGAAGTGTCAGTTATTAGTCTCATAGATGTCAGATAGATGCTACACTATTGCTGTTGAATTATGTATCTTTGCTCCTACATCTGCATCAGACTCAGAGCTCAGAGTGTTCTTTAAATATGCCTCCATCTGTACATATTTTGGATTCAAAGTAGGGCTTGAATGCCTTCACATCATAATATATATGATGACAGGTCTACAGCTGTATAGAGATATGCACTGTACTGTTATGGATATGACCATAACAATATGGCTGTAGACTACACAAAATATCTTGCCCATGGTATGGTATGGCTAATGTCAAATCTGTACCATGTCCGTACTGTTGTTTGTATATGGATAGTTTCACAACAACAGCAAATGACTGTCATCAAAATGTAAGTGTAATTTGCTTCATTGAGATCATAATTACTGACCTCAATGACATTGAATAGTCCCCTACCATTCCCTCAACAACTGTACTTCAACCATATAAGTATGGCTGTATTTTGGGTCATCAAAAGTGCTCACAGTGCAGACCCATATCTGTATCCACTGTATGTAGCCACTGTGATACAGATACAGTGCATATTCCTACAGCTATATGAATGATGGTGTGAAATTTGAAGTTTGAACACTGCTAAGTCCCATGTTAAAGTGGTTATGTTACAGGGTAAGGCTCATGTTAGGAAATAAATTAGTGTGCAATATCAACTAAGTTCTAAATGGTCTCCTTGTATATGCATCCAGGTGTTACAGTATAACTGTAGTAAATATCTATAGTAAACCTCATGGCATTGACACTGGTGTGCTGAGAAGCCACACCTTGCAGGGACATGACTGTGTCAGTGAGGCCCAATGTTTGTTCAGTACTGTAGTGCAGCTGCATAGTGGTAGGTAATGCATGTATAGTATAGACTCTCCTTCTTAGGGACAGTGATCAGAATACAATTTACTCCTCCTTGTTGATTCTACCTGCTGGGTAGGGATGCCCACATACTGTATACAGTTATAGCCATAAGCTGTATGGTAAAAGGGTCTCAACAGTACGGTATGGGTTTTGCTCATATACTGTACCATACCTGTCCCTAATAGCCTATATGGGTGGCATTTAGGAGGACAGTGACCTGTCTCAGATGATATTCATGGTCAAAACATTATATTTTGTTAATTGCACTCATGATATGTATAGGATAATAAGTATACACCCTGATTTAACCTACCCATACAAATATGGCCATAAAAATCTGAATTCCAAAGTGCTGATAGTACAGGTACAGGCCTGTATATATGGTACCCATATCCACCATATGTACAGAGCATCTCTACTGCTGGGGAAGGCTTGCAAATGCCTTGTATGAATTAGTAACAAATTAGCATGCATCTGTATCACCTATATTTGAATGATCTCAGGGCCCCTGATTTTACATGCAAACTTCACATCTGATGCTTGTTGACTTGTTTAATGTTGCACAATACTTGTTAAACTTGCTCAATACTCACTTTGCAGCCTACAGCATGCATAATTTGTAAATTTCCTATGTTCAGTAAGTACTGGGTGCTATCCATGCCAATGATGTGCCATGGGGGGATTACAGAGGCAGCACCACAGCAAAATTGAAGCTTGTTGCCATAGAGAGGTGGCAGTGATAGCAGTGCAGTGAAATTGAAACTCAGCCAGACTGGTCCGTGGGATGGCAATGGCTGGAAATTGAAAGTCCGCCTTATTATGTCATCTTCACTACCTGTCTTGATATATAGACAAGCCTATGCCCCGTGTCTTCGTCATGATTGCCAGACCCTCATACCTCGGGTCTTGGCAACCTGACTGCGACACAGGGCTTCGGCTTGTTGAGGCCCACCCCAAACCCAGCTTATTACTATGATATCTTGTTGGATCTCTGTTGTTTGTTTGGAGCCACTGCAATGGAGCAAAATAGTTTTTATGAGTGCCATAAATCTTTGTTCTGTTACTTCTGTAAGCCATGTAATGGATGGGTAGGGACTCCCATGATTTGGGTGATCACTGTTAATAGCTGTCATTACTGGCAGGAGAGAGGGAGAGAGATATATTCCAGTTCTTATGTTCCTGACTCAGATATCTGACATGATGGGTATGGTCATCATTTGAACTCTGATAATTTCTATCAGACTTACATTCATCGACATTTAATGCTTATTGTCAACTTGTTGCTCAATCATTGCTCATTGCTTGATACTCACATTGCTGCTATAGTATGGATAAGTAGTCTCAGTTGAAGCTCAGTTAGGAGCCCATCACACCAATGATGTGCTGTGGGGAGAGTAGAGGCTTGATAGAGGCAGCAAAGTTGAAACTTACCTGGCCCACACCATGGTATGGAAATGGCTATTTTTGACATGGTAACTGGATAAGCATGTCATAGCTGAATTGTTAAAGTCAAAGCCCTCTGGAGCACCTCACATGCTGACATCCCATCTTCTTGCTTGTCATTACAACAATCCCCTTCTTGGACATTATGACTATTAGTCTATTTCCATGTTTTAGCCATTATGTTTAGGGATGTGCATTATACCATTACAGATACAACTGTAGCAATACAAAAAGTTATTAGCCATGGTATGGTATGGTTGATGTCATATCCATACCATGTCCATATGGTCATCTATATATGGATATCTGGTGCCAAAGGGTGAGTATTATGCACTTCTTTTAGGTCATAGGTACTAATCTTTATGGCATAAGATAGTCATCTGCCTCTCCCTCAATGACCATATTCAAACCATATGAATATGGCTGTATTTTAGGTCATTAAAGTCAGCCACAGTACAGACCCATATCGATATACATCATACATAACCACCATACTATGGGTATGGTGCACATCCCTACTTATGTTCCTTGCTTCCTCAGACTTTAAAGTAGTATGTATACCTTGTATTTATACTTGTCACCTCAACTTGTTGCTCTATATGGACAGAGAAAGGCTGAGCAGTGAGGTGAGCTGTTCTGTATTTCTTGTATTTCTTGCCTTACTTACATCTCATAGCATAGCACATATTCTTACAGGTAATATCATCAGCTTATTGCTTTACACAGACAGAGAAAGGCTGAGCATAGCATGTATTCTTGCATAAATAGTCTCCTTACCATTTCTAACTGCTGGGGAAAGGCTTGAGCCTTGTCAAAGCATCATAATAAGCAACTTATGGCATAGTCAGTACATGTATATGTTTTACCTCTCCTTGGATGGTCTCTTGGCTTCTAATCCTACTTGTTGATTGTCATTTGATGTTCAATGCTGCACAATGCTTGTTAAACTTGCTCAATATTCACTTTGTAGCCTATAGCATGTGCAGTTAGTGAACAGTCTATGTTCAGTGACTAATGGGTGCCAGCCATCCCAATTATGTGTCATGGGGGGATTGCAGAGGCAGCAACACAGTGAAATTGAAGCTCATCACTGTAGAGAGGCAGCATGCAATGAAATTCAAACTCAGCTGGCATTGGCCATGGTCTGGCAATGGCCGGAAATTTCAAACTCAGCTTATTATGTCAGCATTGATGCTACCTCTCTTAATATATAGACAAGCCTATGCCCCATGTCTTCGTCACGATTGCCGGACCCTTGTACCTTGGGTCCTGGCAACCTGACTGTGACATGGGACTTCGGCTTGTTGGGGCCCACCCCAAACCCAGCTTTTTACTAAGATATGTTATTGAATCTCTGTCATTTCTTTAGAGCCACTGCAATGGAGCAAAATACTTTTTATGAGTACCATAAAGCATTGTTCTGTTACTTCTGTAAGCCATGTAATGGACAGGTAAGGACTCTCATGACTTGGGTGATTATTGTTAATAGCTGTCATTGCTGGCAGGAGAGAGGGAGAGATATATATTCTGGTTCTTATGTCCCTGACTTGGATATCTGACATGGTGGACAGTGGGCTGCTATGGTTAACATTTGAACTCTGATAATTTCTATAAGACTTACATTCATTGACATTCAATGCTCATTGTCAACTTGTTGCTCAATCATTGCTCATTGCCTGATACTTGTGTTGTTGCTATAGTGTGGATAAGTAGTCTCAGTTGAAGCTCAGTTAGGAGCTGGCAGTCACATCAATGATTTGCTGTGGGGAGAGTAGAGGCTTGGTAGAGGCAGCAAAATTGAAACTTACCTGGCTTGCACCATGGTATGGCAATGGCTGTTTATGACATTGTAACTGGGTAAGCATGTTATAGCTGAATTGTTAAAGTCAAAGCCCTCTGGAGCACCTGATATGCTGACATCCCATCTTCTTGCTTGTCATTTCAACAATCCCCTTCTTGGATATTATAACTATTAGTTCATTTCCATATTTCAGTCATTACTTATGTTTAGGGATGTGCATTGTACCATTACAAATACAACTGTAGACTGTATAAAAATTATTGGCCATAGTATGATATGGTTGATGTCATATTTATACCATGTCCATACCATTATCTGTATATGGATATCTGGTGCCAAAGGGTGAGTATTATGCACTTCTTTTAGGTCATAGGTACTAACCTTTATGGCATAAGATAGTCTTCTGTCCCTCCCTCAATGATCATATTCAAACCATATGAACATAGCCATATTTTAAGTCATTAAAGTTGGCCACAGTACAGACCCATATCTGTATACACCATACATAACTACCATACTATGGGTATGGTACATGTCCCTACTTATGTTTCCTTACTTCCTCAGACTTTAAAGTAGTATGTATACCTGGTATTTTGTACTCATCACCTCAGCTTGTTGCTCTACATGGACAGAAAAAGGCTGTTGAGCCATTCTGTATTTTTTGTATTTATGCCTTACTTACATCTCATAGCATACCATACCATAGCACATATTCTTACAGGTAATATCATCAGCTTATTGCTCTATGTGGACAGAGAAAGGCTGAGCATAGCACATATTCTTGCATAAATGATCTCTGTGCCATTTCTAACTGCTGGGGAAAGGCTTGAGCCTTGTCAAAGCCTCATAATAAGCAAATCATAGCATATTCAGTACATGTATATGTTTTACCTGTCCTTGACTGGTCTCCTGGCTTCTAATCCTACCTGCTAATTTGTCATTTGATGTTTGATGTTGCACAATGCTTGTTGAACTTGCTTGATACTCACTTTGTAGCCTATGGCATGCATAGTTGGTGAACAGTCTATGTTCAGTGAGTACTGAATGCCATCCATGCCAATGATGTGCCATGGGGGGATTATAGAGGCAGCACCACAGCAAAATTGAAGCTCATCATCATAGAGAGGCAGCAGCGATGGCAGTGCAACATAATTGAAACTCAGCCAGAATAAGCCGGGAAATGGCAATGGCCAGAAATCCAAAGTCTGCCTTATTATGTCATCATCCACCTCTCTTAATATATAGATTGTGATTTATTGTCACATTATATAAAATAGAATAATACCTGATTAATATGGAGGTCCCCCGTCAATATATGAGTCCAAAGAGTGCAAAACTGGCATTGAAAAACAAAGGCAGTCTGATATTGCCAATTTCCTGGCTAAGTCTGATTCCAGCAGCTCCGGCATACCCGATATGGTACATATGACATCATAGTAGTCATGTGACAGGGAGGGCAAAAGCCTGAAATAATTTAATCGACCCTATGTATTTTTTAACTTTTTGGAACCCCCTTGCAACGTGCACATCCTATCTACTTGTGAGTCATCATTGCCTCTGGCACTCAAGAAGGCTCATTGACACAATTTCATCAAAGAAATATGAAAGCCGCAATGAGATACAGGCTGATACAGATGCCACCAACTTAGAATCCTCAATGAATCCTCAAGTTACAGTGGATTTGGAAAACCTTGTCCGAACGTGCGATTTTGATCATGCCAGCATGCCAGTAAAATGCTGATGGTGTGCTTTTTCTCTGCCATGTGAATAATCATCAACTAATTCTAGATATTATAGATGCATATCTAATCTTGTGGGAGCCACTTCTGAATATACATCTGAATGTCCAGCTCATTCTTTGTGAAGGTTGTTTGAGCAAATTTCAGCATACATGCATTGAGCAATCAGAAGATATACTTGTTTGTAGAGCAACGTTTCTCCATACAAGGGTCGTGCAGGAGTTTCAAAACCTGGTGCGCTTCTTTCTGTTGATGCATGTCTTAGCTATTAACTTCTCGATATCAGATGAATCTCTACAACAATGAATGTGCCCCTTTTGGCGAGCTGAGACATTGGGCATTTGAAGCAATTGTGATGTGGCTGTCCCGATTTCCATAGCATATGTGTGGCCATTGATGCCTACTAGCTTTATGCAATTATTCCATCCTGTGGTGCTCATGGAAAGAATGTCTTGTAATGGTCAAGGTTTGAAGAGAGATGGATGCCTGTGCATAGTGTTCTCCAGCATATATACACCTACTCATACACCTTGCAGAAGAACATGGAACGAAGCGATCTTTCTCTGGAGAAAGTGCAGACATATCCTCTGTATTGCAAGTGACTTACAGCCACACATTCAGAATCAATTATCTCCTTTGGACAACCATGACAAGTTTAGATCCTGAAGATGGTACGTTTTTGCCATCTGCTCTGACTGATCTTAAACTAAATAC
The DNA here is from genome assembly GCA_022818075.1 of Armillaria altimontana. Lineage (NCBI taxonomy): Eukaryota > Fungi > Basidiomycota > Agaricomycetes > Agaricales > Physalacriaceae > Armillaria > Armillaria altimontana. The sequence goes on from JAIWYR010000012.1 coordinate 1,059,671, forward strand.
CACAAGTTAGTCAACCCAGGGACATGTCCTTTTGCATATCAAGTTATATCGACCAATTTTATGCACTTTGCAAATTTCTCATTAATTGCAGGGTCTTTGCAGTCCGACGCACAGGGAATTGCATGCACTTGCTTCACTGTGCTGGTTATGGGACATGTGCTACCCCACGAAGGTCACCTTCATCTACTGGGCACACAGGAACCCAAGGAGACTCATGACCCCTGATTACCAAAGTCTTACACCATATCCATACCACGGTCCGGAACTTTCATCTCGGTATGACCTTCGACAATTGTTCTGGCTCGATATGCACCTAACACTTCTGATTAGAAAATTTCACTCCTTGCTGCCCTCGCAGCACGGCACCTAATCATCCCAATGTTCTATTCATGGGTTCTTACATGGGATAGCTGTAACACTGACAGTACACTTCAAATGAGATGGAGCGAGACTCGAGGAGTGCACCCACTTTGCAGTCTGAAAGTCTCCACACCTGCATGTCTGAAGCCTTCATTCCACAGAAATTGGTCATCTTGACATGAGGACAAGCCTAACTCCTGAACAATGTATGTCTTGCTTGCTCTACGCTGCTAGTCTCGAGCTAACTGTCGTACGTCGATCGTTGCAATTTGGTAGCCAATTGCATGGCATTTCTACAAGGAACAGTGCACCGAAGCTGCTTCATGAGGGCTGGTAGAACAGCCCTTGGAACATCATCGCTGTCTACCTACTGCATTCATAACAATGGCAGCTGTCGTCTCTGGTTCCATGCTGCTCATCAATCAGGGACATTACCCAGTGCAGTTGAGGCCCACATTTTGAGTGTCCACATTGTTTCTTAGTATGTTACTCAGCTATCGTTTTGGTCAATGCTTACCTAATGCTGCAAGTAGTTCACTGATCGACACTCAATATCAGCATTCTTCTATGTGTCGCCCTCTCAACACGACGTCCAACCATCCCCATCAGCGATTTCGTAAACGGGACGGGTATATCATTCAAGAAGGGGATAACGTATCCTGCTGGATTTTGATCTGACAGCATCAGCTCTGTCATGGTGCAGAACGCTCTGACTTACCCCATTGATGACGAAGAATCGAGGAAAGGCCAAAGAGCCACTGGGATGCATTATCTAGTGTATGCCCTTTAGGATGCCAGCACAAGCTAGGATCCGCACTTATTCTCAAAGGAAGGTCGGCACCCTTGTTCCAATACCATATTCTCGTTTCTGGAAACTCCAGGCTGTCCTGAACCATAGGACATAACTGTAGTCTGACCCCTGGCCCTTCTTGTTCCACTGCTACGGTTGCCAATGCCACGGATCCACTACTATAACATTGCTATGTCAAGACTGGACTCTGTTTCATGGCACATGTTGGTCATCCTGGGCAACCCTCAAATCACGGTACCGTGGTTCTCATCTCCACAATCCTCTGTCTCTGCCTGCTTCCCTTCTACAGTCGTACTGTCTGCACGTACCTCGCTCAAAGACTCCATTCCCTGTTCACGTCCCCATCAATTTCTAGTGTTTTGGCAGAGTTGGATTCAGGGAAGGTAATGCAAAGGGAAAATGCACTCGACAAAACTATCTGCAGAGTATTGATACTGTTGGTGGTTTCTGCATGTATGTACGCCGTCGTTACAATTTGTAAAAGTGTGCCACTGACCTGCATACAGCCAGGCACAAGGACTATCTTCTTGTGAAGTCCATGTCGGTCTGACCTTCATCTTCTTCTGTTGTGTTTTGTATGCATGCAGCACAACATTAATTACCAGAAGGTGTCAAAAAAAGACCATTGTAGGAACTGTTTTGGACACTATACCAATCTGATTATTGACCTCTCCCATGGAAGTGCGCTCGCAAGACGATGTGCATATCCAGTACAGGCTGTGCACCAATGTGAGCTCTATCTCACATTTTGCCATGCTCCAAGACAGCATACAGAAAGAAGAGAACATCCTCTCCAGACCCCTATTCAAGATCTCAGCATTAAATCTCAATAGAAACCCGGATTCATGTAGCTAAATTGTCCCATCATGATCTTTTGATCATCAAATATTGATCATTGTTCACTCCTATTGTTCTATTGTTCTGTGATTCCATTGTTCATTCATCTGATCTCATTGTTCTGTACTCTCATTGTTCCTACCTATTATTCCCCAAGTATGGAAACTCATTGTTCTCTAGTAGTATATAAGCAGCTGTAAATTAGACAGAGGGGAGGACTTTTTCCCCCCCATCTTTAGTCAGGCCTACCAATACATTTGCATTTACCCTCCAAGCATAGCTGCTGCCTAGCACCACCTAGGGCTCTATCACCAGGAGTTTTATATACAATTCAGTATCTGGAAACCATTGCCTATCATTTTTCTAATCGTTAAAATCACAATTACCGTTTCATTCACTTCAGTTAATCTGGTACACATCTGTCAGAATTGTTGAAGTCCTCCTTGCATTCAAAAAAATTCGCCAGGAAACATATCTTTGGTTTACACCTAGTTTCCCAGCCATACAACTGGAGCCCACCGCAAGGGAGGGTATTTCACAATTTCAGACAGACAACTTTGTGCTACTGCAGAACGTATCACTCGCCAAAAGGAACTACAAGCTCAATTGGACGAACTACATAGGATTGTAGAAGCTACTATCCAAAATAGTCCATCTACTACTGAGGAGGAAGCAGATCAATCATTTTTCACTACTGTCCCAGAGGAAGAATCCCATCATGCTCACATAAATCCATCTGTCTCTGATCCATTTGGAGACTCTCCATTATCACCTCTTACTCCACCTGCATCTTCCTCTCCTATTGCCTCTCCTCCAAGAGATAATTTCTCTCAACCATCTAGTTCACAATTGCCTTTACAGCCACAGCATCTCTTTACATCAAACCAATCACATTCCAATATGACAGCTCCACAGCCACAACAACTTCCACTTCGTGGGTCAAATAAAGCTCCACATTGGACATGGAAGGGACCAGAAGACAATTTTACATTGTCTGTCTTCTTTGATGAAGTGGAGAGAACCTGCAGATCCATTGGAAAGGCTGATGACAAAGATTTCATTGATGCTGCAATCTTATACACTGATCCAAGTGCTAGAGAATTGTGGGGAAGACTGCCAGGAGCTAGAGCAGAAACTCCAGATTGGACTGTCTTTAAGACACAGTGTTACTCATACTATCCAAAAGCAAATAAGACAGATCGTTACACTTCTGCACATTTGCGGCAAGTAGTGGAGTACCTTCAAAAGATACCCATTCAAACTCTAGATGACTTTGGCTGATATGATCGACATATCATGACTATTGGCCTTGATCTACTACAGAGAACTACACCACTTATTTCCAAGGCAGACCTCAACTATTTTTATAGCAAAGGAATTCATCCAGCACTTCAGATGCATATCATTCAGCGGTTGTCTCTTATGCATCCAAACCAGCAGCCTGGTGAACCATTTGACTATGAGCTTGTCCAGGCAGCAGCCAAGTACATTCTGGAGAGTCAACTCTCACCTTATGGAAATCTTCCAATGATGTACCCACCACAAATGTATCAATATGGATCACCACAAATGGGTATTCCTGCTTCTTATCCCACATTGCAGATGCCTGCACCAGCTATGCCACTGCAAATATATACAGATCCCACTCCTCAGGTGCATCATGCTCCTCCACAACCTAAACTATCAATGGAGGAAGTGATAAAGGCACTCACAGACATGGACTCTGGAGCATATGTGAATCCATACCAGACTCATAGCAGATATCCAATGTTTCCAACACAACCTCCAGCACCTCCCCAACCATCTGTAGCACCCCAGCTTTCAGCTCCTATCCCAGAAGTAGCTTCACCAGCAGCTCCTCCTATTGTTAAACAAGAAGTGACAATGGGAGACCTGTTAATGGCTATCAATCGTCTTGTTGAGGGAGGTGTGGCTGGAGGTGCAAATGCAAATCGCAAATGTGCATATGATGCTTGTGATAAAAGATGGAGAGATTGCGATAATCGCAGAGCAGATCAAGACAAAGGATTGATCAAATATGACAGTAACACCAAGAGGACAGTCATGCCAGATGGGACAGAAATCCCAAGAGAAACAGGAATCATGTGTGATCGTGTATTCAAATGGCATGCAGACAAGAATGCTCCTGCACAAATGACAGCCAATCTGCTCACTATGAGAAATCAAACACAAGGAACATACCAAATACCTGAAATAAAATATCCATCATCCTTTCCATCTTCCGGAACTTCACAACCAGTCCACACAATCACTCCATCACAATTGGCTGGAAATTCAGTTCCCTTAGGACCTGTAGCTCAAATGCTGGTTATAGCAGAGGAGGAAGTGGAATGCTCTGATGATGATGATGAGGTCACTACCATGCTGAATAGTGTTATTCAAAATCGTGATGAGGTGTCCCAAATTCTTAAAGGAGTTGTTCAAAATACTAGGAAAGCTCAAGCAAAGAAGAATACAGGAGAAGCCTCTAAAGACCAGAAAGAGCCAGAAGAACAGGCATCTACTAAAGGCAAGAAGAAGACACCTATACCTACTGCAGGAGAAGCACAGACCTCATCAGCACCTGTTGCTGCAGCTGAATCCAAAGATAAAGCACCAGCTGCAGAAGCAATGGCTAAACCAAAAGACACACGCCAATACAAACATGCAGCACCTATCATGGCTGAAGGTTTAACAGAGGACTTAGTGAAAAGAGTCCTTGATACCAAGATCACAGTCACAATTGGTGAAATCTGTAGCGAATCTGCAGGAGTTCGATCCCGAGTAAAAGATGTACTCACAAATCGCAAAGTACCTATTGGCTCTGCAGCCAAAGGAAGTGCAGCAGTAGCCATAGGGAAGGATGCAATGCTCATTATGTCTCTTCAAGAAGGAAGACACCTGCAGATCATGGTTGCAGACCGGTCTGCAGGCTTACGTGCTTTGACACCTACTGTTGATGGGATACGAGAAGTGGAATCAATTCTAGATGAAGGATGCCAAGTGGTTGCCATGTCATATGATGTATGGCAGAAACTTGGGCTACCATTAGACCCTACAATCAAGATCTCACTACAATCAGCCAATAATGAAAGTGACTGGTCAGAAGGAATCTGCCATAATGTTCCCTTTGATTTTGGTGGTCTAGAAGTTCTGCTCCAAGTGCATGTAGTCAAAAATGCAGCCTATGACATTCTATTGGGAAGACCTTTCAGCATTCTCACAGAATCCAAGATTGACAATTGTTTTAATGGAGATCAACTTGTCACTCTCACTGATCCAAATACTGGAAAGACAGTTACTCTTCCAACTCATGAAAGAGGAAACCCTCGTTTTAGCTGGCCAAATGGACATCTCAGCTCTCAGCCTCATATTCATGAACCTCGTCCTTCTCCAAATGCAAATTTTCCTTAATGACCGAGAACCTCTTTTCTGATAAAGGGGAACTCAGTTTATCTATTACAGTTGAAAAACTACCAACAGACTTTTCTCAGCAGACTTATTCTATTGCCCAGTCCACAGATGGTTCTACACCTGATGTAGATCTTACCTCTATACCTGGTTATGCTATTTGTATTAAAGCTATATCTGAATCACAACTCAAACATACTCCAAATATTGACCAATCCCTTCCATATATGAGGCATGCACGCAAGTTTGCATGTTCTCTACCTGATGAACCACTTGTAACATTAAAATCTGAAAAATTGGATCATACTGGAAATAATCCACCAAATCATTCACCTGTTAATACCTTTTCAGTCATTCAGCATGTTGATTCCCCACATGAACTCCTTTATCTTGAACTGTTCGACACCACTAATTTATGGGAAAACCAAGAAAACTATACTCCAACTGGTATCTTAACAGTCTCTCGTCCAAAACCAAGCAAGAAGAAGTACAAGAAAGTTGCCAATAGGACCAAGCCAGTACCAACCACCTTACCAGAGGAATTCCGAATTATCCATAACATAACTGGAGATCCTCTTGCTAATCTCCCAATTTTATCCACCAATCCTCCTGATTTCACTCCTACTGGAAGATATACCCAGGAAGGCTATGATATCATTGAAAACAACCATCCTGGTGACTTTCTATGGCCTGAAGAGAGGAAGTTGATGCATCACTTTATGATGACCCAAAATGAGGGTTTTGCATGGGATGAATCTCAGAAGGGGAAATTCTGTGAAGACTTCTTTCCTCCAGTTGTTATACCAGTCATTGAACATATACCATGGGTTCACAAAAACATACCAATTCCCCCTGGACTCTATCATGAAGTGATTGACATAGTCAAGGATAAAATTGCGACAGGCATATATGAGCCATCCAGTTCATCATATCGTTCCAAATGGTTTACAGTCTTCAAGAAAGATGGACATTCCCTTCGTATTGTACATGATCTCCAACCATTAAATGCTATCACCATTCGCAACTCAGGTGTTCCTCCCTTCATTGAACAACTTGCAGAGACTTTCGGTGGACGTGCATGCTATGGTGTCTTTGATTTATTTGTTGCATTTGATCAAAGGCTACTAGCCACACAAAGCTGAGATTTCACTACTTTCCAAACACCTCTAGGAACTTTTTTTTTAACTATGCTTCCCATGGGATGGACAAATTCTATGCAAATCCTCCAAGGCAATATCACATATACACTTCAGGAAGAAATTCCTGATATCACCATTCCATTTGTAGATGATGCAGGAATCAAAGGCCCAGAATCACAATATCAGAATGAGCATGGAGAATACACAACTATTCCTGAAAATTCTGGTATTAGGCAATTCATATGGGAGCACTTCCAAAATCTAAATCGAATAGTGGAGCATATCAAATATGTGGGTTGCACATGGTCAGGAAAGAAAGCATATTTGTGTGTACCTGAGGCAGTCATAGTGGGACACAAGTGTACCTATGAGGGGTGAGTTCCAGAAGATGGAAAAGTTAACAAGATCAAAAACTGGGGTCCATGCCAGGACCTTACAGATATTCGTTCATTTTTAGGAACCTCTGGAATACTTCACATATACATTCGCAATTACAGCCTTATTGCCAGGCCTCTAGTCAACCTCACACGCAAAGGTGTAGAGTTCTACTGGGGGCCAGATCAAGAAGCTGCACAACATGCCTTGAAAGACGCAATCATAAACTCACCCACACTTCGCCCCATTAACTACAAATCAGAGGCACCTGTAATTCTAGCTGTGGATACCAGTGCAGAAGCTGTTGGTTATGCTTTATTCCAACAAGACCCTAATAACCCCAAGCGACGATATCCTTCTCGTTTTGGATCCATTGCACTCAACAAAACAGAATCTAACTATAGCCAACCCAAGCTTGAATTATACGGTCTTTATCAAGCCCTTAAGGAGGCTGCACTCTGGATTATATCGGTGAAGAACCTGATTGTAGAAGTCGATGCGACTGCAATCAAAGGAATGATCAATAACCCAGATATGAATCCAAGTGCAGTTATCAACCATTGGGTAGCTGGAATCCTTCTATTTCATTTCAAACTTGTACATGTACCAGGCAAAACTCATGGACCAGATGGTTTATCAAGAAGGCGTCCCCAACCAGGAGATCCCCCACCTGAAGGAGATGATCTTGATTGGGTTGACAAATACTATGGCTTCCTTCATACTATAAATCCTCATCCAGATGCTCGTGCTTCAGGACGCAAAATTCTAAGCCCAATGCAAATATTTATAAAAGCAACCAGTCATCCACTAGTCCAGAACCCCATTCCATCAGATACCCCAATTATCATTCCACGTAATAAGAAAGCAATTGCAGCAGATGAAAGACTAGATCATGTCAGACATTTCCTCTCTGATTTTTCCCAACCTCCCAACCTTTCTGATGATCAACTGCGAACATTTGGAAATTATGCATCAGAATTCTTCCTCAAAGATGGGGAACTTTGGAAACGAGATCCTGCAGGAGAGCACAAACTAGTTATACCACCAGACAGACGATATAATGTCATGCGAATTGCTCATGATGAACTAGGACATAAAGGTGTCTATTCTGTTCGACAGCATATTCTCAAGCGCTATTGGTGGCCACAGATGCTATCGGATATCAAGTGGTTTGTGAAAACATGCCACATGTGTCAAATATGTCAAACAGAAAAATGGCATATTCCTCCAGTTGTCTCTTATCCTGCACCACTATTTTCTAAGGCTTATATTGATACCTTTCATCTTCCACGCTCAAATGGGTTCAAGTACATTGTTCATGCCCACTGCTCTATGAGTGCATACCCAGAGTTTCGCATGCTTTGCAAAGAAAATGCAGAAGCCCTAGCACGTTTCATATTTGAAGACCTAATATGCCGATGGGGTTCACTTCGAGAAATTGTGACTGACAATGGTCCAGCATTTCTTGCTGCTCTAGAAATACTCAAAAGCCAATATGACATACATCATATAACTATCTCCCCTTACAACTCCCAAGCCCAAGGTGTTATTGAAAGATGTCACTATGACTTTAGAGAAGCACTTTTCAAAGCAGCTGATGGAGTAGAAAAGAGATGGTCTTATGTCGCATATTCTGTGATATGGGCAGAACATGTCACTCCACTCAAGACACTAGGACAGAGCCCATACAAAGTAGCAACAGGTGTACCACCTATCCTTCCACTTGACATTGCAGAAGCATCCTTTCTCATTCCGCCACCTACATTGACTCTGACGACTACAGAGCTGATTGCTCATCGTGCAATTGTACTGCAAAAACGGGAAGCTGATTTAGAAGCTATTCAGTCTAAAGTCTATGAATCGCGAGTCAAAGCAGTAAAGCGATGGGAAAAAGATCATGCCAACCACATCATAGACTGGAAATTCAAGCACGGTGCCTTAGTCCTCATCAGGAATACGAGAGTTCAGTATGAACTCAGTCGCAAGTTCAAACCTCGCTATCTTGGACCCCTAGTAGTCATTTCTCACAATCAAGGTGGTGCATACATTCTAGCAGAACTAGATGGCACCCTACTTGAAAAACCAGTGGCTGCTTTCTGTTGTATCCCATATCATCCTCGAGCATCTATTGATATACCAGATCTGGCTCAATTCCTGGATAGAGACGATACACAAATTCATGCTATGGAACAATCATCAGACACATTTGATGAAGATGTTTAAACTCGTCAACTCCTATATCATTCTGTCCCACATATATACTTGTCTATATATTGAAATTAAAATATCAAAATAAATTCGTACTTGTAGTATAAAAACTAGCTAGAAAACGTAGTTACAAGACAGTTCATCTCTAGTCGACCCTAGACTACGTCAATTATCGTCACGCTCTAGTCTATTGCCAGTAAACAACGTTTATTCACCGTTCTACGGCAATATATCGTTTGCACCAGCATATTCTCGATTGCACGTTGACTCTTGAGCTCACCAGAGTTATCCCACGGTTTTTAACTGTGAAGAGTCTTTCGCTACGTGCTCTTCGCTCTTAACACTATTGGTGCATGCTCATACTGTGCCAATACGTGATCGCCGTGCCATACCTCGCCCCCGTTATCTTTTATAGGCCGTCATCGTTTCAATTTCGTACCATTGGAGTTTTTACAGTTTCACTTTCGCCATTGTTATCGTCGCCCACTTGGGTAGTCTCAGAGCAGACTTAGGATCAGTTTCAGCCAGTTTTCGTATAGTATCAGTCCCTCAAGTGGACTTGAAGGTTAGTTTGACATAGGATAGGATCGTTTCAGTACCAGACCAGTTTCGACATCGACGCAGCACCCTCACATCGTATAGGACCAGTATTGCCATCAGTTTTCATAGTTCCACATCTTCTCTCGCCAGTTCACCCTCAGCACCTCGTTCCACGTTTATTTTGCCACGTGCAGCCCCTACGCCGTTTTCTTATCGCCTCGCTCACTCATAGACTATTGTCGACCGTTTAGTCTATCTCTCATCATTCACCCTGCTCAGATTACTGTCGCACGACGTTTTCTAGCCTTGTCTCGCATTTTCGTATATGGATCCGTGGTATTCACGTCATACCCGTTTTCATTCCCTCTCATTTCAAGAGAACCCTACCGGCTTATAGCCTTAGCATCTAGTACTCAACTACCAAGCAGTACTACTTCACAGACTTAAAGTCGCAGTGTATTCTTGCATATAGAGGAATTGTTCTACTGCACGGAGGTGCCCCAAACCACTCGCACACACGATCGCCTTGATTGCCGTGTCACTACGTTAATTACCCAATCTCATTCCAAGTTGGTGTTGCCGTTGCTACGGAAGTCTAAGGCCCATCACCGGGTGCCAATTGTCGGTGTTCTAAAGGTGGTGCCTGGTTGATAGTCGCCAGGTTGCCGATAGAAGCCTAAAATCTTTTCTTACAACCACTCTGACCGTCTTCATGCCAGACGTCTGTTAGACCCGACCTTTCAACAATGGTAAATAGTCGGCTGTATCGTTTTCATACAGTCACCGCTAAGTCCACGTGAGTTGAGATGTCAAGAATAAGGCTTTAGTGTTAGAGAATGTGTTTCAGTATGAATAAACTTTAGCTCAAAGCTAGGGAATATACAGCTTTGAGTACACTACTTATATACTAAGACTGAGGGTCTAATAATGGATACACCGTGTTAGAAAGTGAATCAGCAAGTACATGGTGACCGAGAATAATACTCCACTCTGACGAGTGTGACTGTGTCGCGAGGTGAAGACTCCGTGGAGTCGTGGATCTAAAGATAAGATAAGCTAAGTGCCGAAGATTAGATAAGATAAGAGGCACTTAGATAAGGAAAATGAATAAATCGTAACATTACCCCCTCTTTAAGGCAGGCGTCCCGACTGCTGTTATGGATTGTCTCGTCAATTTCTTTATGCTGAATTTGCGCTTCCTAAGCGTCACTACTATGCCGGACTTAACTTTAGAGCCACAGCCTAACTGTGTGCGACCTCTTTTCTTTGACCCTCATACGCAGGGGGATGAACGAAGAGGAGGAGTGCCAGTTAGGTGGAAGTAGGAGAGGGGAAGGCAAGCCAAATACACGCATATCCTGCTATCGTTGAGATGACGGTTCCATCGATGTAGCTACTGGTCAAGGGATTTCTGTTGGTTCGTATGGCGATTTTGAGTATGTCGAAGGGTCATCATTGCTGCCAAGTAGATCCCACATCAGTTCTTGGTTGTACCACACTTTTCGTCCCATGAATGGATCCATATAGGACTGCCAATCTACGTTTGAGTCTGTGCGGTTTAACTTTTCTGATAAGTAGTCGTCGATGAGTTCTTGTGCGTCCATGTTATCCTCCCATACCCAACTGTTTGATTTGGGTCCGTATCCTTTCCATTTGATGAAGTAGTCTGTGACCCAGGGCGAAGGCTCGCCCACTCTTCCTCTAACTTTGCGTTCTCTACTGTCGAGGACTTTCTCGACTTCGTAGTGCTCTTCACCGTCGATAAGATCTGGAGGCGGTGGAGGTGGCTGTTCTTGGTTAGGGAAAGCGGGTGGCGTGTATGGGGTAAGGAGTGCTTCGTTGAATATGGGGTGGATGTGCCAGCCTGTCAGCAGCTTCAGTTTGTACGCTGATGCTCTGACTTTTGCAATGATTGGGAAAGGACCTGTTCATTTGTCTGCAAGTTTCTTTTTGGGATGTGGGAGACTAAGGTTGGTTGTGTCGAGCCACACCTTATCTCCTACTTGATACTCGACTGCAGGTCGTTTCTTTTTGTCGTACTGGGCTTTCATTTGGTCGGCGGCCTTCTCGAGGGCTTGCTTTGCTTCCTCGTGGATTTTTTGCATTTCTGAAACGAAAGTGGTGGAAGCTGGTGTTCTGAATGGTGCTCGGGGTCTGGCACCAGGGAGGATGTCAGCATGAAAGCCGTAGTTAACCTCGAAGGGACTTTTACCTGTAGTGGAATGAGTGCGGTTGTTATGGGCGAAGGCTGCAAGTGAGAGCCGTTCTGGAGATGGTTGATGAAGATTCGGAGGTATTTTTCAACCTCTTGATTCATTCGCTCTGTCTGTCCATCTGTCTGGGGGTGGTAGGCGGTAGATACATTCGCCTTGATCTGTAGCAAGTCATAGAGATTCTGCATGAATTTGGAGACGAACATGGTGCCTCGGTCAGAGATGATGACTTGTGGCATTCCGTGTTTCGTATAGACTTCGTCTCGTAGGATCTTGGCCCACCCTTCCGATGACATCTCCATGGTACATGCTATTGGTATGATTTCCTTAGAGAAACGGTCAACGATCATTAAGATGGCATCGTAACCATTGCACTTTGGTAAACCAGTAACCATGTTGACAGAGATGTGAGTCCATGGTCGGGAGGGTATGGCGTTAGGATGAAGGGGCGCCGCTTTTGTTTGAGTGCTTGACTTGGTTCGTTGGCACGTCTCGCAAGCGCGGATGTAATTTTCTATGTCCTTCTTCATCCTGGGCCACCAGTATTCTCATAAGACGAGCTCTTTGGTCTTTTCAATGCCAGGGTGCCCTGCTGTGATGTAGTCATGAGACATCGCAATTATTTCTCCTCGCAACGCATGATCTTGGGGAATATAGATATGGCGATCGTATAAGATCAAACCATTATCTAGCTTCATCCCTCAATCATGGTTGAGAGAGGCGGCGATGTTCTTGTCCCATTGGTGGTGGTCGAGCGTGGCTTGCTTGATTTTAATATGAACTTCCTCAATTGTCGGCATGACCATTGCCCGGAAGTGTTTGGGTTTGAGAACTGTAACCTCATCGTTGTCCTCCTTTCCTTGCTCGTGATCTGCTCGCTGACTTAGTAAGTCAGCCTTCTTGTTTGCGGTCCCTGGTTTATGGTGCAGCGAGAAATGGTATTCGGCTAGCTCAGTTACCCAATGTGCTTGTTGTCGGTTGAGTTTCTGGGGCTTCCTGAAATACTGGAGGTTCTGATGATCTGTCCAGATTTCGAAGTTCTGAGCTGCTCCCATTAGATAGTGTCTCCATTCGTCCAGCGATAGCATGATTGCGAGCAGCTCTTTGTTGTAAATTTCATAATTGCACTCCATCACTGTCAGAGACTTGGATAAAAACGCGACTGGGCGCCATTTTCCATCCTGTTCTTGCGACAGTACCGCGCCTATTGCCCCTTTGCTTGCGTCCGCCTCTACGCAGAACTTTCCTTCCTCCGTGGGTATTGCCAGTACCACTTCTTTGGCCAGCAGTCTCTTTAGCTCCTGGAACACATTCTGTTGTGCTTCTCCCCACTTCCACAGATCGTTTCTTGTTAGCTGCATCATAGGTTTGACGATTTTGCTATATCCTTTGATGAAACATCGGTAGAAGTTGGTAAAGCCTAAGAACGACTGGAGCTGCTGTTTCTTGGCTGGCACAGGCCATCAGGCGATCCCTGCGATTTTGACTGGGTCCATGCGGATGCTTCCTTCACTGATGATGACTCTGAGGTACTCTGTTTCTAAGGTCTCAAACTCGCATTTCTCCGCTTTAAGGAATAGCTTGTTCTTTCGTAGGACCTTTAGAACCTTGCGTGTAATACAACAGTGCTCTTCCTTGGTTTTCGACATGATTAGGATATCATCGAGATAGACTGTGATGGCGCCGGATGCAATGAGGTTTTTAAAGATGTCATTCATCATCCACTGGAAGGTGGCGGGCGAATTGGTGAGCCCGAAGAACATAACCGTGGGTTTGAACAACCCTCGATTAGTTCTGAATGCCGCCTTCCACTCGTCACCACTTTTGATGTGTACATTATTGTATCCCCATCGAACATCTAATTTGGAAAAGTACTTGGTGCCTCGTAGTTTGTCCATAAGCTCCGAGATGAGAGGAAGTGGGTAATGATTCTTGATCGTCATCTTGTTGAGCTTGCGATAGTCTTGTACTGGTCGCAGCTTGCCATCCTTTTTCTTGACAAAGAAGAAAGGTGAAGCCATGGGTGACTTGGAGGGTCGTATCCGTCTGCTTGAGAGGTTTTCGTTTAAGAACTTGTCGAGCTCTTCTTGCTCGTTTCGGTTGAGAGGGTAGACCTTGCAGTCAAGATTGGCACTTGCATTCGGGGTGAGTTCAATAGCGTGGTCCCACGTTTTTGGTTCAGGGAGTTCATCAAAACTATCTTTGTCAAATAGATCGCTGAAATCCCGACACCACTCCGGGACCATTTCTTCGAACGTTTTAGTCTTTTTGTCTGCATTGGCCATGGCAGCTAGGTCATTGGCATGATAAGCGCATATGAGAATAGCCCATGTAAAATCTACTGCGAGAATGGTATCTCCCTCCTCAAGTTCTTCGTCCCACCTGTCGTCGGGGTCTGTGTTGGGTAATGTGAATGGGTTCTTGCGGCATTCGCACCATGCAAATGTTAATCCTCCTGTCTTCCAATTGATGATCGGATTATGCCAGGCTAACCAATCATGACCGAGGAAGATCTGTCTATCACCGAGATCCGTGACGGCTAGATCTATTTGTTCCGAATGATCTCTGATCATCAATTCGATCTCGGCGTATTGTGTGATTGACCCTCCTGAGTTCTTGGTTCCGTCGGCATTATAGACTATGATTGGTGCAGCTGTTGCATGAGTCGGGATGTGATGCTGTTCGACAAACGCCTGGTTGATGGCACTACTGGTGCATCCGCTGTCTACTAATGCGGTGGTTGGAACTTGGAAAATGGTTCCTGGTTTCCCGAGTATGACGGGGATGACCAGGTCTTTTTCCTTCCCGCTTAGTGCACAGACGTACAGTTTTGGTTGTCACAATTCTTCGAGCCACCAAAGGGTGTTGATTCATTCCGCCTTTCTCATCCCTTCGATCATCTCATCGACGACTTCTTCCACGCGTGTTTTGTGAATCCAATTCTTCAGGATCGCCTTCGCCTCTGACTCTGTCTTGGCTTGTACTATGCCGCGCAGAGTCCATTCCGCTCCGAATGGTTTAAGCCATTCTCTATAGGTCTTGCCACTAGTATAAGTGCGTGAGATCCGTGGGGCCTCTCTAGCCTTCGTGTCGACCCGTGAGGGTTCGACTACCATCAGCGAGGTCACCACTGTTTCTAAAGGAGGTATTAATTTAGCCTTCTTGTTCATTATGAAACTGGTAATGTCCTCGTCGTCAGGTACTTCCTTAAAAGCTACCTGATGCCCCCTTTGCACTGCCTGGGCACTAGCAGCTTCCTGTAATGTGGCTTTCTGGTCGGTCGTAGAACGTGAGGTGCGTTTCTCGAAGGCGTCACCCTGTAAAGGGGCAACAGGTTGGGCTGACACTGCCACACAGCGATTGCCTTCGCTTCTCACCGTTGTGTGACGGTCACCTTCACCTGGTTCCTTCGAGCCGGTGGTTTCAATGGCCGCCGGATCCCTCGTTGCTTTCGGCGTTCCCCCATCCTCAAGTCGCCCTACATCTCGACAGGCATTGGCAACTGGTCGGGGGCACTTACTCGATTCCGGTTTGTCCTCGATCTTCTGGTCGTCCGTGGCTGTTGGTAGCTGTACGGTGTTCTCTTTTACCAGGGGAGGTTTTGCCGAAGCTATTTCCTCGTGACTCCCAGCGAGGCTGGGACCCCGTAGAGCCACTTCATCAGGGGAGGCGGTGTACGCTTGTTCCCCTGCCCCATCTGGTCTAACCGTTATGATGGGTGTCACTATGGTAGGTGACTTGTCGTTTGATGCTTTTGCCCGCAGTGGGTTACTCGCCGAACGTTTAGTTGTCGGTAGCCAAACTACCACGATGTCTGGGACCTGGATTCGATTCTTGCTTGGTTTCTGGTCTGATTGCGAAGTCGCGGGTATATTCGAATGCACGGTAGATACTACAGGATTATAAGTACAATTATGAAGTGCGATGGGCGTACCAGCCGAAACCAAGTCATTAGCCGAGTGAGTTGAATCGTTTACTCCTCAGCGCTCTCTTTTACCTCTGTGATGGCGGGGAGTTTTTCCTCCATCAGGTGATGGTCCCAATATGTTGTGAACCGTCGAAACGCCTCCTCCCATGTTTTTGGGGCGTTAGGGCAGTCGCGTTTGAAGTGGCCTATTTTGCCACATCCGAAACACTTCGTTACTGCCCTGATGGCATCGATATCCATCGGTCTGCCATGTCCTCCAAATGTCATCCCTGTAGCCATCGTCGTCGTCGGCACAGGCAGCGCTGGAGCTACTGTTTGACCACCCCTAGCGGGCGTGGTCGTCTTCTGTGTCGTCTGGGGTCGTGCAGGGATTGTTGTCGTGCCTTCTGCCTGTTTGAGGCGCCAATTGTAGTTGATGCGGAGGAGGCGGTTCTTCCATCCCTGGTAATCAATTGGCACATCTCCGTCAGCCGAGTATATGGTATTTTTACTCGTCTGGTGGGTGGCCTTTTTGACTTGATGGAGCATGACCTGCTCGTTGTCGCGTATTTTGGCGTGGTAAGCTAGCTCTTCGAATTTCTGGAAGAACTTGTCACCGTCCTTGAAGTCCACCTGCCTAAGTCTCTCCCACTCCGCGTACTTTAGCTGCACGTTGGCATCCTTCCAGAACCTCCGACTGAGCTCTGTCTTGAATTCTTCATAAGACGGGTAGAGCTGGTCTCCAGTCACCTGATCCTTCCCTATGACCTGTGTGCACAGTTCCCACCACTTCTCAGCGTCGTCGGCGAGTCGCAAGATGCAGAAGATGACCTTGTGAGGGTGGTGGCGGAAGTGTCGGTTGAACACTTCGAAGTGTAGTTCACACTTTAGGAAGAATCGGGTGATGTCGTTAGAATCACCCTTGAAGTCGTCGACCTCCTTTAGAATTTTAGGTTTAAATTTGTCATAGGGGGCGACGGCTCCGTCGACTAGCTGCCAAGGTACTGGCGGGTCTGGTAGCTCCGGTGGTGCCGGGTGGCGTGGGAGCGCGTATCTTATCGGGGGAGCAGGAGGTTGCGTGAGTACTGCGCCGCCGGCAAATGGTGCGTAGCTGCGTGTGTACGTTCCTGGTGGTTCCTGTCCCCTGACGTAGGAGAAGGTTCCTATCGTTACCCGAGGAGGCGGTACCGGTGGTTCATCCGGCATCGGTTCCTGGATCTCGATCTCGATTGCGGCTTCTTCATAGGTGGGGAATTCCTCCATTATGGCATCCGGGTGTATTTCATTCCACAGGAAGCGAGCGTTTCGCTCCGCTTCGTACTGTAGTATGTCATCTGATGGGAGTCCTTTCTGTCTCTTCATAAAATAGTCATTCCCGGCTTGGGTAGTTCCCCAATCAGAAATGAAAGGGAGTTCATAGGTGAAATTGTTATATATTTCCTGGAAGTTCGCCTGTAATAAAATAGTCGGTATACCTATATTTAGGTCATCGGCTGTTTCCTTGTAGAATCTGATGGCATCAGTTAGTGTCATGGTGATGGGGATTGTGGGGGGGACGCTCGCGCGGCGACTCGGTGGACGACTCTGGGATTCCATCGATTGTGAGCGAGGGGTAGGGGGTCGCGGGGCGTAGGGACTGGGGTGGCGACTCGATGGCAGTACTTGACTCTGTCTCGAAGCGGCCCTGGTGTCGTTCAAGTGTTGACTGCTTGCTGATTTGCTGGGCTCGCTGATTGAGTCGCTCCCAAGCGGCTGCCCGAGGGGGGCGACGTGGGGACCTGACTGGGGACGTGACACTTCGCCAACCACTGTTCCTTGGTGGGCGTAGGGTGGAAGGGCCAGCAACGGGTTCCTCGACGGTTGGTACAGGCTCGGGTGCCCACTTGGGGTTCTGTATGGGCTGGTCCCACTGCGTAACGCTTCCTGCTGCTGTTGGGATTGGGGTGCGGTGGCTGAGTGCCTCGCGCCCTGAGGAAATGAAGTAAGCGCTGAGGGGGAGGGTGATGTTATCCCAGAACTCCTCAGCGGGAACATCGGCGTTGGGTGGTGGAGTGGGATCCCTATTTGCCCAAGGATCGTGATGGGTGGTTGGGGCGATGGGTCTGGTGTCGTGGCCCACACCAAATCCCCCGATGCGCTCGGCGCATCGGGCGTACGTGTCGGGTGAGGGAGTTTGAGGGACGTACTGAACATACTCGGGAGAGGAAGAGATGGTGGAGGCGATGGTGATGACTGGAGGGCTCCTTCGGGGAGGGGCAGGAGCTGCTCTCTCCGGGATGATGGGAGCAGACAACTCAGAAACGTTTGCCGTTTCTTCGTGGATCCCTGTCCTAGAGAGCTCGTCGATGGGGATCGGTCTCCATGGTACGGGTGCGAAGATTCGGGGTGGGAGCTGCTCAAGCGGGATGCCATCGGGCTCATTTGTAGGGGTGGTAGTGACTGTGGAGGGTGGAGTTTGCGGTGGAGTACGGAGTGCCTCTATTTGCTGTCGTGGTCTGTAACGAAACCTGGCTGCGAGGAGGAGGGCAATAGAGAGAAGAGTGGCACTAGGTATTCCTAACGAGATTGCTATGATTTTAGCGTCATCGTTATCCATGAATGCTCCTGTTTAGAGAGCGTAAGTAAGCTTTGAGCTAATTGTTAGACCCGACCTTTCAACAATGGTAAATAGTCGGCTGTATCATTTTTGTACAGTCACCACTAAGTCCACGTGAGTTGAGATGTCAAGAATAAGGCTTTAGTGTTAGAGAATGTGTTTTGGTATGAATAAACTTTAGCTCAAAGCTAGGGAATATACAGCTTTGAGTATGCTACTTATATACTAAGACTGAGGGTCTAATAATGGATACACCATGTTAGAAAGTGAATCAGCAAGTACACGGTGACCGAGAATAATACTCCACTCTGACGAGTGTGACTGTGTCGCGAGGTGAAGACTCCGTGGAGTTGCGGATCTAAAGATAAGATAAGCTAAGCGCCGAAGATTAGATAAGATAAGAGGCGCTTAGATAAGGAAAATGAATAAATCATAACAACATCACTTTTGCCTATCTCGCCCTCCTTGCATTACCAGCATCCATAATTATTGGGCTGGTCATTTTTTATTTCACCAAACCCTGCCACCAGTGCCAACGGTCTTTCCATGCTCGCAACATCCCACTTCACCAAATTGCTCTCTTCGATCCACATCCACTTCCAGTTGGAAGAGGAGACAAAATATCAAGCCATTCACCAGTGGTGTCTATTTATTCCTTTACCATACCAGATAATCTTATCGACACCACCAAACCGGCCACTCCACCATTGATTTATCAGTACCCCTCCTTAACAGAGTCTCAAGCATCCATTCACTCTGACTTTGTTCAAGGGTCATTGAGAGACCTCATCACAAGGCCAGACTCGCCAACTCTTCCACGACCAGAAGCAGTCCTGGTCCTCCCTCCTCGCCTATGCAATCTGAACATTCCACCGCCACCAATTTATCCGCCACCTAGACCTCCGACAGACATTTAGGATACTAAATCTATATTATCCCAACACTTCCAATTCATTACAATTCTATCCCCGCTCTATCGATTGTACAAAACCCATTCACATATCTTTTCTTTTTCTATCGTCATTTTCATTTCTTCGTTTCAGTTCAAAACTCCCTCAACTCTAAACATATGTTAAAATTTCTACTCGATTACCAATATGTATTCAGACATGTTCCTTGGGAAAGCTTCTTACTCAATGCAGCCAGGGCTAATATCGCAAAAATCTCCAGTGCTATGGCTGTCATCTATCGCTTAACCTTGGCATAAACATGGTCTTTACAAAGCTGCCCAGGTCGTCGAGTGGCGATAAAGAGACACGGCCTAGAAAGTAATGGCGCAACAACGGCAATAGCCGATGCACAGGAACGCAGCCGAGAGGATGGAGGCCTGGTCCCCGACAGTCTGAATGACGGCCTGAATGAGTCATGAATATTCTTCCTGCCATACACTATTCAAATGCAACACTGCAAAATCATGAATATATTACATAAGACACCGCAATATTTAATTCCATGACAGTGTACTTGCAACCTGTCGCAACACTATTTATTCATACATTCCAGGGCACTCCCTTGGCCACCGCTCCATATGGCAGCAACAGCTCTAGACCAAAGATAGTTCGTTGGTTGCCATGTCGGTCCTGAGAATACTCCTAGCAGGTCCAACAGAGTGGACAGCCCAGGAGCTATTCTGGATAAATTGATTTAAAAAGAAAAGAAAATTAACGTGTCTAAATTATTCACCACTGTGGAAAATGACCACTGTTCTAAACATTGAAATCCCAAAAGCATACTGGGTGGCCCCTGCAATTATGGTGGCCGCCTTCTTAGGGTTCTGCCTATATGGAGCTTACATCCTCTACTCTTTAAATCGTCCACGTGCCAATGAGCCAGCCGTCATCCAGCACCTCTCGATAAGCCAAGGTGAATCACCCCTGTCACATCACAGGACAGCAGCCAGCAGCCAGCCAATGGAGCTCATGGCAATGCCGACATGGCCAGAGGCAGCTCACATGTCTTAATGTTAAAAGAGAGGAGGCAAAGAAAGAGGTGGACATGATCACATTTGGAGAAGCACCAGGCTAGCTAGGAAACATTTTTAAATATTAAATACCTATCCCTACTCTGAATCTGAACTGCTATAATGGATGGGAGAAAACACCTGCACAGACTCATCATCATCCTCAGATTGCAACTCCTCTCCTGCAACCACAGTGGGGTATGACATGTTGCCCTGTGAGTCAACACGTACTGCAAACTCCAGCATAACATCTTCATCCATTTCAACCATAGACCCTCCAACATGTGCAAGCCCAGTGTCAAGGGCACAAATTGCCAACAAATCCTTCCTAGCTCTGGCCTTAGCCTGTGCCTCAACAAAAGCTTTCAGAATAGCAATAGAGGCAAAGCGGATCTGGGGGTAATTCAAGAAAAGAACAGCATGTGAAAGGACTTGGCTGTAAAGCTCAGACATAGAGTCCACAGCTTCATAGGCACTGGTGGTGGAAAAGTCGGCAAATGTATCTCGCATCATTTTGAAAACCAGCTTCAAGAGGAGATCATAAGTGGCAGCAGCAAAATCAAGAAATAGTTCTCACTGATAGGTTCATCAGCTGCTGGAGCCAGACTTGAGTGTCTCTATCTGGGACCTGGCCAATCTCCCTAGCCTGCATGACATGCATAGGGACATTATGGAGGTGGAGGCAAAGGTTGGTGGTGACAGAGAGGCAGATGACCTCAACAGTGGTTCTGTCTTGGAGGGCTTGAAAATGAGAAAGGGACTGCATGACCTGGATTGCAGAGGTCCAGTCTAATTTCTGGATGAGAGGTAGTGAAGTAGGGAAAGACATGCTGCTGTTCTGAAGGATCCATGGCAAATTCTGCCTTGTTTTATATGTCCATCCCAGCATTCCGGAGCCTTGCCAGCAAAGCAAAAAAGAACATTCTCCCTTTCCCCCTTAAATTACCTGCCCATCAGAAATCTCACCCCCTCATCATCGATGCTGATGCAAATACATGATGTAAAGAAGTTTATATCTCCTGCATGAACGGGGACGTTCATAAATTATGTTCCCCCCAGTTGTGCACATCCAGTACAGGCTGTGCACCAATGTGAGCTCTATCTCACATTTTGCCATGCTCCAAGACAGCATACAGAAAGAAGAGAACATCCTCTCCAGACCCCTATCCAAGATCTCAGCATCAAATCTCAATAGAAACCCGGATTCATGTAGCTAAATTGTCCCATCATGATCTTTTGATCATCAAATATTGATCATTGTTCACTCCTATTGTTCTATTGTTCTGTGATTCCATTGTTCATTCATCTGATCTCATTGTTCTGTACTCTCATTGTTCCTACCTATTATTTCCCAAGTATGGAAACTCATTGTTCTCTAGTAGTATATAAGCAGCTGTAAATTAGACAGAGGGGAGGACTTTTTCCCCCCCATCTTTAGTCAGGCCTACCAATACATTTGCATTTACCCTCCAAGCATAGCTGCTGCCTAGCACCACCTAGGGCTCTATCACCAGGAGTTTTATATACAATTCAGTATCTGGAAACCATTGCCTATCATTTTTCTAATCGTTAAAATCACAATTACCGTTTCATTCACTTCAGTTAATCTGGTACACATCTGTCAGAATTGTTGAAGTCCTTCTTGCATTCAAAAGAATTTGCCAGGAAACATATCTTTGGTTTACACCTAGTTTCCCAGCCTTACAACAAGCCTTGTATAACAGATGATGGAAGTGTCTGCATATTGCTGTGATGCAGAGCGCATGGATCTCCTGTTGTGACTGTGATTATTTCTAGAACAAAAGAACGCGTCAAGAATATAATCATTTGTGTTCCCTTGATTCGTGACTGCATATCGTTGATGGCAGAGTTATGCCTACAAATGCTTCTCATACGGCTTGAAGCTCTCCTTCCCCACTTTCCATCAGCTGGCAGTATCCTTCCACTCCTCACTGCCCTCTTCAATGATCCTCCTTGTTGAACGCAAAAGACACAAACAGTTCAATCCCTCCCCCTATGAATTCATCCTCATGAATTGCTGCATCAACGAAGACAGGTTGAGGGCCATTGTCCCGGGATGGGCACAGGCCAGGACGAAGGATGTGTTTTGCTGAGATAAGCAGCTATGAAAGGCGAATCTGAAATGACGATGCCAGTGGTATGATAGGAACAGTGTATTTTGGGATGCCTCACCTCACACTTGTAGGGGCAGCTCCAGTCTCTCTGGCGAGTTTCTCAACGTCAGATATCTCGATGTAGACGGATTGATAGGGCAGGCCCTTCAGATTGAGGCAGTATCTGCAATGTTGGCTGTTTGGCTGCGAAAATGTGCATCCAAAGGAATGTGCATGTATGTATATAGGACTTGGATGTTGGAAAGAAAAGAAACAGGTGTGTAATTGTTTCTTCTCTTGCAGACGATGGATCTCATAAGCTTCTAGGGTATGACAGACGCTAAGCGCACATTTTTTGCTGCTGGAGGCCTGGCTATTATTTCATTTCCATAATCTATTATGTGACTCCATTTTGCCGCCCTTCTTGAGGATGTGGATACCCATACCAGGCGTCACAAAGTGCAACGTGTCAACACTCAAGCCGGAAGTTCTGTCGGGGCAATACATCCTGTGCTGGCAGCGCATGTACGAGGTACGCACACATTCCATCACTGGCTCGCCTCGAACTGAATAATTGATGTTATAGATACACCAACCTTTCTGTGTCTCCTTAGCTAAAAGCTTTCGGGCTGCCACCACTAGCCCAAAGTGTGATGGCGTCTCTACATGTCCATCATCCAAGACAACTCTACTGGTGTCATCGTCCCACGACCTATCTCGATAAAACGTACACGACTGGTGATCAAAGCTTTTGGTCCCTTCCAGCTGCTCAGGAGTGCTGTCGAGGAAGGACAGTCTGTTTATGCCCATCTGCATGGTCATCTTGTCAGTTGCTACAATGGCACCGTTGGATGAGTCTCATCTCATTTGGGCTACCCACTTCCTTTCCCAATTGTGTTCTCTGTCTCTAAGCGATACCTCCTTCATGACTTACCTCATAGCCTGGTTCAATGTGCCGCTGCCATGTTGCCCAATGCTTACCGACCATCTCATTGGGCACCATCTTTTTTGGAATTGATGCATTGTTTAGCACTCAGTCAGCTCATGGACTGTCGCTGGATCTGGTACATCATTCCAATGGCTGTTGGTGACTTGTCCAAATGTATCCAGCTTCGACTTGGAGAGAGTGTTGGGGAGCTGGACATCATCGAAAATTGCATAGTACAGCTATGGTATTCTGACCATATACCATACCTCTATCTCTCAACATGTGTGTATTTTTTCCATTGCATGTGGCCCGCCATACAAGTCTCATGAATTAGTGTGGAAACAGATGTTATAAACAAATTGGCAAGCCTACCATCATCAGAACCTGGTTCTGTCACTAGTATGCTATCTGTTGGAGGGCATGAAGCACCTCCATCAATGTGAGGAAGGGATGCTACATTGTCACTCTTAGAGGAACACTACCGGTCAGGACCAGTGAGTGACAAAGAAATTTGCGAAACAACAGTGGCATAAGGCAAGCGGGACATACATTGCATGGTGGAGTAATGTAGCACTCAGCTTGTTGTAATGGCTTCATCATCAGCAGGGGCTGGATGTAATCACTCAGAGTCAGCATCAGGATAGCACCTCTCAGTCAAAATGGAAAATGCCTACCAGCCTAAATACATAGAATTCCATCTCTCATTCCCTCAATAAGAGCTATGTATATAGACTGTAGATGCTACAACCAGCGGAGAAGGAAATCTATTGCATTTCTCGACTGTTTCTAAGGACTCTTTTGCACAATTGATTCTTTACCATGGTTAGGGTAGGTAGGGATGATCTCAGTTTGATTCTGAGTGAGTCATTACTGTTCGATTTTGACTGTAGCTTCACGGTGTGTTATGTGTTATGCTTTATAGTGGCTGGGTCATAGCTTCATGAGGTTAAGTTATGCATTACAGTTTATGAATTTAGCTTCATTTGCAATTTGGTAGAGTACGGAAACCCTCAAAGTGGCTTGAGGCTTTGAAGGTATGGGAGATTTAGATATTTCATTGTATCACTTGTATATACCTTCTGTATCAGAAGAACACATGTATGATGTAGGAGGTGAAATTCCAGATTTTTGCGAGAAAATCGGACCAAAATTAGGCTGTTTGGTCACCAAGATCCCATAGCTTCACAAAGTCCTGTTACGTGTTACGCATTACCGGGAGCTTCACTTCATTGGTCCCTGTTACATGTTACGTGAATTAACAGTCAAAATCGAACAGTACTAGAGCAAAGCTCACTTTTTGAAGACATCCTTCTTATTGGAGTTATGCTATCTAAGGGTCTGGGATCGCATTTCCTGAATCAATACACGTGGGACAAAATAGTTTTAGTCTCGACCATCACCATGCTGCAGCTGCATCACACTTTATTGTCTTTGTGTTATCCTGCTGGTGGCAGATCTGATGATGTGCTTCCCTCCCGACAGCCAGCACCAGGACAAAGAAAAAGCAAAACAAGTTTAATTCCTGGTTGATGGGAGTTTAAGAAGTCGGACATTTGAGGTGAACATGGTGTGTTACCTTTCCTTCTGCAGAGAGCGACGAATCTCATGAATAATACAGAGACCAGTATATTGCTACCAAAGCAACCGCAAAGGACATCCTCAATGATATTACCCACTGCCACGCTTGGGCTTTGCTCAATGACGGTCCCGTAATGGTGCATACATCCAGGGCCTGGATGCTGGGAAGAAGTTTTCGTGCATAATCTTTTATCCTCTTGTCTATAATGAATGTCATTGTTGAGGGTAGCTCCTAGGAGGTCCCACTGTCCCAAGCTCTCAAGCCTCGATACTGCCTGTCAGAGGAAATAGAGACACATTCTTTGTTGGCACGAAGCGTCCTCTTCCTTTGAATATGTCTCTGGACTATTAATCTGGTTTGATGCCCATCTAAGAGAACAACGACAGATACCCTCCCGACATGACACCCTCCTGACATGACTTAGCAGTCATGCTATTCCTGCATGCAAAATGTTTGCCAGAGGTTACAGTGGGTGTTTATACTACTCTCGAAATAAACACAATGTTTCTTCTCTCTTGGTTCTGCCCTCGAATAAACATCACCAACCCCAGGAGCTCCTTGTTGGCAATGACTGCAATAAAATAAACAGGGAAAGGCAAGAGAGTTGATAAGACATTATCCAGGAGAGTGTAAAAATGGTCCTCAACTGTTGGGCTCATAGTCCCTCAACCATGCCCTTGCATGTGTTCCTTTGTACAAGATCCCAAAGAGACATCGGAAGCATGGGTGGACACTGCACATTCGCTCGAGATCTCACCATCATTCTCAAGTGAAGGTTGGCACCTTTTGTCTCCTTACCTTCACCTCAGAGCCATCATACCAGAACCTGCCGCTCCGCTGATACTTCCATTGCCATATAGATACACTGCTCTGCTAAACATATATCGGATTGGCTCACGCAGGACGCCCATATTTGACCCTTGCACTCCCGGCTATCACTAATTAAACTACCCTGATCCACCTTGCCTCCAACAGGTTTGGTCTTCCAGCAATGATGATTCAAAATTTGAAAAACTGAATGCTTGGCGTAACAACTTCCTCCTGCCTCTGTCCAAGGCTATCAGTATCAACATTTTCGAAAATGTGCATGCCATAAAATGGCTAACGGGACACTGCGAGCATGAACGAAATGTGCTGGTGGCCATTGCCTATTGTTCTTCTCCTTCCACGTCCATATACTTGGCAGGGACACAGCATGAACGTCATGTCTATCTACCTGTTAGTCATACTTCTGGCACTCAACAAGATTCATCGACATGATTTCCTCGAAGCAACATGACAATGAAGCCATGATTCCATATGATCATCGACTAATTTTAGATAAACATCTATTCTTGTGGGAACCATCTCTGACTATGCCTTTGACATTCAAAGAATTGTTATATAGCAGCGTTTCTCAAAACAAGGGTCTTGCGGGAGTATTGAAACCTGGTACATCTCTTTCTGTTGATGCACCTCTCAACCATTAACTTCTCTCAGGAGAACGATGCATCCCTACAACTATGAAGGTGTCCCTGATGCAACAATCCAACATGGCATCGATGGGCATTCAATTTCAAAGCATCTACTGTGTGACCGCTCTGTTCTCCATGGCATATATGCATTCTCTGACATCTACTACTACTAGTATTCTGCTAT
The DNA here is from genome assembly GCA_022818075.1 of Armillaria altimontana. NCBI lineage: Eukaryota > Fungi > Basidiomycota > Agaricomycetes > Agaricales > Physalacriaceae > Armillaria > Armillaria altimontana. Next base: position 1,086,287 of record JAIWYR010000012.1, read on the forward strand.
TTTGATATCTCATCAACACGCTACTCATGCAGTACAGAACCAAGTCTACTAGCAGGCTGCAGTGCATGTGGCCTCACTGTGGATGTGCTGAAGTCAAGGCTTGAGGTAAGCACGCCTACCCACCATCAAGTGAGGTCGTGTTGACCGTTAGGGTGTCATTAGTTGGTAATCACCAGAGTGAAGAAGTGCCCTCTTCGAATGGCTCTTGAGAATGTGGGAGTGAATGACCTGTTGTTACGATTTATTCTTTTTCCTTATCTAAGCGCCTCTTATTTTATCTAATCTTCAGCACTTAGCTTATCTTATCTTTAGATCCGCGACTCCACGGAGTCTTCACATTGCGACATAGTCACACTCGTCAGAGTGGAGTACTACTCCCAGATCACCGGGTACTTGCTGATTCACTTTCTAACACGGTGTATCCATTATTAGACCCTTGGACTTAGTATAAAAGTAGCGTACTCAAAGCTGTATATTCCCTAGCTTTGAGCTAAAGTTTATTCATACCGAAACACTTAAAACTCTCGAGCTAAAGCCTTAGTCTTGGCAACTTAACTGCACAGGAACTTAGCAGTGATTGTTTGAATGCGAAACAGCTGACTAATTATCTCAGTTAAGAGGTCAGGTCTAACAATTAGCTCAAAGCTTACACTCACGCTCTCTAACAGGAGCATTCATGGAAAGCGACGACGCTAAACTCATAGCCATCTCGCTGGGAATACCTAGTGCCACTTTACTTTCTGTAGCCCTCCTCCTCGCAGTCAGGTTTCATTACAGACCGCGACATCTAATAGAGGCACCCCGTACTCCACCACGAACTCCACCCTCCACAGTCCCTACCACTCCTACTCCCGAGCCCGATGGCATCCCGCTCGAGCAGCTCCCACCCCGAGTCTTCGCACCCATACCACGGAGACCGATCCCAATCGACGAGCTCTCTCGGGCAGGGCTCTATGAGGAAGAGGTCGACATTTCTGAGTCGCCTGCTCCCGTCATCCCAGAAAGAACAGCTGCTGCCTCTGCCCGAGGGAGCGCGCCAGTCATCACCATCTCCTCCTCCATCCCTTCCTCGCCTGAGTACGTTCAGTACATCCCTCGGACTCCCTCACCTGGCGCGTACGCCCGATTCAACGAATGTGTCGGGGGATTTGACGTGGGCCGCGACACAAGACCCATCGCCCCCACCACCCGTCACGATCCTTGGGCAAATCGGGACCCTACTCCACCACCCAACGCCGACATACCCGCTGAGGAGTTCTGGGATAATATCACCATCCCCCTCAGCGCATATTTCGTCTGCTCAGGGCGAGAGGCGCTCGATCACCGCACCCCGACCCCAGTCGCGGCAGGGAGCGTTATCCAGTGGGACCAACCTGTCCAGAACCCGGAGTGGACACCCGAGCCTGTACGAGCAGTCGAGGAACCCGTCACCGGCCCTTCCTCCTTACGCCCACCAAGGAACAGTGCCTGGCGGAGTGTCACGTCCCCAGTCAGGTCCCCGTGTCGACCTCCCAGGGCAGCCGCTTGGGAGCGGCTCAATCAGAGAGCCGAACGACTCAGCGAGCGACAGTCAATCGAACGACACCAGACCCGCGTCGAGACAGAGTCGAGCACAGTCGTTGAGTCGCCGCGCCAGCCCCCGTGTCCTGCAACCCCCTACCCCTCACGATCGATCGATGGAATCCCTGAGTCGTCCACCGAGTCGCCGCGCGAGCACCGCCCCCGAAACTCCCGTCGAAATGACGCTAACCGACGCCATTAAATTCTACGAGGAGACGTATGATGTCCCAGGAATGGGAATACTGGTTATTTTATTACAGGCGAACTTCCAGGAAATATATAATAACTTCGCCCTCGAACTCCCTTACGTTCCAGACTGGGGAGCTACCCAAGCTGGAAACGAATATTTTATGAAGAGACAGAACAGACTCCCAGTAGACGAAATACTACAGTACGAGGCGGAGCGAAATGCTCGCCTCCTGTGGAACGAAATACACCCGAACGCCACAATGAACGAACTCCCCGCCTATGAAGAAGCCGCGATCGAAATTGAGATCCAGGAACCGATGCCGGACGAACCACCAGTACCACCTCCTCAGGTAGCGGTGGGAACCTTCTCCTATGTCAGGGGACAGGGACCACCAGGAATGTACACACGCGGCTACGCACCATTTGCCGGCGGCGGACATGGAGCCGCTGGCGGTGGCGCAGCTGGTGGCGCTCCCGGAGCCGTAGTACCCGCATCACCTCCTGCCCCGATCAGATACGCGCTCCCACGATATCCGGACCCACCAGCACCACCAGACCCACCAGTACCCTGGCCGCTAGTCGACGGAGCCGTCGCCCCCTATGATGAGTTTAAACCCAAAATTCTCAAGGAGGTCGACGACTTCAAGGGTGATTCTAACGACATCACCTGATTCTTCCTAAAGTGCGAATTGCACTTTGAAGTGTTCAACAGACACTTCCGCCACCACCCTCATAAGGTCGTCTTCTGCATCTCACGACTCGCTGACGATGCCGAGAAGTGGTGGGAGTTATGTGCACAGGTCATAGGAAGGGATCAAGCGACTGGAGACCAGCTCTACCCGTCCTATGAAGAGTTCAAGAACGAGCTCAGTAATAGGTTCTGGAAGGATGCCGACGCATGGTTAAAGTACGCGCAGTGGGAAAAGCTTAGGCAGGTGGACTTCAAGGATGGCGACAAGTTCTTCCAGCAATTCGAAGAGCTTGCCTACCATGCCAAGATACGCGACAACGAGCAGGCCATGCTCCATCAGGTCATGAAAGCCGCCCGCCAGACGAGTAAAAATACTATATACTTGGCTGACGGAGATGTGCCAATTGCCTACCAAGGATGGAAGGCATGCCTACTCCGCATCGACTACAATTGGCGCCTCAAACAGGCAGAAGGTACGACGACAACAACAATCCCAGCGAGGCCCCAGACGACACCCAAGACGACCACACCTGCTAAAGGAGGTCAAACCGCTCCGAAGCCGCCTGTACCGTCAATGACGACGGCTACAGGGACAACATTCGGAGGACCCGGCCAACCGATGGATATCGGTGCTGCCAAGGCAGCCGCCATATGCTATAGATGTGGCAAAACAGGCCACTTCAAGTGGGACTGCCCTTTATCACCTCAAACCCGGGAGGAGGCTTACAGACGGTTGACAGATTACTGGGACCGGCGGTCGACTGAAGAGAAAACTCTCTCTACGATCGAAGAAGTAAAAGAAAGCGCCGAGAAGTAGACGATTCAACTTACTCGGCGACCAGGAACTTGGTTATGGCTGGTACACCCCCCGCACTTCATAATTGTACTTATAATCTTGTAGTAGCTACCGCGCATTCGAATATACCTGCGACTTCGCAATCAGACCAGAAACCAAGCAAGAATCGACACCAGGACCACCCAGACGCCGTGGTAGTACGACTACCGACGGATAAACGTTTGGCAAGTAACCTATTGCAGGCGAAAGCAGCGAACAACAAATCACCTACCATAGCAATACCCAGCTCATCGCTACACCAGTCGAGGCCCGTCTCTAGTAGACCCGCCGCAGTGACAAATGTAGCAGAGAGTATTGGGACAGGGGAACAAGCACCTCCTTTGGAGGGTTCCGCCCCCTCTGACGAAGCGGCTCTACGGGGTCCCAGCCTCACTGGGAGTTTCGAGGGAATAGCTTCGGCGAAACCTCCCCTGGTAAAAGAGAACACTGCAAGGCTACTGTCAGCTACGGACGACCAGGAGATCGAGGACGAACCGGACTCAAGTAAGTGCCTCCGACCAGTTGCCAATGCCTGTCGAGACGTAGGGCGACTCGAGGATGGGGGAACGACGAAAGCAACGAGGGATCTGGTGGCCATTGAAACCACCGGCTCGAGGGAACCAGGTGAAGGCGACCGTCAGCCTACGGTGAGAAGCGAAGGCAATTGCAGTATGGCGGCGTCAGCCCAACCTGTTGCCCCTTTACGGGGTGACTCCTTCGAGGAACGCACCTCACGTTCCATGACCAACCAGAAAGCCGCGGGACAGGAAGCTGCTAGCGCCCAGGCAGTGCAAAGGGGGCATAAGGTAGCTTTCAAGGAAGTACCTGACCACGAGGACATTACCAGTTTCATGATGAGCAAGAAGGCTGAATTGACAACCCCTTTAGACTTAGAAACTGTGGTGACCTCGCCGACGGTAGTCGAGCCCTCACAGGTCGATGCGAAGGCTGAGGAAGACCCACAGATCTCGTGCGTTTATACTAGCGGCGAGAGCTATAGAGAATGGCTTAAACCATTCGGACCCGAATGGACTCTGCACGGCATAGTACAAGCCAAGACAGAGTCGGAGGCGAAAGCGATCCTGAAGAATTGGATTCACAAGACACGTGCGGAGGAAGTAGTCGATGAAATGATCGAAGGGATGAGGAAGGCGAACTGAATTAATGCGCTTTGGTGGCTCGAAGAATTACGACAACCAAAGCGGTACGCTTGCGCACTAAGCGGGAAGGGCAAGGACCTAGCTATCCCCATCATACTGGGGAAACCAGGAACCCTTGGCCAAATTCCAACCACCGTGTTAGTAGATAGCGGATGCACTAGCAGTGCCATAAACCGGGCGTTCGTCGACCAACATCATATCCCAACTCATGCAACAGCCGCCCCCATCGTAGTCTATAATGCCGACGGAACCAAGAACTCGGGAGGATCAATCACACAATACGCCGAGATCGAACTGACGATTGGAGATCATTCGGAACGAATAGATCTAGCCATCACGGATCTCGGTGATAGACAGATCTTCCTCGGTCACGATTGGTTAGCCCAGCATAATCCGATCATCAATTGGAAGACAGGAGGATTAACGTTTGCGCGGTGCGAGTGCCGCAAAAACCCATTCACGTTACCCGATGCAGACCCTGACGACAGGTGGGATGAAGAACTTGAGGAGGGAGATACCATTCTCGCAGTAGATTTTACGCGGGCTATTCTCATATGCGCTCATCACGCCAATGACCTAGCTGCCGCGGCCAACGCAGACAGGAAAACTAAAACATTCGAAGAAATGGTCCCGGAATGGTGTCGGGATTTCAGCGATCTATTTGACAAAGATAGTTTCGATGAACTCCCTGAACCAAAGATGTGGGACCACGCTATCGAACTTATTCCAAATGCAAGCGCCAATCTTGACTGCAAGGTCTACCCTCTCAACCGAAACGAGCAAGAGGAGCTCGACAAGTTCCTAGACGAAAACCTCTCAAGCGGACGAATACGACCCTCTAAATCACCCATGGCTTCACCCTTCTTCTTTGTCAAGAAAAAGGATGGCAAGTTGCGACCAGTACAAGACTATCGCAAGCTCAATGAGATGACGATTAAAAATCGCTACCCGCTTCCTCTCATCTCGGAGCTCATGGACAAACTACGAGGGGCCAAGTACTTTTCCAAGCTCGACGTTCGATGGGGATACAACAACGTACGCATCAAAAGCGGTGATGAGTGGAAGGCGGCATTCAGAACTAATCGAGGGTTGTTCGAACCCACGGTTATGTTCTTCGGGCTCACCAATTCGCCCGCCACCTTCCAGTGGATGATGAATGACATCTTTAAAAACCTCATTGCATCAGGTGCCATCACCGTCTACCTCGATGATATCCTCATCATGTCAAAAACCAAAGAAGAGCACCGTCGTATCACACAAGAAGTACTAAAGGTCTTACGCAAGAACAAGCTATTCCTTAAAGCGGAGAAATGTGAGTTCAAGACCCTAGAAATGGAGTACCTCGGAGTCATCATCAGTGAAGGAAGCATCCGAATGGATCCAGTCAAAATCGCAGGGATCGCGAAATGGCCTGTGCCAGCCAAGAAACAACAACTCCAGTCGTTCTTAGGCTTCACCAATTTCTACCGACGTTTCATCCAAGGATATAGCAAAGTCGTCAAACCAATGACACAGCTAACAGGAAACGATCTGTGGAAGTGGGGAGAAGCGCAACAGAACGCGTTCGAGGAGCTAAAGAGACTGCTGGCCGAAGAAGTGGTACTGGCAATACCCACAGAAGGAGGCAAGTTCTGCATGGAGGCGGACGCAAGCGAAGGGGCAATAGGCGCAGTACTGTCGCAGGAGCAGGATGGAAAATGGCACCCAGTCGCATTTCTATCCAAGTCTCTGACAGTGACGGAGTGCAATTACGAAATTTATGACAAAGAGCTGCTGGCAATCATGCTATCGCTGGACGAATGGAGACACTACCTAATGGGAGCGGCTCAGGACTTCGAAATCTGGACGGACCATCAAAACCTCCAGTATTTCAGAAAGCCCCAGAAACTCAACCGACGACAAGCACGTTGGGTAACTGAGTTAGCCGAATACCATTTCTCCTTACACCATAAACCAGGGACCGCAAACAAGAAGGCTGACCTACTAAGTCGGCGAGCAGATCACGAGCAGGGAAAGGAGGACAACGATGAGGTTACCGTCCTCAAAAGCGAACACTTCCGGGCAATGGTCATGCCGACAATTGAGGAAGTTCATATTAAAATCAAGCAAGCCACGCTCGACCACCACCGATGGGACAAGAACGTCGCTGCCTCTCTCAACCATGATTGAGGGATGAAGCTAGATAACGGTTTGATCTTATACGATCGCCGTATCTATATTCCCCAAGACCACACGCTACGAGGGGAGATAATCGCGATGTCTCATGACCACATCACAGCCGGGCACCCTGGCATTGAAAAGACCAAAGAGCTCGTCTTACGAGAATACTGGTGGCCCAGAATGAAAAGAGACGTCGAAAACTACATCCGCGCTTGCGAGACGTGCCAACGGACCAAGTCGAGCACTCAAGCGAAAGCGGCGCCCCTTCATCCCAACGCCATACCCTCCCGACCATAGACTCATATCTCCGTCGACATGGTTACCGGATTACTGCAGTGCGACGGTTACGACGCTATCTTAATGATCGTCGACCGTTTCTCTAAGGAAATCATACTGGTAGCATGTACCACAGAGATGTCATCGGAAGGGTGGGCCAAGATCCTATGAGATGAAGTCTACGCCAAGCACGGAATGCCACAGGTTGTCATCTCAGACCGAGGCACCGTGTTCGTCTCCAAATTCATGCAGGATCTCTACGACTTGCTACAGATCAAGGCGAACGTGTCTACCGCCTATCATCCCCAGACAGATGGACAAACGGAGCGAGCGAATCAAGAGGTTGAAAAATACCTCCGAATCTTCGTCAACCATCTCCAGAACGATTGGGTCAAATGGCTCGTGCTTGCAGCCTTCGCCCATAACAACCGCACTCATTCCGCCACGGGCAAAAGTCCTTTCGAGGTTAACTACGGCTTTCATGCTGACATCCTCCCTGGTGCTAGACCCCGCGTGCCTTTCAGAACACCGGCTTCCACCACTTTCATTTCAGAAATGCAGAAAATCCACGAAGAGGCAAAGCAAGCCCTCGAGAAGGCCGCCGACCAAATGAAAGCCCAATACGACAAAAAGAAACGACCTGCTGTCGAGTACCAAGTAGGAGACAAGGTGTGGCTCGATACGACCAACCTTAGTCTCCCACGTCCCAAGAAGAAACTCGCAGACAAACGGACAGGCCCATTTCCAATCATCGCCAAGGTCGGAGCATCAGCGTACAAACTGAAGCTGCCGACGGGCTGGCGCATCCACCCGGTATTCAACGAATCCCTCCTTACCCCATACAGTCCGCCCGCTTTCCCTAACCAAGAAAAACCACCTCCACCACCCCCAGATCTTATCAACGGCGAGGAGAACTACGAAGTCGAGAAAGTCCTCGACAGTAGAAATTGCAAGGTTAGGGGAAAAGTGGGCGAACCCTCGCCCTGGGTCACAGACTACTTCGTCAAATGGAAAGGATACGGACCTGAATCAAACAGTTGGGTACGGGAGGATAATATGGACGCTCAAGAACTTATCGACGACTACCTAGCAGAAAGGTTAAACCGCACAGACTCAAACGTAGATTGGCAGTCCTATACGGATCCATTTATGGGACGAAGAGTGTGGTACGACCAAGAGCTTATGTGGGATCTATTCGGCGGCAATGACGACCCCTCGACATACTCGAAATCGCCATACGAACCAACAGAGATTCCCTAGACCAGTAGCTACATCGATGGAACCGTCATCTCCATGATCAGGATATGCACGTATTTGGCCAACTTCCCCTCTCCTACTTCCACCTAACTGGCACTCCTCCTCTTCGTTCGAACCCCTGCGTGTGGGGGACAAAGAAAAGAGGTCGCACACAGTTGGGCTGTGGCTCTAAAGTTGAGTCCGGCATAGTAGTGACGCTTAGAAGGGCACAAAAATCGTTCAAGAGCAACCATACAGCAGTCGGGACACCTGCCTTAAAGAGGGGGTAATGTTATGATTTATTCTTTTTCCTTATCTAAGCGCCTCTTATCTTATCTAATCTTCAGCACTTAGCTTATCTTATCTTTAGATCCGCGACTCCACGGAGTCTTCACATTGCGACATAGTCACACTCGTCAGAGTGGAGTACTACTCCCAGATCACCGGGTACTTGCTGATTCACTTTCTAACACGGTGTATCCATTATTAGACCCTTGGACTTAGTATAAAAGTAGCATACTCAAAGCTGTATATTCCCTAGCTTTGAGCTAAAGTTTATTCATACCGAAACACTTAAAACTCTCAAGCTAAAGCCTTAGTCTTGGCAACTTAACCGCACGGGAACTTAGCAGTGATTGTTCAAACGCGAAACAGCTGACTAATTATCTCAGTTAAGAGGTCGGGTCTAACACCTGTGCCTAGAGAATCAATTGAAGTTATGCTTGACTGTTTAATTGATAAGGGCTATATCCGTCGAGCAGGATCAAGCAAACATGATCAAAGGTATTCTTCCTTTTTGATGCCAAAAAATGTGGAATCAGAAAGAACCCTTCAAGGTCCCCATTTGAACCATCTTGCCTGACACTTTTCTTGTAAGTGATGGTATCCTCCCCACTCACCAATGTTGACTACAAGCCTACAGGTCCTGCACAAACTCATATATTGATCATCCTGTTAACAAACCAACAAAATCCTTTCAGCATCATCTTGTCCTGCTATTGATTGCCAAAAGGTTTTGGCCTGCTCATCTATAATGATGAGGGTTGCCAGATTTCTAGCCGTAACCCTTCACCAGCATCACTGCCTGAGCCAAGGGGACAATTGAAAAACTGTCAGACCTTTCAGTGCCCAGCGAGCAGGATGCAGATGGATTGTCGGAGCTCCGGAAACAAGCCAGCACCTAAAGGCATCTCCTTGAAGCATAACATTCATCATGTCACGATAATGAGCTGGCCTGATAACATCAAACAAAGTCGGCATCCATCAGTTTTGCCCCGCCATACAGCCATCACCATGCTCCCACTCTGCACCACTCTATATTCTCAGAAATCTGGACGATTGTCCAGGCACTCGATAGTTTTGTTGTTCTCAATGTTGACATCAGGAGGTATGCCTCCTTCTGGGTATACATCTTGACCATCCTGGGCTGACCCACACTTGGAAGGGTAATGTGCTGCTGAAGAGAAGGTACCTCCCAGCAGGGCAGGGTGTCCTCCTCGATCCTCGGAGGTACTATCTGTCTGGGTGGAGGCATGTCCGCAGCAGTATGGAATCATGTGGCTGAGAAAGCTCAAACCCAAGGTATGTGTGTCTATCGACCATCAAGCACAGGTGTGCTGAATTCTGGCTTTGCTTAGATACTGGGCTGGTCTCCAAGCAGCCTTTCCAATGATACAGGATAGTAATGGAACAACTCAGTATTGCAAGTAGCCTGTTGGCTGAATTGATTAACTCATGTCTTCCAATAATTGAAAGAACTAACTTTCTGTCCTTCTCCGAATATATCGCCTCCAGAAGGTTTCACTTGGCAGTTTGGCATTCTCAATCTACTCTATCATGCTTAATGCCTGCATGAATCTCGGCTGTCATAGCACAGCCTTCCACAGGCAGAACATCGTTGACGCTGATACACCATCTACGCGTTCACACCTAGATTTTGTGATTTTATACAAATACTATTGCATATCTACCTTACATTAGTGATACAAAAAGGACTATAGCTGAGGCTTCAAGCTGATAGTTAGACTAGTATGCAGCTAGTAGAGCCAGGACTTAGATACAATACCACTAGTGGGTCAAATCTACCAGCCGGCCATACTAGTGACTTGAATGCTAGCAGGGCTAAATAACTATGGCCACTAGTGGATGAGTAACATGACTAGCACACCCAACAAGAGGCAGAGGACACAAATCTCATAAAGTTCAGTCACTAGCGGACCAATTTGGGCACAAACACCTAAGTCAGGTTAACTAGTCACACGGCAATCTCAAAGCAGGACTTAGAAATGAATTAGCAATGGATTAACCTTGTGGCAGATCCGACTAGTGCGATACAGATCTATTACAATCGGGACTAGTATAGCCAGGCTGCACCTTTGATCACGATTGACAGCTGTTACAGGCACATTCACCAGCCTAGTCATTTATCCTTGACACTAATAGAGCATCGCTGCACCAAGGATATGGAATACAACCACTAGTGGAGCTCCTAGGCTCACTAGTCAGCAAGCAACCATTTCTAGACCGACTATTGGGTGATTATTCACCATTATTCGTGACTAGCCAAGAAATCCTTATCAATGATACACCTCTAGTCAGTTATTTATATCTCAATTGTACCTTGATTATCAGTATATAACTAGTAGAACAGGTGCACGCATGGCTCAGGCAAGCCATCCCCACGATTGTGACCTACTAGTCAGTATCTAGTGCCCCAATTAAAAGGCTTTTGTGCTTAACCTCGACGAAACAGCTGCTAGTTGCTAAGTTACCCATAGCATTGAGTGAATAGAAGTGTCTTAGAGCAACCTTTTGTGTCCTGCAAAGGCCAAGAGCGTTTCAAAGTTAGTTCAAGCAAGTTCTCGAAGTTTAAAGTATTATTCTTAGGCCAAGAGTGCCACTAGTCTGCCTAGAAAGCGACTAGTCAAGTGTTCATTCACTTGTAAGACATTATAGGGCCAAGAGAGCCACTAGTTCGAAGCAGTCCCAGTCAGAGCGAGCGCAGTAGCTCAAGTCAAGTCACTATTCATCCAATTGTGTCTTACCAACCCCGCTAGTGCAAGTAGTATGCTTATACAGCTCACTAGTAATGAAATAAAACATCTTTAAATAACTTTCCTTGATTATTGAAGTCTGCAGAGTGCTTCTATCGTACTCGAAACGCCCGAATTCAATACATTGGTGATAAGTGTAGAGTTAGTGATTGGTTTAGTGTTGTTGGTGTTCATTGCCAGCCTCTAGTCCATTTGCCACTCGCCGTTACCAAGCACATCAACGCGAACTGCGCCAACATGAGGTAATATTTATGAAAGCCGCTGGAATATTTGGACGGTGTGTCACAGGTGTAATGCAAATGTCAAAAGGTCGTTCTTTCCTCATTGTTACAGCTGCATGCGTGAGCAAAGTGCATCTAGGCAAGTGCACACCGGCAAGCGTGAAATATTGATAACATGGAGACGAGCATACCGTCGACAGGATCTGCCATATCAACATGGAAGGTGTGACAGTCAAGCCAGTGTGGATGATCTGGTATGATCTCATACTCTCTACAAGCATGCAGAGTAGCGCGCAAGCGTTGGGACCTTCACAGCTCCTACCCACAATAGAGTATCTCAACCATAGTCAGTAAAGGTCCTCTCGAATGAGGACATGGCATCATACCAGGGCCATCTATCCAAGCACACCATGATGATGAATCATCAAGCAGTCAGCCGACGGAACCTATCTTAGAGCAGTGGGCTATCTAACTTTGTATCATTGACAAAGTGATTGGGACAGGCCTTGTGATGATCACAGAGTACAATCAAGACCTGCGATGCTTTACCTCTCTGAATTCTTCATGTTCTATGCCAATCATTTATGAGCCAGTGTAAAGAACGGGAACAGTCTGAGGGCAGTAATATACATAACCTACTAGTGAAAGGAACAAATGACCTCCAATCAGACAATGTGACGGAAGGAAGCAATGCATTTCAGATCCTTGTCATCCGTTGTACATATTCTCTATATTGTGAGCGATCTGGGTTCAGCAGGAGCAGCCAACAACCTAATTGATAGACTTGGACTTGTTAAGGTCCATATTCCCTGCCAGTAAGTAATCCTGTGCACGTTCAACTCAGCATCACTTACTAAAGGATGCTTCCAGTTGCCAGGGGTGAAGCTGGAATACAATAAAAGAAGACCCGAGACCTTCACTGGCATGCCATCACTAGTCAACGAGGTATTCATTATGCCTCAATTTTGCCCCGAGTCAGATATATATTTTTGATTCATGAAAGAATGCGCTCCCAGTAAGGACTAATATCATCTATCTGAGACTAGTGGCATACATGCATCAGCACTCATACATACAGTGTCGGTCGGTGCATGTGTACGATGATTCATTCGTACATTCAACCATAACGCCTTTGAGTGTCCTCCATGGCATGTGTGACAACATGATAGCACTCGTTCACTCGTTTTTGATGCTTCTTCTCCCAAGCAGAAGTTGATGATACAAGAATGCAAGAGAAGACATACCAGTCCAGCTCCGAAAGTTCCCACCTAATATATCTATGGATTACTCCAGCCCTCTGTTATCTTGGAGCAAATTATGCCATCAACAAGGTGGGCCAGGACAGTATCACATTGCCTTTTTGTTGACCATGAATATGTTTGGAAAATTGGCACGTGTGAGGCTATTAGAACAATATGGTTTATGGAGACAGGATTCATGGCATTGAACTAAGGGTGTGCATCTGTTATCGCAACTATTGGGGGCTACATCGTTAAGAAAACAACATACTGTCAGCGCCTCTGTACCCTGTGACCTTCATAATTTCACATCAGAAGTGAAGGACTACATTGATAGTACTTGATACGAGTGTCTTGTGATGAGCAGAATGGGGATTAGGTCTTGACTAGGTCATTTCCATGATGATATCAGAGAGAGGACATTCAGGATTGAATACCGATCATCATGATACTTCTCATGACCTCACTGCAATGTTACGACTCTGCGTTATTCCATGTGCTCCATGATGCATCTTGTTCTCAATGTCTTGTGGATGCTATACTGTGACCTGAGATTTCATCCATATGTTAGGTCCATGTAGCGGAACTAGTGGTTTTGCTGATTAGACAAAGATTTGGCTAACTGCTTGTTCTATGTCTGCATGCTTAACTTTTCTGTAACTCTGAATTGTTCTTTCCATTCTGTCCAACCTGACCTGACTAGGGCTTGGGTGTAGAACAACACTATCTTCCTAACACTATGCAACATCTGCTTGAATGCTTGGTCCCCTACCCGATTAACACCAGATTGTCTGGGATCCCTGATCTCGGAATTCTGGCCCAGATACATCAGGGACCACATTTACTAGACTAAGCCATAGCCTAGAAATGTCTTAGGCTAGGCTAGGATTGTTACAAGAGTTCAAGCAGGAACACAACATACCGAATGACCTTGACATGTTTCGCGAAGTGTGTGGTGACATGTGGGCCGGCATTGACGACACAGAGCGCCAGAAGTATGAGGCAAAGGCTGATGAAGTTAACAAGGGGGTTGCCAATGGTCCTGCCCTTGAAGAGATTTACAAGTGAGTGGTAATGCAATTGAGAGTATGGATGTTGCTAACTTGTTATATCAGGGTTCAGCCGTACATTGCTGAGGCTATGGAAGTGGCCCTCTCGAGATTGATTGGATTTCAGCACAATCATTTTGGTAAAGCCGCATGGGTAGCTCATTGCATGTATGAGGATGAAAAGAGCCAGGTCCAATACAAATGGTATGTGCCATGTCCGATTGCTTCATCCATTATTGATGTGAGGTATTGTGGCAGTGTTAAAATCCATTCAAAATTGAAGACCTGGAGTTCCATTCCAGATAACAATCTTCAGCTGGAGGAGTATCACTCAGCAGTGAGCACTTGGGCTGCTCAAGGATTTGATGGTTAGTGTTGTCTTTTTTTGGATGGTACAAGAGCTCAGCCGATAAGCAAATGACTCCTGGTGAAAGTCAGAAAGCTGTCAAAGAGTCCCCCATGGAGAACAAGACTGATGATCAAGTTGACAAGGACCTGAAGAAGACACAGAAGAAGGTCCCAAATGATAAAGTGATAAAGAAACAGCGAGAGAGAGATGCAAAGGAGAAGGAGGGTAGAGAGACGAAGGAGTGTGAGGCCAAAGAGCAGGAGGAGAGAGAGGCAAAGGAGTGGGAGGAGAGAGAGATGAAGGAGCATGAGGAGAGAGAGGCCAAGGAGCAGGAGGAGAGAGAGACGAAGGAGAAGGAGGAGAGAGAGGTGAAGGAGAAGGAGGAGAGAGAGACGAAGGGTAAGGCAGGCAAGAGCAAGGGTCGAGGTGGGTGCGGAAAAAAGCGCCCAGTAGAGGAGGTCGATGGGGAGGCTGCCCTCCTGCCACCCCCAAAGAAGCAAAGTCATCTAGCTAAGAATGTGGCTAGCGACACTCAACCTTGGTGTAGCTCTCATGCAGGCAAAGGCAAAAATTTAACAAACTACAAGCTCACTGGAGGCAAATATAAGGGTAAATGATCATTGGGATAGATTAGGCTAGGCTATAGATAGTTTGTTTCCTGTCATCAATTAGACTAATTCTAGCTTGTTGAATATTTAGGCTAGGCTAGGATGAGCTTTGGTGATATGTATTAGACTTGGATACATGAGCTATAAATGGGGTGACTAGGCTAATCTACGCTTGACTGCTGGAGAGATAGAGGTATGGTTGCTTAAGCTAGACTAGGATAAGGCTGATGCTAGGCTAAGCTGATGTTCCCTTTAATATATACTAAGAGACTGTAACAGCTATGTAAGCCAAGCCTAGCTTAAGGAATATTTAGCCTTGGGCTAAGCCTAAGACATGCAGTGGTTGGATACATTATTTGACCTGGCAGGAGCTGATGTCTGACACCATAGTATAAAGGACTTGAAGTTGTAGCTGCATTAAGAGCGGGGTCAGGCTACATCCAGTCACCGGCAATAGAACTTGAACATCACTGATCCAAGGCTGTTAGTTGAAGAATTGTGTAAGAACACTTTGAGAATGATTGGCATGGAAGAAGTTATACAGTGGAGCACACATTAATTCAGTGCCAACTAAAATAGAAACCCATTGTTGGCATTGCAAATTGTAGCTGAAAACTGCTAGGCTTAAGTTGAAGAGTCCGGGACTAATGTAACGCCGGCAACCCTTAAAAGTCAGAATCGTGATCATGAAGTGGTGGGCCGTCACGGGGTGTGGCAGGTCTGAGTCCTGTGTAATTGCAGGGGGAAGCTCTCAAGGAATACCCAGTATATATTTCAGACGATCATTGATGCTACATGAAGACCTTCATGCAACATGAACTTTGCTGGAAGGGGTGCCACTTCACCATGTCAGTTTGGCCTGTTAATTCTGAATCTGTGCAGTCGCTAGAAAGAGCAGAGTGCTTACCATTTAACTAGAAACTCCATGGTCAAGAAACTGGAACTGTTACATTGCCATTCCCACAAAGCCCTGCATTAAGTTGTATGTCCGAATCCAGTGGAAGTAAACATGCCCAGATGGCACCGTCCTCATGTTTGAACTTTGAAAGCCTCCACAGGAAAGCTGGCATGGTAAGTAATCGATTTGGCCTGCAACACAGGCAAGGCTTTTATCAATGATATTGAATGTGTTGATCCATAGATTCTAGAATGGTTAATGGCTGAGGGATGCTAATGAGCTGCAGGACAATAAATTACACTGATGAAGCACTTAGGATCGCCCTTGCAACAAACATACTGAGAATTCTGGTCCAATGGTCAATGTCCAGTAGAGTCTTCCCACTACGTGATCATCCATTACAGCTTCCCACTCCCGATATGAGCTTGCCAAAACATAATCCTTCAGTAACTAGCTTATTTAATCAGACATATGGATCTAAGTTCAAGAGCGGAGTTGCATACGAGAGTGATAAGAGTCAGCATAGCTGTGGAAGTAATTGGGCAAGGAAGGGAATCACTTGGGTGAGAGCGAACTGAAACCTATCAAAAACATGAGCAACAAAGGGTCACGGTAACCCTAAATGATGGCCTATTTTGCATCTAGTACATGCAACGCTTGCCCCGCAGTTTTTTGTTTTGAAGAACAATTGCATCTTCTTGGTCATAAGCTTACAAAACAGTGAGCAATAGGAACTACAAGTCATTTCTAATGAAGACTCACAGAAGAACATCTTGTGAACTTTGATTCTGTAAATGGTTTGTAGATTAGGCTATTGAGGGATGCTAGCAGATTCAAGATTGTAGGATGAACAGTGCAACTTACCACTCTGGGGCACATCTACCACTGTCTCTAGCCATGCTCCCAGCCCCGTCATCGTGTTCATTAGTATCCTTGCTTTCGCAATGTTCAAGTACCGATTAAGAGGCAAAAATTAAGTGCAATAATGCTGTTTGTGTACTATCGGCATCAGCAGCTGCTATCTCAAAACGAGGAAGGCGGCTTACCCACAGGAGCAAGTTTTGTTTGAGAAAGGCATCAATCTAAAGGGTATACTTAGCTGAAGTGGGCCACTGCAAGCACGGCAGGTACGAGTCTGAAACCAGCTGTCCTCTCACATGCTGCTCACCTGATGAAGATATGTTGCCTCGGGTTCAATTTTAACACTTAATCTCCATGAATGAATGAGATTAGAACGAGAGTATTATTCATATCCACTAATAAAACAAGTGCTAATTGAGAAGAGAATGCAAATACAAACCTTCATGCTGATGTACATATTTCCCAAGTATACACAGGTGCTGGTATCACTTTGTGGAGAAACAAGGTGTTATAACAAGTCCAGAACTTGTTAGAATTGAACCTGAATTAAAGGTATCAGCAAATCAGGTAATGCCATCCTAGGACCCCAAATCTTACCCTGTTGTCCTCTGTATTCGACTCCCTGAATATCCTCTCGCTTCTGGTAATTCCTGAGTCTGTCTTCTCGGTATATTGAGTCCATCACTTCACTGTAGCACATGTGAGGACTGCATATCATGTCAAATTTGTGTATTTACAACCATAATTGATTACGTACCATTCTACTGCATCTGCCAACTCATATTCTCTCATGCCTAGCATCCTCTGAGTCATTTTTGTCATGATATTTATGATTTTGAAGTTAGCTTATGGCAGACTTCTTTGCTCGACACACATCGTTGATTTCAGGATTTTTTGCCTTGAATTTCATGTGTTTTGACCTAAATTGATGTGTATGAGTCAACAAACCTGGGCTCGCCACACGGTGTCCATCTCCAAATTTTGATCTTTGATTTTTATGTATGTTCAGACAAAAATGAACCCTAAATTGATGTTTGTGAGTGAATGGATATCCTTGATACAATCAAATTACCTTGTCATTTGTATTTTGGCGGATTCAAAGTTCTGGAATCTGAGCAAAGTCAGTACGCTGATTTTGGACAAATCTGACTTGTATGTACTTATGGCAGGATCCTTCTGTATGATGTGTGGGCTCGCCACACACCAGCTTCAATTTCGTGATTTTAAGACTTGAAATGGCATCATTTTAGCACCAGAAACATGCCTCTAAATGGGCATGAAATCAGTAGAAGATCAGCAGAGTTATGCAAATCACTACTAACTGATTTGCCTCCAGAAGCTTTGGAAGTGGGCTTTGCTATGGTTTTGAAGTTCTGGTTGGGCGCTGATGTGTTGCTCATTGCAAGGTGTCGACCTCAGACATTTCGAGCTAAAACACACATTAAAATAGCTCATAATGGACAGCCCTGACTCTGACTGAGATGCTAAAGACAAACATACCTTGCTTGCCAGACGGCGATCCATATACTCAAATGCATGCACATCCTTAAACATCCAGCATAGCCATGCCAACGAAGTGGCCCCTTTGCCTAATGTTTGCTCACCACAAGGCATTGACCTTAGAAATTTGAAGCTAAAAACAAGTCAAAAATACTCAAACTCAATGGCTTTGAACTACCTTGCCTACCAGATGTTGATCCGTACGCTCAAAGCCATGTAAGACCGTAGAAGACACATCATAAGTACACCAACAAGAGTTTAAATAACTCGGGCTTACTGTCATGCAAACAGTTGGTCCCTCCATCCTGGGTTTTGCTCACTGCAAGGTGTCGATGTCGAAACTTTCAGCCTAAAATTTCATCAAAATAGAGGGAAAAAATACCCTAGTCGTGGGATGTCAATACATACACTCAAAGGTTCCCAGGTCCTAAATAGTCAGCCATTGAGTATGGAAATGATGGAGATGAGATGATAAGCATATGAGGAACAAAGATGGCATGTAGGGAGCTGTACCCTTGGACATGATGCTCAATCGCTGTGGACTCGCCTCAGTATGCAGTGGGGACATCAGCATAAAGTATGTAGGCCCTTTGTTCTTGCCAGATAATGACATGAAGGCCCACAGTTTATATCTACAAAATATTAGTCAGACCAATAAGATCCAAGCAAAAGGCACACACGGTTGGTCTCAGGATCGAGATACATGGGCAAAAGAACCTTTGCATAGTTTACCGAACACCCCACATCAAGCTAAGGTCTTTGCTTAGATGTCGGTGTAGCTTCCTGCAACACGCTGATTTCGAAAAATTAGGGCTTGATCTTGAGCAATTCTGAGACTAAGAAAAGGTTGGTGTTGGAACGAAAAAAAAAAAAATAGGTTGAAAGATGGTACTTACATGAAATGAGAGTCGAGATGGCACCCTCAATGGTGGTTCCTTGCAGGCTTAAATTTCAATACTCCAGGGCTTGAAAATGAGTGAAATCATGCCTATGCAAAATGTTAGAATGACTTGTTAATGTTCAAAGAAAATGGAGGACTTCATACCTAGTATCTCTTATACCTATGGATTAACCACACCTCCCAATGAAGCTAATGACAACAACCAAGCTCAATGTTGAGTTGACAGGGAGGTGTCGCTCGCCATGGGACTTTAATCTGGAAAATAAATCAAGCCAATTATCATTGGATTTGAAGTAGATTTGAACACTGAAAATCAATGAGTTGCATTTAAACTGAACAGAAAAAGTTCTGGGACTTACTATGCAAGAGAGCACCCCTATTGAGCTTTATCCTTCTAATAATCAACAACAAGATCCTTGAGGAGACATATGTGGGAGAAAAAAAAGTGCAAGAAACTAGACGAGAAAGACAAACCGTGGTTGTGGTTCATGGTAAAGAGGAAGGTGTTGGCCATCACACTGATTCTCACATTGATCTCGCTCACAGGCCATCCCCACCTCACTAAAAGGCTCGCAAGCCTGACATGTACAATAGCAGTGATTTGCTGAGCTCACAGTGACTGAGCTTTCCTGTCAGCATAGGTGGGCAGAAACTGACTAATGCTTGCCAGATGGGTCTGGATTGAATAGCAGACAGAACAGAGTGTGGGTGGGCCAGTCGAGTTACAATGTTAAATAAGGTGCATCTTGTTTTCATTGTCATCATCGCGCTGGCAACTTATATATCACATAGAATGCAATATTTACAGCACTGTATTATCTATCTTCTGTACTCAACATCAAATGATGGGACCTCAAATGACAGGACCTCAAGGCCTCAGGTCTCAACATCAATGTTTAACTCATCCCTGAAACCCATTCCCAATAAGACAGCTTCCAGCGGAGGGCTGTGCATGCACTAGACGTTGTACCCGTATATTGAATGGAGGCGACTATAAACCATGTGTACACATCGTTCAATGATCTCGGCACTGCACTCACTCGTAACCAGAAAGCTAACAGCATATTGTAGGAGTCTCAGAAATGGAGAGAAGTACACGATGTGGCTAAGTGAAACTATGAAGAGTTGTCAATGCCAGATCTAATTAAACAGAGATGAAACGTACCCAGGCATTAACATTCCCTGTCACCATTCAGGATTCTTGAGTGCTTGGATTGACACGAGCATATTGACATCCACACTGCCAGGGCTTCCAACAACCCTGTTTCTATTGACATTCCCATTCCCATATTTGAAACTGCTTGTATCTTTTCTCTGGTTACACATCACGTCCTCCAGTTCATCACTGTGATGGGCAAGGAGGTCGGAGGTAAAAATGGCCCTCACTATGGATTCACTGATGTCAAAAATGGGGGTAGCACAATACAGATGGTGGTGGCTAGTCCATAGGGGTATTTATAGGGTGAAAGAGGTGGGCATAGGAATGAGGTAGCGATGGGGACATTGGGGGTACAGGCACATGGCAGAATCGTGTTCTTCCACCTAAATAATGAGGGATGCATGGTTCTGGGGTGGCTGGGAGGCATGGGTGGAGTGGGGGAGGCCAATGTTGGACATTGGCGAGGTGGGCAGTGGTGGGCGAGTGAATGGTCGTACAGTGACAATTTTTGCGTCATTTGTAATGCCCGAGGGTCCTCCTGGGATGCCCAGAAGGGTGTAGTCGTAGTCATTGTCGTTTGCGCTCAGCATCCTAATCTTGATGCCACCATCCCATTTGTCCTCTCCCGCCCTCCTACCTCATTCGTGTTTGCTCTCCTTTGGTATTGGCCATCCACAAGACCACACCATAGCCCTACCTCACAGCATGAACCCCCCTGCCACTGTTGTCATTGTCATCGTCCTGCTCAGTGTGGGCATCCTGGTGGTCACTTGTTCATTTCGTGGTGCCTCTTGCACAGAGATGGCAGTCGATGTCACATCTTGGGACATATTCTACACTGTCAGAGTGTATGGAGTTCGTGTGCGGTGGCGATTCGCACCAATGTCGATGAGGGGGGGGTGCTTGGTCTGTCTGTCTGGGGATGGGGTCATATTCGTGGCCATGGCAGTGGCCATCAGGGGTCATCATCAGAGCTGGACTTACTGGCATTGTTGCCATCGCCATGGATGCATGGATCGTAACACTGCCTCAAGTGAGGGTTTACGCAGGTGGTGTGGGCAGGACACATGCATTCCAGGGCTCTTGGGGCTGCCAGATGCATAAAATGTACCTAAAAAGAAAACTAAGTAACAGAATAATAAAACACACACCTTTTCATGTCCACAAAACCAGTATTGGGGAGCGCACCATGCACCATTGAAGGTGGTCAAAGGTAAGAAAGAGTGGCACAGCCACTCAACCAGTACTCGGTACATTGGACCGTAGCTAGTGTAACGTACCCTCGACATGCATCCCCAACTCTATTCTCCCATTCTGAAGCCCAAGTATTTAGTGAGATATGCCCTTTGATACATTCTATATACCATATGCATGAACAAAATGGCTGTCTTCTAGTTTATTCAGCACAATGAATATTCTGAATGATAACTGTCTATAAAAGGCCTTTGTTTGGTCCTATTGAATTCTAAGATAAAACTTAAAAGTAAGGGTCCTAGATCAAAATGCAGCACATAAGGACGAATCCTTGTTTTACTCAGACTCGTAACTCACAACCGTCTGCATGAGGGTAAACCTGTTTCACACTGAAGCCAAGAAGGCAAGATTCTTTTCAAGCAGCATCGATGAAGATGGGGAAAGAAAGTGAGTTGAGTGTAAATTTTTAACAGCCAGAACACCAACAGAAGTGCTGACATAACCATTGCATATTCGAGGTCGCTAAACCACAGATATTTGAGCAGGCGACATCATCGCAGTTCAACCATTGAGTAGCCTTCAAGAATGGCCAAAAAAAGTTGAAGTTGAAGCAGCAATCGGTAGCTCTGATAGGTGAAGGGTTTTCAAAGGTTGAACAAACAGAAGTTTGAGCTGATGGCTAACAACAGGACAGAGAACGAATGATATATCATTGCAAGCTGAGCGTCAAGGAGAAGGCAAGGCAGAGAGATTATAATAAAGAGGGGTGCAGACCTAAAACTTTGGAGTGCAAAGTGGGATATTGAGCGATGTACAAATATGACTATAGGAGTATGAGATACAATAGAAACTTACAACAAACCAAGCAAAAATGATGGAACAGCAACAATGCTCAAAGGAATGGCAAAGGCCAACACAATGCCAAAAGTCAAGCCGAGAAAAGATGTCAGGTGTGATGACTAACACCAGCAAAGACTGACTTAACCAAAATGCACCACCACCGAGGACCTCCCCCAAAAACTGCATAAGACTGAGCCTGTATACATAGGACTCAGAACATGCTTGACTTTCCGATTGGTTCAGCCCAGATTCCAACCTTTCCCATTCAAGAACAAGTACTTACTAACTTGTCCTACAACTTACAAGAAGCCTGAAAATAAGCATAGCTTTGTAGTTTCCATTTTTTATCTGACAAATGATTTGACAGTAAATATACATAAAATAAATATAAGTGCCACGATGGGAATCTGTGGATTCTGGGTAGGCACTAAATTATGCCAGCTGAGCACAGTTGGGAACCCAGGGGAAACAATAAAGGTATCCTTCAACAAAGTTTTCCAAGCTTTTGCCTGTATTATGCCTGCCTTTAAGTTATTCATGCTTTATTCATCGAGCAGGACCAAAGCTGCGACATAGTGCCTAACATCAGACCTGAGGATGCCTCTAAAACACATAGAAGCAAAAATGCATTGCGATCAGAGGCATTGTTCTGAACGACAACTGGAGGGATTTTTCTGAGTCGGTTTCCTTCAAATTTTCCTCTGTTGGGCACTCTTTACTTATGATACTTAACTCAGCATGTAACATTTTCAGGCCAAAATGACATGTGACAATGAGCTGGAATGTAAAGAAAGTATAGGTCAAACTAAGATCACGATGCATGAGAATGGGTTTACCGCTTTTGTGTACTTTTATTGTATGCGAAGAGAGAGGTCTGACTAAACTTCATCATAAACCAGGTTATGTGGATCTTGAGCTTGAAGCTTGATCATTTGAAGTCTGACACGAGGTCATGGCAGTTTACATATATACAACCACTTCGGTGATCTCATACGGGGCCTTCCATTGGTTTATGATGGAGTCCAATGCTTATTTGGTGATCAACAAAACCCCAACAGAACCAATTCAGTCAATGAGAACATAAGCCACTATAAATTCCAGGATGATTCTCATTGCTATAATACTGATACCCAAACCAGCACCACGAAGATACTTATGGATCAGGAAGATCAACCTTCTAACAACCCAAACAAATGGACAACAATAGCCCTAGCTGTGTTGTCATCCATTAATGCGGACACAGTGCTGTACATACTATTTCTTGTATTTAATTCCACCTACCCTCTCGGGCATGCACTGCTGCAACCCCTCAAACCCAGCTCGGTGGTCAAAACCTTGAATAACACTGTCAAGGCTACAATTGTCTGGTACCAGGTGCACCAAGGCATGCTGGGTGATACCACTTGCTTTGATGTTACAAGAGTTTACGAGTAATGTTGTTGCCATTCCTTCTTGCTCATCCAAATTTAAATCACTCTGCTAGACTTTGAATCAAGGCCTTGACACTCAAAGAGAAACACTTTCAAGCATATTAAAGGCTCTCATTGATGATTGTTTCTTCTTGGGTTGGCTACATTGATGATGGGAGGAAGATCTGGGCGACAGCACAAGGCTATCAACGAGAAATCGATAAGTTGAAGGGAGAGCTCAAGGTACAGCACCTGCATTGTCGTCAATACAAGATCCACAGATGCTTGGGATACCTTAGATGGCAATATTTCAGGCAGAGAGAGCTCAAGCCACCAGAGAGTGCCAAGCGATCCCCAGGGGTCAAGGTGGGTACCATGCATCATCAGTGAGCATCTCGGAGCACTCCGACTCAATGGTCTGAGGAAATATAAGCATTGTGTAAGGAGACTTCTGTATCGTGATTCACAGCACATTGATCTTGGTGCAGACTTACAATATCACTGCCCTTTTCTTAAATTTATGCTTTCAACTTGTAATATACTCTTTAGTTTGTTCCATTTATATCATGATGACTCTTAGGTGTATGGATCGTTGGAGTCATGAATACAGGTATGTTCCGACCCCTCTGAAATGAACTGATGAGTATAGAGAATATTGATTGCAAGGAACACAAACATCTCATCTCATCAATGCCAGTACCATCACCGATGATCAATTATTCAGTTTGAATGGCCACTAACTATCAATAAGGCACATGAGCAGCTGGGCTATCCATCCAGGCCCTGAAGTACTGGATACCATGTTTACAACTGTTGGGCAGACTCCGCAACTTGTATGACCATTGACTGCCATTCCCTGTTTCAATAATGTCAGAATAATGTCATTGATGAGTAGTATATGACCACACAACGACTCTGAGTCTGGTGCCTAGCATTGATAGAGTTTTCCAGTTGGAGGTTGACCCAGTGATGGCAGCGGTGGACCTTTTGGTCACCTTCAGGAAGTTCCAAGACAGTGATGAGCCTCCAGGCTCTGTACGCTCAGAATTCACGGATTGATCTATCCATCACCCAATACCTTCAAAACAACTCTATCATAATCCCCACATACTCCATAACACTGCCAACTCTCAATAATACCACGGATTTTCACAGTATAGGCCAGAAACATTCAGATACAGTCCTAAAACCATGACATCCACTCCTCATGCACTCTGTTATCCTTCCCAGCTTGCCTCGCATCACAATTACCATATCCCATCATGGCAAGGCACCTTTGATTGACAATCATCCTAAAACGGGGTTGCTACATCACTCAGAAGCACCTAGTTGATGTACCCATCAATCATTTAATGAAATGATGTGATTGACCCGAGTACCCTTCCAGCTACGATGATTACAGCCACGGCAACTACAGACCACATTTACTAAGGCTGTTACAGTGCCAAGACCTCGAATTATCGTTGCCACAAGTGTACACCTCAGCACAGCAACTGCAGCTCAATAATCCGCAGCTAAACAGCACCTCATGATCTGCTCATCGCTCAATAAAACCACATGGTTCGCATCCATACATGGCAATGTCAAGGACTTGCTGTTACTTTCACTGCATGGAGAATCCAATATTTCAGCTCCAAATATTGGATTCTATAATTATTTATTTTTACCAACATATAAGCTTGAATATCAAACTATTATTTCAAATATTATTTTAATAATTTTGTTTATTGAAAAAATATTGGAAATTTCACAAATATTGCAAATATATCAAAAATATTATCTCAATATTCTGGTGCAATATATCAAAAAAATAAATAGTTATAGAATTCAATATCTGAGACTAAAATATTGGATTCTTCATGCAGTGTTTAGAACCACAGATACCATATGTTTACTATGGCTATTACAAAAGCCAAGGACTTACAGCTTTACTAAGGCTCCGATGAATATTCTATTTATAAAACTGGACTTGTAGTATAAAAACTAGTTAGATACCGTGTTTTTAGTTCTAGTTCTTACCCAGTTGACAAGACTATGGCATTCCAGTCAGCTACAGTGACAAGGCTGGTGACAGGCACCCATGAAACTGAGCATGGCCTAGCATGAACACACTATAACACACACTCAACCTCACTAAACACACACACACACAATCTCCTTAAGTGTGGAGGGGAGCAAGGGATTTTAATTCCAATTGCGTGCCAACAATATCTCAATTTATCTCAGCGAGCTCTCTAGAACAATGCACATAACAACGTATTTTTCTCAAGCCGTTCTCAAATTCTAGGTTTCCTTGGAGCTTTTACAAGAGAGCACAGCAAACCACACAACCCTCAAGGCAAAGTATATTTCAATAGCCGAAACACACAGATACATGGATCTGCAGATTGACCAAGTTCGGTCAGTGAGCTCACTAAGTATGACCTGCTGCTAGACCTGATCTGCATGCACCACTGTCTTTCTCTTAGTTGCTAAACATGACTTCCAAACTTGTCATGATTAGAGGCCCTCGGCACTCCCAATCAAGTCACAATTATTCTCAAAAACCATCCCCACAAGTCCTCACACACAGTGTGCTTGCCCTAACAATGGTGCCACGAGGTCTAACTGTGCACACCTGTCACACTTTGTGCAACTGCTAGAACAGCTCAATCTGGCTGATTCCCTTGCAAACTACTCAAGACCTATACAGAGGCCGACACAACACAATCTCTCTTCTCTCACTGTACCAGAAAAGGAACAGAGCTTTCTCTCAGATGTATTCCAGCAAACTCTCAAGATGGTGCAGTGTCACTGCTGCCGAATCTCTCTCTTATCTCAAGTAAACCGAAGTTTTTATCCAAAATGTTTTCTCTTGTTCTATTTCTCTGTGAGCTCACTAAACTTGCGTTCTAGCCGAGACTCGAAGCTACTAACTCTTATGCGTCGCAACAAGTCCAGATCCAAACTGAAACTTTATTACTGTATGTGGGGGGGTAGGTATCTTTTTTTACTACATGAAATTCTACCTACTTATACTACGGGCAATTGATTATTACAAACAGTCTTTTAGTAAGTTAATTCCTTTGTCAGCTGATAATTCTTCGTCCGAACTGGCACAACACTCTTGGCAGAGTGCTGCTTGGTCCTCCTTTTAGTATCCTCAAAGAGCTAAGTGATGTCAACGTCGCTCGCCCTAGCAGCAGAGTAGCTCGCTGACTTGTACTCAATAGCTGCTTAATCCTTGATCACCGATCACACTTCATATTCGGCTTTCGGTTCTGCTCTGAAGGTGACAGCGTCATATTCTAGACTCAGTAACCAAGGAATGCTTCGGATTTCGAGCCCACTTGCTATTCCCATCAGCCGAAGTCTGTTTCTACGCCATGCCTGGGGTTCTTTTGGTTACCCCGTGCATGATATCTTTTCTCCAGATCTCCAGGGACTACGCATCATAGATTACAGATGTGTAGTTATCTAAATTAGTCCCAGCCTGCGTATAAGCGCATCCCACTGAAAGTTGAATTCTCTATTGCAGGCAGATGTTTGCATGAGTGAGCTCGCTCTTCGGCCTTATTGTCATGCATGCCTGTAAGGTACAGTGCACCAACGAAGTCCTTATGTTTAATTCCATTGCTTCTGTTTCTATCATAGAGCTCTCAACCTCGGTGACCTTGCTTCTTCGCATGCCATTTGCACTGTTAGTCCACTCTCTGTGCTTCTGCTTTACCAATGTGTAAGGTATGTGAATTTTGCAAAATTACACCCTTAGACACGCTGTGGGTGTGACAACAGTTATTCCAAGTTATCCCTCACTGCTTGCTTTACTTTTGACATTGTTGGTTCGCTTTGTATATTGCACCAATATACGAAATCTTGCATCAATAACTTGCTTTTGTCTTTAAATGCCGCAACATCGCTTCACCTTCACCACATAGGATTGTTTTATCGTCTTCACCTTCTACGTCACCATCATTTTCATAGCCCAGTTCAGTATTGCCTCCGTGTAGGCCAGTTCAGCATCGTTCTTCATAGGATCACCCTCATCTTTATTATTGTTCAGAGTTGCCGTGCATCTATTGCCACAACACCCCACTCAGCACCGCAGTTGCTACGTTTTCTTCCAGTTCCAAGGCAGTGTCTGCATGTTTATTGCCATTGTTTCAACTCAGCATCACAGTACACCATCTAGACATGTTTTCTAGTCCTTCCCCAAGATTTCTAGCTCATTGCTACAATTTCTAGAGCCATTTTCGTGCTCTTTAGCCCATCCCCACATTTTCTAGACCATTTTCATGGTCTCTATCCTGGTTTCTTGGTATTCACATCATACCAGATTCCTTCCCATCTCGTTATCGAGATCCTTCCTGGCTTACAGCCAATGTCTATTAGTACTCCTTGACCAAGAGTACTACTTTGCTGACTGAAAAGTCGCAGTGTATCTTGCGTTATTGAGGAATTGACCACACGGAGGTGCACCGAACCACTTGCACACACATTGCCTTGATTGCTGTGTTGCTACGTTAATTGCCTAAGCTCTCTCAGAGTTTTGGGTGTTGCCGTTGCCACAGAAGTCTAGGCTCATCAACGGGACAAGCTGAGTGAGGTTGTGAAGGTATCAAAGAATTGATATTGTGCCCTCGGATTTCTGCACTTGCCAGGGTCAAAAAAGCCATCAACAGCATTGAATTTTGAGGTTTACCATCAGAGAAAGCGTCCAGGGCCATATGAGTGGGAGCCGAGCTTGAATGTGTTGCACTTGTGTCAAGATAACAGATTATGTAAGAGGCTATATCCCCTTTGCAGAGCTTCTTTGGGGTGTTGAATCAACTGCAGGGAAGGCATACAGACACAGTTACTCTGAAGACTTTTTTCAAGCCAAGTACAATCTAAAAACAAAAGTACTGTACAATTACGTTCAGAACTTGGGTACGTCCAAAAATTCACCGTCATTTGAGTCTTGAGATGACGGTGAACTCGGTGAGAAAACGTCGACGGTTGGATCCGTTGTAGGGTTCTCTAAGATCACACAGTGATCACTGTGACGCTGCCGCAAACCGTGCGACTACAAATTAATTTTACAACTGCACTCCCGATTAGTTGGCTCAGATGGAAACGACAGGGCGAGTCGACAGACCATCATGTTCTTCGTTACTCCAGCCATATCTAGGTGACCCTAGTAGGGTTTCGGCGCGTTAGGATTGGGCATCCAGACCTTTGGTATCACGAACCTATCCGATTGCGGTTCCTCGGAATCCTGAGTGGCGTGTCAGTTCTGCCAACGAACGAACAGAAAAGAAGATGCAGTTACGACATGTGGATAAAGCCTTAGGCTCCCATATCACCATCAGCTCTCATCCTTGGCTTCACAGGAATGACTCCTGCGTACGTACATTCCACTATACATCATTAACAATCTGTACCTAAAAGCAAAGAAAAAGTATATGATTAGTGAAGCGTTCCTAATCGTCCTCAGGGTCGTCCCCACCCTTGTTCCAACCAGCCTTCACCAACTCCTCATCCCACGGAGAGTTGACTTCTCCAGGCGCTGGCGGAATAGAAGTCTCGCAAATATCTATAATAAAATCATGGAGTAACCGGTTAACACTAGAAAACTCTCAGCTGTCATCCTCTTAGCTCGAATCAGTTCCACTCACATATCCCCGTGCGTCACAACACCAAAGTGTGGAGCCTCCGGAATCGTCGCCAAACTAACCGTGACTGCAGCCTCCTTCAACTGTTGCATAAACCTCTCTGAATACTCTTGAGGGTACGCGATATCCCCTAGGCAATGGACCAACTTGACAGGGACGCATATCCGAGAAAGCTGGTCCTTGGAGTACTCCTTTCGATTATTTAAAAAATCGATCGTGCCTCTCTCGTACTGCTCGAACCTCGCAGGAACAGCATTCTTCAAAGTTAACGGCAGTGTGATACCGTCGAGCTTAACGACGACTCCAGTCAGTTTAGAACGGTGAGCCACCGCCGATTCAAAACCCACGCGCGCACTAAGCTGTTGAGATTATTGTTGAACCCTAATTGATGGGCACCGTACATCGAATCAGAGATAGCCGCCATGTCGAGCCGGCCGGTCTTGAAACCTTCGATCCAGATATCTGCTATTTCCCCCCGGCCACTGGCTATGTCTGCTGGCTACAAGTAGCATTAACCTCAGCTACAGCCGCTTGATAATAATCCTCGTACCTCCTCTAGCCCTAGCGGCGACACAAGGAAAAGAGAGGAGACTTTGTTTGGGTAGTACACCGCGAGGGCGATTCCCACCATACTGCCCATCGATAGGCCCACGATGTGGCACGCGGGTAATCTGACCTCGTCCTGTACGCGAGTCAGTTACGGCCCCGTTGGACAAACAAGTCGGTCACCATGAACAACGCGAGGTCTTCAGCGGCATCCTTTACACTGTACCCTTCGGGAATACCGTCGGTCGTTGTGAGACCATACAGTCGAAGATCCAAAGCGACGCAATTGAATCTCCTTATCTGCGGGTCCTCGAACTGTCCTATAGCGCGACTATCAACCCAGTTGCTGAAGAAACAACATGCTACTGACGTTGGAAGATCTGTTGTCCGTAGTAAACGGCATGAATGAACAGCAACGTTGGTGGGCTGTTGTCGATAGACGTGGCCGACGAGGCTGAGGGTGTCGATATCGTGTAGTTGAACGTAGTCTTCCCGGTGCTCGACTGTACCTCAGTCGTGGGCATCCTGATAGACGGATTCAAGTTGAAGGGAGTGTGCGCAGTAGACAAAAACCTAATCGAACTGCAGCCGGTCTCCCACTTCCTTCTAAGAAATCTTCGCACACATGTGTCAACGTGTATTTCCAAAGCGTACAGTTTCCAAATTCTGAGATCATGTCCGATCTCCAAGTGCACATGAGATCTGGGAGTGACTATATTCTACGGCTGATTAGATCTATACATTTCGGCGGAGACCAACATTGAGACGATAGAGAAAACAGCACACTGACCCTTAGGGAAGAGCCACTCAAAAGCCCTACCCCTACTCCGAGTCGGAGAAGGCGAGTCGTCGTCAGAAATCGGCGGACCTGTGGTAGCGGGGACCTCAAATTTTCTTCGGCTCCTTCTCTTGGGTCGTACTTTTATTGCTCAGTAGACATGACAATATTTCCCGTGGGCCTGAACAGAACAGTTGGTTTCATGCATATGGATAACCCACCAAACGTCTGGTTGAAATAGCCTGGAAAAAGCGCATCAGCCAAGTCACTAAAAATTCGATTATAGGATACCTACCTTATGCAAGGGTCTCTCCGCCAGGGTGGTCATAGAGAATGCGCGTACAGTAAGGCGTTGATGTTGTGTTGTTACCGGCACAATAAGGAACGGCCCGGCCCCTGGCATGTTGTGGCTCATACCATGTCGCGAGCTCTTCGCAGGGTAGTGGTAATTGAAACTATCCGCATCTGGAAGTTTCCGGAATTTCGGACAGGTACTGAAGCGGTGAGCTGCCTCTGTTAATGAATCAGATCGCAGGTTTGACCCAAATCGTCAACGGGGAGCGAGATTACGTTTGGAGGGAAGTCCTACATCGCATCTTCTTCACCCGTAATGGTCCTATATAACTTGCGGGAGTAGTGCAAGAACTTCAATCGTTGTGCCAGAGAGGGCTGTGGTGCTATAGCGCAGAAGATGGGTACGCGTCGTGGATACGCGAGTAACAACGGGGCCGGCGAAGGCGTCTGGGATGGTGGGAACAGTGCAGAACGGCGCCCTGACGTCGACATGCGATTGATCTGAAAGGTGCGGCAATACACCAGTGATCTGGCGTAGCGTCCTGTCCATATAGTTTGGCTGACACGTAGCGAGCATTATAGTCATTTCCGGAAGGGTCGCATATCCAGGAGTACCATCGGATCCTCGCGAAAGGGTGTCTACCATCCACCTGGTTGGAGGACTAGGGCGCTCGATTTCACATTTGACCAAAGGATGTCAGCGCTTTGTCCTGTAGCAGGTCTAATCGTCTCTATCCTCTGCATTTGTGAAGATGTCGCCGTCAGGGCGTCGTGAGGAGAGCAGGGCTTGTTATGGTGTACGTCGTGTAGAGAGCGCACATATGGACCGGGGTCGGGGAGCCTCCTGTGTCCCACGAAGGATTATACCATTGTGATGTGCATCGCGAGAATCTGCGTAGGGTGGTGGTAACTGAAACTATCCGCATCTGGAAGCTTCCGGATTTTTGGACGCCCTCTTTTAATGGATGGCCTAAATAAGACGGCGGTTTGTCAACGGGGACGAGATTACGTTTGGGGAGAGAAGCAGGGCAGGTTAAAGCAAGTATAGCGGGGAGCTCCTGTCCGCCAAGACGTGTGGATTATCATGTTTCTCGCGTCGAAGCCTCATCCTCCCAAAGTTTACTTTCGCCTTTGTTCATCATCGTAGCTTCTTCGCATACAGTTTCCACGCGGATAATTGCGGGTATGGAGCAAGAACTTCAATCGGGGCAGGCTGGAGCGTATTCATCCCGACGGTAGTGGTACGTGTTCTTGATAGCGAGGGCCAATGGTGCTGGTGAAGTCGTCTTGTATAGCGACGTGAGATTGAATTGAAAAGGTCTAATACAACAATGATCCGCCGCAGAGTCCCATCGTCGAAGTTGGGCTGACACGTGGCGACGTTTCTGGAAGGTTCGCATATTCAAGAGCACCGTATTGCACTTGGAAGAGTTCCTTAACGGAGGGGATGTGGGATCAGCGGGTCGCGTAGGGCTGGGTGTCTTCGCGGTCGGGAAAATCAACTGCTCGGTAGGTATGAATCAAATCATACAGTGTGCTTTCCTTCGTAGCACAACCCGTATGTCCCCCTTCCACGGCATGTTCAAACTCAGTTCCCTGAGTTTTTGTTGCCCCACCCTCGACACCTATGCACTTTCATCATCCGGTTGATAACAACAGAAACTACTGAACGTGAAGCCTGATTGGAGTCCTAGGGCGTTCAATTTCTTGTTTGACTAAAAGATATCAGCGCGTTGGTCCTGCGGCTCTATGAGACGGGTGGATATCTGCATCAACACGCCTCAGATAAACTTCTTCACCCCCGACAATGTTCACTTCTGGATGTGGGAAGACGTCGGAGTCAGGTCACTTTCGCGGGTCGGTATTATGGGCTACGCAGAGCTCGGCCGGTGCTGCCTAAGCGCATATGGACCGGGGTCTCCGTCGTGGAACAATAGTAAAGAATGGCGCGACACATATTCGGGGAGTGGTTTATGGAGTTTGCGAGTGACTCGAACTACAGCACATTGCAATCATATCTGCCGGATTTTTGACAGGTGGCCTTCACCGTTGAGACTAAACGAATAGGCAGAGTCCGCATCGACTCCTTACGTGCAACCGGGCTTTCGCGTGAGCTATGAGTGCAACAAAGAATAGCTTGGCGCCACGGTGGGAACCTTGGCTCAGGATAGACGTCGACTTGCTGTGCGGTTCAGACCGAGAGATATGGGACAATAATAGGTAGAGCAGGGATAGTAACAATTGAGAGAACCTCCGCAGAACCCTGGTCGCGGTAATGCGTCTTGGGAGATGAAGGAGGAGACGAGGTATCAAATGGAGGCGGGTCATGGCAGCGAAGACGCTTGCAGACTCGCCGTGAATAGAAGAATCTGTGAGGATAGAAAGTAGGAACGCGCTTCTGTCGCCTAAGAGTGAAAAGCTCTGCCATGGCAGAACGCAAGATGTATGGACCAGGGTCGGGATCTCGTTGAGAGGCCTCGCTATGACGTGAGACCTCCAATAGTAATGAATGCTAGCAACACATACTCAGGGAACGGGATTCGTCGTTTACGGAATCTGCGAGTGCATATACCCAGACTCGCATTGCTATCACGTCTCCACAGGGTTTCTTGTCTGACGACAGGTGCTTTCGCCGTCGACAAGCCAAAGAGGGTGAATGATCACGACCTCTCCTCTCAAGAGCCGAGAGTTCAGCCTACAGAAAGCGAGTGACTAGACCTCCCGCGTGATTAACGTGACTATCGTCATATCAAGAGGGTGAAGGCGATGTAGGGAATGCAAAGGCCGTTGGGGAATGTCGTCCATATCATGATATGATCGTTCAAGGCGAATGAAAGACGGGCCCAGGTTTGGGGAATTTGGATGAGGATTATAGAATATAACACCGAGACCGCCCTTCCTAGACGACCATGTCTGTTATGAGGATTGAGATTCCCTCTTCGTAGGACTGACAAGCATTGATATAGTATGCTGGCTCAAGAGAATGACGGGAAGAGGGCAAAAGCTTCAGAAACTGCATCGAGCTGAACCGTACCCAACGGTATGAGCACGGACCAGAGGAGCTCGCCTTGTCATGATAGGCGGTTGTGATGTTGGTGTTGGTGTTGTTGCCATGTGCCGGGGCCAAGTGCACAAAGGTTCAAATATCATATCGTTGTGTTACACACTATTGCCGACGGCCTAAGCAAAAGAACGCTTCATGAAAACGTTATCCCAGCAAGCCGTTTTATAGATGCGCGTACCTGTGTATGAAGTTATCACGCTGTGGTATCGAGTGAGACATTCAGTCGATGCCGCGATATTATTACCCCAGCTGCTGACACCAGTTCTTGTGACTCGACGCGTCAGCGTCAGCCAGGACCCTACGAGTGCGACGCGGACTGGGGCATGGACACCTCCACTTTCGTGCGCAGGCGTGGAAGGAAGAGCCGATGGTGTGCAGAGTCCTGTCCGGCGTGGCGTTGGTCAGTCAATCGATGATGTGGGTCAGGTTGATGAGGCTTTCGATGGTGATGTCGACATGGCGCGCATTGCTAAAGGTAAGAGTAGTATCACAATGTCCATTGCGCTGTGGTGCGAGATGGAAAGACGGCGTGTGCTGGGGCGGTCGGCAAAGACGAGCTGTACGCAATTGATAGCGGATGGGCCATACGAGCCAAGCCAAGCGGTCCTTGGATGGTCAGCACCCCGGCAACGAGATGGTTATGCAGATGGATATAAACAGGAAGTCCTTCTTGGGTTTGCCGAGAAGAAGGATGTGGGGAATCAGAAGCTCCGATTATCGAGATAGGTCGGAATTGTGGTGACGGCGGCATTTTGGAGTCTTGCGTGATGGATGTTGTTTACTGAGAATATTGGACAGTGGGCCTGCAACATCGATTCATCAGCGACGAGATGAGACGGGACGGAGCGTACACGCACCTCGTCATGCGCTACCAGTGCACGATGATATCGCTGGGGAAGAACTTTCTTGAGATAATGGCCTTGATGTCTCCACGGCGTCTTTGCCGACTGGTGTCAGCGAGGAAGTGCACTCTTAGAGTCTGTCACACCCTAAACTATGAGATTCGTCTGCGAGAGAAGAAATGGACACACACCCATCCATTTTCTTTTCGACATCAAAGTCCTGCATATATGCGCCTTTACTGGTATCGAGCAAAGTGGTGTGCAGAGTCTTGTCCGGCATGGTACTGGTCAGGCTAATCGAGGCCTTCGATGGTGATGCCCGTGCTAGCTTTTCTCAGGCGAGGCATCGAAAAGGCGCACATTGACGCGTCGTACGCGAAAGGTAAGAGTATCGTCGCAGCGTTCATCGCGTTGGGGAATCGAGCTCGTTTATGACGGCAGTCTATACGAGTGAAGGCACGAAAGAGGGCTCGATTTTTGATCGTGAGAGGAGTCAAACAAAACCAAATTTAGCATTCTTACCATCATGCCCCGCACTCCCTCCAGCACAACCCTCCCACCCGACAGGGCCGCCCTGGTTTACGCAAGGACACTGGTCTACTTGATCATCCACTCCCCCTCCCGCACCGCGCTCGTCAACGCCAACACTCATGCGCATGAGTATAACCACGATACGCATGAGACTACACGAAGCTCTCCCCTAGCCTTAGTACGAAACTAGTCAAGAAGTTTACTCCTCAGATCCTCCGTCGCGTCATGTGCATGAACGTTTGAACCCAAGACGAATATTTGAGTGAGGCACCAAAGACCCATAATGCATAAAGAGGCAAAGGATCTCGTGAGTGGCGACCGTGCATGCTACTCTCGTTCGGTTGAGAACTCACTTTCAGCAGACTCTTGGATTCCGGCGTGTAGCGTCTCGCAAATACGACCAGCCCACGCTCTCCGAGGTTTCGCCTCCCATCGACGAGATTTAGGAAGCAGGCGTAGTGTTCACAGATTGCACCATAGTCCGCGTATCTTAACGAAGACTCGAGCAACGAGGAAGTGCGCGGTTGTCTGTTTTCCACACTCCTGTTTGATGACCTTATCCTTGTCAGCTCGCTTCAGAGTTGGCTGTTTTGAAGTCTTTCTGCTATGCCATCGGGCCAAAGTCCACCCTCCTTTCGAATATCATCACAATGCAATCCGACGTGCACGAATGGTTTACCCGCCTAGAAATCTGGTTCGAAAAGACGCCCACACCGCCCTATCCCGCCCAATCTCATCCCCATCTAAGACCACTACGCAATCCAATCCACCTCTTCCTGCCCCCAGAAATAAATTCACTGCCCCGTTCCATCAAGACGGCACGCTACTTGCGCCAAGGTCATCCAGTTCTGGCGCGGCCGAGAACACCGATAAGCAAGACCGTGTCGTCGACAACTTGTGTGTCGATGAAAGTTCGGCGGAAGTGTTGAGCGGCGCCCTCTTGAAGAGCATGAACCAACCTATACGACTAGTACTAAACCTCTAAGCTCTTCCCCATCCCCATCTCGACCAGACGTACCCCTCTTCCGGCCCCGTACTCACGCCTTTTCAAGTGCAGTAATCGACACTTCCCGCCATTCTTCTTCCCGGACGACGTGGCGGCAGTGTATTTCCCGAAAACAAGGCCAGGCGGGAGAAGCTCTAGGCAAATGCGAAAGGGAAAGGTAAAGGCATAATGCATAATGCATAAGGAGTGAAGCGGACACGACATTTTTGAAGAGAATGTTCGGGGAGGAGAGTGAAGAATAGGACGATATCGCTACTTGGAGTGACGGGAGATGTGGAGAGTGTGCTACTTTCTGAACGAGATTTTGTGCTTCCTGACTTGGCCATTCTCTCGTCCAGCTCTCGTACCCATGTACGTCGCACACCAGCAAGTTTGGTATCACCTCCCCTCGGATTCAAACCAAGTAAAGCGAGCTCAGAGAACACTCTGTTGGCGACGACCTCCGTAAAGATGCGGGAGAGAGAAAGAGAGTCAGTAGGACGCTATCCTGGAGAGTGGAATAACGGTCCTCGACTGCTGGACTTATAGCGCCTCAACCATGCCCTCGCATACGTTCTTTGGTAGAAACATAGGAAGCAAGGGTGGTGTCGTCTCCTACCTTCACCTCGAAATCATCATACCAGAAGCCGCCGCCCCGCCCATTGCAGCTCTATATCGGTGTGGATTGCTCCACGACGCCCGCGTTGTTCCTGTTACTGAATCCTGTACCAAGTATCAGCACAGCAACTGCCCAACCCTCAAATTCGAGCTTGAGGGTCGCCAGATATATGAATCCGCTCCTTTGCCAGATCCTTCGTCGGTCGAGACATCTATATTGTAACTGCGCGAGCTGCGTCTAACGTACTCGTTCCTGGTAAAAATCCGGAGATTCTAGTTCTCATTCGCATTCAGGTGTTTTGGAGCCGGACTCGGATGTTTATGGTATCGTTGCTCTTCTCATCCCTTTTGCATTGGCTTATGAACATAGGTCGTAGAAATCGAGAAATTCAAGCGACAAACCAAGGTCGTAGTTGCTCGCCTTCTGAACCGTTGTACCTTTAATGTGAATGTTAGTCGGGAAGGTGTATGAGACTTGCTTCTTGGTTGGAGACAGGTTCCCTCCTGCAACTATTGGTGTATGCCGCACTGTATTTCGAAAGGACTTGGACTGACCAGAATCCAGATACATCGCCGCGCTCTTTGTTATATGTGAAGGTCCTTAGCAACCGAAACTCTGGAACGCATTCCTTGCCGATCGTGGAGCATGCAGACCACGTACATTCTGGACGGATGCAACATTACTCCTAATGATGTGGCCGGAGATCAACATGCGATGACTGGCGCGTGCCAATTGGGTCATCTCTCGTGGATATGATCTATAAAGCGAATTGCCAAACACCCATCGCCTGATCGCGATCATAGTCACACTGCAAGTTAAAGTAGGCTGAACTGAGCTCACGCGACACAGACATCTGTGGGCATTGCTATGGCAAGAGTCACCTGTTCAAAATCACTAGCAGGTGTTGGGGAGGCTGTCCAAGACTGTTCAAATTTTTCTCGTTTTCCCTTCTACTAGAATCACGGGCATGGGCGAAGCATCAAAAACGAAGGTTAGTAGACTGTGCTATACAGGTCTTCTTTCCTCCATGGCATGAGACGATCTTCTGACATCAATGCTCTATCAATAGGTTACAAGAAACCTCTTAGAAGCAGGTTTCAAGTACCTCAGATGCTGTACCTCTTGATGACGGACCCGCTCTACAAGGACTCGGAGAAATACGACCCATAAGACATCAGTATGTCGAATCGTTGTTACTCGCGTATTTGTTTTAATGTTTTACAATCGTCCAGCGCGCTACTTCTCAATCGAGATCTGTCCATGGCGCTTATATCTATTATCACGAAGACCTCAATTCTTGATCCCTGCCTTCTATTGCATAGGAAAACATCATCTCATTGGCCGCTTCTCCCTCGTGCTTGCCACGCTCGGGCCTCATGTCTCAGGAAGCATCGCCGCTTTAGAGCCCATAATTTGGCTCCAGCCCCCACCAAGTAAGCTTCTAAGACCCTCCAAGGCTTCGTTACCTAACATTTACGACGGCATAGCATGGATGTCCTCGGTTCGGCGGTCATATTCTCCATTGTATATGTCTATGTGATCAGTGAGTGCAGAATCCACATTGTACGGGACGTTCCATTCATATCTTGCAGACAGATACGGTCCAATCACTGTAACCCACATCACCCTAATCCTGGCCGTGTTCTGCGCCGCCAAGTTCATTGCTGGGATCGAGTTATGGCAATTGTTATGGACTGGTCTGGAAAAGGTTACCGGCCTTGTTGGCTGGTCAATAAGGTTCATCGTCTACGCGTGTTTTTTCATCGCTTGTCTAGTAGTTGTTCCAAAGATCGTCGCATTTGTTTAATTTATAAATATGCTTTTATATGGAAGTATAATTCATACGTTTGTAGTGGTTCTTTATTTTCTCAAATGGCAACGAGTTTGGCGTGGGGCCGGCGAAATCTAATCAATTTGGTCCCCTCTTGTGTTCCGTACCGTACGGTGTGAGTTCTTTCGTTTATCATGTACAAAAGCACTTACGAGATTCTATGACTAAAGCCACATAAGCAGGAGCTATGCATAATTCCGATAACTGCGTGAGGACATCGAAACAATGTCTTCAAAAAAGTCTCCGCATCGAGTATTCACCTCCTTGGAATCGAACCGAGAACATCTACTAAACGCGGATTGTGCCAACGAGTCCTTGAAGCGTGTTCGCGAGCAACGTGATAGATTCCGCTTGCTGTAAGTACATGTGGTCTATAATCGCGTAGGGAATGAGGATCTTAGGTATATAGTCTGGCAATGACATGGCATCCCCTCCTGCCTCGATGAAGAAACTTCATGCTCTCCAACAGACAGTAAACGAGCGACGAAACCAGGTTCCGATGACGGCAGAGTCGCCACTTCGTTGACAGTTTCTGTTTGCACGCTGATTCATGAGACTTAGATGGCGGGCCGCATGAAATGGAAAAATACGCACCTAATGCGAGGTGGGAGTATTATATATGTTCAGAGCACCACAGTTGTACTATGCAGTTCCCGACGACGTCTGGTTCTCCAACACCCTCTTCGAATCGTAGCTGGATAGTCGCCATCAGCATTGCATGGTACATTGGTTCCGAGAAAGACCGCGTGTGATGAGGTGGTTGGCAACCATTGGAGGATGGAATAGCAGCACGACCAGACAAAGATGAAGTGATGAACTTTGAAAGAAGTATCGCTTGGATTAACGCAGTGAGCATATGCTGTACGCAATTGGGAAAGGATGTGGATAGGCCATATGAGCCGAGACTTCCTTGAGATTCACCCACCCAAAGGGGCGAAAAAGTCCAGCGAGTCACTTGATGGATATAACAAACAGACTGTCTTCCCTCGACGGCATGCCTGAACAGTTGGGGGGATCAAAAGCTTCGATTACCGCTCTGGAGGAGAGCTGGTGGGGTGCGGACGTGTTATCGAGATAGGCCGTGAGACGATGGTACCGGTAGAGTCGTCTTGGATGAGAGACGCCATTGCGCTTCAGACTAGTGGTGGCAGTTTTTTGACACGGACCCGGATAGCACTTTGTGACGCCTAGTATGGGTATCCACGTCGCTAGGAAGGACTGCGCATAGTAGATCACGGAAACGGAAGAATAACCGGACCTCCAGCAACAAGGAATCCGCGCTTAGCGTCTGTCGCACCCTAGAACTTTACGAGATTCGTCGTCTGCGAGAGAAGAAACGGTTACGCACCCGTTCCTTTGCTTTCCAACATCCAAACCCTGTACGCATGCACCATTACAAGGCTGTACGATTCTTCAGGTTGCGGTATCGAGCGAAGGCCAAGCGTGGCGATAGATATTGTCGGCGTGGTAGTGTAATCCTCTTCCTGTATGCCGCGTCGTATGTAAGTTTCATCCCAAGAGAAACAAAAAAGAAGCACCAAATCTACCCCGCATCTTCTGAGTGCCCGACTTTTCAAAGAAGCTTATGTTGTCGACCAAATCACACCGGACTTTGCCCCGAAAAATCGATAGCTATTATAAGGCGGTTACACCCTATAAACGAATTATAATCACCGGATCACTTGGAAATAACCACCTCTATATTATTCGCCTAATAAGGGCAAGTGCTTAGGTAAAGATTAGTGTTGCCGCGACTCGGCTAAACTCGACTCGGCTACGCTTATTCCAACTTTGGTAATTCTTCTTAGCCGAGTCGGCTTTAGCCACAATTATTACCTGAGCTCCGGCTAGACTTCGGCTTTAGCCGGCTTGAGTCCAGACTAATGTATAAATAAGGCAATTGATATATTAAAATGCATTGTCGCCGTTTTCTAAGACAAGACCTTTGATAAATGCCTGCATGTCCTCCGGAATTGATGTCTGTTGCTCAATTAGTAACTCCAGCTTGTGAATCTCTGACATTTCATCTGTTCCCTCTGTAAAATTCAAGCCCTGCCCTTTTCTCACCGAATATTTCAACATCTGTAGTGCTTCCATGGAATCAGCACCTAGCTGATTCCGCCACAGAGTATTGGTCTCTTTCCCACTAGAGAATACCCGCTCAGAGGGCACAGAAGTGCCTTGTATGGGCAGAACATCTAGTGCAAATGAAAGGATTGTTGGGTAACATTTTTGATTTTCCTAATAACATGTGAATAACAATGATCAAATAGTGAGATCATTATGCGCTTACCTGCCAGAACATCAGAATTGATACGGCACCTCTGACCGGATCTGAGAGGTATCTTTCAACCTCAGCATCAAGGCTGTGTTGTGGTTCTGAGCCAGAAGCATTAGCATGCTTATCCAGACGTAAGATATTTCTAGCACAAAGAAGTGGGTTTCCTGAATTTGAGGTTGTCTGTGGCACTGGTGTCTGAAGGTCCGGTGTACTTTTGTATTTCCAAAACTATCAAAACATGTTAGGGAGGATCAACAATAAATGAAGCAAGATCCTCACACCGTATTTATGAATAGATTCTTGACTTCAAGGACTTCTCCTGGTAAGTTTTTCTGGAACCACTGAAGCTTGTATGCAGGATGGATAACTGCAAAGGTGTAAGCAAAGAATTGAAAACTAGAGAATGACATACGTATTGCCAGGGAATAGATCGGAACATCATTGACTCGACCATGATACTCAGTGTTACGATTTAACCACTTTTATTCTTTTACTTACTTAATCTGGACCGCCCGGGCCGCTTATCGTGCAGACAACCAAGTAGTTGCTTCGACATGGCATACTACATGGCATAGTAGCCACTTTGACCTAGCACACTATCGCTTCGATATGGCGTGCTCGAGTTTCTATCTCTCATGAGTGACTTATAGTTAGACCCTCATTTTAGTATTTAAGTAGCAGCTCTCGCTAAGATGTACTCTAGCTTTGAGCTAACGTTTAATCTATACCAAAACTATCGCCTAATCATCTGCTAAGACTAAAAGACTTAGCCTTTACGCCAATCACTTAAGGAACTCAACGGTGACTGCCCGAACGCGAGACAGCCGTTGTTTATCTTTGATTGGAGTTCAGGTCTAACATTTAGCTCAAAGCTTCCCCTTGCTCCCTAATCGGAGCCCTCATGTTGTCAACACTCGAAGCGATCTTAATTGCAGTATTCTTCGGTGTTGGAACCGCCGTATTCACAGCAGCAGTAGTATTATCAGTCTTGCATCGCTATGGACTATACCCCCGCCCTCGTCGTAACCAGTACTACCCTCAACCCGCAATAAACCATGTCATCCCACGACAGCCACGGATTATCCCACTGCTCCACTTCTACCCACCCCCACCCCCACCCGTATCAAGTCGAAGATCCCTGATGATCAACGAGCACCCTTGCATCATCAACAGGAGAACCGATGAAGAAGACGTTCCTAGGGAAGTGGAGAACGGCATTCTGAAAGGAGAGGATGGAAACTCTACCAGAACAAGGCACTCTACTGGCCAACCTTCTCCTGCCAGGTCCGCCGGCCATACCCCCATCTCAGACGACCCACTCCCACCGCTGACGCAGCAGACCTGGCAAGATACCTTGTACGACTCGGCCTGGGCGAGGTCGGTGATGGGGCAACACCAGTTTCAGAGCAGCCTGCCAGCAGATGTGATGGGGATTCACCAACCGGTTCCGCATTCAGGCTCAACGTTCTCTGGGATAACGTCAACCTTCCTACCACCGCCTTCTTCCCCAGGAGAGGCAATCCCTATCGAGCAAGGACTCCCGATCCAGACTACCCCACAATCATTGACTGGGACCAGCCCATACAAATCACCGAGCAACCTCCCACTCCCCCAATCGTGACCAGAGAGTCAATGCCAGAGTTCGAGCAGCGACCAGAAAGCTCGACCCAGGCTAGACTCCATCCACCACGCCCACCCCGCAGAAGGTACAGACCTGAGGAAAGTGCTGGCTATGACCCCGTCACCGGGCTCAACCAGTATGACAGGGACAGGAGAGCAAGGGAGGCAGAGCGAATCGCCGCAATCAGAGCGGTCGACGTCTCTCTTGGCCTCATCAGTGAAGATGAGACCAGAAGTAATGCCAGTACTGAG
The DNA here is from genome assembly GCA_022818075.1 of Armillaria altimontana. Lineage (NCBI taxonomy): Eukaryota > Fungi > Basidiomycota > Agaricomycetes > Agaricales > Physalacriaceae > Armillaria > Armillaria altimontana. Next base: position 1,128,950 of record JAIWYR010000012.1, read on the forward strand.
GTACTCCCCACCACGGAACACGTCAACGGCAACCCATGGGGAAGCCCTGACATGTCCACAGCCCCAACCCCAGAGATCCCCAATACTCCCCTGGCCGATCACCCCGATAACCATGCCCCGGGCTCTTTACCTTCTCGCTACAGGTAAACTGTCCCACATGCCCCAAATACTTCTCTGTGCCCCCCTGCTCGACCTATTTAATCATTTTCAAGAGGAGTTATTGGCAGATCAAGACTGGGCCAGGACCCCAGCCGGAGTTGATTACGCGTACTATGGATATAGCTATATCCTAAAGGAAGAGGCCAGGCACTTCGCCCACCAGGCTTATAATATGATCCACCCGGATCAACCCATCCAGGTCCCCACTCACTACCAATGACCAGAGTACGAGTTGCCAGACACCGATACCCCTGAACCCATGCTGGATGAGCCACCAGTACCACCAAGACGGGCTGAAATACCTGTTTACATGTATCCGGTACCGAGCTACGCTTATCCCCGAGGATACGGACCACCAGGCATGCAAGTGCCGCCCAGGCTCTTTGCCGCTGCCAATGATGGTGCCGGAATGTCAAACCAACCACAACAACCAGCACCACAGCAGCCCTCTGGACCGAGTCAGCCGCAACCAGCTGCACCACCCATTGCCCCTTTGCGATGGGTACCACCTCGATTCCCCTCACCACTGAAACCCCCGGACCCACCTGCTCCATGGATCCTTGCAGCCGATAACCAAGGACCCTGGGCAGCGTTGAAACCCAATATGGTTAAAGAACCCGAGAACTTTAATGGCGACTCTAACGACATCGCCTGATTCTTCTCCCAGTGCGACATGTACTTCTCGATGTTCAACTAATTCTTCCAATACCATCCACATAAGGTCATCTTTTGTGCGTCCTGGTTCGGTAAAGACGCTCAGGTGTGGTGGGAGCTATGTGCAAGGGAACTAGGAAGGAACATCAACGGGGATCAGGTGTACCTGGCATATGAGAACTTTGTGGAAGAAGTCAGATGGCGATTCTGGAAGGACGCCAATGCTGAAATAAAGTTCGCACAGTGGGAAAGGCTATGACAGAGCAACTTCCCCGATGGCGACTTGTTCTTCCAACAATTCGACTCACTCGTGTTTGAGGCAGGAATCATTGGCATCGACCAGATGATGGTGGTGCAGGTCAAGAAGGCATGTCAATCTTCCACCAAAGATATCATCTACGCGTCGGATGCAGATGTCCCGCATACCTATCCAGAATGGAAGCGACGAATACTCCGGATCGATCATAATTGGAGGACAAAGAAAGCCGAGTCAGGTGGAGGAATCAAAGTAGCAGACTGGAAACAGCAGGCGAAGACAAACACACCTTCAAAAGGACAGCAGGCCAGTGTCGTGGAAAAGCAGACAGGAACTGGCACCATATACGGAGGGCAGGGCAAGCCCATGGACGTCGACAGAATGTGCACCAAAGCAAAATGCTACGGATGCGGAGAACTCGGACACTTCAAGTGGGATTGCCCCAAATGCCCCAAGACAAAGGAAGAAGCGCTGTGACAGGTCGAATACTATTGGGACCACGTCGCGACAAAGGAAAAGATGGAGTCGAAAGTCGAGGAGGTAAAAGATGGGGCTGAGCAGTAAACGATTCAACTGACTTGGCCAAGGACTTAGTTTCATCCAGTACACATCTGTTGCCCACTAGCCAGGCTCATTGTACTTCTGTAGTATCAAACACGCATTCGAATATACCATTTTGCGACTTCACTACCGAGACAGAAACTAAAGGAGAATCGAAACAGGACGTTGGGACAACACCACCGACTAAACGTTCGGCGAGTAACTCATTACGAGCAAAAGCAGCGAACAAAAAGGTGCCTACCATAGTGCCACCCATCATAACAGCGCCTGATAAGCGACTGGATGGGGCAGGGGAACAAGCGCCTTCATCGAAGGGACACGCCCCCCCTGAAGCAGGGGAACCGGTTTCCCCTGAGGCGGCCTCACCATTGAGGAACACCGCGAGGAATAACAACTTGAACACCGTGCACAGCGGGCGAACCCGACAAGAGGGCCCCAGGAGCGCGATCCAACAGCAAGACAACAGTTGGAACCAGGTTGGCAGAGGCCCCGGGAAAGGTGAGCGGAACGATTCACATAGTCCCAAGGAGAAGGGTGAGGCTGTTCCACCTTCTGCTACGGTTCAAGTGCAGCCCGTCATTCCTGAGCGATCTTTCACCACCAAGGGCGACTCCTCGGTCAGGACAAACTTGCCGCTACAAACCAACACACCACCAGGCGATCCCAACAAAGATGCACATGTGGCAAAAACTGTTGGATGCGCAACGGCCCTGACCAAGACAGCCAAACAGAAGGAAACTGCTAGCGCCCAGGCAGTGAAAAGGGGGCCTCAGGTACAGTTAGAAGAGATCCCAGATGAGGAAGATGATACGAGTTTCTGACGAAGTCAAGAAGCTAACCGAACCCCTTCTGTAGCCCCTGAGGTGACCCAGTCGACGGTAGCCGAACCAATAAGTTCCGGTGCGAAGACTGAGAAGGTCCCACACAGATGGCTCAAGCCGTTTGGAGCTGAATGGACTTTACGCAGCATAAAGGAAGCCTGAACAGAGTCAGAAGCAAAGGCGATTCTGAAGAACTGGATTCATAAAGCATGAGTTGAAGAAGTAGTCGACGAGATGCTGGAGGGGCTAAAGAAAGCCATGCATGTCAACGCATTAGAGTGGATGGAGGAACTACACCAACCCAGACGCTACATTTGCCGAGTAAGCGGAAGCAGGAAAGCCCTGACGACCGATGTCCAAATCGAAGCAACAGGAAAATGCCCTCGAGTTGCCTCCTCGGCCCTGATTGACAGCAGCTGCACTAGTAGTGCCATCAACCGAGCGTTTGTCGAAAAACACAACATTCCTACCCATGCCACAGCAGCACCTATAACCGTCTACAATGCAGACAGATCAAAGAACAGCATGGGAAAGATTACCACCTTTGCCGAAGTACGCATCGTTATCGGGGATCATGCTGAATGCATAGATCTAGCCGTCACCGACCTAAAGGATCGCGACATATTCCTGGGACATGATTGGCTAGTCAGGCACAATCCGTTGATCAATTGGCGAACGGGGAAGATGACCTTTGCCCACTGCCAATGCCGTCATACCCCAATCCCATTACCAGATGCAGATCTGTATGACAAGTGGGATGAAGAGCTTGAAGAAGGCAATACTATCCTTGCGATAAGCTTTGAAGAAGCTATTCGCATCAGGGCAATGCGACACGTAGCCAACGATTTAGCAGCCAAGGCCAACATGGAAAAGGAAACTAAAACATTCGAAGAAATGGTCCCCGAGTGGTGCCGAGACTTCAAAGATTTATTCGATAAAGAAAACTTTGATGAACTCCCAGAACCCAAGCCATGGGACCACACCATCGAACTTACTCCAAACGCAAATGCCAATCTCGACTGCAAAGTCTATCCGCTTAATCGAGCAGAGCAGGAGGAGCTAGACAAGTTTCTTGACGAGAACTTGTCCAGCGGGAGGATACGTCCATCCAAGTCGCCTATGGCATCCCCATTCTTCTTTGTTAAAAAGAAGGATGGCAAGTTGAGGCCCATCCAAGATTATCGAAAGCTTAATGAAATGACGATTAAAAACTGTTATCCACTTCCTTTAATCTCGGAACTCATGGACAAACTACGTGGTGCCAAGTACTTCTCCAAGCTTGACGTCCGATGGGGGTACAATAATGTTCGCATCAAAACGGGAGACGAATGGAAGGCAGCATTCAGAACGAACCGTGGCCTGTACAAACCCACCGTCATGTTTTTCGGACTCACCAATTCACCTGCCACCTTCCAATGGATGATGAATGACATTTTTAAAAACCTCATCGCGTCAGGAAAAGTGACCATTTACCTTGATGACATCCTCATAATGTCCAAAACAAAGGAAGAGCACTGCCGTATCACGAGGGAAGTCTTGGCAATCCTAAGGAAGCACAAACTATTCCTTAAAGCCAAGAAATGCGAGTTTGAAGTCCTGGAAACGGAATACCTAGGCATCATCATCAGCGAAGGAAGCATTCACATGGACCTGGTCAAAATCAAAGGCATTCTTGACTGGCCCATGCCTACTAAAAAGAAGGAGCTCCAATCCTTCTTAGAGTTCACCAATTTCTATCAACGCTTCATAAAGAACTACAGCAAGATTGTGAAGCCCATGGCTCAGCTAATGGGGAACGATGCATGGAAGTGGGGCAAGGCTCAGCAGGAGGCCTTCGAACAGCTGAAGAAGCAACTAGCGGAGGACATTATACTCGCGATACCAACAAATGAGGGAAAATTCTGAGTAGAAGCCGACACTAGCGAGGGGGCCATTGGCGCAGTTCTCTCTCAAGAACAAGATGGCAAATGGAGACCCGTATCATTCCTGTCAAAGTCACTTTTGGTTACTGAACATAACTACAAAATCTACGACAAGGAACTCCTCGCCATCATGCTCACTCTCGAAGAATGGAGGCATTACCTTATGGGCGCCTACCAAGACTTTGAGATCTGGACAGACCATCAGAATCTCCAATACTTCCGAAAGCCCCAGAAAGTGAATTGATGCCAAGCTCGATGGATCACCGAGTTAGCAGAATATCACTTCACCCTTTATCACAAAGCTGGCGCCGCCAATAAAAAGGCTGACCTTCTCTCTTGACGAGCTGATCACAATCAAGGACAGGATGACAATGATCAAGTTGTAGTCCTGTCTCCCGAGCACTTCCGAGCTATGATTATGCCCACTGTTGAAGAAACCCACCGAAACATAAAAACCACTACAAAAAACACTCATCTCTGGGACAACACCATTGCCAGTTCTCTCAACCACAACTGTGGCATGAAAATGGAAGATGGGCTCATCTGGTATGATGGCAGGATTTACATCCTGCGAGATCATACACTTCGGGGAGAAATCATCACTCGATCGCATGACCACATTACCGCTGGACATCCAGGCATCGAAAAAACAAAAGAACTCGTACTACGAGAGTTCTGGTGGCCAAAAATGAAGAAGGACATCGAGGCCTACATGCGAGCCTGCGAGACCTGCCAGCGAGCGAAAAGCAGCAATCAGTCCAAAGCAGCACCGTTACATCCCAACGAAATACTGTCGCACCCATGGACTCACATTTCCGTAGACATGGTCACAGGATTACCCAAGAGCAATGGACATGACACCATTATTGTAATCGTTGACCGCTTCTCAAAGGAAATCATTCCTGTCGCATGCTCCACAGAATTATTGTCAGAAGGATGGGCAAAGATACTACATGATGAAGTGTATGCCAGACACGGGATGCCCCAGGTCATCATTTCAGATCGAGGAACTGTGCTCATGTCCAAGTTTATGAAGGATCTCTACGACCTCCTCCAAATCAAGGGAAATGCCTCAACCGCCTACCATCCCCAAACTGACGGACAAACCGAACGGGTAAATCAAGAAATTGAAAAATACCTTCGCATGTTTGTCAATCATCTCCAGACCGATTGGGCGGAATGGCTCTCTCTTGCCACATTCGCACACAACAACCGCATACACTCCTCCACCGGTAAAAGCCCATTCGAAGTCAATTACAGATATAACCCAAACACACTCCCAGGAATGAAATCCACTACCCCTTTCCGCACCCCCGCTTCCGACACCTTTGTCTCCAAGATGCAAGAAATTCATGCTGCCGCCCAAAAATCACTCGAAAAAGTTGCATCACAGATGAAAGTGCAATACGACAAAAGCAAGCATCCAGCCATCGAGTATAAAGTAGGCGACAAGGTCTGGCTCGATACGACCAACCTTCACCTTCCCAGACCAAAAAAGAAGCTTGACGATAAACGCACGGGCCCCTTCGAAGTCAAGAACAAGAAGGGCGCCTCAGCGTACACTCTAAAGCTGCCAGCCAACTGGAAAATTCACCCTACCTTCAATGAGTCATTACTTACTCCGTACACTCCACCAGCATTCCCCAATCAAGAACAACCACCTCCGCCACCACCTGACCTAATAGACGGCGACGAACTCTACGAAGTCGAAAAAGTCTTAAACAGTAGGCAACGGAGAGTTTGAGGAAGACAGGGAGAACCATCATGGATCGCAACGGATTACTTTGTCAAATGGAAGGGTTATGGACCAGAATCAAACAGCTGGGTATGGGAGGATGATATGGATGCCGACGAGTTGATCGAGGAATTTCTGGCGGAACACGTCAATGGGGTAAATGCAAAAATCATAACCCCAAACAAAACCATCACTATGATCTTAGACCATGAATATGACAGCGACGGCAATGTTCGGTACCTCGTTCAATGAATGGATGGATTCCAAAAGTGGGTCAAAGCCCTCAAACATTACAACTTTGAGTGGCAAGAACTTCTACAAAACTATTGGAATAATGAATCCAACAATGGCGAACCGCCAACAGGAGACGAAGAATGGATTGATGACCCATATGGAGGAGAGGCTAGAGGAATGCACCAAGAAGACTTCAAAAACGACTGGAGTGGACCATAACGGCAGTCGGGACGCCTGCCTTAAGAAGGGGGTAATGTTATGATTTAACCACTTTTATTCTTTTACTTACTTAATCTGGACCGCCCGGGCCGCTTATCATGCAGACAACCGAGTAGTTGCTTCGACATGGCGTACTACATGGCATAGTAGCCACTTCGACCTAGCACACTATCGCTTCGATATGGCGTGCTCGAGTTTCTATCTCTCATGAGCGACTTATAGTTAGACCCTCATTTTAGTATTTAAGTAGCAGCTCTCGCTAAGATGTACTCTAGCTTTGAGCTAACGTTTAATCTATACCAAAACTATCGCCTAATCATCTGCTAAGACTAAAAGACTTAGCCTTTACACCAATCACTTAAGGAACTCAACGGTGACTGCCCGAACGCGAGACAGCTATTGTTTATCTTTGATTGGAGTTCGGGTCTAACACTCAGCAAGTTTCTCGAGACCCTTTGCAATGATGTCGGTGGCATGGGGCATTTCCTTCTGTAGTTCCTCCCATGTAAATTGCATCGCTTCAAATGCTGGGATAGTATCAGAAATGCATGGCATCTTTTCACATGAGAGAATTTGCTGAAATGCATGTGGAACCTGGTAAACAATGTCAGCTGGGAGGTTCCTGAATGAAAATAAATGCACTGCAAGTATATTTTTGAAATCAGAAAGAGTGCCCCACTCTGCACTACTCAATTGATACTTGTGAAATTCCGGAAAGTCTCAAGAGCTAAGGAAGCTGTTAATCGCCTTCAATCAATTGATGAGAGCAAGGCCAACATGATATAAGAATAGAACTAACTGGACGCAGATATAGAACACATTCAATCATGAGTAATGTTGATGACCAGCATGTAATGACATCCCGCAGTAGCTGAAGATTATCAACATCATGCAGAGATTCAAGAATCTCTGAGAAAATTTGACGCCTTAAAGATGAGCCATGGATCTGAAAAGGAAACATCAGACTGTCTAAAATTGTAATAATTGATCTAAGACTCACAAGCCATACAATGGAATGAGCAGTAGCAATCAGATCACGTCTGCATGCAGCCATAAAATTTGTGGGTCATCCTGGTTGCGGAACGAAGTCAGCATCATCATTGGCATAGTCAATATTTGTGATAGCTGTTAAAACAGCCTTGCATGCCAGATTGACGATGTGAGCAAAGCAGCTGACAATTGTTAGAAAGGCAGACCAAGGGCTCAAATGATTGTCATACCGGATATGCTGTTTGATTGCATCAAATTCAATTCCGTGTTGCATTAGTAGCATCTCCAGGAAAGCCATCATTGTATCATTGTTTGATGCATTATCCAGGCTTATCCAACCCATCTGCGAACAATATAAACACCAAGCAGTGATCATTATAATGACATACCTTAGATGCAATTCGAAGTCAATTGACAATAAAAAGGAATGCTCCTGCCAGATGCTCTCCATCATGACAGCCAGGTACATGATGGAAACCAATCAGATCTGCTCACAGAGAAAGGGCCAAATATGGACCACCACCATTTGGAGGATGAACCTCCTTGGTTTCAATCCAGTGTGCCGTGACAGCCATAAAGGGCACAAGGTTGGCATTTGACCACATGTCACATGTGAAGGAGATTTTACCTAAAGCACCCTGCATGTATCTGAGCTAAGAGGTCCCCCTGAATCTTCAATAGTGTACACACCTGCATTTCTGTGGAAAGCTGCTTTAAATGATCCTCCCATATTTCCATAACATGCTTCCAAATCTGTGTTCGACAGGGAATATCATCATCGGTAAGTTCCTCGCGAAGCATCAAGAATATGCGGTGGAGCTCCGGGGACTCAACAAGAAGAAAAGACTATTATTATCATTAATGCTGTGACCTGATTAACACAAGAAAAGCATACCTGGTCATTGCTAACAATAAAGGCCACCAGCGCATCAATGAAGGCTTCTGAGGAGAAGCCCGGCACCTCATCAATCCCATCAGGTAAGGCTGAATTCTGTCTTGAGCCCTGCCCCTTTGACTCCCGGTACACAGTGACAGGACCCTCAGCATTGTCAGCGGTAATCTTTACTTTAAGTCTGTCACAAGCCTCTACCCAGAGTCCCAAGTGCTTCGTAAGGAGGTGGTGCCGCCAATTGCTTGTAGATGTTGTTGAGCGGCTGAAGGATGTTGACTTCTTCTGTGCACTATACCGGCATGGAGTCAGTATTACTTTGTGCCTAGGAGAACAATACTCACATGCAAAAGATGCAGTGTACTCGACCTTCATGCACTTCATAGAAGGGGCGAAGGTCTGGTATATCAGGCATCTCAGCTGTTGTGCGCTTAGCATGTTGGCGCCTTCGGTTGCTCATTGGAGTTGCAGCTACTGGCCGCAAAACAGGTGTAGGCGTTGTAGGGGTTGATGGCTCAGACAAGTCCTCAATGTTGAAGGTTTCAGCACCAGCAAACTGTACATTATGCAGAGGTTGAGGATGTCTGGAACTATGTTCAGAGGTGGATGTAAATGGATTGTCACCATCAGGATCAGCTTGACATCCACGCCCATACCGACGAGCAGATTGTTGGGGCACAGGTGTTACAGGTGGCGGAGGTGTTGGAGGCGTACTGTGTGGTGTTGGAGGCTGGCTGGCTGGAGTTGGACTATGGTGTTCTAATTAACGTGCAGATATGAGTGAATGTGGCAGCCATTGAAGATAGAAATACATACCTAAGCCTGGTACAAAAAACCATGCATTCACTGCACCTCCTGGATGTACGGTAATAGTCTCAGTTGGCCCGGGAGCGTCAGGACCAGCATCTGTATCATCAGGGACCACTGCTATAGGTTCAGCGTCTGCACCATGCCCTTTCCTGCGAGGTCGTCCGCGAGGTCGTCCAGGTGGTGCCATCATACAAACAAGCAAATAGAAGGGGAGAAAAGGAGATGGGTAGGTCAACGGGACATGATACACTTGCTGAGAGGTATTTAAGGAATTTGTGCAATGTAGGGAGGTAAGATAGAAGGTATATATTCCATTAACCAGCCTACAGCATATTGGTACATTACAACAACATCAGGCAACTATTGGTACCTATGTGGGCTTCAATGAGCAGAGGTAGACCAAACAAGAAGTTAAATAACACACCATCCATGTAATATCCGCCTGTTCTACCATCATTCACCCTGAAACTGCCTTGAGGCCGTGTTTGAGGTCTTCAGCTAGAATTTGCCACAGCGGAGATGAATAAAACATGCTGATGGTCACAAAAGCATGCTTCAAGGTTTGAAGTCGGTCATACTTTGCTCCTATGTTGTAGGGATGTTGAGGGAATGACGGTAAATGAAGGAGGAAGTCAAGAATGAAAGTTGGTTATTGATGACCAAATTGGTCATCAATAATCGGCTAAGTTGGCTCAAGCCGAACTCAAGCTGACTCCAAAAGGGGCTTGAGCCCGGAATTAGCCTGAGCCAATCAGAGACTCAGACTTGGCTTAATCCCGCTTGACTACATGGCTAAGCAGCTTTTAGCCTAGCTGCGACAACACTAGTAAAGATATCGCAGGGCAGCGGAATTTGCCGCATGTCTCTCAAACTGTAATACTTAGTAACTAATGAAATTTTGAAAGACTGGAGAATTTGTCCAGGTGCTAAGCCAAAGTGCTGGCGCTGAGCAGTCATTTTAGGCTCACAAAAATATTGGAATATGGAAGCAGTACTCCCCTCTCGGATTCGAACCAAAATCGATGCAATCACTAAATGCTTAATAGTACAATTATGCCAGAGGGCCCCGCAAAATACCTTCATTGCTATGGTTTCTATTGGAATTCAATGACGAAGCAACCCAGTACATTTTTAAACTGATGCTATCTTCTACTTAGTACAGGTAAAACTCATTATGATAGCTTTCCATGTATCCCTACATTGAAATTTAGGTAGTCATGAGAGTCAAAAGTCGATGAATAAAACTATTGGGGAGCCCCAGTGATTTCAAAATTATGTCTCTCGGCTTGTGGGCTGATTGCGGCCATGCACATACCATATGTGGGGTTTCGCCAACACAACGCTCGATGTCACCAGTGAGGCAAGTAAAAGTATTTACACAGATCGCACCAATGCATGATTCAAGGTCTAAGTATTGCTTCCCATTATAATGCCTACTGAGCAATACATGCAACCTGTTAGACCTGAACTCCAATCAAGAGTAAATAATGGCTGTCTCGTGTTCGGGCAGTCGCCGTCAAGTCTCTTTAAGCGAAAGGAGATAAGGCTAAGTCTTTAGTCTTAGCGATAGATTAAGCGATAGAGTTTGGTATAGTTTAAATGTTAGCTCGAAGCTAGAGTACATCTTAGTGAGAGCTACTACTTAAATACTAAAGTGAGGGTCTAAGTATAAGTCGTTCATGAGAGACAGAAACTCAAGCACACCATATCGAAGCAATAGTGTGCCATGTCGAAGTGGCTACTACGCCATGTAGTACGCCATGTCGAAGCAACTACTTGGTTGTCTGCACGATAAGCAGTCTGGGCGGTCCGGATTAAGTAAGTAAAAGAATAAAAGTGGTTAAATCATAACATTACCCCCTTCTTAAGGCAGGCATCCCGACTGCCGTTGAGGTATCTCTGTCGGTTCAAAGGGCGATTTGGTATCCATTGATGGATCATCGTGGCCTCCTAGTAGTTCCCACATTTTGTCTTCGTCATACCACACTCTTTTCCCAGTTGATGGGTCTGTATAAGATTGCCAGTTTGGTGGTGACTCGTCTCCTGTTGGTGGTTCTGCGTCGTCAGATTCGTTATTCCAATAGGTTTTCACAAGTTGTAGCCACTCAAAGTTGTACTCTTTGAGGGCGTTGACCCATTTCTGGAATCTATCTACCCGTTGGACAAGGTATTGAACATTGCCATCACTGTCATACTCATGATCCAAGATCATGGTAATGGCTTTGTCCAGGGTTACGACTTTTGTTGTGGCAATTATCCCATCAATGTGTTTGGCAAAGAACTCCTCGATCAGCTCATTGGCGTCCATATCATCCTCCCATACCCAGCTATTTGACTCTGGTCCGTAGCCCTTCCATTTGACAAAGTAGTCTGTTTTCAACCTTGATGGTTCTCCCTGTCTTTCCTGAACTTTCCGTTGCCTACTGTTTAAGACTTTTTCGACTTCGTAGAGCTCATTGCTGTCTATTAAGTCTGGCGGTGGAGGAGGTGGTTGTTCTTGGTTAGGGAATGCCGGTGGAGCATAAGGAGTGAGTAATGACTCATTGAAGGTAGGGTGAATTTTCCAGTTGGCTGGTAGCTTTAAGGTATACGCTGAGGCGCCCTTCTTGTTCTTGATTTCGAAGGGGCCTGTGCGTTTATCATCAAGCTTCTTTTTCGGCCTGGGGAGGTGAAGATTGGTCGTGTTGAGCCAGACTTTGTTGCCTACTTTATACTCGATGGCTGGGCGCTTGTTTTTGTTGTATTGCACTTTCATTTGTGACGCAGCCTTTTCAAGTGATTTTTGGGCGGCGGCGTGGATTTCTTGCATCTTGGAGACAAAGGTGTTGGAAGCAGGAGTGTGGAAAGGGGTAGTTGGTTTCATTCCTGGTAATATGTCGGGGTTATAGCTGTAATTGACTTTGAACAGGCTTTTGCCAGTGGAGGAGTGAGAGTGGTTGTTATGTGCAAATGCAGCGAGAGAGAGCCATTCTGCCCAGTCGGTCTGAAGATGATTGACAAACATGCGAAGGTACTTCTCAATTTCTTGATTTACTCGTTTGGTTTGTCCATCTGTCTGGGGATGATAGGCGGTCAAGGTGTTTCCCTTGATTTGGAGGAGATCATAGAGATCGTTCATGAATTTTGATACGAACACAGTTTCTCGGTCTGAAATGATGACCTGGGGCATCCCATGTTTGGCATACACTTCATCGTGTAGAATCTTCGCCCATCCTTCTGATGACAATTCCGTGGAACACGCAACGGGAATGATTTCCTTCGAGAAACGGTCAACAATTACAATGATGGCGTTGTGACCATTGCTCTTGGGTAACCTGGTGACCATGTCTACGGAGATATGAGTCCATGGGCGAGATGGTATTTTGTTTGGGTGTAGTGGTGCTGCTTTGGCCTGATTACTGCTCTTCGCTCGTTGGCAGGTTTTGCAAGCTCGTACATAGGCTTCGATATCTTTCTTCATCTTTGGCCACCAGAACTCTCGTAGTACGAGTTCTTTGGTCTTCTCGATGCCCGGATGTCCTGCAGTAATATGGTCATGTGAGCAAGCGATGATGTTTCCCCGAAGTGTGTGGTCTCAGGGAATGTAGATCCTGCCATCATACCAGATGAGCCCATCGTCTATTTTCATGCCGCGGTCATGGTCGAGAGAGCCGGCAACAGCTTTATCCCAAAGATGAATGTTTCTTGTGGCAGCCTTCATGCTCTGGTGGGTTTCCTCGATGGTGGGCATGATCATGGCTCTAAAATGCTTGGGAGATAGGACTACCACTTGATCGTTGTTGTCCTGTCCCTGATCATGATCAGCTCATTGAGAAAGGAGGTCAGCCTTCTTGTTGGCGGTGCTGGCTTTGTGATGAAGGGTGAAATGGTATTCTGCCAGCTCAGTGATCCATCGGGCTTGGCGGCGATTTACTTTCTGGGGTTTTTGGAAGTATTGAAGATTTTGGTGATCTGTCCAGATCTTGAAGTCCTGGTACGCGCCCATAAGGTAATGTCTCCACTCTTTGAGGGCAAGCATGATTGCAAGGAGCTCCTTGTCATAGATTCATAGTTACATTCAGTAACTGAAAGTGATTTTGACAGGAATGATATGGGTCTCCATTTGCCATCCTGCTCTTGAGAGAGGACTGCACCAATGGCTCCTTCGCTAGCATCAGCTTCTACTCAGAATTTCCCTTCATTTGTCGGTATCGCGAGTATGACGTCTTCCGCTAACTGCCTCTTTAGCTGTTCAAAGGCCTCCTGCTGAGTCTTGCCCCACTTCCATACATTGTTCCCTGTTAACTGAGTCATGGGTTTCATGATTTTGCTGTAGTTCTTTATGAAGCATTGGTAGAAGTTGGTGAATCCCAGGAAGGATTGAAGTTCCTTCTTTTTGGTAGGTACTGGCCAGTCAAGGATGCCTTTAATTTTGACTGGGTCCATGCGTATACTTCCTTTGCTGATGATGACACCTAGGTACTCTGTCTCCAGAACTTCAAACTCGCATTTCTCAGCCTTAAGGAACAGTTTGTGCTTCCTCAAAGTCGCTAAGACTTCCCTCATGATGCAGTGGTGCTCTTCCTTGGTTTTGGACATGATAAGGATGTCGTCGAGGTAAATGGTCACTTTTCCCGACACGATGAAATCCTTGAAAATATTGTTCATCATCCATTGGAAGGTGGCAGGTGAGTTGGTGAGTCCAAAGAACATAACCGTCGGTTCATATAAACTACGATTTGTTCTGAACACTGCCTTCCATTCGTCTCCTGTTTTGATGCAAACATTATTGTATCCCCACCGAATGTCGAGTTTGGAAAAGTACTTGGCGCTGTGCAGTTTATCCATAAGTTCTGAGATTAAAGGAAGTGGATAATGGTTTTTGATCGTCATTTCATTGAGCTTCCGATAATCTTGGATGGGCCTTAATTTGCCATCCTTCTTTTTGACAAAGAAGAATGGCGAGGCCATGGGTGACTTGGACGGGCGTATTCTCCTGCTAGACAAGTTCTCATCGAGGAACTTGTCTAGTTCCTCTTGTTTGGCTTGATTAAGCGGATAGACCTTGCAGTCGAGATTGGCATTTGCGTTTGGGATGAGTTCAATGGCGTGGTCCCATGGTTTAGGTTCTGGGAGTTCATCAAAGTTTTCTTTGTCAAATAAATCTTTGAAGTCTCTGCACCATTCAGGAACCATCTCTTCGAATGTTTTAGTCTTCTTTTCTGTGTTGGCCTTGGCTGCTAAGTCATTGGCTACATGCTGCATTGCCCTAATGCGAATGGCTTCTTCAAAGCTTATCGCCAGAATAGTATCACCCTCTTCAAGCTCTTCATCCCACTTGTCATACGGATCTGCATCTGGTAGCAGGATTGGAGTATGGCGGCATTGGCACTGGGCAAAGGTCATTTTCCCTGTTCGCCAGTTGATTAATGGATTGTGCCTTGCTAACCAATCATGCCCCAGGAACACATCGCGATCCTTTAAGTCGGTGATGGCTAGATCAATGCGTTCGGCGTGGTCTCCGATGACGATGCGTACTTCCACAAAGGTGGTGATCTGTCCCATGCTGTTCCTTGATCCGTCCACATTGTAAACGGTGATGGGCGCTGCTGTCGCGTGGGTGGGAATATTATGTTTTTCAACAAACGCCCAGTTGATGGTGCTACTAGTGCAGCCGCTGTCGACCAGGGCTGAGGAGGAAATGCGGGTGCGATTCTCTAGCGTCTCAATTTGGATGTCAGTCGTTAGAGCCTTCTCACTTCCGCTTACTCGGCAAATATAACACCTGGGTTGGCGTAATTCCTCCATCCATTCTAATGCGTTGACATGCATGGCTTTCTTTAGCCCCTCTAGCATCTCATTGACTACTTCCTCCACCCGGGCCTTGTGAATCCAGTTTTTTAGGATTGCCTTCACTTCTGACTCCGTCCTGGCTTCTTTTATTCCGTGTAAAGTCCACTTGGCTCCGAATGGTTTGAGCCACTTGTGCGGGACCTTCTCAGTCTTCGCGCCGGAACCTATTGGTTCAGCTACCGTCGACTGGGTCACCTCAGGAGCTACAGAAGGGATTTGGTTAGCTTCTTGACTTTGCTGGAAACTTGTATCCTCTTTGTCAGGAATCTCCTCTATCTGTACCTGATGCCCCCTTTTCACCATCTGGGTGCTAGCAGCTTCCTGTCCTGTGGCAGTCGGGGCCATTGCGCATCCAACGGTTCTTGTCTTGCAAGTTTCGTCAGGATCGCCCAGGGGTGTATTGGTTCATAGCAGCAAGTTCGTCCTGACAGAGGAGTCACCCCCCATGACGAAGGATTGTGCAGGAGCGACGGGCTGCACTTGAACCATAGCAGAAGGTGGAACAGCCTCACCCTTCTCCCCTGGACTATGCGAATTGTTCCACTCACCTTTCCCGGGGCCTCTGCCGACCTGATGCCCACCCTTGTCTTGCTGTGGGCTAGTGCTCCTGGGGCCCTCTTGTCAGGTTCGCCTGCTGCACACAGTGTTCAAGTCGTTGCTCCTTGCGGTGTTCCTCGATTGCAAGGCCACCTCAGGGGGAAGGTATCCCTCTGCTTCAGGGGGGGCATGTCCCTCTGATGGAGGCGCTTGTTCCCCTGTCCCATCCAGTCACTCAATCAGTGCTGTTATGATGGGTGACACTATGGTGGGTGCCTTTTCGTTTGCTGCTTTCACTCGTAATGAGTTACTTGCCGAACGTTTAGTCGGTGGTGATGTCCCAACGTCCTGTTTTGATTCTTCCTTAGTTTCTGTCTTGGTAGTGAAGTTGCAAATTGGTATATTCGAATGCGTGATGATGACTACAGAAGTACAATGAGCCTGACTAGCAGGCGACAAATGCGTACTGGATGAAACTAAGTCCTTGGCCGAGTTAGTCAAATTGTTTACTACTCGGCCCCATCTTTTACCTCCTTGACTTTCGAGTCCGTCTTTTCTGCCGTTGCGAGATGGTCCCAGTAATAGTTAAGATGTCGTAGCGCCTCTTCCTTTGATTTCAGGGCCTTGGGACAATTGCGTTTGAAGTGCCCGATCTCTCTGCATCGGTAGCACTTTGCCTTGGTGCACGTTCTGTCAATTTCCATTGGCGCACCCTGTCCCCCATATACTGTGCCAGTCCCCGTTTTCTTTTCCAGGACACTGGCCTGCTGCTGATTTCCTTTTGACGAAGCGGTCATCTTCGCCTGCTGTTTCCAGTCTGCCGCCTTTACTCCTCCACCTGCCTCTGCCTTCTTCATCCTCCAATTGTGATTGATCCGGAGTATTCATCGTTTCCACTCCATGTAAGTAGTCGGGACATCTGCATCCAACGTGTAGATGATGTCTTTGGTGGAAGATCGGCAGGCCTTTTTGACCTGCGCCACCATCATCTGGTCAATGCCGATGACTCCAGCCTCGAATGCAAGTGAGTTGAATTGCTGGAAAAACAAGTCACTGTCGGGGAAGCTGCTCTGTCGCAGTCTTTCCCACTGTGCAAACTTTATTTCGGTGTTGGTGTCCTTCCAGAATCGCCGCCTGACTTCTTCCACAAAGTTTTCATATGCCGGGTACACCTGATCCCCATCGACATTTCTTCCTAGTTCCCTTGCGCATAGTTCCCACCACACCTAGGCATCTTTGCCGAATCGTGACACGCAAAAGATGACCTTATGAGGGTGGTGTCGGAAGTACTGGTTAAACACTGAGAAGTACATGTCACTCTGGGAGAAGAATCGGGCGATGTCATTGGAGTCGCCATTGAAGTTCTCAGGTTCTTTAACCATATTGGGCTTTAACGCTGCCCAGGGCCCTTGGTTATTGTCAGCAAGGACCCACGGAGCAGGGGGGTCTGGGGGTTTCGGTGGTGAGGGAAATCGAGGTGGTACCCACCGCCTAGGGGCGATGGGTGGTGCTGGTGGCTGTGTCAGTCCAGAGGGCGGTTGCGGTCCCGGTTGCTGAGGTTGGTTTGATGGTCCGGCACCGTCATTGGCAGTGGCAAAGAGTCTAGGTGGCCCTTGCATGCCTGGCGGCCCATATCCTCAGGGATAAGCGTAGCTCAGTACCAAATATGTGTAAACGGGTATTTCGGCCCGTCGTGGCGGTGTTGGCGGCTCATCTGGCATGGGTTCGGGGGTATTGATCATTGGGGGTAAGTCGATCTTGGGTCGTTGGTAGCGAGCGGGGACCTGAACGGGGTGATCACAATGGATCATATTGTAAGCCTGACAGGCGAAGTGCCTGGCTTCTTCCTTTAGGATATAACTATATCCGTAGTATGCATAATCAATTCTGGCTGGGGTTCTGGCCCAGTCTTGATCCGCCACTAATTCTTCCAAAAAATGATTAAATAAGTTGATCAGGGGGACTTGAAGAAGTATATTGGGGATTTGGGCCAGTTTACCTGTCACTAGGAGGTACAGGGCCCGGGAGATGGTTATCGAGGTGATTGGCCAGGGGAGTATTGGGGATCTGCAGCGTTGGGACTGGGGATGGAGAGGGGCTTCTCCTTCCTGGAACACCATTGGCATACTCTTCGACGGGGAGTATCTCTGTTCTGGTACTGTCATCGGAGTAGTATACAGTTCCTCCTGTCCAATCATACCCAATGTTGGGCTGTTGCTCATCGATCTCTCTGAATGCAGCCGCTCTTTCTCGCTGAGCTTGTCTCCTGTCTCTGTTGATCTGGTTGAGCGGTTCGACCTTCTGTCCTGCAGGTTCCCTTCTTCTTTGTGGGATTGCGAGCCTGGCTCGTGTGCTCGTAGAGGGTCGGGGCTTGAACTCTGGCGAGGACTCCCTTGTTGGCTCTGGCAGTGTTGGTGGCTGCTCGGTGATCTGTATGGGTTGGTCCCAGTGTATGACGGGCCACTCGGGGTCAGGGGACCATGTTCAATAGGGATTCGCTCTCTGAGGGAAGAAGGCAGTGAGGGGAAGATTGAGGTTGTCCCAGATGACGCTGAGATCGTATGTGAAACCGGCTGGTGAATCTGGTGCCCTGTCATTCCCAAGACGACTGATGGCAGGTTGCTCTGTGGCTGGGGTTCCTGGCGGGCCCTCATCTCCCATGCCAAGTCGTATGAGGTACCTTGCCAGGTCTGCTGCATCAGCGGTAGGAGCAGGTCATGCTGGAGGGGGGGTATTGCCAGCGCTTGAGTGATGGGAGGATTCCCTGTCCATAGAAAGCTGGATAAAGGGGAGTCATGCTCCAGCAGGACTTCCATTGCCTCTTTCTTGAACGCCGACTTCCATCTTCCCAAGAAGGTTTTCTTCATCTCTCCTGTGGATGAAGCGAGGGTACTCATCAAGTGTTGATGCTCAGCATGATAGTATGGGTGTGCAGAGGTGGACTGGTGGCGGCTGCTGTGGGTAGACATGGTTTATAGTGGGATGATCGTTGTACTGATTAAAGCAGTTTCGGGGAATTACTCTGCAATAGTGTAGGATTGCAAGTACGATGGCTGCTGCGAAAAGGGTGACACTAACACCGAAGTATGCTGCAAGTAGGACTGTTTCAAGTGTGGTCAACATGTAGGCTCCGATTAAGGAGCAAAGGGAAGCTTCGAGCTAAATGTTAGACCCAAACTCCAATCAAGAGTAAATAACGGCTGTCTCGTGTTCGGGCAGTCACCGTCAAGTCTCTTTAAGCGAAAGGAGATAAGGCTAAGTCTTTAGTCTTAGCGATAGATTAAGCGATAGAGTTTGGTATAGTTTAAATGTTAGCTCGAAGCTAGAGTACATCTTAGTGAGAGCTACTACTTAAATACTAAAGTGAGGGTCTAAGTATAAGTCGTTCGTGAGAGACAGAAACTTGAGCACGCCATATCGAAGCAATAGTGTGCCATGTTGAAGTGGCTACTACGCCATGTAGTATGCCATGTCGAAGCAACTACTTGGTTGTCTGCATGATAAGCGGTCCGGGTGGTCCAGATTAAGTAAGTAAAAGAATAAAAGTGGTTAAATCATAACACAACCAGTGGTCCAGTGAGCACTTTTGTGCAATTGAAGTATCAAAAGAATGATATTGTTCATCTTTGCATCCTCTTTATGCTTGTCTTAGCCTAACCTACCTCGCTATATAAAGAACTGGGCTCGGTGGTGCCGATAGGATGGGGCTCCTCATTAAGAAAACTCAGGAGCCCCCAGCAGCAGGGCTCTCGAATAGTTATTACCCCCTCTGACCACTTAGTGAAGTGGGCCATTGCAAGCATGGCAGGTACAAGTCCGTACTTTGAAGGCTGATATATAACAGGAGTCAAAGTGCCTGGCACCATGGCAAACTCAAAATGAACTTTCCAAACTTCCAGGGTGGACGTTGTTACACATTTGAATATTTGTGACAGAGACACAACACGACACATAACATGTAACATGTTCCTCTTACATTGTCACCACTACCTTGCACAGTGCAGCACCCCTTGCAACTGGCCTCGTCTCTGGTCTTCCTTCACTCACAGCCTTCTTGACTGCATGCTTGCATCCATTGACACTCTCCCATCCACCCTCTGAAATCTGCCTTCAAAGAGATGAGCTCACCCACATCCAAGCCTCGACATCCACTGCCAGCAAAATGCCCTACCTATCGCAAGACCTGCTGTTGCTAATGATAGCCACAGCCCTCCACACGCTAGCCCTGCCATCCCTAACTATACAAGCATATGCTACATGTGCACTCTCCCTTGCCGTACCATGTTCATTGTATCTGTGACAGCTATCAAGGTCTGTCACATGCCAGCATCAACTGTATGTGCCTGTGCTATGTGGAGGGCGATGTCTCGTACCCTTGCATGAATCTAGCGAGGTGGCAGCCATTCTCAGAGCACATTGAAAAGGTAGCTACTTATTACCATTAGCATAAATACATGTAGTGTGAATGAAACAAACTCACAAATATATCATATTTTGCTATCTGAGGGAATGGGTTAACTCAATTTAAACTTGAGTGAAATGAGAAATCTTTACTTACCGGATCAGCATCCTAACATACTTGTGTTGCCTTGCTGTATGGGCACCGTCAATGTCAAGCAATGGAATGAGAAAAGGCCCCTTACCTCAGAAGCCCCCAGGTCTTGCCAACCACCCAAGAAAACCCTACCTAAGCATGAGTCAGCACCAAAAAGCAACCAAAAAGTAAATGTACTGTGAAATCCCCCCAAGTGTCCTGTTCTCTCCTCAACTGAACTCGATTGGAAGATACCTGGCCTAATAAAGAGTAAATGTTAGCTTCAAGTTAAGGCTCATTTGTGGAAGACTTGTTGAGTAGCTGTCTTAAGGGCCGGCGAGTTCAGTATTGGCCTTATCGCACGTCATCTGATGCGATTCCCGTTTATTGATAGCGGGCCACTGTGGAGACAACAGCATCACTATGGTCGAGGATCGGGAGTTATCACATGCTGATTGGGTATGCCACACCGACACATTGACTGATGAGGGAAGAGGTTGACATTTTTGAGGAGGTGCCCACATTTGAGGGGGTGGAGACTCAAACTCAAACAGCAGCGCATCTGGCAAAGGGAAAGAGGTCAGCAAAGGAAAGAGGTTAAATAGTAGGGATGCCCACCATCCCCATATATACGGTGAATATGGGTGCCATATATACGGGACCGTACCCATACCGTCAGGCCCTCAGACTTCTGGTTTATGGTATGGGTTACGGTACAGATTGAAGATCTTCACGATTGCCGGTTATTTGACGAGTACCCATGGATTAACCAGCATCCGTATCTGGGAGGTGAGCATCCACAGATGTCACAGTATCCATGACACCCGGGTGTTGTGCAGATGGCAGGTATGGCTCTGGACGTGACAGGTACCCATCACAGGTACCTGTGCAACTGGAATACTCTCTCATCCCACCACCTTGCCCTCTTGTGGATCCTCCTAGTGTCCAGTAATGGCTCTCTCAGTCATTTCACCTCAGCCCTTGGTCCTAGAGCTCAACTTTTAACTCTCACATGTCCACAGACCATACTTCTTGCTCATAAGCTCAGATCAACATCTTGTCACGACAATTTCTCCTTCAGTTTTCACTCATTTTTCTCACGGCTGAAAGCGTTGGAATGCCCTGGCATATGGCTTCAAAACGACCCCCTACTTGGTAAAATCAGCCACATCGTTGCGGAGTTATGAAGGGATCATTGTTTTGACAAAGGATGGAGAGCATATTCAAGCTATCTTGGGTTTGGATGGGTGCTTCCCTACATGCCTGGTACCATCTGAAAGCTCTATTTTGATACATTCTGACCCCCCCCCCTTAGTGTCCCTTATCCATTACCATCTCATAGTGCTGCCCTCTTATCATTACCATCACTGTCCGATTTAGCCATCATTTTGTTTGGTCCATATCTTCGTCGCTTTTTGACCGTTTCTCTTGATTGTTGGAGCGTTTGAAAGCCCTCTTCAATGCCTTTCAGACGACTCCAGCACGTCCCCGTTCCGTTCCTCCTTGCTCCGTCAGTGTCACCATAACTGTAGGTCACTCTCTACTCCTCATTCACCATGTAGGGCTAGTTACATGCATAGTGTAGTTTATTTAGTGAGAATTGGATGAGTATGATACAGGTACTCATGCAAATACCTGCAGGTACCTGTATGTATCCGGGTAGGTGCAGGTACCTGCCACGGATACAGGTATCTATGGCACGGGTCGGATCATCCGTGGCATGGATGTTGCTGTGGATGATGGGTATGGACCTTTGGCCACAGGTACCTGTGGTCACAGATGTGGATGTATCCGGGTACACAATTGTGAAGATCTCTAGTGTGGATGTGGCCTGTAAAACCTGTAGCATAATACAGTTTTACGGCCGTAAATACGGCATCTCTTTTGGGCTATAGAAGTGGTTGTGTGCTGCTTCCTTCCACTGCCACATTCAGCCATGTAGACGTGCTTCCCTTCAAAATAACTCCTTTGGAGTGTTGCCCTCAACATATACGATGATTAAATTCAACTGCTGCTTTGTCCAGATCCCTAGTGCTGTCTGCTGACTCTGCTCAATTGTCCGAGGCTTTCATTTCTTAATTTGCATTGCTTTCCTGATCGTGTTTCTCTCGCGCTTGAACATCTAGGCGAATTCTATACATCTGAGCTTGCCCTTCCTCATCATAAAGTCTGGACTTTACTCCATAAGTTCCCAGCTCCTCAAGGACAATGAAGTTCAGCTTAATTCGATCCTTGAACTTTACCTATCCCCTTTCCGAGTTCTGTTGGGACAGCTATACACTGAGATATCTGGCCATGTATCAGACATGCTCCTTGCCATGTTTTCTGTATGTTCCTATGTGCCTGGTGTGCTCATTTGCATCTCTGGTAAGTGAACTCAGATGTAAGATACCTGTTGATGATCTGCGAGAACTATAACACCAGGTTCTGCTGTACCTCTTAACCATGTGTATTCATCTGGTAGGTATTCAGAGGTCACATGGCTATTAACGTCACTTTGAATGATGATTATTGCATAATGCCCCCCTTCACAGGCTTTTACACTGATTCTTCGCTGGCTACTACACTTGCCTCACCAGAAATCTTTTGGAAGCTGTCCATATTGCCTGTAGTACCATATTACGGCCGTACCATACACCGTACTGTACTGTCAAGCACTCTTGGATAGGCCATTACGGTATGGGTACGGGTGACCCATACCTGTCAAGTGCCCGTCAACTTTACAGCCTTACCCATATATGGGTATGGTGGGCATCTCTATTAAATAGTTAGCATCCGCACCTTGGACCCCATTATCAAAAACTCCTTTGAGTGCAGAGCTATTCAGGACACCCGACTGAGCTTGAATGAAAGATGCCTGGCCTAGGAAGGAGTGCTCATTAGCCACAAGTCAAGGCTTATGAGCGGAAGGTCTTACTAAATGGAACAAACACATCCTGAGGGCCAGAGAGCTCAATGTTGGCCTTATCGCAAGCTATCTCCCACAATCCATGCCTATCAATGGGGTACAAATCAGATTGTCAAGCTTCAGCAGAGATGGCATCAACGAGATCGGGGCATCAAGAGACATTGTTTGCTGGTTGGGTAGGCGACGCCAACACATTGAAGGGAGATTGAAGGGAGGCATCAGCGTATTTGAGGAGGGGGGCACATTTAAGGAAGCAGGGAATCAAAGGGCAGCACATCTGGTGGAAAGGAGGTCAGCAGAGGAAAGAGGTTAAATAGTTAGTGTATGCACCTTGGACCTTATAATCAAAATAAGAATCCTTCGAGTACAACATTAAATAATCAGTACACTACCAGAAATTCCATTAGTAAAGTGTAGATGGATAGGATGGGAAGATTTACCTTAATTGATCTCCTCCTGCACCGTCGAAAAAGGGATGCATCCACCGGGGTTGGGATCATTGGTGATGGTGACGGTGGTAGAGCTAGGCAAAATGAAATAAGAAAAGAGTCAAAAAAAAGGAAATTGAGCTCACTGTTGCGCTTGACACCCAGCAGTTGGTGCATTGCGGTTGTCTTGGTGTTTTCCATCGCATACTGGGGAGTAGAATCTTCACCCAGATCGACGTTGTCATCACTGCATTCGTCAGATGTCAGGAGTCTGATCTTGCTCCTCCTTGCACAGTTCTACCCTCCTGCACCCTCTCCACCATGTTCTCCTTCCATTACACTTGTGCCCTACTTTCCTCCATACCCCTACAATGTTCTCAGACCCTCCCTGGCCCTCTCATTGTTGTTGTCACTGCTGCCCTGTTCATCTTCATCTTCGTTGTTGCTGAATGCTTGTTCCCAGACTGCTGAAGAGCTTAGTTGCATGCACCCGTGAAACTAAGAGTGGCCTAGCGTGAATGACACACTAATCCTACACTCAATCCCATTAACACACACACCAATCTCTATAAGTGCGGAGGGGAGCAAGGAATTTAATTCTACTTGCACACTGACAGTATCTCAACAAATCTCAAGAGCTCTCTCTCAATGGCCCAATGCAATGCAAGGTAACCAGCAATATCTCAAGTTCTCTTTATGTCTCCTCAGAAGCTTTTTACAAGAGAGCACGGCGAACCACACAACCCTCAAGGCAAAGACTTTTTATAGATTATACAAACAGACACAGGTCCATGAAAATGACACAGTCCACTCAGTGAGCTCACTAAGTACGAATTGCCGCTAGGTCCAACTGCGCACAACTTCGCCTTCTTCTTAGCTCGCTAAACCTGAATCCCAACTGGTCCTGACAAAAGTCCATTCAGTGAGCTCACTAGTACAAAGTGCCGCTAGGTCCAACTGCACACACCTTTGCCTTCCTCTAGTCTGCTAAACCTGACTCCCAACTCGTCGCAAATGAGGCCCTCGGCATTCTCAAACAAATCACAATAAACCCTCAAACAAAACAGGTCTTGCACACAGTGAGCTCACTAAGTAACAAGGCACCACTAGAGTTCTTTCAGCCGGTGCACACCTACTACACCTTTGTGCAGCTGTCACAGAGCAGCCTGATCTGGCCAATTCCCACACAAAACACTCTCAACATGAATCACTCCTTCACACTGCACCAGAAATGGAACAGAGCTTCTCTCAGATGTAACCAAGTATACTCTCAAGACCAGGGCAGCTTCACTGACTCCGAATCTTTTATTTATCTCAAGTAAACCGAAGTTTATTATTCAAAATCTCTCTCTGATTCTATTTCTCTGCGAGCTTGCTACAATGCACAAGCCTGGAAGCCAACTAATGACTCTCTTGCCAAAATACAGTCTCTCAGCACTTGTCTGTTATGATTTCCAAGGCTAGCAACTAGTAGGCTCACTATGCAAGGCAGGAGACCCACAGATTCCGAGCTAAACCTTTTCAATGCAACTCAAGCCGTTCGCACTGTGCCCTAGCAGATAAGAGGGCAAATAGTAACTTGAATTGTACACTGGCTAGCTGAACTACTTATATACTATGAGTGAAAGGTGATTACAAACAGTCCATGAGTAAGGTAAATATTCTAGATCTTTCAATGCATTTCTATGTTTTTCGATGTCAGTCCTCCGCAGCTGCAGTATTCCTTGGCAGGTGAGTCAGACTGTCTCTGATTGGTCTCTTCAAGGTGTACTCTATGCCCTGCAATGACAGTGCATGTCAAAAGTCACCTCTGCAGGCCCAGGACCTTGGCAACTGATGATTAAGCCCGTGGCATCTTCCTTCTGGAGCTCTTTTCTGGTGGACAGCTCCTTTCTTAGGTATATTAGCCCTCAGGCTATTTGGATTCCTAGCAATCTTGCTAATCTCTTGGCCAAAACCCATGTACTAGGCCTGCCTCGTGATATCTCTCCATTTCTGTCTTCACATGAGGTTATCTCCGGATTTTCAGGCACCATGCTTCTTTCCTTAAGCGAGCACATGGCTATCATCATCATTATGTCGTGATCCAATTCTAAGTTCATCCTACTGATGTGAGTGCAGGTCAAGCTTATTGGAAGGAGTGAGCTCACTCATTGGCCTTTCTGTCAAGCCTGCCCTTCAGGTACAGTGCTATGACCAAGTCCTTGGTTAACTCTGTTGTTTCCATTGACATACTGCGACATCACTTTAGTAACCTTACTTAGAATAGATCTCTACATGTCTCTTTAGCAAGCTCGCTAAGTGTAGCCTATAAGCTAATGCTTAAACATGCTGAATCGCGAATTTACATGGGCAGCCATGCCATGGGCGTGACACCGCACCTGCAGATGGCACTTGATTTCAGATCCTCTGCTTCGTCCATGGTCATTTCCATGTACGAAGTCACCTTGCATGGGTGATTAGCCCTGATGCCGATGTGGAAGATGCTGGGTAAGGGATAGGTGGGGATGGTACCGGTTTTGAGGTAATGGCTGGCAGACTGTTTTCATCATTGCTGTCCTTGCTGATGGCAGTCGTGAGTGATCATGGATTGGGTGTCATACATAGTGCTGCCTTGGCTTATTGTAGGTTGGCAAGCGAGCGAAATGGGAGTCATTGAAATGTCTAGCTCCAGATGCAAGGCTATTGTCATTGTTGTTGTTAGTCAGCATCGTTCAGTGACATTGGCTCGCAGTGTTCGTTGTGGTTCTGGGAACGAGATGTCACTGTCGTTGAGTGGGGACCAGTTAGAAAGCTGCAAATGAAGGTAGAAGGGAAAGCAAAGTGTTGTTAATTACCATATCAGGATTCTGTTTGTCCTTGTTAAGATCAGATGTCATTCTTAAAATTAAGGGTCCAGGTCGAAAAATCCACTGTAAAAGAATGAATCCTCATAAACTCGGACTTGTAACAAGTTTGAGATTATATTTGGGGAGAAATGTGGAGTAGTAGTAGTAATTGTCGTCGCACTGGCAGGTGGTCCCTGTGTCAAAGAAAAAATATGTATGTGTGGGTGTCGTCCTACATGGCCGGAAGCTCTTCCCCACTCCTCTCTCCAGACACTCCTGTTAGTCACAAGAACGTGTAGATCACTGCATCCATGAAGATGGTCATTTCCTAGGAGACAGTCCATCCTTCGAAGCGCCCACATCTTCGGCTTTTCTCCAAATCAACATCAAAGTACTAGGACCTTCGAGTGTTCATATCTACTTGATATATTGGTCAAAAAGGTTGATAGTGATTTTTTGGTGCTTTCTGCTGCAGTACAATATGTCTGGAATAGCCAGGCAGATATCTACTGACTCATCTCTGTGCATCGCTGCTTTCTGCTGAATTGTGAGATGCTGTCATGTCCATTTACCCCATCAAAGTGTCGGCAAGGACAAAGCATCCGTTCCAAAAACATGTCCGTAATAACAATGCCAGCGAACGCCAACTTGAGAATCATCTCGGGTGTATGACAACAGAGAGTAGAGAATGACCCAAGAATGAGGTTGTGAGAGTTAACACCTTAGTGCCAGAAGATCAAACTCCGCTTGTGCATCACATCGCATCTATATAATAAGACAGGTAGAAGATGATATAATAAGGTGGACTTTGAATTTCTGGCCATTGCCATACCTGGGCCAATTCCAGCTGAGTTTGAACTTCATTGCACTGCTGTCACTGCCACCTCTCTATGGCAATGAGCTTCAATTTTTGCCTCTGCATACATTTACCAGTGTTCCATCCCCACATGGCAAATCTTTGGGACATGTCCTGCACTGAGTATTCCCTGAACTGAGACTATTGACTACCTATGCATGCTGACAGGATGCTGTAGGCTTCAAAGCAAGTATCAAACAACAAACATTGAGCAACAAGTGAACATCAAACATCAAATGAAAAATTAGCAGGTAGGATCAGGGGCCAAGAGACCATTCAAGGACAGGTAATGCATATACATGTACTGACTATGCCATAATTTGCTTATTATGAGGCTTTGGCAAGGCTCAAGCCTTCCCCCAGCAGGTAGAAATGGCAAGGAGACCATTCATGTAAGAATACATGCTATGCTCAGCCTTTCTCTGTCCATGTAGAGCAACAAGCTGAGGTGATGAGTACAAAATATGAGGTATACATACTACTTAAAAATCTGAGGATGCAAGAGAATATAAGTATTATTAAGTAATGACTAAAATATGGAAATGAACTAATAGTCATAACATCCAAGAAGGGGATTGTTGCAATGACAAGCAAGAAAATGAGATGATAGCATGTGAGGTGCTCCAGAGGGTTTTGACTTCAATAATTCAGCTATGACATGCTTACCCAGTTACCATGTCATAAACAGCTATTGCCATACTATGGTGCAGGCCAGGTGAGTTTCAATTTTGCTGCCTCTACTCTCCCCATAGCACATCATTGGTGTGACTGGCTCCTAACTGAGCTTCAACTGAGACTACTTATCCATGCTATAGCAACAAAGCGAGTAGGGATCTGCACCGTATCCATATACAGATATGACCATCAAATATACAAGTTGATCTGTACTGTCACTGTATGGGCTGAAACCATTAACAGTATGGGTTGTAACCGTACCTGTCAACTGTAATTCTGGCAATGCCAAGTGACTCCAAGATTTTTTTGGACCAATTTTGTTTTAGATACTCAAATAAGATTGGTATCTGTCAGATCACAGTAAATTGTAGACAAAATTACCTATATTGAGTGAACCCGTACAGGGCCCATATTTTTTCTGGATCCTGAAATTGCATATGGCCTGGGTATGGTTATGGTACCTGTATGAACCATCCTGTAATTCCATAAATACAGGTATGGTGTGGATCCCTAAAAGCGAGTATTAAGCAATGAGCAATGAATGTCAATAGATGTAAGTCTTATAGAAATTATCAGAGTTCAAATGATGACCATGGCAGCCCACCATGTCAGATATTGAAGTCAGGGACATAAGAACCAGAATATATAGCTCTCCCTCTCTCCTGCCAGTAGTGACAGCTATTAACAATGATCACTCAAATCATGGGAGTCCCTACCCATCCATTACATGGCTTACAGAAGTAACAGAACAAAGCTTTATGGCAGTCATAAAAACCATTTTGCTCTATTGCAATGGCTTCAAACAAATAACAGATATTCAACAACATATCATAGTAATAAGCCGGGTTTGGGGCAGGCCCCAACAAGCCAAAGTCCCATGTTGCAGTCAGGTTGCCAGGACCCGAGGTATGAGGGTCTGGCAATCATGACAAAGACACAGGGCATAGGCTTGTTTGATGTGTGACAGCAATATAGCCGCTGACAAACAACATCACTTCATGGCTCAGAACGAACAAAATTCATCGAATTCCACCAGTTTGAAGGGGGTTGCAACTACGGTTGTGTCATCAACCAGTCCTGGAACAGCTGCCAACACAGTAGCGCTCGTGGTGGTTCTCTGGTGTTCACTCTCCAATATTGTTCCTCCCCTCCAACCCAGCGCAGCAATCAACTTGCTGGAGGAAGCTATCCAGAAAGCAATTGCCATTTATGGGACACACAAGGGTATCCTGTGTGATAGGGAGAGTTTGCAGGTTGATCTGAACAGGTACTGTCTCTGCTTATATGCTCCACCTCGTGATACCAGCAAAATCTGCTAGACTCGAACTCGCTGCCCTTGAGCTCAAGGAAAGGTATATCCAAGACTCATTGAACGTCTCCTGGATGGCCCTGCCTTTATTGCCCAAATACCTGTCCCATGAGAAGTAGGCATGGGCAACAGCACGTGCACACCATCGAGAGGTTGATGCATTGAAGTCAAAGCTTATGGTAAGCATTCCACTGTCAAGCAAGATCGTGTTGAACGTTAGTGTGTTGTAGTTGGCGATAATTGAAGCAAAGAAGGGCCCTCTTCAAACATCTCTTAAGGAACAGGGAGCAGCCAATGATCGGAAGGAGAATAAGCTAACAATTGACGCTTCCATCGTATGAAAAGATGTGAGCATTGGAGTCCTTCCATTGCATTTCGCTGCTAACGAAGTCTAGGTGCCAAGTATCGGAAATGCGACAGACCTTGCACTCTGAATCTTTTTTTGCCCTGCTATGACCCAAATGTATTCTTGAACATGACCCAGTAAAGAGTTGACCACCGTGCAGGAAGATCGGGAATGTAAGAGCTGATTTGATTAGATAAAACTGCAAAGAGTACGTGCCCGTGACTGTAATGCCCATGGCCTGAGCACATGGTAAATATACCGGTGGCCTAGATATGGCAAAGTTTAAGTGCCGAGGGCTGGTCACAGGGATGCTCTATCAGCGACTATCCCACAAGGGCAATCGATGACAGGTAACCTTCATCACATCATGCTTCTGGGATATTCCTATTTTGCGGTGAAGAACATCGCAACTTGATTGGCCACTGGTGAGGCATCGTTGGAATTGGGAATCGTGAATAGGTCAGGCTCAAGATATGGGGATAATAAATGTAAGCCTTCAGAGCCCCTAGAACATTTGCATTTCAATCTCCAAGTTCGGATGTAGGGCGAATGTCATACCTGTATTCCTGGTCCTCAGGGTCTGCCAGTCAGTGGCGAATGCACCATGCTCCATAAACAGATTGTCGGAATGATCCCTGAAAGAAAGCCCCACAATATGGCCTTCCTCCAATTGTTCTGCGACACTTCACCTCTCCAAGATTACTGGGGATAAACAGAATTACATGGGTGAATGGGAAATTGGCCAAAACTGTAGATGCTCAATTATCAATGAAGATAAGAAGTTTAAAAGAAACACATCGGGTCATTGCACAGGCTATAACACATTATGAGTCACTACACGTTGAGGTTGATGATAATGAGAAAGGCCACTATCTCCCCGAAATGGCAAATCTTGGAACGTTCTCCAGATGTTTGCGCAGTCCTCTCAGAAGGGCCCTTCAGTGCGGTGGTCATTGTTTGGCATCTTCATCAAGCAGTAGCAAGTGCGATAAGCATAGCGTAAGGCTTGTAGGCGGTGGAAAATGAAGACGCATGTTGCGGTGGTGGGAAGGCTTGGGGTGACTGGTTAACAGCATTGGCTGAGGATTATTAGGTAGTGCCTAACGATGTTGAGGATGATGCAAGAATACAAGTATAGAGTAGACCCGGATGCAGCGAGAGGAGGTGATGCATCTTGGAGAGGCCATAGTGGTCAACAGTAAAATGGGTGCAGGGTGCTGGAGCAAAGAGAGATGGTACAGTTTACACTTGTTTGGGTGACTTGATTACCAGGCTTTGATGCTGATCAAGGTCGTCGGACAGGAAAAAATCAATGGGGGATTAGACAAGAGTGAGGGCACTGGGTTGTATAAAATCATATCTGAAATTGTTTTATTAGCTATAATGACAGATTTTTCCTGCAGAATCATAGGCTAGAGACTACTCATTGTGGTGCTAAAGGCAAAACAGGACAGAAACACTCTTCAGAGCCATGAGAACATAGTCCAAATTGGGCCAAATTTGGGCTTGACTTTTCTGAAAATCCCATTTTGGGAATGATGAATGTCACGGATCTCAATCTCTGTGTCATGCCAATTAATTTTGATTTTTCAAAGTCTGCGAACGAATTCTCCTTCTGGAATTCCAGAACCAGAACCAGATCTGATGCCACGTTACTTCCACGGCCAATGTTGCTCCCTTCACCAGCCTTGGTGAATAATGCACGGGACAAATAATTTCGGCTTGCAGGCTGAGGCCCAGATACAGTGCCTAGCAAACTCTAGTATCTTATACTAGAGTTAGAAAGGTAGGTGTCATCACCTACCTTACTTCAAGTTACCCCTTCTATGAAATCTTTTTGTTTTTGCTATCGGCTCGCTCGAATCATCAATTGTAGAGGATGTTCATGAGGAGATCACACCTGACTTCTACCAGAGGTCCTATGGACTTTGAGAAAAAGGAATAATTGTCTCGAAATATGGAAAGTACCGAAATTTAGATTGAATTTAGAGCAGAGGATGCGATAATGATACAATCGGAGCTTGAAAATAGCCAACACCAATTGTGCCAATTGCTCTTCACTTTCTGCTTGCTATCAGCAAGGGACACGACATGCACATCCTATCTACAGTCATGCCTCTGGCGCTCAAGAGGGCTCATCGACATAATTGCATCGAAGAAATATGAAAGTCGCAATGCGATACAGATGCCACCAAAGAATCTTCACATTGAAATGCCAATGGTGCACTTTTTCTCTGCCGTATGAATAATTATCAGATATTATAGATGCATATCTAATTTTGTGGGAGCCACCTCTTAATATACATTTGAACGTCCAGCTTGTTTTTTGTGAAGCTTATATGAGTAAATTTAGCATACATGCATTGAGCAGTCCGAATATATATACTTGTAGAGCGGCGTTTCTCTATACAAGGGTCATGCAGGAGTTTTGAAACCTGGTGCGCTTCTTTCTGTTGATGCATGTCTTAGCTAATAACTTCTCGATATCAGATGAATCTCTACAACAATGAACGCGTCCCTTTTGGCGAGCCAAGATGTTGGACATTCGGAGCAATTGCGGTGCGGTCCCAGATTCTTTCCGAAGAATGAGGAAACAACAGAGGGTTATAGGGAGCCGTAACTGGTCATGAGTAGTGCCAAACTGTCTGGACAGGGGCTATACTCTAGGTTGGCTTAGCTCATTTGCGAGAGTGTGGGTGGCTGAAAATGATCGCCATTGTGGCTGAAGAAATCATTCTTTCCGAGTTCTTCCTATTGGTTTGCAGATACTCGTTCACAATGGACTGACCAACTCCATCATGGAACCCTCCTCACTCTCTTTTTCATCTTTCTTGAACCAGTGTAAGATGGTTTTCTATTGCTGCGATGAACATTAGGAAGCTATTGGTCACATGCACCTTGCATACACCAGGAACAAGGCAGCGAGACAGTGCCAGATTGGCATCAATCAATGAGTGTGCACCAATATTCAGACAGAATGTCCATGCTATTCTCTTTGTTTCTTGAACACTGTGCCACTGAGCATGCTTGGCATACTCTAGATGGTATGAGAGGAGGTAGAGTGTCTTTGGGAAATTCGCAAGCACATGGCACGTCCTTGACTGCCTTTTTGCTAAGTAATCACTGAGTACTGCTTTAAGTGTCAAGATTCAGCTTCAAGCTTCTAATATTTAGGTCTCATAGTATGTGTATTCTGGGGCAACAATTTTTGTCCTGCCATGATGAGTCGTTTCAGCTAAGTCCGTTTTAACGTCCGGCAAGCAAGGGCACAGTGTTTAGAAGCGAGTGCAATGTACGTACCTCTCATGCTAACAACCACTTTCGTACTGGCTTATTTTTGCAACATCCAGACTCGGGATGGTTAGAGACACACCCCATAACATTTTTAGTACTTAGCCGAAGTGGGCCGTTGCAGGCATGGCAGGTACAAGTCTGAAGCACCCAGCTAGATTGGAGGTTGAATGGACTAGCATGAATATTCATGGTGAAACAGAAATTTATGTGGAAATTCCTGACGGTGAAACTAATATGGCTTGCATGAGTCTTTCGAGACTCATGCCATTTTTTTTGGGCAAGTCGGACTCACAATGGCAAGCCTCGGTTTCCTGTTGAAACAACTTCAACAGGGGACTATACTTGGCTGGCAGAAAGCCCCCTCCCATTTGTGCCTTTGATGAATACCTTCGGTTGGGTGGGGAGATTACAATCCTACGAGGTCTAATGGCTGTTGAATTTTGCACTTTTTTCGCACCACCTGTGTGTTAGTTTATGTTAGGAGAATCTCCAGATATATTCATTTCATTTGATCCTCTTGTGTATTGCAATCTATCTCGACAAAAATTGCATAAAGTAAGATTCTAAATCTGAAACATTGTCAGTCACAACCGCTGTACCCACAAAGGTATCTGGGCAAACAACAACCACACCCCCCATGTCATGATCAACTCCGTAAATTGAAAGAGCATCACCACCAAATATACCAGGCAGGAGCTGGCCATCGAACACCACCTGGGTATTCTTTACCAAGAATGGGTAATCCTGAATGCGAGCCTCCACTTGGGACTCAGGCATTGACCAAACAACAATGGTGGCCATTGTCATATTTTTGATAGATGGAATGAGATGAGGCGGGGTAGGAGTCAAGTGCCTGGAGCCATGCTTTAATTTTGCCGACTACATTACTTGCGAAGATGACGAGCTTGAAGCTGTTAGGCCCGGACTCGGGTATAACAACCTAGGTAACTCGTAGGGCTGTATCGCGTTCGTACAGTCACCCTAGAGAACCGTTAAGGCTGAAATAGCGAGATGCGGTGTAACGCTTAGTCGTCGCGGGAGCGAGAGAGAGTAAAGTCCGGTATGTATTAACTTAGCTCGAAGCTAGGGTACAATGATGAGAGCTACATTACTTATATACTGTCTAGCAGAGTCTGAATATGTAGCAATGTCCGTGCACAAGTTGTGCGTTAGAAGCGTGTCTGTTATACAATGCGGAAGTCGTTCGGTAGCGTCGTGGTAACCGGGCCGGTTACCTGTGATAAGATCTGGATTAGATTGGCACGTGAGATAAGATGAGCGCCAAAGATAAGATAAGATAAGGAAAAATCGTAACATTACCCCCTCGTTAAAGGCAGGCGTCCCGACTGCCCTAGGGCGGTGTTTCGTTTGTTTGAAGTGTTAGATCCCTTGACTTCACTACTATGCCATGCTCAATGTTAGAGCCGCTGCTCAGCTGGCTGCGACCTTCTTTCTTTGTCCCCACACGGAGGGGCCGAACGAGAAGGAGGGATTCCAGGCAGAGTGGTAGTAGGAGAGGGGAAGGCAATCTACTCGTCGCTGACAGGAGGATCGGCGTCGTCATCTGCATTGTGCCAGTACGTTTTTACGAGTTCTAGCCACTCAAAGTTGTACTCTTTGAGGGCGTTGACCCACTTCTGGAAGCCGTCTCGTCGTTGAACGAGATAGCGAACGTTGCCGTCGGTGTCGTATTGGTGGTCGACGATCATCGTGACGGCTTTTTTGGGTGTTGCGATTTTGGTCGCGCATGCTTGCTCTGTGGCAGTTTTATCTGTAACCACGGCGCGGTTGTCGTTCCTTTCTTCGTATTCTTCGATCACTTCTCGGGCGTTGCCCATCTCTTCGTCCCTGACCCAGGAATTGTGTTCGCGGGTCCAGCCTTTCCACTTGACGAAGTAATCCGTGACGGTTCTGGATTTCTGTCCTCGTCGGCCCCGGACTTGGCGTGGGCATGAGTCGAGGACTTCTTCGATTTCATATTCTTCCTCGCCGTCTATGAGATCAGGTGGCGGGGGAGCGGGAAGTTCCTGATTAGGGAACGCGGGCAGGGTGTACGGGGTTAAGAGCTTCTCGTTGAAGCGCGGGTGAATCTTCCAGTGGGGCGGCAGCTTGAGTTTGAACACTGCTGGCCCGGCCTTGTCTAGGACCACGAAGGGTCCGACGCGTTTGTCGTCCAGTTTCTTCTTCGGCCTGGGGAGGTGAAGGTTCGTGGCGTCGAGCCAGACCTTGTCTCCGATTTCGTATGCGCGAGACGCACGCTTCCTTTTGTCGTATTGTTTTTTCATTCGGTCGGCGGCCTCCTTGAGGGCGGTTTCGGTTTCTTTATGGATCTGGGTCATGGTCTGCACGAAGTCGGCGGCAGCGGGGTTTGCGAGAGGAGAAAGTCGGGAGGAGTCGGGAAGGACTCGTGGGTTTCGTCCGTAGAGAACCATGAACGGGCTCTTTCCGGTGGCGCTGTGGAGTCGATTGTTGTGCGCGAATTCGGCGAGCGGCAACCAGTCGCTCCAGTCGGTCTGTTGATAGTTGACGAAGATTCTGAGGTATTTCTCGATCTCCTGATTGACTCGTTCAGTCTGTCCATCGGTCTGTGGGTGGAAGGCCGTGGACGCGTTCGGGGTGATGTTGAGCATTCGATAGAGTTCCTTCATGAACTGCGAGACGAACTGAGGACTTCTGTCGGAGATCACTACTTCGGGCATTCCGTGATGAGCGTAGACGTGGTCGCGTAGAATGTGGGCCCATCCTTCTGCCGAAAGCTCTGTGCTGCAGGCGACGGGGATGATGGCCTTCGAGAAACGGTCGACGATGACGATCATCGCGTCGTGGCCATTCGAGTCGGGGAGTCCGGTGATCATGTCGACGGAAATATGAGTCCATGGCGACGAGGGGACTGCGTTCGGATTGAGTGGTGCGGCCTTGGCTTGCGTACTCGATTTCGTTCGTTGACATACTTCGCAGCCTTTGACGTAGGCTTCGACATCCTTCTTCAGCTTGGGCCACCAGTATTCCCTGAGGACCAACTCTTTCGTTTTCTCGATTCCCGGGTGTCCGGCCGTGATGTGGTTGTGGCACTGGGCGATGATTTCTCCGCGGAGGGAGCGTTTTCGGGGTACGTAGATGCGTCCATCGTAGTAGAGCAAGCCTTCCTTTCGGCTTACTCCTCGTTCGTGGTTGAGAGACGTAGCGATGCCCTCGTCCCACAGGTCGTCTTGTCGGGTAGCGTTCTCGATCTTTTCATGGATCTCGGAGGCGGTGGGCATGATCATGGCCCGGAAGTGTTCGGGGGCGAGGACGACAATGTTGTCGTTGTCATCCTTTCCCTGGTCGTGGTCGTCGCGGCGGGACAGAAGGTTGGCCTTCTTGTTGAGGGCGCCGGGTTTATGCTTGAGTACGAAATGGTACTCGGCTAGCTCGGTGACCCAGCGTGCTTGTCGTCGGTTCAGCTTCTGTGGTTTGCGGAAGTATTGGAGGTTTTGGTGATCCGTCCAGATTTCTATGTCTACGGCGGCGCCCATCAGGTAGTGGCGCCATTCATCAAGCGCTAGCATGATCGCTAGCAGCTCCTTGTCGTATATTTCGTAGTTGCGTTCTGTGGCGCTGAGTGACTTCGACATGAAGGCCACTGGTCGCCATACTCCATTCTGTTTCTGTGACAGGACTGCGCCTACCGCTCCTTCGCTGGCGTCTGCTTCCAGCATGAAGGGGTCATCGTTGTTCGGGATCGCGAGGATTACATCCTCGGCCATTCGTCGTTTCAGTTCCTGGAAGGCGTGGTCTTGCGCCATTCCCCATGTCCATTCCGCGTTCCCCGTGAGCTGGGTGAGCGGTTTGACAACCTTCGAGTAGTTCCTGATGAACTTGCGGTAGAAGTTGGTGAAGCCAAGGAACGACTGTAGTTCCCGCTTCTTCGTTGGCATCGGCCATTCTGCAATTCCCGCCACCTTGATGGGGTCCATTCGGACAGAGTCTTCGCTGATGATGACTCCCAGGTACTCGGTCTCGAGCACCTCGAATTCGCACTTTTCTGCTTTGAGGAACAGCTTGTTCTCTCGTAGCCTCTGGAGTACGCGTCGTACGATTTGTCGGTGTTCCTCTTTGTCCTTGGTGAAGATAAGGATGTCGTCGAGGTAAATCGTGACTTTTCCTTCGGAGATGAGGTCTTTGAAGATGTCGTTCATCATCCACTGGAAGGTCGCGGGCGAGTTGGTGAGCCCGAAGAACATGACGGTGGGTTCATATAACCCTTGGTTCGTACGGAAGGCGGCCTTTTCCTCGTCTCCCTCCTTGATCCTGACGTTGTTGTATCCCCAACGAACGTCAAGCTTTGTGAAGTACTTGGCTCCACGAAGTTTGTCGATGAGCTCGGTGATGAGCGGTAGTGGGTATCGGTTCTTAATGGTCATTTCGTTGAGTTTCCGGTAGTCCTGTACCGGACGTAGCGAGCCGTCCTTTTTCTTGACGAAGAAGAAAGAGGAGGCGAACGGGGATTTCGAGGGGCGGATACGTCCCGAGTCGAGGTTCTCGTCGAGGAACTTATCGAGCTGTTCTTGTTCGTTTCGGTTCAAGGGGTAGACCTTGCAGTCGAGCGTGGATTTCGCGTTCGGGATGAGCTCTATGGCGTGGTCCCAAGGCTTTCGGTCGGGTAGTTCGTCGAAGTTCTCCTTAGAGAACAGGTCGCAGAATGATTGATAGTGCGGGGGCACCATCTCTTCAAACATTTTCTTCGGCTTATCCGCGTTGGCAGCGGCGGCGAGGTCGTTGGCGTGATGCATCACGCGGATGACTAACTCTTCTTCCATGTTGACGGCGAGGATGGAGTCTCCCTCCTCAAGCTCTTCGTCCCATCGGTCGTCGGGGTCAGAGTCGGGTAGAGTCAGATGGTTTTTGACACATTGGCAACGACCAAAGATGATCGAGCCCGTTTTCCAGTTGACCGAAGGGTTATGGCGCTTCAGCCAGTCGTGCCCGAGGTAGACGTCCCTGGAGCCTAAGTCGGTGACTGCGAGGTCTATTCGTTCGGCATGTCCTCCTATGGTCATGCGGAGTTCTACGAAGTCAGTGATGTCTCCCGCCTTGTTGCGAGAGCCATCGGCGTTGTATACGGGGATGGAAACGGCGGCTTTGATGGTATCGAGCCCGTGTTTCCGGACATAAGCGCGGTTGATAGCGCTTCCAGTACACCCGCTGTCGAGCAGGGTGCGGGTCGTAAGTACCTTTGTCCCAGTACACGGGTTCAGTTGGACATCGATCATGAAGTCCCAGGTCCCATCACTTGCTCTTCGGCGGATGTAGTGGATGGGTTCACGGAGTTCGTAGAGCCGTTCCCTGGCGTCTTCTCCTCCTAATCGTAGTTCGTTGAGAAGCTCTTCCGTGAGCTCCTCGAGTCGGTCCCGATGCATCCAAACGCAAAGGGCGGCGCATGCAGCGCTGTTGTTTCGTGCTTCGCAAATCGCGCGGAGCGTCCAGTCCACCTCGAAGGGGCGGTACCATCGGTGTGGGACCTCTCGAGCCTTCGCGCTGGTTACAGCTACCGTTGGCGAGGTCACCTCGTTCGTGACTACCCCCTTGTTAGGGATGGTCTTCGTTGTCGTTGTCGGGGACTCTGGGGGAGTCGGGAGCGTTGAAGCGTGTCGCTTCGGGGAAATCGTCGGGCTACCTGCAGCAACCCACTTCAGGAATGAAGTGTCGTCTTCGTCGTCAGGAACTTCTATCATAGTTACCTGAGGCCCCCTCTTTACCGCCTGGGCGCTAGCGGCTTCCTTCCGTTCAGCTTCGTGGTGTCCCGAGGAGTTGTTGTTTCGGGAATCCCGGTCTCTCCTTGAAGGGCTGCCTCCTTGAGCGAAAGCTCGCTCGAGACTCGCGGGGTCAGTTCGTGCCACCGAAGTGGACTTGTCAACATTCCCGGCTCCTTCGAAGCCAAGGGACTCACTAGGTCGGCTTCGCAAAGCCTGCTCCTCGGGTCCTCCGACTCGGGAAGGGGCGGAGGTGGTAGCTGTTGAGGCTGCGTCGGTCGCGTCTTCGTTCTTCGTTGGAGCCCCCTGTCGGCCAGGGGATTTAGACTCAAGTCCTTGACGGGTCCCTCCGTTATCAGGGGAGGTTTCGCCGAAGCTATTCCCTCTGAACCATCAGCGTGGCTGAGGCCCCGTGGAGGCGTTTCGTGGTCGTGCGAAGCGGTCTTGTCAGTCGGAGTACTGGGTACTCGTTCTGCCCCAACCGCTCGGGCCTTCGTCACTGCGGCGTTCCCGAAGGAGGGCCTCGACTGGGGCTTCGGCGTTATGCTGGGTGAAGGTATGGTGGCCTCCTTTTCGATCGGTACTTTCGCTCGCGATGAGTTACTCGTCGGTCGTTTAGCCGGGGGCACGGCGCCCACGGGCTTGTCTTCATTCACGTAGGGGCCCGCAACTATCCCCTGTTTAGGGGAGCGATCTGTGGGCATGTCAGTGTTGTCCCGAAGGACGTCGTACCGGTTCGTGGTCGTTAGTGATTCTGATACTGGGCGGCGTGCGTTGCCAGAGAGTGAAGTCGTAAAAGCCCGCCCCGAAGCGTGGGGCGGGGGTATATTCGAATGCGCGATAGGTATAGTGTCTGTCGTAGTAAAAATGTCTGAGGAAGAAGCGGGGGGTGCACCAGTATCTGAGTTCGTGGTCGTCGCAGGGGAATCGGACCCTCGACGACCTAGCCTTTTACCTCCTCCACCTTCATTTCCTTGCCGAGTGGCTCTGCTACGGGTGCCGCCTCGACCGCTCGTACCTTGAGCCCTTTCTGCGGGCAGTCCTTCGACAAGTGTCCCGGCTGGTCACACCGGAAACACCTTCCTTCGTCGCGCTGCTTCTGCTTCTGCTTCTGGGCGTCGATGTCCATCGGCAGCCCCTGTCCTTTATGCGTGGTCCACTGACCCGTCGCGTTCCTTCCTGGCGTCGTACCCGACAGCTTGGCCGTCATCGAACTTGTCGCGCCCCCTGCTGCCTTGTTGCTGCTGGGGGCGGTAATCTGCTTTTGGCCGAATGGCCGGTCGTCTTGTCTGCCCGCGGCCTTGTCCTGGGCGCTCTTCCTCTCGCGTTCCTGCCACATGATGATGATGCGGCGCTTCCATTCGTCGTAGGTTCGGGGAATGCCGATCCCGATGTTGAAGATGATGGCGGTGTACGAAGCGGGTACTCCACTTCGTACTGCACGCACCATGGCGCCCTTCTCGTCCGTTTCGTGTCGTCGTCCCGCCAGCTTCGCTTCCCGTTCCAGCTTCTGGAAGTATTGGTGGGCGCTCATCCCAACCATCCGGAGCTCGTGCATCTTGGCGTCGTGCATTTCTTCAATGGCGGGGTTGCGGAACTGCTCTCTGAGCTCGGCGCAGAAGTCATCCCACGAGGGGAATCGGTAGCGCGGTGGTTCGTTGGCATCGTCGGGGACCCAGACGAGTTCTTCTCGTCGGTCCGTCCACCAGTCGCGAGCTTGGCTGGTGAAATGGGAGGTGGCGAAGACCACCATGAACGAAGGGATACCTGCGAAGGTATGCCTAAACACCTCGAAGTAGGTGTTGCAGTCACCGAGGAAGCGGCTGATGTCGTCGTGGTCCCCGCTGAAGGGTTCCGGTCGGTTCATGAGAGTGGGCCATACCTGTAAGAAGGCGGGGCTATCTTTGGTTCCCCAGTGGCCGGTGGGGCCTTGGCTGGGCGGGTCGTAGTTGGGGGGGCGCGGTAGTGAGAAGTGGTCGGGGTCGAGGTGCCTACACGGCGGTCCTCCCCCTCTTCCTCGCTCGGGTTCCCTCCTCTGTTGAGTCAGCTCCTCTTGGAGTCTGACGTTCTCTTCCCTCATCGTCGTTATCTGAGCCTCCATCTGCGCGAAGCGCTCTTCCATCGTGGGTTGGGCAGGCCCTGGCTGCGCCCCGTCGTTTCCTGCGCCTGCTATGAGGCGGCTTCGTCCTGGTCCTTGGTAGATGCCATGCTGTCGGATGGCACGTGCGGGTGGGGAATCGGGGAGTGGGACTGGTAGAGGGGGGAGCATCGGCTCCTCTTCGCCTCTCATTTCCCCGAACGTGTCGCGGTCCAGGTGGAACCGATCAAAGAGAGTTTCCCCCGTCCAGGTCGGGCCTGTCCCCCTGTAGTCGTGCGAGAATGGATAGGGCGTGTTGGAGCGCCAAGCGTTCTGGCTCGCTTCGAGGTCATAGTCGTTGAACGACTGCACCTGCTGAGGGTGCATATAGCTCCCTGTTTCGGTTGGCATGGATGCGGGCGTGGATGGTCCGATCCGGGTTGAGGGGGGAGATGCGGTCCCCTCGGTTCGTGGCGAGGTAGTGGTCCATATCGGGTCGTGGTCCCGGGGTGTTGAATCCTGCTCGGGATTCGACGTCGGTTCGCCTGAGGGCCCAGGCCTTGACTCGGTAGATGCCAAGGATTTGCTGGTCGACGGCAGCGAGCGTGGGCCACTGATAGTCGCCTCCCTCGGCGTTGAGGGGGTCGTCGTCCTCTCGGGGACCCAGGGGCGGTTCGGGGTCAGGGTTAGCGGTGTCGTCGGGGTTGTGGAAGGGGTTTGGGGACTCGGGCTCCGGGGTTCGGATCTGAATCGGTTCGGGGTCGGGGCTAGAGTCGCTTGCCTCGGAGGGCCAGCAGCCATACGTTCGGGGTAGGGTGTGTACCACCCTGGCGCGAGCTTGTGGTACCGTCTGGGCTCGTCGATGTCATAGGAGGGCCCTTCATAGGGCTCTTGTCTCAGGCCGTACGTGCCTGGGCGCATCCTCGACGGCGGTCTCGTAGTTGGTGGAGGGTAGTTCTGGAGAGGGGGTTCGGCAAACATTGCTTGGCCCCGGGGTGGCGTTGCGAGGGACCTCCTGATTCGGGAATTCCTCACTGGAGTCAGTGGCGTGGGAGGTCTGGGCCCAGCCAGTGGTGTTCGTGGGACTCGGTCCCTGAGGTTCGTGGGTTGCCAGACCTGGCCATACCAGGTCTGGTTGTTGAGGCTCGGGGATGACATACCTGAGCGGGAAGGGTGCGGGTCGGGGTCGTGCGAGGATAGGGGCGATAAGGCCCTGTTGTCGAAGGAACCTTCGGATTGGTGCCCCGTACACTAAGGTTAGGGCGGCGGCGGCGAGTGCAAGGAGGACGGTGCCGATGAGGGCGGTCCCGAATGCGATGGTTTGGGTTGTGGTGAGGTCCGGGGTCATTTGCGAGGTCGGGGAGCTTGGTATTGGGCTCTGGCTCTGTCTCCTTGCGCGAGGATGGCGAGTGCGGTTCG
Organism: Armillaria altimontana; assembly: GCA_022818075.1. NCBI lineage: Eukaryota > Fungi > Basidiomycota > Agaricomycetes > Agaricales > Physalacriaceae > Armillaria > Armillaria altimontana. The sequence continues at coordinate 1,170,975 of JAIWYR010000012.1, forward strand.
GAGAGCGGTCAGAGAAGTGGCAATGACAAGCTCTTCGAGCTGTCGAATTTGTTCGATGTCGTTCGTGGGTTCCGGGAACATAAAACGCTTGTCGCAGCTGGCGCAGGCAAGAGAGTAGGAAGCTTCGAGCTAATTGTTAGGCCCGGACTCGGGTATAACAACCTAGGTAACTCATAGGGCTGTATCGCGTTCGTACAGTCACCCTAGAGAACCGTTAAGGCTGAAATAGCGAGATGCGGTGTAACGCTTAGTCGTCGCGGGAGCGAGAGAGAGTAAAGTCCGGTATGTATTAACTTAGCTCGAAGCTAGGGTACAATGATGAGAGCTACATTACTTATATACTGTCTAGCAGAGTCTGAATATGTAGCAATGTCCGTGCACAAGTTGTGCGTTAGAAGCGTGTCTGTTATACAATGCGGAAGTCGTTCGGTAGCGTCGTGGTAACCGGGCCGGTTACCTGTGATAAGATCTGGATTAGATTGGCACGTGAGATAAGATGAGCGCCAAAGATAAGATAAGATAAGGAAAAATCGTAACAGAAGCCTTGAACTGGTCTATGGCATACATCCAAAGGCATCATACAATCTCCTGGACACAGCTCTGGATACAGTGAACGAGGAGACTCACGTAGACCCAGAAGACTACACTGATGCCACCAACGATGCAGGTAGATACTAACTGGACCATTGTTGCAGCCACAGCCTCATGCACATTCATTGCACCCTTGATCCATCCATTGATGCCCAAAAATGTGTACCGTCAAGGTCATCATCTGTTGTCAGTGTCCCAACCTTCAGCCTGCCCAACTGTTCCCACTCTCCAGCTGCTTCCTGCGAAGTATAGGCCAGTGCAATCTTCATCCTGATTCCCACCTTCACTCATGCCCTTCTACCCCACTGTCCTTCCCGGTGTCCTTCCCTCTGCTCCATAGCCTTGCTAATCATTGACGTCCCTGTTGCATGCTCGAAGATAAATCAGTAAGCCCAGAAGTGCAACAAAACAGACCTTTCGAGTGCTAATCCTGAGCTGACTGGCACACAATGTGGGTGTACCTGTGGTATGAGAGCCTGAAGCACCACTACAGTTCAGCGGTTGCCAAAACATGGGCAACAAATCTTGACTCTTGAGGAAACCAATCACCACAAGATATTGCGAAAGAGTAGGATGCGGGTGTACATAGACAGCAATGTAGCGAAGATTACCGTTGGGGATACAAAAGCTGGTCATGTAATCACATGACAGTTATGAGATCCAAGTCATTGATCAATAATTGACTATGACAATCCCTTGACAGAGGCGTGACGACACCAAGGAAGAACACAAGAGAATTGTTGCTGTTAATTGAAACACAGCACCAGTGGTATCATAATGGTTAGAAGTATACCAATGCTGTGCAAAAGGTGAGGGAAAGGAAATAAATGGCCACAAAATGAAATGTGATGTTAGACCCGAACTCCAATCAAAGATAAACAATGGCTGTCTTGCATTTGGGCAGTCACCGTTGAGTTCCTTAAATGATTGAGAGCAAAGGCTAAGTCTTTAGTCTTAGCGGAGAATTAAGCGATAGTTTCGGTATAGATTAAATGTTAGCTCGAAGCTAGAGTACATCTTAGCGAGAGCTGCTACTTAAATACTAAAGTGAGGGTTCTAAATATAAGTTGTTCATGAGAGTTGGAAGTTCGAGCACGCAATATCGAAGCAATTGCCACTTCAACCTGGCACACTATCACACGATAGGGTGCTAGGTGGAAGTGGCTACTATGCCATGTAGTGCGTAGTGTCGAAGCCACTGCTCGGTGTCTGTACGATAAGCAGTCCGGGCGGTCCGGTGAACCGGGTTATGTAAGTAAAAAGAATAAAAGTGGTTAAATCGTAACATTACCCCCTTCTTAAGGCAGGCGTCCCGACTGCTGTTATGGTCTGCTCCAGTCATTTTCGAAGTCTGGTTGGTGCATTCCTCTGGCCTCTCCTCCATATGGGTCATCGATCCTGTCTTCGTCTCCGAGTGGTGGCTCTCCGTCGTCAGATTCGTTGTTCCAGTAATCTTGTAGAAGTTCGCGCCACTCAAAGTTGTAATGTTTGAGGGCGTTGACCCACTTCTGGAATCCATCCGTTCGCTGGACGAGGTACTGAACATTGCCGTCACTGTCATATTCGTGATCTAGGATCATAGTGATGGCTTTGTTCGGGGTTACGATTTTGGTGTTTACCCCATCAACGTGTTCTGCCAGAAACTCCTCAATTAGTTCATCTGCGTCCATATCGTCCTCCCGTACCCAGCTATTTGATTCTGGTCCATAACCCTTCCATTTGACGAAGTAGTCTGTTGCCATCCTTGATGGCTCCCCCTGTCTTCCTCGAACTCTCCGCTGTCTGCTGTTTAAGACCTTTTCGACTTTGTAAAGTTCATCGCCGTCAATCAGGTCTGGTGGCGGCGGAGGAGGTTGTTCTTGGTTTGGGAATGCGGGTGGAACATAGGGGGTGAGTAACGACTCATTGAAGGTAGGGTGAATTTTCCAGTTGGCTGGCAGCTTTAGAGTGTATGTGGAGGCGCCCTTTTTGATTTTTATTTCGAAGGGGCCAGTGTGTTTGTCGTCAAGCTTTTTCTTTGGTTGGGGAAGATGAAGATTGGTTGTGTCAAGCCAGACCTTGTCGCCTACTTTATACTCGATGGCTGGGCGTTTGTTTTTGTCGTATTGCACCTTCATTTGTGACACAGCCTTTTCAAGTGATTTCTGGGCGACAGTGTGGATTTCTTGCATTTTGGAGACAAAGGAGTCGGAGGCAGGGGTACGGAAAGGAGTAGTGGATTTCGTCCCGGGTAGTACAGCGGGGTTGTAACTGTAATTGACTTCAAATGGGCTTTTGCCAGTAGAGGAGTGTTTTCGGTTATTATGTGCGAACGCCGCAAGAGAGAGCCATTCGGCCCAGTCAGTTTGGAGATGGTTGACGAACATGCAAAGGTATTTTTCAACCTCCTGGTTTACATGTTCGGTCTGCCCATCTGTCTGAGGATGGTAGGCGGTTGAAGCATTTCCCTTGATCTGGAGGAGATCATAGAGGTCCTTCATGAATTTGGATACGAATACGGTTCCTCAGTCTGAGATAACAACCTGAGGCATCCCATGCTTGGCATATACTTCGTCACGGAGAATCTTTGCCCAGCCTTCGGAGGATAATTCCGTGGAGCATGCGACGGGGATGATTTCCTTCGAGAAGCGGTCGACGATTACGATGATGGCGTCGTGACCATTGCTCTTGGGCAGTCCAGTGACCATGTCTACGGAGATGTGAGTCCACGGGCGGGATGGTATTTCGTTGGGGTGTAGCGGTGCTGCCTTGGCCTGGTTGCTGCTTTTTGCTCGCTGGCAAGTTTCGCAGGCTCGTACGTAGGCTTCGATGTCTTTCTTCATCTTCGGCCACCAGAACTCTCGTAGTACAAGTTCTTTGGTTTTTTCGATGCCTGGATGTCCAGCGGTGATGTGGTCGTGGGATCGAGTGATGATTTCTCCATGGAGTGTATGATCTCGTGGGACATAGATCCTACCGTCGTACCAGATGAGCCTGTCTGCCATTTTCATGCCTCGGTCATGGTCAAGGGAGCCAGCGACGGTTCGATCCCAAAGACGATTGTTTTTTGTGGCGACTCGGATGTCTCGATGGGTTTCTTTGACAGTTGGCATGATCATAGCTCTGAAATGTTCAGGAGACAGGACTATTACTTGGTCGTTATCGTCCTGTCCCTGATCATGATCTGCGCGCCAGGAGAGGAGGTCAGCCTTTTTGTTAGCGGTGCCGGCTTTGTGATGAAGGGTGAAATGGTATTCTGCCAACTCGGTGATCCATCGGGCTTGGTGTCGGTTTACTTTCTGGGGCTTTCGGAAGTACTGGAGATTCTGATGGTCTGTCCAGATTTCGAAGTCCTGGTAAGCGCCCATAAGATAGTGCCTCCATTCTTCAAGAGCGAGCATGATTGCAAGGAGTTCCTTGTCGTAGATCTCATAGTTACGTTCGGTAACCGAGAGTGACTTCGACAGGAACAATACGGGTCTCCATTTGCCATTCTGTTCTTGAGAGAGAACTGCGCCAATGGCTCCCTCACTAGCGTCGGCTTCTACTTGGAATTTCCCTTCATTTGTCGGTATTGTGAGTATAATGTCCTCCGCTAGTTGCTTCTTTAGTTGCTCAAAGGCCTCCTGCTGCGCCTCTCCCCACTTCCATGCATCGTTCCCCGTTAGCTGAGTCATGGGCTTCACGATTTTGCTGTAGTTTTTGATGAAGCACCGGTAGAAATTGGTGAATCCCAGGAAGGATTGGAGTTCCTTCTTTTTGGTAGGTATTGGCCAGTCGATAATGCCTTTGATTTTGACTGGATCCATGCGAATGCTCCCTTCGCTGATGATGACGCCCAGATACTCCATTTCCAGGACTTCGAACTCGCACTTTTCAGCTTTAAGGAACAACTTGTGCTTTCTTAGAGTTGCTAAAACTTCCCTTGTGATGCGGTGGTGCTCCTCTTTAGTTTTGGACATGATAAGGATGTCGTCCAGGTAAATGGTCACCTTCCCTGATGTGATGAGGTTTTTGAAAATGTCGTTCATCATCCATTGGAAGGTGGCAGGCGAATTGGTAAGCCCGAAGAACATAACCGTCGGCTCGTACAGGCCACGATTTGTTCTGAAGGCTGCCTTCCACTCATCCCCCGTTTTGATTCGGATGTTATTATATCCCCATCGTACGTCGAGCTTGGAGAAGTACTTGGCGCCGCGCAGTTTATCCATGAGTTCGGAGATTAAGGGAAGAGGATAGCGGTTTTTAATCGTCATCTCATTGAGCTTTCGGTAGTCCTGGACGGGCCTTAGCTTGCCATCTTTCTTTTTAACAAAGAAGAAGGGAGATGCCATGGGTGATTTGGAAGGGTGTATTCGTCCGCTGGACAGGTTTTCGTCAAGAAACTTGTCTAGCTCCTCCTGCTCTGCTCGGTTGAGTGGATAGACCTTGCAGTCGAGATTGGCGTTAGCGTTCGGAGTGAGTTCGATAGTGTGGTCCCAGGGTTTAGGTTCTGGCAGTTCATCAAAGTTTTCTTTGTCAAATAAATCTTTGAAGTCTCTGCACCACTCTGGGACCATTTCCTCAAATGTTTTGGTTTTCTTCTCCGCATTTGCCTTGGCTGCCAGGTCATTGGCCACGTGCCGCATTGCCCTGATGCGAATAGCTTCTTCGAAGCTTATCGCTAGGATAGTATCGCCTTCCTCCAGTTCTTTGTCCCACTTGTCATAGGGATCTGCATCTGGTAATGGGATCGGAGTATGACAGCATTAACACCGGGTGAAGGTCATTTTCCCTGTTCGCCAATTGATCAGCGGGTTGTGCCATACTAACCAATCGTGTCCTAGGAATATGTCCCGATCCTTCAGCTCGGTGATAGCCAGGTCTATGCGTTCAGCATGATCCCCGATGATGATGCGTACCTTGGCAAAGGCAGTGATCCGTCCTGCGCTGTTTTTTGATCCATCCGCATTGTAAACGGTGATGGGCACGGCCATCGCGTGGGTAGGAATGTTATGCTTCTTGATGAACACTCGGTTGATGGCGCTACTGGTACAGCCGCTATCAACCAGAGCCGAGGAAGGGATGCAGGTAATGTTTTCTAGTGTTTCGATTTGGACGTCGGTTGTTAGAGCTTTCTCGCTTCCGCTTACTCGGCAGATATAGCGTCTGGGCTCTCACAGTTCTTCCATCCATTCTAGCGCGTTGATGTGTGTGGCTCCCTTCAGTCCTTCTAGCATCTCATCCACCACTTCCTCTGCTCGTGCTTTGTGAATCCAGTTCTTTAGGATTGCTTTTGCTTCCGATTCTGTCCTGGCATCTTTAATTCCACGTAACGTCCATTCAGCTCTGAATGGCTTCAGCCACTCGTGCAGGACCTTCTCAGTCTTCGCGCCGGAACCTGTTGGTTCGGCTACCGTCGACTGGGTCACCTCAGGGGCTACAGAAGGGGCTCGGTTAGCTTCTTGACTTCGCCGGAAACTCGTATCATCCTCTTCATCAGGAATCTCCTCTAACTGTACCTGAGGCCCCCTTTTCACCGCCTGGGCGCTAGCAGCTTCCTTCCATTCGGCTGCCTTGGTCGGGGCCGTTGTGCATCCAACAGTTCTTGCCACATGTGTGCCTTCGTTGGGATCGCCCGGTGGTGTGTTGGTTTCTAACGGCAAGTTCGTCCTGACCGAGGAGCCGTCGCTAGCGACAGCGGGCTGCACTTGGACCGTAGCAGAATGCGGAACAGCCTCACCCTTCTCCTCAGGACTATGCGAATTGTTCTGTTCACCTGTCCCGGGGCCTCTGCCAACCTGGTTCCAGCCTTTGTCTTGTCGCTGGGTCACGCTCCTGGGGCCCTCTTGTCGGGTTTGCCCGCTGCGCACGGTGTTCAGGTCGTCATTCCTTGCGGTGTTCCTCAGTCGTGAGGCTGCCTCAGGGGAAACCGGTTCCTCTGCTTCAGGGAGGGCGTGTCCCTCCGACGGAGGCACTTGTTCCCCTGCCCCATCCAGTCATCGTGAAGATGCTGTTACAATGGGTAGCACTATGGTAGGTGCCTTTTCGTTCGCCGCTTTCGCTCGTAATGAGTTACTCGCCGAACATTTAGTCGGTGGTGTTGTCCCGACGTCCTGTTTTGATTCTTCTTTAGTTTCTGTCTCAGTAGTGAAGTCGCAAAATGGTATATTTGAATGCATGTTTTGAACTACAGGGATACAATGAGCCTGACTAGCGGGCGACGAGTGCGTACCGGATGAAACTAAGTCCTTGGCCAAGTCAGTGGAATCGTTCACTGCTCGGCCCCGTCTTTTACCTCCTCAATCTTCGAGTCCGTCTTTTCCTTCGTCGCGACGTGGTCCCAGTAATACTCGACCCGTCGTAAATGTTCTTCTTTCGTCTTGGCGTGTTTGGGGCAGTCCTGCTTGAAATGTCCGACCTCTCCGCATCCGAAGCACTTTGCTTTGGCGCGTAGGGCATCGATGTCCATGGGCTTCCCCAAGCCTCCGTACGTGGTGCCAGTTCTGGTCTTCTTTTCCGGGGCGCTGTTCTGCTGCTGATAATTTCCTTTCGCCAGTGTGGTCGTCTTCACCTGTTGTCTCCAATCCGCCAATTTAACTCCTCCACCAGATTCTGCTTTCTTTGTCCTCCAGTTGTGATTGATGCGGAGTATGCGACGCTTCCACTCAGGGTAGTTGCGCGGGGGATCGGCATCTGATGCATAGATGATATCCTTGGTAGAAGAGCAGCATGCTTTCTTTACTTGTGCCACCATCATCTGGTTGATTCCGATGACCCCTGCTTCGAACGCAAGCGAGTCGAACTGCTGGAAGAACAAGTCGCCATCAGGGAAGGTGCTCTGTCGCAACCATTCCCACTGTGCGAACTTGATCTCTGCATTGGCATCCTTCCAGAATTGTCACCTGACCTCATCCACAAAGTTCTCATATGCTGGATACAGCTGATCCCCATCGGCGTTCCTCCCCAGTTCCCTTGCACATAACTCCCACCAGACCTGAGCGTCCTTCCCGAATCGTGATGCACAGAAGATGACTTTATGTGGGTGATATCGGAAGTACTGGTTGAATACAGAGAAGTACATGTCACATTGGGAAAAGAACCGGGCAATGTCATTGGAGTCACCATTGAAGTTCTCGGGAACTCTGACCATTTCAGGTTTTAGCGATGCCCAGGGTCCTTGAGCGTCGTTGGCGAGAATCCAGGGAGCGGGTGGCTCTGGTGGCCCTGGCGGCGGGGGATATCACGGCAGCGCCCACCTTCTTGCTGCTGGTGGGGCTGTCGGCTGTACAGGGCCAGGAATCGGCTGCTGTGGGGGGTCTGACAGCCCGGCGTCGTTATTTGCGGCAGCAAAGAGTCTAGGCGGCGCTTGCATGCCTGGTGGTCCATATCCCCGGGGATAAGCATAGCTCGGTACCGGGTAGTAGGGAGCGGGTATTTCAGCCCGTCGTGGCGGTACCGGTGGCTCATCTGGCATGGGTTCAGGGGTATCGACCTCAGGGAGTTCATATTCGGGTCGTCGATAGCGAGCGGGGATCTGGAGGGGTCGATCTGGATGGATCATATTGTAAGCCTGATGGGCGAAGTGCCTGGCTTCTTCCTTTAGGATATATTCATATCTGTAACGCGTGTAATCAACTCCGGCTGGGGTTTTAGCCCAATCTTGATCCACTAATAATTCTTGTTGAAAATAATTAAATAAGTCGAGCAGGGTGGCATGGAGGAGTATTTTGGGAGTATGGACCAGTTTACCTGTTGAAAGGAGGTAGAGAGCCCGGGGGATGGTTATCGGGGTGATCTGCCGGGGGGGTGTTGCGAACTTCTGGGGTTGGTACGTCGGACGAGGCAGGACTTCCCCAAGGGTTTCCATTGACGTGCTCTGCGTCGGGGAGTACCTCTGTGTCGGCGTTGCTGGACTCATCCTTGCTGATGCAGCCAGCGGCGACGTCGACTGCTCTGAATGCAGCGATTCGCTCTGCCTCCCTTGCTCTCCTGTCCCTGTCGTGCTGGGTGAGACCGGTGATGGGGTCCCAGCCCCCTTGCTTCTCTGGTCTGTATACTGGTCTGGGTGTATCAGATCGTGCCCACACGTCGTCAATCCTGCTTCTGTCTGCTGAATTGAGACCAGTGGTGGGATCATAGCCGATGCTTTCTTCTCGTCTGTATCGTCGTCGAGGTGGGCGAGCTGGTGGGCGAAGCCTTGCCTGGCTTGAGCTCTCTGGTCACTGCTCAAACTCTGGTGTCGACTCTCGGGGCGAGATTGGGGGTGTGGGAGGCTGCTCTGTGATCTGTACGGGCTGCTCCTTTGGACACTCCAGCTCTGGAGTTCTTCATCGATAGGGATTTCCTCATCTGGGATAAAAGGCTGTGGGTGGAAGATTGACGTTGTCCCAGAGAACGGCAAGGTCGAATGTGGAATCGGCTGGTGAAGCCCCAAGACGGTCGCCGGTAGGTTGCTTTGAAACTGGCGTTCCCCCATCGCCGACTGTGCCCAGGCCGAGTCGAACGAGGTATCTTGCCAGGTCTGCTGCGTCAGCGGTGGGAGCGGGTCAAGAGGGATGGGGGGTATGGCCGGCGGAACCTGTTGGAGAATCTGGTGCAGCAAGGTGCCTTGCTCTGGGAGAGTCTCCATTGCCTCTTTCTTGAACGCCGACTTCCACTTCACCAAGAACATCATCTTCCTCGGTTCTCCTGTTGACAACGCGATGGTGCTCGTTGAACGTCGGGGCTCTTCAATTTGGTAGGGGTGGGTAGAAGTGGATCGGTGGTGGCTGCTGTGGGAGGACATGGTTTATGGCGGGTGGGGGATAACGTATACGGTTACGACGAGGGCAAGGGTATAGTCCGTACTCATGCAAGACTGCTAGCACTACTGCTGCTGCAAATATGGCAGTTCCAACACCGAAGAAAACTGCAATTAAGATTGCCTCGAGTGTTGTCAACATGAGGGCTCCAGTTAAGGAACCAGGGGAAGCTTCGAGCTAATTGTTAGACCCGAACTCCAATCAAAGATAAACAACGGCTGTCTCGCGTTCGGGCAGTCACCGTTGAGTTCCTTAAATGATTGAGAGCAAAGGCTAAGTCTTTAGTCTTAGCGGAGAATTAAGCAATAGTTTCAGTATAGATTAAACGTTAGCTCGAAGCTAGAGTACATCTTAGCAAGAGCTGCTACTTAAATACTAAAGTGAGGGTTCTAAATATAAGTTGTTCGTGAGAGTTGGAAGTTCGAGCATGCAATATCGAAGTGATTGCCACTTCAACCTGGCACACTATCGCATGATAGGGTGCTAGGTGGAAGTGGCTACTATGCCATGTAGTGCGTAGTGTCGAAGCCACTGCTCGGTGTCTGTACGATAAGCAGTCCGGGCGGTCCGGTGAACCGGGTTATGTAAGTAAAAAGAATAAAAGTGGTTAAATCGTAACATGTGAAATGTACACAATCGCAAGACCAAAGAAGACAGATACTGTCACGCTTCCATGTGACCCACATTCCCTGACAACTCTCAACATCTTATACTTCCTTTCCCACTCGTTGGCGAATTCATGTTCTAAGTAATATTCATGTATAAAATATTATAATACAAATGAATATATAAAACAGATAAAATAGGTGGGATTGTGGGTGGGGGCAGTTTACCATGCATAGATGGTGGCAATGGGTCCTCCTCCAACATAGTCACCAAAATGCAGCACACGAGGACTGCGCAATGCCGGGAAAAACAGAAAATTTCGGTATTGAAGCTGGGATGTCATCGATGGCGGCAAGTTTGGGGCATCATTGGCTGTGTTAGGTGGGTGTACAGTGGGTAGCACTGTGCTACTCTATATTGTATATAGCACAGTCCTTATATTGCAGTTGTAGCATGGACTAGGGATGAGGGAGGGGCAAGGTAGGGATCGGCGGTGCCATAGAGTGTAACAGGGAGCTTGCAAGGGGAAACAGCAACCACCATCTGATTTGCCAGTATTGAAAACAGGGGTGGGGGTTCGATGAGAGTTGTATGGTCAATGGAGGGTGCGGGATGTGGCGGGGATGGGGGTCAGGTGTCATCATCATCATCGTTGGTGATTACGACATCGGAAAGGAAAAAGGGCATGAAAGCCATAATCCCCCATGTCAAAAATGGGGGATGCATTGAGATGGAAGGTGTTTGGGACCCGGGGTGAGCAGTAGGGGCCGATGTTAGTATTGAGCAGGGGTGGCAGCAGTGGGGCCATCAGAGTTTGCGATGCTGTCATCTTGGCATCTTCTGTTGTGTACTGAAGAGTAGAATTGACGCCCAAATGAACGCTGTCATTGCTAGCTTCGTTGGATGTCAGGGGTCCTATCTTGCTCCCACCCTCCTGCTCACACTGTTCCACCTTCTGCACCCTCCCCAACATGTTCCCTTTCACTGTGCCCATGCACTACCTTCCTCCATATCCCTCCAAGGTTCTCAGACCATCTTCAGCCCTCTCATCATTGTTGTCGTCACCCTATTTATCTTGTCCCCGTTGCTGAACTCTCGTTCCTGTGCCATGCTTGCAGATGGCACCCGATGTTGTATCCTTCACTTTGTCCATGGTCATTTCCATGTATGAAATCACCGTGCGAGGGCGATTGGTCCTGATGTTGATGTGGGCAATGTTGAGTAGGGGGATAGATGGAGATAGTACTGGATCTCGGGCCAATACTGGGTCGTAATGGGTTTGGGCTTCGTCCGAATCAATTATCTTCACTGGGGCAGGATCTTGTGGACATTGTACACAGTGCTGCCTCGTGTGAGGACTTATGCATGGGTGGAGGGATGATATGGCTGCTATTTGGGGCTCTTGGAGCCGCCAGATAAGCTAAGAGTACCTAAAATAACCAATCAATATGGAATTCAATGAAATATACCTTTTGTGCACCAATCTGGCAGGGAACGACATGGATACACCATGTCGACAGCTAGTAGTAGTATTAGCAAAAGTGCAGATTGTTGAATTGCCATAAAAGGTGCATTGTTTGCCAATGTTAAATTCTAAGGTAAAACTTAAAATGCAGGGTCCAGGTTCAAAATGTAACATACTTTGCCGAAGTGGGCTGTTGCGAGCATGGCAGGTACAAGTCTGAAGAAGCCGTCATAACCCTTCTTGCGGCTTGCCTGTGGTACTGATATTCGCAGTCTCGACTCTCGACTTCATTGTCTTCTTTAATTGAAGTGCTTGAACTTTGAAGCAGCCTCTTAATTCCCTTGACTTTCCTTTTGTCATGACTCATAATCGGAGTGTATCAGCCATGGGGGGTTTATCCATGTTGATGAAGATCAAGTCAAATTTAAGCAAAAACTAAGTGCAGTTGAAAATTTTGCAAGGGTTTAGAGTGCAGGACTGATGATCATTTCAAAAGTTGAGAGGTCAAACCAGCAAGTGTAATATTTTCCGAGGCGACCTGGGCTGATTAAAGTCTTTGAATGCAAGATAACTTTGACCACCCAATATTACCTTAGCATCGAGTTCGCGGAGTAACTGCCGGAGTTCAAGAGAGATGGCCTTTCCATCCTTGGGAAGTGCTCTTGACAGAGATATAATCGAGTATCTACAGATAACTGTTATAAAGACAGGTCAACAGTGACGCAAGCTGTACAATGCTCACCATGGTGTGCAAAATATTGGCTCTTCGTCGATGGGGGAGAGACGTGATCACAGGGAAAGAAGGGTCTACTCAATAAACTATCTACAAATGTGGAGCATGGTGCTGAGACAGATTTTCCTTTCGTCAGTGTCATTGCCGCTGTCCTTGCTCTTCACGAAAGTAGTCATTCAGTTAGATGTTTTTGCTTACATATCTGGCATATGGAATTCAGTACTATACAATGCGAGTGCGTATATCTTTTGTATCATGTTCTTGTCTTTCATTATTTGTCTTATTTTTCTTGACCAATACACTAATTATTGTCCTAGACATATTTGCATGAATATGACATGTTTCTTGAACCAGGCATCTTATAAGTAAATCGTCATCGGTTGACATATATTCCACTGCAACTACAGAGAAGCAATTCAAGAACAGCCTGCCCCTGGGATTCATCGTCACCGTGCAATATTCAGCTGATTAAATCCAAAGTTGATTGTGGAAACGAGGACGTCGTTCCCACTCGAAAATACCTGCACTGTACCTACAGAAGCTACTAGCCCTGGTAGTAGGATACAGACTCAGCTCTTGGACTGTGTGTTGTGGTCGATGTACTAACAATGACTGCTGAGTTAAAATGTGGCTATGCCAGTCCAACATTGCTGTCAGACATTAATACAGGTGTGAAGGCGACTTGGATGATTGCAAGTCAGTGATATGGGGCCGAGTGCATATGACAATGATGTGGATAGTGATTTTGACAAGGATGATGGCAATCAGGATATGATGGCCATTGACACTACACTGGCGCTGCGACCAGGAAGCTGCTTTTCTCTCCAACAATCCTCTTGAAGTGATGTTTTCGTTCGTCTGCCTGCTGCACATCCTTCTGTTTTCCGAAGTGATATCTTCCTCTCTTTCCATACAGAATCCATGCATGTTGCTCTCTACTTCTCATCCACATATATGCCCCATCCTTCCCACATGTACATCCCCCTGACTGCGCACCCGCGCAGACTACAACCACCTTTGTTAGTATCAAGATTCTCGGAACGGTAAGACAATTACCTTTGTCAATCTCTCTATTCAATGCCACCTTAACTAGTGCACATCGCATTAACTATACAGTAGACTATCAGATTTGTACTCACACATTATAATGATTATCCTTACCTTTGAATATTGATCCGTCTCAAGATGAACAGCGACATGGTGGGGTATGCAGACTGGATGAGACGACTGGCAAATCCCGATATGACAGTACTGGCATTGGAGAAGGTGGTTCAGCCAAACATGGGCGAGGACAGGCCATCGCCAACTACAGCAACAAGAAGAGAATGGCAAACAAGATGCGCTCACCAACATTGCTCCATGCCAGAGAATACTGCGATGATAATCCCAATGCGAAGTGCATGCTCTAAACTCGCCAGCCCAAGTGCCGAGGATGTCAATGAGATGGGCCTGTATTCATGTTCTTAGGTCAATCGTGTTTGGAGTAATCAACAGGCTCACCTGGTCCAAGTGCTAGTACTTAATTACCGCTACCAACACTTATCCTGTCCATGCGACAGCCTGGACCCATTCTGGATCTAGTTAGATATCCCTCCCAATCCTTGAGGAATGCATTGATGCCTATCTAATGCAAGTCCAAATACTGAATAAACAAGGAGAGCAGATGAGAACGGAGCACGATGGCATCCCTGAAAATCCTAGTGAGGTGGTTGGACCTTGGGATCATACGCCATGTACTGTCTTGGTGGCGGGCTTGAGGGCGAGAGGGACAGCGTTAGAAACAAGGGGAAGAGAAATCACAACTGACTCACCATGAAGGACTGTATCCAATGGCCCTCAACAACTACTGAATCCTGGAGCCTTGGAATGCTACCCAACAAAGTTTTACCTCATGAAAACACAGAGAAAATAGGCGACATACCTTGGAAATGGGGTTGTGATGGTGATGATCATTGAGGCATCCTGTCCAGTGAGGGATTTCTAGTGTAAATCTCCCTGAAGCATGTCAGGCCCTAGCGGCGGACAACCCTCGCTGGTTTGAGTAAGGCGGCAAAGGAGGTTATGGAGGTGACTGTTATGATTTTTCCTTATCTTATCTTATCTCTGGCGCTTATCTTATCTTGTATGCCAATCTAATCCAGATCTTATCACGGGTATCCGGACCGGCTACCACGACGCTACCGAACGACTTCATTGCTATGACATCAGAACACATCGTAACCATACGTTTCTCATTGTTTCATGTATGGACGCAGCTACATATTCAGACTCCGCTTTTCGTATATAAGTAATGTAGCTCTCATCGATGTACCTCAGCTTTGAGCTAAGTTTATACATACCAGACTTTACTCTCTCGTTCACTGCACAACTAAGTGTTTGCACCTTATTTGCTATTTCAAGCGCCACGGTTCTCTTTGGGTGACTGTATGAATGCGATACAGCCCTAAGAGTTACCTTGCTTGTTATACCCGAGTCCGGGCCTAACAATTAGCTCGAAGCTTCCTACTCTCTTATCAGCACCAGCCGCGACAGGTGTTTTATGATCCCATCCTACATGACCACTGAACAAGAACGAATCCGACAGCTCGAAGAGCTCGTCATCGCCACCTCTCTCACCGCACTCTGAACTGCGCTCGCCATCCTCACTCAAGGAGAACAAGCCCAAAACCACCCACAAGGTCCCAGGCCTCGCAAATGACCCCTGACCTCACCACCATGCAGACCATCGCCTTCGGCACTGCTTTCATCGGTGCTGTCCTACTCACTCTCATCACTGCCGCCCTCGTACTCGCATATGGGGCACCCATCTGCAGATTCCTGCACCGACGGGGCTTAATCGCCCCCATCCTCGCACCACCCCGACCTGCACCCTTCCCACTCAGATATGTCGTCCCCTTCCAGAGACCAGAACGACCAGACCTGGTATGGCCAGATCTGGCAGCCAACCAACCAGAGGAATAGGGTTCCTCAAAACCCCATCACCGGACCACGACCATCCACTCCACTAACTCCAGTGAGGAGTTCCCACATCGGGAGATCCCTCGCAACGCCACCCCAGGGCCAAGCAATGTTTGCTGAACCCCCTCTCTGGAACTACCCACCACCGCCTACACAACAGCGAACGAGGAACCCCCCAGGCACATACGGCCTGAGGGACAAGCCCTCAAGAAACTATTATCCTGCCACCGCCAGACCCAGACAGTACCACGAACTCGTGCCCGGGTGGTACACCCCTGTGGGAGGGCACTCGTACCCCTCCCAACCAGCCTATACAGGCGATGGCCCTTGGAGGATAGCGACTCCAACTCCGATGCCCCTAACCCCTTCACCGACTCTGACCGAATGATCCCTGACACCGCAAACCCCAACCCCGAACCGCCCCTTGGCCCTAGAGAGGACGATGACCCACTCAACGCTGATGGAGGGGACTATCAGTGGCCCACACTCACTGACGTCAACCGCCAAATTCTCGGACCCTTCCGAGAAAAAGCCTGGGAACTACAACAACAAGATGTCGAGCAACGAGCCGGGTTCAACACCCTGGGACCTCGCCCCAACATGGATTACTACCTCGCCATCAATCGAGGTGACAGGGTCCCAAACACAATGCCCGACTGAACCATCGACGCCCGGATCTTCGCCAATCGAAACCGGGATCTATACAACCCCTCAGCAGGAAACCAAGTGGAGAGGCTACGACCAAGGACCAGACCCGAATACATGGCCCTCTACCAGGCCCTACGAATCCTTGCCCAGCTACAGGGTGACAGACCCGACCTGGACAGGGGAAACAATGTTTAATTGTTTCCACCTTGACCGAGAAACGTTCGGAGAGTGGAGGGGAGAGGATACCCCAATGCTCCCACCCCTGCCATTCCCGCTTCCCGACTCGCCACCAACCCGACGACTAGACAGAAACGCCACCGTGCCCCGTGCCTCGACGACCCGACAGCACGATGTCTACCCCGGACAGGGAACCAGTAGACTCATCACAGGAGCAGGACCAGACGGAGGAGGGGGCATGGAGGGACAAGCCGGCCAGCCCACCATGGAGGAACGGTTTGTGCAGATGGAGGCACAAATCGTCCAAATGAGAGAGGAAAATATCAGGCTCCAGGAAGAGCTGACGAGACGACGGAAGGAACCAGAACGAGGGCGAGGAGGCCCTCCCGTATGACACCCATGCCCGGACCACTTTTCGGTCCCACGCTCACCCGGATATGACCTGCCCCAGACAGGACCAATCGGTTCCTGAAACAACGACAATCACCCCGCCTTTCTTGGGGTAAAACCCATCCTTATCAACCGCCCCGAACTGTTTAAAGGCGACCACGACAACATCGACCGCTTCCTAGGGGACTGCATCGCCTACTTCAAAGTGTTCCGAAGTCAGTTCACAGGGATATTGTCCCTCATGGTCGTCTTCGCCACCTCTCATCTTACAGACAGGGCAAAGGAGTGGTGGGTAGACCGAAGAGAGGAACTCTGGTGGATGCCAGACGACCCTGACGAACCCGCATGATATTGTTACCCCGCCTGGGAGGAGTTCGTCGAAGAGTTCCATGCCCAATTCCAGGACCCCGCAATCGAGGAGGTCCACAAAGCAAGGATGAACGAGTTGCACATGACAGGAATGTCAGCGAACCAGTACTTCCAAAGGCTGGAACGAGAGGCCAAGTTGGCAGGACGAAGGGGAGACACCAGAGAGAGGGGCGCCATGGTATGCACAGTATGAGCAGGAGTCCCTGCCTCGTACACGTCTATCATCTCCAATATAGGGGTAGGCGTCCCCCGAACGTACGATGAATGGAAAGACCGCATCGGCATCATGTACCAGGAGCGCCAACACAAGGATGCCCATGACTGAGCCTACAGCCACCGCGATGACCGCCTGACGGGACAAAAGCATATTACCGCCACCAGCAGCAACAAGAACGCTACAGGTGGCGCGACAAGTTTGACGCCGGCCAAGCTGATGGGTAGTGTGCCCAGAAGGGATTCCGCAGGGAAATGGATGATGCATCCGGGTCAGGGACAGCCGATGGAGGTGGACGCCGTCAAGAAGAAGCAGCGGGATGAGGGGAGATGTTTCAGGTGCGACCAAAAGGGTCACCTGTCAAGGGATTGCCCACAGAAGGGGCTCAAGGTACATGCGGTCGAGGCGGCTCCCCCAGTGGAGCCACTCGGCAAGGACACCAAGATCAAGGAGGTAAAAGCATAGGTTGTCGAGGGTCCGATTCCCCTGCAGCGACCAAGGACTTACATACTGGTGCGCTCTCATCTCCTGCCAGGCAGGTTTTATCTTCTTTCTTACCTACAGACAATTTACTTACCGAGCATTTGAATATACCCCCAACCCAATGTGCGGGTTGGGTCTTTATGACTTCATCCTCTGGCAACGCACGCCACCCAGTATCAGAATCACTTATGACTACGAACCAATACGACGTCCTTCAGGACATGACTGACACATCTCTAGACACCGGGGCCGCCGACCCCAAGACTGTGCAACCAGCTAAACGTTTGGCAAGTAGCTCATCACGAGTGAACGCTGGAAACGAAAAACCACCTACCATAGTGGTACCCATCATCACAGTGCCTCGGCGACTGGATGGGGCAAGGGAACAAGCGCCTCCTCTGGAGGGTCTCACCCCCCTTGACGAAGCAGCCCCACAAGTGGGGACTACCGCAAGGATGAACAAGACGAAGAAGACACCCAATCTGGGAGGTCAGGGCAAAGACAGAGCTGACGCTTCCAATGCAGTCGCAGAGCATGCTCTTAGGACTGACACTTCCCAAATTGTAGGCCCTGAGGAGCAGACTTCGCGAAATTGATCGAGTGCTTCACTTGGCTTTGAAGGAGCAGGCAACGCTGGTAAACCTGCTTTGGCGATACAAGCTGAACCCACTAGTCCCAAGCGAGCTTTCGCCATCGGGGGCGGCCCTTCACAGAGAAACCATGATTCCCGCAATGACAACTCCTCGGGATTCCGCAAAGCCGAAGAATGGAAGGAAGCCGCTAGCGCCCAGGCGGTAAAGAGGGGGCATCAGGTAACCATGATAGAAGTACCTGACGAAGACAGCGACGTCTCTTTCCAGAGATGGGTTGCTGCAGGCAGCCCGACAATTTCACCAAAGGCCCACGTCATGAGCCTTCCGACTCCACCAGAGTCCCTGACCACGAAAACAAAGACCATCCCTAATGAGGGGGTAGTCACAAATGAGGTGACCTCGCCAACAGTAGCTGTAACCAGCGCGAAGGCTCGAGAGGCCCCTCACTGATGGTTCCGCCCCTTCGAGGTGGACTGGATGCTCCGCACAATTTGCAAAGCACAAAACGACAGCGCTGCATGCACCGCCCTTTGCGTTTGGATGCATCGGGACCGACTCGAGGAGCTCACTGATGAGCTTCTCCACGAACTATGAATGGGAGGAGAGCACACCAGGGAACGACTCTATGAACTCCGCGAACCCATCCGCTATATCTGACGAAGGGCAAGCGACGGGACAAAGGACTTCATGATCAACGTCCAACTGAACCCGTGCACCGGTACTCAAGTGCTCATGACCCGCACCCTGCTTGACAGCGGGTGCACTGGAAGCACCATCAACCGCGCTTACATTCAGAAACATAGACTCAACACCATCAAGGCTGCCGTCTCTATCCTGGTATACAACGCCGATGGCTCCTGCAACAAGGCGGGAGACATCACCGATTTCGTAGAATTCTGCATGACCATAGGAGGACATGCCGAGCGAATTGACCTTGCAGTCACCGACCTAGGTGCCAGGGATGTATACCTTGGGCATGACTGGCTGAAGCGCCACAACCCTTCGGTCAACTGGAAGACCGGCTCGATCATCTTCGGTTGCTGCCAATGCGTCAAGAACCACCTGGTTCTTCCCGACTCGGATCCCGACGACCGTTGGGACGAAGAACTCGAAGAGGGCGACACCATTCTCGCCATCAACATGGAGGAAGAGGTGGTCATTCGCGCAATGCATCACGCCAACAACCTGGCCACTGCCACTAATGCGGACAAGCCAAAGAAAACGTTTGAAGAGATGGTGCTGCCACATTATCAGTCCTTTCGTGATCTGTTCTCCAAAGAGAACTTTGATGAACTTCCTGACCAGAAGCCCTGGGACCATGCCATCGAGCTCGTCCCCAACACGAAATCAACCCTCGACTGCAAGGTGTACCCCTTGAACTGAAACAAACAGGAACAGCTCGACACGTTCCTCGATGAGAACCTTGACTCGGGACGAATCCACCCCTCGAAATCCCCATTCGCCTCCCCTTTCTTCTTCGTCAAAAAGAAGGATGGCTCCCTATGTCCAGTACAAGATTACCACAAGCTTAACGAGATGACCATCAAGAACCGTTACCCGTTACCACTGATTTTCGAACTCATCAACAAGCTGCGCGGTGCCAAGTACTTCACAAAGCTCAACATCCACTGGGGATACAACAATGTCAGAATCAAAGAGGGTGACAAGGAAAAAGCCTCCTTCCGCATGAACCAGGGTTTGTTCGAACCCACCGTCATGTTCTTCGGGGTCACCAATTCGCCCGCCACATTCCAATGGATGATGAACGATATATTCAAGGACCTGATCACCGAAGGAAAGGTGACCATTTACCTCGACGACATCCTGATCTTCACCAAGGATCGGGAGGAACACTGACAGATTGTATGACACATACTCCAGAGGCTACGAGAGAACAAACTGTTCCTCAAAGCAGAAAAGTGCAAGTTTGAGGTGCTAGAGACCGAGTACCTCGGAGTTATTATCAGCGAGAACTCCATCTGAATGGACCCCGTCAAGGTGGCCAGGATCGCAGAATGGCCAACGCCAACAAAGAAGCGAGAACTACAGTCGTTCCTGGGCTTCACAAACTTCTACCGAAAGTTCATCAAGAACTACTCAAAGGTTGTCAAACTGCTTACCCAGCTCACCGGGAATGTGGAATGGACATGGGGAAAGGCGCAAGACCACGCCTTCCAGGAGCTGAAACGATGCATGGCTGAGGATGTCATCCTCGCCATCCCGAACAACGACGACCCCTTCATGTTGGAGGCAGATGCCAGTGAAGGCGCAGTAGGAGCAGTCCTGTCGCAGAAGCAGAATGGAGTATGGCGACCAGTGGCCTTCATGTCAAAGTCCCTCAGCGCCATGGAACGCAATTACAAAATCTACGACAAGGAGCTACTAGCAATCATGCTTGCGCTTGATGAATGGTGCCACTACCTCATGGGTGCCGCCGTTGACATAGAAATCTGGACGGATCACCAAAACCTCCAGTATTTCAGAAAACCGCAGAAGCTAAACCGATGACAAGCATGATGGGTCACCAAGCTAGCCGAATACCACTTCGTGCTCAAGCATAAGCCCAGTGCCCTCAACAAGAAGGCAGATCTTCTATCCCACTGCGACGACCACAACCAAGGCAAGGATGACAACAATGACATTGTCGTCCTTGCCCCAGAACATTTCCGGGCCCTGATCATGCCCACCGTCTCCAAAGTACACCAGAAGATCGAAAACGCTACGCGACAAGAGGAGTTGTGGGACGAAGGCATTGCCGCGTCCCTCAACCACGAACGAGGAGTAAGCCAAAAGGAAGGCTTGCTCTACTACGACAGGCGCATCTACATGCCAAGGAAGCACTCCCTACGTGGGGAAATCATCACACAATGCCATGACCACATCACGGCCAGGCACCCAGGAATCGAAAAAATGAAGGAGTTGGTCCTCCAGGAATACTGGTGGCCCAAGCTGAAGAAAGACGTTGAGGCCTATGTCAAGGGCTGTGAAGTTTGTCAACGAACCAAGTTGAGCACCCAGGCCAAGGCCGCACCACTCAACCCGAACGCAGTACCTTTGTTGCCATGGACACACATCTCCATCGACATGGTCACTGGACTCCCAGAGTCAGGCGGACACGATGCCCTTCTCATGATTGTCGACTGATTCTCGAAAGCCATCATCCCCGTCGCCTGCAGCACCGAGCTCTCAGCCGAGGGATGGGCCCACATCCTACGCAACCATGTATACGCTTGCCACGGAATGCCCGAAGTCATGATCTCTGACAGAGGTCCCCAATTTGTCTCGCAGTTCATGAAGGAACTCTACCAGATGCTCAACATCACACCGAACGCCTCCACAGCCTTCCACCTGCAGACCAACGGACAGACCGAACACGTTAACCAGGAGATCAAGAAGTACCTCAGGATCTTCGTTAACTATCGACAGACCGACTGGAGCGACTGGTTACCTTTGGCAGAATTCACCCATAACAACCAAATTCACAGTGCCACCAGAAAGAGCCCATTCATGGTCCTCTATGGCCGAAACCCGCAAGTCCTCCCCGACTCTTCCCGACTCTCTCCTTTCACCAACCCCGCTGCCGCCGACTTTGTGCAGACGATGACCCGGATCCATAAGGAGATGCAGACCGCCCTCGAAGAGGCCGCCAGTCGAATGAAGAAACAGTATGACAAGAAGAAACACACGTCGTGCGCATACGAAGTCGGAGACAAGGTGTGGCTCGACACCACTAACCTTCACCTCCCTCGTCCCAAGAAGAAACTGGACAACAAACGCGTCGGACCCTTTGTGGTCCTAGACAAAGCCAGGCCAGCAGCGTTCAAACTCAAGCTGCCGCCCCACTGGAAGATTCACCCGCGCTTCAACGAGAAGCTCCTGACTCCATACATCCCGCCTGCATTCCCTAATCAGGAACTTCCTGCCCCTCCCCCGCCGGATCTTATTGATGGCGAGGAAGAGTACGAAATCGAAGAAGTCCTTGACTCTCGCCCACGCCAAGTACGTGGCAAGAGGGGACAGAAGTCTAGAACCATCACCGACTACTTCGTCAAATGGAAAGGATGGACTCGTGAGCACAACTCATGGGTATGAGACGAAGAGATGGGCAACGCCCAAGAAGCAATAGAGGAATATGAGGCTAAGACGCAAGAAACCCGCGCCGTAGTCTCTACAAAAATCATAACACCTACCAAGGCCGTCACGATGATCTTAGATCACGAGTATGACACCGACGGCAATGCTCGCTATCTCGTCCAACAATGAGATGGATTCCAGAAATGGGTCAATGCCCTCAAAGAGTACAACTTTGAGTGGCTAGAACTCGTAAAAGCGTATTGGAACAGCGTGTCAGACGATGCTGATCCGCCGAATGCAGACGACCCTTAGGGCAGTTGGGACGCCTGCCTTAACGAGGGGGTAATGTTATGATTTTTCCTTATCTTATCTTATCTCTGGCACTTATCTTATCTTGTGTGCCAATCTAATCCAGATCTTATCACGGGTATCCAGACCGGCTACCACGACGCTACCAAACGACTTCATTGCTATGACATCAGAACACATCGTAACCATACGTTTCTCATTGTTTCACGCATGGACGCAGCTACGTATTCAGACTCCGCTTTTCATATATAAGTAACGTAGCTCTCATCAATGTACCTCAGCTTTGAGCTAAGTTTATACATACCGGACTTTACTCTCTCACTCACCGCACGACTAAGTGTTTGCGCCTTATTTGCTATTTCAAGCGCCACGGTTCTCTTTGGGTGACTGTACGAATGCGATACAGCCCTAAGAGTTACCTTGCTTGTTATACCCGAGTCCAGGCCTAACAGTGACGAGCTAGTTTCCGCCGTGGGTGAATCCAATTAATCAACAGAAGCTCTGCACTCATTATGTCTGGCATCTGACCAGGCAGCTTTTGTCTCCTTCTCGAGAGCATGGGTGGTACTGGTGAGGCCAGTAGCGAATCATAGGTCAATGGTGACATTGTCAAATCGTCCATCCTGAGAATTGGAGACTCTGACGATAGTTTTGTGAATGCATCTGCTGGGCTCAAGGGCGACGGCGATGCTGGTATCCTTGCTTGGCCTTTCCTCATCTTGGGACTCATCACCCTCCTTGTTCCACCACTGGCAAGACTTCCTTCACTTCCTTTCAGCATTGTACCCGAGCGCCTGGCCCATTACACCATTGGATGCATAAGTCATGAACGCTTCTGCCAAGGGCATCAACAGCTTCGAGATGATTCGCAATGAGTATGATACTAGATGAAATGTAAGCCTTAGTGGTAATAGTACAGAAAAGGAGACTCACCTGCAAGTGTCCCAATCTCAAGGATTTTTTAGCCCCAAGAGACCAGTTCAAAAGTTTGCTGAGTGCAGCGCTGAAGGATATCTCTGTCCATAGTCCATGAGCATCATCTTATTTCTGGGAAGAGTTCACTGGTAGCTTTCATTATCAGAATTCTGATATCTGTTATTCATGTGGAAAATATCATGATACAAATAAATATATACAACAGATAAAACAGGCGGGATTGTGGGAGAGAGCTAGTGTGCACGATGGCGGGCATTCTACTGTGCATAGATGGTGACAATAGATCATCTACTACACATAGCTGGCAAAATCCAGCACACGAGAGCTGCACAAAGTCATGGAAAACAGAAATTTTTGGCATTAAAGCAGGGATGTTGTCAATGGCAGCAAGAATTGTCAGTGGCATTAGGCAAGCATGCGGTGGGTAGCACCATGCTACTCTGTGTTGTATATAAACCAGACCCCATATTGGTGGCTGTGGTATGGGCTAGCGATGAGGGAGGGGGCAAAGTAGGGATCGGAGGCGCCATAGAGCGTCACAGGGAGCTGGTGAAGAGAAAGGACAGCCACCATCAGATTTCCCGGTATTGAAAACGGGGGTAGAGATCAGATGGTGATCGTACGGTTGATAGAGGGCAAAGGATGCAGCAGGATGGGCGTCCAAGTTTCATCATCGTCATTGTCGGTGATGACAATGTCAGAGAGGAAAACAGGACAGATATCCATCATCCCCCATACCGAAAATGGGGGATGTATAGAGATGGGGAATATTTCTAACCTGGGTGGGCAGTCGGGACTGATGTTGGTATCAAGCGGGGGTGGCAATGGCAAGGCCATCGGTGCTCGCATAGCTGTCGTCTTGGCATCGTCCACCACATACTGAGATGTAGAATCAATGCCCAGATGGGCATTGTCATCGCTGCCTTTGATGGATGTCAGGGGCTTGATTTTGCTCCTGCCCTCCTGCTCGCACTGTTCCACCATACTGCATCTTCTCCAGGATGTTCTCCTTCCACTGCATCAATACCCTACCTTCCTTCATATGGCTGCAATGTTCTCGAGCCCTCCCTGGACCTCTCGTTGTCATCGTTGTCGTTGCTCTGTTCATCTTCGTCCCCGTCCCTGATGCTGAAGGCTCGTTCCCATTCCATGCTTGCAGAAGGTACCCGATTTCAGATTCTCCACCTGGTCCATGGTCAGTTCTGTGTAGGAAATTACTGTGTGTGGGCGATTTGCCCTGATGTCGATCCAGGGGATCCTGGATGGGGTGATAGGTGGGGATGGTGTCAGTTTCGAGATAACGGCTGGCGAAGCATTGCTGTCACCATCGTCTGAGTTGATGACGGTCATGAGTGGTCGCCGTTTGGGTGTCGCATGCGATGTTGCCTCACATGAGGGCTTACTCACGAGATGAGGGTGAGATGGTCGCTATCCGGGGCTCTTGGGGCCGCCAGATGCGCCAAAAGGACCTAAATAAAATAGACTAATAAGTACGGATATAATTTAAACATACCTCTAATTTTGTGCACCAATGCTTGGGATATTGGTGGACAATGCCAGTGTGGTATGAAGAATCAGATCGAGGATGGAGCATTGGTAGCGCATTTGGCTCTATTGTTTGTGGAAGACAACTGTTGCCATAGAAGGAGTGTTATTTGTCGCTGTTGAATTCTAAGGTAAAACTTAAAATGCAGGGTCCAGGTTCAAAATGTAGCATAAAAGAACAAATCCTCATAAATGATGTTTATGCTGCTGCAATATACCGACATCCGGTGAGTGTTGTGCCATTGTGAGTAGGCATTTCTGGTACTAGATTTCAACTTTCCTTGTCGATGGCCCCTTGCTGTTATGGCCACACATGTGGGGCAAAGCGCATCCAGGCAAGTGCATGCTGGCAAGTGCAAAATATTGATAGAATGGAGACGAGCATACCGTCGACAAGATCTGCCATATCAACATGGGAGATGCGACAGTTGAGCCAGCATGGACGATCTGGTATGATTTCATACTCTCTACAAGCATGCAGAGTAGCGCGCAAACGCTGGGACCTTCAAAGCTCTTACCCACAATAGAGTATTTCAACCATAGTCAGTAAAGGTCCTTTCAAATGAGGATGCAACATCATACCAGGGCCACCTATCCAAGCATGCCATGATGATGAATCGTCGAGCAGTCAGCAGACGGAACCTATCTTAGAGCTGTGGGCTATCTAACTTTGTATCATTGACAAAGTGATTGGGACAGACCTTCACGATCACAATACAATCAAGACCTGTGATGCTTTACCTCTCTGAATTCTTCGTGTTCTACGCCAATCATTTATGAGCTAGTGTAAAAGAACGGGAACAGTCTGAGGGCAGTAGCATACATAACCTACTAGTGAAAAGAACAAACAACCTCCGGTCAGACAATGTGATGGAAGGAAGCAATGCATTTCAGATCCTCATCATCCGTTGTACATATTCTCTATATTGTGAGCAATCCAGGTTCAGCGGGAGCGGCCAACAACCTAATCAATAGACTTGGACTCGCTTCGGTCCATATTCCCTGCCAGTAAGTAATCCTATGCACATTCAACTCAGCATCACTTACCAAAGGATGCTTCCAGTTGCCAGGGGTGAAACCAGAATACAATAAAAGAAGACCCAAGACCTTCACTGGCATGCTGTCACTGGTCGACGAGGTATTCATTATGCCTCAATTTTGCCCCGAGTCAGGTACATGTTTTTGATTCATGAAAGAATGTGCTCCCAGTAAGGATTAATATCATCTATCTGGGACTAGTGGCATACATGCATCAGCGCTCATACATGCAGTGTCAAGAGGGTGGTGGAAATAAAATCCTGGACAAGGGAGGGGGGGGAGGGGGGGAGGGGTCCTGACCTTAAACGCGATACCAAAATACCTTATATAGGGATGTGAGAGGGCCTAGTGAGGTATAAAATGATGCTTCTATCTCAATAGGATCTCTTTGTGCATTTGTTAAAGCATCCAACATGCTTTATATACCTTTTTTGTGCTATAGTGAGTCACTGCAACCCAGCTGGCAACCTCAGGCCACCATATGGTGCTGACATAGCATTACTAAGCTATCCACATATGGTCATATTACTACTGTATATGGCAGGAGGGGGGGGTCCACCCGACCTTAAACGCGAAAATGTACGTCATGTGCGCAATTTTATTTCCGCCACCCCCTTGTGCAGTGTCAGCCGATGCATGTATGATGATTCATTCGTACATTCAGTGATAACGCCTTCGAGTGTCCTCCTTTCAAGTTGCAAGATATGGCGCGTGACAAGATGATAGCACTCGTTCACTCGTTTTCGGTGCTTCTTCTCCTAAGCAGAAGTTGATGATACAAGAATGCAAGAGAAGAGAAGACATACCAGTCTGGCTCCGAAAGTTCCCACCTAAAATATCTATGGATTGCTCCAGCCCTCTGTTATCTTGGAGCAAATTATGCCATCAACAAGGTGGGCCGGAGCAGTATCGTGTTGCCTTTTCGTTGACCATGAATATGTTTGGTAAATTGGCATGCACGAGTAGGGCTGGGCGCCGTCGCCGTACTGTACGGTTTTCGGTGACCGTTATACGGATTACGGGCCGATTCTGAATGCCATCTATTGCACCTTTATACGGCACGGTAGACGGTTATTCCGTTGCCGTGGCAGAGTCTTGAGTACGGCCGTCAGACGGCGTAATACAGCTTAAGTTTTGATCTTATCTGCATAGATATCTGGTGAGAAAAGCACGCAAAATGGCGCCATTCACCACAAATCGTCTGATTATCAAGCGATCACTGCTTTGCCACGTCATCCTTGCTCTCTCCCTCTTCCCACTTTGGGTGCACAGTTAGGCTCTTCGCAGATTCCCAGTTCGTACTCAGGGTGGTGCGCTCAACTACAGTTCAACTCTGGATGATGCAGGCATAGCTTGGAATGCCTGTATAGGTGCCATTTTCGTCTTCTGCAGAATATTCAACGGGCCTGACATATTCTGCAGTTATTTTGGCCTATATACCTTGCCGTTTTGCCCATGTTTTCCTCGCTACTCATTAATACAACCTCTTTATATGGCCTAGTACTCCTAATTAAATACTCGAACCGTGTCAATTCCAATTCCCATCCGTGCCAAACTGCATTGTCATATTCATGACAAGTCCTGAGGACGGAAGACCGCTACTTATGCCTTTTCCCGATTCTTGGTTTCATCCTGACAGACTAGAAGGCCTGCAGATATCATATATAAGCTCGTAAAAATTTCTATTCTTTTGCCAGTTCCTCAGCATGTCTAACTCTTCTGAGCAGTGCGCTCTTGATGCGAACGGAAAACTCAAGCCTGCCGAAAGCATCAATTTCTTCTTTGACAAGGATGACACTGTGCCGATAACTGGACCGGATGCTGCTTCGAGCAAGACGAAGAGTATGTTGTTATTTCTATATCCCTGAAATCCAATACTCATATCTGGTACCAGCTCGGAACCGCCGGGCCAACACTGGCAGTCGGATGAAGGAGGCCTTAGATGCTGAGAAGCGTGATGAAGAAGGAGAGCTGGCTCTGCCTGCAAGGCCTCGACGCCGTCGCAACAAAAAGAGCAAAGGGAAAAAGAAGCACACTGGCAAGTACCTTTTCACACAGACCATGCATTGCACTGATAGGATATTTCACCAGGAAAAACAGCCAACGCTAATGATACGTCAGAGGACAGTGATTTTTCCGCTAGTAGTGACTCGGACACTGCAACCGACGTTGAGATGTCAGAGCCCGACATCACAAATAAGGAGGTGTGTCTCATCATATTCTCCAGTATCGTTGTGACTCACAGTATATTCATAGCTGGCTGATGTCCTTGTCTCGAAGGCAGTCCCACGGAAGCATGTTACCGTGGAAGATGTCGAGGATGACGATGACATTGCACCTACCTCACAAACAAAGAAGGCTCGCCGTAACATCGTTGAGGAGGACTCTGGCGATGATGATGCTGCTTCCCCGTCACGTAAATCTTCGGCTACGTCTGGGAGTACTCCAAAAACTCAGAAGGTAGGTAAGATTCACGAGGGTGATTGGACACATGTTGATGGCTATTTCAGGTTGGAAAGCGTAACCCCATTTACTATTTTTATGAGGAAGTAAAGCTCAACGCCGAGGGAAAACCTGGAAATTCAGGTGATAAACATTACCGATGCTACCATGGTAACCGCAAGGTCCTTACCATTACGAAGACAATGAAGGGCAGCTTAAATGGTACGTCTTATTTGCTCTGCTTCTTCAATTTTTGCTAACATTTGCTACAGGGCTTATCGGACACCTAAAGACGTGTTCATCATCAATGTTCCGTATGTTTCTAGCACTACGAGCTCATCTTGATGCAACACCTAATGTGGTGATCCTTGCCGAGGAAATTGAGGTAGCGAATGGCTCATGGAAGCTTGACCTGGCAACGGCGGAGATGTACCTGAAGCAGATGGAATCTGAGTCGGAGAACATAATCAACGCCTTCAAGAAGCAAACTGTCGATGCTAAGGTTCGTTCGCAATCCTCTGTATGTTATTTAAATTTGTAACTCGCCTTTCAGGGAGTGTGGGATCAAGAGAAATTTGAAAAACTTCTTGCGGAGTGGATCATAGCCTGTGACCAACCGTTCAAAGAGGTTGACAGAGCTGAACTTCGAGACCTTCTCTCATATGCCCATCATCATTCTCCTGATGAGCTTCATATTCCTCACCGGAACGCCATCCGGAGGCGGATCATGAAGATGGGTGAAGATGGCACTGAGGAAACCCGCAAGATGTTTGCGGTGCAGTTCTTGTTTCTCTCAATAATCTAACCCACTTAGACTTATTGTAGGAGCTTGAAAGTAAAGTGAGCATCTCGCTTGATGCATGGACCTCCAGCAATAATATTGCCTTTCTGGCAATTGTTGCACATTATGTGACCAACGAAGGAAAGCACGGTGAGTATGGATTTGCCTGGGTGGAGTCAAATTCTAATGTATTCACAGAGGAACTCCTGATTGACTTTCGGGAACTCATTGGGAAGCATACTGGCGAGAATATGGTGGAAGCTGTCTGGGAAACCCTTACGCTATATGGGATTCAAGAGAAGGTATGATGATCTTTGGATCGCTGTATAATATAGTCTGATCTCCATGTAGATTCTCGCATTTGTCATGGACAATGCATCGAACAATGATACCATGATCAAGGGCATCGAGCATCGCTGCAAGAAGGAACGTATTCCCTTCAATGCGAGAATCTCCCGCCTGCGGTGCATGCCTCATACAGTCCATTTGTCTGCGATTAAGGTATGCTACATTATATGAGGTTATTGATAATGTAAACACAATATTTAATAAATTTATCCTTATCTCAGCTTCTCGAGGCTATCGGAGTCATTTCAAAGAACGATGCGAAAAAGGCAAAAGGCCAGACATCCAACTATCAGGATGCGGCGACGGCCCCTCTTGATCGCAGCTATGACACCGAAGCGGCACTCCAAGATGACGATGAATCCAGTGACGAAGAGGACGGGGACATTTTCCCTGATGTTTCTTCGAGTGATTTATCTGATGACATTTTTTCGTCAGTTGATAAGGTATTGCTGAACTTACTCTCCTAATATTTTGAATCATTCTGAGTGTCTCTTAGCTTCGAAAGATTGTGCGAGCTGTTCGTTCAAGCCCCCAACGTAAACAAGGATGGCTCCGCGAAGTCCGAGTGGCACTAGATAACCGAGATGAAGCATCAGATGCTACCGAGCGTGTGTTGATGCTTATACTTGATGTTGCCACGTGTTGGTCTTCCACTCATCAGATGATGCGTATGTCTTCCCTTGAATACTCCTTTTATTGCAAACGTTAACAAGTGTATAGGTCGAGCCATTGACTTCCATGAGGTTATTGACAACTATGTCTCTCGTATCCGTGAATTGCGTCACCTGGAATTGAGCACGACTGATTGGACAGCCATCGAACTTGTCACGGGCTGGCTCAAGACATTTCGCTCTGCAACCACACAAATGTCGACAACCAAGATCTCCATGCTGTCATCCACGCACGCTATCTTTCGTGGCTTGCAGGATCATCTGAAGGATGTTCTTCGGACGCTTCCAGATGATATCTCTCCCCGACTTCGCAATGGGGTTATTGCAGCACATGATAAATTGAGCGAGTACTATTATAAATATGACGAGTCGCCGCTGTACACATGGGCAGCACGTAAGTGGCCTCGCTTGATTTTCTGGTGCTTCTATTGACTATGTGATTAGTTCTAGATCCACGAATCTCATATGAAGGAATGCGCGATGATTACACTGGTGATCATCTCCTGGCCGACTATCTCGAGGATTCAAAGCGTGATCTTTATGACTACTACAACACCCATTACGCCAATCGGGTACCCTCTACTTTGCAACCCACAGTTCCAGCTGCTGCAATGGCCAGTCTTTTCAAAGCGCAAGGTTCTCCGCAGAAGGTCGACTTCACCTCGAGATACAGGAAGAAGGCTGCGGTGGTTGATGAACTTACTGCATACTTCAACCTTTCTCGGGAGGATTTTGGCTCTTGTAGTCCGGTAAAATGGTGGTTTAACAAGCGTGGGGATTTCCCCAACTTGTTTCATTTAGCGCGTGATATTCTCTCGATCCCAGGTACGTCCTTAGTTGTCTCTTGGCTAAATGATCTTATTCTTAATTTCTTATAGGCTCTGCTGTTGCCGTTGAGCGCATTTTTTCCGGCGGTCGCGACACTATCTCTTTGAGACGTTCTAGTCTCAAGCCGGAGACAATTCGTGTTCTCATGCTCATGAAGCACCGCCTCCGTCGTGAGCGTGCAGCAATCAATGCAGCATTGAATGAATGAGTACTTACTTCATCATATATCTGGCATAAAATAAATAATTTTGGTGCTCTCATTCACGGTCGTACACGACCGTAGACGGCCGTAAGACATCCGTACCGATACCGACAAGGTAAAATTTTCATCTTGACGGTACGGTGTACGGATATTTCCGCAACCGACAGACACTAAGACTTTACGGCCGTATGCCGTATACGGTACGGTGAACAGCCCTACGCACGAGGCTATTAGAACAATATAATTTTCGGAGACAGGATTCATGGCATTGAACTAAGGGTGCGCACCTGTTATCGTAACTGTTGGGGGCTATGTCATTAAGAAAACAACATACTGTCAGCGCCTCTGTACCCTGTGATCTTCGTCATTTCACATCAGAAGTGAAGGACTACATTGATAGTACTTGATACAAGCATCTTGTGATGAGCAGAATGGGGATTAGGTCTTGGGTCATTTCCGTGATGATATCAGGGAGAGGAGGTTCGGGATTGAATACTGATCATCATGATACTCCTCGCGACCTCACCGCGATGTTACGACTCTGCGATATTCCATGTGCTCCATCTTGCTCTCAGTCTCGTGGATGCCATACCGTGACCTGAGATTTGGTCCACATGTTGGGTCCATGTAGCGGAACTAGTGAGTTTGCCGATTAGACAAAGATTTGGCTAACTGCTTGTTCTATGTCGGCATGCTTAACTTTCTGTAACTCTGAATTGTTCTTTCCATTCTGTCTAGAACAACGTGATCTTCCCAACGCTATGCGACATCTGCTTGAATGCTTGGTCCTCTACCCGATTAACACCAGATTGTCTGGGATCCCTGATCTCGGAATTCCGGCTCAGATACATCATTTGACCAGGAGCTGATGTCTGACGCCATAGTCCAAAGGACTTGAAGCCGTAGCTGCATTAAGAACAGGGTCAGACTACGCCCAGTCACCGGCGATAGAACTTGAACATCACTGATCCAATATTGATGAAAGAATTGTGTAAGAACGCTCTGAGAATGATTGGTATGGAAGAAGTTATACAGTGGAGCACACACCAATTCGTTGCCGACTGAAATGGACATCCGTTGTTGGCATTGTGAATTGTAGCTGAAAACTGCTAGGCCTAAGTCGAAGAGTCCCGGACTAATGTAACGCCGGCAACTCTTAAAAGTCAGAATCGCGGCCACATGCTTGACTTTATTCGATTAGTTCGGCCCGGATTCCGACCTTTCCCATTCAAGAACAAATACTTACTGGCTCGTCCTACAACTTACAAGGAGCCTGAGAATAAGCGTAGCTTTGTAGCTTCCGTTTTTGATCTGACAAATGATTTGACAGTAAATATACATAAAATGATTATACGTGCCGCGATGGGAATCTGTGGATTCTGGTGAGCACTAAATTACGCCGGTTGAGCATAGTTGAGAACCCAGGGGAAACAACAAAGGTATCCTTCAACAAAGTTCTACGAGCCTTTGCCTGTCTTATGCATGCCTTAAAGGTATTTGTGCTGTATTCATCGAGCAGGACCAAAGCCGCGACATAGTGCCCGACATCGAATCTGAGGACGCCTATAAGACGCATAGAAGCAAAAAGCATCGCGATCAGAAGCATTGTTCTGAACGACAACTGGAGGGATTTTTCTGATTTGGTTTCCTTCAAATTTTCCTCCACTGGGCGCTCTTTACTTATGAGACTTAACTCAGCGTGTAACGTTTTCAGATCAAATGACATGTGACAATGAACTGGAATGTAAAAAAAGTACAACCTAAACTAAGATCACAATGCATGAGAATGGGTTTACTGCATTTGCGTACTTTTATTGTACGCGAAGAGAGAGGTCTGACTAAACTTCATCATAAACCAGCTTATGCGGATCTTGAACTTGAAGCTTGATCATTTGAAACCTGACACGAGGTCATGGCGGTTTACATATGTACGACCACTTCAGTGATCTCGTACGGGGCCTTTTATCGGTTTATGATGGAGTCCGATGCTTATTTGGTGATCGACAAAACCCAAATAGAACCAATTCTGTCAATGAGAACATAATTCACTATAAATTCCAGGATGATTCTCATCGCTATAATACTGATACCCGAACCAGCAACACGAAGATACTTATGGATCAGGAAGATCAACCTTCTAACAACCCAAACGAGTGGACGACAATAGCCCTAGCTGTGCTGTCGTCCGCTAATGCGGGTACAGTACTGTACATACTATTTCTCGTATTTCATTCCACCTACCCTCTCGGGCATGCACTGCTGCGACCCCTCAAACCCAGCTCGGCGGTCAAAACCTTGAATAACACTGTCAAGGCTACAATGGTCCGGTACCAGGCGCACAAAGGCAGGTTGGATGATACCGCCGGCTTTGATGTTACAAGAGTTTACGAGTAACGTCCTTGCCATTCCTTCTTGCCCATCTAAATTTAAATCACTCCGCTAGACTTCGAATCGGCCTTGACGCTCAAAGAAAAACACTTTCAAGCACACCAAAGGCTCTCGTTGATGATCGTTTCTTCTTGGGTTGGCTACGTTAATGACGGGAGGAAGATCTGGGCGACAGCACGAGGCTATCAACGAGAAATCGATAAGTTGAAGGGAGAGCTCAAGGTACAGCGCCTGCATTGTCGTCAATAAAAGATCCGCTGACGCTTGGGATGCCATAGATGGCAATATTACAGGCGAAGAAGTGTCAAGGTCGAGCCACCAGAGGGCCTCAAGCGATCCCCAGGGGTCAAGATGGGTACTATGCGTCGTCGGCGAACATCTCGGAGCACTCCGACTCAATGGTCTGAGGAAATATAAGCATTGTGTAAGGAGACTTCTGTATCGTGATTCACAGCACATTGATCTTGGTGCAGATTTATAATATCACTGCCCTTTTCTTAAATTTATGCTTTCGACTTGTAATACACGCTTGGTTTGTTCCGTTTATATTATGATGGCTTTTAGGTGTATGGATCGTTGGAGTCATGAATACAGGTATGTTCCGACCCCCTCTGAAACGAACTGATGAGTATAAAGAATACTGATTGCGAGGAACACAAACATGACATCTCATCAACGCCAGTACCATCACCGATGATCAACTGTTCAGTTTGGATGGCCACTAACTATCGACAAGGCACATGAGTAGGTGGACTATCCATCCGGGCCCGGAAGTACTGGGTACCAGGTTTACGATCGTTGGGCGGACTCCACGACTCGTATGACCATTGACCACCATTCTCTGTTTCAAAAATGTCAGAATGATGTCGTTGGTGAGTAGTATGTGACCACGCAACGATTCTGAGTCTGGCGCCCGGCATTGATAGAGTTTTCTAGTTGGAGGTTGACTCAGCGATGGCAGCGGTGGACCTTTTGATCGCCTTTAGGAAGTTCCAAGACGATCGGGACAAGCTGAGTGAGGTTGTGAAGGTATTAAAGAATTGATATTATGCTCTCGAGTTTCTGCGCTTGCCAGGGTCAATAAAGCCGTCGACAGCATTGGATTTCGAGGTTTACCGTCAGAGAAAGCGTCCAGGGCTGTGTGAGTGGGAACCGAGCTTGAATGTGTTGCACTTGTGTCAAGATAACAGATTATGTAACAGGCTACTATATCCCCTTTGCAGAGCTTCTTTGGGGGTGTTAAATCGACTGCGGGGAAGGCATACAGACGCACTGGTTACTCCGAAGACTTTTTCCAAGTCAAGTACAATCTAAAAACAAAAACAGTACTGAATATTTGATCCAGAATGAACATTGTTCTTTTAGT
Organism: Armillaria altimontana; assembly: GCA_022818075.1. NCBI lineage: Eukaryota > Fungi > Basidiomycota > Agaricomycetes > Agaricales > Physalacriaceae > Armillaria > Armillaria altimontana. The sequence goes on from JAIWYR010000012.1 coordinate 1,205,892, forward strand.
GATGAACATGGCGCGCTTTTCGGTTTGCAGAGCAATGACGAGTAGCGATTGTGGTTGCATGAGATCACTTAGTACGTAGGTATTCTGCGAGCTGGCGTCGGAGACCTACCATTGCAAACTTGGATATGTCCAAAAATTCACCGTCATTTGAGTCTTAAGATGATGGTGAACTCGGTGAGAAAACGTTGACGGTTGGATCCGTTGTAGGGTTTTCTAAGATCACACTGTGATCACTGTGACGCTGCCGCGAACCGTGCAACTACAAATTAATTTTACAGCTGCACTCCCGATTAGTTGGCTCAGATGGAAACGACAGGGCAAGTTCTTCGTTACTCCGGCCATATCTAGGTGACCCTGGTAGCGTTTCGGCGCGTTAGGATCGGGCATCCAGACCTTTGGTATCACGAACCTATCCGATTGCGGTTCCTTGGAATCCTGAGTGGCGTGTCAGTTCTGCCAACGAACGAACAGAAGAGAAGATGCAGTTACGACATGTGGATAAAGCCTTAGGCTCCCATGTTATTAGCTCTCATCCTTGGCTTCACAGGTACGACTCCTGCGTACGTACATTCCACTATACATCATTAACAATCTGTACCTAAAAGCAAAGAAAAAGTATATGATTAGTGAAACGTTCTTAATCGTCCTCAGGGTCGTCCCCACCCTTGTTCCAACCAGCCGTCACCAACTCCTCATCCCACGGAGAGTTGACTTCTCCAGGCGCTGGCGGAACAGAAGTCTCGCAAATATCTATGATAAAATCATGGAGTAACCGGTTAACACTAGAAAACACTCTCAGCTGTCATCTTCTTAGCTCGAATCAAATCCACTCACACATCCCCGTGCGTCACAACGCCAAAATGTGGAGCCTCCGGAATCGTCACCAAAATAACCGTGACTGCAGCCTCCTTCAACTGCCGCATAAACCTCTCTGAATATTCCAGAGGGTACACGATATCCCCTAAGCAATGGACCAACTTGACAGGGACGCATATCCGAGAGAGTTGGTCCTCGGAATACTCCTTTCGATTATTTAAAAAATCGATCGTGCCTCTCTCGTATTGCTCGAACTTCGCAGGAACATCATTCTTCAAGGTTAACGGCAGTGTGATACCGTGGAGCCTAACAACGACTCCAGTCAATTTTGGAACGGAGAGCCACTGCCGATGCAAAACTCACGCGCGCACTAAGCTGTTGAGATTATTGTTGAACCCTAATTGATGGGCACCGTACATCGAATCAGAGATGGCCGTCATGTCGAGCCGACCTGTCTTGAAACCTTCAATCCAGATATCTGCTATTTCCCGCCGGCCACTGGCGACATCTGCGGGCTACAAGCAGTATTAACCTCAGCTATGGCTAAACGCATTGATAATCCTCGTACTTCCTCGAGCCCTAGCGCCGACACAAGGAAAAGAGAGGAGATTTTGTTTGGGTAGTACACTGCGAGGGCGATCCCGAACATGGTGCCCATCGATAGGCCCACGATGTGGCACGCGGGTAATCTGACCTCATCCTGTACGCGAGTCAGTTACGTCTTGTTGGACAAACGGGTCGGTCACCATAAACAATGCGAGGTCTTCAGCGGCCTCCTTCACACCGTAGCCCTCGGGAATATCGTCAGTCGCTGTGCGACCATACAGTCGAAGGTCCAAAGCGACGCAGTTGAACTTCCGTATCTGTGGGTCCTCAAACTGTCCTATAGCACAACTGTCAACCCAATCGTCGGCAGCCAGAAACAACGGTATGCAACTGACGTTGGAAGATCTGTTGCCCGTAGTAAACCCCATGAATGAACAGCAACGTCGGTAAGCTGTTGTCGATAGACGCGGCCGACGAAACTGAGGGTGTCGATATTGTGTAGTTGAACGTAGTCTCTCCGGTGCTCGACTTGACCTTGGCCATGGGCATCCTGATTCCAGTTGAAGGAAATATGCGCAGTAGAGAGTTGAAACCTAATCGAACTGCAACCGGTCCCCCACTTCCGTCTGAGAAATCTTCGCACACATGTGTCATCGACAAAGGTTATATTTCCAACGAGATCATGTCCGATCTCCAAACGCACATCGAACAATCCATGCGAGTGACAATAATCTATGGCCGATTAGATCTATGGGCAGGGCAGAGATCTATACACATGGCGGAGACTGATAATGAGACAGTTGCTCCAACAAGACCACGGAGAAACGGCACACTGACCCTTAGGGAAGGGACGCTCAAAAGCCCTGCCATACTCCGAGTCGGAGGAGTCAAAGAAGGCGAGTCGTCGTCAGAAATCGGCGGACTTGCAGCAGTAACGGGGACCTCGATTTCCGTCGGCTGCTTCTCTCGTACTTTTATATATGATAATATTTTCTTTGGGCCTATAAACAGTAATTTGGTTTCTGCATATCTATTCCCAACAAGCGTCTCGAGCTGAAAAAGTACGGTAGACTTGAACCCATCATCCAAAGCCGTAAACATTTGATATTAAGATACACACCTTGTGCAGGGGTAACCATGCTCTGTGCCCTACCAAGGCTTACAATACTGTGATGAGCATCGCGAGGCTCTGGTGATAATTGAAACTATCCGCATCTGGAAGCTTCCAGAATTTCGGACACCCTCTTTTAATGGATGGCATGAATAAGACCACAGGTTGTCAACGAGGGCGAGTTTACGTTTGGGGAGAGAAGCAGGGCAGGTTAAATCAAGTATATCCTGTCTGCCAAGACGCGTGAATCATCATGTTTCTCGCGTCGAAGCTGCACCAGCCTCCGAGTCATTCTCCCAAGGTTTACTTTCGCCTTTGTCCACCATCGCAGCTTCTTCGTATACTGTTTCCACGGGGATGAAGCAAGAGCTTCAGTCGGAGAAGGCTATCATCCCGACTGTAGGGGTACGTGTTCTGATAGGCGAGGGACAATGGCAGCGGTGAATTCATCTCGGATGGTGTAGAACAGCAGTATCCTTCGCGGCGTGAGATTGAATTGACAACACCAGTGATCCGTCCCGTCTGATGAGAAAGCATAGTTGGGCTGATACGTAGCGGGTTGCATATTCAAGAGTACCGTATTGTCCTTGATCAACGGAGGGGGTGTCGGGGAAATCACCCGCAGGCCTATAAGTGTAGGATACCCTTCGATGAATCATCAACGCCCATATCATCGTTGTCAGATACAGTTCAGTCTTTGCGAGATTTTGAGGGCAGAACCTTTGAATTTCCCTTGCGGTGCTCAACACCCTCCTGGTTGTCGTCCGCAGGTCCGGGATGCTTTCCGAAAAGACGAGGTATCAGGTCATGGCAGCGAAGACGCTTGCAGGATCGCCGTGAATAGAAGAATATATTCCGGAGGATGACGGATCGAAAGCAGGACCGCGCTTCTGTCGGCCGATGCTGTCTAAGAGTGAAAAGCTCTGCTAAGCGCACATGCGAAAATTATGGACCAGGGCCGGGATCTCGTTGAGAGGCCACACTATGAATGGTAGCGACGGGAATGGGATTCGTCATTTATGGAACCATACCCAGACTCGAACGATAGCGCAGTCTCCACCGGGTTTCTTATCTGACGACAGTGCCAAGCCAAAGAGGGTAAATTATCCCGACCCCTCCACTCAGGAGCCGAGACTTCAGCGTACAGGAAGCGAGTGACTAGGCGATTGACGTGACTTTCGCCATATCAAAAGAGAGTGAAAGCGATGTAGGAAATGTGAAGGCCGTTGGGGAATGTCGACCATCGTTCGTTCCTTCTGTGAAAGGCGAATGAAAGATAGGCCCGCGTTTGGGGGATTTGGACAGATTGCCCTTCCCCGACGACCATGTCTGTTACAGGGAACGAATCTTTCAGGCTGGCAGATATCGATATAGTACACTGGCACGGGAGATTGACGGGAAGAGAGCGAGAGCTTCAACTGCTGCATCGAGCTGAACCATACACACTGGTATGAGCACCGACCAGAGGAGCTCGCCTTGTCGTGATAGGCGACTATGGTGTTGATGCTGTTACACCGAGGTCCCAATAAGGAACGGCGGGCTAAGAGACTCTTCGCTGGGTACATCGGAGACAGCCTAAGCGAATGTGACTCGACGCGTCGGCGTTGACCGGGGTCCTACAACTGCGATACAGACATGGACTCCTTCATTTTCGTGCGTTGTGTTAGTCAAGCCTTCGATGGTGATACCAGTGCTGGCTTTTCTCAGCTTAGATGTCGAAATGGCGCGTACTGCGGTGGTAGGACGCGCTCGCGTCGGAGAATCAGGCTCGTTGATGATGGCAGCCTGTTCTGGTCGAATTGACGAATAGCCCGGGAAGGAGGAGGGAAGGCCGGAGGGGAATCAGAAGCCGGTTATTGATATTGAGGGGTTTACCAGCACCCCGTCAACGAGCCATTCTATGCCGACGGGTATAAACAGGAAACAGGATGTCCTTCCTCGACAGAAAGCCCGGGAGGGAGGATGGCTGGAGGGAATCAGAAGCCAATTATTGCTCTGGAGAGGGAGAGTTGGTGGGAATGTGTACGTCTTATCGAGATGGACCAGGAGACGACGGCATTATGGTGATGGCGGTATTTTGAAGAACCTTGCATGATGGATGTTATTTACTGCGAACATTGGACAGTGGGCCTGCAACATCGATTCATCAGCGACGAGACAGTGACAGAATATACACGCACCTCATTCCCTGGGTAGACGCGCTGCCAGCACATGATGATGAGATAATGACCTTGACATCAGGGTACCACTTGATAGCGGTTGTTCGTCCATATCGCGGCAAGGCTATGGACCAAGAAGTGGCGGAAGGACGTCTCCGAGGCGTCTCTTCCGACTGGCGTCAGCGAGGAAGGGTGCATGTCACATCCTAGACTACGTATGAGATTCGACGTCTGCGAGAGAAGAAATGGTCACACACCCATCCCTTGTCTTGTCGACATTAAAGTCTTGCATATATGCGCCTTTACTACAAGGCCGTACGATTCATCGGGCTTCGGTATCGAACGAAGCGGTGCGCGGAGTCTTGGGCCTTTGATATCTTGATAGTGATGCTTGTGCTGACTTTTCTCAGGCGAGGCATCGAAAAGGCGCGCATTGACGCGGACGCGTCATACGCGAAAGGTAAGAGTATCATCGCAGCTCGTTTATGACGGCAGTCTGTACGAATGTTCGAGTCCATAAGAGTAAGGAACAACGCGAGTGATCGCACGAAAGAGGACTCGATTTTTGATCGCGAGAGAAGTCAAACAAAACCAAATTTTGCTTTCTTACCGCCATGCCCCGTGCTGCTACCCTCCCACCACAACCATCCCGGACGTCCTATCGGATGCATACAACATCTGTCTCGACTTTGAAAAGTCTGCCCCACCCGACAGCGCCACCCTGGTCTACGCAAAGACACTAGTCTACTTGATCATCCACTCCCCCTCCCGCACCGCGCTCGTCAACGCCATACACTCATGCGCATGAAACTACGCGAAGCTCTCCCAAGTCGGATAGGCTTTCATCGAGTATTTTATCCGTCCCTGTAAGTTCTCCATCTCTCTGTGCAATACGCCTAGCCTTGATACGAAACTAGTCAACAAGTTCACTCGCTTCCTCAGATCCTCCGTCGTGCGATGAACCCAAGACGAATTTGAAGGAGGCACCAAAGACCCATAATGAATAAAGAGGCAAAGGATCTCGTGAGTGGCAACCGTGCATGCTCACTCGTTGAGAACTCACATCTCCCCAGGCTCTCGTCCGAGACGGGTTTGGTGTGTAGTGTCTGGCAACTACGACCAGGACACGCTCTCCGAGGTTTCGGCTTCCATCAACGAGATTGGGGGAAGCAGGCGTTGTGTGCACACATTGCACCATAGTCCACGTATCTTAACGAAGACTCGAGCAGCGAGGAGGTGGGCGTTCGTCCGTTTTCCATACTCCTGTTTGATGACCTTATCCTTGTCAGCTCGCTTCAGGGTTGGCTTTTTTGAAGTCTTTCTGCTATGTCATCGAGCCACTCAGCGGCACCAAAGTCCACTTCCTTTCGAATATCATCACAATGCAATCCGACGTGCACGAATGGTTTACCCGCCTAGAAATCTGATTCGAAAAGATGTCCACACCACCCTATCCCGCGCAATCTCACCCCCATCTAGGACCACTACGCAATCCAATCCATCTCTCCCTACCCCCAGAAATAACATTCACCGCCCTGTTCCATCCGAGACGGCACGCTACTTGCGCCAAGGTCATCCACTTCTCTGGCGCGGTCGAGAACACCGATAAGCACGACCGTGTCGTCGAAGACTTGGGTGTCGATGAAAGTTGGGTGGAAGTGTTGAGCGGCGCCCTCTTGAAGAGCATGAACCAACCTATACGACTAGCGCTAAATCTCTAAACTCTTCCCTATCCCCATCTCGACCAGACGTACCCCTCTTCCAGCCCCGTACTCACGCCTTCTCAAGTGTAGTAATCGACCCTTCCGGCCATCCTTCACGCGACGGCAGTGTATTTCTCGAAAACGAGGCTGGGCGGAACAAGCTGTGGGCATGTAGAGCGCGCTACTCTCTGACCGAGATTTCGTGCTGCCAGACTCGCCCCATTCTCTCGTCCAGCTCCGGGCACGTCGCACACCAGCAAGTTTGGTATCTCCCTCAACAAAGCAGACTGATAAAACGTGCTTTACCGTTCGTGTCTGGCGCTGTCTTCTCTGAACCCACTCTCGTTTAATTTCACATCACCGAGAGCTTGGATAGTATATCAACACTAGAGGGGATCCGAAGCTGGGGGAGGGGGTAACATTTTATGGAGCTTTGGTTGGCTTTGGTTTAGTCTGCCAAGGATCTTTGCATATATACGGGTCGCGCCAAGACTACAGATCAAATTTCGGTGCTTGACAACTCGTCTTTTGCTCCTTTAGCGTAGACCCAAATGTCCAAGCAAGTGGTAGTACGTCCTTCCAGGTAGTTACCACAAATCTGTCCAAAGTGAAAGGCGAACGTCACACAAAAGTGCAGGTCTGTCAGTGGATTAAGATCTAGAGGTAAGGAGTATCAAGTAAATTCTGAACTTAAATTCAAAAACCCAAAATCGTGCGCATAAGGTCCTACAGCTAAAGCTCTCCGTTGATCAGCAATCCAACCAAAAAGTAGCCGTTTGACCGTTACTATTGATGCTTGATGCCCGTGCTGGCTTTTCTCAGGCGAGCCTGAGGTATCAAAAAGGCGCGCATTGAAATATTGACGGGCTGTACGCGTAAGGTGAGAGTACTGTATAATTTCGACCAAGTGTTCAGTAACGCGTAACGGTGGCCCTTGAACTGAACACCTTTGTAAAGGTGTAACGGGTAACGGGGTCTCCGACTTGCCAGTGCACAGCAAATATGGGAATTTTTTGCCACTGCGCGGCCGGTATTAGCCTATATTTAGCAGGTGGACCCTGTATGAACACTTTGCGAACTGAACACTAGGTGTAACGCGTAACATGCCATGAACACTTGGTCGAAATTATACAGTATCATTGTAGTGTTCATCGTGTTGGGGAATCGAGCTCTTTATGACGGCAGTCTGTACGAACGTTCGAGTCCATAAGAGTAACTCGAAGGAACAACGCGAGTGAACGCACGAAAGAGGACGCTCGATTTTTGATCGAGTCCGGGATTCAAACAAAACCAAATTCAGCATCCTTACCATCATGTCCCGTGCTGCTACCCGGACGCCCTGGATGCATATAACGTCTGTCCTGAAATTGAGAAGTCCGCCCCACTCGACAGCGCTGCGCTGGTTTACGCTCGGACACTAGGCTACTTGATCATCTCGTCAAGGCCATAGTACATTCCTGCGCACAGGGCCAGCAGGACCACGCGAAGCTGTAACAAATCGACCAGACTTTTATCTCGTCGCGCGACGAACCCAAGAAGGATTTGAGCTACGCATCGAAGACCCATAAAGAGACGAAGGATATCGTGAGTGGCGACCGCGTATGCTACTCTCGTCCGGTTGAGAACTCACCTTCCCTAGGCTAGGCGAGTCCCAGTGTGTAGTATCCGGCAAATACGGCCAGACCACACTCTCCGAGGTTTCGGCTCCCACCGACGAGATTTGGGAAGCAGGCGTGGTGTACACACAATGTGCGCACATGGCGCCAGAGTCTACCAATCTCGACGAAGATTCGAGCAACAAGAAGGTGCGCGCTCGTCTGTTTCTTCCTCACTGTCGATGAGAGGCTTATCCTTCTTAGCTCCCTTCAGTGTTGGCGGTTTTTGAAGTCTTTCGGCTATACCATCGAGCGACTCAACGGCACCAACGTACATTCTCTTTCTAATATCATAACAATGCAATCCGATGTGCATTTACCCGCCTAGAAATCTGGTTCGAAAAGATGGTCCGCATCACGCGCAAACCACCCCATCCCAAGCAATCTCACCTCCATCCAGGACCTCTACGCAATCCAATCCATCTCCCCCTACCCCCAGAAATAACATTCACTACCCCAGACAATGAGAACCTCCCCGTTCCATCCGAGACGGCACGGTACTTGTGCCAAGGTCGCCCAGTTTTCTGGGGCATTGATAAGCAAGACCGTGTCGTTGAAGACTTGGGTGCCTTAGCAGAGGATGGAAATTCGGCGGAGGTGTCGAGCAGTGCCTAGTGCCCTTTTGAAGAGCATGAACCAACCTCCACGACAAGTATCAAACCTCTAAGCTCTCTCCCATCCCCATCTCGACTAGACATTCCCCGTACACCATCCTCCAACTCCCTTATCAAGTGCAGTGATCGACCCTTCCGGCCATTCTTCTTCCCGGACGACGCGACGGGGGTGTATTTTTTGAAAACGAGACTGGTAGGGAGAAGCTGTGGGCAAATGCGAAAGGGAAGGCTCTTGTCACGGGGAGTGAACCTGACACGGTGTTTTTGTGTTCGCGAGAAGAACGCTTGAAGAGGAGAGTGAAGAATGCTACTTGGAGTGACGGGAGATGGGGAGAGCGCGCTACTTTCTGAACGAGATTTTGTGCTGCCTGGCTTGCACCAAATTCTCGTCCAGCTCTCGTACCCATGCACGACACACACCAGCAAGTTTGGTATCTCCTTCACCAAAGCAAGCTGATAAAAGACTCTGAGTCTGGCGCCCAGTATTGATAGAGTTTCCAGTTGGAGGGTGACCCAGCGAGTCCGACGGCACCGGTGGACCTTCAAGTTTTGATCGCATTCAGGAAGTTCCAAGACGATCGAGACAAGGTGAGTAAGGTTTTGAAGATCTTGAAGAATTGATATTGCGCCCTCGAGTTTCTGCGCTTGCCAGGCAATAAAGCCGTCGATAGTAATGAACTTCGAGGTTTACCGTCAGAGAAAGCGTCCAGGGCCGCGTGGATGCCAGAAGCTGAGCTTGAATGTGTTGCACTTGTGGTCAAGATGATAGATTATGTAAGAGGCAACTTCTGTCCCCTTTGCAGAGCTTCTTTGGGGGTGTTGAATAGACTGCGGGGAAGGTGGATGAACTTGGCGCATTTTACGGTTTGCAGAGCAGTGACGAGTAGCGATTGTGGTTGCATAAGGTCACCTAGTACGTAGATATTCTGCGAGCTGGTGTCGGAGACCTGTCATTGCAAGCTTGGGTATGCCCAGCAATTCACCGTTATTTGAGATGATGGTGAACTCGGTGAGAAAACGTTGACGGTTGGATCCATTGTAGAGTCGTGTCTGATTGTGTCTGATCATGTTCTCTAAGATCACGCAGTGATCACTGTGACGTTGCCGCGAACCGTGCAACTACAAATTAATTTACAGCTGCATTCCCGATTAGCTCTGGTGGAGACGACAGGGCAAGTTGACAGACCAGCAAGTTACTCCGGCCATATCTAGGTGACCCTAGTAGGATTTCGGCGCGTTGGGATTGGGCATCCAGGCCTTTGGTATCACAAACCCATCCGATTGTGGTTCCTCGGAATCCGGATCAACCTGGGTGGCGTGTCAGTTCTGCCAACGAACAAACAGAAAGAAGAGAAGATGCAGTTACGACATGTGGATGAAGGCTTACACTCCCATGTCACCGTCAACTCTCTCAGCCTTGCCAGTGGCTTTACAGGTATGACTCCTACACACGTACATTCCACCGTACATTATTAGCAATCTGTACCTAAAAGCAAAGAAAAAGTATATGATTAGTGAAGCGTTCTTAGTCGTCCTCAGGGTCGTCCCCACCCTTGTTCCAACCAGCCTTCACCAACTCCTCATCCCACGGAGAGCTGACTTCTCCAGGCGCTGGCGGAACAGAAGTCTCGCAAATATCTATAATAAAATCATGGAGTAACCGGTTAACACTAAAAAACTCTCAGCTGTCATCTTCTTAGCTCGAATCAAATCCACTCACACATCCCCGTGCGTCACAACACCAGAATGTGGAGCCTCCGGAATCGTTGCCAAACTAACCGTGACTGCAGCCTCCTTCAACTGCCGCATAAACCTCTCTGAATATTCCCTCGGGTACGCGATATCCCCTAGGCAATGGACCAACTTGACAGGGACGCATATCCGAGAAAGCTGATCTTTGGAATACTCCTTTCGATTATTTATAAAATCCATCGTGCCTCTCTCGTACTGCTCGAACGTTGCAGGAACGGCATTCTTCAAGGTTAACGGCAGTGTGATACCGTCGAGCCTAATAACGACTCCAGTCAATTTTAGAACGGAGAGCCACTGCCGATGCAAAACCCACGCGCGCACTAAGCTATTGCGATTATTGTTGAACGCTAATTGATAGCCACCGTACATCGAATCAGAGATGGCCGCCATGTCGGGCCGGCCTGTCTTGAAACCTTCTTTCCAGATATCTGCTATTTCCCGCCGGCCGCTGGCAGCGTCTGCTGGCTACAAGCAGTATCAATCTCAGCTACGGCTAAACGTGTCAATATAAGCGCACCTCCTCGAGCCCTAGCGCCGACACAAGGAAAAGAGAGGAGACTTTGTTTGGGTAGTACACTGCGAGGGCGATCCCGAACATGGTGCCCATCGATAGGCCCACGATATGGCACGCGGGTAATCTGACCTCATCCTGTACGCGAGTCAGTTACGTCTTGTTGGACAAACGGGTCGGTCACCATGAACAATGCGAGGTCTTCAGCGGCCTCCTTCACACCGTAGCCCTCGGGAATACCGTCAGTAGTTGTGTGACCATACAGTCGAAGGTCCAAAGCGACGCAGTTGAATCTTCGTATCTGTGGGTCCTCGAACTGTCCTATAGCACGACTGTCAACCCAATCGTCGGCAGCCAGAAACAACGGCATGCAACTGACGTTGGAAGATCTGTTGCGCGTGGTAAACCCCATGAATGAACAGCAACGTCGGTAAGCTGTTGTCGATAGACGCGGCCGACGAAACTGAGGGTGTCGATATTGTGTAGTTGAATGTAGTCTCTCCGGTGCTCGACTTGACCTTGGCCGTGGGCATCCTGACAGACGGATTCCAGTTGAAGGAAATATGCGCAGTAGGCAGAAACCTAATCGAACTGCAGCCGGTCCCCCACTTCCTTCTAGGAAATCTTTGCACACATGTGTCAACGTGTATTTCCAAACGCGTACAGCTTCCAAATTCTGAGATCATGTGCACATGAGATCTGAGAGTGACCATATGCTATGGCTGATTAGATCTATACATTTCGGCAGAGACCAAGAACGAGACGACGGAGAAAACAGCACACCGACCCTTAGGGAAGGGCCGCTCCAAAGCCCCACCCAACTCCGAGTCGGAGGAATTGAGTCGTCGTCAGAAATCGGCGAACCTGTGGTAGTGGGGACCTCAGTTTTTCTTCGGCTCCTTCTCTTGGGTCGTACTTTTATTGCTCAGTGGACACAACAATGTTTCCTGTGGACCAGAACAGAAATTTTAGTTCCGTGCGTCAAACATCTTGAGCTGCAATAGCTGGAAAAGCGCATCAGCCAAGTCACTAAAAATTCGATTATAGGATACCTACCTCATGCGGGGGTCTATCCGCTAGGTCACAAAGAATGCACATACAGTAAGGCGTTGATGTTGCGTTGTTACCGGCACATTAAGGAACGGCCCGGCCCCTGGCATGTTGTGGCTCATACCATGTCGCGAGCCCTTCGTAGGGTGGTGGTAATTGAAACTATCCGCACCTAGAAGTTTCCGGAATTTCGGACAGGTACTGAAGCGGTGAGCTCCCTCTGTTGACGAATTAGACCGCGGGTTTGACCCAAATCGTCAACGGGGGGCGAGATTACGTTTGGAGGGAAGTTCTACATCGCATCTTCTTCGGGTGCAATAGTCCCAGATAACTTGCAAGAACTTCGATCTTTGTGCCGGAGATGGCTGGAGCGCTATAGTCCTGAGGATGGGTACGCGTCGTGGATAGGCGAGTAACAACGGGGCCGGTGAGGTCGTCTTGTATGGTGGGAACAGTGTAGAACGGCGCCCTGACGTCGACATGAGATTGATCTGAAAGGTGCGGCAATACACCAGTGATCTGGCGTAGCGTCCTGTCGGTATAGTTGGGCTGACACGTAGCGAGCGTTATAGTCATATCCAGAAGGGTCGCATATCCAGGAGTACCATCGGATCCTCGCGAAAGGGTTATCCACCTCATTGGAGCACTATGGCGTTCGATTTCATGTTTGACCAAAGGATGTCGGAGCTTTGTCCTGCCGCAGGTCTAAACAGGTAGACATCTACACAAACACAGCTCGGATAGAGGGAAACCGATTTGTATGTTCATCGTCTCTATCTTCTGTATTTGTGAAAACGTCGCCGTCAGGTCAATTTCCGGCGTCGTGGGGAGAGCACTGACATGTTATGGGGTACGCCGTGTGGAGAGCGCGCATATGGACCGGGGTCGGGGAAGCCTCCTGTGTCCCACGAAGGCTTATACCACTGTGATGTGCATCGCGAGACTCTGCGTGGGGTGGTGGTAACTGAAACTATCCGCATCTGGAAGCGTCCGGATATTCGGACGCCCTCTTTTAATGGATGGTGTTGGTGTTGGCATGAACAAGACCGCAGTTTGTCAACGGGGACGAGATTATGTTTGAGGAAAGAAGCAGGGCAGGTTAAGGCAACTATAGCGGGAAGCACCTGTCCGCCAAGACGCCTGAATCATCATGTTTCTCGCGTCGAATCCTCCCAAAGTTTACTTTCGCCTTTATCCACATCACAGCTTCTTCGTATACTGTTTCCATGCGGATAGTTGCGGGAATGAAGCGGGAACTTCAATTGGAGAAGTTTGGAGCTCGACAGTAGGTGTACGTGTTGTTGATAGGCAAGGGACAATGGCGCCGATGAATTCGTCTTGGATGGTGTAGAATAGCGGTATCGTTCGCTACGTGATATTGAATTGAAAAGGTCAGCAATACACTGGTGATCCGGAGTTGGGCTGATACGTGGCGACGATTCCGGAAGGTTCGCATATTCAAGAGCACCGTATTGCACTTGAAGGAGTCCCTTGACGGAGGGGATGTGGGATCAGCGGGTCGGTGTCTTCGCGATCGGGAAAATCAACTGCTTGGTAGGTACGAATCAAATCATACAGTGTGCTTTCCAGGTTCCTTCGTAGCACAACCCGTCTGTCCCCCTTCCACAGCATGTCCAACTCAGTTCCCTTAGTTTTTGCCGCCCCCACCCTCGACACCTCTGCACTTTCACCATCCGTGTGGCAACAGAAACCGCGGAACGTGAAACCTGATTGGAGCCCTAAGGCGTTCGCTTTCTTGTTTGACCAAAAGATGTGGGCACTTTGTCCTGCGGCGGTAGATATCTACACCAACACACCTCAGATGAACTTCTTCACCCGCGACAACGTCACCTCTGGATCTGGGAAGGCATCGTCGTCAGGTCAATTTCGCGTGTCGGTGTTATGGGCGGGCTACGCAGAGCTGATCTTCTGTTAGCCTAAGGGCGGAGAGTGGACCCGGGTCGGGGAGCCTCCGTCGCGGACCAATAGTAACGAATGGCGTGACACATATTCGGGGAGTGGTTTATGGAATCTGCAAGGGACTCGAACTATGGCGCATTGCTATCATGTCTCCGGGTCTGATGACAGGTCGCTATCGTTGAGGTTGAACGAAAAGGCGAGGTTCGTGCTTTCGGTGCTGTTACACGAGCTATATCAGGCTATATCCTGAGTTATTCAAGCAGGAATGCGACGAAGAATTTGTCAGGACGTGGCTCGGGACAGACGGCGACTTGCTGTGTGATTAAGACCGAGAGATTATATGATAGGTGGGTGGAGCAGGGAGCTTCCGTGGGGCTCTTTTCTCACCGACCTCCCTTCTTCCTATACAACCACACCTCGTCCGTCTTTAGTTTTCAGCACGCAGGAAGCGAGTGGCTAAGCCTGTGATTTAGGCCACCCTCCTGCGCGATCGAAGGGGAGCGAAAGCGAAGGCCGTTGGGGAACGTCGTCCATATCGTTCTTTCTGTACTGCGAATGAAAGACGTCCCCGGGTTTGGGAGATCGCCCTTCCTCGACGACCAAAGGAACGAGTCTTTCGGACCGGCAGACAGCTGGTACGGGAGAATGACAGGAAGAGGGCGAAAGCTTCAACTGCTGCATTGAGCCGAACCATACACACTGGTATGAGCACCGACCAGAAGAGCTCGCCTTGTCGTGATAAGGGACTACGGTGTTGATGCTGTTACACCGAGGTCACAATAAGGAACGGCAGGGTCCACACCATACACAAAGGCTCGTACCGTTGGGATCACACCACCGAGTGTGTTGCACGAAGTAGAGACTCTTTGCTGGGTACATTGGAGACATAATGTGACTCAACGCGTCGGTGTTGACCGGGGTCCTACACCTGCGATACAGACATGGACTCCTTCATTTTTCTGCGCAGGTGGTGAAAGGAAGAGCCGAGCGTGTGTTGGCTAAGCCTTCGATGGTGATACCAGTGTTGGCTTTTCTCAGCCAAGGCGTCGACAAGGTGCGTACTGCAGTGGTAGGACGCGCTCGCGTCGGGATGGCAACCAGGTCTGTCCGAATTGACGAATAGCTCGGGAAGGAAGAGAGAAGGCCGGAGGGGAATCAGAAGCCGATTATTGAGGGATTTACCAGCACCCCGTTAACGAGCCATTCTATGCCGATGGGTATGAACAAGATGTCCTTCCTCAACAGAAAGCCCCGGAGGGAGGATGGCTGGAGGGAATCAGAAGCTCCGATGCTCTGGAGAGGGAGAGTTGATGGGAAGGAGTACGTCTCGTCAAGACAGACCGGGGGTCGATGGCATTGTGGTGACGGCGTCATTTTGGAGAGCCTTGCATGACGGACATTGGACAGTGGGCTGCAACATCGATTCATCAGCGACGAAGTGAGTCGGTGAAGGAATGTACACGCACCTCATTCCCTGGGTACACGCACTGTCAGCACACGATGATATCGCTGGGGAAGAACTTCCAGGAGATAATGGCCTTCGATGTCACGGTAGCGCTTAATCGCAGCAAGGCCATGGACCAAGACGTAGCGGAAGGATGATATCGCCACTTTCCGACTGGCGTCAGCGAGGAAGTGTACTCTTAGAGTCTGTCGCACCCTAGACTTTAAGCCCAGTGAAAAGCCCGTGATTTGGGAGCGATTGGTATCCAGTGCGGTGGGTTCCTGTCGTGTACAAACGCAGATCGAGTTTGCTTTGAACCAAGTTGACAATGGCGAAAGCAGCCGAAACCAAGCCGAAACTTGCCAAATTAGTCAAGCGGCCATCTCAAAGCCATAGGCATTTCTAAGTGCATTTGCGCGCATACTCCTAGAAGCATTTCTACATCATTCACCTAAGTCAACGCGCGTTTATGTTGCTACCAGAATGACGGCCTTTCCTATGTGCTGCCCACGTTTCCGGGCCTCATGTTTCCGATTCTGTGTCACAAAATGTGACATTTGCCCTTTCTTCCTTACCATCACGTCGTTTCTCTCGTGTACCCTTTCCACTGCTTCCATGGACGATCTCTACGAATATCAATCACCTGCGCGTACAGCAGCTAAGTCGCATCGACCTGGCGTTCTTCAAGGCGACTCGGGTACAGCTCCCTACCATCCTTGCCATCGCCAAAATTACTTCACCTGGTAGATGAAGCGACCTCCCGGTCTGATGATGCTGCATATATGCGGGTTTGGCGAAGAGGTGGCGCGGTGTACCGTGTGGATGGGTCCTGGCTAATCGGTGTGTGATTCGTTCAATTTATCGTCCCACGTTGAACAGAAACCCTTTGTCAGGACATCGTTACAAACCATGCCTGGAATCTCCTTTGAACAATTCACAATCTGTCCGCCTCGCGCATAGGGCATGCACGCGACTGAGCTTTACTGAGTTGGCTTTTGATTCAATAACCCCTTCTATACTCATACCGCGTACCGTAATAGATTGGAATTCCCTGCGCTTCTGTCACCAACTGACGACGTGGTCTGTGATAATCTCTCCTTCTTCAAAACCCTGTGTCTAATCTTCCGTGTAGTGACTGCACCATCCAAAGGTATCGGCGAACATATGGAGTATTACTACGGGCCGCAGCAAGGTGGGACGAGCTCGTGGTGGGACAATCGGAAGAGTAAGGATTCGCCCAGTAAGCAGTGAACGTAGCCACAAAATGTGCCGTAGTGTACAGCAATAGATCAGGCTCGACTGCAATTGCTCCCAAACACTATCATGGGCCCTGGTATATTGGGGCTAATTTAAGCCTGTAACCGTAAGCGCACATAATGGATACAAATAGAAAATTTTCGTGTATTTGGACAAACATAGATTATTTCCACTACGATCACAAATAATCTATGGCAATCGCCCCCAAATCACGGGCTTTTCACTGGGCTTTAAGATTCGTCGTCTGCGAGAGAAGAAATGGACACACACCCATCCCTTTTCTTTTCGATATCAAAGTCCTGCATATATGCGCTTTTACTGGTATCGAGCGAAGTGGTGTGGGGAGTCTTGTCTGGCATGGTACTGGTCAGGCTAATCGATGCCTTCGATGGTGATGCCCGTGCTGGCTTTTCTCAGGCGGGTTATCAAAAAGGCGCGCATTGCGATGTTCATCTCGTTGGAGAATCTAGTTCGTTGATGATGGCACTCTGTACGAACGTTCGAGTCCATAGGAGTAAGGATCAACGCGAATTGACGCGTAGTGGACGCATCGATTTTTGATCGTAGGAGTCAAACAAAACCAAATTTAGCATTCTTACCATCCTCCGCACTCCCTCCCAGCACAACCCTCCTGGACGGCCTATCAGATGCATACAACATCTGTCTCGAGTCTGAAAAGTCCGCCCCACCCGACAGCGCCGCGCTGGGTTACGCGCGGACACTGGGCTACTTGATTCATCCACTCCCCCTCCAGCACCGCGCTCGTCAAGGCCATACACTCATGCACATGAGACTACGCAAAGCTCTCCCAACTCGGACAGGCTTTCATCGAGTATTTTATCCGTCCCTGTAAGTTCTCTATCTCTCTGTGCAATACACCTGGCCTTGATACGAAACTAGTCAAAAAGTTCACTCGCCTCTTCAGATCTTCCGTCGCATGATGATCCCAAGACAAATTTGAAGAAGGCATCAAGGACCCATAATACATAAAGAGGCGAAGGATCTCGTGAGTGGCGACCGTGCATGCTACCTTCATTGAGGACTCACATTTCTCTAGGCTCTTGTCCGAGGTGTGCAGTGTCCGGCAACTACGACCAGACCTCAAGGCCTCACTAGCACTCTCCGAAGCTTCGGCTCCCACCGAAGAGATTTGGCAAGCAGGCGTAGTGTACACACAGTGTGCACACATTGCGCCAGAGTCCACCTATCTCAACGAAGACTCCAGCAACGAGGAGGTGTGTGGTCGTCTATTTTTATACACCACCGATGATACTAATAGGCTTATCCTTCTCAGCTCGCTTCAGTGTTGGCCGTCCTGAAGCGCTTTAGCCATGTCAACGGCAACAACGTACACTGTCTTTCCAATATCATGACAATGCAATCTGATGTCCATGAATGGTTTACCTTCATCACGACCATGTACACCGCCCTATCCCAAACAGTCTCAACCCCCATCCGGGACCACTACGCAATCCAATTCACCTCTCTCTACCCCCAGAAATAACATTCACCACCCCAGACAACGAGAATCTCCCCGTTCCATCCTCGCCTTGTGCAAAGGTCGCCCAGTTTTCTGGGGCGGTTGAATACCGATAAGCATGACCGTGTCGTCAAGGACTTGGGTGTCGATGGAAGTTCGGCGGAGGTGTTGAATGGTGCCCTCTTGCAGAGCGTGAACCAACCTATACGACTAGCGCTAAACCTCTAAGCTCTTCCCCATCCCCATCTCGACCGGACGTCCCCCCCTTCCGTACCTTTTCCCGTACCACCATCATCTCGGATTCCGGACACGCTCTCTCATTGCTCGGCTACTCTCTCATGCTCAACTGACATTTGGAGATTGACACCATTGTCGCGAGATCCATTGCTGCGAAAAAAAAAAAGGATGAAATTAAACAGAAAAAAAGGAGAAAAGCCCGTTGTCGTTTTTTAGACAAGCGAAACGGTGTTGTCGTTAAAGACAAAAAACTGGGGATCGTTAAAGAGGACATAAACGGCGTTGCGTGCTGTGTGTGGTCCGGAACTATTCAACCTGCATAAAAAGAGGATTTCGAGCCTACGCATAGTGCCTAGGGCCAACGAAAGGTTTTCTGTGACTGTGGCGGAACTGCACAGTTGACTCGGAAACAGCCGGCTTCGTCCTGGTCCGGAGAAGAGCGGTCCAGAAATTTGCACTTATCCCGCCCGATATGAGGTGCGGTTGAATCTACCTGATTGATTATGAAGCTTCAAGTTTTTGTCTGGCTTTCCTACTGCTGGGTTCTTCTCCCCCATGGCCGGTGCGTCCGGTGCGTGGATGTTTGGCTCAGTAGTGGGGGGTTGGGTCTAGGCGTCGTACAGATGAGGGTGGTGATGTGCATATTTAGTACTTACTTCCCCTGTCGTGTACGTAATGTCTGGGACCGGCGTTCACTGTGTGGACACTGCCGTGTAATACTACCTACCTACCTACCTACCTACCAGGTCCGTACTCACGCTTTCTCAAGTGCAGTAATCAAACCTTCCGGCCATCCTTCACGCGACGGCAGTGTATTTCTCAAAAGCGAGGCTGGGCGGGAGAAGCTGCGGGCAGGTAGAGCGCGCTACCCTCTGACCGAGATTTCGTGCTGCCAGACTCGCCCCATTCTCTCATCCAGCTCTGGGCACGTCGCACACCAGCAAGTTTGGTATCTCCCTCAACAAAGCAGACTGATAAAACGTGCTTTGCCGTTCGTGTCTGGCTCTGAACCCACTCTCTGTTAGTTTAACATCATCGAGAACTTGGATAGTATACCAACACTACGGAGATCCGAAGCTGGGGGAGGGGGTAACGTTTTATAGAGCTTTGGTTGGCTTTGGTATAGAGTCTGTCAAGGATCTTTGCATATATACGGGTCGCGCCAAGACTACAGATCAAATTTCGGTGCATGACAACTCGTCTTTTGCTCCTTTAGTATAAACACAAATGTCCAAGCAAGGGGTAGTACGTCCTTCCGGGTAATTACCACAAATCT
This sequence comes from Armillaria altimontana, assembly GCA_022818075.1. NCBI lineage: Eukaryota > Fungi > Basidiomycota > Agaricomycetes > Agaricales > Physalacriaceae > Armillaria > Armillaria altimontana. Next base: position 1,225,423 of record JAIWYR010000012.1, read on the forward strand.
GTCCAAAGTGAAAGGCGAACATCACACGAAAGTGCAGGTCTGTCAGTGGATTAAGAGGTAAAGAGTATCTGAAGCAAATTCTGAATTTGAATTCAAAAACCCGAAATCGTGCGCGTAAGGTCCTAAAGCTAAAGCTCTCCGCTGACCAGTCGACTCACGCGTCACGAGTCAAGCAACAATCCTCGAATTTCAGTCTTTGATTAAAAAGTTTTAAAATGAACATTTACTAGTGCTATGTCATGCAGTAGCCCGGACTCGAACCGGCGATCGATCACAGCCAAGAAGGGGATTCTGCAACTACGGCAAGAGACCCCCCGACATTGCGATTCTGTTCCATGAATTACGAAGCATGACTTTTTGTCTTTGAAAGCAGGTAATGCAAATCGACATCACAGTCTTGTGGTCAGGTTAATCGAGGCCTTCGATGGTGATGCATTAATCCGTGCTGGCTTTTCTGAGGCGAGCCTGAGGTATCAAAAAGGCGCGCATTGAAATATTGGCGGGCTGTACGCGTAAGGTGAGAGTATCATTGTAGTGTTCATCGTATTGGGGAATCGAGCTCGTTTATGACGGCAGTCGGTACGAACGTTCGAGTCCATAAGAGTAGGGAACAACGCGAGTGAACGCACGAAAGAGGACGCTCGATTTTTGATCGAGCCCGGGATTCAAACAAAACCAAATTTAGCATTCTCACTATCATGCCCCGTGCTGCTACCCCCTGGATGCATACAACGTCTGTCTTGAGTTTGAGAAGTCCGCACCACTCAACAGCGCTGCCCTCGGACACTAGGCTACTTGATCATCTCGTCAAGGCACAGGACCAGCAGGACCACGCGAAGCTGTAACAAATCGGCCAGACCTTTATCTCGTCGCGCGATGAACCCAAGAAGGATTTGAGCTAGGCATCAACATCAAAGACTCATAAAGAGACGAAGGATCTCGTGAGTGGCGACCGCGTATGCTACTCTCGCCCGGTTGAGAACTCACCCTCCCTAGGCTAGGCGAGTTCCAGTATGTAGTATCCGGCAAATACGACCAGACCACACTCTCCGAGGTTTCGGCTCCCACCGACGAGATTTGGAAAGCAGGCGTGGTGTACACACACGGCGCCAGAGTCCACCAATCTCAACGAAGACTCGAGCAACAAGGAGGTGCGCACTCATCTGTTTTTCCTCACCGTCGATGAGAAGCTTATCCTTCTTAGCTCCCTTCAGAGTTAGCGGTTTTGAAGTCTTTCTGCTATACCATCGAGCGACTCAACGGCACCAACGTACATCCTCTTTCTAATAATATAACAATGCAATCCGATGTGCATTTCTCCGCCTAGAAATCTGGTTCGAAAAGACGGTACGCATCACACACAGACCACCCTATCCCAAGCAATCTCACCTCCATCTAGGACCACGTCACAATCCAATCCATCTCTCCCTACCCCCAAGAAATAACATTCGCCGCCCCAGACGACAAAAATCTTCCCGCTCCTTCCGAGCTTGCACGCTACTTGTGCCAAGGTCGCCCAGCTTTCCGGGGCATTGATAAGCAAGAACGTGTCGTTGAAGGCTTGGGTGTCCTAGCAGAAGATGGAAGTTCGGCGGATGCGTTAAGCGGCGCCCTCTTGAGGAGCATGAACCAACCTATACGACAATTACCAAACCTCTAAGCGCTTCCCCATCTCCATCTCCCAGGCAGCGTCTCTCCCGAATCGGTCAGACGTACCTCTCTTCCGGCCCCGTACTCATCCTCCAACTCGCCTTCTCAAGTACAGTCATCGACTCTTCCGACCATTCTTCTGCCCGGGCACAACGACAAAGATGAACGGCGTGACGAGGCTGGCCGGGAGGAGCGAGGGAGGCTAGGCTGTGGGAAAATGCGAAAGGGAAGGAGGTCAAGGTGACTTTTATTATGGGAGAGCGAACCGTACACGACGATTTGCGCGTTTCTGTGTGGTTCGCGAGGAGAATATTTTTGGGAGGGGAATGAAGAATGGAGTGACGGAGATATAGAGAGCGCCCTACTATCCAGTGATCTCTGAGGGAGATCTTGTGCTGTCGGACTTGCGTCATTCTCTCGTCCAGCTCCCGTACCTATCCACGTTGCACCCTCAGCAAGCTTGGTATCTCCGTCAACCAAGCAGACTCTGATAAAACGTATTCGGATTTGGCACCAAATTGCGGATCCAAACACCGTCCTCTCTCTATCACTCTCCGACGTCGCACCGATCCTTGATGGCACCCTTGGTATCTCCGCGACAGACTGCGCTTTGCCATTCGGGTCTAGCGCAATTTTCGCTGGTCCACCCTCGTTCCTTTTCACATCACCGAAAACTTGAATAGTACACCAACGCTAGAGGGGATCAGATGCTTCGATTGCCGGGGTGAGGAGGGCACGTTTTATCGCGATTGGCCTTGAGACGGGCACTTCTTTGGCGAGAGCTTTGGTATCATTATGTCGACGAAGAAGGAATGCACATGTACCTCCTCCACACTCAGGACGGCATCGCTTTACATCAGTTGTGGATTGCTATTCATATATTCATCAGCGCAGCGCGATACGAAGTTTAGCAGATTCTATGAGCTATGATGATGATGGATACGAACGCGCTGTGGTGTAGCTCGCCACATCAAAGGCCGCGGGAAAAGGTCAGGGCAAAAAATGCCCTGCCTTTGGCCGACGCATGACTTGCGCTTGACTTTGCGTCAAGTCGCTGTCCCGCACAACACTGTTATCAACACCAACACCTACTGGGTCTTTCCTTTCTTTCTCGCTCGATTTCATCTTTTAGATCTGTTGCCTTGCTGCATCAAAAACTATGCTAAGACGTTGATACCAGTGTTTCTTTTCCACACTTCATGATCCGTCAACGGTGCATGAGCGCTGGGCGCTTCACTCTCTAGACTCTGGTCTCCAGGACCGTTCTCAGTGGAGTACGACTCCACATTAACCCGGGCGCATTCCTGTGACTTCGCACAAACAGCATTGCGGGATGTCGTGAAAGACCAGGAATATTTACAACAATATCTGAATGTGTCGGCCGCTGGTGGCAGCTATTTTCACATCCATAGTCTTGGGTAGACACCAGTATCAGATCCAACTGCCGAATTCAATGGGTCAATTTGTGCGCTGACCACAGATGAACACGTTGAGCGGCGCTGGATGACTGTCTTTCAGCTCGGATTCAGTGATATGATACTGACCAGTCTTAGCGCCTTCTTGAGGGTCTCCCGCATGGCTGCTTAGTATATATATCTACAAACTCTTCCCCTCCAAGATCGGTAAAGCAACCCCAGAAACACTATGCAACCCGTCCCCGCAGGTTATCCCATAGCAGAACTGTAAGTTATATAATCGTGGAATCGAGCAGTGGTATTTCCTGAGCCATCTTATTTCAGGTCCGGGCCCTACGTTCGTCAAATTTCACACGTCGTCCATTCAGTTCGTAACACAAGAATCTAGATCGTAGGCTGTCTCTTGAACTGGGGGCTCTTCGGAACCCTTTCTGCGCAGCTCTGTGTGTCGCTCCGAGTCGTCCTCCATCGTGTTGTTTCTAATGGATTCTCGTTAGATCTATACTATCTGGCATTTCCGAATGACAGACGATTCACAAAATATACCGTGTATGGCATCTATGTCATCGAATTTGGGCAGACGATACTTGTTGCCTATGGCATGTTTGCAACGTTTGGGTACGGCTTCGGTGATATGGACGCCCTGACTAGTGTGCATTCCTATTGGCTCGCTGACATTATCATGAGCGCTGTTGGTGCGCAGAGCATTTGCTACCTATCTTCTCTCGCTTATAAGTTATCATGAGTTCAGTTTCTTCTGTCGGGCAGGTCTTCTATGCATACCGGATCTTCATAGTGTCAAAATCACGAATCATCTCAATACTTATCATTTGTGTCAGTCGTTGCTGCTCTCTTTCTCTGTAGCAATCTAGTTGATCTATTTACAGGTATCCTTAACCAGTTTTGTGGCAGCTATAATCACAGTCGTTTACTCTTTCCAAGCAGGCGGCATCTCTAAATTCAACAACTGGAAGACCTGTATCGCTGTCGGGGTGTGTAACTGAGTGGACGTCCCGAGTTCATTATGCTGAATCATGTCTAGATTTGGTGCGGAGGCTCTGCCCTATGTGATGTCCTCATTGCTCTCTGCATGACCTACTACGCGAGCTCCTTCTCTCTTTCCGTTATCTTCATTGATATTGATACTGTTTTGTAGCTTCTGCGCAGAACTACTAATTTCCGTCGCACCCGAACGCTGGTTACCAAGATAATTCGTCTCACTATTGAAACGGGATCTGTGACAGGTATTCCATCCCACCATCCGCCGTTGTCAGAACATTAACACCACTTGTTTTTAGCTGTTGTCGCTCTGCTCAGTTTTGCCCTTTTTGTTGCATTCCCCTATCAGTATTTCTACGCAACACCTGTCCTGCTCATGCCTAAGCTATATGCTAACACCGTTTACATGGTGCTGAATTCCAGATTCCAGATTATCGGTGGACGGGATACCTATCAGTCTCCAACTGATATGAGCATCACGACCACGATGATAAGAGATATTACCTCTCCATTAGGAGAAGGCACACGGCCCGTGGACGGGACAGTGCAAGGACGGGCTCCAGTGGTCGCAATATCTAATGAGGCATTCAACGATAGTTATGAAGTGGGTCAAATAACTGTCAGTCACGGTGCTTCATGTGCTTTATTAGTGCTGATTTTCTCCTAAGAATAAGCCACAGGACGGCTGTATGATCCACCCTTCGTAATTGACAGATTACATTCTCGTCGACGTCAAAATTGACTAGAAAAGTGAGATGATTTAGAGTCTTGGAATCAACGAGCTCGCAGTGGTGTAACCTAGAATATTAACGACTTCTGGTGTTAACACCTCGTCATGGCTTCTTGAAATTTTTGAGTCTTTGCTAACTCTCGCGTCGAGGAACATTGTCGTCCAACTGCATCTGTCTAGTAATAGTGCTGAACACAGCTGTTCCGCAACCGCCATGTCGAATCCAGACAGATCTGCATTTGATTCCATCTCTCGCTCAAGCTCTAACCCGAGCGCAGAGCACCCTGTTGCTGTTACACGGGCAAAGTGGGAAGACCGGCTCTTCGAAAACGTGCCCCCTTCCAGCGCGCGGTAGCCAGAGCAAAGCATAATTTCGACGGTATCGAACTCCGGGGAGGAGCTCGTTTGGAAGGTCGAGTAAATTTGAATTGTCGCATATGATGGAAGTGAGCTGAGATAGCAACGACACAGAGTTACAGGCGAGTCTCTCCAGTGATGACAAGTCACAAGAAACAAAAAAAAACATGGAGCCGCCATTGCCTACTATGGACCCTCCCGAATTCGAACCGAAGATCGATCAACAGCCAAAAGATGATTGTGCGGTTGCCCATAGGAGAATGTTTTTGTTCATTTTAAAAAATCTGCGTGGCCACAGCGCAATCTTTCGCAGAACCAGAAAACTCCCTAGTCAAAAGTAGAGCTGAGTGTTCGAGTGAACATCGATGGTTCGCAAGCTGCTGTCCTTTCCTCGCGGGAAGAAGACTCAAGGGAGATTTCTTTAACGTTAGAATCGAGACAGAATGTGCACGCATCTCATCCCAGTATGATGTCGAGAGTGCAAGATGTTTCGGCCTATGATATGTACTCTCTTTAGATCCATCCTGCAGCGGACCTCATCCCAAATGAAAGGCCCAAGTTTCATTCAAAGGTCAAAGGTGTCGGTCAATGGTCAGGAATTTGGACCATCCAAAATTCAACAAATGCTCGAAAACTGCCGCCTACAACGATGACTGAAAATTTGTAGTAACCAGTCCTGAATCCTGATTCTCGAATCTCCTGGCTCCACTCAGCACTGGGGCCGAAAGCCTTCAAAAATTGAACACACGAACGTCATAATGGACCTTCCCGGATTCGAACTGGGGATCGATCAACAGCCAAGAGGTGATTGTGCGATTATGCCAAAAGGCCCTAACCCATTATGATTCTGTTCCATAGGTCACAAAACACGATCTTTGTCTTGATCTAGTTAAGTATCTAGGCAGTTACATTCATCCCATTCCACAGACGCTCGTACAGTTACACCCCATACAACCTTTGAAATCCTGGCTCAAAGTCAGCGGTGCTTAGTAAATAGGGGAACTGAGACGCGCCACCAAGAGGAAAGGGAAAACTGGATTTATTGGCCCCCTCTGCTGATACAGCTCAGGTAAAGGGACAATCCTGCCTGCATACTAGCCAGTCCGGATAATGCAATAGCATCTCTAATGTTCATTATGAGACTTGGGTGGGCCATCAAAAGAAACGAATACGTGCCTAGGTCTGTCGGTTACGATTCTGTGCTGACCAGCGAATACTATCCAATAGCATCGTCCTTCCTACTTAGCATCTTCTTCGAGTCGTCAATCCGACTCGACCAAGGCTGAGAATAGCTTTCGATACGGCGTAATAAAAGGTAGTCGAGACGCGACGAGGACGAGAATGGTGTGGCTTGGACTTGCAGGGGAAGGTGAGCTGTATAAGTCTGAAGGCGGCTAAACGAGTCGAGTGGTCCTTCGATCGTCGCTAAGCAATACATTGATCCTGGGAAAGATGGCATGTGCTGGGGTGGTCAGCGAGCGTTGGAGAATGATGATAGAGGTGCCGCTTGGATTAATGAAGAGGAGATGATTGGGAGGGGATAGGCCATACGAGCCGATCCAAGTGGTCAGCACCCCGCCAACGAAATGGTTATGCAGATGGATATAAACAGGATGTCCTTCTTCGCGGTAAACCCGGGAAGAAGGATGGCTGGGGAATCAGAAGCCCTCATTATTGCTCTGGAGAGGGAGAGTTGATGGGAAGGAGACGGCTGCGTTTTAACGAGCTTTGATATTGGACAGTGGGCCTGCAACATCGATCCATTAGCGACGAGATGAGACGGGGACGGAATGTACACGTACCTCGCCATGCACTTCCAGCACACGATGGTATCGCCCGGGAAGAACATTCTTGAGATAATGACCATGACGACATCACGGTAGCACTTACAGCTGTTTGCACACAGCTTGACAGTAGCATGTGTTTTGCGCGAGAGAAGAGACTGATTTGTACTTCGTCATAAACCATGGTTTGGGGGCTCGATGACGCGTTTGTGAGTGGTTTATGCTGGTTTATGGCTATTTCGGCGATCTTGGAGGCCATTTCGTGCGCTTGAAGTCCTCAAACCGCGGTTTATGACGAAGTCCGAGTTTCTTTTCATCATCCACGAAAATGCCCCTGACTGTCAAGCTGTATGCAAACAGCTGTAATAGCGGCTGGTCGACCATGTCGTGGCAAGACTACGGACCAAGACGTAACGGAAGGTTGAAACATAAGACGTCTCCACGGCGTCTTTCCCAGCGAGGGAGTGTACTCTTAGAGTCTGTAGCTGTCACACCCTAGACTATGAGCTTCGTCATCTGCAGGAGAAGAAATGGTCACACACCCATCCCTTGTCTTTTCGACATCAAAGTCCTGCATATATGCGCCATTACTACAAGGCTATAAGATTCGTAGGGCTTCGGTATCGAACGAAGTGGTGTGCGAAGCCTTGTCCGGCATGGTGTTGGTCAGGCTAATCGAGGCCTTTGATGGTGATGCATAAACCCGTGCTGACTTTTCTCAGGCGAGACATCGAAAAGGCGCACATTGACGCGTCGTACGCGAAAGGTGAGAGTATCATCACGTTGGAGAATCGAGCTCGTTTATGACGGCAGTCTGTACGAAAGAGGGCTCGATTTTTGATCGCGAGAGAAGTCAAACAAAACCAAATTTAGCTTTCTTACCGCCATGCCCCCTCCCATCACAACCACCCGGACGGCCTGTCGGATGCATACAGCATCTGTCTCGAGTTTGAAAAGTCCGCTCCACCCGACAGCGCTGCGCTGGGTTACGCAAGGATGCTGGGCTACTTGATCATCCACTCCCCCACCCGCACCGCGCTCGTCAACGCCATACACTCATGTGCTCGGGACCATGCGAAGCTCTCCCAACTCGCATAGACCTTCATCAAATATCACATCTGTCTCAATAAGCTTCTATAACCTTGATAGTCAAGAAGTTCAAAGGTCGGACGCCCGCCTCCTCAGATCCTCCGTCGCGCGATGAACCCAAGACAAATTTGAAGGAAGCATCGAAACCCCATAAAGAGGCGAAGGATGTCGCGAGTGGAGACCGCGCATGCTACCCTCGTTGGGGCCTGACTCACATCTGGTTCCGGTGTGTAGTGTCCGGCAACTACGACCAGGACACGCTCTCCGAGGTTTCGGCTTCCATCGACGAGATTTGGGAAGCAGGCGTGGTATATACACATTGCGCCAGAGTCCACGTATCTTAACGAAGACTTCAGCAACGAGGAGGTGCGCGGTCGTCTGTTTTTCTGCGTCGTTAATGACCCTATCCCAGTCAGTTCGCTTCAGTATTGGCCGTTTTGAAGTCTTTCGACCATGTCATCGAGCAACTCAACGACATCAACGTACATTTTCTTCCCAGTATCATAACAATGCAATCGGACGCGCATGAATGGTTTACCCGCCTAGAAATCTGATTCGAAAAGACGCCCACACCGCCCTATCCCGTGCAGTCTCACCCCCATCCAAGACCACCACGCAATCCCATCCACCTCTCCCAGAAATAACATCCACCACTCCAGACAACGAGAACCTCCCCGTTCCGTCCGCGCCCTGCACGCAAGGTCGCCATGTTTTCTGGGGCGGCCGAATACATTGATAAGCAAGACCGTGCTATGGAAGACTTGGGTGTATTATGGAAGTTCGGCAGAGGTATTGAGCAGTGCCCTGTTGAAGAGCATGAATCAACCTATACGACAAGTACCAAACCTCTAAGCTCTTCCCCGTCCCCGTCCCCATCTCCCAGGCAGCGTCTTTTCCCACTCGGTCGCCAACCCCTCCTCCGGTAACATTACCTTCTAACCCGCCTTCTGAAGCGCAGTCATCCACACATCCGGCCATTCTTCTTCCCGAACGACGCGATGGCAGTGTGTTTCTCGAAAACGATGCAGGGCGGGAGCAGCTGTGGAAAGGGAAGGGCTTTTATCGTGGGGAGTGAACCAGACACAGCGGTCTTGAGGTTCGCAAGGAGAATGAAGAGTGGAACGATATCGCTACTTGGAGTGACGGGAGATGGGGAGAACGCACCACTCGGACCGAGATTTTGTACTGCCAGACAAGCGCCATCCTCTCGTCCAACACCGCGTCTAGATCTAAACCCCATCGCACACCAGTAAGTTTGGTATCTCCACCAATGCATCAACTAGAAAACGTGCAGATCCAAACACCGTCCTCTCTCAATCACTCTCCGACGTCACGCCGATCGTTAATGGTATCTCCGCGACTGTGCTATGCCGTTCGGCTTTGGCGCCTAATATTGCAGATCCAAACGCCGAGCCCACTCTCTCCCCTGGACGTTCCTTTTCACATCAAGGACACCGACGCTAGAGGAGATCAGAAGCTTTGATTGCCGCGGGAAGAGGCACGTTGTATCGAGATAGGCCGTGAGACGACGACATCGCTAGTCTTTGTAAGTAGTTAGGTATGTCGACTAATGGCCAGAGAAGGAATGTGCATGTATTTACCTCGTTCGTACTTACTCAGGATTGCATCAGAGCAAAAATCATTCTGCCCCGCGTGTGACCAGTGGTCGCCCTTCACAAACGGAAGACGCATACTCATTTCCCGGAGAATGACCCCCCTCGGATTCGAACCGAGTAGAGCGAACACATCCTTCTCCGCTATGGCAATGCCCAAATGGAATGGACGTGGTAAGACTGTAGACCAAGTTTCGATGATTAGTTCACAGAGGGACAATGTACAATTTATAAACGAAAACCGTCGCCTTTTAAAAAAAAGGAGAGAGCATCCGTGGTTAAAGATTTCGGAGTATAACTCGTCTTTTTCTCACTGTATCCACATAGTGCACGCCGAGACTTAAATGTTCCCACTCCCAGCTGCAAGTAAGTGAAAGGACGCCACATAAGAGCTCGAGCCTACTTGTAGAGAAGGCGAGGTTGGTCTGCCAGTAGATTGAGCGACTCTGTAATGCTCCTACTAGGATTTCCGAACTAACCCAAAGGTCCTAAAGCTAGGAACCTCTGGCCTCTGGCTTCTAAGCTAGTGATGACAAGAAATTTAAATTTTAAAAAAAGTCCAGCATCAACCTCTGTTCGGGAATAAACCCTCCCGGATTCGAACGGGGATCGATCAACAGCCACGAGGTGGTTGTGCGATTATGCCAAAGGGCCCTTATCCATTATGATTCCGTTCCACAGATCACGAAGCATCTTTAAAGTAGACAAAGTTACATGCAGCCTTTATCCTCGTTCAAAGTCAGCGAATGGGATAACTAAGACGTCCACCAGCGAGATGACTGGCACTACAGAGGCTGGTGCGTTTTTACTAGCCTAAAACGGGACCTTAAACGGTTTCAATCTCAGCGTCAGTTTTTACGGCCTTGTTTTGCTCGCCGTAAAACGAAAAGATACCTTAAGTCCTTTGTTCTATAGGGAGACAAATTTTTCATACCGTTTTACTGATGGCGTTTTCAGGACCGAGAAAGGCATTACTAAATCAAAACCATTTAAGGCTTCGTTTTTTACCAGCTAAAATGCTCTGGCCTCGGCTGTGTGGGACGATTCTGCCTCCAAAAGTTAGCATACTAGTGGCCAAATTCGGTCCGGATACTCTAATGTCGGTTATGAGACTTGGGCGGGCCATTAAAAGACAAGGAATACTCGCCTAGGCCTGTCGGTTACGATTTATCATATAGCCCTGTGCTGACCAGCGAATACTATCCAATAGCATCGTCCTTCCTACTCAGCATCTTCTTCGGGTCATAAATCCGACTCGACCGAGGCTTCGATGCGGCCGAATATAAGGCAGTCCATTCCACGAGAATGAGAATGGTGTGGCTTGGACTTGCAGGAAAAGTGAGCCGTACAAGTCTGAAGGCAGCTAAACGAGTCGAAGGGTCTTTCGATAGTCGCTCTAAGAAAGCCGGCATGCGATGGGGTTGGTCGACGAACATGGGAGAATCATGGAAAAGGCGCCGGTTGGATTAATGCAGAGGAGATTAGCTGTGGGAAAGGAGGCGAGCCGAGGGATGGTAGGGATTTACCAGCACCCCGCCAACGAAGATGCCTATGCCGATGGGATGTCCTTCCTCGACGGAAAGCCCGGGAAGGAGGATGGATCAGAAGCTCTGGAGAGGGAAAGTTGATGGGAAGGAGTACGTCTTATTGAGATAGGCGGCAGCATTTTAGAGAACTTTGACAGTGGGCCTGCAACATCGATTAATCAGCGACGAGATGAGACGGTGACAAAATGCACACACCTCATTCGCTGGACAGATGCACGATGATATCGCCCAGGAAGAACTTTCTTGAGATAGTGGCCTTGAGGACCTCACGGTAGCACTTAATAGCGGCTGGTCGTCCATGTCGCGACGACCAAGACGTAGCGGAAGGTTGAAACAGACGGTGTCTTCTCCGGCTGGCGGCAGTGAGGAAGTGTGTCCTAGAAGCGAGTCTTGACTATGATATTCGTCGTCTGCGAAAGAAGAAATGGTCACGCACCCGTTCCTTGTCTTGTCAACATCAAAACCCTGTATATATGCACCTTTGCTTAAAAAGATTCATCGCGCTACGGTATCGAGCGAAGCCCAAGCGAGTGATGTTGTCCTTCAAATAGCATGATCCTGTATCACCTGTAAGTCTCATCCTAGAAAGAAAAAAAGATAACGCACGGAGTTGCCTCATGGAATCTGAGTGCCCGACTTTGTAAGAGAGTCAACCAGTAAAGAGAAGGCAACTGCCTGATGTTTCAAAGTCTAGGGCGGGTGCTAAGGTAAAGATAGATTCGTCATTGGTCCCGGTCAATGGTCGTTACAAGTCAACTTCAGTTAAAAGCTTAAATATTTTAATATTTATTATTCGGTAAGTCCTAGTAGAAAAGCAAAAAAAAAAAAAAATATCATATCGATTGAGTGGACCCTCTCGGACTCAAACCGAGATCGACAAGTTGCCATACGATTATGCCAAAGGGCCCTTGCTTTATAACTGTCGCCATAGATTCTTATTCAAGACATTCTGCAATTTCTAATCGGGGAAATAATATCTGGCAGTGCGCCTCTACTTTCCGTGTTATCATCTTCATATTTATCCCCCTCCACAGCTAATTTATAAAGTCAAAAAATACAACGAACAAAAAACCGAGACGTCCACCACCAGTAACGAAGGAGATGAACGCGCTGGCTCCCTTGCCTATATCAATTGGACCGCTTCATACATCCGTCCACAATAGAGTTGAACATCAGCCGACGTAGGCGGTGACCCAATCTGCATTAGCTAGTCGGAATCCGCTGTAAACCTTCTGCATCTTTCCTGCGCTGCAAGTTCTTCTTTGCTGAGCACCTCGTCACATCGCTTATTCCATTCGGACTTCCGAGTACCAATGCTGAAAGTCTCCTCCGTGTTAGCCAAAGGCATTCGTTGTTCGTGTTCTGTCGGTCCGGCGTTTCCTTGTTCATGCTCGTGGTTCTTATCAGAGGACCTACCGCTTACTGTGAACAGTGACACTGAAGAACCACTATTCTACGAAGCTATGGGGACTCTGAGACTGCGCTTAATTTCAGGTCGAGGAGGCTTTAGTCCAGGATTCCACGTTCGGCTTGGTGAGAGGAAAGGTGTTTATTGGGCTCAAGTGGATCGAGCTTCCAGTCGAACATTGCATGTCCGCTTCGTGCGCTGAGTGGACTGTTCAAACTCTCAGGCTTTCTCGTCGCGGGCGTCAAAAACTCGAACCTCTTTTTCGAGAAGAAGATTTACCCGGTCAGTATCAAACCTAGTCTACTCTTCACTCTATGGTACTCAAGCTTCAGTGCCCTTCGTTCGGACCTTCAGGCAGCTTCATCGGCCTAACAGCAGGGTCCCAAAGGCACGCAAACTTGACCGGGAACTTGACCCTTGTTATCAATATTCCACAGCCTGCGGAGCTGCTTGCGACACCATTGGTCAACTTAGCAATCTATCATAAACTCGTAAGCCGCTCCAACGTCTCGACTCTATGAAGTCTTGAGACTCTCATTTGTTTGTTGTTCTATTTTGTGCTTTCCTCAGTCAGGAAAATAGGACTGATCAAGCCGGTCTTCGCCTTTCATCCTGACCGACCTTGGAGACGATCTTGCCTTTCAAGTCACTCTCGATGGCTTCGGCATCCTCATAAACCAGGCTTCTGCGATCTTGCTGTGTATGGCGTCTACGGCTAGTATTTTGGTGACCTCAGAACCCCTTCACGCACGTTTGGAAGTCCCAAGACTCGCTTCATAGCCAAGTCCGATGCTCGTTTTCTTTAGACGTACCTATCATAATCGGCAGCACTCCCATCTAAGGTTCATTGTGTATTAGTCTACATCCTGACGGGTGTCTCGGTATTCAAGTTGACGATGGACCTTGTACTCGTCTCCTGGTGCTGCCGTCACGACAGAGAAAATAGAACACTACTAAGTACGTGCGATCCCGAGAGTAGTCATGGTGAGGACTCGTACCTCCCTCGCAAGGCTACTTGCCGGGCCTGTTGCTCTAAATCCTCACCTCAAAAGTCATGAAATCGGCGCTCATCATCGAATTCCAAGTTGAAAACGCTGTCTGGGAAAAAGAACTCTTAATTTGGGCCTTCGGCATTTGTTCTCACCGGCCTTCTCATTCGACGCAGGCGTTTATGGTTATATTTGTAACCCCAGAACCCGTGCACGCAGCTTTGCAAGTTCCTAGCACTCCGATCCCGATGCTTCTGCTCTCATAATCCCTAAACAAACCGTTGTGCGCTTTGATCTCATTTTCGTAATGAAACTTTTAACTCATCGTCTATGACACATGCGCTTAAGGAGGATCAAACTTGTATCAAGGATTACAGTGAAAAATCGTCTCTGCTGGATGCACGACATTCGAACCTTCGCTATCTCAGGTCGGTCCGCCTGCAAAATGGTGGTGAATGCAGGCCGTTCATGGGCAACTTACAAAACAGTGAACCAGCCAGCCTGGCTTCCAGTAGTCACGGTTGTCCTCGATAGGTCAAGCATCTTGAACAGTAATCAAACAGTAATGCTTGATATGTCAAGCGCTTTCTGCTACGATCCTGTCTGCCGGAAACACAGCATATGGGAAATACTGTCGTCATGAGGGATTATCAGATGCAAGATGTCATCGCGGTCTTGATTTTTACTAGCTTATAAACTAGAAGGTCGACTATGGTCTCCTCCATCCTATCACTTACCATTCAACATTGTAACAAACTCTTATCTTACCTTCTCCGCTTTATTACGATGTGCCACCGTCGCCAGTAAGCTGCATCTTACCGCTACATCCAGTCTCCCAATACTTACTCGGTTTTCAGAGTCAGGAATGTCTACATCCGATGTGGCCATGCAGTCAATCTTGTGAGTCCTTTACATCCAAGTATATATACCTCTGCTGACCGCCACCAACTTAGCCTGAAGAACATGTATGGCAATGTATTTCTATGCACGGCTGCGTTTTCTCATGTTTTGCCATCTTTCATTCTAGATTCGATGCGAACAGTCAAACTGCAAGTTCAGCCTATTCCATCCTGCGAGATGCAAACCGCCGGCTTGTCTGCGGACCTGTTGGCAATAGTAAGTCCTGGACCATCTGGCACGACGACTTTATAGTGACTGATCTATTATAGCCGTCGCTTTCCTGAACAGTATTGTACGATTTAAATCACTTCGATATTTCTATTATTTCTTGCTAACCTTCTTGACAGCCCCCCATATCGATTCGTATTGTCCTGCCTGCCGCTTCTACCAGCTAAACCAAGACGGCTGACGACTCACGAGGTAGCTTGAATAGCTTGACTCCGTACTAAGCATGCAGCGCGGTGGACGGTTGACATACGATTAGAGTCGGATTCATCCGGATGGGTTTATGCTTTCTATACTATACTACCGCTAGCATTAAGTATATGCGCTTACTCACTACTGACCGACTCATAACATTGGTAATGCCACCGTGCCTGATCTTAATGATCTACATGTAACGTCGATTAATTGAGTCAGTGATCGGATTTATATAATAGTGATCTCATGGTTATCTTTCCACCGCTTTGGTCCCTGAGCAACCGAGTTCGGTCAATGATAATCGAAGACATAGTAATTATGCCTTTAACAGGAAGCGTTACGAGAGGCTGAAATTTACTGGAACCATTGATAAGACAAGGTATCATCTCGGGTTCATAAGAGTGTCAGAAATTAACTTGAACCATACTACGCACCTCACGTCAATACACAAGAGAGAACCTAGATCTATGAATGGAGGGGACAAGTAACCTAACGACGCCTGTGCCTCCGCCGCGTCATCAGTGGTAAAATGGGGAATCCTAAAAAGCAATCAACATGAGCGTGCCTATCAGTCGCGGATGCTCAGCGCTCAGCGCTCAAGAGTCTAGATTTCGAAGAATAAAGCACACGAAACACCATCATTATACCGATCTTGGAGATGTGATACCCTATGCAACAAAATTACGCTGTTTATCTGTTACCGAATGGGGTGCTAGATGGTCCCATTGAATTGCTCAATAAATACTAGATGGTCGTTCTCTGTCATTCCATGCCTCGATTGTACGAATATATGTCAGCTTGACTCCTGCCCGGTGCCCGCCCGTCCTCCCAAGACGCGTAAATCATCGCGTTGAAGCTGCTACTGCATGACACGTAACGGGACCTTCATTTTCGTGCGCAGGTAGTGGAAGGAAGAGCCGATGGTGCGCGGAGTCTTGTCCTGCGTGCTGTTGGCCAGGCCCTTCGATGGTGATGCCGATGCTGGCATTTCTCAGGCAAAGTGTCAAAAAGGCGCGCATTGTGGTGGTAGGACGTATTCATCTCGCACTGACGCGCCGGAAGGTGAGAGTGGCATCGCTCGCGCTGGAGAATAGCCATTATCGATGATGGCTGCCTGTCCTGGTATGAACGTCGGAAAAGTGGACTATGGGGGATGTCGGAGCCCCCGATAGTCAAAAGCAGCGTCCCATGGAACGAGAGTAAGCGAAGGAATACGCGAGCCGACACGTAGTGAACGCACGAAAGAAGACGTTCGATTTTTGATCAAGCCGGAGAGTCAAACAAAACCAAATTTAGCTTTCTTACCATCACTGCTACTGCACTCCCTCCCATCACAACCATTCCGGATGCCCTGGAATGTCTACCTCGAGTTTGAAAAGTCTACCCCGACGGCGCTCGTCAAGCCATTCATGCGCACGGATCCAAGCGAAGCTGACTCAACTCGGGCACTATCTCATCCGTCCCTGTAAATTCCCCGAGTCCATCACACCGTGCAATATGCCTATATAGCCTTGACAAGCTTGAAGCTTGATAGTCAAGAAGTTCAAAGGTCGGACACCCGCCTCCTCAGATCCTCCGTCGCGCGATGAACCCAAGACGTATTTATGTAAAGGAGGCGCGGCTAACGAAAACCCATAAAGAGGCAAAGGATCGCGTGAGTAGCGACGTGCATGCTACCTTCGTTGAGAACTCATATTTACCTAGGTTCTCGTCCGCGGTGTGTAGTGTCCGGCAACTATGACCAGGACACGCTCTCCGAGCTTTCGGCTCCACCGACGAGATTTGGGAAGCAGGCGTGGTGTACGCAGCATTGCGCTAGAGTCCACATATGACTCCAGCAACAAGGAGGTGCGCAGTCGTCTATTTTCCTATACCGCTACGATGATAAGCTCATCCTCGCCAGCTCGCTTCAGTGTTGGCAATTTTGAAGTCTTTCGGCTATGCCATCGAGCAACTCAACGGCACCAACGTACATTCTCTTTCCAATAACATAACAATGCAATCCGACGTGCGCGAATGGTTTACCCGCCTAGAAATCTGCTTCGAAAAGACGCCCACACCACCCTATCCCAAGCAATCTCAACCCCCATCCAGGACCACTACGCAATCCAAATCACCTCTCCCTACCCCCAGAAATAACATTCACCACCCCAGTTGAGTATTCAAGAAATTAAAACAAGTTGATGGTGTTGGTGTTGGTGTTGTTACCGGCACAAGGTCCCAATAAGGGTAGAACCGCGTAAGTGGACCTTCCCGGATTTGAACCGGGAATCGATCAACAGTGATTGTACGATCATGCTGTTGGATGTAGTAGCAGTACGAGCGCACACGGACGACGTATTTGATTTTACTTTCCTTTTTCGTTCACAATGCACAGCCTCGCATCTCAGCTTTTACCAACCAGCTGAGATGTGAGTACCTCTACGTATATTTGTCCTAATGTCATACTTACCATATTGTAGTAACGCTACGCCATTCTATTTAGGTATCTAATACAAAGCTTTTACCAACCAGCTGAGATTAACGCTACGCTGTTCTATTTAGCGATGCTCTCTTTTTCTTCCGAACCTACTTTCCATTGCCACGTCCGAGCCGTACCTCAATAACTCCAAGAGGTTATGGGCCCCGCTACCATGTCAGCGACAACTGCCATAAAGCTAGTCAGCACAGCAAAGCTCGAAGACGATGGGTCAAACTGGGTAGCGTTTGAAGAAAAAATCACCAACAAGTTCCTGGACAAGGGTCTTGGCTGACACCTATGGGGAACTGCTCGTGCACCCCCTCATCCAGTTGAGCACAAAGGAAAATTCTACCGGTCTACCGACACTGGATTTTCGCACCCTCTCTCAGATGATGACCTGGAGAAGCTGGAGGACAAGTTTGAAGAGTATGAGCAGAAAGAGGCAAAGATGCGCACCATCATTTATGAATCCATCTCCGACTCTACCTTCAACGAGATCAAAGGCGAAGCAACAGCTGCTCTCATCTGGAAAAAGCTCATTTCTGTCATGACTGGCAAGGGCGACCTCATACATGAACACCTCCTTACTCGGCTTGGCAACATGTCCTGCTCTGATGAAGGCAACATGCGAGAGCACCTTGGCGAGATGAAGATCCTCCGTGAACGTATTGAGGGCATGGGCCTGAAAATCGAGGACAACCAGTACACGTCGATGATCCAAAAATCGCTCCCACCTTCTTATGACCACATCCGCCGCACCCTCTCCGCTGCCAGCAAATTCACTGGAAAGACCCTCACATCGGAAATCCTTGTTGCAGCACTGCATGAAGAATGGGATGAAGAAGTGGCATCAAAGGCCACAGCTGAAAATGTGGCGATGTCTGCTCAACAGCAGAACAAAGGAAAAGGTCAGAGCTCAGGGGGGAAGTCAAAGAAAAAGCCAGACAGATCCCACCTTAAATGCACGAACCCGGTATGCAGTAAAACCGGCCACCTCATCGCAGATTGCTGGTGCGAGGGTGGTGGAAAGGCGGGTCAAGGCCCAGCTTCGAAAAGGAACAAGGCTAAAGGAAAAGGGAAGGCGAAGGCATCAGCATCAGCAGCCATTGACGAAAGTGATGATGAACATGTCATTGCGGTTGTAGCTGATGACAATGATGACTCAAATGTGGCCTTAATGTGCATGTCGGACTACAAGGCCGAGGGCGATGCTCATGTAGCAAGGGGAGAAGAAGTTACAGCAATCGCTGATTGCGGAGCTTCGAAAACGTACTCACCCGAACGTTGAAGATTCAAAAATTACACCAACATCGACCTGAAGCCCATTAAAGCCGCGAATGGTGAAGTCTTCTATGCAGTAGGCAAAGGGGACCTTCAATTACCATTGCCTATGGGCAAAGATGAAAAACCCACCATCGCAAGATTCCGAAACACGTACCATGCACCGAAAATGGCATACACCCTCATATCCTTATCACACGTCAGCCATGCTGGATTCCCCATTCATATTGAACCCACTGACCGTACCATGTATATCCGCACACCACGACCCGACGCTAAGGTCATAGCCAGGATTCCCGAAGCCGGAGGCCTATATATCATCTCAACCCCAGGTACACGCCAGACCATGGGAGCAAAACCAGATGTCGCCATGGCGGCAGGTAAGCTCAAAGTGAACATCACTGAGCTACACAATATTTGTGCTCACTGAAGCCATGCCACTCTCCGTCGCATGTACGTTGATGGCCATATTGAGGGAATCGAGCTTGACCTGAACTCCAAACTGGAATTTTGCGAGACCTGTGTGAAGGCCAAAGCAAAGCGCAAACCGTTCCCCAAACAAGGCCAATACGAGTATGTTGAGAACACTGGCGACAAGGTTGTTGGAGACTTGATGGGACCGATGTCCGTCGTATCACTTGGGGGAGCACGCTATGCCTGCACATACCGCAATTTACACACCCACAAATCAAAATCCGAATACTTATCAAAGAAATCGGGTACCTTTGGGTCGTACAAGTGCTACGAGATCTGGATCAAGGTCCAGCGTGGTGTTGAGGTTATAAAGATCCTGGGTACGGATCGAGGGGGAGAGTTCCTAAGCGATGAGTTCACTCAGCACCTCAAGGCGAAGGGGACAGAGCGGCACCTTACAGTACATGATTCCCCACAGTCAAATGGAATTGCCGAACGTTCCAATGGATACCTGATGGACACAACAAGAGCATTCCTAATCAGTTCAGGATTACCAAAATATCTATGGGCTGAAGCTCACTGGCACGCCAAATGGGTCTACAACCGCACCCCAACGAAAGCAATACCATCAGGGAAAACCCCATTTGAGATGGCAACTGGCAGAAAGCCCAACATCTCCGGTCTTCGCCCATGGGGATGCCGTTGCTGGGTCCGAGTCAAAGCACCGGAAAAGCTTGGGAAACATGCTGTTGAGGCACATTTTGTGGGAATTGATACTGAAGCTAAAGGCTGGAGGATTTACTGGCCTGGAAAGCGAAGGGTCAGCATTGAACGTGATGTTTACTTCAATAAAGAAGACCTGACTCCAGAACCATTCATCGTCGAGGGGGAGGATGAAGATATCGACTCTCCTCAGGCTCCAAAGTCATCTACAGCCCCTCAGCCCACTGAAAATCAGCCAGACGAACCACAAACACCTACAGAAACTCACCCAGAACGTCCGGAATCTCCACTCACTTAGCCGAAGTGGGCCATTGCGAGCATGGCAGGTACGAGTCCGCAATCCCGGATGGCACATGGCACAGAGTATCTCGCAAGCCGCGGATTTGCTACGCAGGAGTTTGGGGCTTTGAACTTGAAATAGTCAGCAAAGAGATCAGAAGAAATCTTAACTGTTCACCTACCTTGCTCGCCAGAACGCGATGCATAGAGTCAAAACCATGCTGGGTACCTGGTATCAAGTTCTGCAGAATAAGGTTAGCAGGTCATTCAATAATGACTGGCATATCACACGCACCAATTCCAAAATAGTTGAGCGTGTACCTGAGTAACAAATGAATAAAGAGAACTCGAATGTGCTAACCAACACTTTACCTTATGCACTCACCGGATTCTGAAACGATACACACAGTCAATGCAACACGTCACCAGTCACCCCTCATACAGTCTTGAAGCAAGAAAGAGGCTACTGCAGAGGGGTACACTGTCTGCCTTGGATACCCTGCTCAGTGTGGGATGGCGATATGTTGTACAAACCTTCACTCCTGATGATCTATCGTTAAATGTCACACAACATTACATATACAAAAGAAACGTACATACCTTAAGCCTATGTTGTTCACAGGATGAAGGTGCATCGTCTCGAGGTAACCTTATGTGAGGTATATCACTATCATTAATTTCGGTGACTTAGACGAGCACTTTGGAAGAAATAAGACTAGATTAGACATGGAGTCGAAGAAAACAACTTACCTCGCTCGCAGGACGGCGATGAATCGTCTTGGGGGCCAGGGCAATTACAGCCTCTTACAATGTCATCTATGAAGGGACATCGAGATTCGACACCATTCAGTGGGAAGTGCACTGCCACGAAGGAAGGGTATTCTCAGGATGTACATTGATGTGGTCCATGTACTATTTTACGATAGCTGAAGTGATACAGAGTCAGTAGAACTAAGCAAACATCAACTCCTTATAATGTAGGTGTACTTATCGACTTACATACCTCTGCAGAGATCAGGAGCTTGTCGACAGTTACTGACAACCGTGAAGCCTGTGAGGGGGTATCCCGAACCATTTTGAGCTTGAAATCACTAGTCACAACGGGCTGATGAGAGTATCAGTTCATCATTAGTGTATCTGAGCCGAAATGAAGCTCACCATGAAAATACAGACGTGTCTCGACAACCTGATGACCTTCAAACCTTACACGATGTTGAGCATAGTGTCCAAGGAAATAGCGCTCCAAGGATATGCGGTCGCAGAGTTCGTGGTTTGAGCCGACATCCAAAACACATCTGAGAAAAGATCAATAATTCGACTGCCACTCCGCCAATGCCTCCTTCCAGAGCATCTCATTCCTTCAATACACACCCTCTACCATCTGCATATTGTTCAGTGTCAGGAAGATGCACTGTCAAGGCGATGCCTAATGCAAAGAGTACCAATTCAACGGTAAAGAACTGCTAATATTTGTTATTGAAACGTGGGTTATTATATTAGGATACGATGCATAAATACAAAATAAATAAAAATAGAAATCCATATGGTGAGCACGGCGGGCACTGTGAGAGGTGTCATCTGTTAGAACGGCAACCTCTGCATCGATTTGGGGAGGTCGCGGGGTCATATGGGGTCACGGCGCATTGGGAAAAGGGATGGGAAGGAGCTGAAACCCTGTCGACGGCGACGATGAGATTGGAGGGAGAAACCGACCTCGCCACTGAAATCCCCGATGCCGAAAACGGGGATGGAGAGGTTGTCGTCATGGTAGCTGGGACGTAGCGGAGGATATTGGGGAGGAGCCTGGGGATGGGGATGGTGTGGCGACACACGACGATCGGGGAATCCTGGGTCCTGGCGCACAGAGGATTCATGTTCCCTCACTAAAATAATGGGGGGTGTATAAATATGGGGCCCCTGGGATGGCTGCATGGGACGAGGAATGTCCATGTTGGTGTTCGGCGGGGCGGGCAGCGGTGGGCAGGTGAATTGTCGTATGGCAGTGATTCTGGGCGCATTCGTTGCGCCCTCAACTTCTCCATCGATGCCCAAAAGCGTGTGGTCGTCGTCATCGTCGTGCGCCGTCAGCGTCCCGGTCTTGGTCCTGCCCTCCTCATCGACATCTCCTGCCCTCCTGTGCTTCCCCCACGCAATCTCATTATCCAGCAGCCCTCCCCCAAGCAGTCTCAAGGACCTGCATCACAGAAAAATTGTCCCCCGCCCCACCGCCGCCGTCGCCATTGCTGTCCTATTGGCCGTCGTCGTCGTTGGTGCTCGCTCATTCGGGTCCTGCGGGAGCAGATAGGCACCAATATCGCATCTATCGCAATATTTGAGATCTTGAAGGGCCACGGACCTAGTACACGGGGGCGATTGACACCAATATCGTTGCGAGAGGTGATGGATTGGTTAGGGGGGGGAGTGTTCCCGGCTGCATTTCGTGCCACGGCGAGCATTGGTCGTTGTCATTGTCGCAGTTGACGGTGGGTGAGTTGTAGTAGTCGTCATTGGAGGAGACAGGGTGCTGCCTCATTCGAGGGCTTTCTGGTGGGGATGTGATGCACGCAATCCGGGGCTCTTGGGGCATCCGGATGTGTAAAAAGTATCTAAAAAGAAGAGTAAACATAGAAATGGTGATAACATACCTTTGTACGCCCACAAGAGAGCTATTCAGGGAGTAGATTGGGCATCGCGGCGGAGGGAGGTGGTGGTAAAGGATCACAAAAAGTAGTAGCACAGCCACTCAATCGGTGCTCGGTTGATCGGGCCGTGGCGAGCCAAATTGATGCTCGACCATCCTGTAGTCTGTTCTCATCCTCCGAAGCCCCGAATTTGAGTGGAATACATTCTTTGATATATATTACATACAACAAGTAGTAAAAAGCAGCTACCCGCCAGTTTCCTTAGCACTATAAGCATCCTGAAAGCAGCTGTCTATAAAAGGGCCTGTATTTGGTTGTATTGAATTCTAAGGTAAAACTTAAAATGCAGGGTCCAGGTTCAAAATGTAGCACAAAAGAACGAATCCTCGTAAACTCGGACTCGTAACAGACATAGAGTCTGATCATACTCCTCAGCCAAGCCGCCCCAAGCGCTCTGCAGCTCCAAAACCAGGCCAACTCGCACAACCAGACTTGCGTAGATGTCCTACCACTGCTGGAATAGCGGTGACTGTGGCTGAAAATGAGTCAGATGATGATGAGGATGAAGAGCCATTGGGCTCCTCGCTGGTAGACTATGCCATGATAGCAGATGCTGAACCAGTGACCATGAAAGAGGCACTGAGTGGTCCTGATGAAGAGGAATGGTGTGAGTCAATGCTTGCAGAAGTAAGGCAGTGCGAGAAGAAGAAAGCGTGGAAGGTGATGAAACGAGAAGACGTTCCCACGAATGCAAATATCGTGGACACGAGGTTCGTTTACTGGGTCAAACGGAATGAAACTGGCGAGCCCAAAAAGGCTAAGTCACGCTTCGTAGCTAAAGGATTCACACAGGTTCAAGGTGTTGATTATTTTGACACTTATGCCCCGGTTGTCCACCTCCCCACTCTCCGCATCCTACTATCCATGGCCACATCTCGTGACACAATAATTGACCAAGCCGATATCAAAAACGCGTACCTGCATGCAAATATCACTGAGGAGATCTATATCAAGTTCCCGAACAGATATGAAGAATTCTTCGAGATCCCAGAACACCTCAAGGGCCAGAACGTCTGTGCCAAGCTGCTCAAGTGTCTATATGGCACAAAGCAAGCAGGCCGAGGCTGGTACCAAACCCTAAAGTCAACAATGATCTCACTCGGGTTCACAATTAGCAATGTGGATGAGGCCGTCTTCTATCGGATCGAGTCAGCGACAAAGTACACCATCGTCGCAGTTGCCACAGATGACTTTACCATCATAGCAAACTCCCAAGAAGAGTCGAACCGATTTAAACGAGAAATCGGCTCTCATTTTGAGCTAGTCGATCTTGGGCCTATTCACTGGCTGCTGGGTATGCACATCACTCGGGACTGGGAGAAACACACCATCAGCATTGGACAATCTGCATATATTGACCAGATTGCAAAACGATTCGGCGTTGAGGAAATGGCCCCATTTGCGACACCAATGGAAGCAAATCTCGATTTAAACCCAGACTCACCTTCTGTGTCCACAGAACCAGTTACACCACGTGAAAAAGCACTATACCGTGAACTCCTGGGCTCCCTCATGTATGTCGCAGTCGGTTCTCGCCCTGAAATCAGCTATTCAGTCTCAGCACTCTCACAATTCGTGGAGGAACCGCGCTCAACTCACCTAAAGGCTGGATTCCGAGTCCTCCGCTATCTGAAGGGCACACGCGACCAATGGCTTGTAATCGGTGGCCCTGATATCAATCCTAAGGGCTATCATGATGCTGCATATGCAAACCAGCCCGGGCGGAAGTCTATGTCCGGATTCGTGCTGTTCATGGGTCAGGGAGCTGTCATGTGGACATCTAGAAAGCAACTAATCGTTACCGTCTCCACAGGTGAATCGGAATACGTCGGACTGACACCAGCATCCAAAAACATGATCTGGCTGCACAAGATCCTTTCCGAGCTCTCCACATTCATTGCAAATCCTTCCATCTATCCAACTGAGCCCACCATTCTCTACTCTGACAGCCAAAATGCCCTCTCTATTGCCAAGGATTCAGTATTCCACGAACGTACGAAGCATATTGGAGTCCGTTACCATTTCATCCGGCAAACCGTTGAGGAAGGCCACATCAAATTGCAATACTGCCCAACCGATGACATGATTGCTGATGTCCTGACAAAACCGTTGGCTCGTCAAAAGTTCAAGAAGTTTACGGAAGCACTGGGCGTCATGTAAACGAGTCGCATACGTCTCGAGGGGGAGTGTTGGATGTAGTAGCAGTACGAGACGCACACGGACGACGTATTTGATTTTACTTTCCTTTTTCGTTCACAATGCACAGCCTCGCATCTCAGCTTTTACCAACCAGCTGAGATGTGAGTACCTCTACGTATATTTGTCCTAATGTCATACTTACCATATTGTAGTAACGCTACGCCGTTCTATTTAGGTATCTAATACAAAGCTTTTACCAACCAGCTGAGATTAACGCTACGCCGTTCTATTTAGCGACGCTCTCTTTTTCTTCCGAACCTACTTTCCGTTGCCACGTCCGAGCCGTACCTCAATAACTCCAAGACATGCCAAAGGGCCCATATAAGTACTTGGGATGTTCATCATCACTTTGTTCTGGTCACTATCTTTACTATGATCTCAATTCTATACGATTCACGAAGCATGATTTTTTGTGTCCTGAACTGGTGCACATTGACTAGGTATCGGCAGTTATGTACATTCAGCCCCCAACTTTTTGTAAGGCGGCCTTACGACAGTGTTATGAGCGACGATGGTACCATTGTTGTGATATCCAAGCGCTGATCGAGATCCCCCATGCAACCTTTGGTATCTCGTTCAAAGTCAACGATACTCAGTTGATGGAAGAACCAAGACGTCCACCACCGAGATGACTGGGACGCCTCCAAAATATAGCATACTAGCGGCCAAATTCGGTCCTGATAATGGAGATTTGCTAATAGCTTCTGGTGGCGCTCTAGTGATTCACACTACGTTGGTTATGAGACTGGGGTGGCGGGCGATTAAAAGAAAAAGGAATACGCACCTAAGCCTGTCGGTTACGACTCATCATACAGCCGTCAACGAGTCTGTGCCGAACAGCGAATACCATGGTTCCGGTCTGCATCTTTGCAATGACATCTTCCTTCCTGATATCTTCTTCGATTCGTCTTGATACAATCCGATTTGACGAAGGCTGAGAATGTCTGGCTTCCTTGCACCAGCGATGCAGCAGAATAAAAGGTGGTCGAGACGACGGGGATGAGAACAGTGTGGCTTTGACTTGCGCAAAGGTGAGCTGTGTGAGTCTCAAGGAGGCTAAACGCGGTGAGTGGTCCTTCGATTAGTCGCTCTAAGCGGTACATCGATCCCGAGAAAGATGGCGTGTGATGGGGTGGTCGGCGTTGGAGAACCATGAAAGAGATGCCGCTTGGATTGACGCAGAGAAGAGGGAAAGGAGGTGTATAGCCCAAACGAGCCGAGCCGAGTCGTCCTTGGATGGTAGCACCCCGCCACGAGCCATTAACAGGATTGGTGGAAACTGGGACCCGGGAAGAAGGATGTCTGGAGGGAATGAGAACCTCCGAATATTGGAGAGGGAGAGTCGGTGGGAAGACTGGCACCGGTAGAGTCGCCTTGGATGATGGATATGGAGAGACGGTATTGTGTTGACGGCCGCGTGCCGCGTTTGGAGAGCTTTGACATTGGACAGTGGGCCTGCAACACCGATTCATGGGACGGTGTCGGAATGTACGCCAACATACAGTGATATCATCCAGGGAGGAGATAATGGCCTTGACGACATCACGGTAATGCTTTATAGCAGCTGGTCGTCCGTGTCGAATTACACCGGACGGCAAGGCATACGTAGCGGAAGGCTGAATGGAATACGTCTCCGCGGCGTCTTTTCCGACTGGAGGCAATGAGGAAGTGTGCCCTAGAAGATAGTCTTGACGATGAGATTCCCCGTCTGCGAATGAAGAAATGACCACGCACTCGTTCCTTTTCTTTTCAACATCAAAACCCTGTATATATGCGCCTCTACTATGGGGCCGTGAGATTCATCGCACTAAGGTATCGCGCGAAGTCCAAGCGGGTGGTGTTGTCCTTCAAAGCTTCAAATAGTATGATCCTCTTTCTGTACGCATCGTCTGTAAGATTCATCCTAGGAAAGAAAAAGATAACGCACCGAATTTGCCCTACATCTGAGTGCCCGACATGGTAGGAAAGGATAGACTATCGACCAGCAAAGAGAACGCAAAGGTGAGATCATACCTGACGTGGACGGTTCAAAGTCTAGGGCGGGTGCTCAGGTAAACAATGCGGCAACAAAATTGGCTTTCTGCACGTGCCTTGCTAAGTGCTAGTAAGGGCTAGAAAATTAAGGATCTTTCATTGCCTTACGGACTTCAACATCTTAAAAAATGTTCTGCAATTATAAGTAAAACAAACCGATTTCGAGAAGAACCCTCTCGGATTCGAACTGACATCACCGATAAACGTAACGCTCACGGGTGCACGTGAATAATTATACGATTATGCCAAAAGGCCCTGAAATTATTGTCGTCGCCACCGCTTCTGATTCAAGGGCTTCTGTGGTTTCTTATCTACATGTCGAACTAGCAAAAGGGACGGTTCGAACTCTGAGGGGCAAGCCAGTGACGGTGGCGCTTTGTCAAGAACGAAACCCTTTTTTTGCGCTGGCTCAGATGAATGAGAACAATCACGGCGCGCAGGAAAATCGGGTTTCAAGATCAACGTTCGCCTGAAAAAGGAGGATTAATCGTACCACCGTGGAAACCTGGCCCTCATAAGGGACAGAAAACACTAACTCACGGGAACGGCAGATACTATGAACGACGAGTGATATTGAGAGCGAGTATAGACGTCTAAAGAATGAGGCCTGAGGGGAAAGGGAAAGGAAAGAATGCGGAATCTAGCAAGGTGGGCGAGTATTTATACGAGCGGAAGCAGGAATCGGACCAATGTACGGAATCAAACTATTGGTCCGGGCGTGTCATCATAAGTGTGCGTCATGCGTCAAGGTAAGTAGTAGTCACGTCATCGAATAGTAAGCGGGCTTACACACCGTCAGTTATGAACCCTTTCGAAATCGAACCGAGATCGATGATTCACAGATCATGCCATAGGGGACCACACATTGAAGTTGTTGCCATAGCTTTTATTTCGAAGCATCCAGTACAGTAGTTTTATATAAGTATCTCGATTGACTGGTAAACTCAGGTTCAGTGCTCCACTTTCCACCATGGGGTTTCGGGGGGTGCTGCTCCCCTATGCAACGGACAGAAGATCGACCGCCAGCAACGAAATGAAACGGCGACAGATACGACCTCTGAATTGTGTTCCCATATCAACTGAAGCGCTTCGCACAGTCTTCTCCCATATAAAACTGAACAGCAGCCGACGTTGACGGTGTATCTGCACCTAAGACTTGGACCATCAAATGAATAGTAATACACGCTCTTTTGAGAGGTAGATGGAACCGGACAACAGACGGCGGGCGATGAGATAGGCGGCAAACATTGGAAGATGCAGCGGCGGCGTAAGGATGACAGGGATGGAAGGAGCGAGGCTTGAGTTGAAGGCAGTTGAGAGGAAGCCAAGCAAATAGTATGGTCGCATTCAAAAAGCAGGTTTGTCGACCAAAGCGTTTCATAAAATCCCCTCTATTGCGTGGTCCCGAGCCTGAATAACCCTTTCGATCGTAGACTTCTTAGCACCGAGTCGTTCACTGTCTATGATTCTGGTCACAGCGCGTAAAGTGTGGGTGTCGGTAGGGGCGTGGTAGTACTGTCCGTGATGGGAACGGCAGTTAGATTGAGAGACACAATGACAGAAGATCAACGCATCCCAACTAGCATTCTGGTTCCCTTTCCACACTCTCCGCTTCTGTGTCGTCGGATCCAGCTTTTTTCTGAGACTGGGAGTCGTAGCATGTTCATGCTCTGCTTCAACGGAAAATATATGGAATAAGCATGTCTTGAATTTACGAATTATAGCCACAGTCTGTGTATACCGATGAACCTCTAACGCAAGAGACGAACAATTCACTTTACTTACACGGATACGAAAGATATCCCACCTCTGCTACGCCCAAGAATACCGAAGATCTCAGACAGCTTTCACACCAGGGGATAATATCGAGTACGGTGCGGCAGCCGAAATTTTGAGCCATTGCAGAACTCGTCAAGTACTGTGGTCGTCGTGAAGAGAGCTGAATGTACACGTGACGGGACGCGCCTTATCCGTCCCGGACTAGCCGGTCCCGATCTCAGTAACCACCATCTACGTGAACTTGTCAGTCCTAGTAAGCAACTCCTGAGAGCAATACTGGTCTTTAGTCCTCCTTGTCGTGATCCTCCTGTTTTTTTACCGCGCTCCATCTTTGCTGAGCCTCTCATCACATCTTTGGTTCAGGAATTGGTAGCTAAGGACCATCCTAGGCCCATGTAGGCGTTCGTCTTATCCTCGACTTTATTACCTGATTGATCTTTGTCCGCGTTTAATGGCCCAAGTACCAACGCGGGGAGTCTCTTCCTCGGATTACCTGCCTTGTTAGGATGGCATGTGAACAGTAGCACTGAAGAACAGCTATTCTACGAGGCTACGGGAGCTCAGGCCCAGGCTTCAAGACTGCGCTTAGATCCACAACCTGCGCAGCCGCTTGTGGCACCAGCCTAGCAATCTATCATAAACTCGTAAGATCGGATCGAACTTGTCTTGGACCCTTTTCTCTTCCCGTGCTGATCTTGAAGCCAGGCGAAATCTTCAGCGGGCACGGTCAGTACTATGGTCAGTTGCCGGGGCCCGTTGTGAAAGGAAGTTTGATGGCCTCATTCAGGACACTATTGAAAAGAAGTCTGCGTCCTGACGGTCATTTCAGCATCCATTTCAGCATCCAAGTTGATGATGGACCCCGTGCTCGTCCCCTTGTGCTGCCATCACGACAGATAGAATACTACCACGCGCATCTCGAGAGCAACTATACTAAGGACTTTCTCAAAACACTCATTAGCAAAGCTTCCCCGTTCGTCGTTCCTCTTTCAGTATCCTTCGAGACTTTCGAGGTAAGTGTGAAATGCATGCAATAGCTAAGATCGGCGTTTATCACCGAATTCGAAGCACTGCATGCACTTTTAATAGCTTAAAACGGGACCTTCAAAAGTTCCGATTTCAGTTTCCGATTTTTGCGCCCTTGGTTTGCGCTCCGTAAAACGAGAAGATACCTTAAGTCCATTGTTCCGTAGGAGGTAAAGTTTTTCATTGCCGTTTGATCGACGGCCTTTTCTGGATCGAGAAAGGCTTCGCTAAATTGATACCTTTTAGGGCTTCGTTTTTGACCAGCTGAAACGCACTGGCCTCTGTTGTGGAGTTGAAAAGGCTGCTTTTTCTGTCTGTGAAAAATAACTCTCAAGTCTGGCTTCCGGCTTTTTTCCTACCAGTCTTCCTAAGTAATTATGGCTATATCAGTGACCTCGGGACGCACGCAGCTTTCAAAACGGTAGATTTGTAAACCCGGCGCTTCTGTATTGTCTTGGTCTAGTAAGCAAACCATCGTTTGATTTCTTCAATATAAATTTCGACTCATATGCGTCGTCTATGATGCATGCGATCAAGAAGGGAGAAAATTGCTATTGATTGTATCATGGGTTTTAGGGACGTGTCTCTGCTGGGTGCACAACATCACCTTCGCCATGCTTGTGTGCCGCAGAATTTCGTACCGAGCTGCCTGTAAAATGGTGGTGAATACAGGCCGTTCATGGGAAATTTACAAAACAGTGAACTAATTCAGAGCGTGACTTCCGACGGTCATTGTCGATAGGTCAAGCACTTTCTATCTCTGCCGGAAACACATCATGGTACGGGCAACATTGTCCTTGAAGGATTACTTCATACAAGATGATATCGCGGCCTTACTAGCTTATAAACAGAAAGGTCGACTGTGGCCTCCTCCATCCTTCCACTTGCCTTTCAGCATCGCAATAAACCCCTCCTCCACTCTATTACAATGTGCCGCCGTCGCCAGTAAGCTACATCTTACCGCTGCATCCGCTCTCCCAATAACCTGGTTTTCAGAGTCAGGAATGTCTACACTCGATGCGGTCATGCTTACACTCTTGTGCGTCCTTAGTATCCAAACACATGGACTTCTGCTGACCTCCACAAACTTAGCGTGAAGAATACGTACGACAATGTATCTTTACGTGCTCTGCATTTCTCATTTTTTGCCGTCTATCTTTCTAGGTTCGATGCGAGCAGTCCAACTGCAAGTTTAGCCTTTTCCATCCAGCGAGCTGCAAACCGCCGGCTTGTCTGCGGACCTGTTGGCAGTAGTGAGTCTATACCATCTGGTGCACTGTGACTTTGTATTAAGCAATATATCACAGCCGTCGCTTTCCTGAACAGTACTGTGCGATTTGAATCACTTCATTATTTCTATTCTGTCTTGCTAACATTCTCGGCAGCTCCCCATATCGATTCTTATTGTCCCGCCTGCAGCTTCTACCAGTCAGATTAAGATGGCTGACGACCCACGAGGTAACAGCTTGACTGCGTCATAAGATTAGAGCTTGGTCCATCCGGATAGCTAGCAGTATACGCGCTTACTCACTACTTACTGTCTCATAATATGAGTAGCAGTGCCTTAATGATCTACATGTAACGTCGATTAATTGATTCAGTGATCGGATTTATATACTAGTGATCTCCCGGTTATCTTTCCACCACTTTGGTCCGTAAGCTTGAACCGAGTTCAAAATGCTCAAGTCCGGTCAATGATAATCGAAGACAGTGATTATGACTTTAACAGAAAGCGTTATGAGAGGCTGATTTTACTAGGACCATTGATAAGACAAGGTATCATCTCGGGTTCATAACTGTCGGTAATTAACTTGAACCATACTACACACCTCACGTCAATACACAAGAAGGAACCTAGATCCATGAATGGAGGGAAAGGTAACCTGACGACGCCTGTGCTTCTACCGCATCATCAGTGGTAGAATGGGGAATCCCAACAAGCAATCAACGTGAGCGCGCCTATCAGTCGCGAATGCTCAAGACTCCAGATTTCGACAAGAGATTTCGAAGAATAAAGCACACGAAGTACCATAATTATACCGATCTCGGAGATGTGATACCTGTTGCAACAAAATTACGCCGTTTATCTGTTACCGAATGGGGTGCTAGATAGTCCCGTTGAATTGCTCAATAAATAGATGGTCGTACTCTGTCATTCCATGCCCGCCCAGTTTTCCTAAGACGCGTAAATCATCGCGTCGAAGCTGCACCAGCCGTCTTCAGACCAAAGTTTACTTTCGCCTTTGTCCACATCGCAGTTTCTTCACATACTGTTTTAGTTGCGGGGATGGAGCAAGACGTTCAATCTGGAGCGCTATCATAGAGGTATGTGTTGTTGTTAGGCGAGGGACGATGGCGCCGGTGAAATCATCTTGGATGGCGGTTTGAGATTGAATTGAAAGGATCAGCAATACACAGTGATCCGGCGTTGGACTGACACGTGGCGACGTTTACGGGAACTTCGCATATTCAAAAGCACTGTATTGCACTTGATAACGGAGGGGATGGTCGTGTAGGGCTGGGTGTCCTCGCAATCAACCACTTGGTAGCAGGCCTAGGTTTAGGTTATGCTTCGATGAAGTCGATGCTGTTTCATCAACATCCATATCAGGCTTGAACGTCTTGGAAGTCTTTGCGCGCTTCTTGCGAGGTAGGACATCTTGGTTTCCCTTGCCTGGGTAGTATCATCTATGGGCTGGTCGTCTTTTAAGAGCACAGGAGGAGAGGGTGGAGGGCCAGTCAGAGCATCGCAGTATAGAAGAATCTGCGTGTTAGGGATCCGTGGTATCAGTAAGCGTGAAAGGCAACGAACGAATCAAATCATACATACGGTGTGCTTTCCTTCGTAGCACCAACCGTATATCTCCCTTCCGTAGCATGTCCCAACTCAGTTTCCTTCCTCACCCTCGACACCTCTGCACCGAGGCGCCGTAATAGAAACCGCTGAATGCGAAGGGGTATCCAACCTGATTGGAGCACTAGGGCGCTTGATTTCTTGTTTGACCAAAAGATGTCGGCGCTTTGGTCCTGCGGCTCCATGAGACGGGTATATATCTACACCAACACACCTCAGATAAACTTCTTCACCCCGACAACGTTCACCTCTGGATATTAGGAAAACATCGTCGTCAGGTCAATTTTACACGTCGGTTTTATGGACTGATCTTCTGCTGGCGGAGAGCACAGTATGGACTGGGGTTAGGGAGCCTCCGTCGCGGACCAATAGTAAAGAATGGCGCGACACATATTCGGGGGTTCGCATATTCAAGAGCACTGTATTGCACTTGATGGAGTTTATTAAAGGGGATGGTCGCGTAGAGCTGGGTGTCCTTGCAGTCGGGACAAGTTTAGGTTACGCTTTGATGAATCATCAACGTTACGTTCGACGCCCATATCATTGTTGTAGCTCGGATACAACTCGCCACTGGCAGTCCTTGCGAGGTTTCGAGGGTAGAACATTTGCTTTCCCTTGTGATGGCTTCGGCACTAGGTCGTGGACGCTTTCGGAGATGAAGGAGGAGATGAGATACCGAAGACGCTGCGGGATCGTCGTGAATAGAAGAATCTGTCCCCGAGGATGTAGGACTGCGCCGGTGCTGCCTAAGAGTGAAAAGCTCTGCTAAGCGCACAGGCGAACTGTTTGGACCAGGGCCGGGACCTTGTTCTACGTTCAGAGGTCACACTATGATATGGGGCTTCATCGTGGACCGATAGTATTAGTAATTAATCATATTTGGGGAGTGATGTATGGAATTTGCGAGCGCATATAGCCAGACTCGAACTATAGGACATTGCTATCGGTGGTATTCACCGTTGACGTTGAGATCTGAGGGTGTCGCACGGCGTAGAGACTTTTGTACATCGGAGACATCCTATGCGAAAGAAAGATTCCTGAAAACGTTAGCCTGGGAAGCCGCCTTATGGATACTCGTGGAACGGGTACCTGCATATGGACCTAAACCTTCAGTCGACGAAAGGTATGCTAGTGCTTGTGACTCAGCGCGTCGGCGTTGACGGGGACCCTACGACTGCGGTATAGACATGGTCCTTCATTTTCGTGCGCAGGGGGCGAAAGGAAGAGCCGATGGTGCGCGGAGTCTTGTCTGGCGTTGGCCACACCTTCGATGGTGATGCCGCTGCTGGCTTTTCTCAGATGTCGAAAAGGCGCGCATTGCAGTGTTAGGACGTATTTGTCTCACATTGACGCGCCGGAAGGTGAGAGTAGCATCGCTCGCGTTGGAGAATCAATTAATCAGGCTCGTTGATGATGGCAGCCTGTCCTGCTAGTCGAATCGATACGAATGCTCGAGTCTTGACGCCCAGTCAAAAGTCTGGAGGCGTCAGCAGACGGCCAGAGACGTGTGTCGATAATTTATCTACCTATACATGTCAGTCGATGTCTATCGACGCCGTCGTCATGAATAGAATGAGAAAGAAGCAAGCACCTGCATGGATCATACAAGTGTCGGACTTAAGTCTGTCCGCGACTCCTTTACAGTCGTTCCTGGCATGCACATTCATTGTATCCAAATGTCTGGCTGCTCGTAATGCTATTGCCATAAGCTGCGCAATGCCGCTGCACGTAGATTATGAGCAAGTCCAAGTCGGAATTCCCACGCCCATCCTTTCCCTCTTACCACCACCATCACCACTACTTAGGTTCACGCCGCGTCTCTTTTCCCTGTCTTACTGCCTTCTGGTCGCTATTTCTATCGTGCAATGTGCTATATGCAGCTTCTATCTCCATAGGCTACCGATAACGCACTGCTTTCATCGTAAATTCGGGGAGAATGGTGTATTGCACACTCTGTTTCTAACGATCTGCCTATTCTCATTTTCTTGTTCAGAACGATCTCCAGAGTCTCGTATATGCAGGAAAATCACTTATTTGCGCCACGGTTGGCGCATATATCCAGGTATACGGGGCAGAACAGAAGGGAATGACGTGACGTGTATCAGGCGAGTGCTTTCTTCGTTTCTTGTCCATTCTCTCACCTTCTTTTTCGGCGTAGCCGCGACGGGTCCTGAATTTGTCCCGTTTGCACTTGTCGCCTTTATTGCTGCCTACGCCCTCGCACCAGATTTCGGCTTTCCGGTACCTATATATCACTGTCCATACCTGCCTGCACAATCTACCACGGTATGTACGCTGAAATTCCCAATCTTTTGTCCCCGACACTGATTATATCTGCTGTCAGGCTATACCAGTGCGCACTCTACATGGACGAATTGGATGCTATGCCGCTATGCGACACCAATGTTGCGGGGATGGAGTAGGCTGTTGGCAGAAAGGACCAGGGCGGTGAACTCGGATGTGTACGTATTGTAGCGGAAAAAATATATTCATCACATGGATGCCTATAGATGCGTACAGATGAACATCAATAAGGGTATATGATCATCAATAGGCATCAATCAAAGGCCATGAAATGCCCCATTTATCGATGACTGCTGACGCCCATGGATGAATCGATGAATATCTATAGCCGTCCACCCACGTCTCCAGACTTTTGACTGGGCTTGACGCGTGACGCGTGACGAGTAAGGAACGCGGCACAACAGCGGTAGTCGTGTTCAGTGAACGAAAGCCAGTGAAGGAATACACGAGTCGACACGCAGTGAGCGCACGAAAGGGGACATTCGATTTTTGATCGCGAGAGTCAAACAAAACCAAATTTAGCATCTACTTCTTACCATCATGCGCTGGACTCTATCCCACCACAACTATTCCGGACGCCCTGGAGTTTGTAAAGTCCGCCTCAGCTGACAGCGCCGCGCTGGTTCGCGCACGAACACTAGGCTATTTGATCATCCACTTCCCCTCCTTCACCGCGCTCGTCAAGGACATACATTCCTGCGCACGGGACTACGCAAAGCTCTCCCAACTCGGGCAGACTTTCATCTACTATCTCATCTGTCCTTATCGCGCGATGAACCCAAGTCGGATTTGAAGGAGGCAACGAAAACCAATCCTCCCAGGCTCCTCTCTGAGACGGGTTCCGATTTGTAGTGTCCGGCAACTGCGACCAGGATACGCTCTCCGAGATTTCGGCTTTGGCCTCCATCGACGAGATTATGGAAACAGGCGCAGTGTACACACATTGCGCCAGAGTTCACGTACCTTAACGAAGACTCGAGCAACGAGGAGGTGCGTGGTCGTCTGTCTGTTTTCCACCCTCTTGATGACCTTATCCTTGTCAGCTCGCTTCAGGTTTTCAAGTCTTTTGGCTATGCCATCGAACAACTCAATGGTACCAAAGTACACTCCCTTTTCAACGTCATGACGACGGAACGCTATGTCCACGAATGGTTTACTCGTTTGGAAATCTGCGGTAGGCATCACTCCTATACTACCCTATCCCACGCAATCTCACTCCCATCCAGGACGTCCTAAATCGCTACAAAATACGATCCATCTATCCCTTCTAATGATTACCCCCAGAAGTGACTTTCACCACCCCAGACAACGAGAACCTCCCCGTTCCATCCGAGACACTTCTCGCCCTGCACGCAACCTGTGCCAAGGTCGCCCAATTTTCTGGGGCAGCTGAATACTTGGGTGTCCTAGCAGAAGATGGCAGTTCGGTGGAGGTGTTGAGCAGTGCCCTCTCGAAGAGCATGAACTCCATCCCCATCTCCTAGGCAGCGTCGTTTCAGACTCGGCATTCGACCAGAAGTACCTCTCCTCCAGTCCCGCCACGGGGACCATAACCCTCCAACTTGCCTTCTCGAGTGCAGTAATCAATTCTTCCGCCCATTCTTCTGCCCCAACGCCGCGACGGCAGTGTATCTCTCGGAAACGAGGCTGGGTGGGAGAAGCTGTGGAAAGGGAAGGGCAAAGGCGACTTTTCGTTCTGGGGAATGAATTGTACCCAGCGGTTTTGTGTCGTTCGCCAGGAGAATGCTGGGGAGGAGAGTGAAAAATGGTACTTGAAGTGACGGGAGATGGGGAGAGCGCGCTACTCTCTGAACGAAGATTTTGTGCCGCCAGACTTGCCCTATTCTCTCATCCAGCTCCGCGTCTAAATGCATGTCGCACACCAGCAAGTTTGGTATCTCCAACAATGCATCGACGAGAAAATGTGCAGATCCAAATAGCGTCCTCTCTCAATCACTCTCCGATGGCACACCGATCCTTAACGGTATCTCCGCGACAGACTGTGCTTTGCCGTTCGGGTCTGGCGCGAAATATCGCTGTCCTCTCTGAACCTACTTTCGTTCCTTTTCACATCACCGAGAGCTTGAATAGTAAGGATTCACCACATCACCAACACTAGAGGTGACAAGGAGCTTCCATTACCGGGTGAGGCAGGACGAGGGGATAGGCCGTGAGACGATGGCATCGAAATGGTTACTAGTGTTTGGGTATGTCGGAGAAGGAATGTGCGTGTATCTCGTCCATACTCAGGATGCAAAGGGAACTTTTGCATTAGAACAAAATCATTCTGCCCCACGTGTATCGAACATTGTCCAGTAAGTAGTAGCCCTTCAAAAAGGAGGACGCATACCCAATTCCTCGAAAATGACCCCCCTCGGATTCGAACCAAGCAAAGCGAGCTCGGGCATACACATCCGTCTCTGCTATGGCAGTCTATGATTACGCCCAAAGTGGTAAGACTGTAGACCAAGTTTCGATGATCAGTTCACTGCGGAACAATGTACGAAGAGAACCGTCGCCTTTTTATCTTAAAAAAAAGGGGAGAGAGCCCGCGGTTAAAAAGTTCTGGCACATGATATGATAACTCGTCCTTTGCTCACTGAATCGACGCCGAGACATAAATGAGTTCCCACTCCCAGCTGCAAGTAACAGAAGAGCCTACTTGTAGAGAAGGCACACTAGATTGAGAAGTAAATAGTATCAAGCGATTCTGCAATGCCCCTACTAAAGAAAAACCCAAATCTAAAGCAAAGCCGCTGACCTAGTCAGTGGCCGGACCTGGAGTCTTGACCGGTGACCTCAGACCAGTGACGACAAGAAACAAAAATAAGTCCTGGGCACTCTGGATGGACCCTCCCGGATTCGAACCGGGGATCGATCAATTGCCAAAAGGTGATTGTACGGTTATGCCAAAGAGCCTTCACTTACTGACGGTAACATTCATTATAACTTTGTTTCATAAATCCGCATGGAACGCAATATTTCCGTATTCCGACAGAACATCCGATTTAGGGGAGGAAAGTCGAGAGAAAGAAAATCGGCGGTCCACAAGCCGCTGTCCTTCCTCGTGGGAAAAAGGAGCGAGATATTTCATGTGCTTTGAGGTTGGCATCGAGACGGAATGTCATCCTACAGAGTAGGTCGTGCCAAGACTGCAGACCAGGATTTAGCGCTCTTTAGATCTGTCCTGCACGAGACCCAAAGTCGTCTCACAGCCCCGTCCTAAATGAAAGGCCCAAATTCTGTTCAAAGTCTAAGGCGTCTGTACCACGCAATGGTCAGGAATTTGCCACGCTCGATCGTTCCGAAATTCAAGAAAAACTCTGCCTATGTAGAGGACTGAAAAATGTGAAATTTTCAGTGAACAATCCTGATTCTCCACTACAGTGCATTTTATCGAGTGACAAATTTCAATAAGGGCCCCCGAGTCCTGAGTGATCACTGACCAGTCCACCAAGGTCTAGCGCCGAGCGCCGAGCGCCGAGCGGGTCCAGCGGTACTCCAGCCTGGCAGCGGGTCCAGACGCAAAAGTCTTCAAAAAAGATTACAAACTGAGAGAAATGGACCCTCCCGGATTCGACATTACCACAGGCCCTGAAGACGCTCGGACTTGCACTGACCCCCATGAAATCCTCATTCAAAGTCAGTGAATGAGACTCGCACCCACTGCCCACCAAAATGAAAGGGGCAATTCTTCCTCCAAAAGATAGCGTCCTAGCGGTTCAGTCCTGATAATGGCGATTTGCTAATAGCATCTGGTCGCGCTCACGAAACTACATTGGTTGTGAGACTTGACTTGGATGGCGGGCCATCTAAAGAAAAGGAATACGCGCCTAAGCCTGTCAGTTACGATTCATCAGACAGTCATTGACAAGTCCGTGCCGAACAGCGAATACCATGGTTTCGGTATGCATCTTTCCAACGACATCTTCCTTCCTAATATCTTCTTCGACTCGTCTTGATGCAATATGAGTCGACGAGGGCTGAGAATAGCTTCCTTGCATCAGCGTGCGGCAGAATAAAAGGTGGTCGAGACGACGGGGATGAGAACAGTGTGGTTTTGAATTGCGCAAAGGTGAGCTGTATGAGTCTCAAGGAGGCTAAACGCGGCGAGTGATCCTTTGATAGTCGTTCTAAGGGGTACATCGATCCCGAGAAACTTGATGGCATGTGATGGGGAGTCAGCGATGAGGGATTATGAAAGAGGTGCAGCTTGGATTAACGCAGAAAAGAGGGAAAGGAATTGTATGGACCAAACGAGCCGAGCCGAGTCGTCCTTGGATGGTAGGACCGCGCCAACGAGCCATTGACAAGATTGGGTATACAGGATGTCCCCGGGAAGAAGGATGGCTCGAGGGAATCAGAAGCTCCGATTATTGCTCTTGAGAGGGTGAGTGGGTGGGAAGGAGTACGTCTTAGTAAGGTAGGCTGGAAGACAACAAGATTGGTAGGGTCGCTTTGGATGACGGCGCGTTTTAGAGAGCATTGCTGGAGAGCTTTGACATTGGACAGTGGGCCTGCTTTGTCAGCGAGGAGACAAGACGGTTGCAGAACTCGTTCGATGGGTAGGTGTGCTGCCAGCACGCGATGATATCGCCCGGGATAGAATTTTTTGAGCCTCGACGACGTAGCACTTGATAGCGACTGGTCGTCCGTGTCGAATTATATCGGACGGCAAGGCATACGTAGTGGAAAGCGAAACGGAATACGTCCCCGCGGCGTCTTTTCCGACTGGTGGCAAGCCTTAGCTAGTCTTGACTATTAGTATGAGATTCGTGTTTGCGAAAGAAGAAATGGTCACGCACTTCTTCCTTTTCTTTTCGACATCAAAACCCTCCATATATGCGCCTTTAGATGTACTATAGGGCCGTAAGACTCATCGCGCCACGGTATCGAGCTCAGCCCAAGCGGGTGGTATTGTCCTTCAAAGAGCATGATTCCTGTATCGCTAGAGAAAGAAAAAGATAACGCACCTAATTTGCCCCAGATCTGAGTGCCCGACTTGGCAAGAGAGGATAGACTGTCGACCAGCAAAAAGAACACAAAGTGAGATTATGCCTGAAGACCTGACGCGGACGGTTCAAAGTATAGGACGAGTGCTCAGGTAAGCATTGAGCAATGCAGCGAACGTCAAAATCGGCTTTCTGCACGTGCCTTGCTAAGTGGCTCGAAAATTAGGGATCCTTCCTTACGGAGGCTCAGAATCTTGGATTTTTCTAACTGTTTGGAAATTGTATTATAGTATAAGTAGAACAAAAAGACCTTGAAAATGATTTGCTTGGAGGGGCATTATAGACCCTCTTGGATTCGAACCGAGATCATCGATAAGTCGCCTTGCGGCGTAATAACTGATGCCGTCTGCGTGGTCAAAATAGCAGGGAAGTGCAACCGTGACGAGATGTGACCCGAAATGCCGATGCTGCCGGTACACCGTGACAAAGCCGGGACCGGCTCGTCCCGGCTCAAACACTGGAGCCGCTGAGCCCGTCACGCTGGATTGCACTTCTAGCTTCGACTGCATGTGCACACTTGACTTCGGGTCTGCTCCCCCTTATTTTTTCTTCAAAAGACTCTAATAACACATACAAAGCTCCTTCAAATCTTTCAGAACAGTCCGACATCTCACTTGGTCGATATGAGGCAAGAACACGATGTGCAACTCATTTCTGAGCCGATTGGACGTGATGTAGAAATTCCTGATTATAATCATCACAACCGAATACCATTCTGACCCCATAGACTTATAGATATTATATATAGGTACTCTAAAATAAATTTACAGGAGGAACAGGTAATAATTGCGGCCTGTAGGAGGTTGACATTGGTGAAAGTTGCACTTCTGACCAGAGTTGCACTTCCCATCGATCGATAGTATATCAATGCCGTCAACATAGCTTCTGATTCAAAGATTCCTGTGGGCTCTTATCTACCTGTCGACTAGCAAAGAGAAGGCAAAGGGACGGTTCGAATGACGGGTAGCTCTTTGTCAAGAACGAAACCTTTTTTTTTGCGCTGGCTCAGATGAATGAGAACAATCACGGTACGCAGGAAAATCAGGTTTCAAGATAATATTTCAATGTGAAAAAGGAGGATTCTACTGGGCTTCTGGCTATGGACCCTCTCGGAATCGAACCGAGATCGATGATTCACGGGTTATGCCATAGGGGACCACACATTGAAGTTGTTGCCGTAGCTTTAATTTCGAAGTATCGAGTAATGTAGCTATCCCGACTGACTGGTAAACTTAGGTTCATTGCTCCTTTTTCCACTGCGGGGTTTCGGGTGGTGCTGCTCCCCTATGCAACGGGCAGAAGATCCACCGCCAGCAACGA
Source organism: Armillaria altimontana (assembly GCA_022818075.1). NCBI lineage: Eukaryota > Fungi > Basidiomycota > Agaricomycetes > Agaricales > Physalacriaceae > Armillaria > Armillaria altimontana. The sequence continues at coordinate 1,266,712 of JAIWYR010000012.1, forward strand.
AATGAAACGGCGACAGATACAACCTCCGAATCGCGTTCCCATATCAATTGAAGCGCTTCGCACTCTTCTCCCATATAAAGCTGAATAACAGCCGACGTTGACGGTATATCCGCACCTGAGACTTGGATGCTGGGTCATCAAAGGAAAAGTAATACGCGTTCCTTGAGAGGTAGATGGAACCGGACAACACACTCCAAAAGACGGTGGGTGATGAGGTAGGCGGCAAAGATTGGAAGATGCAGCAGCGGCCCCGGCGTAAGGATGACAGGGATGGAAGGAGCGAGGCTGGAAATGAAGGCAGTTGAGAGGAAAACCAAGCAAATAGTATGGTCGCATTCACAAAGCAGGTTCGTCGACCAAAGCGTTTCATAAAATCCCATTCACTCTGCGACTTCTCTAGTGCGTGGTCCCGAGCTTGCCAAGCGACACCAGCCTAGCAATCTATCTTAAACCCGTAAGATCGGATCGAACTTGTCTTGTTCCACTTTCTCTTCCCGTGCTGATCCTGAAGCCAGGCGAAATCTTCCGCGGGCACGGTCAGTACTATGGTCAGTTGCCGGGGCCCGTTGTGAAAGGAAGTTTGATGGCCTCATTCAGGACTCTATTGAAAAGAAGTCTGTATCCTGACGGTCATCTCAGCATCCAAGTTGATGATACCCTGTGCTCGTCCCCTTTGTGCTGCCGTCACGAGAGATAGAATACTACCACGCGCATCCCGAGAGCAACTATGCTGAGGACTTTCTCAAAACACTCATTCGCAAGGCTGCTCCATTCGTTGTTCCGATTTCAGTTTCCGTTTTTACGCCCTTGGTTTGTGCTCCGTAAAGCGAGAAGATACCTCAAGACCATTGCTCTGTAGGAGGTAAAGTTTTTCATTGCCGTTTTACCGACAGCATTTTCTGGATCGAGAAAGACTTCGCTAAATTGATACCTTTTAGGGCTTCGTTTTTGCGCACTGGCCTCTGTTGTGGAGTTGAAAAGGCTGTTTTTTCTGTCTGTGAAAAATGACTCTCAAGTCTGGCTTCCGGCTTTTGGTCCTACCAGTCTTCCTAGGTATTTATGGCTATATCGGTGACCTCAGGATGCACGCGGCTTTGCAAACGGTAGATTTGTAAACCCGATGCTTCTGTATTGTCTTGGTCTAGTAAGCAAACCGTCATTTCATTTCTTCAATATAAAATTCGACTCATCATCTATGACGCGTGCGATCAAGAAGGGAGTTGATTGTATCATGGGTTTTAGGGACATGTCTCTCCTGGGTGCACAACATCACCTTCGCTATGCTTGTGTGCCCCAGAATTTCGTACCGAGCTGCCTGTAAAATGGCGGTGAAGACAGGGTGCTCATGGGGAACTTACAAAAAATTTAACTAGCTCAGAGCCTGACTTCCGACGTTCATTATCGGTAAGTCAAGCGCCTTGATTAGTAATGCTCGATATATCAAGCGCTTTCTCTCTCTGCCGGAAACACATAGTACGGGCAACATTGTTCTTGAAGGATTACTTGATACAAGATAACATCGCGGTCTTACTAGCTTATAAACAGAAAGGTTGACTGTGACCTCCTCCATCCTTCCACTTGCCTTTCAGCATCGCAATAAACCCTTATCCTTTCCTCCACTCTATTACAATGTGCCGCCGTCGCCAGTAAGCTACATCTTACCGCTGCATCCGCTCTCCCAATAACCTGGTTTTCAGAGTCAGGAATTTCTACACTCGATGCGGTCATGCTTACACTCTTGTGCGTTCTTAGTATCCAAATAGTGATGTCCGGGTCAGGCTTAAAGCCCATGACCCAGCCTGACCCAGCCCGACCCGACACTAAAAAGCCCGGCCCTGGTGGAGGGCTTTGGCAGGCTCAGGGCTCGGGCTCAAGCTATGGAAAGCCCGAGCCCTGGTCAGTTCTGGTAGCATCCTAATAAAGGCTTTGTAAAGGGTGAGTCTGATTTCTTTCTCATGTTAAAGCTTCAATTGATGACTTACAGCAGAAATTAGCATGAGGATGTCATCTACATGTCATCTCATGCTCATGGATGTCAAAAGCCCCCAGCCCAGCCCGACCAAAGCCCGCCACTGAGGCGGGCTTTGGCGGGCTCAGGGCTCGGGCTCACACTTTGTGAAAGCCTGACCCTCCAAAGCCCGGCCCAAGCCCTAAAAACCCGGCCTGACCCAACCCGGACATCACTATATCCAAACATATGAACTTCTTCTGACCTCCACGAACTTAGCGTGATGAATACGTACGACAATGTATTTTTACGCGCCCTGCATTTCTCTTATTTTTTGCCGTCTATCTTTCTAGATTCGATGCGAGCAGTCCAACTGCAAGTTTAGCCTTTTCCATCCTGCGAGCTGCAAACCGCCGGCTTGTCTGCGGACCTGTTGGCAGTAGTAAGTCTGTACCATCTGGCGCACTGTGACTTTGTATTAAGCAATATATTACAGCCGTCGCTTTCCTGAACAGTACTGTGCGATTTGAATTACTTCAATATTTCTATTCTTTCTTGCTAACCTTCTCGGCAGCCCCCCATATCGATTCTTATTGTCCCGCCTGCAGCTTCTATCAGTCAAATTAAGATGGCTGACAGCCACGATGTAATAGCTTGACTGCGTCGTAAGAATAGAGCTTGGTTCATCCGGATAGCTAGCAGTATATGCGCTTACTCACTACTCACTCACTCATGATATAGGTAGCAGTGCCTCCGTGCCTGATCTTAATGATCTACATGTAACGTCGATTAATTGAGCCAGTGATCGGATTTATATAATAGTGATCTCCCGGTTATCTTTCCACCACTTTGGTCCCTAAGCCTGAACCGAGTTCAAAATGCTCAAGTCCGGTTAATGATAATCGAAGACAGTGGTTATGACTTTAAACAGAACTTCCGAAAGCGTTACGAGAGGCTGATTTTACTGGAACCATTGATAAGACAAGGTATCATCTCGGGTTCATAAGTGTCGGTAATTAACTTGAACCATACTACACACCTCACGTTAATACATAAGAGGGAACCTAGATCCATGAATGGAGGGAAAAGTAACCTGACGACGCCTGTGCCTCCGCCGCATCATCAGTGGTAGAATAGGAAATCCCAAAAAGCATTCAACGTGAGCGCGCCTATCAGTCGCGGATGCCAAAGAGTCCAGATTTCGACAGGAGATTTCGAAGAGTACAGTGTACTACCGGTCCTTGGGACACCTATGACACTGTGTGACACGGCTCGCGGGGGCACCGGATCGATCTCTCCGAGGCCTACTTGATGTTACGCCTGTGGCTCAAATGTGCCCCATCCGACAAATCGTAGTCTGGAGGGACGAGTTTCAGCCCAAATCCTTGACTATAGGGGGAAAAGTTATAGCCAATGGTATGATTTACTTAAACGTAGCATTATCTTTGGTTATAATTCGTGTTGTAAACCAGTAGTCTTCGAATAAAAGTTGTCTCTTGCCAAATTGAGAAATTTTGTGAGGTATCACAATCTCTACCTCGCGCAATCCCCAATCGTTCGGCCTGAAACTTTTGGAGGATGTTAAAAATATACAAAGGAAGATCCATGTCAATTTTGGTGCGATTCCGTCCATAGGGACTGGAGATATTTCCATTTGTCCCAAGGACCCGTAGTACACTGTAAAGCACACGAAGCATCATCATTATACCGATCTCGGAGATGTGATACATGATGTAACAAAATTACGCTGTTTATGTTACCGGTTTCGATACTGGATAGTCCCGGTGAATTGTTCAATGAATAGCTGATCATTCTCCGTCATTCTAATACTGATATGGATCGATTGTACGAATTTATGTCAGCTGAACTACATCTGCGAGTGACTATAGTCTACGGCAGATAAGATCTATACATATAGCGGAGACTGATAATAAGACAGTTGCTTCAATATGACCACAGAGAAACGCACACTGACCTTAGGGAAGGGACGCTCAAAAGCCCTACCCCACTTCGAGTCGGAGGAGTCAAAGAAGGCGAGTCGTCATCAGAAATCGTCAGACTTGTAGCAGTAACAGGGACCTTAGCTTCCTTCGACTGCTTCTCTCGTACTTTTATTGCTCGGGATTGTGCGTCGCGAGACTCTGTGTAGGGTGGTGGTAACTGAAACTATCCGCATCTGGAAGCTTCCGGATTTTCTGTTAATGGATGGCATGAATAGGACTGCAGTTTGAACCCAGATTGTCAACCGGGGGCGAGATAACGTTTGGGAAGAGAAGCAAGGCAGGTTAGAGCAAGTATAGCGGATGACTCCTGCCTGAGTTCTTCCAAGACGCGTAAATCATCGCGTCGAAGATGCACCAGCCGTCTTCGGACCCAATCCTCCCAAAGTCTACTTCCGCCTTTGTCTACATTGCAGCTTCTTCGCGTACCGTTTCCTAATTGTAGGGATGGAGCAAGAACTTATATCGGATAAGTTTGGAGCGCTAGTATAGGGGTGCGTGTTGTTGATATGCGAGGGACAATGGCGCAGTGAAGTTGTCTTGGACGAGATTGGATTGGAAGCATCAGCATCACACCACTGATCCGGCGCAGAATTCCGTCGAAGTTGGGCTGGCACGTGGCGACGTTTTCGGAAGGTTCGCATATTCAAGAGCACCGTATTGCACTTGATGGAGTTTATTGAAGGGGATAGTCGCGTAGAGCTGGGTGTCCTTGCAGTTGGGACAAGACGAGTTTAGGTTACGCTGTGATGAATCATCGACGTTACGTTCAACGTCCATATCATTGTTGTAGCTCGGATACAGCTCGTCACTGGCAGTCCTTGCGAGGTTTCGAGGGTAGGACCTTTGGCTTTCCCTTGAGGTGCTCGCATGACTTCGGCACTAGGTCGTGGACGCTTTCGGAGATGAAGCTAAGGAGGAGATGAGGTATCGAAGACGCTGCAGGATCGTCATGAAAAGAAGAATCTGCCCACAAAGATGTAGGACCGCGCCGGTGCTGCTTAACAGTGAAAGCTCTGCAGGCGAAATGTATGGACCAGGGCCGGGATCTCGTTCAGATGACGTAGGGCCTCGTTGCGGACCAATAGTAGTAATGAATCATATTTGGGGAGTGGTGTATGGAATTTGGGAGCGCTTATAGCCAGGCTCGAACTATAGGACATCTCAGAGCTTGAGATCTGACGGTGTCGCACGGAGTAGAGCATTTCGTTGGATACATTGGAGACAGCCTAAGTAAGCTCAAGAAAAAAATAACCTGGGAAGCCGCTCGCGTCGGCATTGACGGAGACCCTACAACTGCGGTATAGACATAGACTCCTTCATGTTCGTGCGCGGGTGGTGGTTGAAAGAAGAGACGATGGTGTGTGTCTTGTCCGGCGTGGTGTTTACTAGGCCTTCGACGAAGATGCAGCTCGCTGATGATGGCAGCCTGTTCTGGTCGAATCGATACGTACATTTGAGTGAGCAAGAAATAACGGCGGTAGTAGTCTAACTTAGCCGCGTTCAAATGCGGCGTCACGATGTTCGATTTTTGATCGAGCCAGAGAGTCAAACAAAACCAAATTTAGCTTCAAGTTTCTTACCGTCATGCCTAGATGCCTTTCGCGTTTGAAAAGTCCGCCCCATCCGATAGCGCTGCGCTGGTTTACGCGGCGAATCTCTCCCAACGTCGTCGCGCGATGATCCTAAGACGGATAATGGATTTGAGGGAGGCACCAGGCGAAGGATCTCGTGAGCGTGCATGCTACCCTCGTTGAGAACCCACGTCTCCCAGGCTCTTGCCCGAGGCGGTAGGGTCAACTACGACCAGGACACACTCTCCAAGGTTTCGACGAGATTGGGGAAACAGGCATGGTCAACGAAGACTCGAGCAACGAGGAGGTGCGGCATCGTCTATTTTTCTACACGGCTAGATAATAGGCTTATAGTTCTCAGCTCGCTTCAGTGTTAGTCGTTTTGAAGTCTTTCGGCTATGCCATCGAGCCACCCAATGGCGCCAGCGTACATTATCATGAATGTAACCCGATGTCCATGACCCGCCTAGAAATCTGGTTCGAAAAGATGGTACGCAATCACGCCCACATCACCCTATCCCACGCAATCTCACCCTCCATCCAGGACCACTACGCAGTCCAATCCATCTTTTCCTACCCCCCAGAAATAACATTCACCACCCCAGACAACGAGATCCTCCCCATTCCATCCTCGCCCTGCACGCTACTTGTGCAGAAGTCGCCCACTTTTCTGGGGCGGCGGCCGAGTATATTGATAAGCAAGACCGCGTCGTGGAAGACTTGGGCGGAAGCATTGGGCGGCGCCCTCTTGAAGAGCATGAACCAACCTATATTACGACTAGGACTAAACCTCTAAGCTCTTCCCCATCCCCATCGTCGTTTCTGACTCGTACCCCTCGTACTCCCACTCTCCGTCCTCCGACTCGCCTTCTCAAGTGCAGTAGCCAACGCTTTCGGGCATTCTTCTTCCAGGACATAGCGAACGACGCTACAGCAGTATATTTCTCAAAAATGAGGAAGCTGTGAGCAGATGCAAAAGAGAAGGAGGCGAAGGTGACTTTTTGTTCTGGGGAGTTGAACCCGACACGGCGGTTTGTGTCGTCCGCGAGGAGAATGCTTTGGGGAGGAGAGTGATGGGCGGGGCGATATCGCTACTTGGAGATGGGGAGGGCGCGCTTCTGAACGAGATTTTGTGCTGCCATACTGTCGTCCAGCTCCCGTAGCTACACGCGTCGCACACGGAGCACCCTCAGCAAGTTTGGTATCTCCCCAACCAACGTGCTTTGCCGTCCGGATTCGGCACCAACATTTGCGGATCCAAATACTGTCCGCTCTCAATCACTCTCCGACGTCACACCGATCCTTAATGGTATCTCCGCGACAGACTGTACTTTGCCATCTGGGTCTGGCGCCCAATATTGCAGGTCCAAACGCAGTCCTCTCTCTCCCCTGGATGTTCCTTTTCACATCAAGGACACCGACGCTAGAGGGGGTCAGAAGCTTCGATTACCGTGGGATGAGGAGGCACGTTGTATCGAGATAGGCCGTGAGACGAGTGCAAGTACCCCGCTCATACTCAGGATTGCATCAGAGCAAAGATCATTCTGCCCCATGTGTGACCAGTAGTCGCCCTTCAAAAAATGAAGACGCATATTCATTTCCCTGAAAATGACCTCCCTCGGATTCGAACCAAGTAAAGCGAGCTCAGGCTTACATATCCGTCTCCGCCATGGAGTCCCCAGATGGAACGAACGTGGTAAGACGTTCAACGATGAATAAAAACCCAGTTCACAGCGGAAAGTACATATGATAAAAGAAGACCGTTGGCTTTTCAAAAACAGGGAGAGAGCGCCCGTGGTTAAAAAGTTTCGGCGTATGATATGATAACTCGTCTTTCAAAAGCTGAATCCGCATAGTGCATGCCGAGACTCAAATGGGTTCCCACTCCCAGCTGCAAGTAAATGAAAGGACGTCACGGAAGAGCTCGAGCGTAGGCGAGGCTGGTCTGCCAGTAGGTTGAGAGATAAATAGTATCGAGCGGCTCTGCAATGCACCTACTAGGAATTCCGAATCCAAAATCCAAATCATAAGGTCCTAAATCTAAATTCGAGCTGGCCAGTGGCATTGAGTCTTGACAATAAATAAAAACAAGTTGATAGTCTCCAGTGGACCCTCCCGGATTCGAACCGGGATCTTGCCAAAAGGTGATTGTGCGATTATGCCAAAAGGCCCTTACTGAGGTGCATCAATCATAACTCTGTTTAACGTATCTACATCCACAAGCTGCTGTCTTCCTCACAGAAGCTTATTGAGATTCCATGCTTTGACGTTGGCATCGACTCGGAGACGGAATCTCGTCCTACCATAATGTCAAGAGGACTGTGTCGCGCCAAGACTGCAAACCAGCATGATATGTGCTCTCTTTAGATCCGTCGTGCACAGCGTAGTATCAAGACCTCGTCCTAAATGAAAGGCCCAAGTTCCGTTCAAAAGTCAAAGGTGTCAGTCAGCAATGCACAATGTTCAGTATTCCAAAACTCAAAAATTGAAAACTGCTGCCTATGACGAGGACTGAAATTTTGTAGTGACCAGTCCTTATTTCCGAATCTCCTGACTCCACTGTCCAGGGCCAAAAGTCTTCAAAAGAAATCAATTGTTCATGTCCTAGTGGACCTCCCAGATTTGAACCGGGGATCAATCAATGGTGATTGTACGATTACGCCAAAGAGCCCATGTAACCATGACGTCCATCATAATCTTGTTCTATAATCTGCGTGGCCACTATCCTTACTACATACGATTCACGAAGGCATGGTTTTTTGTGTCCTAACTGGTGCAAATTAAGTATCTAAGCAGTTAGGTACATTCAGCCCCTGACTTTTGGTAAGGCGGCTTTACGACAAACCTAGTGCTATGAGCGACGATTGTACCATTGCTATGATATCCAAGCACTGATCAACGCTGAGCGCTGAGCGCTGATCCCCCATGCAACCTTTGAAATCTCATTGTCAGCGATACTCAGTTAATAGAATGACTGGGACACCCACCACCGAGATGGATGGGACGATTCTGCCTCCAAAAGAGGCGGCCAAATCCCGTCCTGATCATGGCAATATGCTAATAGCATCTGGTCGCGCTCTAGCGATTCACACTACGTTGGTTATGAGACTTGGGGTGGGCGATCAAAAGAAAAGGAATACGCGCCTATGCCTGTCGATTACGATCCATCATATAGCCGTTAACGAGTATGTGCCGAACAGTGAATACCATGGTTCTGGTATGCGTCTTTCCAACGACATCTTCCGTCCTAATATCTTCTTCGACGAGGGCTGAGAATGGCTTCCTTGCACCAGCGATGCGACAGAATACAAGGTGGTCGAGACGACGGGGATGAGAACAGTGTGGCTTTGACTTGTGCAAATGTGAGCTGTATGAGTCTGAGGGTGGCTAAACGAGTTGAGGGTCCTTCGATAGTCGCTCTAAGTGGTACATCGATCCCGAGAAAGATGGCGTGTGATGGGGTGGTCAGCATTGGAGAACCACGAAAGAGGTGCCGCTTTGATTGACACAGAGAAGAGGGAAAGGAGGTGTATAGGCCAAACGAACCGAGCCGAGCCGTCCTTGGATGGTAGGGCCCCGCCACGAGCCATTAAAAGGATTGGTGGAAACTGGGGCCCGGGAAGAAGGATGGCTGGAGGGAATGAGAACCTCCGAATATTGCTCTGGAGAGAGAGTTGGTGGGAAGACTGGCACCGGTAGAGTCGCCTTGGATGATGGATATGGAGAGACGGCATTGTGTTGACGGCCGCGTGCCGCGTTTTGGAGAGCTTTGACATTGGACAGTTCATGGGACGGTGTCGGAATGTACGCCAGCATACAGTGATGTCACCCAGGGAGGAGATGGTGGCCTTGACGACATCACGGTAACACTTTATAGCAACTTGTCGTCCGTGTTGAATTACACCAGACGGCAAGGCATACGTAGTGGAAGGCTGAATGAAATAGCGCTTTTTCCGACTGGCGGCAGTGAGGAAGTGTGCCCTAGAAGCTAGTCTTGACGATGAGATTCCCCGTCTGCGAATGAAGAAATGGCCACGCACCCGTTCCTTTTCTTTTCAACATGAAAGCCCTGCATACATGCGCCTTTATTATGGGGCCATGAGATTCATCGCACTAAGGTATCGCGCGAAGTCCAAGCAAGTGGGTGTTGTCCTTCAAAGCTTCAAATAGCATGATCCTCTTTCTGTACGTATCGTCTGTAAGATTCATCCTAGGAAAGAAAAAGATAACACACCAAATTTGCCCCACATCTGAGTGCCCGACATGGTAGGAAAGGATAGACTATCGACCAGCAAAGAGAACGCAAAGGTGAGATCATACCTGACGCGGACGGTTCAAAGTCCAGGGCGGGTGCTCAGGTAAACAATGCAACAAAATTGGCTTTCTGCACGTGTCTTACTAAGTGCTAGTAAGGGCTAGAAATTTAAGGATCTTTCATTGCCTTACGGAGGCTTAGATTAACTTCAACATCTTAAAAAATGTTCGGCAATTATAAGTAGAACAAAACGAATCGATTTCGAGAATATCCTTTGTGAACCCTCTCGGATTCGAACCGACATCACCGATAAGTCGCCTTGCGACCTAACGCTCGCGGGTGCGCGTGAATAATTATACGATTATGCCAAAGGGCCCTTAAATTATTGTCGTCGCCACCGCTTCTGATTCAAGGGTTTCTGTGGTTTCTTATCTACGCGTCGAACTAACAAAAGGGACGGTTCGAACTCTGGATCTGAGGGGCAATGAGGGTGGCTCTTTATCAAGAATGAAACCTTTTTTTTTTGCGCTGGCTCAGATGAATGGAGAACAATCACAGCGTGCAGGAAAATCGGGTTTCAAGATCAACGTTCGCCTGAAAAAGGAGGATTAATCATACCACATCCAGCTATGAACCCTTTTGGAATCGAACAGAGATCGATGATTCACAGATCATCCCATACGGGACCACACAATTGAAGATGTTGCCGTAGCTTTTATTTCGAGGCATCGAGTAATTTTATAGTTATCCCGACTGACTGGTAAACTCAGGCTCAGTGCTCTTTCCACCATGGGGTTTCGGGTGGTGCTGCTCCCCTGTGCAACGGACAGAAGGGTAACCGCGCAACGAAATGAAATGGCGACAGATACAACCTCCGAATCACGTTCTATATCAATTGGAGCGCTTCGCACAGTCTTCTCCCATATGAAGCTGAACAGTAGCCGACGTTGACGGTGTATCTGCACCTGAGATTTGGGTGATGGACCATCAAACGAACAGGAATACGCGCTCGTTCAGAGGTAGATGGAACCGGACAACACACTCCAAAAGACGGTGGGCGATGAGGTAGGCGGCAAACATTGGAAGATGCAGCGGCGGCATAAGGATGACAGGGATGAAAGGAGCAAGGCGTCAATTGAAGGCAGTTGAGAGAAAGCCAAGCAAATAATATGGTCGCATTCACAAAGCAGGTTCGTCGACCAAAGCGTTTCATAAAATCCCATTTGTACACGTGACGGAACGCGCCTTTTCCGTCCCGGACTAGGCGGCGTCCCGATCTCAGTAACCACCATCGGCGTGAATCTGTCAGTCCTAGTAATCAGCTACCGTAACTGAGAGCGGTATTGATCATTAGTACGCCTTGTCATGGTCCTCCTGCTTTTTTACCGCCCTTCGTCTTTGCTGAGCCTCTCATCACATCTTTGGTTCAGGAATTGGTAGGTAAGGACCACCCTAGGCCCATGCAGGCGTTCGTCCTATCCTCGACTTTCTTACCTGATTAATCTTTGCCTGCGTTTAATGGCCCGGGTACCAACGCGGGGAGTCTCTTCCTTGGATTGCTTGCCTTGTTAGGATGGGATGCGAACAGTGGCACTGAAGAACCACTATTCTACGAGGCTACGGAAACTCAGGCCTAGGCTTCGAGACTGCGCTTAGATACGCAGCCTGCGCAGTCGCCTGTGACACCAGCCTAGCAATCTATCATAAACTCGTAAGACCGGATCGAACTTGTCTTGGACCCTTTTCTCTTCCCGTGCTGATCTTGAAGCCAGGCGAAATCTTCAGCGGGCACAGTCAGTACTATGGTCAGTGGCCAGGACCCGTTGTGAAAAGAGGCTTGATGGCCTCATTCAGGACTATTGAAAAGAAGTCTGCCTCCTGACGGCCATCTCAGCATCCAAGTTGATGACACCCTGTGCTCGTTCCCTTGTGCTGCGGTCACGAGAGATAGAATACTACCACGCGCATCTCGAGAGCAACTATGCTGAGGACTTTCTCAAAACACTCATTTGCAAGGCTTCTCCATTCGTCGTTCCTCTTTCAGTATCCTTCGAGACTTTCGAGGTAAGTGTGAAATGCATGCAATAGCTGAGATCGGCGTTTATCACCGAATTCGAAGCACTGCATGCACTTTTAATAGCTTAACGGGACTTTAAAAAGTTCCGATTTCAGTTTCCGTTCTTACACCCTTGGTTTGTGCTCCGTAAAACGAGAAGATACCCCCAAAGTCCATTGCTCCCTAGGAGGTAAAGTTTTTCATTGATGTTTTACTGACAGCCTTTTCTGGATCGAGAAAGGCTTCGCTAAATTGATACCTTTTAGGGCTTTGTTTTTGACCAGCGGAAACGCACTAACCTCTGCTGTGGAGTTGAAAAGGCTGCTTTTTCTGTCTGGGAAAAATGACTCTCAAGTCTGGATTCTGGCTTTTGTGCCTACCAGTCTTCCTAGTCATTTATGGCTATATCGGTAACCTTGAGATGCACGCGGCTTTGCGAACGGTAGATTTGTAAACCCGATACTTCTGTATTGTCTTGGTCTAGTAAGCAAACCATCGTTTCGTTTCTTGAATATAAATTTCGACACATATGAATCATATGACTCATGCGATCAAGAAGGGAGAAAATTGCTATTGATTGTATCATGGCTTCTAGGGACATGTCTCTGCTGGGTGTACAACACCACCTTCGCTATGCTTGTGTGCCTCAGAATCTAGTACCAAGCTGCCTGTAAAATGGTGGTGAATACAGGCCGTTCATGGGAAACTTACAAAACAGTGAACTAACTCAGTGCCCGACTTCCGACGGTCATTGTCGGCGGGTCAAGCACTTTCTCTCTCTGCCGGAAACACAGCATAGTACGGGCAACATTGTACTTGACGGATTACTTGATACAAGATAACATCGCAGTCTTACTAGGTTATAAACAGAAAGGTCGACTGTGGCCTCCTCCATCCTTCCACTTGCCTTTCAGCATCGCAATAAACCCCTCCTCCACTCTATTACAATGTGCCGCCGTCGCCAGTAAGCTACATCTTACCGCTGCATCCGTTCTCCCAATAACCTGGTTTTCAGAGTCAGGAATGTCTACACTCAATGCGGTCATGCTTACACCCTTGTGCGTCATTAGTATCCAAACATATGAACCCCTGCTGACCTCTACAAACGTAGCGTGAAGAATACGTACGACAATGGATTTTTACACGTGCTGCATTTCTCTTATTTTTTGCCGTCTATCTTTCTAGATTCGATGCGAGCAGTCCAACTGCAAGTTTAGCCTTTTCCATCCTGCGAGTTGCAAACCGCCGGCTTGTCTGCGGACCTGTTGGCAGTAGTAAGTCTATACCATCTGGTGCACTGTGACTTTGTATTAAGCAATCTATTACAGCCATTGCTTTCCTGAACAGTACTGTGCGATTTGAATCACTTCAGTATTTCTATTCTTTCTTGCTAACCTTCTCGGCAGCCCCCCATATCGATTCTTATTGTCCCGCCTGCAGCTTCTACCAGTCAAATTAATATGGCTGACGACCCACAATATAATAGCTTGACTGCATCATAAGATTAGAGCTTGGTTCATCCGGATAGCTAGCAGCATATACACTTACTCACTACTTACTGACTCATGATATAGGTAGCAGTGCCTCCGTGCCTGATCTTAATGATCTACATGTAACAATTAATTGAGCCAGTGATCGGATTTATATATGATCTCCCACTTGGTGTAAGCCTGCTTACTTACGATGACGCGCATACTTACCACGATGACACTTTCGGACCGATATTTTTCTTCCGCTTTTTCGTCCTTTTCTGCCTCCGCTCGTATAAATACTCGCTCGCCTCTTCACGATACGCATTCTTTCCTCTCCCTCTTTCTTCCATGTAGACGTCTACATACTCCTCTCTCCAATACATGTCGTTCACAGTATTCGTTGCCTCCCGTGAGTTCTAGTGTTTTCTGTCCCTAGTGGACAGGTTTCCACTTTGGTCCCTAAGCTTGAACCGGTTCAAAATGCTCATGTCCGGTCAATGATAATCGAAGACAATGATTATGACTTTAACAGAAAGCGTTACGGGAGGCTAAATTTTACTGGAACCATTGATAAGACAAGGTATCATCTCGGGTTCATAAATGTCAGTAATTAACTTGAACCGTACTACACACCTCACGTCAATACACAAGAGAGAACCTAGATCCATGAATGGAGGGAAAAGTAACCTGACGACGCCCGTGCCTCCGCCGCATCATCAGTGGTAAAATGGGGAATCTCAAAAAGCAATCAACGTGAGCGCGCCTATCAGTCGCGGATGCTCAAGAGTCCTAATTTTGACACGAGATTTCGAAGAATAGAGCACACGAAGCACCGTCATTATACCGATCTCGGAGATGTGATACCCGATGCAAAAAAATCACGCTGTTTATCTGTTACCGAATGGGGTGCTAGATAGTCCCGTTGAATTGCTCAATAAATAGATGGTCGTTCTCTGTCATTCCATGCCTCGCTTGTACGAATATATGTCAGCTTGACTCCTGCCCTCCCAGTATTCCCAAGACGTGTAAATCATCGCGTCGAAGCTGCACCAGTCGTCTTCGGACCCGATCCTCCCAAAGTTTACTTTCGCCTTTGTCCACCTCGCAGTTTCTTCGCATACTGTTACCACTCGGATAGTTGCGGGGATGGAGTAAGACATTCAATCTGGAGCGCTATCATAGAGGTATATGTTGTTGTTAGGTGAGGGACGAGGCGCCGGTGAAGTCGTCTTGGATGGCGAATTGAAAGGATCAGCAATACACAGTGATCCGGCGCTGGACTGACACGTGGCAACGTTTACGGAAGGTTCGCATATTCAAAAGCACTGTATTGCACTTGATAGAGCTTTATAACGGAGGGGATGGTCGCGGGGTGTCCTTGCAGTCGGGACAAGTTTAGGTTACGTTTTGATGAATCATCAACGTTCAACGTCCATATCATCATTGTTGTAGCTTGGATACAGCTCGTCACTGGCAGTCCTTGCGAGGTTTCAAGGGTAGGACCTTTGGCTTTCCCTTGAGGTGCTCGCATGGCTTCGGCACTAGGTCGTGGACGCTCTCGGAGATGAAGGAGGAGATGAGGTATCGACGCTGCAGGATCGTCGTGAATATAAGAATCTGTCCACGAGGATGTAGGACTGCGCCGGTGCTGCCTAAGAGTGAAAAGCTCTGCAGGCAAAATGTATGGACCAGGGCCGGGATCTCGTTCAGATGACGTGGGGCCTCGTTGCGGACCAATAGTAATGAATCATATTTGGGGAGTGGTGTATGTAATTTGCAAACACATATATCCAGACTCGAACTATAGGACATTGCTATCATTTCTCAGAGTTTGAGATCATCTGAGGGTGTCGCACGGAGTAGAGCTTTTCGTGGGGTACATTAGAGACAGCCTAAGCGAAAGAAAGATGTGAAAAAGGTTAGCCCGGGGAGCCGCTTTATGGATACTCGTGGAAAGGGTACCTGCGCATGGACCTAAGCCTTCAGTTGACGAAAGGTATGCTACTGCTTGTGACTCAACGCATCGGCGTCGACGGGGACCCTATAACTGCAGTATAGACATGGACTCCTTCATTTTCTTGCGTAGGGGGGGGAAGGTGTGTGGTGTGGTGTGTGTACCAGCACAAGGTCCCAATCAGGAATGGCCGGGTCCGCGGCCCTAAGGTGGCAAGCCATGTTGCGGTGTACTATGCAGCTCCCGATGATGTCTGGTTCTCCGACAACCCTTCGAGTCGTGGCTGGATAGCCCATTGGCATTGCATGGTACATCGGTTCCGAGAAGGACCGCGTGTGATGAAGCGGTTGTCAACCATTGGAGGATGGAATAGCAGCACGACCAGGTAAAGATGAAGTGATGAACTTTGAAGGAAGCATTGCTTGGATTAACGCAAAGGGGATATATTGCACGCAATTGGGAAAGGAAGTGGATAAGAGTCTTCCTTGAGATCCACCCCGCCAAACGGCGCGAAATAGTCCAACGGGTCACTTGATGGGAATAAACAGATTGTCCTCCCTCAACGGCACGCCTCCGGTAAAGAGCAATTGGAGGGAATCAGAAGCTTCGATTACCGCTCTGGTGAGGGAGAGTTGGTGGGATGACGACGAGAGGTACGCTTTATCGAGATGGGCCGTGAGACAATGGCACCGGTAAAATTGTCTTGGATGATGGACATGGATAAACGCCATCGCGCTTCAGGCCAGTGGTGGCAGTGACAACGCTTTTGGCAGGTGTAGCTGTAACATTGACTATTCAATTCGAGACGAGCCAGAGACGAAATGTATGCGTACCGCGTCAGCATCCCCCACAGAACTTTTGGCTTGAACATTGACATGGACCCAGACGTACGACCTTGAGGAGGGCGGTGAAGTAGAGTCACGTAGTAGATTATGCAAACGGAAGAATAGCCAGGGCTTCACCATGGCCAGTGAGGCTTAGAGTCTGTCGCACCCAGGGCACCAGAAGCTGGTCTTCATTATGAGATTCGTCGTCTGTGAGAGAAGAAACGGATATGCACTTGTTCCTTTGCTTTCAACATGAAAGCCCTGCCATTACAATGCCGGTACGCTACGGCATCGAGCGAAGTGGTGTGCGGAGGCTTGTCCGGTATGGTGTTGATCAGGCTTTCGATGGCAATGTCGGTGCTGGCTTTTCTCAGGCGAGGTATCGAAAAGTCGTGCATTGCAGTGGTAGGACGTGTTTATCTCGCATTGACGCGCCGGAAGGTGAGAGTAGCATCGCTCGCGTTGGAGAATCTTAATCAGGCTCGTTGATGTGGCAGCCTGTCCTGGTCGAATCGATATGAACGTTCGAGTCTAGACGAGTCGACGCACGAAAGGGGACAAAGTTCGATTTTTGATCGCGAGAGTCAAACAAAACCAAATTTAGCATCTACTTATGCCTCGTGCTGCTGGACTCTCTCCTATCACAGCCACCTGGACGCCCTGGATACATACAATGTCTGTCTCGAGTTTGAGAAGTCCGCCCCATCCGACAGCGCCGCGCTGGTTTACGCGCCGACCCTCCCGCACCGCCTTCGTCAACGCCATACATTCATGCGCACGGGACTACGCGAAGTTTTCCCAACTCGGACAGACTTGCAGACACCTTCTCCTCAGACCCTCCACTGCCCAAGAGGGATTTAAGGGAGGCTCCGAAAGCCCTTCGTAAAGAATCTCGTGAGTGACGACTGTGCATGCTACGCTCGTTCGGTTGAGAACTCACAGTCCTGGTGTATAGTGTCCGGTAAATACGACAAGAACACGCTCTCCGAGGTCTTGGCTTCCACTGACGAGATTTGGGAAGTAGGCCACAGTGTGCACACATTGCGCCAGACTCGAACGACGAGAATGTGCGCAGTCGTCTATTTTTCTACATTGTTGATAATATGCTAATCCTTCTCAGCTCGCTTCAGTGTTGGCGGTTTCCAAGTCTTCGAGCAACTCAATGACACAAAAGTGCACCTCTTTTCATTGTAAAGACGACGGAACACAATGTCCTCGAATCCTGTCTGGAAGTCTGGCTCGAAAAGACGGCACGCATCACGCCTATGCTACCCTATCCCAGGCAATCTCACCACCATCCAGGATGTCCCAAAACGTTACATCTACCGGTTACCCCCAGAAATAGCATTCACCTCCCCAGACAACGAGAATCTCCCCGTTCCATCCTCGCCCTGCACGCTACTTGTGCCAAGGTTGCTCGGTTTTCTGGGGCATCAATAAGCAAGACCATGTCGTCAGAGACTTGGGTGTACTAGCAGAGGACGGAAGCTCGGCGGAGATGTTGAGTGGCACCCTCTTGAAATGCATGAACCAGCCTATACGACAAGCAGAACTAAACCTCTAAGCTCTTCTCCATCTCCCAGGCATCGTTGTTTCCGACCCGGTCGCCATGGATACCTATCTTGACCAACCATTCCCGGGATCATAACCCTCCAACTCGCCTTCTCGAGTACAATAATCGACCCTTCCTGCCATACTCCTTCCCAGATGATGCAATGGTGGTGTATTTCTCGAAAACGAGGCTGGGCGGGAGAAGCTGTGGGCAAATGCTAAAAGGAAGGCTTTTGTCATGAGGTCGAGGGGTGAACGGGACACAAAGTTTCTGTGTGGTTCGAGTGGAGAATGTCCGGGGAGGAGAGCTAAGAAGGGACGATATCGCTACTTGGAGATGGGGAGAGCGCGCTTCTGAACGAGATTTTGTGCTGCCAGACTTGCCCCACTTTCTCGTCCAGCTCCGGGTCTAAACGCACGTCGCACACCAGCGAGTTCAGTATCTCCGTCAACTAAGCGGACTCTGATAAAGCGTGCTTTGTTATTTGGGTCTGGCGCGAAATTTTGCAGATCTAAACACCGTCCTCTTCCAATTACGCCCCGCTCACCCACCCGCCTCTCAATCACACTGATCACCCTTGGTATCTCCGCGACAGACTGTGCTTTACCGTTCAGGCCCAGGCCTCAGGCCTCAGGTCTGGTAGGCATAGCGAACAACGCGTCGGCAGTGTGTTTCTCGAAAAGAGGCCACGGGAGAAGCTGTGGAAAGGAAAGGGCAAAGTCATGGCGAGTTGAACCGGACCCGGCATTTTTGTGTCGTTTTTGAGGAGGAGAGTGAAGATTGGAACAATTGGAGTGACGGGAGATGGGGGGAGCGCACTACGCTCTGAACGACATTTTGTGCTGTCAGTTGTGCCCTCCGCATGTGAACGCATGTCGCACAGCGAGCACCCTCAGCGAATTTGGTACCTCCTCAACAAACGTGCTTTGCCGTTCGGGTTCGGCGCAATGTATCCATTATGACGACCCCGATGCCGCTATCAGCTGCTAACTAGAAAGAAAATACATCAATGCGGATCCAAACACTGTCCTCTCTCAATCACGCCCCGTCCGCCCGCCCCTCAATCACTCTCTAACGTCACACCGATCCTTAATGGCACTCCTGGTATCTCCGCGACAGATTGTGCTTTGCCGTTCGGGTTTGGCGCGAAACATTGCAGATCCGAACGTTGAGCCTACTCTCCCCCATAGACGTTCCTTTTCACATCAAGGACACCAACGATAGAGGGGATCAGACGCTTCGATTATCCGGGATGAGGAAGGTACCTTTTACTTATCGAGATAGGCCGTGAGACGATGGTCGTTAATGTTTGTAAGTCGACTAATGAGCCGGAGAAGAAATACACACATACCTCGTCCATACTCAGGATGCCAAGGGAACTTTTACATCAGAAGAAAATCATTCTCCCCTACGTGCATCGAACCTAGACCAGTAAGTAGGAGCCCTTCAAAAAAGGAAGACCCAACTCAAGTCCCTGAAAATGGCCCCCTCGGATTCGAACCAAGTAAAGCGAGCTCAGGCTTACACATCCGTCTCCGCTATGCAGTCCCCAAATGGAACGGACGTGGTAAGCCTGTGGAACTAAGTTTCGATGATCAGTTCGCAATGTACAATAAAACCGTCGCCTTTAAAAAAAGGGAGAGAGCGCCTGCAGTTAAAAGTTTCGGCACATGATATGATAACTCGCCTTTCAAAAGCTGAATCCACATAGAGCACGCCGAGACATCAATGGGCTCCCACTCCCAGCTGCAAATAAGTGAAAGGATGTCACAGAAGAGCTCGAGCCTACTTGTAGATAAGGCGAGGTTGATCTGCCAGTAGATTGAGAAAATAGTATCGAGCGACTCTGCAATGCCCCAACTTGGAACTAGGAATTTCGAACTCGAATTCAAAAAACTCAAATTGTGATGTCCTAGAGCTAAAGGCCTGAGCCCTGCTCTCAGCTCTCAGCTGGCCGGTTCCGAGTTGACCACTGACCAGTCCCCAGTGACGACAAGAAATTTAAAAAGGTGAGGAGTGAAATCTTTGAGTGGACCCTCCCGGATTTGAACCGGGGATCGATCAAAGGTGATTGTACGATTATGCCAAAGGGCCCATCTAAGTCCAACGTTCATCATAACTTTGTTCTATAAATCTGCGTGGCCACCATCTTTACTATGATATACGATTCACGAAAGGTCGATTTTTTTCTGTCCTAAAGTGGTGCAAATCGACTAAGTATCTAGGCAGTTATGTACATTCAGCCCCCAACTTTTGACAAAGCGGCTTTACGACTACTATGAGCGAGATTGTACCATATCCAGGCGCTGCTCCCCCTGCAACCTTTGAAATCCTCGTTCAAAGTCGGCGATACTCAGGTTATGAGACGCCCACCACCGAGATGAATGGGACAATGCTGCCTCCAAAAGATAGCATACTAGCGGGCCAAATTCGGTTCTGATAATGGCGATTTGGTAATAGCATCTGGTCGCGCTCGACTGATTCAAACTACATTGGCTATGAGACTTGGGTGGCGGACCATCAAAAAAAAGGAATACGCGCCTAAGGCTGTCTGTTACGATTCATCATAAAGAGTAGTATGTGCCGAACAGCGAATACCATGGTTCCGGTATGCATCTTGCCAATGACATCTTCCTTCCTAATATCTTGCTTCGACTCGTCTTGACGCAACCTGAGTCGACGAGGGCTGAGAATGGCTACCTCGCACCAGCGATGCAGCAGAACAAAAGGTGGTCGACACGACGGAGATGAGAACAGTGTGGTTTTGACTTGCGCAAAGGTGAGCTGTATGAGTCTCAAGGAGGCTAAACGCGGCGAGTGGTCCTTCGATAGTCGCTCTAAGCGGTACATCGATCCCGAGAAAGGTGCAAAGGCCAAACGAGCCGAGGTGAGTCGTCCTTGGATGGTAGGACCCCGCCAACGAGCCATTGACAAGATTAGGTATACAGGATGTCCCCGCGAAGAAGGATGGCTGGAGGGAATCAGAAGCTCCGATTATTGCTCTTGAGAGGGTGGGTGGGTAGGAAGGAGTACGTCTTAGTAAGGTAGGCTGGGAGACGACGGGATTGGTAGGGTCGCTTTGAATGACGGAGCGGCGTTTTAGAGAGCTTTGACATCGGACAGTGGGCCTACCTCATAAACGACGAGATAAGACGTTTTCGGAACTCGTTCGCCGGGTAAGCGTGCTGCCAGTACACGATGATATCGCCCGGGATAGCATTTCTTAGGCCTCGATGCGCGACGACGTAGCACTTTATAGCGACTGGTCGTTTGTGTCAAATTATATCGGACGGCAAGGCATACGTAGCGGAAGGTTGAAGAGAAGACATCTCTGCGGTGTCTTTTCCGACTGGCGGCAAGCCTTAGCTAGTCTTGGCTATGAAATTCGTCGTCTGCGAAAGAAGAAATAGTCATGCACCCGTTCCTTTTCTTCTCAACATCAAAGCTCTGCATATATGCGCATTTACTTTAGGGCCGTAAGACTCACCGCTAGTACAGTCGAGTTCAGTCCAAGCAGGTAATATTGTCTTCAGAGAGCGTGATCCTGTATCGCCTGCAATGTTCATCTTAGAGAAAGAAAAAGATAACGCACCTGATTTGCCTCAGATCTGAGTGCCCGACTTGGCAAGAGAGGATAGACTGTCGACCGGCAAAAAGAACACAAAGTGAAATTATGCTTGAAGGTCTGACGCGGACGGTTCAAAGTATAGGACGGGTGCTCAGGTAAGCATCGAGCAATGCAACGAACGTCAAAATCGGGTTTCTGCACGTGCCTTGCTAAGTGCTAGTAAGGGCTAGAAAATCAGGGATCCTTCATTGCCTTACGGAGGCTCAGAATCTTGGATTTTTCTTAATGTTTGGAAAGTGTATTATAGTATAAGCAGAACAACAAGACCTTGAAAATAATTTGCATGGAGGGGCATTATGGACCCTCTCGGATTCGAACCGAGATCATCGATAAGTCGCGTGCCAAAGGGTCCTTCCGTTAACGCCGTCAACATAGCTTCTGATTCAAAGGTTCATGTGGGCTCTTATCTACCTGTCGACTAGCAAAGAGAAGGCAAAGGGACGGTTAGAACTCTAAGGGTAAGTCAATGACCGTGGCTCTAGCCTCTTTGTCAAGAACGAACCCTTTTTTTTTTTTTTGCGCTGGCTCAGATAACGAGAACAATCACGGCGCGCAGGAAAATCAGGTTTCAAAATAATATTTCAATGCGAAAAGGAGGATTCTACTGGGTTTCTGGCTATGGATGGCTCTTCCGTGCATATCTCCTGATAAGAATCCCGGCGCATCGCATAGCTTTGACCCGGCTGCTGACTTCGTGTCATGAGCTAGCCATCGAACGCGGGAGATGGATGAGGGGGACACGAACAACGGCTGTAATACCCATGCAGTTTCGGATCTGCCGGCTGTGCACGGACGACATAGAAGACGAACTACATGTACTGTTCCTGTGTGCACACCCGGATTTGGAAGGGATGCGACACTCTTTCCTCGCCGATGTCTGGAGGCTGTACCCTGCTCTCAAAAATAGGGCAAGAACGCCTCTGGAATTACTCCACCTCGTAATGGGCTACCATGATCTGCTCCCGAGCCTTGGGAAGTACGTGTTTGATGTGCTTCGTCGTGTAGGGGAGGACTCCCTGTATATTGACCCTAGCATTGGTCAACAATAGTAGATGTATGATTTTCATTAGAACAATACTTTAATCACACCTCTGACGCTAGTCCTGAGAGGCCTCACCCTGCGGGGGCTACGCTGAATCAGTCTGGCCCAGAGAGTGTTCGGTACCGTAGCACGATATTGTGTAGTACGGACTCTGGTCAGCTTCCTTCTTAGGGACACGAGGACCAGAATAAATATCCCTCCCTCCCTCCTCTCGGAATCGAACCGAGATCGGTGATACACAGGTTATGCCATAGGGGATCACAAATTGAGGTTGTTGCCGTAGCTTTTATTTCGAAGTACCCAGTACAGTAGTTATCTTGACTGACTGGTAAACTCAGGCTCAGTGCTCCACTTTCCACCATGGGGTTTCGGGTCGTGCTGCTCCCCTATGCAAGTCACCGCCAGCAACGAAATGAAACGGCGATAGATACAACCTCCGAACTGCGTCTTATATCTATTGGAGCACTTCGCAGTCTTCTCCCATATAAAGCTGAATAACAGCCGACGTTGACGGTGTATCTGCACCTGAGACTTGGATGGTGGACCATCAAATGAATAGTAATACGTGTTGAGAGGTAGATGGAACCAGACAACACACTCCAAAAGACGGTGGGCGATGAGATAGGTGACAAACATTGGAACGTGCAGCGGCGGCGTAAGGATGACAGGCATGGACGGAGCGAGGCTTGAATTGAAGGCAGTTGAGAGGGAGCCAAGCAAATAGTATGGTCGCATTCACAAAGCAGGTTCGTCAACCAAAGCGTTTCATAAAATCCCATTCACTCTGCAACTTCTCTGTTGCGTTGTCCCGAGCCTGAATAACCCTTTCGTTCGTAGATTTCTTAGCACCCTCGTTCACCGTCTATGATTCTGGTCACAGCGTGTAGGGGTGTGGTAGTACTGTCCAAGACGGGAACGGCAATCAGATTGAGAGACACAAAGATAGAAGATTAACGCACACATCTACAGGTCATCCCAACTAGCATTCTGGTTTCCTTTCCACACTCTCCACTCCTGTGTCGTCAGACCCAGCTTTTTCTGAGACTGGGAGTCGTAGCCTGTTCGATGGAGAACATATGGAAGAGGATTGTCTTGAATTCATGAACTATAACCACACCGATGAACCTATGTAACGCAAGAGACAAACAATTGAGTTTGCCCAAATACGAAAGTGTACCCCACGCCCAAGAATACCGAAGATCTCAGCTCATGTGAAATACTTTGCCGCGGCATTCATACTAAGGGATAATATCGAGTACGGCGCAGCAGCCAGATTCATGAGCCATCGTAGGACTTGTCAAGTACTAGTAACTGGTGGTCTTAAAGAAAGTTGAATGTGCACGTGACGTGACGCGCCTTATCCGTCCCGGACTAGCCGGCGTCCCGATCTCAGTAACCATCATCTGCGTGACGTTGAACCTGTCAGTCCTAGTAAGCAGCTACTATAACTGAGAGCAGTACTGGTCATTAGTTCGTCTTGTCGTGGTCTTCCCGCTTTTTTTTTACCGCGCTTCGTCCACGGTCTTTGCTGAACTTCTCTCATCACATCTTTGTTTCAGGAATTGGTAGCCAAGGACCACCCTAGGCCCATGCAGGCGTCCATCTTATCCTCGACTTTCTTACCTGATTGATCTTTGTCCGCGTTTAATGGCCTGGGTACCAACGCGGGAAGTATCTTCCTCGGATTGCTTGCCTTGTTAGGATGGCATGTGAACAGTGGCACTGAAGAACCACTATTCTACGAGGCTATGGGAACTCACGCGCAGAGGCCAAGACTGCGCTTAGATCCACAGCCTGCGAAGCCGCTTGCGACACCAGCCCAGCAATCTATCATAAACTCGTAAGATTAGATCGAACTTGTCTTGGACCCCTTTTCTCTTCCCTTGCTGATCTTGACGCCAGTCGAAATCTTCAGGGGGCACGGTCAATACTATAGTCAGTGAACGTGGCCCGTTGTGAAGGTAAGTTTGATGGCATTATTCAGGACTCTATTGAAAAGAAGTCTGCCTCCTGACGGCCATCTCAGCATCCAAGTTGATAATACCCTGTGCTCGTCCCTTTGTGCTGCCGTCACGAGAGATAGAATACTACCACGCGCATCTCGAGAGCAACTATGCTGAGGACTTTCTCAAAACACTCATTAGCAAGGTTTCTCCATTCGTCGTTCCTCTTTCAGCATCCTTCGAGACTTTCGAGGTAAGTGTGAAATGCATGCAATAGCTGAGATCGGCGGTTATCACCGTATTCGAAGTACTGCATGCACTTTTAATAGCTTAAAACAGGACCTTAGAAAGTTCCGATTCCAGTTTCCGTTCTTACGCCCTTGGTTTGAACTCCGTAAAACGAGAAGATACCCTAAGTCCATTGTTCCGCAGGAGGTAAAGTTTTTCATTGCCGTTTGATCGACGGCCTTTTCTGGATCGAGAAAGGCTTCGCTAAATTGATACCTTTTAGGGCTTGGTTTCCTACCAGCAGAAACGCACTGGCCTCTGCTGTGGAGTTGAAAAGGCTACTTTGTCTGTCTGGGGAAAATGACTCTCAAGTCTGGCTTCCGGCTTTTGTTCCTACCAGTCTTCCTAAGCATTTTTGGCTATATCGGTGACCTCAGGATGCACGCGGCTTTGCAAACGCCGTAGATTTGTTAACCTGATGCTTCTGTATTGTCTTGGTCCAGTAAGCAAACCGTCGTTTCATTTCTTGAATATAAATTTGGACTCGTATGCATCATATGACGCATGTGATCATGAAGGGAGAAAATTGCTATTGGTTGTATCAAGGGTCCCAGGGACACGTCTCTACTGGGTGCACAATATCACCGTCGCTATGCTTGCGTGCCTCCGAATTTCGTACTGAGCTGCTTGTAAATGTGTGGTGAATACAGGCCGTTCACGGGGAACTTACAAAACAGTGAACTAACTCAGAGCCCGACTTCCGACGGTCATTGTCGATAGGCCAAGCACTTTCTCTCTCTGCCGGAAACACAGCATAGTACGGGCAACATTGTCCTTGAAGGATTACTTGATACAAGATAACATCGCGGTCTTACTAGCTTATAAACAGAAAAGTCGACTGTGGCCTCCTCCATCCTTCCACTTGCCTTTCAGCGTCGCAATAAACCCTTATCCCCTCTCTTCCATTCTATTACAATGTGCCGCCGTCGCCAGTAAGCTACATCTTATCGCTGCATCCGCTCTCCCAATAACCTCGTTTTCAGAGTCAGGAATATCTACACTCGATGCGGTCATGCTTACACTCTTGTGGGTCCTTAGTATCCAAACATATGAACTTCTGCTGACCTCCACAAACTTAGCCTGAAGAATACGTACGACAATTTGTTTCTACGCGCGCTGCATTTCTCCCATTTTTTGCCGTCTATCTTTCTAGATTCGATGCGAGCAGTCCAACTGCAAGTTTAGCCTTTTCCATCCTACGAGCTGCAAACCGCCGTCTTGTCGGCGGACCTGTTGGCAGTAGTAAGTCTGTACCATCTGGCGCACTGTGACTTTGTACTAAGCAATATATTACAGTCGTCGCTTTCCTGAACAGTACTGTACGATTTAATTCACTTCAATATTTTAATTCTTTCTTGCTGACCTTCTCGGCAGCCCCCCATATCGATTCTTATTGTCCTGCCTGCAGCTTCTACCAGTCAAATTAATACGGCTGACGACCCACGAGATAATAGCTTGACTGCGTCATAAGATTAGAGCTTGATTCTGTTAGATTATGAATTGCTATATTTAGAAATTCGAGCTTGCACGAATATTCTGGCTCGTTCTCCCCATATTCCCCGGGACGCTTACTCATTTATTAGTGATACATTACTCATATTTTCTAGTACATTCTACATATTTCGTAGTATAAAAGCCATGTAGTTAGTAGGGCATCGCTAGCGCGATTGCCGTGAACATTAGTTCTTATTCCGCTCACTGGTGAACCGCGAGTTCTAACACAGGTTCATCCGGATATCTAGCAGTATATACGCTTACTCACTACTTACTTCGGAGTCATAATATCGGTAGCAGTGCCTCCGTGCCTGATCTTAATGATCTACATGTAACGTCGATTAATTGAGCCAGTGATCGGATTTATGATATAATAGTGATCTCCCGGTTATCTTTCCACCACTTTGGTCCCCGAGCAACCGAGTTCAGAATACTCAAGTCTGGTCAATGATAATCGAAAACAGAGTAAGGTTGTAACTTTAACAGGGAGCATTACGAGAGGCCGAAGTTTACTGGAACCATTGATAAGAACTAGGTATCATTTCGGGCTCATAAGTGTCAGTAGTTAACTTGAACCATATTACACACCTCGCGCCAATACACAAGAAGGAACCTAGATCCATGAATGGAGGGGAAAGTAACCTGACGACGCCTGTGCCTCTACCGCATCATCAGTGGTAAAATGGGGAATCCCAAAAAGCAATCAACGTGAGCACGCCTATCAGTCGCGGATGCTCAAGAGTCCAGATTTCGACACGAGATTTCGAAGAATAAAGCACGCGAAGCACCGTCATTATACCGATCTCGGAGATGTGATACCCGATGCAACACAATTACGCTGTTTATCTGTTACCGAATCCAATACTCGAAGTCCCGTAGACATTGTTATCATGTCTCAGAGAGCTTGAGATCTGACGGTGTCGCACGGAGTGGAGCTTTTCGTTGGGTACATTGGAGACAGCCTAAGCGAAAGAAAAAATTAGCCTGGGAAGCCGCTTTATGGATCTCGTGGAACGTGTAGTGTATAGACCTAAGCATTCAGTCGACGCGTCGGCGTTGACGGGGGCCCTACAACTGCGGTATAGACATGGACTCCTTCATTTCGTGTGCAGATGGTGGAAGGCAGAGACGATGGTGTGCGTCACTGCGTCTTGTCCGGCGCGGTGTTGGCTAGGCCTTCGACGATGATGCTAGTGTTGGCTCGTTGATGATGGCAGCCTGTTCTGGTCGAATCGGTACGAACATTCGAGTCTAGGTGAGTAAGGAACAACGGCGGTAGTCGCGTTCAAATGATGCGGTTCGATTTTTGATCGCCGAGCCAGGGTCAAACAAAACCAAATTTAGCTTTCTTACCATCATGCCTAGATGCCTACAACATCTGTTTCGTGTTTGAAAAGCCCGCCCCACCCGATAGCGCCGCGCCGTTTTACGCAGCGAAGCTCTCCTAACTTCGTCACGCGATGAACCTAAGACCGATAATGGATTTGAGGGAGGCACCAGGCGAAGGATCTTGTGGGCGTGCGTGCTACCCTCGTTGAGAACCCACGCTCCCCAGGCTCTTGCCTGAGACGGTAGGGTCAACTACAACCAGGACACACTCTCCAAGGTTTCGACGAGATTGGGGAAACAGGCGTGGTCAGCGAAGACTTGAGCAACAAGGAGGTGCGGCATTGTCTATTTTTCTATACGGCTAGATGATAGGCTTATACTTCTCAGCTCGCTTCAGTCCCATCACCCGCCTAGAAATCTGGTTCAAAAAGACGGTGCACAATCACGCCCACACCACCCTATCCCACGCAATCTCAAGATCTCACCGGCACCCTCCATTCAGGACCACTACGCAATCCAATCCATCTTTCCCTACCCCCAGAAATAACATTCACCGCCCCAGACAACGAGAACCTCCCCATTCTATCCTCGCCCTGCACGCTACTTGTGGAAAGTCGCCCAGTCTATGGGGCAGCCGAATATATTGATAAGCAAGACTGCGTCGTGGAAGACTTGGGTGTCCTAGCAGAAGATGGAAGCTCAGCGGAGGCATTGAGCAGCGCCCTCTTGAAGAGCATGAACCAACCTATATCACAACTAGGACTAAACCCCTAAGCTCTTCCCCATCCTCATCGTCGTTTCTAACTCGTACCCCTCGTACTCCCACTCTGTCCTCCGACTCGCCTTCTCAAGTGCAGTAGCCAACACTTTCGGGCATTCTTCTTCCAGGACATAGTGAGCGACGCGACAGCAGTACATTTCAAAAACGAGGCTGGGTGGGAGAAGCTGTGACCAGATGCAAAAGGGAAGGAGGCGAAGATGACTTTTTGTTCTGGAGAGTTGAGCCGGACACGGCGGTTTTGTGTCGTTCGCGAGTAACATGTTTTGGGGAGGAGAGTTATGGGTGGAACAATGTCGCTACTTGGAGATAGGGAGAGCGCGCTTCTGATCGAGACTTTGTTCTGCCAGACTTGCGCCATACTCTTGTCCAGCTCCCGTAGCTACGCGCGTCGCACACGGAGCACCCTCAGCAAGTTTGGTATCTCTCTAACAAACGTGCTTTGCCCTTCGGGTTCGGCACGAAAATTTGCAGATCCAAACACTGTCCGCTCTCAATCACTCTCCAACGTCACACCGATCCTTAATGGTATCTCCACGACAAACTGTGCTTTGCCGTTCGGGTCTGGCGCCCAATATTGCAGATCCAAACGCAGTCCTATCTCTCCCCCGGACGTTGCTTTTCACATCTAGGACACCGACGCTAGGGGGGGTCAGAAGCTTCAATTACCGCGGGATAAGGAGGCACGTTGTATTGAGACAGGCTGCGAGACGACGACATCGCTAGCGTTTGTAAGTAGTTGGGTATGTCGACTAATGAGTCGGAGAAGGAGTGTGCATGTACCTCGTTCATACTCAGGATTGCATCAGAGCAAAAATCATTCTGTCCCACGTGTGACCAGTGGTCACCCTTCAAAAAAAGAAGACGCATACCCAAATCCCTGAAAATGACCTCCCTCGGATTCGAACCAAGTAAAGTGAGCTCAGGCTTACACATCCGTCTCCACTATGGAATCCCCAGACGGAACGAGCGTGGTAAGACGTTCGACGATGATTAAAAACCCAGTTCACAGCGGAAAGTACATTTTACAAAAGAAGACCGTTGGCTTTTTAAGATAGGGAGAGAGCGCCCGCGGTTAAAAAACGGTTTCGGCATATGATATGATGACTCGTCTTTCAAAAGCTGAATCCACATCGTGCATGCCGAGACTCAAATGGGTTCTCACTCACGGGTGCAAGTAAATGAAAAGACATCGCGGAAGAGCTCGAGCGTAGTTGTAGAGAAGGCGACGCTGGACTGCCAGTAAATTGAGAGGTAAATAGTATCGAGCGACTCTGCAATGCCCCTACTAGGAATTCCGAATTCAAAAATCTAAATCTAAATCTGAGCTGGACTTCCGACTGGCCAGTTGAGTCTTGATAATAAATAAGAAAACAAATCGACTTCGACGCCTTACAATGGACCATCCCGGATTCGAACCGGGGGTCCATCAATTGCCAAAAGGTGATTGTACGATTATACCAAAACACCCTTACTGAGAGTGCATCAATCGTAACTCTATTTAACGTTTCTACGTCCACAAGCTGCTGTCCTTCCTCACGGGAGGGGGTATTGAGATTCCACGCACTTTAACATTGGCATCGACTCGGAGATGAAATCTCATCCTATCATAATGTCAAGATTGTGTCGCGCCAAGACTGCAAACCAGCATGATATATACTCTCTTTAGATTCGTCATGCACGAGTCCGCAACGACCTCGTCCCAAATGAAAGGCCAAGTTCCGTTCAAAATTCAAAGGTGTCGGTCAGCAAAAATGTACACTGGCAATTGGTCAGGAATTTGAACCTTCAAAAATTCAACAAAACCTGCTGCTGACGACGAGGACTGAAAAGCCCGGCCTGGCTCGGCGCAGTGATGGCAGTGACCAGTCCTGGATCAATCAAAATGCTACGAAATGGGAGGTCTGAAATGGACCCTCCCGGATTTGAACGGGGGATCGATCAACAGTGATTGTACGATTACGCCAAAGGGCCCATATAAACGGGTCGTTCATCATAAGTTTGTTCTATAAGTTTGCGTGGCCACTATCCTTCAACTCTATACGATTCACGAAGTGTCTTATACTGGTGCAAATTGACTAAGTATAGGCAGTTATGTACATCCAGCCCCCAACTTTTGGTAAGGCGGCCTTCACAAGAGGCTCAGTGCTATGAGTGACGATGGTACCATTGCTGTGATATCCAAGCGCTAGCGCTGATCCCTCACGCAACCTTTGAAATCTCGTTCGAAGTCGGCGATACTCAGTTAGTGGAAGAACTGAGACGCCCACCATCGAGATGGCTGGGACGATTCTGCCTGCAAAAGAGGCAGCCAAATCCCGTCCTGATAACGGCAATATACTAATGGCATCTGGTCGCGCTCTAGCGATTCATACTACGTTAGTTATGAGACTTGGGGTGAGCGATCAAAAGAATACGAATACGCACCTATGCCTGTCGATTACGATTCATCATATAGCCATTAACGAGTATGTGCCGAACAGCGAATACCATGGTTCCGGTATGCATCTTTCCGATGTCATCTTCCTTCCTAATATCTTCTTCGACTCAGATTGTATCGAGGGCTGAGAATAGCTTCTTTGCACTAGGGACACAGCAGAATCAAAGGTGGTTGAGACGACGGGAATGAGAACAGCGTGGCTTTGACTTGCGCAAAGGTGGGCTGTATGAGTCTCAAGGAGGCTAAACGCGGCGAGTGGTCCTTCGATAGTTGCTCTAAGCGGTACATTGATCCCGAGAAAGACGGCGTGTGATGAGGTAGTCAGCAATGGAGAATTATGAGATAGGTGCTGCTTGGATTAACGCAGAAAAGAGGGAAAGGTGGTGTATTGGCCAAACGAGCCGAGCCGAGTCGTCCTTGGGTGGTAGGATCCCGCCAACGAGCCATTGACAAGATTGGGTATACAGGATGTCCCCGGGAAGAAGGATGCTGGATGGAATTAGAAGCTCCGATTATTGCTCTTGAGAGAGTGAGTGGGTGGGAAGGAGTACGTCTTAGCAAGATAGGCTGGGAGACAAGGGGATTGGTAGAGTCGCTTTGGATGACGGAGCGGCGTTTTAGAGAGCTTTGACATCGGATAGTGGGCCTGCCTCATCAGCGACGAGATGAGACGGTTACAGAACTCGTTCGCTGGGTAAGCGTGCGGCCAGTACACGATGATATCGCCCGGGATAGAATTTCTTGGGCCTCGACGCGCGACGACGTAGCACCGTCCGTGTTGAATTATATCGGACGGCAAGGCATTCGTAGCGGAAGGTTGAAGAGAAGACGTCTCTGCGGTGTCTTTTCCGACTGGTGGTAAGCCTTAGCTAGTCTGGAGTATGAGATTCGTCGTCTGCGAATGAAGAAATGGTCACGCGCCCGTTTTTTTTCTTCTCAACATCAAAGCCCTCGCATTTACTTTAGGGCCGTAAGACCCATCGCTACGGTATCCAGCTCAGCCCAAGCATAATCCTGTATCGCCTGTGAGCTTCATTCTAGAGCGAGAAAAAGATAACACACCGAATTTGCCCCACATCTGAGTGCCTAGGCCTGCGACCGGTCCCTACCATGAGCAAGCATCGATGGTGGGTCTACTGAGGGCCCGACCTAGCAGGAAAGGATAGACTGTCGACCAGCGAAGAGAACGCAAGGTGAGATCATGTTTGACGGTACAAAGTCTAGGGCATGTGTTAGGTAAACAATGCCACAAAACCGGTTTTCTGCGTG
Source organism: Armillaria altimontana (assembly GCA_022818075.1). Taxonomy (NCBI): domain Eukaryota; kingdom Fungi; phylum Basidiomycota; class Agaricomycetes; order Agaricales; family Physalacriaceae; genus Armillaria; species Armillaria altimontana. Next base: position 1,298,561 of record JAIWYR010000012.1, read on the forward strand.
CCTTGCTAAGGGCTAGAAAATTAAGGATCCTTCATTGCCTTGCCCAGACTCCAGAGGCTTAGATTAATAATATAACTTCAAGTCTTCAAGACCAACAGTGATTCAACATCTTAATGAGAACAAAAATGTTCCAAGTAATAGTTAGTGGACCCTCTCGGATTCGAACCGAAATCCTCGATAACTCGCCTTGCGGCGTAATAACGCTTACGCGTGAGTGATACAATTGTGCCAAAGGACCTTTACGTTGTCGTCATAGCTTCTGATTCAAGGGTTTCTGTGGTTTCTTATCGAAGGAATATCTACCTGTCGACTAGCAAAGAGAAGGCGAAGGGAGATTCCCTGAGCCGGGTTAGGGTAAAGTGCAAAGCAACCTGACGGACCACGATGGCTCTTGGTCGCCGGTCAAACTTTCTTTTTTTTTTTTTGGCTGGGCTCGGATGAACGAGAACTCGAACAATTACGGTGCGTGAGAAAATCTGGTTTCAAGATTCAAGATAATATTTCACTGTTCATCTGAAAAAGGAAGGAGTGCAATCAGTTGCCAAATGGACCCTCTCGGAATCGAACCGAAATCGATGATTCACAGATTATGCCATAGGGACTACACATTGAAGTTGTTACCGTAGCTTTATTCCGAAGCATCCAACAGTTTTATATAAGTATCCCGATTGGCTGGTAAAATCATTCACTTTTACCATGGGGTTCCGGGTGGTGCTGCTCCCCTATGCAACGAGGCGCCGAACAGAAGAGCAACGAAATGAAAGGAGCGACAGACCCCGGCGAGTTACAGCCTTCGAGTTCCGTTCCCGTATCAATTGGAGTGCTTCGCACAATCGTCTCAAGAATAAAGCTGAACAGCAGCAGACGTTGACGGTATATGAGAATTGGGGAATGGGCCATCAAATGAAAGGTAATACGCGCCCGTTGAGAGGCAGATGTTGTCTTTAGGAACCGAACTACCCGACAGCGCGTTCCGATAAGGCGGGTGGTAAGATGCAGTGAGGATGACAGGAAAGCAACGTGGCTTTGATTTGTGCAGAAGATGATGGACTGGAAGCGGTTGAGAGTAACCGGGTTCTTCGACAGTCGCATTCGCCAAGCAGGGTGAAACACAATTCACAGTAACGGTGACGGTCGACCGAAACGTGAACATTTCATGAGACTCCATTCCCTTCTTTATGGCGTGGTCTCGAGCCTGAAGGCTTTGCGTTCGTATATTTCCCAGCACTCACGTTCACTCTGGTCGCAGTGTAAGTGACACAGCGTGGATGCCAGCCGTCGTAGATGCCGGCGTGATAGAGAGACATGTTACTGTCCAAGATGGGAACTGCAGCCAGAGAAACAAAGACAGAAGATTACAGTAACGCACAGATCTGAAACTAGCATTCTGGTTTCCTTTCCGCTCTCTCCAGCCCTGGGTCGTCGGATGCAGCTTTTTTCTGAGATTGGGAGTCGTAGTCTGTTCGACGGAGAACATATGGAAGAGACCTGTCTTGAGTTTACGGACTATAGCCACATTCTGTGTATACCAATGAACCTCTGTAACGTAGCCAGATGCGAAAGGTGGCCCACGCCCAGGATACCGAAGATCTCAGCTCCTGTGAGATATTGTTCTGCACCTTTCGTACAAGGAGATAATATCCAGTACGATGCGGCAGTCGGATTCATGAGCCATTCGCAGAACTAGTCAAGTACTGGTCAGTGTTCCTGAAGAGAGCTGAATGTACACGTGACGGGACGCGCCTTTTCCGTCCCGGATTAGCCGGCGTCCGGATCTCAGTGACCACCGTCTGCGTGAACCTGTCAGTCCTAGTAAGCAGCTACTGTAACTGAGAGCAGTACTGGTCGTTAATTCGCCTTGTCGTGGTCCTCCGGCTTTTTTACCACGCTTCGTCTTTGCTGAGCCTCTCATCACATCTTTGGTTCAGGATTCAGGAATTGGTAGCTAAGGACCACCCTATGCCCATGCAGGCTTCCGTCTTATCCTCGACTTTCTTACCTGATTGATCTTTTCCTGCGTTTAATGGCCCGAGTACCAACGCAGGGAGTCTCTTCCTTGGATTGCTTGCCTTATTAGGATGGCATGTGAACAGTGACACTGAAGAACCGCTATTCTACGAAGCTATGGGAACTCAGGCCACGCTTCGAGACTGTACTTAGATCCACAGCCTGTGCAGTCACTTGCGACACCAGCCTAGCAATCTATCATAAACTTGTAAGATCAGATCGAACCTTATCTTGGACCCCTTTTCTCTTCCCGTGCTGATCTTATGGGCGTAATAGCGTGTAAAAATTCGGATGGGCACAAGTCGCCGTTATTTGATCGCAAGTTATGTGATTTTGGGATATTCGCATCAGCACCAGTCACCGCTACAATGAGGTCTAGAAGCAGAGACCGGTACGGCATGAGTGAGAGGTGGTCCAGCGGCGGGCCAACATTATTTCGGTGGTTTAGTATTTCATCCATTGCTGCGGTAGCCTGCATTCGTTCAGCTGCTAATCTGCTTTACTCATTTCCTATTTCAAGCTTTGAAATCAGATTTACCAACTGCCCTTCTCCATTTCATCTACAGATTTGAAGTTAGTAGCTCGCTGTCCTCTACGCTTTGAAGTAAAGGTGTGGCATGCCGTTTCTCGGAGATCTGGCATGCGTTTCGATATTGTCCAGAGAATTAGCCTTTTATCAAAAGGCTCTATGGTCTGCATACTGCGAGTACATGAAGATGGAGCTCAGTGAGCCGTGGAGAAGGAAATTTCAATTTCCGGAGAGGTCGAGGCGTCCCGATTTGGTTGGCTCAACCAAGGCTGAATGGCATAAGTGCCAGACAACGTCATATTGAAATACCACGTCCATCCAAGACTAAGTAGCACCAATATGTACCTTGTGTGAAATCTTTAAAAAAGACTTAACTTGTCAGAGAATTCCAGTGAACTTGGTCGGCAATAGTAAACTTGCGACCGGAAAAGTACGACTTGCGCCTAGGTGATTTTTTACACGCTATTACGCCCATATGATCTTGAAGCCAGGCAAAATCTTCAGCGGGCACAGTCAGGACTATGGTAAGTGGCCGTAGCCCGTTGTGAAAAGAAGTTTGATGGCCTTATTCAGGACTCTATTGAAAAGAAGTCTGCCTCCTGACGGCCATCTCAGCATCCAAGTTGATGATACCCTGTGCTCGTCCCCTTGTGCTTCACGAGAGATAGAATACTACCGCGCGCATCTCGAGAGAAACTCTGCTGAGGACTTACCTCAAAACACTCATTAGCAAGGCTTCTCCATTCGCCGTTCTTCTTACAGTACCCTTCCTTCGGGACTTTCGAGGTAAGTGTCGAACGCACAGTGCAATAGCGGCTTATCACCGAATTCAAAGCACTGCCTGCATTTTTAATAGCTTAAAACAGGACCGGTACCTTAAAAAAGTTTCGATTTCAGCTTCTGTTTGTACGCCCCTGTTTTGCCGTAAAACGAGAAGATACATTGAGTCCATTGCTCCGTAGAAGGAAAAGTTTTTCACTGTTGTTTTACTGACGCCCTTTTCTGGATCGAGAAAGGCTAAATTGATACCGTTTTAGGGCTTCGTTTTTGATCGGCTGAAACGCACTGGCCTCTGCTGTGGAGTTGAAAAGGCTGCTTTTTCTGTCTGGGAAAAATGACTCTCAAGTCTGGATTCCAGCTTTTGCTCCTACCAGTCTTCCTGGGCATTTATGGTTATATTGGTGACCTCGAGATGCACGCGGCTTTGCAAACGCCGTAGATTTGTAAACCCGATGCTTCTGTATTGTCTTGATCTAAGTAAGTAAACCCTCGTTTCATTTCTTCAATATCAATTGCAACTTATATGCATCATATATGACGGGCGATCAAGAAGGGAGTAAATTGTTATTGATCGTATCATGGGTTCTAGGGACATGGGTGCACAACATCACCTTCGCTATGCTTGTGTGCCTCAGAATTTCGGACCGAGCTGCCTGTAAAATGGTGGTGAATACAGGCTGTTCATGGGCAACTTACAAAACAGTGAATTAGCTCAGAGCCTGATTTCCGACGGCCATTGTCGATAGATCAAGCGCCTTGAATAGTAATGCTCGATATGTCAACCGCTTTCTCTCTCGGCCGGAAACACAGCATAGTACGGGCAACATTGTCGTCGCGAGGGATTACTTGATACAAGATGATCATGGTCTTACAAGCTTATAAACAGAAAGGTCGACTGTGGCCTCCTACATCCTTCCACTTGCCTTTCAGCATCGCAATAAACCCTTATCCCCCCTCTTCCACTCTATTACAATGTGCCGCCGTCGCCAGTGAGCTACATCTTACCGCTGCATCCATTCTCCCAATTCCAATTCATTTTTCAGAGTCAATAACGTCTACATTCGATGCGGTCATACTTTCAGTCTTGTGCGTCCTTCATATCCAGCATATAATCCTCTGCTGACCTTGACCAACTCAGCCCGAAGAAAATGTACAACAATATATTTCTATGCGTGCTGAATTTATCCCATTTTTTGCCGTCTTTCATTCCAGATTCGATGCGAGCAATCCAACTGCAAGTTTAGCCTTTTCCATCCTGCGAGCTGCAAACCGCCGGCTTGTCTGCGGACCTGTTGGCAATAGTAAGTCTATAGCATCTGGCACACTGTGACTTTGTATTAAGCAATCTATTACAGCCGTCGCTTTCCTGAACAATACTGTGCGATTTGAATCACTTCAATATTTCTTTTCTTTCTTGTTAACCTTCTCAACAGCTCCCCATATCGGTTCTTATTGTCCCGCCTGCAGTTTCTACCTGTCAAATCAAGACGGCTGACGACTCACGAGGTAGTGCTTGGCTCGCACTAAGCATGAATGCGCAGTGAAGGGATAGCATAAAATTAGAGCTTGATTCACCCGGATGGGTTTATGCATACTACCGTTGTGCGCTTAGTCGCTACTTACTGGCTCATAATATTCGTAGCAGTGCCTCTGTGCCTGATCTTGATGATCCACATGTAACGTCGATTATTTGCCAAGCCAGTGATCATCGGACTTATATAATAGTGATCTCCTGGTTATCTTTCGACCACTTTAGTCCGTTTGCAACCGAGTTCAGAATGCTCAAGTTTGGTTAATGATAATCGAAGACAAAGTAGGGCCACGACTTCAACAGGAAGTGTTACGAGAGACTGAAATTCACTGGAACCATTGATAAGAATAGGTATCATCTCGAGTTCATAAGTGTCAGTAGTTAACTCGGACTATACTACACACCTCACGTCAATACACAAGAGGAAACCTAGATCCATGAATGGAGGGACAAGTAACTTGACGACGCCTGTGCCTCCACCGCGTGATCGGTGGTATAATGGGGAATCCCAATAAGCAATCAACGTCAGAGCGCCTATCAGTCGCAGATGCCTAAGAGCCCAAATTTCGCCAAGAGACTTCGAAGAATAAAGCACGTGAAGTGAGGCACCATTATACCGATCTCGGAGATGTGATACCCGATGCAACAAAATTACGCTGTTTAACTAGTTCCTTCCGTTGAAATATTCAATAAAAGCTGGTCGTTTTCCGTTCGTTTTCCGTCATTCCAATACTGATACCCCTCGATCGTACAAATATATGTCAACTGAACTCAGACTACGGTCCTTGGACCATCCAGAAGGGGCTGTTAATTAACTTCGCAAAGACCAAGTTACTTGCGCAGTACTCATGCTTACATACCTTGATACGAATTTCTTTCAGGCACTCATGTTCGGGGTCGTTACTGCTGATTCGACACTTAGACATCTCAAAAAAGTACAGATCACTTCACTACATTGTCTCCTCCACGTGCATAAGCGATCCATGGCCTCCATACTCTTCTCGGAGACAGGATTTACACTTATAAGATACCGGCGTCTTATCCTCACCCTCCGGTATTTGTTGAGGCTTCTTGCCAAATGCCACACCTCTTCCTGCCTCGCTCCACTTGGCATCGATGCTTGCGAAGCCTTGTGGCAACGGGGAAGACGAAACTGGTTGGGCGACATCGCGGATGTCCTCCAACGATTGTACCGACCGATTGTAGTGTCCTTGGACGACTTGTGCTCCACGGAACAAGTAAATGATCTCGTGTCATCGATCATGCGTGGATGCCATGTGGAAAGATGAGATCGTCGATCTCATCACTGGCTCTCCTACTTCGGCTCTTGGGCCGCTACCAGAATACCAGCTTCCTTCCGCTCTTACCTTAATATACGCATCCCCTAACGCGGGCTCTTACGGGAACCCACGATCTCGCCATCGAAAGAGGCGAGATATCGAAGGAAACTTTCCCAGAAGCCGTGCCGTCCCGAAGGAATTCCGACGGAACTCAGGAGACAGGAGGGATATTAGCGGAGTCTACCAGTGATTAATAATTACTGTTTCATTATCGGACAACAGTACTAACCGGACTCTACTTGATCAACACGCTGAAGAGTATGGTAAGAACCACAGCCTTGTACTACCACATGAGATGGATCAACATCGCCGAAATCATGGTTTTCTTCTATCTCCACCACGTTGTCGTCAGGAGGGCATCTGTCTTTGAACGCAGGCGAAGAGATATCGCGCCATGCTTGTCGAAAGAATCCCTGAATGGAACTGAATATTCGCCGTCCTTGCCTGCGGAATTTTTTCATGGGGCTTGAAACTTTCCAGCGTACTTGCCCCATCTCCATCATTCCAAGGGGTAATGCCCTTTCCACTGCTCGTTCTCCTCTTTCGACTACTCTCCTCGTGAAACACAGAGGCGCAAATCATCACGTCGGCGAAACACGTTTCACTCCCCACTTCCTTCCAACAATCTGTTCATCTTCCCCAGGGTCCCTCCCATCATTCCTCACAACTTCTCCTGCTCCTCACCCTCCGGAGCCTCCAACATGAGCTTCACTCTCATATACACTGTCTTCCGGTCGTTCATCTTCACTACCATGTCCGAATAAAATAGAGACGACCGGAGATGGTTAAAGGCGTCATTGACCGCATCTGCGAAAGCGAGCTGAAGGGTCATCGTCCTAGTTGGGATGAGCATGGGCCCGGAGGAGGGGTACGTTTTGTCGAGGTGGGCTGCTATGGCAGCAGAGTCGGAGACTACGGCGCCAGTGGAGTCGTCTTGGAGGATAGCTTCGTGCTAGTGGGCGAGGTGCCGATATTTTTGGCGAGGGCTTCGATGTCGGGGAGCTCGACATAGACAATCTGGTAGGGCAGATTTTTCAGGTTTAGGGCATCCTTAACGTTGTCAATCAGGTTCAGAACGCGTCTGCAGCGAGATATACCCGTACCTGGTAATCAGTCCCCGGAGAATTGGCTGCCTTGAACGGAAGGCCGTACAGAGTAACCACGCTGGGACTGCAGGAAATGTCATTCAGCTTGGGCCATAATACGTACGAGTTCTGATGAGACTTACTAGGTAACTGGTAACAATAAGACAACAGGTAGGGGGAAGACCAGAGGAGCTCTCCTTGTCGTGTATAGCAGACGAGTAAGGAAGAACGGCGGTAGAGTTGTGTTCGGTGATAGGGACAGCGTGGAACGACGAAGATCCCAATGATAAAACACAGCGCCCCATTGAATGGGGGTGGATGAAGGAATACGAGAGCTGAAAGTTAGGACCGTTAGGCGAGGGCTGCATATCCAAGAGGACCATACTGTGCTTGTTCAACATTGAATCGTGCACCGCATCAGGAATGGACAGGTGTGAAGACGTCCAGTTTCTGGTTTACATCTTATTCGACCAAAAGGTCGGTACTAAGATAGTGGTGGTTGGTCCTGCAGCTCAATGAGACGGACACAATTGGGTGGATATTTATAAACACACCTCAGATGAAGGTTATGGAGAGGGAACCGACGATGTTCACCATCTCTATCCTTTGCATCTGTAAAGATGTCGTCGTCAGGTTCAATTTACGGCGTCGCGCTGTATGGAGCATTGAAGGTAGGCGCTACGACAGAGCTGACCGCCTGGAATTCTGCCGGCTGGCGCTGACAAAGAGCTCTGAAAATGTACATACACCGCGATCAAGATTTCGCTGGAGAGCAACCCATGGTGCATGGGCCGTGGCATTGGAGCTCGAGTCGCCGCAGTAATGAATGGCACGACATATATTCGGGGAGTGGGATGAAAATGTATTCGTCACCATTGACGGGATTTGTGCGAGACGAGAACAGTGATAGCGCATTGCTATCATGTCATTGCCGGTTTTCTTCGACTGTTACGAGTCCGAGTTTACGAGGATTTGTTCTTTTGTGCTACATTTTGAACCCGGACCCTGCATTTTAAGTTTTACCTTAGAATTCAACACGACCAAATAAAGGCCCTTTTATAGACAGTTGCTTTTAGAATGTTAATAGTGCTAAGTAAATTGGCAGGCAGCTACTTTTTTCTTACTTATTGTATGGAAGATTTATCAAAGAATGTATCCCACTAAAATTTGGGACCTCGGAGGGTGAGAATAGACCACAGGGTGAATGTCGAGCATCGTTTTGACTGAGGACTCGCCGCGGCCCGATCAACCGAGCACCGATTGAGTGGCTGTGCCACTACTTTTCGTGGTCTTTTACCGCCACCTCCTACCGCCGTGATGCCCATCTGCTCCCAGAACGGCCTCCTGGTTGGTGTAAAAAGGTATGTTATTATTATTTCGATGTTTAATTTTCTTTTTAGGTACATTTTACACATCTGGCGGCCCCAAGAGCCTCGGATGGCGACTATTCTGCCCCCAAACCCCGCACATAAGCCCTCAGACGAGGCCATACTTTTTGTAGCCCCAGAAAACGAACAATACGGCGTCTGTATTTGACGGCGACGCCTGCAAATACCGCCAATACACCCCATGTCCCCAATCCAACCCACCCCAGCACCCACCATATGAACATCAAGGCCAATCGCCTTCACACGCTGATAGAGGGCATATGAATGACCAATGATGAATCGGTGGATCGACAATCGGCCGTCATCTGAAAGTAGGAGCACGGTCAATCAGAAAGAGCCACGACCATGATGACGACAACGATGAGGGCAATGACGAGACAACTGAAGGATCTCTAAGACGACGCATGGCCATGGTGGAGAACTGGGGAGATGGTCGAGGATCCAGGAGTGCGGGAAATGGCTGGAAAGATCGAGCGGGATGGCAGGAGGAGGCTCGGGACCCCGATGGCTGACAACGACGACGGTGAGCACGCCCTTTTGGGCATTGATTAACGAATGGATGGCGCACTGGACGTGCCAAGAACTGTGGCTATGCGACCACCCTGGTGCGTGCCGCTGCCCACCCACCCCCGTCTAACATCAAGCTGCCCCGCGCCAACTAGCTTGCCTACACACCTCAGATTCTCGCATCTCCCATTCTTTGAGTGAAGGATTGTGAATCTGAAGTTTGTTTTCTTTCCCGATGCTGCCGTCGCCGTCCGCCCGCTCCCTATCCCAACCTCCCCCTTTCGCACCCCATGGGCCATATCGCCCCCTACAGCGGGGCCGTCATGACCAGGACCTCACCACCCCTGTTTATTGCAACGGGGAATGCAGTGGTGAGGTTTATTTCTCCCTCTGACCCCGCCATCGCCATTAAACCGCAGTCGACTCCGCCGTACGGCCATCTTCCGCACCCCACTAGCCAAGTAGCACCTACGCCACCCCGCGGTGTAGTAGGGGAACCTGTTGCCGTTGGCAGGAGCGAAGCGCTGTTTAGGTCTGTTTGGCAGTAGTGTTAGCGTAGATAGCTGGATTTCGTAGGAACGGACCAACAGAGATCATCACGACCCATCCTTACCTCTACGGCCTACCCCATTGTGGTGATGAGAGCGTGATTCAAACCAAGCGAAGCGATTTGCGTACTCCAGAGAAGCGAAACAAGCGAGCGTTATACTAAACACGGCAAAGAAAAATTCCAGGCCTCTACCACCACGTGGACCAGGTGGACGTTGGATAGCAAAAGACAAACTGTCATCAGATTCTACTATACCAAACAGCTCGGAAGAAGACCTATCTTCCACTATCAGCAGTCTTTCATCTGGAGATTCTGACATACTTTTCGGATTCTTTGGCACCCGCCACTGGACACCACCAACATCTGAACCACCACAACCAGCACCGCAACCAACGGTACCCACTAGGTCACGGATTCAAGAAATGTTGTCAAAGGAAACAGATTTCTGGTTTGAAGGCATCAATGGCAAGATGAGTCCGGGCGAGTTCATTCGCCGATTCATGAGAGAAATGAAGGGAGGAACAGAGGAGGACAGGCTGGAGAATTTCGAGTATTACCTGAAGGAGGGAAGCGAAGCGGATGAGTGGTTCAGAGGATTGGTTGCAGACAAGAAGAAGAAATGGGCAGATTTGAAGGCCGAATTCGACATACGGTTTCCTGGGGTGAAGAAAGCGAAGGCTAGTCCGGTAGAGATTGAAAGAGAGCTCATCGATATGAGGCTCCCAGATGATGATGTTGGGGTGAAGAATCCGGAGACGGAGGCATACAAGCATGTAGAGTTTGCGAATCAACTGATGGCCAAAGCAAGGGCGGCAGGGATAGAGAGTGGGAAGTCGAGCATCTTGGCAGTGCAGGACAAGCTACCAAGGATACTGAAGGAGAAGGTGAAGGAGACGCAGGCAGACTGGAAGGCATTCACTGATGAAATTGCCGGGGTAGACATGGAATGGATTCGCAATGAGCGCGAGAAGGAGAAGGAGGTGAAGAAAAGGGAAGAAAAGTTGAAGGAGGAGCTGCTACAAGGACTACAGCAGACACCAACTCGCGGACTTGCCACTGCTATGTCCAATGCGCAGCTGTCATCCCCCAACACAGGTCGACCAGCAAACCCAAGATACGGACAACCGACAACGGCCCATCAAATCCCAACAAATCCTTTTGCCCAGGGTCCCACACAGACTCGCCCACAACCATCCTCAGATGAGCTGGCCACTGTATGACAACACATGCAGAAGTTGGCTCCACCTCTTACAAAGGAAAATGTCAGCGAATATGTTGCCCAGTGCGCAGCATGGGAAGCAAAACATGGACCTACGGCAATTGTCACCTTTGATACACCATACCCTTTGACACCAGGTTCTGCACCACCAGGAAGCGGCGAATGCTTCCACTGTGGACAGGCCGTGTATCACTGACCATGCCCCATACCCAAAGACCATTGGATTCCATACAAGGAGAGCGAATGGCGCTGCCTATGTGATCTGGCAGCAAAGATGAGCAAACGCACTGCTCCCGGGGGAACCACACCATGCGGTGTCAATTTCGTCAGCCATCTAGCCTGGACTGGTATTTTTGAAGACAAACAGGGAAAAGAGGAAGGGCCGTCCAACTAAACCACAAATGGGCAGCCCAAGGTGATCATGTGGTGAAGAAAGAGGCCCTGATGCAGGAGAGAGCGTTGCATCAGGGATTCAAGGGTGTTCTCATGGATTTTTATTTGGACAACAGCAATGTAACGCGTTTCAATACGAATTCTATTATCGTTGACGTTTATTCCGTGGGATATGCATCTGAGACCTGTACACCTTTCGAAGCATCTATAATATTGGGGAAAGACGGAAATGGCATCAAGGTGAAGGCATTCTTCGATGATGGAGCTATGGTAGCGGCAATGGACCAAAAGCTATTTCATGAGGTGATGGATAGGCTTGAGGGATGGTCAAAATCAGAAAAAAGATTGCGAGTAGCAAACAGCAATGTAATCAGATCAAGCGCCCAGTGGCAAGGAACCATAACTTTGGGTGGAGTTTCAGTTTCGGGAAGCTTCAAAGTCTTTGACAGTGGAGGAGGATGGGAGTTCCTCTTCGGAAAACCACTCTTGGAAGCTTTTAAGGTGGTACATGACTATGAGAAGGATATCATCTTCCTTCCTGCCACTGGTGGAACAATCATCCCAAACGAATACAAAGCCGAGGCGAACACAAGGAAGGCCAATGGGGGTGTGGACAAAGCACTTAAAATGCCCCCAATCAGGCAAGTACAGACAATACACATAGAAGATCCACTTGCTGACATCAATGTTACGGAGATGCCAGTCTCAAAGGAGGCCACGAATATTGAGCCAAGTCAGGTTCATGAACAGGGACACACAACTGGTCAGGTACATGGGGAGGCACTCTCAGAGATGCCATTCTGTGATATTGAAAATGTGCCAGAACTACTTGGCAACAAGAAAGAATCATGGAGGCTTAAACAGCGATGCAAAGAGAGAATTGAAGCTGAGGCAAGACTGCAGGAGGTTTTGAGGGAGGAGAGATGAGAGTACTGGCATGCATTCAAAGGCCAAGAAAGTCGGAGATGGTACCAATGGGCAACACGTCTAAACCTATCACAGATAGTCAAAGAGACAAGGCAAAGATATAAGAAAGCCAAAAAGGCAATGCATGCAAGCTCACCAGGGGGAAGTAACGCACCCCCTTCCAGGGAAGCTTGCAGTCCTACCCCTATATGTGTTGTATCCCACTCACCAGATTCCGAAGGTGAAGTTGGATCCGAGGTCATGGTTGAAGGGCTATCAAAACATGCTATCCACATGAGGAATGAAGGACCAGATGGTGCTTTCAAATCAGAGCAAGTCGAGGAAGTGCTACGCCAGATTAAAATTGGACCAGACCTCACAGCGTCACAGCGATCAGAAGTAGAAGAACTTCTTTGATCATATGCTGACTGCTTCGCACTCTCTGTTACCAAAGTCCGCAAGGTTGATGGGGCAGTACACAAGCTGAACATACCAGAAAATGCCTCCTTCTCGAAGAAAGTCCATCAGAGACCCCTTACATCTCCACAACGACAATATCTACACGAAAAAGTTGATGAGATGCTTGCTGCAGAGATTATACAGCAGTGCAACCTGAGCGATGTGAAATGTGTATCCCCAATCACACTAGCACAGAAGTCACATGAAGGGAAAGGCTTGTCCCTAGAGGAGCTACAGCATAAGGTCAATGACGAATGTGTTGCCACAGGCCTTCCAACCGTTTTCGACCTACCATCACGATGTCAACCACCTACTCAGCCCGAATCAGCGCCAACCAGTGTCAAACCTCCAAAATGGCACATATGCAAGAACTACAGAGAAGTAAATAAAGTCACAGAAATTGCACCAATGCCGCAGGGTGATATACGGGCTAAGCAACAGGCAGTCAGTGGCCATCGATGGCTATCTCTCTTTGACTTTGCTTCGGGGTTCTATGCAGTTGAAGTTGCGGAGGAGTCACATCCTTACACCGCATTCTATGTTGAGGGGAAGGGTTACTTCTGGTACCTGCGAATGCCATTTGGACTCACCGGAGCACCGTCAACTTTTGCGCACTTGATGGCAACAACACTGAATGATCTTGTTGCAGACAGCACCATCGAGCTCTTTGTGGATGATGGTGCTACAGCCTCGGATGACTTTGAAGCAATGATGGGGAAGATACGGCGTCTGCTAGAGCGTGTCCATGAAACGGGGCTCTCGCTGTCAGCAAGCAAGTCAGAGTTCTTCATGACGGAGGGAATTTTCGCAGGTGCTAAAGTTGGGCCAGACGGTGTCACAGCTGACCCAGCCAAGCTAACAGCCATCATCAATTGGGAACAACCATCCGATACCCTGAACTTGTCCTCGTTCCTAGGTATCACGGGGCATTTCTGTGATCTAATCAAGGGATATGCAAAAATCGAAGGGCCACTGTGAGACCTGATAAAAGAAGTCAATGTTCCAGCAAAATGCTCCAAGTTGGTATGGCGACGTGCTATGGCAAGCCACAAGCTTGATCAGCAATGGACGTTAGAACACACAAAGGCCTTCATCAGCCTCAAAAGGGCATTGGCTTCTGAGCCAGTACTGAAGAGCCCGAAATGGGATGGCAGTCACTTCATTGTCACGACGGATGGTTGCAAGGAAGGCTTCGTGGGCGTTCTGGCTCAACGCTTCCGCACAGTCCTACCCAATGGAAACATCATTGAGAAGACGCACCCCATAGCATTTGCATCAAAACGAACCTCATCCTCAGAACAAAACTACAAACCATTTCTACTCGAGTTTGCCGCTCTGAAATTCTCCTTAGATAAATTCTCAGATATTATCTGGGGATATCCAGTCGAGATTGAAACAGACTGTCAAGCTTTGCGGGATGTTCTGGTCAGCGAGAAAATGAACCCTGCTCACACCAGATGGAGAGATGGAATTTTAGCTCACCATATTGTCGATGTTCACCATGTGCCAGGACGACTCAATGTTGTTGCAGACGGAATGAGCAGGACCTGGGAAGGAACACCACGTGTGCCAGGAGATGGTAGCGAGTGGACTGTCAGCGAGGACTGGGAATCATCTTGAGGCCTAGTGAATGACCTATTCATGGTCAACCACCATGAACCATCTGCACTATGGAAAAGATTCAGCAAGGAGCCAGTATTCCAACAGGTCGTGGAGGCACTGGAAAACAATCAGATATCAGGAGGTGTGCGAACAAAGCAGCGTGCACAGCACCAAGCTTTAAACTACTCCATAGCAGATGGGAAATTATGGCACCTTGGAAGTGGTCCAAGAGCATGGCCGAGGGTAGAATGTGTCACGCAAGAAGAAGCAATAAAGCTGGCATGCACAGAACACGAGAATGGCAGGCATTGGGGACGAGATTCAATAAAAATCGCACTCCTCAATAGAATTTATAGCCCTAAACTCGACGAATCCATCACCACAGTGATCAAAGCTTGTTCTCGATGCAAGAACTTTGGTGGAACACACATACACTCGCTATTACAGCCGATCACCTGGAGACACCCATTTGAACTCATAGTTGGAGACTACCTGTCAATGTCGAGTGGTAAAGGAGGTTACCACACGATCGGGTTATATCTGGACACATTCTCCCAGCACATTTGGGCATTCAAGTATAAAACAGCGGGCAGCGCAAAGACCACTAAAAAGGGTTTGCGTAGCATCTTCCATGGATTCCACCCACCGGAAACCTTCATGACCGATGGCGGGTCCCACTTCAAAAACCAGGAAGTCAGGGAGTTTTGCACCGAATGGGAGGTAAAACACCATGTCGTCGCAGCATATTCACCGTGGATTAATGGTCTAGTGGAAGGGACAAACCGCCTATTGCTGCATATTCTCAAACACCTATGTGCACCAGAGTTAGGAGAAGACCTTCCTAATGAATATGCATACACGGACCTGCCAAGATCGTGGCCAGACCACCTCGACAAAGTGATTCGCTGCTTGAATTCATGCATTTTGCCAGTACTCAAATACACACCAAAAGAGCTTCTATTGGGACTAATAGTCAACACAGCTACCTCAGGCCTAGAAGAATTGTCATCAGTGCTTAGAGAAGACAATGCAAAGAAGCACATGGCATACGTTGCTCAACAGCAACTAGATGGATATGACAGCATGGTCCGGCATGCTCTCAAGCGCAAAGCCACATTCGATGCCAGAGTCTTAGCACACCATCCACGAGAAGTCACATTTGAGATGGGACAACTTGTCCAGATCTATCGAAGTGACCTTGACTACACCTTCAAAACAGAAAAGAAGCTTCTCCCAAAGTGGTCCTCACCATTCAGGGTACGAGAATGTCTCGTAAATTCATATAAACTTGAAACACTTGATGGCAAAGTGGTAGAGGGCGAGTTTAGTTCCAGGCGACTGTGTCGCTTCACTCCAAGAGAAGGCACGAAATTGGCGGCGGAACAGGCAGAGATTGAAGCTCGCCTTTCAAATGGTGATGGACCGAACACCCAAGTGGAGAAGGAAGAAGGCTTTGCCAGCAACAGTAAATGAGCGTCGAGGACGCTGCTCGTTCTTTGAGGGGGGCACATATAGTAGGGGAACCTGTCGCTGTTGGCAGGAGCGAAGCACTGTTTAGGTCTGTTTGGCAGTAGTGTTAGCATAGATAGCTGGATTTTGTAGGAACGGACCAACAGAGATCATCACGACCCATCCTTACCTCTACGGCCTACCCCAGCAGCCTCGTGTTTTGACGGCTACGGTGCCAAGGTCATCGACAACGCTATGCCCATGGCTATCTGTACCCTCAAGACCCCGCCGTACCCCGGCCAACGGTGGGCTTTTTCAAAACATAATATTCTTCATTTTTTTAATGAAGCTATACTAACCTTTATTTATGTATGTTTCATGGCCTCTTAGTGTAGTTGTTACATTGTGTCATGTTGTTTATGTATCATGAGGAACTTGGTGTCCAATTATCATTGGGTGTCCTTATTTTTATTTATTTAATTGGCCATTGACGTCTTTGAATAAAACTTCATCCAAAGGAACAGGGGTAGTGTGGGGGTGAGCACAGGGCAGGCGAGGTCAGGTAGAGAGAACGGGAGCAGGAAGGCTGAGTGATGACATCGATGATGCCTAATGATGGCGACAACAGTGACACTTTTTCGGGTGTCAATTCACCACCAAAAAACACACTAGGTGCCACCAATTTTACAGTGATCTATGCCTTGAAGCCCTTGCCCATTGCCACCAACACCATCGGGATCTACCACCTGCCCCAGACTCGCTGAGAGCGCTGTCTTGGGCATCCCCGGAGCCCGATTTTTGACATATTCCCCATCAATATCAATGACCAGTTTAAATCATCATTCTACTTAACTCTTTCACCGGTACCCTTTCCAGTGTTTCCATGCAAGATGCTATAGCTGTAGAAGGATAGTCAGTTGGGGGTAAACTAACGTGGGTCTCAATTACAGCTAAAATCAAGCCTAATATACCTTGCAATAGTGCACGAATGTTATGCACTGCAGCCGTAAAAAAGAAAACATCTATCCTCATTCCTGTGCTGCCAGTCACTGACTGCTGGACTTCAAAGTTCGGACTCGTACCTGCCGTGCTCGCAATGGCCCACTTCGGCTAAGTCTAAGGTAGCTTTTGCCATCGAGACTGAACGAAAAGTCAAAGATATCCCGAACACCCATTCTTGTGGGAGGCGAGCAGCATGAGGGACGTGAATGACTAGGCCTCCCTCCTGTGCAGCAGACGTGACTACCACCAAAGCAAGTGAGAGCGACGAGTAGCTGGAGATATATCTGGGACCATTGGGGCGCGTAACACTGTCTTCGTGTTTTGCTCTCATGGAAGACAAGCCAGGCATTGGGAATGGGAGTATAACAGACAGCCTTTCTGTGACGGTAAGGGGTAAACGTGGATGCTCCATGTCTGTCATGAGTAGTGGGAAGAAAATCTGCACATATGCGGTCGCATTGAGTGAAGCCCCAGCATGGCAATGGGTACACCACCAACCTTGCAAGAGGTCAAGGAGAGGTCAGAGCAAACTTGTTTTGATGAGTTTGTGTCGACGTCACTTTGACGGTGCTGCGACTTCATTGCTACTGTTGGAGGCCTATCATTTTGACTTATTTCCGATCCTCTACATCAAACTGACATCAAGTTCAGGCTCAAACAAACATCAAGCCTCCTGTTGCAATGATTCCAATAGTATATAGAATTCATGACACATCATACATTGAAAAGGCAGGAAAACTGTAAAATACATTATATTGCAGTACTTGATTGTATAAAACATTGTGTTCAATTGTAGCAAGTTACATGTCTATATACATATGAGCCCTTCAGAGGCTCCATACAATCTCTTCTGTGTCATCGCAGCTAAATCCTAGGTTTACAATTACTGCACCTTGGCCTTCGGAATCTTGGCAAACCGCAAGCAGCCAGTGGCCACTGCAAGTCGCTGATACACTTTCACTAAAGCATGTTTAACATGGGCCTGTTAACAGCAACTGATATGAAGAAGAAAGAAAGCAGATGTAACACACTTCGGTCCTCCAAATCAATGGCGTGCACAAGGACCACGATATCGCCAGTCTGTGAGTCGGAGAAACTTGGTGAATTGAAGTCTGAATATAAAAATGCCTACTAGTCTCCGCTCATCATCGGCAAAAGTAACTGATGATACTCACAATGGAGTACTAATAGAATTTTCAATTCCCCCAGGACTTAATCCATGAAAAACATTACTGCCACCTGTGGTTCCAGCTTGAGCGGCTAGGCAGTGTCGTGGCGATCGTCTTGGTTGCGGCGAGAGCAGGCACTGTTACTAAGAAAGGAGCTTTGGGCGACGCTGGTGGGCTGGTCTGTGGGTATGTACCAAGTTTTGGTAAAGTTTTGGCTTGGTGACCAGCTGAGAAAGGCATTGGGTTATACGCTGGGCCAGTGGCAGAGGCAGATTGGACAGTAGCAGGTGGAAAGGGCAGCCTTTGCATAGGATGAAAGTGGGTCTGCAACCATGCAATATTTGAGTACTTGAGTTTGACTTCTGTGCTCAAGATGTTGACAGTGTTATACAAGAAAGCAGAGTGCAAAGGCATTACTAGAAACAGTTGAGATTGTGTTTGACCTGGTTTGTTCGATGACCTCAATAAAGGGTCGCGAGAGTCGAGTCGACATGATATAGCAAGAACGTTGATGAGACATGATGCTGCCATAGAAGTGACATGCATGGCCTCATCGTCACATTGATGTCAAACTTCATTCATTCTCGGGTCAGTAAGAATCTGTGTATTGACATCTGGACTGTGACCTTTGGCTGACTTCTCGACAGCTTGGTGGTGTAGTATCGTCGGCGCCGGCAGTGTCTGTATCGTTCATGAGATTCGTCATTCTCTGCAGAGGGAAAGGTAACACACCATGTTCACCCCATGCCCAATTCTCAAAAGCCCCATTTTGCATGGCTTTTCCTGGTGCTGGTTGATGGTCCTATACTGACTCTTGGAAGCCTAAAGGCAAGCACATTGCTGGATCTGCCACCAGCGGGATAAAATAAGCAGTGGTGCACTGGGTGCATGATGATCATGGTCGAGAAAAGAGATCAGTTTCTCCCACATGTCTTGTCATGAGATCTGATGTTATCTGATTCAAATTCAAATACCAATATAATGAATTTGAAAACAGGAGGGTACCGAAATGGCAATCACTGCTTGAAATTTTGAACTCGTACCACCACTCGCATCATATGTGGTGCCCTAGGATATCTGTGGCAACTAGAATACTATCTCCACATGTTTCTGCACGCTCGCTACCTTCAATGTTAGATTGTCTTTCTCGGGTCTACAGTTTCTTGGCTACATTCCGAGTCCTGTGTATACAGGCTCAGTCTTATGCAGTCCTTAGGGTTTCAGTGGCGGTGCATTTTGGTTAAGTCCAAGGTTTATCCGTGTTCATGTCATGTACATTACAAGCTTGCTCGGCTTCTTACATGGCATTGCATTCACCGGCATTAGCCGCCGACTTCCGTCTGTTTCTGTCTTTCTGTCACTGTCTTTGGCTTCAGTCTTCAGCACTCCAATGCTCAGCGCTAGCCTTCAGTTCTTATTTCCATTACTGAGCTCAACTATGCGTAATTGGAGCTCCTAGGGCACTATTCCATGGGTCCTTGTCGAGCTCCCTTTACAAGTGGTACCTTGTAAATATCAACATGTTATTCTACAGTGCCTTTCTGTGAATCCTGGCCAACTAGCCCGTACCCTAGCTCTGACTGGTCTGTTTCTCCTCACTTCTGCAACTCTGCAATGTCATGCCTGGATAGAACTGATATAGTATTTTGGCAACATCATGCATGGCGTCCTCTACACCCTAGCACTCGAATCACTCTCTATGAAGATCATGGAGCAACTTGCAGCTGCTGCCAATGGGCATGAGGTGTGATGGTCAGTCACACTTGACTCCCTTTATTCTTGGCATCCAAGAATTATCAGCAGGCCCCAATTCTTGCTTTGTATACGGACTTGACGACATTGATGGGAAGCGCTGTGTTTCATGCTGGGGGTGATGTCACTACTGTTGATTCAGGGAGGAAGTTGGCTCTATGAGCCTACAAGGCTGATTATGTTGAATAATCCCATGCCAGTGCCAGTCAGAGATACTGTGTAAGCACGTACCAAATTTTCTTTCCTATTGATGCTTATGTCCTGTGCTTTTCAGACTGGCCTGGGATTGTTTCATCCTATGATAGACGATAGTACCAATCAAATCGTTGTATAGCTGTGTCCCAAACCATGCTTCCCTAAGCTATCATCAGTGAGCATCTAGCATGGCTGGGGCAAGGCATAGTAACCTCACCTGACACTGCTTAGAGTGCGTTCAGACTACTCGGGCCGGAAGACTCATGCGTTTAAAACTCACATCCCGTATTTGACAGTGTTTGCATGTGTTGCATCCATATGGACACGTTCAGATGTGTGATATGCCAATACCTATCCCCACGTTGCGATGGTTTATGACCACTGTTCTATGTGTGCTCTCAAAAACCTAGGCTACAGTGCACCTGTCCGGTCTAGTTTCAACATTGAATTGAAGGATCCCTTCAACAGGCTGTGTGCCGACTGGGGACCTCTATTCTTCCCGTCCTATGCCATTGCTGATCATGGGCGGCTAGGCTGACTGGCATGACATGCCTATAACACTGTTGGCCACAAAATTTGTAATCCTGAAAATTTCATCCTACATTCAGAAACGACTTGCGGGGTGCAATGAAGTCAGCCCAGGAGCTTTCAGTACCATCTTACTTATTGTTTGACTTAGTTTACTAATGCATAAATGGCGTATCATTTGCATACCACTATTACTTAGAGCATGTACTTCATTTCACCATGCTCTTGAAAGCCGACAATAACCTGGAGAGATGACAATGCTTATTTACTGAGAGAAATTTTGGATGCAGCCCTTCAATCAGTGCGTATTGAATCTTGATGATGCACAAGTCATTCTGTTTTTAGCCTCGCATCAATTAGCATATATTCATGTTCTAATAGGTGTTCCCACATAGCTCTTCAATGTTCTCTTTCGGGTAAGTTACAAACTTTCTTTACTGCGACAAATATCTATTCTTAAATGCTGGCAGCGTGCGTCATCAACATCATTGCTCAAGCGCTCCTCTCCCTTACACAGGGCTTGGATATGCCACGCCCTGCGATGGCCCACCACTTATGAGATCAATATACCGGTTCGAAAGTTTTGAACAAGAGGTGTGTTCACTTATCTTGTTTATTCAAGTATGAGATATCTGGCAGTTGACAACAACAACTGATTCTGAATCTACTGTGGCTAGGGGCAACCCCGTACGATAGCTCCTGTCTCTGGGTCGTGCGCCAGTCACACATTCTTCATGATGGACAGTTTGCGAGCACAAAGTCCTCAAGAGATCCTTGGGCAGGGAATCTGTTAGAGTCCTTCACCTGGCTAATATTCCATAAGCATGATCAGAAAACAGGTTGAAATTGGATTCATGTTGGTATTTATTCCTCATCCCAATACATCGTCTATTCCTGCTCATGTCTATGGCATCCTCCAACCTTCCAACCCTCGAGGAAGTAGCTGCTGCAACTGCCTACTTTGTTTCCCATCCATATCCAACACTCCACAATGCTAGGAAAACCATCGCAATGTTAGATGATTTCCGTCAACTCAACATAGATCACCTGGAACTCACCTTGAGCAAAAGACAAAAGGTGTTATCCAAAGAAGAGCAGAAATGAGATGTGTTGGAAGCCAAGGCAGTTTCGATGAAGCTGGTCGAAGCGCTGAAGTCCTGGGATTCCAGGATTATGTTGGGAAGACAGGTACGCACTGCAGCCATTTGTAGATTGCTTTGCCGGACTGATAATGTGTTGTATGTTGCAGACAATCTCCAAGAAGCACAGAGTATCGCTGTCCTTACACGGGAACTTCAGCCTGAGGCGAAGCATGTATGTGGATCATTCATTGTTTTTCATAACAAGACTCTGATGGAGCCACCTCTGCAGAAAGGGTGAGGTCATCTATGTTGTAAGGAGCATCTCAGGCAAGGGGGCAAAGATGATAAAGTACCACATGGTTCTGTCATCGGCAGGGCGCGTAGCATTGAAATACTGTCACTTGAATGATGAATCTTCGAATTTTATGCGCAAATATGCAGGCGTACATTATTGTATATAGGGATGTGCACCGTACCATTATGGATACGGCCGTAAGGGCAATGGACACCTACGGATACGGTCTGTCTGTAGCCGTACGGGAGAGCCAGCACCAGCAGCCATCACGGTACGTACGGGCTAAAATACGGTCGTAACGGTCGTATTACGGGTAACAGTATGATCTAAAATACCTCTTATACTATTGATATAATGCTACATTAATTCTCATCATCGCCTAACAACTCTTCCACAGCCATACAAGCTAGGCGCAACCGATGTTTCACAATCATTAGTGTGCAGATAGTGCCAGGCTGCAGATTAGCACGCCGCATGGATATAGTATCCCTACTAGAGGAAAATATGCGCTCCACCGCAACAGCAGATCCTACAATGACTGCATGAGACAGGGGACTAGTGTACACAGAGAAAAACGTACCAGGGATAGACATTATATCACGCGCCATGCAGTAAAGGTTTGGAAACTGAGTTCGTCACTTGTACCACCACATTACCGGGTCACAGCAGTCAAAGTCCTCCCTGGTCTGGGTGAGCATAAAATACTCGTTCAATTCGTCAGAACTCTGCTTTGGTGCACGCCTATAATGTGCGGTGAAGCTGACTTTTTGCGGTGAGCCTCCACCGAATAATGGCATAGAGGAGGAAGTCATCATTGGAGCAGCATGAATGGGTGCAGGAGTAGATGTCGACGTCTTCGAGGCATAGTTGTCCAGATAGAACTCGCGTAAACCCCACTTCGCGTCTTCGAGATAGAGATCGAGCTCGGCATCATCAGAATACTCTGATTTTAGCCCCGAGTATGAGATTCTTGGATCTAAAACTGTGTTCGTTTGATTAGAAGCATGCTCCAAATGAAGACAAGGTACTCACATGCTGCCCATGTATAATAAGGGGACTCGTTGAACTTGTAATAGTAGTCGCTGAGCTTTCGATAGGCCTCAAGTAGACCTTTCTTTATCTCAGGCGGTGTATGATCCGGCAGGCCAGCAAGAATACCCTTCAGGTGACGTTGAAGACCCCGGAAGACAACATGGACCGTTGATAGCATTGGCTTATGCGTCGTGGACATCTCCACTGTTGCTGCACAGAAATGTTTTAGCCAATCCATAACCATGGTGATAGCTTCCCAGTCGTTTGTAGAGAGTTCATACTGCCGAAGCTCCCGGTTAATGGCAACATAAGTGTTCACAACATGCTTGTAATCGCAAGCACATCCTGAGAGAGCATGTCAGTGACAGTTCAAACCGTATCATATTTGTACTCATGGAGCATTTGATGAGTTGATGACCACCGTGTCCGCACATCTAGGATTAGCATTAACGCTGTCTCTGAGGCACCTTGTGCTCTATCCTTGAGCCAGTTTGTGGCTTCTGCTAGCCATGACTTTCGTCGCTGTGGGCTTGAGCGTACCGCAGTCACGATCTTCCGCAGCTATGAAAGGGGCCATGTTAGCTGTCTCATGAGGCAAATCAACGAGGCTTACCTTGTGTACAGCAGTTAGAACACTGTGTGTAGTATCTTCATCGTCATCCGTATGGTCCTCTTGCAGAACGGCCTCCTCGTCATTACTTTGATCTAGCAGTGATGTCACAGCATCTTGGTATGTGCCTGCCCATGCCTCAGCTTTCTTTTGCTCAGATGGACTGAGTGCACCAATGGCTTCAAGAAGCTGTTGAACGCAATGCTTAGAACAGATACAGGCAATAAAAATTAGATGTAGAATACCTTCAATGCAGCTAGATGAACCGTGTGTGGCATGCAGCGAAGCCGACTTTCCCTAGCTGAAAATGCAATGCCGGCAACAGTGCATTTGCGCTCAATGGCTTCTACCATTGTATCGTTGTTCGAAGCGTTGTCCATGACAAAAGCTACAACCTGTAAGAGATCGAAAAAGGTGAGAGGCATATACGCGAGTTAACTTAAACTTACTCGACTGATTAGTCCAAAGATTTCGAGTGTCTCCCATACAGCATCGGCCATGTTGTCACCGGAATGCTCACCCAAAAGTTCGCGGAAATCAATGAGCGTCTCCTCTGTTGAGCGTGTTAATAAATAACCATCCGGAGAGCCAATTTCTTACCAAGTTTACCCTTATTATTGACGTAATGCGCAACAATAGCCATGAAAGCATAGCCATTGGGTGATGTCCACGCGTCGAGTGAGATTGACACCTTACAATCTAATTCCTACAAGAAAATGTTAGTTTACAACAAGGGACTGAAATGTAGAGCCTACTGAAAACATCTGTCATAAACTCGATACTACATCCTCGCCCATTTTCATGATCTTGCGTTGGACGGTGGTTCGACTCGGTATATGTAGGGGTTCCGGTGCTGGATGATGGGTGTAAATCAGCAATGACCAGAACTCTGGCCATTCCACCTCCTCAAATGGTTGGTCACAGGCAACGATCCACTCAAGAAGAAGCTTTTCAAACTTCGCTTGATCCCACTCTCCCTAATTTCACGCCAATTAGCTCAAGCTGAGCCTGGAGAGAACACAAATAAACATACCGCAGCTTGGACCATTTGCCGTTGGAAAGCCTGAACAATGTTCTCGGAGGCCAGCTCAAGCTTCTTGAGATAATTCATCACAGATTTGACATCAAGTACTTTGGTACCATTTGCGATCTCGATTTCTTCTTCGGTCGGTGATTCCTTGCACTCGTGGAGGATGGTGTAGAGGCGATGCATGGCAGGGAAGTGGTGCTTAAGGTGATTGACAAGTGCTTTTGGCATTTGGTCATCAGATAACAAATAGACGTGAAGAACATGTTAACGTACTTGTGAGGTTGCTGCGACTGGTTCCTAGGATGGTGATGATCTTACGATTGCCATGGTAGCAGCGGTAATGTTTGTCACCAGGTGCTCCTTGAATGGTATTGCCTTTCGAATTGACATGGACCGGCTCGAAGAAGTAGTGGATAGCACTCTTCTTCTTTGATCTCACGTTAGAGGTCGATGGCTGGAAAGTAAGTGTTAGTATTCATAAATGCAAATATATCTATGGCATACCTGTGAATTAGGAACCGCACTGGGTGTCACATCACCCGAGGTATGACCCTCTTCCTCAGCAACACGTGGCCTCTTCTTGGGCAGCTTGGCTTTAGATGATTTTCGGAGCTGATGTTCAGCCAGTCGTCCACCCAGGGGAACAGTTTTCGAGGGAAGCATGTTGGCGAGCTTTGAAAGAAACATCAATACTGAATATATGTGCATCAAAAAGAGAGAAAATACCTCTTCATTGGTGATTCCATTGTCATCTTCATGCTCAGAGGCATCAGTGTCACCATCGTCTGATTCTGCTTCGGTTTCCTCATACTCATCATCATCATCATCAATACTCATTATATCGTCAGGGATTGCTTTCGCTTTACCCTTTGCTTTTCTCACGTGACGCTTTCGAGACCTAGAAGGAAGGATAGGATTGCCATCCTCATCCTGCTGTTCTGCCAACAGAGATGCTGATAGCTTGTTGGTTCTCTTATGCCGATGACCACGACCACGCAGTGCTTCTGCTACAATGAGGATGTTAGCCACTATAAAAATAGATTGCAGTATATCATGCATACCTGCAGGTGCATCTGATGGTCCAGGTGCAAGAGGCGTGATAGAGTCTGCATCGAGATAGAACACAATCTGTGATGCATCTTTCAGCATCCCATCAGCATTAAGTGCGCATTGATCATCAGCTGATGCTAAGCATGAGATCAGCATTCATCACCCAGCATAGTAATGAACGGTCAAGCTTACCTCCACCGTACACTTGGAATTGCAAGTGAAAATGAGTTAGGGACCTTACTCTGAGGTCTTGCATGGTGTTGCCACTGCTCAGGGGCAAATATTTGCCAGGCAGATACAGCACAAAGGCTGCCATCCCCGACATAGATGGGATGCACCCACGGTGTCGAAGAAACTCTATGATGTCAGATACTCTTGTTGCGTCAGATACCACTGAGCTCTAGGTTAGCGCTGTCCATCAGATAAAGACGGCAACATACACATAGGAACCAATGATTCAGAAGCACCAACAACAAAAATTGTAGTCATCTCTTCACGCAGAAGTCGATGAAACCGATCAAGCCACATATGGGAGATATGCCCACATCGAAATCGGTATGGCGCCTTGGGAAGGAGGCTGCGCAGACGGACGGAAGAAAGGTGCATAGATGTAGTTCACTGTACTCAGTGTCAGAATAGACAACCCAGGGAGGCAATGAAAACCTACAAAAGTATAGCGACATGAATAAGAAATAGAAGACCATCCCACTGAGCCCTGCTGCCGTGAAAGCGCTGGATTTCACTGTGGCAGCATAGGAAGGAGCAGTTGCGAGAACACCCAGTACCGGAACAAGCATAATGAGAAACATGGAAAAAAACCATGGCAAGACCAAACAAGAAATGCTGTGGCTTCGTGTTGGTGTCAAGACACTGCGAACATCTAGACTGCACCTCCTTCGGTGAACTGTGAAGGCCAAGACACAGGATCAGAGCTTGTTGGATATGAATAGAGGCTGAACATACCATGGTCACAGCATTTAGTGCCTGCACGACACTTTGGCCTGCGCTTCCTTCAGTGAACTGTGAAGGCCAAGACACAGGATCAGAGCTTGTTGGATATGAATAGAGGCTGAACATACCATGGTCACGGTGTTTAGTGCCTGCACGAAGCTTTGGCTGGCTCATGGAAAAGAGGGAAAGATGGTCACCGTAAATTTGCCATTGGAAAATGTCAGAATTTAATGCATCAGTTGGGCATCGGGCAAAATCGTATCGGAAACATGGCATTCACACATAGGGGAGTACAGATTGGTGGAAGTCAAGGGTACAAAGGAGAAATTTTGAGACATCCGAAGCTGTGAGAGGTTTTGCCACGAAAATTGGAAAAAGAGTGACAGGCGCGTACACCTAAATGTGTACAAGCCAGAAGTGAATATGGATGATGGAAAGACCATGGGAGGTAGAATAATTGGTACAGCTTAATGCAAACAAGGGATTCAAGAGACAGCGGCGAGCTGGCAAGGAGCAAAGAGCAAAGAGTGTTCTACATGGCAACGACCATCGATGTGCTGGCAGATGGCTAACGGGGCCACGTGTTTTGGATCAATGGCACATCGGTATGATGTGTCACAGCAATTACTAAGTCTGCCGTATACAGCTGTACCGGCATACCAGGCACAGAAGATACAGTTCATATCCATACTGCGGACCATACCGTGGATACACCTAGGGGACAGGCCACGGTATGGACCCATATCCGTAGGAGCCGTACGTCACCGCCATATTACGGTTACAGTGCACATCCCTAATTGTATAGTGAATGAGGTACAATATAATCTACTAACACAACATCAGAATTGGGAATGAGACCGTCGATAACGATTTACTTGCAGTGTATGATACTGAGTCCAATGAATACCGGAATATGAAAGACAAATTGAATAAGTGTGTGCACGACCGGTAAGCAAAATAAAATACGAGAGATATAGAACTAACATTGCGAGGAATCACTTGGAGATCCTATGTTCTTCAGCTTATCGAGGAGCTCGTTATTCTCTGCGAGAAGGTCTTCCAGTTCGTGTAGGCTCTTCTCTGATTGAAGATAAGTTTAAGCAGAATGTACAATCAGAGACGAGAACATACCGGGACAAGCGGCATACTGGTGACAAAGTGCAATGATGAGCATGTCCCTGTTTGCTTTCTCGTGTTCAAGGGCATCATGCATCTTCGCCATCTTTCCTCGACTTTTCTTGCCTATGCATGACTTTCCTTCCTGGACCTGCGCTCTTCGAGTTTCAAGCATCAACTCTAACTTTTCTTCCACTCCCTGGAACAATGACTGGAGGACCTAACCTGTGAATCACTGATCTCGGTTCGATTCTGAGAGGGTCCATAGCCAGAAGCCCAGTAGAATCCTCCTTTTTCACATTGAAACATTATTTTGAAACCCGATTTTCCTGCGTACTGTGATTGTTCTCGTTATCTGAGCCAGTGCAACAAAACAAAAAAAAAGGTTTCGTTCTTGACAAAGAGCTATGGTCATTGACTTGCCCTTAGAGTTCTAACCGTCCCTTTGCCTTCTCTTTGCTAGTCAACAGGTAGATAAGAGCCCACAGGAACCTTTGAATCAGAAGCTATGTTGACGGCATTAACAGAAGGGCCCTTTGGCACGCGACTTATCGATGATCTCGGTTCAAATCCGAGAGGGTCCATAATGCCCCTCCATGCATATTATTTTCAAGGTCCTTTTGTTCTGCTTATACTATAATACAATTTCCAAACATTAAGAAAAATCCAAGACTCTGAGCCTCCGTAAGGCAATGAAGGATCCCTGATTTTCTAGCCTTTACTAGCACTTAGCAAGGCACGTGCAGAAACCCGATTTTGACGTTCGTTACCTGAGCACCTGTCCTATACTTTGAACCGTCCACGTCAGACCTTCAAGCATAATCTTACTTCGTGTTCTTTTTGCTGGTCGACAGTCTATCCTCTCTTGCCAAGTCGGGCACTCAGATCTGAGGTAAATTAGGTGCGTTATCTTTTTCTTTCTCTAAGATGAACATTGCAGGCGATACAGGATCATGCTCTCTGAAGACAATATTACCCGCTTGGACTGAGCTCGATACTGTACTAGCGGTGAGTCTTACGGTCCTAAAGTAAATGCACATATATGCAGAGCTTTGATGTTGAGAAGAAAAGGAACGGGTGCATGACCATTTCTTCTTTCGCAGATGACGAATTTCATAGCCAAGACTAGCTAAGGCTTGCCGCCAGTCGGAAAAGACGCCGCAGAGATGTCTTCTCTTCAACCTTCCACTACATATGCCTTGCCGTTCGATATAATTCGACACAGATGCTCAGTCGCTATAAAGTGCTACGTCGTCGCGCGTCGAGGCCCAAGAAATTCTATCCCAGGCGATATCATCGTGTACTGGCAGCACGCCTACCCAGCGAATGAGTTCCGAAAACGTCTCATCTCATCGCTTATGAGGCAGGCCCACTGTCCAATGTCAAAGCTCTCTAAAACGCTGCGCCATCATCCAAAGCAACCCTACCAATCCCATTGTCTCCCAGCCTACCTTACTAAGACATACTCCTTCCCACCCACCCACCCCCCAAGAGCAATGATCGGAGCTTCTGATTCCCTCTAGCCATCGTTCTTCCCAGGGACATCCTGTATACCTAATCTTGTCAATGGCCTGTTGGCGGGGTCCTACCATCCAAGGACGACTCGCCTCGGCTTGTTTGGCCTATTGTTACGATTTAACCACTTTTATTCTTTTTACTTACATAACCCGGCTCACCGGACCGCCCAGACCGCTTATCGTACAGACACTGCACAGTGGCTTCGACACTACGTATTACATGGCGTAGTAGCCACTTCCACCTAGCACCCTATCGCGTGACAGTGTGCCAGGTTGAAGTGTCTATCGCTTCGATATTGCGTGCTCAGGCTTCCCACTCTCACGGACGGTTTATACTTAGACCCTCATCGTAGTATTTAAGTAGCTAAGCTCTCGCTAGATATACCCTAGCTTCGAGCTAACATTTAATCTATACCGAAACTATTGCTTTATCTATCACTAAGACTAAAGACTTAGCCTTTACTCTCAATCATTTAGAGAACTCAACAGTGACTGCCCGAACGCGAGACAGCCGTTGTTTATCTTTGATTGGAGTTCGGGTCTAACAATTAGCTCGAAGCTTCCCCTGGTTCCTTAACCAGAACCTCCATATTAACGACACTCCAGGCAATCTTAATTGCAGTCTTTTTTGGCATCGGGACCACCCTCTTTGCAGCAGCAGTAGTGCTAGCAGTATTGCATGAGTACGGACTATACCCTCGCCCTCGACGAAACCAAATACGCTACCCCCCACCCGCCATAAACTATGTCATCCCACAGCAGCCATCACCGTTCCACTTCTACCCACCCCTACCTACGCGAAGAACCGAGACAGTCGACGAGTACCCTCACGTCGTCAACGAGCGAACCACGCAAGCTGACGTTCCTAGGGAAATGGAAGTCGGCATTCAAGAAGGAAGCATTGGAGACACTGCCAGAGCAAGGCACTCTCTTACACAGGATTCTGCAACCGGCTCCGCCGGCCATACCCCCCATCCATATCGACCAGCTCCCGCCGCTAACGCAGCAGACCTGGCAAGATACCTCGTTCGACTCGGCCTGGGGGAGGTCGGTGACGGAGCAACTCCAGTTTCAAAGCAACCTGCCAGCGACGGTCTTGGGAATTCACCAGCCAACCCCACGCTCAACCTTACCGAGCTATGGGACAACATCAACCTTCCACCCACAGCCTTTTACCCCAGGAGAGGAAATCCATATTGATGAAGAACTCCAGAGCTGGAGTGTCTACCAGAGCAGCCCGTCCAAATCACAGAGCAGCCTCCGACACCCCCAATCTCGCCCAGAGAGTCGATGCCAGAGTTCGAGCAGCGACCAGAGAGCTCGAGCCAGGCAAGACTCCGCCCTCCCTGTCCACCACAAAGAAGGTACAGACGAGAGGAGAGCATCGGGTACGACCCTGTCACCGGTCTCAACACAGCCGACAGGATCAGAATCGATGAGGCATGGGCACGATCTGACACCCCCAGGCCAGCCTCCAGAACAGATGAGGAGGGAGCCTCTGCCTTTGCCATCCAGCATGCCAGAGAGTGGAGAGTGAGAGAGGGGGCGCGGTTCGCCGCGTTTAGGGCAGTCGATGTCGCCGCAGGACGCATCAGTCCTGACGACAGCGACGCAACCGAGGTACTCCCTGAGGCGGAGCATGTCAACGGAAATCCTTGGGGAAGCCCCACCGCCTCACCAACTCCCCTGACTCCACAGCCCCAAAACACTCTGCCGGCCAATCACCCCGATAACCATGCCCCGGGCTCTCTATCTTCTCGCCATGGGTAAATTAACCCGAATTCCCGAAATACTTTTCTATGCCCCGTTACTCGACTTATTTAATCATTTCCAAGAAGAGCTATTAGCGGATCAAGACTGGGCCAGAACCCCAGCCGGAGGTGATTACGCTCATTTCGGATATAGCTATATCCTAAAGGAAGAAGCCAGGCACTTCGCCCATCAGGCTTACAATATGATCCATCTGGATCAACCCATCCAGGTCCCCGCTCGCTACCAATGACCAGACTACCAACTTCCAGAAGTGGACACTCCCGAACCCATGCCAGACACACCACCAGTACCACCTCGACAGGCCGAAATACCCGCTACCTACTATTCGGCCCCGAGCTACGCTTATCCCTGGGGATACGGACCGCCAGGCACGCAAGCACCGCCTAGACTCTTCGCTGCCGCAAATGACAATGCCGGACCGTCAGACCCACCACAGCAGCCGATTCCCGGTCCCGTACAGCTGGCAGCCCCACCCGTAGCAAGGAGATGGGCGCCACCACGATATCCCCCCCGCCAGGGCCACCAGAGCCACCCGCTCCCTGGGTCCTTGCCAAAGATGCTCAAGGACCCTGGGCGTCACTAAAGCCCAAGATGGTCAAAGTCCCCGAGAACTTCAACGGCGACTCTAACGATATTGCCCGGTTCTTTTCCCAGTGCGACATGTACTTCTCCGTATTCAACCAATACTTCCGATATCATCCGCATAAAGTCATCTTCTGCACATCACGATTCGGAAAAGACGCTCAAGTCTGGTGGGAACTATGTGCAAGGGAACTCAAAAGGAACCCCGACGGAGATCAGCTGTACCCAGAGTATGAGAACTTCATGGGCGAAGTCAGACGATGGTTCTGGAAGGATGCCAATGCGGAGATCAAGTTCGCACAGTGGGAACGACTGCGACAGAGCACCTTCCCTGACGGCGACTTGTTCTTCCAGCAGTTCGACTCGCTTGCGTTCGAAGCAGGGATTATCAGAATCGACCAGATGATGGTGGCACAAGTAAAGAAAGCATGCCGTTCTTCCACCAAGGACATCATCTATGCGTCGGACGCCGATCCCCCACGTAACTATCCCGAGTGGAAGCGTCGCATACTCCGCATCGATCACAACTGGAGGACAAAGAAAGCAGAGTCTAGCGGAGGGATTAAAGTGGCGGACTGGAAGCAGCAGGCGAAGACAAACCCGCCATGGAAAGGAAACAATCAACAGCAGAGCAGCGTCCCGGAGAAGAAAACGGGCACTGGCACCACATATGGAGGCAGGGGGAAGCCCATGGAAGTCGACGCCCTACGTGCCAAAGCAAAATGCTTCGGCTGCGGGGAGCTCGGACATTTCAAGCGGGAGTGCCCCAAACGCGCCAAAACAAAGGAGGAACATTTACGACGGGTCGAGTATTACTGGGACCACGTCGCGACAAAAGAAAAAACGAACTCGAAGGTCGAGGAGGTAAAAGACGGGGCCGAGCAGTAAACGATTCGACTGCCTCGGCCAAAGACTTAGTTTCATCCAGTACGCATCTGTCGCCCGCTAGTCAGGCTTATTGTACCTCTGTAGTTCCAAACGCACATTCGAATATACCAATTTGCGACTTCACTACCGAGACAGAGACTAAGGAAGAATCGAAACAGGACGTTGGGACATCACCACCAACTAAACGTTCGGCGAGTAACTCATCACGAGCGAAAGCGGTGAACGAAAAGGCACCCACCATAGTGCTACCCGTCATAACAGCGCCTAACAAGCGACTGGACGGGACAGGGGAACAAGCGCCTTCATTGAAGGGACACGCCCCCTCTGAAGCAGAGGAACCAGTTTCCCCTGAGGTGGCTCTACGGGGTCCCAGCCTCGCTGGGAATTTTGAGGGAATAGCTCCGGCAAAACCTCCCCTGGTAAAAGAGAACACCGCATGGCTACCCACAGCTACGGACGACCTGAACACCGTGCGCAGCGGGCGAACCCGACAAGAGGGCCCCAGGAGCGCGACCCAGCGACAAGACAAAGACTGGGACCAGGTTGGCAGAGGCCCCGGGACAGGTGAGTGGAACGATTTGCATAGTCCCGAGGAGGAGGGTGAGGCTGTTCCGCATTCTGCTACAGTCCAAGTGCAACCCGTCGTCGCTACTCGCGGCGACTCCTCGGTCAAGACGAACTTGCTGCTAGAAACCAACACACCACCGGGCGATCCCAACAAAGGCGCACATGTGGCAAGAACCGTTGGATGCGCAACAGCCCCGACCAAGGCAGCCGAACGGAAGGAAACTGCTAGTGCCCAGGCGGTGAAAAGGGGGCCTCAGGTACAGTTAGAGGAGATTCCCGACGAAGAAGATGATACGAGTTTCCGGCGAAGTCAAGAAGCTAACCAAATCCCTTCTGTAGCCCCTGAGGTGACCCAGTCGACGGTAGCCGAACCAACAGGTTCCGGCGCGAAGACTGAGAAGGTCCCGCACGAGTGGTTGAAGCCGTTTGGAGCTGAATGGACGTTACACGGGATTAAAGACGCCAGAACAGAATTGGAGGCAAAAGCAATCCTAAAGAACTGGATTCACAAAGCACGAGCAGAGGAAGTGGTGGACGGGCTGCTAGAAGGACTGAAGGGAGCCACGCGCATCAATGCACTAGAATGGATGGAGGAACTACGAGAGCCTAGACGCTATATCTGCCGAGTAAGCGGAAGCCAGAAAGCCTTAACAACCGATGTCAAGATCGAAATGCCCGGCCGTACTCCCCGAATCCCCTCCTCAGCTTTAGTCGACAGTGGCTGTACCAGTAGCGCCATCAGCCGAGTGTTCGTTGAGAAACATAACATTCCTACCCACGCGACAGCAGCGCCCATTACCGTATATAATGCGGACAGATCAAAAAACAGTGCGGGACGGATCACCACCTTCGCTGAACTACGCATCATCATCAGAGATCACGCCAAGTGCATAGACCTAGCCGTCACTGACTTAAAAGACCATGACATATTCCTAGGGCATGATTGGCTAGTCAGGCATAACCCGTTGATCAATTGGCAAACCGGAAAGATGACATTTGCCCGATGTCAATGTCGTCATACTCCGATCCCCTTACCAGATGCGGACCCGTATGACAAATGGGATGAGGAACTGGAGGAAGGTGATACTATCCTAGCGATAAGCTTTGAAGAAGCTATTCGCATCAGGGCAATGCGACAAGTGGCCAATGACCTGGCGGCCAAGGCGAACGCGAAGAAGGAAGCCAGAACGTTTGAAGAAATGGTCCCCAAGTGGTGCAGAGACTTCAGAGACTTATTCGATAAAGAAAACTTTGATGAACTACCAGAACCTAAACCGTGGGACCATGCCATCAAACTCATCCCCAATGCGAACACCAATCTCGACTGCAAAGTATATCCACTTAACCGAGCGGAGCAGGAAGAGCTCAACAAGTTCCTCAACAAGAACTTGTCTAGCGGAAGGATATGCCCATCCAAGTCACCCATGGCTTCGCCCTTCTTTTTTGTTAAGAAAAAAGATGGCAAGCTAAGGCCCATCCAAGACTACCGAAAGCTCAATGAGATGACGATTAAAAACCGCTATCCTCTTCCTTTGATCTCCGAACTCATGGATAAATTGCGCGGCGCCAAATACTTCTCCAAACTCGACGTGCGATGGGGATATAATAACGTCCGAATCAAAACGGGAGATGAATGGAAGGCAGCCTTCAGAACGAATTGTGGCTTGTTCGAGCCAACGGTCATGTTCTTTGGGCTTACCAATTCGCCCGCCACCTTCCAATGGATGATGAACGATATCTTCAAAGATCTCATCGCATCAGGGAAGGTGACCATTTATCTGGACGACATCCTTATCATGTCCAAAACCAAAGAGGAGCACC
Organism: Armillaria altimontana; assembly: GCA_022818075.1. NCBI lineage: Eukaryota > Fungi > Basidiomycota > Agaricomycetes > Agaricales > Physalacriaceae > Armillaria > Armillaria altimontana. Next base: position 1,333,266 of record JAIWYR010000012.1, read on the forward strand.
GCCGCATCACAAGGGAGGTTTTGGCGATTCTAAGGAAACACAAGCTATTCCTTAAAGCCAAAAAGTGCGAGTTCGAAGTCCTGGAAACGGAGTATCTAGGCGTCATCATCAGCGAAGGAAGCATCCACATGGACCCGGTTAAAATCAAAGGCATCGCTGACTGGCTGATACCGACCAAAAAGAAGGAACTCCAATCCTTCTTAGGATTCACCAATTTCTACCGGCGCTTCATCAAAAATTACAGCAAAATCATGAAGCCCATGACTCAACTAACAGGGAATGACGCATGGAAATGGGGAGAGGCGCAACAGGAGGCCTTTGAGCAGCTAAAGAAACAACTAGCAGAGGACATCATACTCGCGATACCAACGAACGAAGGAAAATTCCAAGTAGAAGCCGACACTAGCGAGGGAGCCATTGGCGCCGTTCTCTCTCAAGAACAGGATGGCAAATGGAGACCCGTATTGTTCCTGTCAAAGTCTCTCTCGGTTACGGAACGTAACTATGAGATCTACGACAAGGAACTTCTTGCCATCATGCTCGCCCTTGAAGAATGGAGGCACTACCTTATGGGAGCTTACCAGGACTTCGAGATCTGGATGGATCATCAAAACCTCCAGTACTTCCGAAAACCCCAGAAAGTGAATCGACGCCAAGCTCGATGGATCACCGAGTTAGCAGAATACCATTTTACCCTTCATCACAAAGCCGGTACCGCCAACAAAAAGGCCGACCTCCTCTCTCGACGCGCAGATCATGACCAGGGACAGGATGACAACGACCAAGTAGTAGTCCTGTCTCCAGAACACTTCAGAGCAATGATCATGCCAACCGTCGAAGAAACCCACCGAGACGTATGAGTAGCCACAAAGAACAACCGCCTCTGGGATCGAGCCGTTGCGGGCTCTCTCGACCATGACCGTGGAATGAAAATGACAGACGGACTCATCTGGTACAACGGTAGGATCTATGTCCCATGAGATCATACACTCCGCAGAGAGATCATCACTCGATCCCACAACCACATCACCGCTGGACACCCAGGCATCGAAAAGACCAAAGAACTTGTTCTAAGAGAGTTCTGGTGGCCGAAAATGAAGAAAGACATTGAAGCCTACGTACGAGCCTGCGAAACCTGCCAGCGAGCGAAAAGCAGCAACCAAGCCAAGGCAGCACCATTACACCCCAACGAAATACCATCTCGCCCCTGGACCCACATTTCCGTGGACATGGTCACTGGATTACCGCAGAGCAACGGACACGACACGATCATCGTAATCGTCGACCGTTTCTCGAAGGAAATCATCCCCGTCGCATGTTCCACGGAATTATCATCAGAAGGATGGGCAAAGATCCTTCGGGATGAAGTATATGCTAAGCATGGAATGCCCCAAGTCGTCATCTCAGATCGAGGAACCGTATTCGTATCCAAGTTCATGAAGGACCTATACGATCTTCTCCAGATCAAGGGAAATGCCTCAACCGCCTACCACCCACAGACAGACGGACAAACCGAACGGGTGAATCAAGAAATTGAAAAATACCTTCGCATATTTGTCAATCACCTCCAAACCGACTGGGCAGAATGGCTCTCTCTCGCCGCATTCGCACACAATAATCGCAAACACTCCTCTACCGGCAAAAGTCCATTCGAAGTCAACTATGGCTTTAATCCGAACGTATTACCAGGAACCAAATCCACTACCCCTTTCTGTACCCCCGCTTCCGACACCTTCGTCTCCAAAATGCAGGAAATCCACACTGACGCCCAAAAATCACTCGAAAAGGCGGCGACACAAATGAAAGCGCAATACGACAAGAACAAGCGCCCAGCCGTCGAGTATAAAGTAGGCAACAAGGTTTGGCTTGACACAACAAATCTCCACCTTCCCCGGCCAAAAAAGAAACTCGACGACAAACGCACAGGCCCCTTCGAAATTAAGAACAAGAAGGGCGCCTCCGCGTACACTCTAAAATTACCCGCCAACTGGAAAATTCACCCTACCTTCAACGAGTCATTACTCACTCCATATAATCCGCCGGCATTCCCTAATCAAGAACAACCACCTCCACCACCACCAGACTTAATAGACGGTGACGAACTTTACGAAGTTGAAAAGGTCCTAAACAGCAGGCAACGTAAAGTTCGAGGACGACTTGGGGAGCCATCGAGAATGATGACAGACTACTTCGTCAAATGGAAGGGTTACGGACCAGAGTCAAACAGCTGGGTATGGGAAGACGATATGGATGCTGACGAATTGATAGAAGACTTCCTTGCGGAACACGTCGACGGGATAAATGCCACAGAAATCGTAACCTCGAACAAAGCCGTCACCATGATCCTAGATCACGAATACGACGGGGAAGGCAACGTTCGATACCTTGTCCAATGAAAAGACGGATTCCAGAAGTGGGTCAAAGCCCTCAAACATTACAACTTTGAGTGGCGGGAACTTCTGCAAGACTACTGGAATAACGAATCAGACGACAGAGAACCACCAGTTGGAGATGAAGACCAGATCGATGACCCATATGGAGGAGAGGCCAGAGGAATGCACCAACCAGACTTTGAAAACGACTGGAGCGGACCGTAACGGCAGTCGGGACGCCTGCCTTAAGAAGGGGGTAATGTTACGATTTAACCACTTTTATTCTTTTTACTTACATAACCCGGCTCACCGGACCGCCCAGACCGCTTATCGTACAGACACTGCACAGTGGCTTCGACACTACACACTACATGGCGTAGTAGCCACTTCCACCTAGCACCCTATCGCGTGACAGTGTGCCAGGTTGAAGTGTCTATCGCTTCGATATTGCGTGCTCAGGCTTCCCACTCTCACGGACGGTTTATACTTAGACCCTCATCATAGTATTTAAGTAGCTAAGCTCTCGCTAGATATACCCTAGCTTCGAGCTAACATTTAATCTATACCGAAACTATCGCTTTATCTATCGCTAAGACTAAAGACTTAGCCTTTGCTCTCAATCATTTAGAGAACTCAACGGTGACTGCCCGAACGCGAGACAGCCGTTGTTTATCTTTGATTGGAGTTCGGGTCTAACACCTATGCACCTTTCTCGGGATCGATGTACCGCTTAGAGCGACTATCGAAGGACAACTCACCGTGTTTAGCCTCCTTGAGACTCATACAGCTCACCTTTGCGCAAGTCAAAATCACACTGTTCTCATCTCCGTCGTGTCGACCACCTTTTGTTCTGCTGCATCACTGGTGCGAGGTAGCCATTCTCAGCCCTCATCGACTCAGATTGCATCAAAACGAGTCGAAGCAAGATATTAGGAAGGAAGATGTCATTGGCAAGATGCATACCAGAACCATGGCATTCGCTGTTCGGCACATACTCTTTATAATGAATCGTAACCGACAGCCTTAGGCACATATTCCTTTTTTTTTTTGATGGCCCGCCACCCAAGGAGTCTCATAGCCAATGTAGTCTGAATCAGTAGAGCACAACCAGATGCTATTAGCAAATCACCATTATCAGAACTGAATTTGGCTGCTAGTATGCTATCTTTTGGAGGCAGCATTGTCCCATTCATCTCGGTGGTGGGCATCTCATAACTTGCGTACTATCGCCAACTTTGAACGAGGATTTCAAAGGTTGCAGGGGGAGCAGTGCCTGGATATGGTACAATCATCGCTCATAGTAGTCCTAAAGCTGCCTTACCAAAAGTTGGGGGGCTGAATGTACATAACTGCCTAGATACTTAGTCAATTTGCACCACTTTAGGACACAAAAAATTGACCTTTCGTGAATTGTATAGATAGGGATGTGCACCATAACCGTAATACGGCGGTGACGTACGGCTCCTACGGATATGGGTCCATACCGTGGCCTGTCCCCTAGGTGTATCCACGGTACGGTCCGCAGTACGGATATGAACTGTATCTTCTGTGCCTGGTATGCCGGTACAGCTGTATATGGCAGACTTAGTAATTGCTGTGACACATCATACCGATGTGCCATTGATCCAAAACATGTGGCCCCGTTAGCCATCTGCCAGCACATCGATGGTCGTTGCCATGTAGAACACTCTTTGCTCTTTGCTCCTTGCCAGCTCGCCGCTGTCTCTTGAATCCCTTGTTTGCATTAAGCTGTACCAATTATTCTACCTCCCATGGTCTTTCCATCATCCATATTCACTTCTGGCTTGTACACATTTAGGTGTACGCGCCTGTCACTCTTTTTCCAATTTTCGTGGCAAAACCTCTCACAGCTTCGGATGTCTCAAAATTTCTCCTTTGTACCCTTGACTTCCACCAATCTGTACTCCCCTATGTGTGAATGCCATGTTTCCGATACGATTTTGCCCGATGCCCAACTGATGCATTAAATTCTGACATTTTCCAATGGCAAATTTACGGTGACCATCTTTCCCTCTTTTCCATGAGCCAGCCAAAGCTTCGTGCAGGCACTAAACACCGTGACCATGGTATGTTCAGCCTCTATTCATATCCAACAAGCTCTGATCCTGTGTCTTGGCCTTCACAGTTCACTGAAGGAAGCGCAGGCCAAAGTGTCGTGCAGGCACTAAATGCTGTGACCATGGTATGTTCAGCCTCTATTCATATCCAACAAGCTCTGATCCTGTGTCTTGGCCTTCACAGTTCACCGAAGGAGGTGCAGTCTAGATGTTCGCAGTGTCTTGACACCAACACGAAGCCACAGCATTTCTTGTTTGGTCTTGCCATGGTTTTTTTCCATGTTTCTCATTATGCTTGTTCCGGTACTGGGTGTTCTCGCAACTGCTCCTTCCTATGCTGCCACAGTGAAATCCAGCGCTTTCACGGCAGCAGGGCTCAGTGGGATGGTCTTCTATTTCTTATTCATGTCACTATACTTTTGTAGGTTTTCATTGCCTCCCTGGGTTGTCTATTCTGACACTGAGTACAGTGAACTACATCTATGCACCTTTCTTCCGTCCGTCTGCGCAGCCTCCTTCCCAAGGCGCCATACCGATTTCGATGTGGGCATATCTCCCATATGTGGCTTGATCGGTTTTGTTAGACCCGAGCTCCAATCAAAGATAAACAACAGCTGTCTCGCGTTCAGGCAGTCACCGTTGAGTTCCTTCTGTGATTGAAAACAGAGGCTAAGTCTTTAGTCTTAGCGATAGATAAGGCGATAGTTTCGGTATAGATTAAACGTTAGCTCGAAGCTAGGGTATATCTAGCGAGAGCTTAGCTACTTAAATACTAAAAGTAAGGCTCTAAATATAAACCGTTCGTGAGAGTGGAAAGCTTGAGCACGCAATATCGAAGCGATAGACACTTCAACCTGGCACACTGTCACGTGACAGGGTGCAAGGTGGAAGTGGCTACTACGCCATGTAGTGCGTAGTGTCGAAGCCACTGCTCGGTGTCTGTATGATAAGCGGTCCGGACAGTCCGGTGACCCGGGTTATGTAAGTAAAAAGAATAAAAGTGGTTAAATCGTAACATTACCCCCTTCTTAAGGCAGGCGTCCCGACTGCTGTTATGGTCTGCTCCAGTCATTTTCGAAGTCTGGTTGGTGCATCCCTCTTGCCTCTCCTCCATATGGGTCGTCGATGAGATCTTCGTCTCCAATTGGTGGTTCTCCGTTGTCGGATTCGTTGTTCCAGTAGTCTTGTAGGAGTTTACGCCACTCAAAGTTGTAACTTTTGAGGGCGTTGACCCACTTTTGGAATCCATCCGTTCGCTGAACGAGGTACCGGACATTGCCGTCACTGTCGTATTCATGATCTAAGATCATAGTGATGGCTTTGTTTGGAGTTACGATTTTGGTGTTTACCCCGTCGACGTGTTCTGCCAGGAATTCCTCGATTAACTCATCTGCATCCATGTCGCCCTCCCGTACCCAGCTATTTGACTCTGGTCCATAGCCCTTCCATTTGACGAAATAATCCGTTGTGATTCTCGATGGTTCTCCCTGCCTCCCTCGAACGTTTCGTTGCCTGCTGTTTAGGACCTTTTCGACTTTGTAAAGTTCGTCGCCGTCAATCAGGTCTGGTGGTGGTGGAGGGGGTTGTTCTTGGTTCGGGAATGCGGGCGGGATGTAAGGGGTGAGTAGCGATTCATTGAAGGTAGGGTGGATTTTCCAGTTAACTGGTAACTTTAGGGTGTGCGCCGAGGCGCCCTTTTTACTTTTTATTTCGAAGGGACCTGTGCGTTTATCGTCAAGTTTCTTTTTTGGCCGGGGAAGATGGAGGTTGGTTGTGTCAAGCCAGACCTTGTTGCCTGCTTTGTATTCGACGGCTGGTCGTTTGTTTTTGTCATACTGTGCTTTCATCTGTGATGCAGCCTTTTCGAGTGATTTCTGGGTGGTAGCATGGATCTCTTGCATTTTGGAGACAAAGGAGTCAGAGGCGGGGGTGCGGAAAGGGGTGGTGGATTTCATTCCGGGTAATACAGCGGGATTATAACCATAATTGACTTCAAATGGGCTTTTGCCGGTGGAAGAGTGTTTTCGGTTATTATGTGCGAATGCAGCGAGTGAGAGCCATTCTGCCCAATCGGTTTGGAGATGGTTGACGAACATGCGAAGGTATTTTTCAACCTCCTGATTTACGCATTCGGTCTGGCCGTCCGTCTGGGGATGATAGGCAGTGGAGGCGTTTCCTTTGATTTGGAGAAGATTGTAGAGGTCTTTCATGAATCTAGATACGAATACGGTTCCCCGGTCTGAGATGACGACTTGGGGCATTCCGTGTTTGGCATATACTTCATCGCGTAGGATCTTTGCCCAGCCTTCGGAGGATAATTCCGTGGAGCATGCAACAGGGATGATTTCCTTCGAGAAGCGGTCAATGATTACGATAATGGCGTCGTGTCCGTTGCTCTCGGGTAATCCAGTAACCATGTCTACGGAGATGTAAGTCCATGGGCGGGACGGTATTTCGTTGGGGTGTAGTGGTGCTGCCTTAGCCTGATTGCTGCTCTTTGCTCGCTGGCAAGTTTCACAGGCTCGTACATAGGCTTCGATGTCTTTCTTCATCTTCGGCCACCAGAACTCTCATAGGACGAGTTCTTTGGTCTTTTCGATACCTGGATGTCCAGCGGTGATGTGGTCATGGGATCGAGCGATGATTTCCCCACGGAGTGTATGATCTCGGGGAACATAGATCCTGCCGTCGTACCGGATGAGTCCATCTGCCATTTTCATCCCTTGGTCATGGTCGAGGGAACTGGCGACAGCTCGATCCCAAAGGCGATTGTTCTTTGTGGCGACTCGTACATCTCGATGGGTTTCTTCGATGGTGGGCATGATCATTGCTCTGAAATGTTCTGGAGACAGGACTATTACTTGATCGTTATCATCCTGTCCTTGATCATGATCTGCGCGCCGCGAGAGGAGGTCAGCCTTTTTGTTGGCGGTACCGGCTTTGTGATGGAGGGTGAAATGGTATTCTGCTAACTCGGTGATCCATCGAGCTTGGCGTCGGTTCACTTTCTGGGGCTTTCGGAAGTACTGGAGATTTTGATGATCTGTCCAGATCTCGAAGTCTTGGTATGTGCCCATAAGGTAGTGCCTCCATTCTTCGAGAGCGAGCATGATTGCGAGGAGTTCTTTGTCGTAAATTTCGTAGTTACGTTCTGTAACCGAGAGTGATTTTGATAGGAATGATACGGGTCTCCATTTGCCATTCTGTTCTTGAGAGAGGACTGCGCCAATGGCTCCTTCGCTGGCATCGGCCTCTACTCGGAATTTCCCTTCGTTCGTTGGTATCGCAAGTATGACGTCTTCTGCTAATTGCTTCTTCAGCTGATCAAAGGCTTCCTGCTGAGCCTCGCCCCACTTCCACGCATTGTTCCCCGTCAACTGGGTCATGGGCTTTACGATTTTGCTGTAGTTCTTGATGAAGCGTCGATAGAAGTTGGTGAATCCCAAGAAGGATTGGAGTTCCTTCTTCTTGGTAGGTATCGGCCAGTCGGCAATGCCTTTGATTTTGACCGGGTCCATGCGGATGCTCCCTTCGCTGATGATGACGCCTAGGTACTCCGTTTCTAGGACCTCGAACTCGCACTTTTCGGCTTTAAGGAACAATTTGTGCTTCCTTAGAGTCGCCAACACTTCCCTTGTGATACGGCGGTGCTCCTCTTTGGTTTTGGACATGATAAGGATGTCGTCCAGATAAATGGTCACCTTCCCTGATGCGATGAGGTCCTTGAAGATATCGTTCATCATCCATTGGAAGGTGGTGGGCGAATTGGTAAGCCCAAAGAACATGACCGTTGGCTCGTACAAGCCACGATTTGTTCTGAAGGCTGCCTTCCATTCATCTCCCGTTTTGATTCGGACATTATTATATCCCCATCGCACATCGAGTTTGGAGAAGTATTTGGCGCCGCGCAGTTTATCCATGAGTTCGGAGATTAAGGGAAGAGGATAACGGTTTTTAATCGTCATTTCGTTGAGCTTCCGGTAGTCTTGGATGGGCCTTAGCTTGCCATCTTTCTTCTTAACGAAGAAGAAGGGCGATGCCATGGGCGACTTGGATGGGCGTATCCTTCCACTAGACAAGTTCTCGTCAAGGAATTTGTCGAGCTCTTCCTGTTCCGCTCGGTTGAGTGGATATACCTTGCAGTCGAGGTTGGCGTTTGCGTTGGGAATGAGTTCGATGGCGTGGTCCCATGGTTTAGGTTCTGGCAAGTCATCAAAGTTTTCTTTATCGAATAAATCTTTGAAATCTCTGCACCATTCGGGAACCATTTCTTCAAACGTTTTGGCTTCCTTCTTTGCGTTTGCCTCGGCCGCTAGGTCGTTGGCCACATGTCGCATTGCCCTAATGCGAATAGCTTCTTCAAAGCTTATCGCTAGGATAGTATCTCCTTCCTCTAGCTCCTCATCCCACTTGTCATACGGATCTGCGTCAGGTAAGGGGAGTGGAATATGACGGCATTGACATCGGGCGAACATCATTTTTCCGGTCCGCCAATTGATCAATGGGTTGTGCCTGATTAGCCAATCATGTCCTAGGAATATGTCACGATCTTTTAAGTCAGTGACGGCTAGATCTATGCGCTCGGCGTGGTCTCCGATGATGATGCGTAATTCAGCGAAGGCGGTGATCCGTCCCACGCTGTTTTTTGATCCGTCCGCATTGTAGACGGTGATGGGCGCTGCCGTCGCGCGGGTAGGAATATTGTGCTTCTCGACGAATGCTCGGCTAATAGCGCTACTGGTACAGCCACTATCGACTAAGGCCGAGGAGGAAATTCGGGGAATGCGACCGGGCGTTTCGATTTGGACATCGGTTGTTAGAGCCTTCTCGCTTCCGCTTACCCGGCAGATATAGCGTCTGGGCTCCTGCAATTCTTCCATCCAATCTAGCGCGTTGATGCGCGTGGCTCCCTTCAGTCCTTCTAGCAATTCGTCCACCACCTCCTCTGCTCATGCTTTGTGAATCCAGTTCTTTAGGATCGCTTTTGCCTCCGATTCCGTTCTGGCGTCTTTAATTCCGCGTAACGTCCATTCAGTTCCAAACGGCTTCAACCACTCGTGCAGGACCTTCTCAGTCTTCGCACCGGAACTTGTTGGTTCGGCTACCGTCGACTGGGTCACCTCAGGGGCTACAGAAGGGGTTCGGTTAGCTTCTTGACTTCGTCGGAAACTTGTATCATCTTCTTCGTCGGGAATCTCCTCTAACTGTACCTGAGGCCCCCTTTTCACTGCCTGGGTGCTAGCAGTTTCCTTTCGTTTGGCTGCTTTGGTCGGGGCCGTTGCGCATCCAACGGTTCTTGCCACATGTGCGTCTTCGTTGGGATCGCCCGGTGGTGTGTTGGTTTCTAGCAGCAAGTTCGTCTTGACTGAGGAGTCGCCGTGAGTCGCGACGACGGGCTGCACTTGGACCGTAGCAGAATGCGGAACAGCCTCACCCTCCTCCTCGGGACTATGTGAATCGTTCCGCTCACCTGTCCCGGGGCCTCTGCCAACCTGGTCCCAGTCTTTGTCTTGTCGCTGGGTCGCGCTCCTGGGGCCCTCTTGTCGGGTTCGCCCGCTGCACATGGTGTTCAGGTCGTCCGTGGCCATTGGTAGCCATGCGGTGTTCTCCTTTACCAGGGGAGGTTTCGCCGAAGCTATTCCCTCAAAACTCCCAGCGAGGCTGGGACCCTGTGGAGCCGCCTCAGAGGAAACCGGTTCCTCTGCTTCAGGGGGGACGTGTCCCTTCGGTGAAGGCGCTTGTTCCCCTGCCCCATCCAGTTGCCAAGGCGCTGTTACGATGGGTAGCACTATGGTAGGTGCCTTTTCGTTCGCCGCTTTCGCTCGTGATGAGTTACTTGCCGAACGCTTAATTGGTGGTGATGTCCCGACATCCTGTTTCGATTCTTTCCTGGTTTCAGTCTCAGTAGTGAAGTCGTGGATTGGTATATTCGAATGCACGTTTGAAACTACTGAAGTACAATGAGCCTGACTAGCGGGCGACAGATGCGTACCAGATGAAACTAAGTCCTTGGCCAAGTCAGCGGAATCGCTCACTGCTCGGCCCCGTCTTTTACCTCCTCAACCTTCGAGTCCGTCTTCTCCTTTGTCACGACGTGGTCCCAGTAATATTCAACCCATCGTAAGTGTTCTTCCTTGGTTCTGGCGCGCTTGGGACAGTCCCGCTTGAAGTGTCCAAGTTCCCCGCATCCAAAGCATTTCGTTTTGGCGCGCAGGGCGTCGATGTCCATGGGCTTCCCTCTGCCTCTGTATGTGGTGCCAGTCCTGGTTTTCTTTTCCGGGGTGCTGGCCTGCTGCTGCTGTTGATTGTTTCCTTTCCATGGCGTGTTTGCCTTTGACTGCTGCTTCCAGTCCGTCACTTTAATTCCTCCGCTAGACTCTGCTTTCTTCGTCCTCCAGTTGTGATCGATGCGGAGTATGCGGCGCTTCCACTCGGGATAGTTACATGGGGGATCGGCGTCCGACGCGTAGATGATGTCCTTGGTGGAAGAACAGCACGCTTTCTTTACTTGTGCTACCATCATCTGGTCGATTCTGATAACCCCTGCTTCGAATGCAAGCGAGTCGAACTGCTGGAAGAACAAGTCGCCGTCAGGGAAGGTGCTCTGTTGCAGTCGTTCCCACTGTGCGAACTTGATCTCCGCATTGGCATCCTTCCAGAACCGCCATCTAACTTCGCCTACGAAGTTCTCGTATGCGGGGTACAGCTGATCTCCGTTGGGGTTCCTTCCGAGTTCCCTGGCACACAATTCCCACCAGACTTGAGCGTCTTTTCCGAATCGTGATGCGCAGAAGATGACCTTGTGCGGGTGATATCGGAAGTATTGGTTGAATACGGAAAAGTACATGTCGCACTGGGAAAAGAACCAGGCAATGTTGTTGGAGTCGCCGTTAAAGTTCTCGGGAACCTTGACCCTTTTGGGTTTTAGCGACGCCCAGGGTCCTTGCGCGTCTTCGGCGAGAACCCAGGGAGCGGGTGGATCTGGTGGTCCCGGCGGCAGGGGATATTGCGGTGGCGCCCACCTTTGTGTTACGGGTGGGGCTGCCGGCTGTACAGGGCCGGGAATCGGCTGCTGTGGCGGGCCTGGTGGCCCAGCATTGTCATCTGCGGCAGCGAAGAGCCTAGGCGGTGCTTGCGTGCCTGGCGGTCCGTATCCCCGGGGATAAACGTAGTTCGGGGCCGAATAGTGGGTAGTGGGTATTTCGGCCCATCGAGGTGGCACTGGTGGTTCGTCCGGCATGGGTTCGGGAGTGTCCGCTTCTGGATAGGAGTAGTCTGGTCGTTGGTAGCGAGCAGGGACCTGAATGGGTTGATCCGGGTGGATCATGTTGTAGGCCTGATAGGCGAAGTGCCTGGCTTCTTCCTTTAGGATATAACTGTATCCGAAATGAGCGTAATCAACTCCGGCTGGGGTTCTGGCCCAGTCTTGATCCGCTAATAGCTCTTCTTGGAAATGATTAAATAAGTCGAGTAACGGGGCATAGAAAAGTATTTCGGGAATGCGGGTTAATTTACCCGTGGCAAGCAGATAGAGAGCCCGGGGCATGGTTATCGGGGTGATCGGCCGGCGGAGTGTTTCGGGGTTCTGGAGGCGGGGGAGTTGGTGAGGCGGCGGGACTTCCCCAAGGATTCCCGTTGACATGCTCTGCCTCGGGGAGTACCTCTGTACTGGTGCCACTGTCCTCATCCTCGCTGATTCGTCCCGCGGCGACGTTGATCGCTCTGAACGCTGCGGCTCGCTCTGCCTCTCGTGCTCTCCTGTCCCTGTCAAGCTGGTTGAGGAAGGTGACGGGATCATAGCCGGCCTGTTCCTCTGGCCTGTATACTGGCCTGGGAGTGTCTGACTGTGCCCACGCGTCGTCGATCCGGTTTCTATCGGCTGAATTGAGGCCGGTAGCGGGGTCGTAGCCGACGCTCTCTTCTCGTCTGTACCTTCTTCGTGGTGGATGGGGTGGGCGGAGTCTTGCCTGGCTCGAGCTCTCTGGTCGCTGCTCGAACTCTGGCGTTGACTCTCTGGGCGAGATTGGGGGTGTCGGAGGCTGCTCTGTGATCTGGACGGGCTGCTCTGGTAGACGCTCCGGCTCTGGAGTTCTTCGTCGATAGGGATTTCCTCTTCTGGGGTAAAAGGCTGTGGAAGGAAGGTTGAGGTTATCCCATAGCTTGGTAAGATTGGGTGTGGGGTTGGCTGGTGAATCCCCAAGACCGTCGCTGGCAGGTTGCTTTGAAACTGGAGTTGCTCCGTCGCCGACTTCCCCCAGGCCGAGTCGAACGAGGTATCTTGCCAGGTCTGCTGCGTTAGCGGCGGGAGCTGGTCGATGGGGATGGGGGGTATGGCCGGCGGAACCGGTTGCAGAATCCTGTGTAAGAGAGTGCCTTGCTCTGGCAGTGTCTCTAGCGCTTCCTTCTTGAACGCCGACTTCCATTTCCCTAGGAACGTCAACTTGCGTGGTTTGCTCGTTGACGACGCGAGGGTACTCGTTGACTGTCTCGGTTCTTCGCCTAGGTAGGGGTGGGTAGAAGTGGAACGGTGGTGGCTGCTGTGGGAAGACATGGTTTATAGCGGGTGGGGGATAACGTATTTGGTTTCGTCGACGTCGAGGGTATAGTCCGTACTCATGCAATACTGCTAGCACTACTGCTGCTGCAAAGAGGGCGGTTCCGACACCGAAAAAGACTGCAATTAAGATTGCCTGGAGTGTCGTCAACATGAAGGTTCTGGCTAAGGAACCAGGGGAAGCTTCGAGCTAATTGTTAGACCCGAGCTCCAATCAAAGATAAACAACGGCTGTCTCGCGTTCGGGCAGTCACCGTTGAGTTCCTTCTGTGATTGAAAACAGAGGCTAAGTCTTTAGTCTTAGCGATAGATAAGGCGATAGTTTCGGTATAGATTAAACGTTAGCTCGAAGCTAGGGTATATCTAGCGAGAGCTTAGCTACTTAAATACTAAAAGTAAGGCTCTAAATATAAACCATTCGTGAGAGTGGAAAGCTTGAGCACGCAATATCGAAGCGATAGACACTTCAACCTGGCACACTGTCACGCGACAGGGTGCAAGGTGGAAGTGGCTACTACGCCATGTAGTGCGTAGTGTCGAAGCCACTGCTCGGTGTCTGTATGATAAGCGGTCCGGACAGTCCGGTGACCTGGGTTATGTAAGTAAAAAGAATAAAAGTGGTTAAATCGTAACAGGTTTCATCGACTTCTGCGTGAAGAGATGACTACAATTTTTGTTGTTGGTGCTTCTGAATCATTGGTTCCTATGTGTATGTTGCCGTCTTTATCTGATGGACAGCGCTAACCTAGAGCTCAGTGGTATCTGACGCAACAAGAGTATCTGACATCATAGAGTTTCTTCGACACCGTGGGTGCATCCCATCTATGTCGGGGATGGCAGCCTTTGTGCTGTATCTGCCTGGCAAATATTTGCCCCTGAGCAGTGGCAACACCATGCAAGACCTCAGAGTAAGGTCCCTAACTCATTTTCACTTGCAATTCCAAGTGTACGGTGGAGGTAAGCTTGACCGTTCATTACTATGCTGGGTGATGAATGCTGATCTCATGCTTAGCATCAGCTGATGATCAATGCGCACTTAATGCTGATGGGATGCTGAAAGATGCATCACAGATTGTGTTCTATCTCGATGCAGACTCTATCACGCCTCTTGCACCTGGACCATCAGATGCACCTGCAGGTATGCATGATATACTGCAATCTATTTTTATAGTGGCTAACATCCTCATTGTAGCAGAAGCACTGCGTGGTCGTGGTCATCGGCATAAGAGAACCAACAAGCTATCAGCATCTCTGTTGGCAGAACAGCAGGATGAGGATGGCAATCCTATCCTTCCTTCTAGGTCTCGAAAGCGTCACGTGAGAAAAGCAAAGGGTAAAGCGAAAGCAATCCCTGACGATATAATGAGTATTGATGATGATGATGATGAGTATGAGGAAACCGAAGCAGAATCAGACGATGGTGACACTGATGCCTCTGAGCATGAAGATGACAATGGAATCACCAATGAAGAGGTATTTTCTCTCTTTTTGATGCACATATATTCAGTATTGATGTTTCTTTCAAAGCTCGCCAACATGCTTCCCTCGAAAACTGTTCCCCTGGGTGGACGACTGGCTGAACATCAGCTCCGAAAATCATCTAAAGCCAAGCTGCCCAAGAAGAGGCCACGTGTTGCTGAGGAAGAGGGTCATACCTCGGGTGATGTGACACCCAGTGCGGTTCCTAATTCACAGGTATGCCATAGATATATTTGCATTTATGAATACTAACACTTACTTTCCAGCCATCGACCTCTAACGTGAGATCAAAGAAGAAGAGTGCTATCCACTACTTCTTCGAGCCGGTCCATGTCAATTCGAAAGGCAATACCATTCAAGGAGCACCTGGTGACAAACATTACCGCTGCTACCATGGCAATCGTAAGATCATCACCATCCTAGGAACCAGTCGCAGCAACCTCACAAGTACGTTAACATGTTCTTCACGTCTATTTGTTATCTGATGACCAAATGCCAAAAGCACTTGTCAATCACCTTAAGCACCACTTCCCTGCCATGCATCGCCTCTACACCATCCTCCACGAGTGCAAGGAATCACCGACCGAAGAAGAAATCGAGATCGCAAATGGTACCAAAGTACTTGATGTCAAATCTGTGATGAATTATCTCAAGAAGCTTGAGCTGGCCTCCGAGAACATTGTTCAGGCTTTCCAACGGCAAATGGTCCAAGCTGCGGTATGTTTATTTGTGTTCTCTCCAGGCTCAGCTTGAGCTAATTGGCGTGAAATTAGGGAGAGTGGGATCAAGCGAAGTTTGAAAAGCTTCTTCTTGAGTGGATCGTTGCCTGTGACCAACCATTTGAGGAGGTGGAATGGCCAGAGTTCTGGTCATTGCTGATTTACACCCATCATCCAGCACCGGAACCCCTACATATACCGAGTCGAACCACCGTCCAACGCAAGATCATGAAAATGGGCGAGGATGTAGTATCGAGTTTATGACAGATGTTTTCAGTAGGCTCTACATTTCAGTCCCTTGTTGTAAACTAACATTTTCTTGTAGGAATTAGATTGTAAGGTGTCAATCTCACTCGACGCGTGGACATCACCCAATGGCTATGCTTTCATGGCTATTGTTGCGCATTACGTCAATAATAAGGGTAAACTTGGTAAGAAATTGGCTCTCCGGATGGTTATTTATTAACACGCTCAACAGAGGAGACGCTCATTGATTTCCGCGAACTTTTGGGTGAGCATTCCGGTGACAACATGGCCGATGCTGTATGGGAGACACTCGAAATCTTTGGACTAATCAGTCGAGTAAGTTTAAGTTAACTCGCGTATATGCCTCTCACCTTTTTCGATCTCTTACAGGTTGTAGCTTTTGTCATGGACAACGCTTCGAACAACGATACAATGGTAGAAGCCATTGAGCGCAAATGCACTGTTGCCGGCATTGCATTTTCAGCTAGGGAAAGTCGGCTTCGCTGCATGCCACACACGGTTCATCTAGCTGCATTGAAGGTATTCTACATCTAATTTTTATTGCCTGTATCTGTTCTAAGCATTGCGTTCAACAGCTTCTTGAAGCCATTGGTGCACTCAGTCCATCTGAGCAAAAGAAAGCTGAGGCATGGGCAGGCACATACCAAGATGCTGTGACATCACTGCTAGATCAAAGTAATGACGAGGAGGCCGTTCTGCAAGAGGACCATACGGATGACGATGAAGATACTACACACAGTGTTCTAACTGCTGTACACAAGGTAAGCCTCGTTGATTTGCCTCATGAGACAGCTAACATGGCCCCTTTCATAGCTGCGGAAGATCGTGACTGCGGTACGCTCAAGCCCACAGTGACGAAAGTCATGGCTAGCAGAAGCCACAAACTGGCTCAAGGATAGAGCACAAGGTGCCTCAGAGACAGCGTTAATGCTAATCCTAGATGTGCGGACACGGTGGTCATCAACTCATCAAATGCTCCATGAGTACAAATATGATACGGTTTGAACTGTCACTGACATGCTCTCTCAGGATGTGCTTGCGATTACAAGCATGTTGTGAACACTTATGTTGCCATTAACCGGGAGCTTCGGCAGTATGAACTCTCTACAAACGACTGGGAAGCTATCACCATGGTTATGGATTGGCTAAAACATTTCTGTGCAGCAACAGTGGAGATGTCCACGACGCATAAGCCAATGCTATCAACGGTCCATGTTGTCTTCCGGGGTCTTCAACGTCACCTGAAGGGTATTCTTGCTGGCCTGCCGGATCATACACCGCCTGAGATAAAGAAAGGTCTACTTGAGGCCTATCGAAAGCTCAGCGACTACTATTACAAGTTCAACGAGTCCCCTTATTATACATGGGCAGCATGTGAGTACCTTGTCTTCATTTGGAGCATGCTTCTAATCAAACGAACACAGTTTTAGATCCAAGAATCTCATACTCGGGGCTAAAATCAGAGTATTCTGATGATGCCGAGCTCGATCTCTATCTCGAAGACGCGAAGTGGGGTTTACACGAGTTCTATCTGGACAACTATGCCTCGAAGACGTCGACATCTACTCCTGCACCCATTCATGCTGCTCCAACGATGACTTCCTCCTCTATGCCATTATTCGGTGGAGGCTCACCGCAAAAAGTCAGCTTCACCGCACATTATAGGCGTGCACCAAAGCAGAGTTCTGACGAATTGAACGAGTATTTTATGCTCACCCAGACCAGGGAGGACTTTGACTGCTGTGACCCGGTAATGTGGTGGTACAAGTGACGAACTCAGTTTCCAAACCTTTACTGCATGGCGCGTGATATAATGTCTATCCCTGGTACGTTTTTCTCTGTGTACACTAGTCCCCTGTCTCATGCAGTCATTGTAGGATCTGCTGTTGCGGTGGAGCGCATATTTTCCTCTAGTAGGGATACTATATCCATGCGGCGTGCTAATCTGCAGCCTGGCACTATCTGCACACTAATGATTGTGAAACATCGGTTGCACCTAGCTCGTACGGCTGTGGAAGAGTTGTTAGGCGATGATGAGAATTAATGTAGCATTATATCAATAGTATAAGAGGTATTTTAGATCATACTGTTACCCGTAATACGACCGTTACGACCGTATTTTAGCCCGTACGTACCGTGATGGCTGCTGGTGCTGGCTCTCCCATACGGCTACAGACAGACCGTATCCGTAGGTGTCCATTGCCCTTACGGCCGTATCCGTAACGGTACGGTGCACATCCCTAGCTCAGAGCAGGGCTCAGGCCTTTAGCTCTAGGACCTCATAATTTGAGTTTTTTGAATTCCAGTTCAAAATTCCTAGTTCCAAATTGGGGCATTGCGGAGTCGCTCGATACTATTTTCTCAATCTACTGGCAGACCAACCTCGCCTTATCTACAAATAGGCTTGAGCTCTTCTGTGACATCCTTTCACTTATTTGCAGCTGGGAGTAGGAGCCCATTGATGTCTCGGCGTGCTCTAATAATTATGTGGATTCAGCTTTTGAAAGGCGAGTTATCATATCATGTGCCAAAATTTTTAACTGCAGGCGCTCTCTCCCTTTTTTTAAAGGCGACGATTTTATTGTACATTGTGAACTGATCATCGAAACTTAGTCCTACAGTCTTACCACGTCCGTCCCGTCTGGGGACTGCCATAGTGGAGACGGATGTGTAAGCCTGAGCTCGCTTTACTTGGCTCGAATCGGAGGGGGTCATTTTCAGGGATTTGGGTTGCGTCTTCCTTTTTTGAAGGGCTACTACTTACTGGTCTAGGTTCGATGCACGTGGGGGAGAACGTTTTTCTTCTGATGCAAAAGTTCGCTTGGCATCCTGAGTATGGACGAGGTACGTGTGTATTTCTTCTCCGGCTCATTAGAAGACTTACAAACATTAACGACCATCGTCTCACGGCCTATCTCGATAAGTAAAAGGTACCCTCCTCATCCCGCGGTAATCGAAGCGTCTGATCCCCTCTAGCGTTGGTGTCCTTGATGTGAAAAGGAACGTCTAGGGGGGAGAGTAGGCTCAGCGTTTGGATCTGCAATGTTTCGCGCCAGACCCGAACGGCAAAGCACAATCTGTCGCGGAGATACCAAGAGTGCCATTAAGGATCGGTGTGACGTCAGAGAGTGATTGAGGGGCGGGCGAACGGGGAGTGATTGAGAGAGGACAGTGTTTGGATCCATATTGATGCATTTTCTTTCTAGATAGCAGCTGATAGCGGCATCGGGGTCGTTATAATGGATACATTGTGCCGAACCCGAACGGCAAAGCACGTTTGTTGGGGAGGTACCAAATTCGCTGAGGGTGCTCGCTGTGCGACGTGCGTTCAGACGCCGAGGGTACAACTGACAGCACAAAATGTCGTTCAGAGCGTAGCGCGCTCTCCCCATCTCCTGTCACTCCAAGTAGCCATATCGTTCCAATCTTCACTCTCCTCCTCGAAAAAGACACAAAAATGCCGTGTTCGGTTCAACTCGCCATGACTTTGCCTTTTCCTTTCTACAGCTTCTCCCGCAGCCTCGTTTTCGAGAAACACACTGCCGACGCGTCGTTCGCTATGCCCACCAGACTTGAGGCCTGAACCCCAGTCAAAAGTCTGGAGACGGTAGGAGATGGGTAGGGACGTGTGTAGATATTTCGTCTACCTATATGCGCCAGCCGACGTCCACTGATGAACTAGTCGTATGAAACAGAAGTGTTTAAGAAGCACGCGCGCGGATGCGCAGACTCCTGGCCCACAAGCCGGAATGATCGCAAGTCCGGCTGCCCTTGTTCCTGGCACACGTGTTTAGCGTGCTCAAATCTCTGTCCACCACCGTCATGTCGACACCCTCCACTGCCGCCGATGGATTGAGGGAAAACAAAGTCTATTGTACTTGTCCAAGGCGCTGCAAAGGGGGGAAACTAGTATCCAGGAGTACAAGGGAGCGGCACCAAAGAGAGCTGCAACGTACTCAGGTTTGGTCTTCGCATTTTGCCAAATTTCCTCGGTCTGATAAATATTAGGGTCAAAGCTCACCTAGTACGAACCTAAGGAATGCGGGAAGAGCTGGAGTAGAGCCAACAATGGAACAAGGGCCTGGAACTTTTCAGCAAGATCAAGACGAGGTATGTCATGCCTTCTTCGCTTGTCTCGCTCTTGCTTATTTCCTCTAGGAATGGCGTTCTGCGGGTCCTTCAAATGTATGCTTGTGTACCAGTGTACCCGACTTTTTATGTATTTTCTACAGTCAGGGAATCAAGAGATTGATATCGACAATGCTGATCGCAATAATCCCTTCGATGAACCCGACGATATTCACGATAATAGCATGCCGGCCGACAGAGATGCCTCTGGAAGCGATGACGATGAACCAGATGCACGCACACCTGTGCCTGGTAGTGACGATGGGATCAATGACGATCCCACACAGTCATCGTCCGACTCAGCACTAGAGATTAGCCTGGACAACCTGCGGGAATGTCAGGACTTCATCGATTTTATCAAAGCTGCATCCCTGGGTGATGACCAGTGTGGTATGTTGGCAGATGACATCGAGAGCTTGATGGAACCCGCAACGGAACGTCTTTTTGACGAGAATACTACAGATCCAGACTTTCGACTTTCCCTTGACTGCTATTTGGCTTGTAGCAATGCATCGCAGGATGTCTATAACAAGATGTGTGACGCTATCAAACGCAGGTACCCCGATAGCGAAATTCTGTCTTATGATCAGATTTCCCGTCGTGTTCGTAATCTCAGTGGTGTCGTTCCTATCATTCACGACATGTGTGTCAATTCTTGCATGGCGTACACTGGTCCATTCTCCCCTCTTCGAGCTTGCAGATTCTGTTCGGCACCAAGGTATATGTCACGTCAAGGCAAACCTATTGCGCCTGAAGATATTACCGACGATGGTGTCGGTGCTTTTATCCCGTGTCTTCAGTTTCATACTATTCCCCTCGGACCACAACTCCAGCCACTGTTTCGAGACCCGAAGTCAGCAAATAACATGAAGCACCGACAGATACGCACTCGTAAAATTCTCCGAGAACTGCAGGTGAATAACGTAGACTTTCCTACCGAATACGATGATGTCTACTGCGGTCAAGATTATCTGGAAGATGTCAGGTCAGGGGACATTGGAGAAGATGAGGTTCTTGTTGTTTGGTCGCAGGACGGAGCCCAGCTCTACCAAAGCAAAAAGTCCGATGCTTGGATCGGAATCTGGACAGTGATGGAACTCTCCCCTCATATTCGCTACAAGAAAGACTTTGTTCATGATTCCCTTGCTATGTATATATCTGCCCTACATTTTTTTCAGGACATGTTCATTCTACAAATTGCGAACATGGCAACTGCTGAAGTACTCGTTCAAGCGAACAATCTCGCATATATCAACGCTATTCAACACCAGCGGCAGGCTCAAACACGATTGGAGGACAGCATACATGAACGCGATAGGTTGTTAGGCGAGATTACTGGCCTCCGGTGTGTCAGCACAAATTTCTCCCTGATATATGTGTCCTAATTCTTGCTATAGAACTGCTTATAACACTCTCCTGACTCGGCTTGACTCCCTTTCTTTGGCTCCACCCTCGGCTCAGGCTCGTCTTCAAGGTCCCTCGGACTCGCTACTGCCTATCACAACACTATTCAAGATTCCCTCTGTACCTATCCATGTACCTCTCAAACGGAGCAATTATCCTTCTGTTCGCTACTGGGACAAGAAGGCCTTCACCGACCCCTTCGACAATCAGAAGAAAGCGAAATCCACAGCTTTTTCCTCGTCTTCTTCACGCTTGCCTGACCATGAAAAGGTTCTCAATACAGATTACTTCGAGGACGAGAATGGACAACCAGTATTGAAGGCGCGCATTTGTTCTGCATACGAGGATGCTCGCAAGATATGGAACTACTTCCACGACAACGGCTGTGCCCCAGTCAACTATACTGACGCTAACCGGGATCATTTACAATATTTTCAGCACCATCTTGGCATCAGCTACCCTGAGCTCCATCTTGGCGAAGGTTGCTGGAAATTCCAGTATCTATGGTCCGCTAACTATGGCAGCTGGAAGAACAAGAACACTATCAAGACGCGCATCAAAATCGAGGATACTTCGGAATCGCCTGATACCGCAATGACCAAAGGCCCGGAGAGAACGGAAGTGTCCACAGTTGAGTTGCTCGGTGAAGGGAGCCATTCATCAAGGAAACGGAGCATGGAGGAAACGGAGCATCTCTCAAACAAGAAGTCGAAGACGGCTGTGTCGTCAAGGGCTCTGGTATGTATCTATTCCTTTCTGTAGCTTGTTCTCATGTTCTCTCTTTCTAGGAGAAGCGAGGGAATCCATTGTACGTCCACCCCACTGCAATAGGGACTGTATCAACGCTAACTCAAATCCAGGGCTGGAGTGAAGGTTGCGATGCTCAAGACTACCACTGACGAACCAGAGCATCCCAAAAATCCTGTTCATGACGAAGCTGGTAGCTCTAGCTCCGTGGTTATCGAAGGTCAGACAATCCTCAGTTATCGCTTCCATACTGATATCATATATAGAGCCTATAGTTGCTATGCCGCCTACTGGTTCTGAACTAGCACCATCAGATTCTCAGAAAGATCTGGATACCTTAGCGACAGCTGCCTCAGCAAAGTCCCCACTCAAGCTCCGACCCAAAGTGGCTGGCACAGCGCCGTCTATCAATATCAGCCCAAACGCTCCCCCGAAGAAACCAGCTTCGAAAAAAGTGCCAACAACGAAAGCTCCCATCGTTCCTCCAACCAACTTGCCGACCGCCACTGACGCAGGGACAAAATCTTCGGTCACCGTAGGAGAGCAATCTGGTGCTCCGTTAGCGAAAGCGGCGACGGCGATGAAAGCTCGCAAGCCCAAAGTCTATGTTGTTCCAGTTGCTATAAACGCCAAGTAAGCAGTACATTTGTTCCGTTCGTTTTTACTGACTCTGGTTTCTATTGCAGGAACGTCTGTGGCCGCGAATGGCTTAGTAGGAATCCTGGAGGATCAAAGGACGACTACGAGACGTACTTTGGCGGTTTGACTGTCGCTGAGTTAAATGTAAGTGTGCTTATTTCACAAATATATCTCCTCACAGCGATTTGGGTAGGTATTCAAGAAGAAGTCGGCGGAGATCAAGGTATGCTTTATCCTTTTTCCATAGATGCTTGCTTAACGTTGTTTGCTGCAGAAGAAATGTGTGTGAAAGCCGTCAAGCTGAGGGGTGCATACGGTGTATGGATGTGGAAGGGAGGTCGGGTCTGTAGGCGTATACGGCTATCAATATGTATTGCTCGCACCCGAATACAGAGGTGCCTACTGATGTACATTGATGGCCATTGATACCTATCGGGAAACGTCTATAGCCGCCCATGAGCATCGATCAAATGACCATGAAATGCCCCATTTATCAATGACTACTGACGCCCATGGATGAATCGATGAGTATCTGTGATCGTCCACCCACGTCTCCAGACTTTTGACTGGGCCTGAACATTTGAACAGCAAAGCACAGTCTGTTGCGGAGATACCAGGGGTGATCGGTGTGATTGAGAGGCGGGCGGGGCGTAACTGGGAGAGGACGGTGTTTAGATCTGCAAAATTTCGCACCAGACCCAAATAACAAAGCACGCTTTATCAGAGTCTGCTTGGTTGACGGAGATACCAAACTTGCTGGTGTGCGACGTGTGTTTAGACCTGGAGCTGGACGAGAGAGTGGGGCAAGTCTGGCAGCACAAAATCTCGTTGAGAGAGTAGCGCGCGCTCCCCATCTCCCATCACTCCAAGTAGCGATATCGTCCCTTCTTAGCTCTCTTCTCCGGACATTCTCCACCTGAACCACACAGAAAATTTGTGTCCCGTTCACTCCTCATGACAAAAGAGCATTTGCCCACAGCTTCTCCCGCACAGCCTCTTTTTCGAGAAATACACCGCCATTGCGTCGTCTGGGAAGATGTACGGCGGGAAGGGTCGATAAGTGTACTCGAGAAGGCGAGTTGAGGGGTTATGATTCCGGCAGCGGGACCAGAAGAGGGGTACGGCTGGTCGAGATAGGTGTCCATGGCGACCGAGTCGGAAAGGACGATGCCTGGGAGATGGAGAAGAGCTTAGAGGCTTAATGCTACTTGTCGTATAGGCTGGTTCATGCATTTCAAGAGGGCACCGCTCAACACCTCCGCCGAGCTTCCGTCCTCTGCTAGTATACCCAAGTCTCCGACGACACGGTCTTGCTTATCAATGCCCCAGAAAACTGGGAAACCTTGGCACAAGTAGCGTGCAGGGCGAGGATGGAACGGGGAGATTCTCGTTGTCTGGGGAGGTGAATGTTCTTTCTAGGGGTAAACGGTAGATGTAGCGTTTTGGGACGTCGTGGATGGTGGTGAGATTGCCTGGGATAGAGTAGCATATGCGTGATGAACCAGACTTCCAGACGGGTAAACCATTCGAGGACATCGTGTTCCGTCATCTTTACAATGAAAAGAGGTGTACTTTGGCGCCATTGAGTTGCTCGATGACAGCGTGAAGGCTTGGAAACCGCCAACACTGAAACGAGCTGAGAAGGATGAGCCTATCATCAACGATGTAGAAAAATAGACGACTACGCACATTCTCGTCGCTCGAGTCTGGCGCAATGTGTGCACACTGTGGCCTGCTTCCCAAATCTCGTCGCTGGAAGCCGAGACCTTGAAGAGCGTGTTCTTGTCGTATTTGCCGGACACTATACACCAGAACCCATCTCGGATGAGAGCCTGGGGAGATGTTCATGTGAGTTCACAACCGAACGAGCGTAACATGCAAGGTCGCCACTCACGAGATTCTTTGCCTCTCTACGGGCTTTCGGAGCCTCCCTCAAATCCCTTTTGGGTTCGTCGCGCAGCGGGGGTTCTGAAAGCCTGCCTGAGTTGGGAAAGCTTCGGGAGAGTGGATGATGTCGGTTGGGGCGGACTTCTCAAACTCGAGACAGACGTTGTATGCATCCAGGACGTCCGTAATAGTTGTGGTGGGAGGGAGTCCAGCAGCACGAGGCATGATGGTAAGAAGTAGATGCTAAATTTGGTTTTGTTTGACTCTCACGATCAAAAATCGAACTTCGTCCCCTTTCGTGTGGGGATGCTCCGTTTGAATACGACTATCCTTACTCGTCTAGACTCGAACGTTAACGTTCATATCGATTCGACCACACGACGACCAGGACATTGGCAGGCTGCCACCATCAACGGGCCTGGGCCTGATTAATTCAAGCTTCATCAATGATTAATATTCTCCAACGCGAGTGACGCTATTCCGAGTCATACGACCTACCACTGCAATGCGCGCCTTTTTGACATCTTGGCTGAGAAACGCCAGCGGCGGCATCACCATCGTAGATCGGCTGCTCCTTCCTCCCCCTGCGCACGAAAATGAAGTAGTCCATGTCTATACCACAGTTGTAGGGTCCCCGTCAACGCCGACACGTCGAGTCACAAGCACTGGCATACCTTTCGTCAACTGAATGCTTAGGTCCATATTCCACGAGTATCCATAAAGCGGCTTCCGAGGCTAATGTTTTCATGAATCTTTCTTTCGCATAGGCTGTCTCTAATGTACCCCACAAAAAGTCTCTACTCCGTGCAACACCCTCAACGGTGGAAGTCACCGATAGCAATATCCTATAGCTCGAGTCTGGCTACATGCGCTCGCAAATTCCATACATCACTCCCCAAATATGATTCATTACTATTAATATTGATCCGCGATGAAGCACTATATCATAGTGTGACCTCTGACAGATCTGACCGTCGAACGAGATCCCAACCCTGGTCCAAACAGTTCGCCTGTGCGCTTAGCAGAGCTTTTCACTCTTAGGCAGCACCGCGGCGCGGTCCTACATCCTTATGGACAGATTCTTCTAATCACGACGATCCCGCAAGCGTCTATGCTGCTGTGACCTGATACCTCGTCTCTTCCCTTCATTTCTGAAAGCGTCCTCGACCTAGTGCCGAAGCCATGCGAACACCTCAAGGGAAATCCAAAGGACCTACCCTCGAAACCTCGCAAGGACTGCCAGTGACGACTGTATCCAAGCTACAACGATGATGATATGGTCGTTTTGAACGTTGACGTTCTGAACGTTGATGATTCATCAAAGTGTAACCTAAACTTGTCCCGACTGCGAGGACACCCAGCCTTACGCGACCATCCCCTCCGTTAATAAACTCAATTAAGTGCAATACGTTGCTCTTGAACATGCGAACCTTCCGAAAACGTCGCCACGTATCAGTGCATCTTCGACAGGATTCCTCCGACTCGGAGTGGGGTAGGGCTTCTGAGCGTCCTTCCCTAAGGTCAGTGTGCGTTTCTCTGTGGTCATATTGAAGCAACTGTCTCATTATCGGTCTCCGCTATATGTATAGGTCTAATCGGCCGTGGACTATAGTCACTCGCAGATGTAGTTCAGTTGACATATTCGTACAATCGAGGCATATCAGTATTAGAATGACGGAGAACGATCAGCTATTCATGGAACAATTCAACGGAAGGATCCAGTATCGAAACCGGTAACATAAACAGCGTAATTTTGTTGCATCGGGTATCACATCTCCAAGATCATATAATGATGGTGTTTCGTGTGCTTTATTCTTCGAAATCTAGACTCTTGAGCATCCGCGACTGATAGGCACGCTCATGTTGATTGCTTTTTAGGATTCCCCATTTTACCACTGATGACGCGGCGGAGGCACAGGCGTCGTTAGGCTACTTGTCCCCTCCATTCATAGATCTGGGTTCTCTCTTGTGTATTGACGTGAGGTGCGTAGTATGATTCAAGTTAATTTCTGACATTCTTATGAACCCGAGATGATACCTTGTCTTATCAATGGTTCCAAGGAATTTCAGCCTCTCGTAACGCTTCCTGTTAAAGGCATAATTACTCTGTCTTCGATTATCATTCACCGGACTCGGTTGCTCAGGGACCAAAGCGGTGGAAAGATAACCAGGAGATCACTATTATATAAATCCGATCACTGGCTCAATTAATCGACGTTACATGTAGATCATTAAGATCAGGCACAGAGGCATTACCAATGTTTTTTATTTTTTATTTTTTTTGTGGAACGTTTGGTTTGGCTTCATACACCCTGCGCGCGCATTACCAATGTTATGAGGCGGTAAGTAGTGAGTAAGCGCATATAATGCTAGCGTAGTATAGTATAGAAAGCATAAACCCATCCGGATGAATCAGACTCTAATCGTATGTCAACCGTCCACCGTGCATGCATGCGTAGTACGGAGTCAAGCTATTCAAGCTACCTCGTGAGTCGTCAGCCGTCTTGGTTTAGCTGGTAGAAGCGGCAGGCAGGACAATACGAATCGATATGGGGGGCTGTTAAGAAGGTTAGCAAGAAATAATAGAAATATAGAAGTGATTCAAGTCGCACAGTACTGTTCAGGAAAGCGGCGGCTGTAATAGATCAGTCACTATGAAGTCGTAGTGCCAGATGGTCCAGGACCTACTATTGCCAACAGGTCCGCAGACAAGCTGGCGGTTTGCATTTCGCAGGATGGAAAAGGCTAAACTTGCAGTTGGACTGCTCGCATCGAATCTAGAAAGAGGACAAAAAATGAGAGAAACGCAGTGCGCTTGTCGGAATGCATTGCCATACATATTCTTCGGGCAAAGTTGGTGGCGGTCAGCAGAGGTATATTTAATTGGATGTAAAGGACTCACAAGATTGACTGCATGGCCACATCGGATGTATACATTCCTGACTCTGAAAACGAAGTAAGTATTAGGAGAGTGGATGTAGCGGTAAGATGTAGCTCACTGGCGACGGTGGCACATCGTAATAGAACGGAGATGGTAAGATAAGAGTTTATTACAATGTTGAATGGTAAGTGGTGGGATGGAGGAGACCATAGTCGACCTTCTTGTTTATAAGCTAGTAAGAGTCAAGACCGCGATGACATCTTGTATCTGATAATCCCTCATGACGACAATATTGCACATATGCTGTGTTGCCGGCAGACAGGATCGTAGCAGAAAGCGCTTGACATATCAA
Source organism: Armillaria altimontana (assembly GCA_022818075.1). Lineage (NCBI taxonomy): Eukaryota > Fungi > Basidiomycota > Agaricomycetes > Agaricales > Physalacriaceae > Armillaria > Armillaria altimontana. Next base: position 1,360,773 of record JAIWYR010000012.1, read on the forward strand.
GCATTGCTGTTTGATTACTGTTCAAGGTGCTTGACCTATCGAGAACAACCGTGACTACCGGAAGCCAGGCTAGCTGGTTCACTGTTTTGTAAGTTGCCCATGAACGGCCTGCATTCACCACCATTTTATAGGCGGATCGACCTGAGATAGCGAAGGTTCGAATGTCGTGCATCCAGCAGAGACGATTTGTCACTGTAATCCTTGATACAAGTTTGATCCTCCTTGAGCGCATGTGTCATAGACGATGAGTTAAAAGTTTCATTACAAAAATGAGATCAAAGCGCACAACGGTTTGTTTAGGGATTATAAGAACAGAAGCATCGGGGTTCGGGGTTTCAGTCGGACGTGCTAGGGATTTGCAAAGCTGCGTGCAGGAGTTTTGGGGTCACCAAAATAGCTATAAACGCCTGCGTCGAATGAGAAGGCCGGTAAGAACGAAGGCCGAAGGTCCAAATTAAGGGTTCTTTTCCCAGACATAGCGTTTTCAACTTCGAATTCGATGATGAGCGCCGATTTCGTGACTTTTGAGGTGAGGATCTGGAGCATGGTAGCGTCTGCACAAATAGGTCAAGGACAGATCCGGTAAGTAGGTACGAGTCCTTATCGTGCGTACTTGGTAGTGTTCTATTTTCTCTGTCGTGACGGAAGCACCAGGGGACGAACATGTACAAGGTCCATCGTCAACTTGAATACCGAGACACCCGTCAGGATGTATACTGATACACAATGATCCCTAGATGGGGGTGCTGCCGATTATGATAGGTACGTCTAAAGAAAACAAATATCGGACTTGGCTATGAAGCGAGTCTTGGGACTTCCAAAGGTGCGTAAAGGGGTTCTGAGATCACCAAAATACTAGCCGTAGACGCCATACACAGCATCAAGATCGCAGAAGCCTGGTTTATGAGGATGTTGACGCCATCGAGAGTGGCTTGAATGCCGAGATCGTCTCCAAGGGAGTCGGGTCAGGATGAAAGGCAAAGACCGGCTTGATCAGTCCTATTTTCCTGACTGAGGAAAGCACAAAATAGAACAAAAAAACGAGAGTCTCAAGACTTTATGGAGTCGAGATGTTGGAAACGGGAACTCTGGTGAAGCACCTGGTTTCAAGATCAGTACGTAGGGCTCGAGAAAAGTTCGATCCGGTAGCTTGCGGCTTACAAGTTTATGATAGATTGCTAAGTTGGGTCAGTGGTATCGCAAGCAGCTTCGCAGGCTGTGGAATATTGATAACAAGGGTCAAGTTCCCGGTTAAGTTCGCGTGCCTTTGGAACCCTGCTGTTAGGCCGATGAAGCTGCCTGAAGTTCCGAACGAAAGGCACTGAAGCTTGAGTACCATAGAGCGAAGAATAGACTAGGTTTGATACTGACCGGGTAAACCTTCTCGAAAAAGAGGTTCAAGATTTTGACGCCCGCGACGAGAAAGCCTGAGAATTTGAGCAGTCCACTTAGCGCACGAAGCGGACATGCAATGTCCGACTCGAAGCTCGATCCACCTGAGCCCATACTTGGGCCATTGAACGCACGCAAAGATCAAGCAATACTAATCAAGGTCCAGGTAAGAAAATCGAAGGGCATTCCAAAATTTTCACGGGCCTAGGGTTTGAAACGACGGTACTGCCAGTGTAGATTGCGAAATCCGAATCAGTGATGTTACGAGGTGCTCAGCGAAGAAGAAGCGCAGGAAAGATGCAGAAGATTTACAGCGGATTCCGACTAGCCAATGCAGATCGGGTCACCGCCTACGTCGGCTGATGTTCAACTCTATTGTGGACGGATGTGTGAGGCGGTGGAATTGAGATTTGACATAGGCAAGGGAACCAGTGCGTTCATCTCCTTCGTTACTGGTGGTGGACGTCTCGCTTCTTTTGTTTGTTGTATTTGTTGACTTTGTAAATTAGCTGTGGAGTAGGGATGAATCTGAAGGTGGCAACACGGAAAGTAGAGGCGCACTGTCAGTGGGGTAGATAGTATTTTCCCGATAAGAAACTGGAGCATGTCTTGAATAAGAATATATGGCGACAGTTATAAAGCAAGGGCCCTTTGGCATAATCGTATAATTACTCACGTGAGAGCGTTACGCCGCAAGGCGACTTATCGAGGATCTCGGTTCGAATCTGAGACGGTCCACTTATCATCCAGTATGCCGTTTTTACTACTGGGACATACTAAATAATAAAATTTCCAATATTTAAATAAATTCCAACTGAAGTTAACTTTTAATGACCATTGATCATTGACGGATCTTCTTTTACCTTAGCACCCGCCATGGACTTTGAAAATTTGAACGTTCAAAACGTTCGAACTTTCAGGCAGTTGCCTTCTCTTTTCTAGTTGGCTCTCCCAAAGTCGGGCAGTCAGATTCCATGAGGCAAATCCGGTGCGTTATCTATTTCTTTCTCAAGGATGAATCTTACAGGTGATACAGGATCATGCTATTTGAAGGACAATACCACCCGCTTGGGCCTTGGGCCTCGCTTGATACTGTAGCGCAATGAATTCCACAGCCTTGTAATCGTGCATATATGCTTGATGTTGAAAAGAAGAAGAACGGGTGCGTGACCATTTCTTCTTTCGCAGACGAATCTCAGTCAACACTAGCTTCTAGGACACACTTCCTCACTGCCGCCAGTCAGAGAAGACGCTGTGGAGACGTCGTCTGTTTCAATCTTCCGCTACGTCTTGGTCGTCGCGACATGAACGACCAGCCGCTATTAAGTGCTACCGTGAGGTCCTCAAGGCCACTATCCCAAGAAAGTTCTTCCAGGGCGATATCATCGTGCATCTGTCCAGCGAACGAGGTGTGTGTGCATTTTGTCACCGTCTCCTCTCGTCGCTGATTAATCGATGTTGCAGGCCCACTGTCAAAGCTCTCTAAAACGCTGCCGCCTATCTCAATAAGACGCACTCCTTCACATCAACTCTCCCTCTCCAGAGCTTCTGATCCATCCTCCTTCTCGGGCTTTCCGTCGAGGAAGGACATCCCATCGGCATAGGCATCTTCGTTGGCGGGGTGCTGGTAAATCCCTACCATCCCTCGGCTCGGCCTATCCCACAGCTAATCTCCTCTCTGCATTGATCCAAACGGCACCTCTTTCGTGGTTCTCCGACGCTCGCCGACCACCCCATCACATGCCGTCTTTCTCAAGATCCTTAGAGCGATTATCGAAGGACCTTTCGACTCATATTTAGCCGTTGAACGGCTCACCTTTCCTGCAATTCCAAGCCACACCATTCTCATTCTCGCGGTCTGGACTACCGTCTCCTATTCCGCCACATCGAGAGCCATTCTCAGCCTTGGTCGAGCCGGATTGACGACTTGAAGATGCTAGGAAGGACGATGCCATTGGAAAGCTGTATACCACAACATGTTCGGCACCGACCCGTCGACGGCTGTAACCGACAGGCCTAGGTGAGTATTCCTTTTCTTTTGATGGCCCACCCAAGTCTCATAACCAACATTAGAGTATCCGGACCGAATTGGGCCGCTAGACTGATAACTTTTGGAGGCAGAATCGTTCCAGTCATCTCGCTGGTGGACGTCTCAGTTCTTCCATTCGCTGGCTTTGAACGAGGATAAAGGTTGCATGGAGGATCGGTGCCTGGATATCAAGTACGGACGTCTGGGGGCCCATCGTAATGGCTGAATGTGACTTAGTCTACTTTAAAGTTGCTTCGTGATCTATGGAACAGAATCATGATGGATACGATAAGGGCCCTTTGGCAAAATCGCACAATTGCCTCTTGGCTGTTGATCGATCCCCGTTCGAATCCGGGAGGGTTTATTCCAAACGACTGGTGTTGGACTTTTTTAAATTTCTTGTCATCACTAGCTCAGAGGCCAGAGGCCCCTAGCTTTGGGACCTTTGGGTTAGGTTTTAATTCCTAGCAGGGGCATTGTGGAGTCGTTCAATCTACTGTCAGACCCACCTCGGCTTTTCTACAAGTAGGCTCGAGCTCTTATGTGGTGTCCTTTCACTTACTTGCAGCTGGGAGTGGGAACCCATTGATGTCTCGGCGTGCACTATGTGGATACAGTGAGCAAAAGACGAGTTCTTATATCATACGCCGAAACCTTTAACCGCGGGTGCTCTCCCTTTTTTAAAAGGCGACGATTTTCTTTTATAAAATGTGAACTAGGTGTGTCAATCATCATCGAAACTTGTTCTACAGTCTTATCACGTCCAAGTTCCGTTTGGGCGTAATCATAGACTGCCATAGCGGAGAAGGGTGTGTTCGCTTTACTCGGTTCGAATCCGAGGGGGGTCATTTTCAGGGAAATGCGTCTTCCTTTTTTGAAGGGCGACTATTGGTCAACACCGTGTGGGGGCAGGATGATTTTTGTTCTGATGCAAAGTTCCTTTTGCAGCCTGAGTATGGACGAGGTACATGCGCATTCCTTCTCCAACTACTTACAAAACTCTAGTTAAAAAAAACCGCTAGCGATGTTGGTGCCGGTCAAAACGTGCCCCCTCTGCAAGCTTCTGATCCCCTCTAGCGTTGTTGTCCCTGATGTGATAAGGAACATCCAGGGGAGGGAGTGGGTTCAGAGAGGACAGCGATATGCGCCAGGCCCGAATGGCAGGTTTGTTGGGGAGATGCCAAACTTGCGTGTGTGCGACGTGCATTTAGACGCGGAGCTATGAGGCAAGTCTGGCGGCACAAAATCTTCGTGCAGAGAGTAGTGCGCTCTCCCCATCTCCCGTCACTCCAAGTACCATTCTTCACTCCCTCCCCAGCATTCTGCACAAAACCGCTGAGTACGGTTCATTCCCCAGAACGAAAAGTCGCCTTTGCCCTTCACTTTCCACAGCTTCTCCCGCCCAGCCTCATTTTCGAAAAGTACACTGCCGTCACGTCGTTCGGGTAGAAGAATGGCCGGGAGTGTCGAATAACGCACCTGGGAAGGCGAGTTGGAGGACGGAGTACGGAGTACGTCTGATCGAGATGGCGATGGCGAAGGGCTTAGAGGTTTAGTAATTGTCGCATATGTTGCTCAAGAGGACGCCGCGAACTTCCTTCTGCTAGGACATCCAAGTCTTCGACGACACGGTCTTGCTTATCAATGCCCCAGAAAACTGGGCGACCTTGGCACAAGTAGCGTGCAGAGCGAGGATGGAACCGGGGGGGTTCTCGTTGTCTGGGGTGGCGGATGTTATTTCTGGGAGAGGCCAATTGGATTGCGTGGTGGTACTGGATGGGGGTGAGATTGCGCAGGATAGGGCGGTGTGGGCGTCTTTTCGAACCAGATTTATAGGCGGGTAAACCATTCATGCACGTCGGATTGCATTGTTATGATACTGGGAAGAGAATGTACGTTGATGCCGTTGAGTTGCTCGATGACATAGTCGAAAGACTTCAAAACGGCTCCGGCCAATACTGAAGTAAGCTGACTGGGATAAGGTCACTAACGGCGTAGAAAAATAGACGACCGCGCACCTCCTCGTTGCTAGAGTCTTCGTTAAGATGCTTGGACTCTGGCGCAATGCGTGTACACTACGCCTGCTTCCATAATCTCGTTGATGGAAGCCAAAACCCCGGAGAGCGTGTCCTAGTCGTAGTTGCCGGACACTATACACCGGAGTCAGGCCTCAACGAGGGTAGCATGCGCGGTCGCCACACACGAGATCCTTTGCCTCTTTATGCATTTGAGTCTTCGGTGCCTCCTTCAAATCGGTCTTGGATTCATTGCGCGACGGAGGATCTGAGGAGGCGGGTGTCCGGCCTTTGAACTTCTTGACTATCAAGGAGAGCTTTGCATGGTCCCGAGCGCATGAATGTATGGCCTTGACGAGCGCGGTGCGGGAGGGGGAGTGGATGATCAAGTAGCCCAGTGTCCGTGCGTAAGCCAGCGCAGCGCTGTCGGGTAGAGCGGACTTTTCAAACTCGAGATAGATGTTGTATGCATCGGATAGGCCGTCCGGGTGGTTGTGATGGGAGGGAGTGCAGTAGCAGCACGGGGGCATGGTGGCAAGAAAGCTAAATTTGGTTTTGTTTGACTCTTCTCGCGATCAAAAATCGAGCCCTCTTTCGTGCGATCACTCGTACAGACTGCCGTCATAAACGAGCTCGATTCTCCAACGCGATGAACACTGCGATGATACTCTTACCTCTCGCGTACGACGCGTCAACGCGCGCCTTTTCGATGCCTCGCCTGAGAAAAGTCAGCACGGGCATCACCATCAAAGGTCTCGATTAGCCTGACCAACACCATGCCGGACAAGACTCCACGCACCGCTTCGTTCGATACCAAACCTTGTAGTAAAGGCGCATATGTGCAGGACTTTGATGTCGACAAGACAAGTGATGGGTGTGTGACCATTTCTTCTCCCGCAGACGACGAAGCTCATAGTCTAGGGTGTGACAGCTACAGACTCTAAGAGTGCATTTCCTCGCTGGAAAAGACGCTGTGGAGACGTCTTATGTTTCAACCTTCCGTTACGTCTCGGTCCATAATCTTGCCACGACATGGTCGACCAGCCGCTATTAAGTGCTACCCTGATGTCGTCAAGGTCATTATCTCAAGAAAGTTCTTCCCGGGCGATATCATCGTGTGCTGGTAGCGCATGGCGAGGTGCGTGTACATTCCGTCCCCGTCTCATCTCGTCACTAATGGATCGATGTTGCAGGCCCACCGTCCAATATCAAAGCTCTCTAAAACGCAGCCGTCTCCTTCCCACCAACTCTCCCTCTCCAAAGCCATGATGAGGGCTTCTAATTTCCCAGCCATCCTTCTTCCCGAGTTTACCGCGAAGAAGGACATCCTCTTTGTATCCATCTGCATAACCATTCATTGGCGGGGTGCTGACCATCCAAGGACCACTTGGCTCTGCTCGTATGGCCTATCCCCTCTTTTTCCAATCATCTCTTCTTCATTAATCCAAGCGGCACCTCTATCATCATTCTCCACCACTCGCTGACCACCCCAGCACACGCCGTCTTTCTCAGGATCGGTGTATTGCTTAGCGATGATCAAAGGACCACTCGACTCGTTTAGCCGCCTTCAGACTAATACAGCTTACCTTCCCCTGCGAGTCCAAGCCACGCCGTTCTCATCCTCGTCCTCTCAACCACCTTCTACTCCGCCGCATCGAAAGCCATTCTCAGCCTTGGTCGAGTCGGATTGACGAGTCGAAGAAGATGCTGGAAGGACGATGCTATTGGATAGTATTCGCTGGTCAGCACAGACTGTATGATGAATCGTAACCGACAGACCTAGGCACATGTTTGTTTCTTTTGATGGCCCACCCAAGTCTCATGACCAACATTAGAGATGCTATCGCATTATCCGGACCGGCTAGTATGCTAACTTTTGGAGGCCCATTCCTCTTGGTGGCGGGCGTCTCGGTTCCCCCATTTACTAAGCACCGCTGACTTTGAGCCAGGATTTCAAAGGTTGCATGGGGTGAATATCATAGCAACTGTACGAGCGTCTGCGGGGCCTATCGGACTGGAATGAATGTAACTGCCTAGATAGTTATTTAGATCAAGACAAAGATCGTGTTTCGTGACTTACGGAATTGAGTCGTGGAAAGTCAGGGCCTTTTGGCATAATCGCACAATCATGTTGATCGATCCCCGGTTCGAATCCGGGATGTGGTTATTACAAATTTTCAGTCGTCGTCCGATGTCGTAGGTAGCCGTTTTTCGTCTGTGAATGAAGAAATGGTCACGCACCCGTTCCTTTTCTTCTCAACATCAAAGCCCTCGCATTTACTTTAGGGCCGTAAGACTCATCGCTACGGTATCCAGCTCAGCCCAAGCATAATCCTGTATCGCCTGTAAGCTTCATTCTAGAGCGAGAAAAAGATAACACACCGAATTTGCCCCACATCTGAGTGCCTAGACCTGAGACCGGTCCCTAGCATGAGCAAGCGTCGATAGTGGTCTACTGAGTGCCCAACCTAGCAGGAAAGGATAGACTGTCGACTAGGGTTGCGCACGAAACCCTAGGTTTTTCGGATACAGTAAGGTTTCGGACCGGTAAGTTACCGGTTAGTTACTGGTAACTTACCTCCCCCCACTGGAGGGGTTTTCATCAAGGTAACTTACCTGTCATGTGATGATGCAAGAGCAGCAAAATCATCGTCATATTCAACTCTATTAACTAGCGGTCATCGGTCGACGCCTATGATACCTTGCTTTCACGGTTTACATCAACGTCACGGAATCTGCAAGGAACAAGCCATTTTTTTTTAGAGAAAAACTAAATTACATTGCTGCTTAGGTTGTACATAGTTCCCAATTGTCACCCGCCATTCAAATGTGGACCTTTTTGCTGGATTCTCCCCCGTCACCTTCACTCTTAGGTTCATTTACCGGTTGCCATTGCGAATCAACGGTGCACACTGAATTATTACATCGCACAATGCAACGCCAAATAGCTCTTGTTCCCTGGTCACATATTTTTAGATCCTTCGTTTGCTTCTTTCAGGATCCTCTCTGTTCGATTTCGGCCTGTCGCATCGTACTGTCGATGTGAGTCCTATTTTCGGTCTGGTCATGTTTCACATCCGTCAAATCATTCCCTCCTCCGGTTTCATATGTCAGGATATGTTTTCTGTGAAATTTTGCAGCCAAAATTCAGATATGAATTTTGGTCTTATATTTTGCCTAGCCAATAGACCTGTGATGTCGACGCTTGCTCATTCTACCTACACAGGTGGTACACTTGTTGTACCCCGGGCTAGCCCTGACGTGGATAGAACAAGGTGACCCGCCGGTTCCATTCCGGGTGGAAATCAGCCTAACAGCCGCAATCCATTTAGGCACAGGATAGCCACTGGCCGAACCAATATAGCCCCAAGATGAAATGGGCCAACCTTGTATTTTCTCAATTGTAGCTAATATTAGCTATCTTTTCCAATACTTTCCATCTTTCTGTTACTTTCTGTGCGCCCGCAGAATCCTCTCGTATCCCACTACTAGTAATGATATACTGTTTCATTGCAGCTTCTACTGTACACCAAGATAATACATATCAATAGGAAAGACACCGCCGCCCAGTCTACCTCTATCTGCCTCTCACGTCTCCATCCCAGCTGGCTCACCCTTGAAGCAACTGCTGTGGCCAATCCAATGAGAATCAGATTCTCATAAGCACATCATAAACTCACCTTAGTCCAAGAACGCATGCCATCCTCACCAACACCACCTGCACTGAGAGTGTTTAACATTGTCATCCTGCCTGCAACAGAAAATACATCCACCTTCCATAAAAGACCGCAAGCAGCAGCTGAAAGTCCCAGTACCACCAGAGCAGAGTATGACCAGATTGAACAAGCCATTCCCAGCCAAACAGAGCAGACAGAGCAGACGAAGTTCGGCCATAGACAACCAGACAGTGTCCCAAGGATACCACAGCGAAGCATCTGCATGATAGGCAGCACAACATGAGCTCAGCGCTCCCTCCCAAAGGACCGACAACAGATCCGTCTCAGATATGATGTCCTGGGAGTCGTTGGCCATCTACATACAGGATTAACATGGGATCGGGGTGCTTGCAAGAACAATGGAATAAGATGACATGGTGGACGGAAGTGAAGTTCAACATAGGTTAAATATATACAAACATGACTATGTAATCACAATTAGGGGCCATGCTAAAGTGCGTCAATTGAGAAGAGCCATAAGAGCTCAGGGGCCAGATACCATACCCGTAGTTGAAGGGGTTTCATTTGCACTGTCAGTAGTACTGGATGCTTGGGCGATGGGCAAAAACTGGAAGCGAGACTTGTCATATGCCAAAGTCTGATCAATAAACCTGCAGAACATTAGTACAAGGTAAGGCTCTGAGAGCGTTCATGGCTCACGCTTTCCAGCTTTCTGAGAGTAAGTTGTCCGACTGATACTCCTCAATCTTGACCCTGAAATACTCATCCACCTTGCTCCAGAAATCCTCACCTTTCGCGCTTCGACCTGTAGGTAACTTGCGCTTCTTGTTAGGTGGTTCAGTGGAACTTGGCTGCTGATTTTCATTGTCGGAGCCAGGAGGTCTTTCCACAGTCCAGACAAGATCTTGATTCTCGGCAACAAAGCGACGCTACAAAGAGGTAATCAGGCCTGGTTGCATAGGAAAGTATTTGTACATACAAACACACTGTTGCGTGCAGTGGTCAGATGATGATTCGCACTGGATCCAGAGCGTCGGTACTTCTTGTTCATGTCGACAGTAAACTGAGCCAAGGTTTTTTTTAGGCTATCACGTATCTGGGACACTATCAGCATGATCCTAACAAAGCAGCACAGTAGACCTACATCCTCTCTCATCCGATTTCTTACACTAGATGATATTACACGTATTTCGCTGCGCAGAAGATGCTCACGGGAAGGGACACTAAACACATTCTTAAAGCCGATAGTGTCCTTTTCCTTAAGGAGGATATTCTGGGAGTCACGTCAAATACAGACAAGACATATCAGAGGCAGGTGGAACGTACAAAGACTTCATCCTCTACATCACGATATGCTGTTCGCTTTGGATCATACATGAGATCTCGGACAGTGTAGCGAATATTGTCCTATAATATTGTCAGACTGGGGACCATGAATGCCAAGCATGATTAACATACTCTTTGGTCCTTTGTGAAGTCAAAGCCTTTATTTAGCTGAGTCTTGAGGTCTTCGAGGAGGTCGGCCATGGTTTGTGTGTTCTGGTCACCTTCAAAACGTTGATTGTGGAGGTTGAATTGTACAGCGAGGGCAAATAACTGAGTGACAACATCAGGTGTTGATAGGCCTCCCTGTAACATCGAGAGCTATTGATATGTGTGAGCCTTAGGGAACGTGTTAGATAGACCAAAGAACCTACCTCCGCAAATAGATGCAGATGGTGACGCTGGTATTCTGCGAGGCTGAAGTCTTTGGCTAAGCGGTCAATGACTACAGGCTTGACACCAGTTGATGCTGTGGAGGCAGAGGCAGTCGAACTGTCGGTGGAAGACACTGTGGTGGTTTGGTGAGACAATGCTGTCGGCCTTGAAGGTGACCGTGAAATCTGTGCTGGATGAGGTGAAGGTGATAGAGAGAATCTCTGTGACAGCTCAGCATCATGAAAAAGAGGGGCCATGTCAGTAGTGCGATATGGCTGGGGTTGGACAGGCGTCTGGTATCCCGGTAAACTGCCATGAAAATAAGGTGAGGACTGGTCAGCTGAGGCAGACCAGTTCGCAGGTCCACGATTCGAGGAAGGCATAGGAGTATGTGGAGTAGGCATGTCAGTATACAGCTCGCTGTCAGCCATGAGAGTCATGAAAACCCTGCTGAGGGTCTTATATACCATGGAGAACGTGTCTCATCACGTGTGGTAGCCAACACGTTGAATGAGAATCAACAAAATGGAAATCTGTAAACGGAATCACGCTATAAATTGAGACAGTCCATTGCTGTGACAGTGACAGTCCCCCGCCATGTCCTCCAGCTCCTATACTCCCTCTTCAGATGACTGGGACGAGTCCCAGTCCCAGCCTAAAAAACAGTACAATGTTCAATGAAACATCACTGAGCCAGGACTGACTCATTGCCAGTTTTGGATGCAGTACTCCGTCTCGTTTCCAGCAAAGAGCAGAGCGGCGTCAAACACATTTGAACTCCATCACCGGCAGGACACTTCAACAGTGAGTGAGTAATCACAAAGCTAACATAGATTCATTGACTTGCCTACAGGTACTACAAGTCTGGTGGTGCTTTAGACTCGCAGACCACCGAGACACAGTGGGAGAACGGACTATGGAACGAGAGCAGTGAGTTTTTCCAGTTTGAAAGCACTAGTCAATGCAGTTTACTTTCACAATGTAGCCCCCCTGAGAAAAGCTTTCATACATTTACAGCAACAGGATCGAAGAAGTATGACTCTGAGTGACTCGGATGACCAGCAGACGGCAGCTGCTCTCGGATCTCTGTCCAAAGTCAACAATGATTTCTTTGGGAAGGGGGACATTACCTTGGTTGGGGATGTTGCTACTGGTGTTGGTGCATCAGTTCTATTGTGTTGCCAGGTTAGTTATGACTGATGGTCAACCGTGCTTCAAGATGCAAGTGGGAAAGACAAGATCAATGTTTCCAAGGCAGAAGACATCACATCATCTGCAGCAGTGGACGATGATATTCCTATTGCCTCTAGTCCTCCACCTGTTCTGGTGCTAAGTGCAATTCAGACTTTTGAGGAGTACAATGGTACGCACCTATTCTATCTGCTCCTCGCTATTACTTCCCACTTTCTGATGCTTGCGGGATCCAAAGAAATGATTGGGTCATTTGGTGGTGCTCAATTACCACCAGGATGGTCTGATACACCTGAGATCCCAGTTGCACGCAGTCCCAGTCCTGTGGACGTGGTACAATGGAGTGATTTGACGCACATTGAGAAGCGGATTGTGACGGCTGTTTGCTCAATTGTTGAAGACGAAACTGCAGCCATCAGAGAACGGGCTGATAATGCGCTGGAGGGGCACTGGCAAGAAGTATCAGACCTCTATGATAGTGCTAGACAGCAGAACAGATACATTAACACCCTGCAGGAGCTCCTCCGGACCTGCAATGTAGACATACCAGAGATGTAATAGAGTATATGCCTTTTGAATAGCTTTGACGATCCCAGATGCAATAAACGAGAGTATGTTGGCTTTTGCATTGGCAGTACGAACGCGTAACTTTACTCCCACGGCATCAAAATTCCACTGGTCTTGCCAAACATGGCCAAGCTCGTTCGCACTCTCAAATGTGCCATGTAAAGCTACATGGATTCTTACCTGAAAGCTTTACATACCATAGAGTTAACAAGTACAATAATATTACAACAACTGTGGCTACAACGATGGAGGCCAAGTCAGGTTATCATACTGGCCTTGACTCCAGGTGTCCGTGTTGGGGCCCCAACATGCTTGTGAGACAGAATTGTCGCGACTCAGAGGACTCGGATTAACAGGACGATACTGCACAGATGGATGTGGCATCTGGGGAATCGGTGTGTAGAACTGTGGTGTAGGATGAGGCCCAGGAGTATTCCATGGTGGCGATGGCATCAGACTCGCACTGTTCAATGCCCAAGATGGGTCTGCCTGAGACTGAAGCAACATCCTCACATTCTGATTGATGGTATCATGTGTACGACTCCAAGGGACCGACGAGAAGCGCCTATGATGGGAATCTACAAGTGGATTGTCCATACCAATGTGTGATGGACCCACTATTGCATACGATCCTGTGGCAGGCAAGGACATGGATAGTAAGTTGGACGTTGATGGAATATGTGCAAAACTTGGGCGTGCTGATGGTGATGGGGTATTTAGAGGTGAATAAGTGGGCGGCACGGGTATCCTAGCATTTGACACTCATTCTGTAGCTCTATGCATGCTTGCTGACCCCGAGTTCAGTCGCAGGAGTGGTAGCATTGGATTCCTGGGTGAGGATGAGGGAGTAGAAGGACGCGAACTGCGTGGCCGAGGATTTTGCAAATCATACTCTTTTTGAACACTTGCGAGCACCACACTGGCAGTGTCTTTGGGTATAGAGTTGACACGGAAGGGTTGTATAAGCCGGGCGCTACGCATTTGTGCAGTATTCAGGACAATGTCGTGGGGATTGCGTCGGTGAACTATCTTCTCATGAAGTTCTGATGTGAGTTCACCTTCCTGCCGAACGGGAGCAACCTTCTCAGCCTCGCATTTGTTTTTTATACAGTCGTGCTGAACATTGACAGTACATAGAACACTCTAGACACAAAATGAGATTGGAAAATGGAGATGCAGAGGCAAGGACCACAAACCTGTAATGGGACAATAGAATATGTGGTCGTGGGTCCAATCCGTGGCATACCATGGGCGCTTGTGGATCCCAGAGATACGGCCTTGACCAGTACGAAGTCAACCTTATCTCCAAATAGAACAGCTCGCTGCAGAATCTCTTCCACCATGGCAACATAATTGCCATTGGGATCCTGAACAACCACATGTCCGCTGAGTCGACACAAATCATGGTTGAGGAGATAACAGTCCTTTCCTGTCTTACACATAGGATTCACGGGCACGCCATTCATCTCGCCAAACAAACCAGGAACTCGAGCTCCCATTTGCGTGTCCAGGAAAGGATGTGTGGCTTGACCGTCACTGGAGTAAGTTCCTAAGTCTCTCCAGTTACACATCCACCGAGGACAAGCGCACCATGAGCTGATGTTTTTTGGCTTCGTTCTTGCTCAGCTGATTGTGAACAACATCACGCCACAAATATTTAACAAAACCCAGCAAGACCACATGGAGGATCTCGACTGGAGTATCTGTATGCGGATCGAGCCCTAGACCTCAGTTTAGTCCGGTTGACCGAACTGAAAAGATGTCGTACCTTTTATTCGCCACACTGGACTCAAAATCTCTTCACGCATCTCCCTGATGGCTTTATCAAGAGCTTCTTGTCTCTGATCACCTCGTTTGCCTTTGTACGAGTTAATTAGTTTTTCAATAAAGAATGAAGCAAATGTGTCCTTGAGACCAGTATCGGTTCTCATGGTCTTGATCTTGTTCCCATTGCCAAGTGTTTGGGCTTCGACGAACTGTGATCGCAGTTTCTCCATGCTTTCTTGTTTAGTCCGTGGGACATTAGTCTACAGGGACTGATCGTCAATGGTGGAAACATCCCAGAAGAATAGAACTCGCCTTGACGAAGTCGGTAACACGCCGCTTCATGGCCTCAAAGGTTTCAACCAGCCTTGATCGACCTTTCGACTTGGTTCCTTTTGCTGATCGACCATCATCCGAGCATTCATCTTGGCCATCATCGGAGTCGACATCTTCTCCATCACCTTGCCAGACATCATCAGGCACATTTGCCGTAGAACCGACTGGTCGACTCTCGTTTGCATCCTTTCCCTTCACCCAACAGATCCGACAAAAGTATTTCCCTCGTAGGCCAATGTGGCATGCAAATTCACTCTGCATGGGATTGTCCCCCAGCATAGCAAGGACCATGGGTATGACTAGAACGGCTTCGTTCAAATGACAATCCCAGGCCCATATGCCATTTTCCTGGGCCTCTCTGGAAGGGATAGCACATAAGCATGAGCATTATGTGAGCAACATAGTACTCACTCAAGCTGCTCGACGACACTGTCCAGCATCTCCAACGGTGGTGCAATATTCGAAGTACACAAAAAGTGCACATTATAATCCTTCTGCGACTCGGAACGTGGCAATCCTGCAGGTGTGAAAAGGAAGCTGTTATGTTTGTTCCACTTCTTCGAAACGTTTCCTGATGTATCATCACAATAGAGCCAAAGGGGAAATGCGAGCACTCGACAGCCATTTGCACGTTCCCGCCATTCGTTGCCAGTCTTGGGATCAGTCAGGGTCCATGCTGACAGCTCCTCGGGTTGGTGAATGTCCTCGCAAACACCTAAGAAGGCTGATGTTAGCATGTGTCACTGAAACTTCATCCCAACTTACTATCAATTAGAGCGGGATGTGGCAGATTGTAGATCTGCTCGGCGTCCTTGCAAAGCTCGGGAAAGTTCTTGAGAAGGTCATCCTCAGAAACTTCATATCCGTCCACTTTGAGAATGCGCCAGATGGCATTGGTCTCGTTGACGCAAGCTTGCATCTGCCAGCAGCATGCAAAGTGCTTGCCTTTGCGCTTGAACCATCGATACGGCATGCATACCACACCATCACGAAGCATCATAGGTTCATGAATGTAGTAGTCTTCCCCATCTCGAACATGTAGCATGGGCATGAGTTGGTCATCAGGAGCTTCGTTCAACCAGCGAGCAGCCTGGCGGGCTTCGGAGAGGTGTTTGCCGGCATCTTCAGGATAGAATTCCAGGAGCGGTCGGATTTGCGGATTGCTCATTTCCTAAGTGTGGACGTTGAAGGCTGTGTACCAATTATCAAGTCCAAGACTCACCTGTGCGATGATTTGCGACAGACTGTTCAAATAGTATCTGTGTCCAAGTGCTCCTTCATAACGAATACTCTCTATCCCGCAAAGCTTTTGAAGGGCATCACTGAGCTTCTTTGTAGAAGAAACCGAGGGTAGATTCTCCACCTTGTTGGCGTCCAAGAGCCACAAGAAGAGATCCAGTTGATGCTGGGAAAATGCCGAGCGAGGAAGATGCATGAAGATATCCAAGGTACATGACTGTTTTAAAGCGGGGATGTCAGTACACAGTTGTTCAATTACAGCAGAATGGCACGCACTATCCTATCAGGCCAGGGAAACCACTCGTTATAGGGATCAAATATATCCTGAGCCTGGGTACGGCGATGTTTGTGAGAATGCTCAAGTACTTCTGCTGATAACATAGCCATTAGTTGGGTGTCTAGTTTCTATCGCGTCGGAGCTTACCTGGATCTTCTGGTTGAGCATCCTCTTCCTCATCTGATCGCTCGTCAGCTTCATCGTCCGATGGAATAGTATCCGGTCCTCTGTCCATTAAATCTACGATGGCTTGCGCAATTAAAGTGATGCCTGTTTGCTGAGGAGACTGTGTGCCAGTATCTCCCGATGCCTCGAAATCCTTCCAATAATTGTTGAGATATTCGGCCGTGGGATCGGTAATGGCATCCGGCAGTGGCAGCAGCTGAGGGCACTGCATGGCAGGTAGAAAAGAATACAACAAATTAGTAGCAGCAATGTCCAAAGGCGAGAGTATTGGCACAGCGGGAACCGGTTGTTCTGAGCCATGCGGTAAAGAATTGGTACTCTGAAAGGCTTCATCCACTATCGAAGGTTGAGTCGTCGTTGGAACCTGCCTCGAGATATGGCTTTGATGCCGGCTGGATTTTTCATGTTGTTTTGCATTGCGGATCTGTCTCCCCAAGGAATCATTGCAAAGCTTGCAATAAGCCATTTCATTGCCTGCAGAATCTACGGTTACATGCCAGACTATGAAAGGGGGGTGAGCAGTCAACATGGCAAGAAGCAAGGGCAGTAAAACTACCATCGGCGTTCAAAGTGGATGCAGCGTGGCTCAATGACATAATGGATCACCCTGTTGGATTGGGCTCGCGCGGTTCTGATATTGGTGTATGGTGGGATGCAGACAGTGGCTATATTTCTGTACATTAAGCCTGCGGTTGCACCAATGTTCCAACCCCTGTATGTGTACTCCTATATAGCCAGCTTGTAAATAATTTGGGACAGATTTTAATTTTTGGCGGAGCTTGCGGCTGAGATCGCTTGGATTAGCCAGCGCCCATCCAAAGCTCCAGCTGTGTAGCCAGCGAATTTTTTTTTGGGCATACGAGCTTATGTAATGTTGCTTAGGGCACTGCCACGGTGCAGCACCTGCATCCACATCCACCCACCCATACGGTCTTGTGAGCACTGTGCACAACCTAATACCCTGGACTAGGGCCAACACCATGGACAATAACGGTGATAACGATGCCCACCAATACCCCACCGCCGCAAATACGGCCGCCAATCCCCCTTCTAATTTCTGGCCTATCCAGCTACCCCGATATTGGCATTGGGGCCAATTGTATTCGCATACTGGTGGATGACACATCAACAACTGAAAACGAACTCAGAGATCAGAAATTGGCCTTCATCTGCTAGTAGGATGGGGAGTATTAATCGGAAGGGCACCACGGACCCGGGATGACTGACGACGACGAACTGGACGATGACAGTGACGACGGGAGGGATTTGGAGGGTTATGTAGTGGTGCAGGGCCCTGCCATAGAGTATGGCTGGACTGTGTGAGATAGTCAAGGCAACAGGTGTCCGGGAAAGAGTAGGAGAGGTCGAATGGGTAGGCGGGAGCAACATCGGGACCCCGACGGCCAACAATGAAGATAATTCATGCGCCCTATCAGGAATCAATATATGACTTCCTAGCACACCGAATGAGCTCGGTATTATGACTGCGTGATCACCATGGCCCCCGTCGCTGCCCACCCATTCCCGTTCAACATGGGACTGTTCCGTGCCACCCACCGCGCCGACCTGCCCCAAACTCATGCATCTCCCGTTTTTTGAACGGAGGATTATGAATCCGAGGTCCTTTTCTTTTCGTGATGTCACCATCATCATGCGCCCGCTACCCGTCCTGACTCCTGCCATTTTTGCCCTGTATTACCCCTATAGGCCGTCGTTTTTACCATCGCCTTTTGACTCCCATTCACGACTGCAGGGAGTACAGCAAGGAGTCTCATTTTGCTGCTCGGAGCCTGCTTATACTGTCGAACAGCCATTGACCTCACCCGTACTCCAGTTTTTTTCTATATTCCACCCTCAACGTCTACCGCTATGCTCAGCACAACTCCGGCATTTTTTTCTCACTATTGTTCACTATATTCATGTCATATGTAGGCATCTGATTTCACATGTATATAATAACTGTATGCCATCGTAATTCTACTGCGCCGTTTTTCAAAATGTATCAATGATTGTGATGGATTTCGGACTTCGGTGAAAAGAAGGGATCGGTGGTTCGGACTGATCCCGAACTTATGAACAAATGTCTACAGTACGGGTCGACGACATTTCGAGAAGCAGAGAAAAGTATCTAGTAAAGTTAAAGTATGATAGATTAAGGTACAGTGTAATTTTTGTAGCCTACAGTAGGGTGTCTCTGCCAAAATACCTATTTTGAATTAAAATCATATTAAAGTCAGTAGGTGATGTGATTCAGAAACTCTAGTGAGACGTACAATACGTAGCTCGGACATTCCTGTGCACATGTAGTAGTAGATCAGGATGGATTGGATGGGTTGTTTCAACAGTAATATATATAAACTCGAATATATTACAATTGTTCTGCAATTAGGGAAGACACAGAGATAAGGCATAGCACGGATGCGGATGATCTGCAGATATCCGAACAGATATCTGAAAAAATACCTGCGGATGTGGCTGTGCCTGGATATCCGGATCCATGGCATCCGGATCCACCGGATGCGGATATGACTTTAGCAACCTTGAATATCTGTGGATGCAAGGGGGCCCAGAAATTGCGGCCTGGTACATACCGGTGGTAGGTAGGTTCCCGGTTGGACATCATTAAAAAATATTTGAAGGGTCAGATTTTTTATGGAGATCTTTGCATTTTAGATGGTATGATGCATGTAGAACTTGAAAACACTTCAATGCTATGCTTCTACCATGAATTTGTCCTGGTAAACCATAGGTAATGTCCCGGACATTGTGTTTCCAGGTTTTCTATGCATGTGATGCAGCTTATGGCTCTACAAGACACTATTGGCAAGCAACGGAAATATTCAAGGATAAGTACTAGAAGTAGTTGAACAGTGGTGCAGGTATCTGTTGACAACATGACAGTGCATGCAAGCATACAATACTTACTGTGCTAGTCACAGTCAAAGCACAGGACTATGAGAAGCCGAAGTAAGCCGAATGACAAATATATACCTTATATGGGTATATTACATCATAATGACATCATAGAGGTAGGTAGGTTCCCCTTCCGACCACCTTAAAAAATATTTCGACCCTGTGTAATAAAATAAAATTTTCGGGCCCCCTTGCGCGGATGTTCTATTTATTTCTCTCTCTGTATTATTCCCCATGTGTAAAATAGGCCTCCTAGGGTTTTCGAGGTCGGGGATTTCGAATATAGTGTCGGATTTACAATCGGAGGCCACCCTGGTCCATGGTAAGCAAACGGAGATTTTCTTAATTTTGTGTCAAAGTTCACTTTATTTTTCCAGTCATCGTTTCGATAGTAGAACTAGTGTTGCAAAGGCGTTCTAATGTTTTTGAGGTCAAGGATTTCGAATTCACCATCCGATCTGTTATCAGAGGCCACCCAGGCCCGTGGGAAGTGATTGGAGATTTTATTGGCTCTCTGTTAAAGATCACTTTCTTTTTCCACCACTCATTTTGATCGCGAGATTTAGTTTTCCGGTGTGTCCTAGTGTTTTCGAGGTTGGGGAATTCGATTCTGCCATCCGATTTTTGATCGGGAGTCATCCAGGTCTGCAGGAAGCATTCGGAGATTTTATTGATTTTATTTACAAGTTGTATTCCCCTTTCTGGCCCTGATTTGTTGATGGATGCAGCGAAATATATGTCTGCTATTGTTTTGAATGTTGAAAAATATAATGATAGCCTTGTCTGGCTATTTAAGCTGGCCCTGAACATGTATGCCTAAACATAAGTGCAATAAATACTGCATTTCTATCTGAGTTTTATGCCTTGCAGTTTGGACACTCTGAAGCGATTGAAGACAGCATTCAAAGACACCTTATAGTGTAGAACTCAAGTTTAAAATCTTAGAAGAAACGGGTCAAAACCCATCAAGATATGTGAAGATCGAGTTTTTGACTAAAACAGATAGATATCCATGGTGCGGATGCCACGGATGCGGATATCTGTGCACAGCCACACCTGCGGATACGGATATCACCTATCAGGTACACTGATATCCGCAGGATGGATCCGGATCCATCTGTGCTATGCCTTACACAGAGATATATGGAGAGGGTATACTGTTGAAAAGGCCTCAAAACGAAGGAAATCACCATTAAATATCATTTGTCTACTTCCTATTGCATCCTGATCTACAACTGTACATATATATATAATATACACTCACCATTGAACATCCCAAAAGCTCGTGAGACATCAGAATGAGTGGTTCGAGCAGCAGGTGAATCCCGAGCTCTCATTCCACACACTCAATCGCTGCAGTCTGACCAACCGAGCAAAGATCAAGTGGCTGTGCCTCTTCTTTCGTGGTCTTTTCCACCATCTCAAACTCGACAATGCCCCGTCCCTTCGCCCGACAGCCTCTGACTGGTGCAAAAAGATGCATACTTATTTTTATTTCATACTTACTATCGTTTTAGATACTTTTTACGCATCTGGCAGCTCTAAGAGCTCTGGATGGCCACCATTGCACCCTCACCCCCACCACGCATAAGCTCTACATCAAGGCAGCACCGCTTGCAGCCCATATGACCACCCAGATAATGACATGATTGATGATGACAATGCCAGCCTCAATGATGTCCGCTACGGCACCAAATGCCAGTCTCATTCTGTCTCGACCACGTAACACCCCCAACATCTTCATCGGGGCCAATCGCTATGGTCCACAGGATTTGAGCACGGTGACCACCACAGATATGCTGGAAGATGCGCCCTCGATAACCATCTGCAGCCATAGGGACGTATCAATGCAAAATCAACCAAGTGACGACAACCATGATGAAATGGACGACAACCATGACAGAGGGGACCATGAGATCCCTACACTGACCCATGGCCATGCTGGTGAGTAGTGCTGGGATGTGGGGGACCGTCGATGATGTAGCAGGCAGGAAAGGTTTCGAAATTTTACGGGGGACGTGGGACGAGGATTGAGATATCAAGGGTCAATGATGACAATGACAAACACCCCCTTTGGAGCATTGAAGGATGAACCTACAATGCACCGAACATGCCCAGAACCATGCTTGCACATCCATTGCAATTACCGCTGGTGTTCACCCCATCCTTGTCAACATCGGGCTCTCCCACGCTATCCAGTCTACCTATGCCCTCCAAGCTCATGGATCTCCCATTTTTTGAGTGGGGGAACATGATTACATTGTCTATAACTTCCCTCGACGTTGTCCTTGCCACCCGCCCGCTCCACATCACAACGCCTGTCTCTTTCCCCTTGTATCACCCCTTACAGCCCCACCACTTTCGTATCGAGCTCACCACCTCCGTTTTCAACAACTGGGAATGCAGTGGCGGATTCTGTTTTGCTGGATTGGCTTCTCATTGCTGTCAAACAGCTGTCGACATTACCCGGCCGCCTTTTTGGGGTCCACCCACCAGCTATCACTCCAGATTCACACGGAATGTCGCCTTTCAACAGAGAGGGTATCACCGCTACCAATGACACCATGCATGACCCCGTCCCTCACACCTACGCCCTGCATGCACAACACAACAATGGGCTTTTTTTTTTGGCTACTTTTCAGCCCAATAATTGGATATATTATATTCAATACTCAGTATCATAATGGCTATATGGCCCAGTCACTAGCGTTTCCTCCCAAGTACTGTTGGTTAGGTATTTTAGTTCGAATCCCACTGGTGCCAAAATTTTTTCCTCTCATCGACATGCCGAAAAAAGATAATCCCAATGATAGCACAGCATGTAGGTCTGTGCAGTATATCCAAATACATTGCTTTTGCGGTAGGCACAAAAATATGTTGGAAATGCATTATGAAAAAAAAAAACATATGGAGGGGCTGGCACCGAAAGAGAGAAAAACATATCGAGGAAAACATGCCCACTTGATCGTCTTCGGAGGAGGGAAGACATCAGGGGGAAACGGTGACAGCAACATCAAAGGTGGACAAAAATAACTTCAGCTCATCAAAACCTATCAAAAATTTCTGAGCTTGTACGACCTGACATCCTGTTAGACCCGACCTCTTAACTGAGATAATTAGTCAGCTGTTTCGCGTTCGAACAGTCACTGCTAAGTTCCCGTGCGGTTAGGTTGCCAAGACTAAGGCTTTAGCTCAAGAGTTTTAAGTGTTTCAGTATGAATAAACTTTAGCTCAAAGCTAGGGAATATACAGCTTTGAGTATGCTACTTATATACTAGAGTCAAGGGTCTAATAATGGATGCACCGTGTTAGAAAGTGAATCAGCAAATACCCGGTGATCTGGGAGTAGTACTCCACTCTGACAAGTGTGACTGTGTTGCAAGGTGAAGACTCCATGGAGTCACGGATCTAAAGATAAGATAAGCTAAGCACCGAAGATTAGATAAGATAAGAGGCGCTTAGATAAGGAAAATAAATAAATCGTAACATTACCCCCTCTTTAAGGCAGGCGTCCCGACTGCTGTTATGGATCATCTCGTCGATTTTTTGATGAGTTTGCGCCCTTCTAAGTGTCACTACTATGCCGGACTCAACTTTAGAGCCACAGCCCAACTGTGTGCGACCTCTTTTCTTTGTCTCCCACACGCAGGGATTCGAACGAAGAGGAGGAGTGCCAGTTAGGTGGAAGTAGGAGAGGGGAAGTTGGCCAAACATGCGCATATCCTGATCGTGGAGATGACGGTTCCATCGATGTAGCTACTGGTCTAGGGAATCTCTGTTGGTTCGTATGGCGATTTCGAGTATGTCGAAGGGTTGTCATTGCCACCGAGTAGATCCCACATAAGCTCTTGGTCGTACCACACTCTTCGTCCCATAAATGGTTCCATATAGGATTGCCAGTCTATGTTTGAGTCTGTGCGGTTTAACCTTTCTGCTAGGTAGTCGTCGATAAGTTCTTGAGCGTCCATGTTATCCTCCCGTACCCAACTGTTTGATTCGGGTCCATATCCTTTCCACTTGACGAAATAGTCTGTGACCCGAGGTGAAGGTTCGCCCGCTCTTCCTCTAACTTTGCGTTCTCTACTGTCGAGGACTTTCTCGACTTCGTAGTGCTCCTTGCCGTCGATAAGATCTGGAGGCGGCGGAGGTGGTTGTTCTTGGTTAGGGAAAGCAGGCAGACTGTATGGGGTAAGGAGTGATTCATTGAATACGGGGTGGATGCGCCAGCCTGTCGGCAACTTCAGTTTGTACGCTGATGCTCCGACCTTTGCGACGATTGGGAATGGACCTGTTCGTTTGTCTGCGAGTTTCTTCTTGGGACGTGGGAGACTAAGGTTGATCATGTCGAGCCACACCTTGTCTCCTACTTGGTACTCGATGGCAGGTCGTTTCTTTTTGTCATATTGGGCTTTCATTTGGTCGGCGGCCTTCTCGAGGGCTTGTTTTGCTTTCTCGTGGATTTTCTGCATTTCTGAAACGAAAGTGGTGGAAGCCGGTGTTCTAAAGGGCGCGCGGGGTCTAGCACCAGGGAGGATGTCAGCATGAAAGCCGTAGTTAACCTCGAAAGGACTTTTGCCCGTGGCGGAATGAGTGCGGTTGTTATGGGCGAAGGCTGCAAGCACGAGCCATTCAACCCAATCGTTCTGGAGATGGTTGACAAAGATTCGGAGGTATTTTTCAACCTCTTGATTCGCTCATTCCGTCTGTCCATCTGTCTGGGGGTGGTAGGCGGTAGATACATTCGCCTTGATCTGTAGCAAGTCGTAGAGATCCTGCATGAATTTCGAGACGAACACGGTGCCTCAGTCTGAGATGACGACCTGTGGCATTCCGTGCTTGGCGTAGACTTCATCTCGTAGGATTTTGGCCCACCCTTCCGATGACATCTCTGTGGTACATGCTACCGGTATGATTTCCTTAGAGAAATGGTCGACGATCATTAGGATAGCGTCGTAACCGTCACACTGGGGTAAACTGGTAACCATGTCGACGGAGATGTGAGTCCATGGTCAGGAGGGTATGGTGTTGGGATGGAGTGGCGCCGCTTTTGCTTGAGTGCTTGACTTGGTTCGTTGGCACGTCTCGCAAGCACGGATGTAGTTTTCTACGTCTCTTTTCATTCTGGGCCACCAGTATTCTCATAAGACGAGCTCTTTGGTCTTTTCAATGCCAGGGTGCCCCGCTGTGATGTGGTCGTGAGACATCGCGATTATTTCTCCTCGTAACGCATGGTCTTGGGGAATATAGATACGGTGATCGTATAAGATCAAACCGTTATCTAGCTTCATCCCTCGATCATGGTTGAGAGAGGCGGCGACGTTCTTGTCCCATTGGTGGTGGTCGAGCGTGGCTTGCTTGATTTTAATATGAACTTCCTCGATTGTCGGCATGACCATTGCCCGGAAGTGTTCATGTTTGAGGACGGTAACCTCATCGTTGTCCTCCTTTCCTTGCTCATGATCTGCTCGCCGACTTAGTAAATCGGCTTTCTTGTTGGCGGTCCCTGGTTTATGGTGCAACATGAAATGGTATTCGGCTAGCTCAGTTACCCAACGCGCTTGTCGTCGGTTGAGTTTCTGGGGCTTTCTGAAATACTGGAGGTTTTGATGATCCATCCAGATTTCGAAGTCCTGAGCCGCTCCCATTAGGTAGTGTCTCCATTCGTCCAGCGATAGCATGATTGCCAGCAGCTCTTTGTCGTAAATTTCGTAATTGTGCTCCGTCACTGTCAGAGACTTGGATAAAAATGCAACTGGGCACCATTTTCCATCCTGCTCTTGTGACAGTACCGCGCCTATTGCTCCTTCGCTTGCGTCCGCCTCTACACGGAACCTTCCTTCCTCCGTGGGTATTGCCAGTACCACTTCTTCGGCCAGCAGTCTCTTTAGCTCCTGGAACGTGTTCTGTTGCGCTTCTCCCCACTTCCACGGATCGTTTCCTGTTAGCTGTGTCATTGGTTTGACGACTTTGCTATATCCTTGGATGAAACGTCGGTAGAAGTTGGTGAAGCCTAAGAACGACTGGAGC
Source organism: Armillaria altimontana (assembly GCA_022818075.1). Classification (NCBI taxonomy): domain Eukaryota; kingdom Fungi; phylum Basidiomycota; class Agaricomycetes; order Agaricales; family Physalacriaceae; genus Armillaria; species Armillaria altimontana. The sequence continues at coordinate 1,386,084 of JAIWYR010000012.1, forward strand.
TGCTGTTTCTTGGCTGGCACAGGCCATTGGGCGATCCCTGCGATTTTGACTGGGTCCATGCGGATGCTTCCTTCACTGATGATGACTCCGAGGTACTCTGTTTCCAAGGTCTCGAACTCGCATTTTTCCACTTTAAGGAATAGCTTGTTCTTGCGTAAGACCTTTAGAACCTCGCGCGTAATTCGGCGGTGCTCTTCCTTGGTTTTCGACATGATGAGGATATCATCGAGGTAGACCGTGACAGTGCCAGATGCAATGAGATCTTTGAAGATGTCATTCATCATCCACTGGAAGGTGGCGGGCGAGTTGGTAAGCCCGAAGAACATAACCGTGGGTTCGAACAACCCTCGATTAGTTCTGAATGCCGCCTTCCATTCGTCGCCGGTTTTGATGCGTACGTTATTGTATCCCCATCATATATCAAGTTTGGAAAAGTACTTGGCCCCTCGTAGTTTGTCCATAAGCTCCGAGATGAGAGGAAGTGGGTAACGATTTTTGATCGTCATCTCGTTGAGCTTGCGATAGTCTTGTACTGGTCACAGCTTGCCATCCTTTTTCTTGACAAAGAAAAAGGGGGAAGCCATGGGCGATTTGGAGGGTCGTATCTGTCCGCTTGAGAGGTTTTCGTCTAAGAACTTGTCGAGCTCTTCTTGCTCAATTCGGTTGAGAGGGTAGACCTTGCAGTCAAGATTGGCGCTCGCATTTGGAAGGAGTTCAATGGCGTGGTCCCATGTCTTTGGATCAGGGAGTTCATCGAAGCTATCTTTGTTGAATAGATCGCTGAAATCCCGACACCATTCTGGGACCATTTCTTCGAACGTCTTGGTCTTCTTGTCTGCGTTGGCTGCGGCAGCTAGGTCATTGGCGTGATGAGTGTGTATGAGAATAGCCTGCGTAAAATCTACTGCAAGTATGGTATCTCCCTCCTCAAGTTCTTCGTCCCACCTGTCATCGGGGTCTGCATCGGGTAATGTGAACGGGTTCTTGCAGCATTCGCATCGTGCAAACGTTAATCTGCCTGTCTTCCAATTGATGATCGGATTATGCCGGGCTAACCAATCATGACCGAGAAAGATCTGTCTATCGCCGAGATCCATGACGGCTAGATCTATTCATTCCGAATGATCTCCGATCGTCAATTCGATCTCGGCGTATTGTGTGATTGATCCTCCTGAGTTCTTGGTTCTGTCGGCATTATAGACTATGATTGGTGCGGCTGTTGCATGAGTCGGGATGTGATGTCGGTCGACGAATGACTGGTTGATAGCACTACTGGTACATCCGCTGTCTACTAATGCGGTGGTTGGAATTTGGAGAATGGTTCCTGGTTTCCCGAGTATGATGGGGATGACCAGGTCCTTTCCCTTCCCGCTTAGTGCACAGACGTACAGCTTTGGTTGTCGTAATTCTTCGAGCCACCAAAGTGCGTTAATCCAGTTTGCCTTCCTCATCCCTTCAATCATTTCATCGACTACTTCTTCCGCACGTGTCTTGTGAATCCAATTCTTCAGGATCGCCTTCGCCTCTGACTCTGTCTTGGCTTGTACTATGCCACGCAGAGTCCACTCCGGTCCGAATGGTTTAAGCCATTCTCTATAGGTCTCACCGCTAGTATAAACGCGCGAGATCTGCGGGGCCTCTCTAGCCTTCGTGTCGACCCGTGAGGGCTCGACTACCATTGGCGAGGTCACCACCATTTCTAAGTCTAAAGGGGGCATTAATTTAGCCTTCTTGCTCATCATGAAACTGGTAATGTCCTCGTGGTCAGGTACTTCCTTGAAAGCTACCTTATGCCCTCTTTGCACTGCCTGGGCGCTAGCAGCTTCCTGTCCCGCGGCTTTCGGGTCGGTCATGGAACGTGAGGTGCGTTTCTCGAAGGAGTCACCCTGTAAAGGGGCAACAGGTTGGGCTGACGCCGCCATACTGCGATTGCCTTCGCTTCTCACCGTAGGCTGACGGTCGCCTTCACCTGGTTCCCTCGAGCCGGTGGTTTCAATGGCCACCAGATCCCTCGTTGCTTTTGTCGTTCCCCCATCCTCGAGTCGCCCTACGTCACGACAGGCATTGGCAACTGGTCGGGGGCACTTACTCGAGTCCGGTTCGTCCTCAATCTTCTGGTTGTCCGGAGCTGGTGGTAGCCGTACGGTGTTCTCTTTTACCAGGGGAGGTTTCGCCGAAGCTATTTCCTCATAACTCCCAGCGAGGCTGGGACCCCGTAGAGCCGCTTCGTCAGGGGGGGCGAAACCCTCCGAAGGAGGTGCTTGTTCCCCTGCCCCATCCAGTCGCTCAAGCGCTGTTATGATGGGTAGCACTATGGTAGGTGCCTTGTCGTTCGATGCTTTTGCCCGCAGTGGGTTACTTGCCGAACGTTTATCCGTCGGTAGCCGAACTACCACGGCGTCTGGGTCCTGGTGTCGATTCTTGCTTAGTTTCTGGTCTGATTGCGAAGTCGCAGGTATATTCGAATGCACGGTGGTTACTACAGGCATATAAGTACAGTTATGAATTGCGATAGGCATACCAGCTGAAACTAAGTCCCTGGTCACCGAGTAAGCTGAATCGTTTACTTCTCGGTGCTTTCTTTTACTTCTTCAATCGTGGAGAGTGTTGTTTCTTCCGTCGACCGCCGGTCCCAGTAATCTGTGAACCGTCTGAACGCCTCTTCTCGGGTTTTAGGCGCTAGAGGGCAGTCGCGCTTGAAGTGGCCCTTTTTGCCACATCGGAAGCATATTGCGGCTGCCCTAGTGGCATCGATATCCATCGGTTTGCCACGTCCTCCGAATGTCGTCCCTGTAGCCATCGTCGTTGACGATACAGGTGGCGCTGGAGCTGCTGTCTGACCTCCTTTAGCAGGTGTGGTCGTCTTGGGCTTCACTGGGGTTGTTGTCGTGCCTTCTGCCTGTTTGAGGCGCCAATTGTAGTCGATTCGAAGCAGGCATGCCTTCCATCCTTGATAGTCAATTGGCACGTCCCCATCAGCCGAGTATATAGTGTTTTTACTTGTCTGGCGGGTGGCTTTCATGACCTGATGGAGCATGGCCTGCTCGTTGTCACGTATCTTGGCGTGGTAGGCAAGCTCTTCGAATTGCTGGAAGAACTTGTCGCCGTCCTTGAAGTCCACCTGCCTAATCTTTTCCCACTGCACGTACTTTAACCGTGCATCGGCATCCTTCCAGAACCTACTGCTGAGCTCTGTTTTAAAGTCTTCATAAGACGGGTAGAGCTGGTCTCCAGTCGCTTGATCCCTTCCTATTACCTGTGCACATAACTCCCACCACTTCTCAGCGTCGTCGGCGAGTCGTGAGACGCAGAAGACGACTTTGTGAGGGTGGTGGCGGAAGTGTCGGTTGAACACTTCGAAGTGCAGCTCGCACTTTAGGAAGAATCGGGTGATGTTGTTGGAATCACCCTTGAAGTCGTCGACCTCTTTGAGAATTTTGGGTTTAAATTCATCATAGGGGGCGACGGCTCCGTCGACTAGCGGCCAGGGTACTGGCGGGTCTGGTGGTGCCGGTGGTGCGGGATATCGTGGCAGCGCGTATCTAATCGGGGCAGGAGGCGGCGTGGGTACTGCGGCTCCGGGAGCACCACCTCCAGCGGCTCCATGGCCACCGCCGGCAAATGGTGCGTAGCCTTGTGTGTACGTTCCTGGTGGTTCCTGTCCCCTGATGTAGGAGAAGGTTCCTACCGCTGCCCGAGGAGGTGGTACTGGTGGTTCATCCGGCATCGGCTCCTGGATCTCGATTTCGATCGCGGCTTCTTCATAGGCGGAGAATTCCTCCATTTTGGCGTTCGGGTGTATTTCGTTCCACAGGAGGCGAGCGTTTCGCTCCGCCTCGTACTGTAGTATGTCGTCTGCTGGGAATCCTTTCTGTCTTTTCATAAAATATTCGTTCCCGGCTTGGGTAGTTCCCCAGTCTGGAATGAAAGGGAGTTCGTAGGCAAAGTTATTATATAAATCCTGGAAGTTCGCCTGTAATAAAATAACCGGTGTACCCGTGTTTGGGTCATTGAACGTTTCCTCGTAGAATCTAATGGCATCAGTTAGAGTCATGGTGATGGGGATTTCAGGGGGAACGCTCATGCGGCGACTCGGTGGACGACTCTGGGATTCCATCGATCGTGAGCGAGGGGTAGGGGGTCGCAGGGCATGGGGGCTGGCGTGGCGACTCAACGGCCGTGCTTGACTCTGTCTCGACGCGGCCCTGGTGTCATTGGATCTCTGACTGCTCGCTGATCCGCTGGGCTCGCTGATTGAGTCACTCCCATGCGGCTGCCCGAGGAGGGCGGCGCGGGGACCTGACTGGGGATGTGACAGTTCTCCAGCCACTGTTCCTTGGTGGACGTAGGGAGGAAGGGCCAGCGACGGGTTCCTCGACTGTTGGTACAGGCTCGGGTGCCCACTCGGGGTTCTGTACAGGTTGATCCCACTGTATGACGCTTCCGGCTGCGACGGGGGTTGGGGTGCGGTGGCTGAGCGCCTCTCGCCCAGAGCGGATGAAATACGTGCTGAGGGGGAGGGTGATATTATCCCAGAACTCCCCAGCGGGAATGTCGGCGTTGGGTGGTGGAGTGGGATCCCGATTTGCCCAAGGATCGTGACGGGTGGTTGGGGGGATGGGTCTGGTGTCGTGGCCCACGTCAAATCCCCCGACCCGATCGTTGAATTGGGTGTACGTGCCGGGTGAGGGAGTCCGAGGGATGTACCGAACATACTCAGGCGAGGAAGAGATGGTGGAGGCGATGGTGATGACTGGCACGCTCCCTCTGGCAGAGGCAGGAGCTGCTCTCTCCGGGATGACGGGAGCAGACGGCTCAGAAATGTCGACTTCTTCCTCGTAGATCCCTGCCTGAGAGAGCTTGTTGATTGGGATCGGTCTCTGTGGTACGGGTGCAAAGACTCGGGGTGGGAGCGGCTCGAGCGGGATGCCATCGGGCTCGGGAGTAGGAGTAGTAGTGACTGTGGAGGGTGGAGTTCATGGTGGAGTACGGGGTGCCTCTATTAGATGTCGCGGTCTGTAACGAAACCTGACTGCGAGGAGGAGGGCTACAGAGAGTAAAGTGGCACTAGGTATTCCCAGCGAGATGGCTATGATTTTAGCGTCGTCGCTTTCCATGGATGCTCCTGTTAGAGAGCGTGAGTAAGCTTTGAGCTAATTGTTAGACCCGACCTCTTAACTGAGATAATTAGTCAGCTGTTTCGCGTTCGAACAGTCACTGCTAAGTTCCCGTGCGGTTAGGTTGCCAAGACTAAGGCTTTAGCTCAAGAGTTTTAAGTGTTTCAGTATGAATAAACTTTAGCTCAAAGCTAGGGAATATACAGCTTTGAGTATGCTACTTATATACTAGAGTCAAGGGTCTAATAATGGATGCACTGTGTTAGAAAGTGAATCAGCAAATACCCGGTGATCTGGGAGTAGTACTCCACTCTGACAAGTGTGACTGTGTCGCAAGGTGAAGACTCCATGGAGTTGCGGATCTAAAGATAAGATAAGCTAAGTGCCGAAGATTAGATAAGATAAGAGGCGCTTAGATAAGGAAAATGAATAAATCGTAACACATCCGGATTGATAGCAAATCAAAAGAAGTTCAGAATCTGCGGCCCAACTGAACAGGAAGGCGCTTCAAGGCAGGAGCGCGCAGGCTCATGGCATTGAGCACACCGAGCACATCAAGGGGGCAACTATGCCTGCGATGACAATGTGTGACATGTTGTCTCGCCCTATAACCAGGCTCAATGCCTCTGCCAAAAATCCATTGCAATAGCAAAGCAATAATAAATTGCGCCTATTTGCAAGTACAAGGGATTAATACATTACGGCTGTCTAACTACTACACTAGATAATCTATTACTAGGCTTTTAATGGGTGAAATCATTCTCAAGAAACAACTTGGAAACAAGTGTTGGTGTGTTCTAACTCATATTTTCTCACTGTTTACTGAAGTCCTGTGTAGGAAAATATGAAGAGACCTTGTCAATGCGTCTGGTTTGCAGTATCTGAAGCTGCAAACCAGACACATGCGACAACTCTTCTAAGATTGATGCAGATGAATGGACGGTCCCATAGCAATCCATGTCAGCGAAAGATGGCTAGTACGCCAAAAGCAATCAGGTTGTTGTTAATCATATGAAATCTAGATGCACCCTGCAATCATGTTGAGGTCTATGCTTGTGTACTGGTGAGCATGTGGATATCATTCCCAATTGTTCTTTGTTGCTGTCCAAGTTGATGAGTATTGTGCCTTCAGGACACTATGTAAATTGGGCTGTAGGGTGCCCTCATGCTGTCGTGAGGTTCAAAATTATGCGGAACACACGGACCAATGTGACAGTGCCATACATGGATGGTGGATGACTGTGTTATTGTGCAAAAATCAACCATAGTCGTGGTCAATGCGCACACTACAAAAGCAAACAACCAACATCACATTGGTGGAGAATGTTTATTATGGTCACTAGATCAATGTTATCCAGCAATTCAGCTATAACAGTTCCGTTTTGTAGTGACATGATGCAGAGAAGGAGAAAAATAGGGGAGGTTTGGATGACAGAGCGATTACGCCAAGATTATGCAGGATTACGCTCACATTACATCAGATCATGTGACAATTTTCGCTTGGTAATCACGGATTTTAGACCCACAGAGACCTTGACAAGCAAGGTAACATAATTTATCTTTACAAAATAAAGTTTTGTTCTGTAATGCTCTGCACTAAATTATAGCACATAGGAGAGGAAAATACGCAAAAAGCGCGAAGATAAAGATTCTGGACAGAAATCTGTAATTGCTGCGCATCAATCATGTGATATTTGCACGTGATAGGTAACTAACGGTAAATTACCGTATCAAAACACCCCCTTCGGGGAGGGGTCGGTTCAAAACCGTATATTACCCCCCCTGGAGGTTTCGTGCGCAACCCTACTGTCGACCAGTGAAGAGAACGCAAGGTGAGATCATGTCTGATGGTTCAAAGTCTAGGGCATGTATGTTCAGGCTTTCTGCACGTGCCTTGCTAAGTCTTAGTAAGGGCTAGAAAATAAGGATCCTGCATTGTCTTGCCCAGACTCGATTAATAATATAACAAATTTTCAAGCTCAAGATTCAAGCTAAGATCCAACATCTTAATGTTCAATTATATAAGTAGAACAAAGAAATGCTACACAACGCTCAGTGGACCCTCTCGGATTCGAACCAAGATCTTCAATAACTCACCTTGCGGCGTAAAAGCGCTGGCGCGTGAGTAATACGATTGTGCTACAGGACCATTATATTCAGATCGTCACCATAGCTTCTGATCCTGGGGTTTCTGTGGTTTCTTATCGAGGGAATATCCACCTGTCGACTAGCAAAGAGAAATTTCCTGAGCCGGGTTAGGGTAAAGTGCAAAACAACCTGACGGACCACGATGGCTCTTGGTCACCGGTCAAGAACGTTTTTTTTTTTGGCTGGGCTCGGATGAACGAGAACTCGAACAATCACGGTGCGTAAGAAAATCTGGTTTCAAGATTCAAGATAATATTTCACTGTTCGTCTGAAAAAGGAAGGAGTGCAATCAGTTGCCAAATGGACCCTCTCGGAATCGAACCGAAATCGATGATTCACAGACTATACCATAGGGGACTACGCATTGAATTTGTTACCGTAGCTGTATTCCGAAGCATCCAACAGTTTTATATAAGTATCCCGACTGACTGGTAAACGCATCCACTTTCACCTTGGGGTTTCGGGTGGTGCTGCTCCCCTATGCAACGAACATAAGAGCAACGAAATGAAAGGAGCGACAGACCCCGGCGAGTTACAGCCTTCGAGTTCCGTTCCCGTATCAATTGGAGTGCTTCGCACAATCCTCTCAAGAATAAAGCTGAACAGCAGACGTTGACGGTATACGAGAATTGGGGAATGCCTCATATGAAAGGTAATACGCGCCTGTTGAGAGGCAGATGTTGTCTTTAGGAACTGAACTACCCGACAGCGTGTTCCGATAAGGCGAGTGGCAAGATGCAGTGAGGACGACAGGAAAGCAACGTGGCTTTGATTTGTGCAGAAGATGATGGACTAGAAGCGGTTGAGAGTGACCGAGTTCTTTGATAGCCGCATTCACCAAGCAGGGTGAAACACAATTCACAGTAACGGTATGGAGAGGGTCTACCGAAACGGGAACATTTCGTGAAACTTCATTCCCTTCTTTATTTTCCGTTCACAGAGTCCCCAGCACTCTCGTTCACTGGTCGCAGCGTAAGTGAGACAACGTGAGAAAATAACACCTTTTCCGTAGCGAGGAACCTTTTCCGTGCTCGCTTCCTCACCACGTCTCCCCCTTCCACTCCCCTCGCCACTCCCCTGTCCTCTCCCCACACAGAGCGTGGGTGTCGGTCGTCGTAGATATCGGCGAGATGTTGCTGGGAACTGCAGCTAGAGATACAAATACGGAAGATTAACGCACAGATCTGCAACTAGCATTCTGGTTTTCTTTCCACTCTCTCCGCCCCTGGGTCGTCGGATCCAGCTTTTTTCTGAGACTGGGAGTCGTAGCCCATTCGACGGGGAACATATGGAAGAGGCCCGTCTTGAGTTTACGAATTATAAACATACCGATAAACCTCCGTAACGAAAGAGACGAACAATTCACTCTACCCAAATACGAAAGGTACCCAACGCCCAAGAATGTCGAAGATCTCAGCTCCTGTGAGATATTTTGCGGCGGCTTTCGTACCACAGATTAATATCTAGTACGGCGCGGCAACCGGATTCATGAGCCATTCGTAGAACTCGTCAAGTACTGGTAACTGGTGGTCTTGAATCATAATGTACACGTGACGGGACGCGCCTTAGTATCCGTCCCGGACTAGCCGGCTTCCCGATCTCAGTAACCACCATCTGCGTGAAGTTGAACCTGTCAGTCCTAGTAAGCAGCTGCTAACTGAGAGTAGTACTGGTCATTAGTTCGCCTTGTCGTGGTCCTCCTGCTTTTTTTTTACCGCGCTTCGTCTACGGTCTTTGCTGAGCCTCTCATTTACCTCTCATCACATCTTTGGTTCAGGAATTGGTAGCTAAGGACCACCCTAGACCCATGCAGGTGTTCGTCTTATCCTCGACTTTATTACCTGACTGATCTTTTCCCGTGTTCAATGGCCCGGGTACCAACACGGGGAGTCTCTTCCTCGGATTGCTTGCCTTGTTAGGATGGCATGCGAACAGTGACACTGAAGAACCGCTATTCTACGAGGCTATGGGAATTCAGGCCCAGGCTTCGAGACTGCGCTTAGATCCACAGCCTGTGCAGTCGCTTGCGACACCAGCCTGGCAATCTATCATAAACTCGTAAGATCGGATCGAACTTGTCTTGGACCCTTTTCTCTTCCCGTGCTGATCTTGAAGCCAGGCGAAATCTTCAGCGGGCACGGTCAGTGCGATGGTAAGCGGCCGGGGCCCGTACTGAGAAGAAGCTTGATGGCCTCATTCAGGACTCTATTGAAAAGAAGTCTGCATCCTGACGGCCATCTCAGCATCCAAGTTGATGATACCCTGTGCTCGTTCCTTGAGAGATAGAATACTGCCACGCGCATCTCGAGAGCAACTCTGCTGAGGAATTGCCTCAAAACACTCATTAGCAAGGCTTCTCCGTTCGCCGTTCTTCTTACAGTGCCCTTCCTTCGAGCCTTTCGAGGTAAATATCAAAAACACACAGTGCAATAGCGGCTTATCACCGAATTCGAAGCACTGCATGCATTTTTAATAGCTTAAAACAGGACCTTAAAAAGTTCGATTTCAGCTTCCGTTTTTAGGCCCTTGTTTTGCGCTCCTTAAAACGAGAAGATACCTTGAGTCCATTGCTCCATAGAAGGAAAAGTTTTCCATTGCTGTTTTACCGACGGCCTTTTCTGGATCCAGAAGGCTAAATTGATGCCTTTTAGGGCTTCTTTTTTGACCGGCTGAAACGCACTGGCCTCTGCTATGGAGTTGAAAAGGCTACTTTTTCTGTCTGGGAAAAACGACTCTCAAGTCTGGATTCTGGCTTTTGTTCCTACCAGTCTTCCTAGGCATTTATGGTTATATTGTTGGCCTCGAGATGCACGCGGCTTTGCAAACGCTGTAGATTTGATGCTTCTGTATTGTCTTGGTGTCTTGGTGTTGGTGTTGTTACCGGCGCAAGGTCCCAGTCAGGAACGGCCGGGTCCACAGCCCTGACATGGCAAGCCATGTGCTGTGGCCACTTGGTCCAGTAAGCAAACCGTCGTCTCATTTCTTCGATATCAATTTCAGCTCATGTGCATCATCTATGACGTGCAATCAAGAAGGGAGAAAATTGTTATTGATCGTATCATGGGTTCAAAACCTTCGCTATGCTTGTATGCCCCAGAATTTCGGACCGAGCTGCCTGTAAAATGGTGGTGAATACAGGCCGTTCATGGGCAACTTACACAACAGTGAAGTAGCTCAGAGCCTGACTTCCGACGGTCATTGTCGGTAAGTCAAGCGCCTTGAATAGTAATGCTCGATATGTCAAGCGCTTTCTCTCTCTGCCGGAAACACAGCATAGTACGGACAACATTGTCATCGTGAGGGATTACTTGATACCAGTAACAAGATGGCATCGCGGTCTTACTAGCTTATAAGCAGGAAGGTCGACTATGGCCTCCTCCATCCTACCACTTACCTTTCAGCATCGTAATACACTCTTATCTTGTCTTCTCCACTCTATTCCGATGTGCCGCCGTCGCCAGTGAGCCACATCTTACCGCTGCATCCATTCTCCCGATTCAAACTCATTCTTCAGAGTCAATAATGTCTACATTCGATGCGGTCATACTTTCAGTCTTGTGCGTCCTTTGTATCCAGCATATAATCCTCTGCTGACCTTGACCAACTCAGCCCGAAGAAAATGTACGACAAAATATTTCTGCGTGCTGCATTTATCTCATTTTTTGCCGTCTTTCATACCAGATTCGATGCGAGCAATCCAACTGCAAGTTTAGCCTTTTCCATCCTGCGAGCTGCGAACCGCCGGCTTGTCTGCGGACCTGTTAGCAGTAGTAAGTCTATACCATTTGGCGCACTGTGACTTTGTATTAAGCAATCTATTACAGCCGTCGCTTTCCTGAACAGTACTGTGCGATTGTAATCACTTCAATATTTCTATTCTTTCTTGCTAACCTTCTCAACAGCTCCCCATATCAATTCTTATTGTCCCGCCTGCAACTTCTACCAGTCAAATCAAGACGGCAGACGACTCACCAGGTAGTAGCTTGGCTCGTACTAAGCATGAATGCGCAGTGGAAGGATGGCACAAGATTAGAGCTTGATTCATCTAGATGGGTTTATGCATACTACCGTTATGCGCTTACTCGCTACTTACTGGCTCATAATATTCGTAGCAGTGCCTCCGTGCTTGATCTTGATGATCTACATATAACGTCGATTAATTGAGCCAGTGATCCTCGGACTTATATAATAGTGATCTCCTGGTTTTCTTTCTACCACTTTAGTCCCTTAGCAACCAAGTTCAGAATGCTCAAGTCCGGTCAATGATAATCGAAGACAAAGTAGGGCCACGACTTTAACAGGAAGCGTTACGAGAGACTGAAATTTACCGGAACCATTGATAAGAATAGGTATCATCTCGAGTTCATAAGTGCCAGTAGTAAACTCGGACTATACTACTTACATGCCTCACGTGAATACACAAGATGGAATCTAGATCCATGAATGGAGGGAAAAGTAACCAGACAACGCCTGTGCCTCTACTGCGTCATCAGTGGTAAAATGGGGAATCCCAAAAAGCAATCAACGTGAGCGCGCCTATCAGTCGCATGTGCCTCCACCGCGTTATAGTAGTCGCGGATGCCGAGGAGTCCATATTTCGCCAAGAGACATCGAAGAATAAAGCATATGAAGTGAGGCACCATCATTATACCGATCTCGGAGATGTGATACCCGATGCAACAGAATTACGAAGGATACTAGTTCCTTCCATTGAATTGTTCAACAAATAGCTTGTCGTTATCCGGCATTCCAATACTGATACCCCTCGATCGTACGAATATACGTCAACTGAACTCAGACTCGACAGAAGAACAGCATACTCGTACATTTAGGACATGAAAAACGTGGGAGTGTCCCCGTTCTGCATTCATCATGGCCAGCCGAACGATGAATACAATCTGTTCAAAGCTCTTGCGAGGAATTTTGTGAAGTTCCGTCACATGGGCCAATATTGACGAAGGAAACTTTCTCAGAAGCCGTGGGATCCCGAACAGATTCCAACGGAACTCAAGAGACAGGGGGATATTAGCGGAGTCTACCAATGATGAATGATTTCTGTTTCATTATCGGACAACAGTACTAACCGGACTCTACTTCATCAACACACTGAAGAGTATTGTAAGAGCCACAGCCTTGTACTACCACGTGAAATGGACCGACATCACCGAATCATGATTTTCTTCTATCTCCACCACGTTGTCATCAGGAGGACGTCTGTCTTTAAACGCCGGCGAAGAAATATCGCGTCATGCTTGTCGAAAGAATCCCCGAATGGAACTGAGTATTCGCCGTCCTTGCCTGCGGAATTTTTCATAGGGTTTGAAACTTTCCAGCGTATTTTCCCCATCTCCATCATTCCAAGGGGTAATGCCCGTTCCACTGCTCGCTCTCCTCTTTCGACTACTCTCCTCGTGAAACACAAAGAGGCGCAAATTGTTATGTCGGGCAAAACACGTTTCACTCCCCACTTCCTTCCAACAATCTGTTCATCTTCCCCAGGGTCCCTCCCATCATTCCCCACAACTTCTCCCGCTCCTCACCCCCTGGAGCCTCCAACATGAGCTTCATTCTCTTATACACTGTTTTCCGGTCATTCATCTTCACTGCCATGTCCGAATAAAATAGAGGCGACCGGAGATGGTTAAAGGCGTCATTGACCGCATCGGTGAAAGCGAGCTGAAGGGTCATCGTCCCGGTTAGAATGAGCATGGGCTCGGAGGAGGGGTACGTTTTGTCGAGGTAGCCTGCTATGGCAGCAGAGTCGGAGACTACGGCGCCAGTGGAGCCGTCTTGGAGGATGGGGATGGTGTAGAAGGGCGAAACACCATCGGGCTTCGTGCTAGTGGGCGAGGCGCCGATCTTTTTGGCGAGAGCCTCGATGTCTGGGAGCTCGACAAAGACAATCTGGTAGGGCAGATTTTTCAGGTTTAGGGCATCCTTAACGTTGTCAATCAGATTCAGAACGCGTCTGCAGCGAGATATACCCATACCTGGTAATCAGTCCCCGGAGAATTGGCTGCCTTGAACGGAAGGCCGTACAGAGTAATCACGCTGGGACTGTGCAGGGAATGTCATTCAGCTTGGGCCATAATACGTACGAGTTCTGATGAGACTTACTAAGTAACTGGTAACAATAAGACAACAGGTAGGGGTAAGACCAGAGGAGCTCTCCTTGTCGTGTATAGCAGACGAGTAGGGAAGAACGGTGGTAGAGTCGTGTTCGGTGATAGGGTCAGCGTGGAACGACGAAGATCCCAATGATAAAACACAGCGCCCCATTGAATGGGGGTGGATGAAGGAATACGAGAGCTGAAAGTTAGGACCGTTAGGCGAGGGCTGCATATCCAAGAGGACCATACTGTGCTTGTTCAACATTGAATCGTGCACCGCATCAGGAATGGACAGGTGTGAAGACGTCCGATTTCTGGTTTACATCTTATTCGACCAAAAGGTCGGTACTAACATACTGGTGCTTGGTCCTGCAGCTCAATGAGACGGACACAATTGGGTGGATATTTATAAACACACCTCAGATGAAGGTTATGGAGAGGAAACCGACGATGTTCACCATCTCTATCCTTTGCATCTGTAAAGATGTCGTCGTCAGGTTCAATTTACGGCGTCGCGCTGTATGGAGCATTGAAGGTAGGCGCTACGACAGAGCTGACCGCCTGGAATTCTGCCGGCTGGCGCTGACAAAGAGCTCTGAAAATGTACATACACCGCGATCAAGATTTCGCTGGAGAGCAACCCATGGTGCATGGGCCGTGGCATTGGAGCTCGAGTCGCCGCAGTAATGAATGGCACGACATATATTCGGGGAGTGGGATGACAATGTATTCGTCCTCATTTACGGGATCTGCGCGAGACGAGAACAGTGATAGCGCATGGCTATCATGTCACTGCTAGTTTTCTTCGACTGTCTAAGATAGCTTTTGCCATCGAGACTGAACGAAAAGTCAAAGATATCCCGAACGCCCATTCTTGTGAGAGGCGAGCAGCGTGAGGGATGCGAATGACTATGCCTCCCTCCTGCGTGGTAGACGTGACTACCACCAAAGCAAGTGAGAGCGACGAGTAGCTGGAGATATATCTGGGACCATTGCGCGTAACACTGTCTTCGTGTTTTGCTCTCATGGAAGACAAGACAGGCATTGGGAATGGGAGTATAACAGACAGCCTTTCTGCGACGGTAAGGGGTAAACGCGGACGCTCCATGTCTGTCATGAGTAGTGGGAGGAAAATCTGCACGTATGCGGTCGCATTGAGCGAAGCCCCAGCATGGCAATGAGTAGTATCGTCGGCACCGGCAGTGTCTGTATTGTTCATGAGATTCGTCGTTCTCTGCAGAGGGAAAGGTAACACACCATGTTCACCCCACGCCCAATTCTCAAAAGCCCCATTTTGCATGGCTTTTCCTGGTGCTGGTTGATGGTCCTATACTGGCTCTTGGAAGCTTAAAGGCAAGCGCATCGCTGGATCTGCTACCAGCGGGATAAAATAAGTAGTGGTGCACTGGGTGCACGGTGATCATGGTCGAGTTTAGAGATCGTTTTCTCCCACGTGTCTTGTCGTGGTTCAAAAATTATACGGATTTCAAGTTGCCGGCGGCTCGATGACCATTAGCAGAACGCTTGCGCACGACTATACAATTGTGCCAAAGGGCCCACATGAGGGCAGAACATCATAGCCCATCTTTCAAAGTTTTCCTTGATCTCATACTATGATAGGCCGACGTCCTCGAAAGCCGGCCCTAGTCCAGTCAATCTCTAAAATTGACCACCTACAATGAGATGTCTACTGTCAACGATGAAGATGAACAGGCCAGCTCCTTCAAGGCTCATATCCGTTGGTCCACTTCACAGTCACGGTAAGCCTGTCTCGCATTTCATCATTTGAAATTGCTGACCACCTCATCATCGTGACTTCAACGTTTAACATTCAACACTGGCTTCCAGTGTCGTCATTCCAAACCCAGCGGGCATGTGCCACAGGAATTGGTCTGCTCCTCGTTATGCTTACAGGGATCAAGTGGATCGGGCATCGAGTCGGACACTAAATGTTTGCGTCGTGTTGTCGCGTTGTCGCGAGAATTCAAGTGTGTACGATAACTCAAGTTCGGGGGGAGCCAGCATGAGTGCTATGGCGTACTTTGACTTCAAGTCTGGTGTTCGTGAGGGATCTGCTGTCGTGGTTTCAGAGAACTCGGTCTCTGCGTGCGTAATTCGATTATGGTGCCAACGATACGATCGTCGGCGGCTGCTGGTAACTAACGTGGTTTGAAACAGAAATAAACGGTTTATCACAATATCCTGAAGATCTTGTGATGCTGGGAACGCTTACGTTCTAAAACTGATAGGGCCAGGAACGTACTTCTGTATTCATTTCTCGGTCTTTTATACGGTCCTTTAGTGCATACGCGTCGCATTTGCCAGGACGCGCGTCGTGATTCCGGGGCTTACGCGTCGCGTTACATACATGACGCGTCACCTGCGCGGCCGTGGCTTGGCAATGCCCCTGCCATGTGTCCTTTCCTTCTTATCTCAATCCTCTCTTCTTTGTTCATTTTCCTTGGATTTCCTCTCGGTCCAGGAACCGGCCTGACAGTGTACTGCTCAAATTCTCAGGCTTTCTCGGCGCGGGCCGTCCCAATCTCGAGTCTCTTCTTCGAGAAAAACACCCGCTCTCAGGGTCAGTATCAAAACGGGTCCTCCTCCTCTATTATTCGCTCTACAGTACCACTCTAGCTTCAGAATGCAACAAGAGCTTGGTTTCACTAAAATTGAATAACGACAGACGACGCCAGCCTATCGTAGACTCGTAAACTACAACGAACTTTTCTCGAGCCCTTCCTCTTCACGTACCGATCTTACAGCGGGGTGTAATTGTCAGCAGGCACCATTACAATATCTCCCATGGCAGCTGGCGCGCGCTGTGAAAAGAAGTTTGGTTCCTGGGTGATACTACTTCGACATTCAAGTCAACAATCATTTTGGGCGTCGCCGCTCGAACTGGTTCCTTAGCCTGGCGAGTCCGGCTTTATTTTTATATACTCGCGGAACTCGTATCTGTATACTGGTTCCTGTGTTATCAAAGTATATCACGCCTAATGTTGGGTCCGTCTTGCTAGATCCGACCGTCCAAGAGGGAGAATGCTAGATAACTGGCGATAATTGCCGGACAACCGCTACGAATACCGTGGAATGCGGACAAGTTGAAGTACGGTAAATGGTATGAATCCTGCCCCAAGGTGCATGTGATGTAGTCACGGAGGGACCGCCCCGCACCCAACACTCCTGGTGCTCTTCATGAATCATCGCGATGGCACCATCAGGGAATGTGTACAGTCTTGCACGAAAGGAAAAATAGGACTGGTTAAGTCGGGCTTCGGCTTATATTCTGACCGACCCGGGCGCTCGGCGATGACTTCAGTCTTTGTTCAGTCTACGGCTAGTATCTGGGTGATCTCTGAATCCCTTGACGCACCTCTGAAAGTCCCTTCATACTAACCAAGTCAGATGCTTATTTCTGCTTTACTTGTACCTATGGTAAAGACTGTACACGATCTTAGCTGTCAGTATAGCACCCGGTCATCTAGGGCCCCTTGTGAAAAGAAGTCTAGTACATCCTGGCGGCTATCTCTTGACGATGGACCTCGTTCTTGTCTTCTGGTGATGTCATCTAGAGATACTAAACTACTAGTATGCGTGACCCCAAGAGCAACTATGCTGAGTACTGTTCTCAAAATGTTCAATCTCAGGGCTTCTCCGTTAGTATTTGTTTCTGTTACCGTGTCCGTCCTTCAGCTATTTTCACAAACGATGAGTTTGCATGTCTTCACTCACCTCAAACCTCCCTAGATCGGCGGTTTTACCGAATTCGAAGTTGAATTCGCCATCTGGGAAAAAAGGAACCCTCAGAGCCGACCTTTGGCTGTTGATCTTACCAGGTATTTATGGCTATCTTAGAACCCCTCTCACGCGGCTTTGCAAGTCCCAACGTTCAATGTTTCTATTCCGGTGAATCAAACCATCGTGAGGTTCGACTTCGATTTATTTTTGATTTTGAATGACTCTTTAAACTCACCATGTGTCCGAGTCACACATACGATCAAACAGAGATCATGTTTTACTGATTGTGTCGAGAATCACAGCAACAGGCCGTCTCTGCTGGGCGCACAATACTCCAGCCTTCCCTATGCTTGTTTGCCTCAGTATTTAATATTGAACCACCTGTAAATGGTAGCGCCTTCAGGTGATTCCATGCCGCTCATGGCCAAAGGCTCATAATCACTAGAGTGGCTTGTAACTACAATACTCCGATGGATCAAGTGCCTTCTGCTGCGCTTTGAACAGTAATACTCGATATAGTCAAGCGCTTTCTGCCGGAAACACGGTGATCTCTTGAACACTCCATAATACAATATATCATCGCGGGTCGGAGCCTTGTTAGTTTATAAACAGGAAGATCGATTATCGCCCCTCCTCCATCCTCCCGCTTGCCTTTCAACATCACAACAAACCCTCATCTTCTCTTTACCACCCTTTTACGATGTGCCACGGTCGCCAGTGAGCTGCATCTCACCGCTGCATCCACTCTCCCAATAACTTGTTTTTCAGAGTCAGGAATGTCTACATCCGATGCGGCCATGCTTTCAGTCTTGTGCGTCCTTTATCCAAATATATAAGCTTCTGCTGACCCCCAACAACTCAGCCCGACGAATATGTATGGCAATGTGTTTCCATGCGCGCTGCATTTATCTCATTTTTTGCCGCCTTTCTTTCTAGATTCGATGCGAGCAATCCAACTGCAAGTTTAGCCTTTTTCATCCTGCGAGCTGCAAACTGCCTGCTTGTCTGCAGACCTGTTGGCAGTAGTAAGTCTGTACCATCTGGTGCCCCGTGAGTTTGTATTAAGCAATCTGTTACAGTCGTCGCTTTCCTGAACAGTACTGTGCGATTTCAATCACTTCAACATTTCTATTCTTCACTGCTAACATTCTCGACAGCCCCCCACATCGATTCATATTGCCCCGCCTGCAACTTCTACCAGTCAAATCAAGACGGCAGACGACTCACCAGGTAGTAGCTTGGCTCGTACTAAGCATGAATGCGCAGTGGAAGGATGGCACAAGATTAGAGCTTGATTCATCTAGATGGGTTTATGCATACTACCGTTATGCGCTTACTCGCTACTTACTGGCTCATAATATTATTGAGCGCGACGATCAATCATCACCAAGGACTAGACATCCTTGAAGAGTCAAACATAGGACGTTGTCGTAAGAAAGCGTAAGACCGGTACTGATGATCTTGAAAGTTATGATATCCGGCTACAACAAAATTGCCTGTTTAAATTTACCGAATGTCAACAGGCGTGAGTGTACAATCACTAGTCGGAGAGTGACTCTGAGCAAGCTGAAGGGTCATCGTCCCAGTTGGGATGAGCACTGGCCCAGAGGAGGGGTATGTTTTGTCGAGGTAGCCTGCTATGGCAACAGAGTCGGAGACTACGGCGCCAGTGGAGCCGTCTTGGAGGATGGGGATGGTGTAGAGGGTGAGACACCATAAGGATTCGTGCTAGTGAGCGAGGAGCCGATATTTTTGGCGAGAGCCTCGATGTCGGGGAGCTCGACATAGACAGTCTGGTGGGGCATACTTTTCAGGTTCAGAGCATACCTAACATTGTCAATTAATTTCAGAACGCGCCTGCGGTGAGATATACCCGTACCTGGTCCAGTAATCATGCTGGGACTGTGCAGGGAATGCCATTCAGCCTGGTCACAGTAGCCTGTATCTCCACACCTAGTTGTCCTCGCATAAGTCCCCGACTTCATAGAGCAGCCCTAGACCATCGGACCACGGTCGAGAAAAGCGTGGTCGTTCCACGCACGGTGGGCCATATCTGCAGCAAGCGAAGGCCTGAGCTAAGGGAAAACGATGCAAGCGATACACGGCTTACTGGCGATGCATGCATTCGGGTTGCCGTGTCGCCGAAACGCAATCCCTCACAACGACAAATTCATCACACTTCCTTCGAGCCACTGTCAAAGTTCTCTTTGATTCACTTTGCCAACTTCGTGCTCGACATCAGCGTCGTTCTTGACCCTGTCCATACAAAAGAGCAGCTGGTAGGAGCAAAACGTCGGTTATTGCACTGAGAATGTAAGAGCCAAAGTCCCGATGGGTATCCATCCTCTCGAAGATCTCCTTCATCCCTGACCGCATTTTGGACCTTAGCTCGTCTATGTCTAGCACGTATGGCACACGCTATGCTGACATGGTAAGGGAGCGAAAGCTTCAGCTACTGCATCGAGCTCCCATCGTTACGGGCACAGAGAAGCTCGTCCTGTCGTGATAGGCGATTCGAGTAAGGAACAAGGGCGGTAGATTCGTGTTCGATGATGGGGGCTGTGTAGAATGTCGAAGTTCCCAGTGATCAAACGCAGACATGGGAGCTGAGCGTCGGGACCATTTGGCGGGCTTGATCAACATCGAATCCTGCACTGCCTCAGGAATAGACAGGTGTTGGGAGCGTGCGAGGGGTTCCGGTGTGAAGACGTCCGATTTCTGGTTTACATCTTATTCGACCAAAAGGTCGGTACTAAGATCCTGGTGCTTGGTCCTGCAGCTCAATGAGAAGGACACAATTGGGTGGATATTTACGAACGCACCTCAGATGAAGGTTATGGAGAGGAAACCAACGACGTTCACCATCTCTATCCTTTGCATTTGTAAAGATGTCGTCATCAGGCTCAATTTACGACGTCGCGCTGTATGGAGCATTGAAGATAGGCGCTACGATAGAGCTGACCGCCTGGAATTCTGCCGGCTGGGGCTGACAAAGAGCTCTGAAAATGTGCATACACCGCAATCAAGATTTCGCTGGAGAGCAACCCATGATGCATGAGCCGTGGCATTGGAGCTCGAGTCGCCGCAGTAATGAGTGGCACGACATATATTCGGGGAGTAGGATGAAAATGTATTCGTCGTCATTTACGGGATCTGCACGAGACGAGAAGAGTGATAGTGCATTGCTATCATGTCACTGCTAATTTTCTTCGACTGTCTAAGGTAGCTTTTGCCGTCGAGACTGAACGAAAAGTCAAAGAGGCCGTGTTATCCCGAACGCCCATTCCTGGTGCTGGTCAAGGGTCGTATACTGGCTGTTGGAAGCCTAAAGGCAAGCGCGTCGCCGGATCTGCCACCAGCGGGATAAAACAAGCCGTGACGCACTGCGTGCACGATGATCATGGTCGAGAAAAGAAATTATTTTCTCCCACGTGTCTTGTCTGGGTTCAAAATTTGAATAAACAAGTATGTAGCCTAATAGTGCAAAGTTCAAGCGGCTCCAGACCAGACACCAGTAGCAGCACAGTGACAGCAGAGCGATGCCTTCAAAAATAAACTTGCACATATAATGACCCCCTCGGAACCGAACCGCCGAGATCGTCCACTAAACGTGGTAAGAAACGATTGCGCCAAAGAATCCTCATTTACCGATGACCACAAACATGTTGGATATCTTTCTCCGCTAACCCAAACTGGCCAATTTCGGTGTGCAAATGTGCGGACATTTGTTGGGACCCTCCCGGATTTGAACCGAGATCGTTACGTTCGAAGATCTTCAAGTTGTGATGCCAGGAACGCTTGCGGGACCGGTCACGCTTACGTTCTAAAAACTGATAGGGCCAGGAACGTACTTCTGTATTCATTTCTCGGTCTTTTATACGGTCCTTTAGTGCATACGCGTCGCATTTGTCAGGATGCGCGTCGTGATTCCGGGGCTTACGCGTCGCGTTACATACATGACGCGTCACCTGCGCGGCCGTGGCTTGGCAATGCCCCTGCCATGTGTCCTTTCCTTCTTATCTCAATCCTCTCTTCTTTGTTCATTTTCCTTGGATTTCCTCTCGGTCCAGGAACCGGCCTGACAGTGTACTGCTCAAATTCTCAGGCTTTCTCGGCGCGGGCCGTCCCAATCTCGAGTCTCTTCTTCGAGAAAAACACCCGCTCTCAGGGTCAGTATCAAAACGGGTCCTCCTCCTCTATTATTCGCTCTACAGTACCACTCTAGCTTCAGAACGCAACAAGAGCTTGGTTTCATCAAAATCGAATAACGACAGACGACGCCAGCCTATCGTAGACTCGTAAACTACAACGAACTTTTCTCGAGCCCTTCCTCTTCACGTACCGATCTTACAGCGGGATGCAATTGTCAGCAGGCACCATTACAATGTCCCTCATGGCAGCTGGCGCGCGGTTTGAAAAGAAGTTTGATTCCTGGGTGATGTGTACTACTTCGACAATCAAGTCAACAATCATTTTGGGCGCCTGCCACTCGATCTGGTTCCTGTGTTATCAAAGTGGGTCATGCCTAGTATTGGGTCCGTCTTGTTAGATCCGACCGTCCAAGAGGGAGAATGCTGGATAACTGGCGATAATCGCCGGACAACCGCTATGAATACCGTGGAATGCAGACAAGTTGAAGTACGGTAAATGGTATGAATCCTACCGTGCAGGTGACGTAGTCATGGAGGGGCCGCGCCCAACACTCCTAGTGCTCTTCATGAATCATCGCGATGGCACCATCAGGGAACGTGTATAGTCTTGCACGAAAGAGCGAGTTTCCCACCCAAGACGTGTCCTTCGGTAAACACCGCCCGAAATTCTATGTTATCAACATCTAAACTGTTGAGTCTTAAGATTCTCGTTGTTTTTTGTTCTTTCATCAGTCAGGAACATAGGACTGTCTAAGTCGGTCTTCGGACCGACCTGGGCGCTCTCGGCAATGGCTTCAGTCTTTGTTCAGTCTGCGGCTCGTATTTGGGTGATCTCTGAACTCTTGACGCACCTTTGAGAGTCCCTTCATGCTAACCAAGTCAGATGCTTATTTTTTCTTTACTCGTACCTATGGTAAAGGATGTGCACGATCTCAGCTGTCAGTGTAGTACCCGGTCATCTAAGGCCCCCTGTGAAAAAGAAGTCTAGTACATCCTGGCGGCTATCTCTTTACGATGGACCTCGTTCTTGTCTTCTGGTGATGTCATCTAAAGAGACTAAACTACTAGTACGCCATGACCCCAAGAGCAACTACGCTGAGGACTTTTCTCAAACGTTCACTCTCAAGGCTTCTCTGTTACTCGTTTCTCTTACCGTGTCGTCCTTCAGCTATTTCACAAACGAGCGTCTGAATGTATTCACTCACCTCAAAAGTCCCGAGAGATCGGCGGTTTTACCGAATTCGAAGTTGAATTCACCGTCCGGGAAAAAAGGAACCCGCAGAGCGGGCCTTCGGCTTTTGATCTTGATCTTACCAGGCATTTATAGCAATAAGTATTAGAACGCACGCACGCAGCTTTGCAAGTCCCAACGTTCAATGGTTCTATTCTGACGAAGCAAACCATCGTGAGCTTCTATTCATTTTTGATTTTGAATGACTGTTTAAACGCACCGTCTCCGAGTCACACATACGATCAAACAGAGGTCATGTTTTTATTGATTATGTCAAGAATCACAGCGACAGGCCGTCTCTGCTGGGCGCACAATATTCCAGCCTTCCCTATGCTTGTTCGCCTCAGTATTTAATATTGAACCACCTGTAAATGGTAGTGCCTTCAAACGATTCCATGCCGCTCACGGCCAAAGGCTCATAACCACTAGAGTGGCTTGTAACTACAATACTCCGATGGATCAAGTGCCTTCTGCTGCGCTTTGAACAGTAATACTCGATATGTCAAGCGCTTTCTGCCGGAAACACGGTGATCTCTTGAACACTCTCCATAATACAATATATCATCGCGGGTCGGAGCCTTGTTAGTTTATAAACAGGAAGATCGATTATCGCCCCTCCTCCATCCTCCCGCTTGCCTTTCAACATCACAACAAACCCTCATCTTCTCTTTACCACCCTTTTACGATGTGCCACGGTCGCCAGTGAGCTGCATCTCACCGCTGCATCCACTCTCCCAATAACTTGTTTTTCAGAGTCAGGAATGTCTACATCCGATGTGGCCATGCTTTCAGTCTTGTGCGTCCTTTATCCAAATATATAAGCTTCTGCTGACTCCCAACAACTCAGCCCGAAGAATATGTATGGCAATGTGTTTCCATGCGCGCTGCATTTATCTCATTTTTTGCCGCCTTTCTTTCTAGATTCGATGCGAGCAATCCAACTGCAAGTTTAGCCTTTTTCATCCTGCGAGCTGCAAACCGCCTGCTTGTCTGCAGACCTGTTGGCAGTAGTAAGTCTATACCATCTGACGCCCTGTGGAATTGTATTAAGCAATCTTTTACAGTCGTCGCTTTCCTGAACAGTACTGTGCGATTTCAATCACTTCAACATTTCCATTCTTCACTGCTAACATTCTCGACAGCCCCCCACATCGATTCATATTGCCCCGCCTGCAGCTACTACCAGCCAAACCAAGACCGCTGACGAGGTACTAGCTTGACTCCATACCCATGCGCAGTTGAAGGATAGCACAATACTACAGTTTGATCAATCCGGACGGGTTCATGTGTACTACTAACAACGCTCACGGCCTCAGTGTGCGCTTCTAACAGCTTACTGGTCGAGCTGCCCCAGTGCCTGATTTACATTAAATTTCAATCGAGCCAATGATCGGTTTCATACAACCGAGGTATCTTACGGTATTTCTCCAGTTGCTTTACACCCGAGCAAAGAACGTCCCCACGTCTCATCAACGGCAACCTAACACTCGGAGTGACATGGTATCCCCTTCAGACTCGGATGCACGAATAACTAAGGTTGCGACACGTGTTACAGAGCTTTCTACACCCCACGTTGGTATGCCAGGAAACTAGATCCATGTACGGAGAGACTAAGATGCCAGTCAGTGGTGGATGAATAAAAGTTAATCAAATTGAGCGCGACGATCAACCATCAGTCGTGAAGACCAAGGTCTAGACATCCTTGAAGAGTCAAACATAGGACGTTGTCGTAAGAAAGCGTAAGAACGACGGTTCCGGCAATGATGATCTCGAAAGTTATGATATCCGGCTACAACAAAATTGTGTAGTTAAATTTACCGTATGTCAACAGGCGTGGGTGTACAATCACTAGTCGGAAAGTGACTTTGAACAAGTTGAAGGGTCATCGTCCCGGTTGGGGTGAGCACGGGCCCAGAGGAGGGGTACGTTTTGTCGAGGTAGCCTGCTATGGCAGCAGAGTCGGAGACGGCGGCGCCGGTGGAGTCGTCGTGGATGATGAGTATGGTGTAGAAGGACGAGACGCCATTGGGCTTCGCGCTAGTGGGCGAGGTGCCGATATTTTTGGCAAGAGCTCGGTATCGAGGAGCTCGACATAGACAGTCTGGTGGGGCATACTTTTCAAGGCGTACTTAACATTGACCGGTTAGTTTCAGAACATGCCTGCAGCGAGATATACCCGTACCTGGTCCGCCAGGCAATCATAGTTCCCGGATAATCGACTGCCTTGGACGGTAGTGACATTTCATTTTACGCTTAACACCATGACGGAACACCCCGACACTGCGTGTATGAGCTATTTTCGAGGTGAGAAGTTTTGGTCACACCTGTGTGGCGGTATGCCAGCGGTTTCTAGTAGCGCAGTCCAATCGTAGGAGCGGAGGCCTTCGAATTTCCAATGTACAATGTAGTGCCTGTGTTGTCGGTTACATCCATTACTCTCTGCAGAGATGAGGAAAGCATACTTAAGTCCCCGACTCTATAGAGCAGCCCTAGACCATCGGACAACAGTCGAGAACAGCGAGACTAGCTCCTGGTCGTTCCACGCACGGCGGTCCAGATCTACAGCAAGCGAAGATCTGAGCCAAGATATAGGGATGCAAGTGATCGACGGCTTACTAGCTATAGTGTTCCACGGTTTATGCATTCAAACTACGATGCTACCGAAACGCGCTTCCTCCTAACGACAAAGTCATCTCGCTTCCTTTGAGACACCGGTTCATTGGCAAGGTTCTCTTTGATTCACCCATCCAGCTTCGTCATCGAAAACTCGCCGCCGACGCGTCGTTCACCTTGACCACTCTGCCCGCACAGAAAGGTGGGTGGTAGGGATGGAAGGAGAGAAAGCATGGCAATGAAGAGCCGAGTTGCACAAACCAGAGCTCGCCTTGTCGTGATAGGCGGCTATGGCAGACGAGTAAGGAACAGCGGCCGTCAGCGGTAGAGCCGCGCCCGATAGGGACTAATGGCAAAGGTCCCAATGATCAAACGCAGCGTCCCGTTGAATGAGGGTAAGTGAAGGAATACGAGAGCTGAACGTTACGGCCGTTTGGTGAAGATCGCAAATCCAAGAGTACCATACTGTGTGTGATCAATATCGTATCGCGCACCGCTTCTCGAAAGACAGGTGTAAGGGCGTCTGAGTTCTGGTTGACTTGTTCGAACAAAAGGCCGGTATTAAGATACCGGCGCTTTGTCCTACACGCTGAGGCTGCAGCTCGATGAGACGGGCACAATTAAGTGGATATCAACCACAAATCCACCTCAGATAAAAGGTTCTTAAGAGAAACCGACAACGTTCATCGTCGTTACCCTCTGGACGTCGTCGTCAGGTCAATTCCCCACGTCGCGGTGTCTGCGAGGATGGAGCATTGAAGGTAGGGGCGACGACAGAGCTGACCACCTAGACTTCTGTCGGCTGGTACTGCCGAAGAGCGGAGAGTGTGCACATGCAAAATGTGTATGGGCTTCGGTCGGGATTTCGCAACCCATAATGCATGAGCCGTGACATTAGGGCTCGCGTCGCCGGCCAGTAGTAATGAATGGTGTGACACATATTCGGGGAGTGGGATGAACATTGAAAATGTATTTGTCGTCATTTACGAGATCTGCACGAGACGAGCGATAGCTCGCAGTACTGTTGTCTCTCTGTCGTGTTGCACTCACGACAGCCTAAGTCGAGACTGAACGAAAAACTAAAGAAGGGGAGGTATTCCGAGCGCCCCATTCCTGTGAGAGCCGCGCTGCATGAGGGACACGAGTGAGTACTAGGCTCCCTCCTGCGCGGCAGACGTGACTGGCACCATAGCAAGTGAGTGCGACGAGCAGTAAGAGTATCTGGGATACGCCGTCACGGAATAGCTCTTTCTTCGTGTTCTGTACTCGTCTGAAAGACGAATGGAAGACTGGCCAGGCATTGAGAATTGGGCAGGGATCGCACGTGTTGTGCGGCTGCCATCCTGCGACAACAAGCGGTGCCCGGTGACATCCCACGTCTGTTGTAAGCGGTAGGAAGAGAATCTGCATGTATGCATCGCATCGAGCGAAGTCCCAGCGTGGCAATGTCGGCTATGATGTCTGTATTGCTCATGAGATTCGTCGCTCTCTGCAGAAGGAATAGTGTACACCTTCTCAAAGGCCCGCATTCTTTTTCCTAGTGATAGTCGACGGTTGTATAGTATTGACTGTTCGAAGCATAAAGGCAAGCACTACACATCACCGAATCCAACCATCAGCGTATACGATAAACGGTGATGCACCGGCACAGTGATCATGGTCGAGAAAAGAAATCATTTTGTCCCACGTGGCTTGATTCCAAAATCAGCAAGTGCAAATTTCAAATTGCTTCAGACCAGTAGTAGCACAATGCCAGCGGAGCGTTGCCCTCAAAATGACGACCTTCAGTATAATGACCCCCTCGGAAACGAACCGAGGTCGTCCACTATAACGCGGTAGAGAAACTGGACAATTTCAAACAGGCGACTGATAGATTTCCTTCTCTAGCGCAAGTTAGCGCATCGAAATTCTATGTTAATGAGGGACGAAATGCCAGGTACATAGGCTAATACGTATGTTTCAACCTGTATGTCATCACCAAAAGCACATATTTGAGCACCTTCATTCGGATCACTGCTTGTAGAACCATTACAACATGTCAAGTGCTATTCTCACCATGAAAATGTGCCCTGCGTGATTGTTTCACTGATGTCGTTCCGTAGCCCAGACCAGCAACGCGATACCTTCAATCCAATGAAGTAATATCTCCCGCCTCACGCTCCTAGAGTAGCGAAACCAGCTTCTGGTCGTCGATTTGTTGATTTTGCAAGTTGGTTCAATGATGGTTGCAGAAAATGAAAAAGCTGGCGAAGGGTACTAGGGTAGGGCGTATGGTTTGACGGTCTATGCGAATGATGTTCTTGCACCAGCGCCAATAGCATAGTGATCCACGAGTCGACCTAGTACTAAGATTCCGAGGGAACGGTGTGATGGTGGTCAGCAAGGATTGGAGAATGAGAGGGCAGCACGTTCGCAAAGAAAAAGTCCATGAAGGCAGAGAAGCTGAACCGTACACGATCAGGAAAGTTCAAACGAGCTGGACTGGCCAAACCTCCCACGGTGCACTTAGGCAGATGAAGATGTCCTTCCTCGGACCAGATGCCTGGAGGAGAGTCGACGGAACGATGAGCCCAGCGGAGGAGCTTTATCCAGATAGAACGTCCACATCTTGGATGATGGACAGACGGTCAGCGGTGTCCTGGATGTCGGAAAGTTTCGTGTGGGTTCTGAGGTTCAGATCCAGATATCGATGCATCAGAGGCATACTTGCACACACCCGGAAAGAACTTGCTGAGAATAATGGCCTTGACGACGGAGCGGCTCGTCATCTGGGGGCAAGAATATGGACCGATCGTTGAGTCGACGTAGACATCTTTTCCAGCCAGGAGTTAGAGCCTAGAAGCTAGGCTTGGCTATGAAATTCATCATCTGTAAGAGAGGAAATGGCCAGCAGCTGTCTTTTCGTTACAAAGCTGTAAGATCCGTTGCGTTACGGTTTCAAACGATTGGTATTGTCCGTCAAAGAGCCTGAGCCGTGTGTGTATCGTCCGTCGGATTCATCCAAGAGAGGGAAAACAAAACGTGCCGGATTTCTCCCGTCTTCCGACGTTGCACAAAAGCCTAAGACTGTCGAAAGAGAAGGCAAAGCGAGATCAATGCCTGATGGTTCAGTCTACGGTTATTCAGGCAAAAGCACCTGATCTGAGGACTGAACAATCAATAGCCCTCGAATCGTCCTTTAGCTCGGGTTGCCTTCGATAACAATGAATATCATCGTCAAAGCTAAAAGTTAAATGTAAATACTTCCCAGAAGCAGCAAAGAGTGGCAGCACTTACAAGAAAAGGCGAGTGGAGTGTTTATAAGGAGGGTGTGTCCGCACGAAACAGACTCAGGTCCCAAAAATTGAGGCTCAAGCCCTACCGCGGCAACATGCCATGTTCCCCTCAAACGAGGATGGAGTAGATTGCGCATTCGTGCCGACAGGGATTCAGGCTAGAGACAAGCGCGACATCCACTGCTGCATGAACGCAGGCCAATCCCCTCCGCCTCAAACGAGGACGGAGGTCGAAAGATACATTTCTGCATCAACACCGAGATCGGGAGACCACAGCTAGTCATTCAAAGTCGAGAACAATGACAGCCAAGTACGAATTGGACGAGAATTCGGATATCCAGATCGTCGCAGACATCACATCACTCACTGCAGAACAACTGTAAGTCTAGTCGGTAAGTAAAGGAACACACGCCATACCTCCACCAGCGGCCCGTGAGTTGTACACATTGTCCGCAAGGCAGCACGGAATATACATGGCGCAACAGATTGCGCGAGGATATACATGCAAGGATTTGGAGAGACAGCCAAATCAAAAAGAGCCGGATACAGGAAACCACAGAGTACGCGCATCGAGGTCGTCATCGAGAACACAGAAAGATAATTCACTGTAGATAACATATCAGTCTAGCTCGTCAACTACCCAAATGCAAGGCGTACCTCCACCGGCGGCCCGTGAGCTGTACACACTGTCCGCAAGGCGGCATGAAACATACATGGCGCAACAGGCTGCGCGGGGATATACATGCAAGGGTCTGGAGAAACACAACCAGATGGAAGATAAAGGGATAAGAGCAACAGAGTACGGGCATCGAGGTCGTCACCGAGATCACAGAAAGATAATTCACTGCGGATAAAATGTTAGTCTAGGCAGTATATAAGACATGTGCAGCCTACCTCCACCAGCGGCCCGTGCGCTGTATACACTGTCCGCAAGGCGACACGAAACCATATATGACGCAACATGCTGCGTATCAAGATTGTGCAGAGGAGGTTGGAGAGACGGTCCAACATCGATGGAAAGGAAGAGGTGACGAAGCAAGTAGCGAAATCACCCAAAGAGCAAATAGGTGCAGAACCGGAATAACCACCACTTTGGCCTGCTTCTCATGGTCAGTAGGTAGCTTGAGGAGACAATCTATGCAGATCAGGAGAACTCACACATAATTGCGAAAACTGTCGCCCGGCCACGGAATATGAGAAAAAACCGCACGATGCAGGAGGAGATCCAAAACCAGAGGTCTAGACTGAATGCGACGTCAAATTTTGATAAAGAGGTCACAGCGCCGAGACTCAGAAGGTAACACAGAGGGGCTCAGAGCAACGAAAGTTAACATGACCGTGGCGGATAACATCAGGACCGTCACCAAAATAAGGACGGAGTGCTTGCTGTGTTAGTACCAGTAAGCAGCATAATCTTGGCGATAGTATCCACGAGAGTTTGTCTTCGCCGATTTACTTCGGTCATCAGAAACATGATCAATGAGAACTGGAACAGATGTTAGATAATCTGATTTTACAGAAAAAGTGAAATCATACCTCTGTACAACGCGATACAAATGTGGCAAAACCACCAGAGCAGTATAGGATATTTTTCTTGTCCGGGGTAGTAGTATGATCAGCTACCACGTGAGATGACTACGAGATGTCGACGACAAGAAAGTTCACCGCAAGTACCACCTAGCCACAGAGGGTCTTCATCGTCAGTGGCGAATATGGATGATGAAAGCCATAGTGCCCGCTTGTTGAAGGTAATCAAGAAAGGCGATGTCGAATCTGCTAACGTCATGAAAAGATATTCAAGAGAACGAAGCGTAAACTTACTTTCGTGCGTGTGGCGCAAAGGTACAATTCGCTAGTAGATGCGGCTCTTGAGAAATACGGCGCCCGACGACGTCATGAGACCAGCAACGATAACAAACATCCATTCTGAGGGTATGCCGAAGTTCAGGTAACCACAACACAGTATAGGCATGGACCTCGAGGTGGTCTACTGGATGTGGCTGAGAATGATATCGTCCATAATGCTAGAGTGGATGCGAGAAGGAGACCAAGAAGATATTGGTGGTTGAACCTTCGTGCTACTGGGGCAATGGTGGCATCGATGGTCAGCATCGAGCTCGTGCATGTTCGAGTTGGAGGTGGCGATGTGGCTCAACCATCGTTCGCCTCCGAAAGCCAGCCACCGAAGATCGCCCTTGAAGAAAGAGCCACGAAGGGGTGTCAGTCTGTGTCAGTGGAAAGGGTATGGTGGTAGTCGAGAGAAAGGCAGTCGAAAGTCCAAACCAAGAAGCCGCACGCCTTTTATAGCAGTGGTGTTTGTGCCACCCAAACAGATCCAGATCTAGATCTCCACAGCCCGGAGTCAATCATATCCGAGCCATCTACAAAGACAAGTGATAAGGCCAGGGTCGGTATCGCTCCCGGTGGTTTCTGCCACGATGTTGGAAGTTGGGACCCAGCTCCAAACGTAACCGTCAATCTTTTGACAATCCGGCACAAAATAGTCCCCCTTAAACGGAAAACGACAGACAGGAAGGCACGAACGCGAGAACGAACATGAGCCATTGGAGGACAAAAGAGGATCGGGGTCAAGACGCGTTCCCTATTTTGGAGATCCGGCGTCTTAAACCCAAACCGGCCATTTGCTCAAGGGAAATGCCTGTGTGCAAATGTGCGGACGTCGTCAGAAACTACCCAGTGCCAAGTGAGTCAATGAAGACTCGAATCTCCATTCATTGAACATTCATAACAATATTCTTAGTATCAGAAGAATAAAAAGTCTATAATCCAGTCGTAGTCCAGTGGACCCTCTCGGATGGGTCTTCAACCCAGAAACGAGTACGAGTCGGGCGTATATTGCCAGAAGAAAGCTAGGTTAAAAACACAAAGACATGGTAGAAGTAAGAGGTTAAGTGAGGAAAAGTCCGCAAGGGATGGGTGAGCAAAAGAAAAAAATGACGTAGTTACCGGTCCGAAGGTAATCCATATCCCTTACAGCAGTGATTGAGCGTAGCATATAGAGTGCACGTACATCTCCGCCAGCAGCTATGACAATCTCGCCGATGTCTCTTTTCTCCTTGCCCAGCCGGCCAAATACTCTTCTTTGTCGTCAGGGACTCAAACCCATCTGTTCTCGTTGAATTCAGCCTGCAGCCCTTGCGCTCTGAGATAATTGTGGCTTAGCCATTGCCAAGGGGAGTCGGTTCTAAGTAATCGATTGTCCCGCCCAGAACCAAAGTCAAGTGACGCGTTTTAGATGAACGTTCGCAACAAGTCGTTTGTTCAACACACGTCCAAATTAGGAACCCGGGCCGATGGTAATTGCGAGGTACAGACAAGCACACGTCAGTCACTGGCACCCAATCACCGGGACCGTGCCGTGTAATATTACCTACCTACTACCTACCACCAACTTCGAACTCGTTACGATGAAAGTCTTTTCCATCTCTGTAATTTTGGCGCCTCCAAGCGGGAAATCCACTGTGCTCAGCAGTGCTAACGACCTCACGTCCTATTCTTTCTATCAGAAAGGCTCAGTTGGCGAATTCATGACCTTCTTCTCCAGAACTGTTGCAGAACGTACTGCACAGGGCCAACGGCAGAGCATCCAAGAGAATAACTGAACTGCCCACGTATACAATAGAGGTGGTGCTGCGCAGCTGGCAGGTATGCCTGACTCGTCTTTGGATAACCTTCCTCTTTCTCATCATTAGGCGTCATTATCACTAATCAGGAATATCCTGTCCGGCCCGCCTTTTCCCTTCTCTCAAAGCTGCTGGACGACTTCATAGCCAAAGTTCCCCAATCATCGTTTAGCGATTCTTCATCCATTTCTTTCCCCGACATCAATACCTACCTTCAGAAGTATCAGGATCCCAGGCAGGCCGACACCATCATGAGGGTTCAACAGGAACTAGATGAGACCCAGATCGTACTTGTGCGTCTCCGTTGCTCACTTATATACGGTAGTCTGAAGCGATATGCAGCATAAGACGATCGAGTCTGTCTTACAGTGCGGCGAGAAACTAGACAACCTTGTAGATAGATCCACTGCGCTTTCTGCTCACAGTAAAATGTTTTACAAGACAACCAAGAAGGTCTGCTCATATCATTCATTACGTTTTGCTAACATATTGACACCCTCCAAGCAGAACAACTGCTGCGTCATTATGTGAAGGTTTAAACTATCAATGTCATTTTCTCATATTTTTCTCTTCTCACCTCTATCTTGTATACACAGATACCCTCTACATGTACAGATTTTCATGGATTTTGCTGATAATTACCATCATGGCCATGACCCATTAAGGAGTAA
This sequence comes from Armillaria altimontana, assembly GCA_022818075.1. Taxonomy (NCBI): domain Eukaryota; kingdom Fungi; phylum Basidiomycota; class Agaricomycetes; order Agaricales; family Physalacriaceae; genus Armillaria; species Armillaria altimontana. Next base: position 1,418,785 of record JAIWYR010000012.1, read on the forward strand.
TGCGACCGGTCGACATTACTTATGAACGATCGCGACGGCTCTATCGGGGAGCGTGTACAGTCTCGCACGAAAGAGCGAACTTCTCACCCAAGATGTTTCCTTCCGCAAACACCGCCCGAACTTCTATGTTTTCAACTTCTAAACGTTAACGTTGAGTACTAGTCCTGAGATTCTCGTTGTTTGCTGTTCTTTCGTCAGTTAGGAAAAATGGGACCGGTCAAGTCGGTCTTCGGCTTTTACTCTGACCGACCTAGGCGACTTGCAAGTTAGGTTACTCTCGATGGCTTCAGGTCACGGCTAGTATTCTGGTGATCTCCGAACCACTCGACGGCACCTTTGAAAGTCTCCAGCTCGCTTCATAAACTAGTCCGATGCTCTTTTTTTCTTCACACGTACCTATCGTAGATGCTGTACACAAGATTTTCTGCAGGTGTCATCAGTGTAGCACTTGGTCATCTAAAGTCCCCTGTGAAACGAGGTCTACACATTGACAACTACCTCCGATCTCGGTTTCGAGTTGACGATGGACCCCGTGCTTGTCCTCTGGTGAGGCCGTCTAGACTACTCGTACATGCGATCCCAAGAGCGAATATGCTTTAATGGACTTCTCTCAAAACGTCCACTCGCAAGGCTTCTTTGTTCCTTGTTTCTCTTACCGTGAGCGTCCTCCAGCTAATTTCACAAACGCTCCCATTGTTTGCATGTTTTCACTCACTTTAGAAGTCCCGAGATCAGCAGCTTTACCGAATTCGAAGTCGTCTGGCAAAAAAGGAACCCTACTAAGAGCCGCCGGCCTTCGGCTTTTGATCTTAGCACGGCATTGATAGTTATATTAAAACCCTCGCACGCAACTTTGCAAGTCCCAACGTTCGAATTGTAACCCCGATATTTCTTTCTGACCAAATCATCGTGAACATCGATTTCATTTCTGATTCTGAATGTCTCTTCTGATTCATCGTTTCTCACGCATAAACATACGATCCAACATGGATCAAGTTCTCAATGATTGTGCCAAGAGTTTTCACAGCGACAAGTCGACTCCACTGGTTGCCCAACTTTCCAACCTTCCCTATACTTGTTTGTCCCAGTGGTTAATACCGAATTGACGGTAAAATGGTACCGCTTTCAAGTGATTCGATGCTGCTCATGACCAACTTGTTACCATTAGCATGGCTTGTAACTCCAATTGTCTGATACATCAGGCACCTTCTGCTGTGCTTTGAACAGAAGTACTCGATGTGTCAAACGTTTTCTGCCGTAAATACGGTAACTTAACTATCTCCATGACGCACGACTTGATACGCGGGCCCGACCCTTGCTAGTTTATAAACAGGAAGGTCGACCGTGGCCTCCTCCATCCATCCACTTGCCTTTCAGCATCGCAATAAACCCTTATCCCCCTCCTCCACTCTATTACGATGTGCCACCGTCGCCAGTGAGTTACATCTTACTGCTGCATCCGCTCTCCCAATAACTTTGTTTTCAGAGTCAGGAATGTCTACATCCGATGCGGTCATGCTTTCAGTCTTGTGCGTCTTTTGTACCCAGACATATAAACAGGCTTTGCTGACCTCCACCAACTTAGCCCGAAGAATATGTACGACAATGCATTTTTATGCGTGCTGTATTTTTCTCACGTTTTGCCGTCTTTCTAGATTCGATGCGAGCAGTCCAACTGCAAGTTCAGCCTTTTCCATCGTGCGAGCTGTAAACCGCCAGCTTGCCTGAAAACCTGCTGGCAGTAGTAAGTCTGTACCATCTGGCGCACTGTGACTTTGTATTGAGCATCTATTACAGCCGTCGCTTTCCTGAACAGTACTGTGCGATACAAATCACTTCAATATTTCTATTCTTCACTGTTAACCTTCTCTACAGCTCCCCGCATCGATTCATATTGTCCCGCTTGCAGCTGCTGCCTGCCAAACCAAGTCTGCTGACGACCCATGAGGCACTCGCGTGACTCCGTACCAACCATACACGCGCAGTTGAAGGATAGCGCAGAAACCAGAGTTTTGGTCAATCCAAATGGGTTCATTGCTAGCAACGCTCACGGCCTCAGTGTGCACTTCTAACTTACTGGTAGAATTGCCTTCGTGCCTGATTTACTACATCAACCGATCCAATCATCGGTTTTATATAATTGAATATCTTTCCAGTTACCTGACATCCGAGCAAAGAATGCTCACGCGTCCGATCAACGGCAATCTAACACTCGGTGTGGTCTTGATATCCCCTTCGGACTCGTGCCTACGAGTAGATTACGACGGGGCATGTTGCAGAGTTTTATATATATGTCGGCGGTAAACTCGAAGTGAACTGTACAGCCTGTACTGCACAGCCCACGCCGATATGCCAGGAAAAGAGATCCATGAACAGAGATACTTATATACCTGCACCTCCATCGCGTTGTAGTAGTGGATTAATCATATCGACTTGATAAAATAAAATGTAGAATCCAAGAAGAAGTCGATCAAATTGAGCATCGCGATCAGTTGTTGAGTCCAGATGTCCAAGAGTCAAACACAGGAAGCTGTCGTAAGAACGATGATCTCGGAATTATGATATCCGGCTTCAACAAAATTGCGCTGTTTGATTTTACGAAATGCCAATAGGCTGGCATGTTCCGGTGGTTCAATGATAGCCGGCGGTCATCGTCCAAAGTCGGAAAGTTACTCTGAAGACATGTCTTGGCTGTATTACAACACGTCAGAAAAGGAATCTAGTTGAATTCGCATCGCCTCATAAACAATATCGTGAGACGGAACATACTCACCTCCCTGACAAGCCTGAGGGTCGGACACCACGAAGCAGGCCGACATCGCTGCATCACCGGTGCCTTCAAGTTCTATCTTTACTAGTACGTTGTCGTCAGATTGACTTCTCTCGTTGAATGCCGGTTTGGACCAAGCGCTTGTTCCTGAAGGCAGAGCTATTCAGCAGTTTCGTAGAAAAAAACCAATGCTGGCATAGTTGCGGTCCGAGGAAAGCGAGGGATTAGAACTGCAACATGGCCATCGTACACAGATTGAGTTCTCGTGAAGAGAAGAAAAGTATTGATGACGGCCCCGCGTGCCTTCTTTGGACTTCAAAATGAGTGGGGCAGTTGAAAATACCAAAGACAAGCCTTGTCCAGAACTTGGATCAGAATTCAGAAAAAAAAACCAAACGGTCGGTTCTGAATGGACCTTCTCAGGTTCGAACTGAGGTTCGCTACAACGTGATAGAGCAGCCACGTCAAAGGGCCCTCGCGAACTGATGGCCACCTCGTCTATAACCCTCCGAACGGTGCACTCGATACGCACGTGACGGTACAACCAGAATCTGTTGAAAGGTAAAACAGAGCGGGACGAGGTTAATGGGAACAGCCTTGATCGCATATCATTTGGATGATTTAGTGGGTTCTTTTCGATACTTACCAGGAGAGTTGTCAATTTGTCACAGAGAACTGGTTTTTCATGGTGTGCCAAACTCCAAAGGCAAAGCGCGTTGTCGGCCCTTGAATGAGCCCGTCGCACCTCTGATCGAGTCTTGGGGAGATACCGGGATTGCGATCAAGGACCGTGCGTAAATGACGGACTCGGACTGTTGCTTACAATCTTTGACAGACGGGTATATCGCTAGAGTCGGACCTCACGGGTGAAAGAAACGCGGGGTAATCAAAGGCGCAAGTCTGACAGCAGTCCTTCGGGAAGGCGCTGAAGAATGATGAGCAAACAATGGCGAAATCGAAATGTCCCTTTTATTAAAAGAATCTGCAAGTGGTGGAACTGGGTGGTCCTTCGGCGTCCTTGCCTACAGAATTTTCTCATACAGCTTGAAGCTCTCCACGTATCTTCCCCACCGGCCGTCATTCCAAGAGGCGATGTCTTTCCACTCTTCGCTCTCCTCTCCAACCACCCTCCTCGTGAACCACAAAAATCCACAAATCGCCGTATCAGCAAAACACGGTTCACTCCCCAGAACAAACTCCCCCACACTCCCTTCGAACCACCTATTCATCTTTCCCAGGTTCTCTCTCGTCAGAGTCCACAACTTCTCCCGCTCCTCGCCCTCCGGAGCTTCCAACTTGGGAAACTTTTCTCTCATATAGACTGTCGTCCGGTCATTCATCGTCACTACCATGTCCGAATAAAATAGAGGCAACCGGAGATGATTAAAGGCGTCGTTGACTGCATCGGCGAAAGCGAGCTGAAGGGTCATCGTCCCGGTTGGGATGAGCACGAGCCCGGAGGAGGGGTATGTTTTGTCGAGGTAGGCCGCTATGGCAGCAGAGTCGGAGACGACCGCACCAGTGGTGTCGTCTTGGATGATGGGTATGGTGTAAAAGGGTGAGATACCATCGGGCTTCGTGCTAGTGGGCGAGGCGCCGATCTTTTTGGCGAGAGCCTCGACATCTGGCAGCTCGACATAGACAGTCTGGTAGGGCAGATTTTTCAGGTTTAGAGCATACCTAACATTGATCAGTTAGTTTCAGATCGCGCCTGCAACGAGATATACTAGTACCTGGTCCGCCAGGTAATCATAGTCCCCGGAGAATTGGCTGCCTTGGACGGAAGGTCGTACAGAGTAATCATGCTGGGAGTGTGCAGGGAATGCCATTCAGCTTGGGCTATATACGTAAGAGTTCTGGCGAGACTTACTAAGTAATTGGCATGAATAATCCAGCAGTCAGGTCTTTGTCATTTCTGCGAGGTTACTGCGGATGCATGCTTCATGGTCGCTCATTCGATATCCACGTCCATGCAGTCCAAGACTGCGGAGGAGAGCATGGTGGCGCCAGTGTTTGATGAGACTTCGCTGTATACAGCGATCTGTATTGCCATGAGATTCGTCGCCTGCAAGGTTAAAATGGTGACGAACCATTTCACAACTGAATACGATGTTGGCACCGACACTGCGTGTATGCGCCATTTTCGAGGCGAGAAGATTGGTCACGCTCGCCTATGATCCGTGTGGTATCATGCCAACAGTTGCTCACAGGGTCCAAGCGTAGGCGATGGTATTTTGGTACGGTCCTTCAAATTGCTATAGGCGACGGTCTTGGTGCTGTGGTGTTGTTACCGGCGCAAGGTCCCAATTGATGGAAAGATGCCATCGCGCTTCATATTGGTGGTATCCTTTTTTGACGTCTGGCACGGACAGTATCTATAACATCCTTTTGTCAATTCGGGATAAGCCAGTGACGGAATATACGCGTACCGCTGAGTAAACGCGCTGCTAACAGGATAGCACAGCATCGCCCGGGTAGTGAGGTAATGACCTTGTTGCTGATAAGGACGCACTAATAACACTTGATGGTGAATGGCCGTCTACATGCATGCCGAGACGGGCGTCATACGTTGTGGAAACGGAAGATGTCTGGCCAGGTATACGACAGTCCACATCTCTCTGACTGAAAACAGTGAAGCAGGTGGTCACACCTAGTCTTGACTATAAGATTGGGTGTCCACGAGATAAAAATTGGACACGCACCTATTCCTTGTTTTTTTCCGGCAGTTCTAGTCAATATTCAAACCCTGCATGTATGCGCTATTACGAGGTCCTCCGGCACCAGGTAAAGCCAGAGTGTAGTTGTCCCAACTGTAGGATCTGAATGGTCCGTGAAATTCGTCCAAATGTAAGACACCGAAGTGCTCGCTCCTCTACGACGGCGGCGACCAACTCCCGCTGCACAGGAATCCGGCGGTAGCTCGACGATCGTGGAGCATCCATGTAGCATCTACACCGCGACAAGAACCCGTTGCGGGAGAACAAGATTGCTGGGAAAACCACGCGTGATGAGAAGGTCACTGAGGGGAAGATTGTTATGTTCGACCTTCGAGCTCACTGATGGTGAAAAGAAATAATCGGTGTACGCATTTGCAGCCTTCCCGCTAGCCTCTGAGATGACGACGTGAACATTATTATCTCCCTTCTGCGCCTTTGTCATCGACGCCGGCTTTTCCTTCAAACGTTGGCCATCCAAGGTCGGCTCTGACGGGGAGCATCCGGGACATGCCTGGCTTTAATTTATGCATTGGAACCATACTCTGGATATGGATGAGTCGAAGTTTCGGTAACCGCAAGAGAGAAACAGCGTGCTTTACGAAGAGAACGAGAGGTGCTACTGCGACATCCCCGTTAGATATCTGCCTCCGATACGTCAAAAAACACGTATGGTATCACGAGTCCTGTGAAATATTCTACGGTACGCTTCGTGATGCCCGTCGGTGTTGGTCCATGGTGGTGGTGGTGGTGGTGAAGAGCAAATGTGAATGTGCACGTGGCAGAGGACTACCCGGTAATTCGGTCCGTGTTCATACTCCAACTCTTCAGTACAGCTATCAAGTGGACAGGTTCCACCTCACGGCACTCTCTTCTCGCCCGGTGACAAGGTATTTACTATTAACTCGGGCGACACAGATACCCAAGAATTTAGAATTTAGACAACCAGTATGCGGTCTCAAGAAATACAGTGTATACTCTCGGTCTTGACACTTTCGTACACCAATTACAGAGTCATGCTGTGGCTCAACACGGAATATCTTTGTGTTCACTGGCGGTTAGCTCTACTACATGCTGGATGACTTTGGATTCAGAATAGGAATGACTCTCACTTCAACAATGCAGCTCGGAACCGCGCGAACATTGATATGAATCTTCGCCTATACCCGTGGTCTCCCTGCCATGACTGATTAATCCCCTTTGTTTCTGCACGCTTGAAAGTGCGTATGTACAGTCTAGAAATGAAACGTACCATCACCAACGGCTGTTCCTCTATCCTGAGAGGCAACCTAGCATGCTCTGGCCGAATTTCTTGCTCGCCGTACGAGGTAGTCGGCTTTTTAATGACTTCCCGTGATGGATTGGGCAGCGCGCTCTCTGCTGCTGATCCGGATGATTACTATGACTCTGACTATATTAAAATCCCGAGTCACTGTCAGTTACTATCAGCGGTCTCGGCTTCCCATAAAATAGCATAATTTTTGACCTTTTGCTTAAAAAGCGAGTCCTATCTCGGGTGCCATCCTTCATTTTCTCGCCCACTTTTGACCTCCCCTTCTCACCTTCCGCCCAAATATAATGTGTCGCCGCCGCCAGTTAGATTACCACCGCTACCGCATCTACTCTAGCCTTTGCTCATTGATTTTCTACAGCGTCAGGAATGTCTACCTTCGCTGTGGCCATACCGTCAACCTCGTATGTCATCGTCATTCCAATATATCGGGTACTGTCGTTTTATAAGTGTCGCTAACACATGTAGCCCGAAGAAATTGTACGACAAATACGTACTACATTAAATCCATCTTGAACTTCTTCTCATTTCTTAGATTCGGTGTGAGGAGTCTAATTGCAAAATTAGTCCATTTCATCCTAGAAGCTGCAAGCTGCCGGCCTGTCTGCGTACCTGCTGGCAATAGTATGTATACGATGGCTTGCCCGAATCGCCTTCCTCCTAACCCAAAGCCCCCAGCCTTCGCTATCCAGAGCAGTATTGTATGTCTTGCTAATCGCGATTTTCCTATTGTTTCACGCTAACATCTATGACAGCCCCCAACATCGACTGGTATTGTCCCTCTTGCTGCGGGGAAATGCAACATCGAGGAGGCCGATAGACTCGATTCACCCAGTCGATCATTCCGAGTCGTCTATGGACATAGACCCTACAACTGTCGGAGCTGCAAGTACGCCCGTAGTCGGGCCCGTTTATACCCATGGACTTATTTCCGTTCTCTTTCTTATTTCTTACATACTTGGTATCCACAATGGACTCCGTAGCTACATATACCGATGTACCTACCTGCGTGCGCCTCAGACGTGTTCTCTCGTACCACGAGTGCAAGTCTGAGTTAATCTTCTGCTAGATAACTACATCCGCACTTTAACAACGAGTGGCATTTGACCCGAAGGATATTTTTTATTTAATTACAATGCCAGTAGTCAAAAATCCTGTAGCAGTCGGACCCAGGCTTTCGTTACCTTAGTTACCAATGTCATTCAGTGCTGAATCGTCGTTTTCGCTACAGCTATATTCATCTCCTATAAGCTACGAGTGGCGCGCGATGATCTGACGTCCCTGATCGGCAAGCATTGCTTTTACCCCACGGGTCCGCATGCCTTTGGTTTTAAAAACAAGCGGAACCCTTCAAAACACAACAGACAGATTGATTTATTACCTTGCATAGATCATGGAAAGTTGTTAGTTTAAAGCTACGTTTTGGACGGAATAATGAATTCCTTAGATAAATTGAAGTGGCAGCATCAATCCATTAAGGACCTTCTCGATTTCGAACCATAAGTGAACCACTTCGCTGAAAGGCTGTAATTGCAAAGGTACAACTCTGATATAAATTGTGGGTTTGTAAGGCAATCCCTACGTATTGTCCCGTGCGTTTAGACGATGTTGAAAGGTAACACGGAAATTCAAATTCCGGAAGCTGTCGAGGGTGACAACAAAACATGAAAAAGAAGATTGTACAGAACCCTTTCTTAGGAATGGCGCGGTGAGTTCTTCCCCCATGCAGATGAGAGACCGATCCGTATCACCGTGGTGTAAACCATGCCGGAATGACATCCTTTCACGACGTCTGGACGATTAAAATCCCCCGGTGACGAAGTACATTTTGGTTGAGTCTGTCGTGGAAATACCACAGGTCTGCACTGGACAGGCGAATGCCATAGCTCTGATATGCAACTTCCCAACGACGTCCGACTCCTCAATTCTCTCTTCGAGTATCGGCCAGACAGATTCTAGCCGAGAGCCGTTAGGATGGAAGAGAATGCCTTTCTTGTACCGGCCCCCAGTAACTGACTACAAGCCGGCATCTAAGCATTTAAGACGACGCACGATAAGGGGAGCGATAAGGATCGGACGATTGGTGGCAGTGTGACGCGGCAAGCCTAAGATTATGAAACAGGTGTCGTTTGGATTAACGCAGGCTATACATATAAAGGCTGAAGACGATTGGGAAAATAGGAAGCTAAACGAATCGAGGGTCCTGGGATGGTAGGGACGCCGGGAACAGTGCAACATTTTTTTTTTTTTTTTTTGAATCGAAAGTGTATTGATTACGCGAGCATATATTCCAATATAACTACTGTGTCTTTGTCTGATTACTCCTTTGAGTACTGTGATGTCATCGATTTGAACCTGCTCAACTAGCGTGCGAACTATGGCACAGAATTATCCCTCGCCCTCGATAATTTGGTGCGACTCGGACACTGCCACCTTTTCCCATTTGGGAAATCCTAGCCTCTGCCGAAATTTGGCCGCAATCTGTCCGTCACTGTTGTTTCTTCACCAGTCCCTTCTCATAACCATGTCCCACTTCCCACCAGACTCCATCGATCCCAGTCCTTTTCCGGTCTCCCTGTCCAGACTCGTCTTACTCGGCCAAGGTCGCCAACACAGTGCAATCAATTGATGCCAGGGCGATGTGCCGGGCCGTGGTGTGCTTAGATCACCACTCCATTTTTGCACCTGTGTTCCCAACCAGGCGGCACGCGACTCCGTTTCCCAGTCTTATTTCAAAGATCGCTGGAAGGGCCTCAAACCGATGCCCAGAATGGTAAGGAGAGATTAGATTTGTCGTGTGATTTTAGAGGGGGGTAATGTGCATGACATGATCACTTTTAGAAAGGGAGGCTGCGTTTTCACGTGATTCGGACATCGGAGGTGGTAGAAGCCAGAAAGTGTCTAGATTGTTACTTTCTGGGGGGTGGGGGACTCGAACTCGCGAGTATGAAAATAAAATTTTCTGTGTGGAACAAGTTACAATTAAGCAAGCAGAGATGACCACTACACCATCTGCCCCCCACAGTGCAACGTTACACTCCAATGCCCTATTCATTCTTTGCTTTCCCTGACTCTCTAGACTCTTGCTTTGCCATATATGTCTGTCGGTAAAGATGCCGGACAGGGTGTGAAAAAAATCTTGCAAAAAGTAGCGGCACTTCGGGCAGTGCTCCATTTCAACTGCGGCCTAATGATTTATAGAGTGCACGTCGGATTCTGCGCGGTATTTCGAACACCCTGTCGGTTAACACCGTAGCTGATAGTGACGTCGGTCGTCATGGCACCGGCCGGCAGGTCCTCGCAGTGGTGGGTGTACTGTAGCCAGGACAAGTGGGCGTCGTCACCATAGATGCTTGCGTAGAGTATCCAATATTCCATGCTTTAGATAGTTGTAATCTGTAATCCGTTTCTTTCATTTACACAAGGGGCATACCAGTCTTCGGCGATAAAGTAGATCTGACGGCTAACGACAGCCGCAAGTTTAAGGTACAAAAAAGAAGAAAAGGATTGAAGCGCACATGTGCAGGTCCTTGCAACACCTTAGCGCAGTAGTCACCGATGCGGACCTTTCTCTTAGTAAGTCGCTGATACTGACCAGTGGCCTTCCGGTCTGTTTGCGGTGTGTCCGTTTCATTCTTGGTTTTCCCTAGTATGGGTACCTATGACTCTGGTCACAGTATAGATGCCACACATGTCAAGCAGATCTCGTAAAATGTGGCGACAATGTGCACCACGGTCGTAGGGTCCCCTTTAGACAAGTCGATATCATAGCTGATAGAAGGTGAGTGTGGGTCGTCATGGATGCCGGCATGGCAGAGGGGGTCCGAACAATGGCTAGGTGCAAAGTCATGAGATCGAGAGAGAAAAGAGGAAGTTCAACGCATCAATCCGCAGGTCTCCCAAGTAGTGTGCTTGTCCACTTTCTCTGTGCCTTGGACATCGACACCGGCTTTTTTCCCGAGACTCAAAGTTGTCTATCATCCAGCGAGTCTATTCTCTGCTCCAACAAGAAATATGGAAGGTTGATTTTATACATATTCTGTGTATAATGAATGATGAGTTGTTGCGACGCAAGAGAAAGACAATTCACTTTACCCAGATGCGAAGGATACTGTAGCTGCCGCATCTCCGGAAAATATCCACCGCCGCTACACTTAAGACTGCTGATGATAGAAATCTTTCAGTGACAATTACGCCATGGTGAAGAGGAGTGAAGAGCTGTTCGGATACACGTGGGATAGTTGCCGGACCATTTACCGGTGAGTTGCCGGGTTTTTTTGTTTTACTGACCCGTCCTGCTTGTCCCGGTCCCTCCGCTCATTAATCTGGTTTCCACTGGCATCTCGGTGTATGATGTCGAGTATAGTAACAGACATTTACGGTGCTTTTACACCCTGCGTCAACCCTGTGTTGGGCTAATTGAGGTGTTTCTGCGGTTGGTGAATGTGATTCGCCGGTGAGGCCTGGGGTTTCCATTTTAAACTTTTCCCTCTGAACTTCAACGATGCTCTTCTTTAAACTAGCATTTTGCTAAAGAATACTCGGCCAAATGCATACCCACCCCGACCCTCTCGACTAGCTAAACGTAGCGCTTTCGTACACCAATCAGAATACTGCGTCTCACGTTGGTTTCTTCCTCAAACCAGAAATAGCTTCCTGTTCACTAAACCATTATGCCGATAGTCGCCAAGCACTTGCCAGACCATCTCCGCGTACTTAGGGTCTATACGAATGTGTGATACTATTTACTGCCCATCTGCGCCTGGGGATTCGTACTTGGCCTATCATCTTTCCGTGCTTCGCTGTCAATAGAGCATTCTTCTCTTTCTATACAATTAGGCTAATTAATAGAAACAGTGGCTTAAACCTTCCGAGCCCTCGAGTCCCCTCTTGGACAATTGGGCCGCTTCTGCGCATAGCCTGTATGATGGAACATGATCTACCATCTTGCGTATGACCAGCCTCTTTGACTTGACATTCTAGATTTGTTCTAAACTGGTGGTTATCTCTGTGGTTGTGCGGACTTATTGTTCCTCAACATGCGGCGCTTTCCACGAGGGACCGTTGACATGCTAAAAAAACGTAGATGGCTCATCGAACTGTTTTGATTGCCGGCGCCAGCTTAAGCTTGTCACTCGTCCTCCTCTATAGGCTACAAGGAACCCCTCCTCCGCCTTCTCTTCAACATTTACGGTGTCTAAATTTCCGCTGAGATTCCGGTAACTATGTTCCGTTAAAATTGCGAGATGATTGAAAAGAAGCTGAACGAAATTGACTGTATTTGTCCGACTGGTCTGCCAGTGAATTGCTGGGACAGGACAAACTTTCCTCGTGGGTTTTTGCTACGAAACACAGAATCAGAATCTTCCTCTACATATCCTTTAGGTGACTGCTCCATTGCTGCGACGTCTTGGGAAAAGGTGCGCTGTTACGATGTTCTATTCTTATCTGCCGCCTTTTCTGTTCGCTCTTATTCGAACTGTAATCAAAACTGCTCTGAGACCCTGAGACCGGTATGGCTGCAGAGTCTACACGCTGGATGATGACGTTGAATTCTGAATAGCAATGACTCACGGCGCTTCATTACCACAGACTGCTCCAGTTCGCGACTTGTGAATATCAACATCATGGGTCGAAATCAATATGAATGTTTGTGCATTCCCGAGGACCCTGCCAAGACTGATCAATCTACCTTTTTCTGGCTTGCAGGTGCACCTCATTGTTGTATGTCGAGTCTATTTGGAAAATACCACTACCAACGGACATCCTTGAACTAGTATCTCAAGCTAGGTATAGTGGCATCTTTTGCGTCAGTGTTCTTACAGAAAAGGGTACTTGATAGTACCCGAATACAAAAATAATGGATCACCAAATTACTCGTTCACCGTCGAATGAGGTATTCATCTTTGACTGAACTTCCTGATCCTCAGCAACGCTCCCGCCTCTTCCGCTGATACAGCTTGCTACTATGACCATGAAAACCCGGCACATTGTCACTCTCTGCCAGCGGTCTTAGTTGCTCATAAGTCAGTCTATTTGCTGACCTTAGTTTATAAAGTAAGACCATCTCTAGTGTCTTCCATCTTCTCAACCACCTTCGATCTCACACCACACCCTCAGTTTTGCTCTACACTATGTGTCGTCATCGCCAGTGAGTAACTATTCGCTGCTATCTCTACTCTGTTCATCGCCGTACCTTATACAGTGTTAGGAACATCTACCTCAGATGTGGACATACTGTCAACCTTGTACGCCCTTTACATTCCGATGTAACCCGCCTTTACTAATCATGGCTAACTTAGCCCGAAGAAATTGTACGATCAATGTTCTCCAATATCGTCATCAGTCTTCGTATTCAATGCCACCTTTTTCTAGATTCGATGTGAGGAGGCTAACTGCAAGTTTAGTCTCTTCCATCCCGCGAGCTGCAAACCGCCGGTTTGTCTGCGCACCTGCTGGCAATAGTATGTCTCTGCAGGCCTACCCAAATCGCCTTCGAGTCCTAAACTAAAGTCTCCAGCCTTCGCTATCCAGAGCAGTATTGTATGTCTTCCGATTTTCCTGTTCTCTCATTTTGACACCTACGATAGCCCCAAACATCCGTGGGTATTGCCTCACTTGCGACCGGGAAATGCAAGACCACAGGTGTTGATGGACGATACTTTACCCCGACAGTACGACAACGAGCTTTCGACCCAAACGATATTACCTTTTTTGATGAAAAACGCTAGAAAAAATCTTGTAGAAAGCCCCAAGTTCAGCTACGAATCATCATTTTTGCCAGAAGTAAGAGTCTGAATTCATGAGTCATATCCTGCGAAGCGCTCGATGATCTGTGTACAGAGTGCTACGGACGATCACCGCGTCCCTGATCGGCGTCAATCGCATTTTGCCCCATGGGCCTTCGGGTTCAAAAAAAGTGTGCTGTACGCCACAAAGGTCTCTGCAGCTAATATGATGATGATGAGCAGGACCCGAATTCCGAATTCAAAAGGCTATTTACTTTCTCCGGGCAGATTGGGGTCGTCCAGATTCAAATAGACTTTCCCAGGCAATTCCCATATTCGAACTGCGGTCACTGTTGCGGTAAGGAAACAACTGCACGACCTGTACACCATTTGAAAAGCACTGGCAGGCGTTGAGCATCGTTCGAATTCAAAATCAGACCTCTGGTTCTCAATGCAGTTGCCATAAAGGGCCTTATATAATTAAGGACTTGGACTTGCGAATGCGCGGGTGGCCCAATCAAACAACTTTGATTGCCGGTTGTATCCTTTCAGCATCTTTCATTCAGCGGCGAGTATGAGAACTTGTGCGAGATAACTGGTAATTTGGGGATGTCAATTGTCAAAACAGTTCACATTTTGGTTCAGCTTGCGCCCTGACTCAAGGGCACGGTGAATTTCGCGTTTGCGTGATGCGTTCGTGCGTTCAGTGCGTTTGCGTTATATCCACGTGCGTTTGCGTTAATGCGTTTGCGTGTGCGTTATTGTGCATGCGTTTGCATTGACGCGTTGATGCGTTCGATGCGTGTGCGTGCGTGACAGACGTGCGTTTTCGCGTTTCTTGTCATTTCGCTTTAGCCTAATTTCATGCGCTCATTCACTACTTTGTCAATGCTATGGCAACGATGTTCGTCTACTTGCTTGAAGCTTCTGAATGGGGCATTTACATTGAACTTTGTATGTTCTCACTATCATTGTTTTTCGCGCTCATTCTCATGGTTTCGTACTAGGTCTTAAATACTTTGTTGAAATAAAGTTTTGGTTGAACTTACTTTGCGCCCATTTTTATGCCGAGTCCGACAATAAAAGCAGCTCTGCTTGAAGCATCAACTCTGTTTCTCTCCCCTCACACTTTCTCTCTTCCTCAGACACGTCATTTCCCTTGCCTACATGCTGATCAGTTGACACGTCCCTCTACCCTTACTGCCTCAAGCTTACTGTCTTTGATAGAAGAACCTCGCACGCACCTTAGCAAGATGGCTACTCGAGCCTGATGCTCAAGTCCCTACGCAACATTGTCCTGACCAAAGTAAAGCTCTCAACAGAAGCGACACTAAACAAGGATTGGCATGTATGGAGCCGACATCTCTTGTGAATATGGAAGGGTTCATCCCAGTGTTTGATTCTGATGGTGCGTTACTACATAGTTTGTGAACGCTCTGCAAACTTATTCTCCATTTCAGGTCGAATCAAGGCACTTGTTGATCCCGGTCGAATTAATCAATCATCCGTACCTATTCTCCAAACGACTCCTGAACCTGTGGTGCCTATTGTTCCTTGCCGTCTCGAGAACGGATGTTATGTTCCGGTCAAGCAGAATACGGCGCCTGATCAGACAAATTCTACCCATCTTAATGTCTCGTCCCAGGCTGATGCTGTCCCTCATCCTCAACTACACACTGCGGAAACTGCTGCGACAATGAAGCTAAAGCCACATACAAAACCTTTGACGAAGAATGAAGATCATAATTTTACTCGTTGGCAGCAGCCCGATCTATCTGATCCTGCACCTTTGACTGTATATCATCCGGTCGAGAATTCCCCACAGCTGGACGCCAGACGAGGAATTGACAACGGGATCATCTTTACGTCTCTGGAAAAAATTGAGGGAGGCTGGAACGGCTGGCCTTCAGGTAGATTCGCGCTCGACATATCTGCAGAAGACTTTCATGAGACCAAGGAGTTGATGCACCACAAAAACTGTAAAAAGATTGCTAGGATAAGTAATTCATTGGGGTATTTGCAATGAGATGTTATAATCACTGTGCTTTGCGAAGTGTTTGTAAAGTAAGTTATAATTAGGCTATCTTGCAATCCCTAATAAGTAGCACAAGGACTTACAATGAAAGCCAATCTTGGGACATGATTGGTGACATTTCTAAGGTGATCAGAATGCCATTGCAAGGTATTTGCAAGAACGAATAGCAAATAAATGCCAGCCAAGCTCACTATAAATATCGCACAAGAACCAAAATAGAAAAGGCCTCCTGGTCTATTGGTTATATCATGCAGTTGTGGGCTTGTTCTGGTAAAGTTGATGGTTCAATTCTTGCTACTGACATTTTATTCTAGTCCCAGAAATTATGGAATCTGCCGCTTGGAAGATGACCCCGGTGGGGCGTCGTCCTCCGGGTATTATTTATTTCAGGGTGATTTTTTGGTAATCCATTCCAATACAGCCAAGAACATGTAATGACTACCATCTTTGGCTTCAATTGCAAGGGATTGCAAGGGATAGTAGGGATCTTAACCCTCTTTCAAGGACATTGTTTTCCATAACAATGCAGAGGGACCTATATCGGATAGCCTAATAAGTAGCGCAATCAACTGAATGCATTGTGATGTATTGCTTCCAATATAAGGGTCTTCTATTTGTTTGGTATAGTTACTTAGCCTGATGATAGTATGTCTTTTTTTGTGGTGCTGGTTCATTGGTCTACCAAAAACAACGGCGGCGATATCGATGGCTCTAAAGACTCTCCTACCGTGAATGGTGGCAAAATCAGCAACAAACGATGTCTAGGAATCCTCCGATGCGACAATACTGACTGTGCCACTGGTTATCGTCCTCAAGTTACACCACATGGACGCAAGCAGCAGGGAGGATGATTACTTGAATTTGAGAACATGAAAGATGCTCCTGCTTAACTGAACAATTTTATGGATATCCCGATGGTATGAAACACCAACAAATGCTGTTTTACAAGCCAGAAATACTGAGGAACACGATGTGGGGTTGAAGTTAGGTTGAACGCACCTTAACGCACCTGTCACAAATGGGTCACAGTCACATGCGTGGATGCGTGAAGATCTGCGAGAAGTGCATTCAAAATTTAGTTGATATGCGAGATGCGTTCTGACTTAGTCATTGATTGTGTCTTACAGCACAACTTACAGAGCATTCTCTAAGGTACAGATGCATGCTACAAGCATTGGTTTTACTTATAATGTGAGTTATGATACAGATACAATGCTTGTGGATAACCAGTGGTGCTTTCGTGGGAGGTATATTGGAATAATGGTCTAATCTCAAACGCACCGAAACGCACCAAACGCATATCACCTTAACGCACCAAAAGCAAAAAAAACGCAAAAACGCATCACGCAAACGCGAAATTCTCCCGGCCCCTGACTCAAGGTCAAGGTCGAAGTGTTGGAGTCTGGCGCTGCTGAGTCACTGAGTTCTGACTCCTAGGACCTCCAATACTCATCGAGTACAAAAACGACGAGTACTATGCCCTCTGAAATGGACCGTCTTGGAGTCAAATCGAGAACAATCCATCAAACGCAAGGAAGTAATACGAGATAAGAGAAAATCAAAACGCACCAATCTGCAGGTCTTCCCAACTAGTGTACGTGTCTCCCTTACACTTTCTCTATATCTTAGTCATCGACATCGGTTTTTTCCCAAGAATAAAAGTCGTCTATCCAACCAGCTTCTTCTCTGCTCCAACGAAGAATATATAAGATTGAATTTTTACATTGTAGTGTGTATGCCGATCAGTTTTCGCGAAGCAAGAGAAAGATAATTCGGTTCACCCAAATATGAAGGATATTATAGTTACCGCAAGTAACCATCGCCGCTGCACTTAAGACTGCCTAAGGGAGAAATCTCTCACAGTGACGATTAAGTACGACGTGATGGTTGGTGAAAATGTGCACGTGGGTTAGTTGCCGGTCCATTTAGAGGTGAGTTGCCGATTTTTTTGGGGTTATAACTAATTACAACCGCCACAAGCATGCTATCCATTGGCGTCAAGCTTCCTCTTTCCCTCTTGTCCCAGTCCCTCCGCTCGTCAATCAGATTTCCACTGGTATGCGTATGTGGTATAGTACTAACCGGGCATTTACGGCACTTTTGCGTTTGCGGCCCATAGGGTAAGGCCTGGGGTTTTCCCCTCTGAACCTCAATGAAGTTCTTCTTCAAACTAGCATTTTGCTGCATAATACTCGTTATGGATATCTGGTCCCGTTGTCTCAGGGCGTGAGTCAATGCCAAATGCATACCCGCCCAGACTCTCAGCTGGCAACACCTAGCCCTTTCCTACACCAGTCGAAATGCAGTGCCTCATGCTGGCTTCTTTCCACGAGCCAGAAATAGCTTCCTGTTCACTGAATTTTCATGCCGGGAATCACCCGCACTTACCAGACAATCTCCGTGTACTTACTACTTAGGGCCTGTGCGAATATGTGATACTACTTACTGCTCGTCTTTGCTTGCGGATTCGGACTTGGCCTATCATCTTTCCGTGCTTCGCCATCTATAGAACAGGGATCTTTGTCTACACTCAGACCCATTAACATAAATAGCGGCTTAAAGCTTCTGAATGCTCGAGTCCCCTCTTAGACGGTCGAGTCGCTTCTGCACATAGCCTGTATCATGGAACATAATGCATGATCTATCATCTTGGGTATGACAAGCATTTTGATTTGACATTCTAGGTTTGCTCTAAATCAGTTGTTACCTCTGTGGTTGTGCGGACCTATACTTCTTCAGCATGTGGTGCTTTCCAGCATCTTAAAAACTATACATAGATAGACTGATGGACTGACAGTTTCAGGGAACTGACTCATCGAACTGCTGCGATTTGCCGGCGCCAGCTCGTCTCTCGTCTCCCCCCATAGACTACAAGGCATCACATTTATGTCATTTCTGGCGTCTAAACTGCCGCTGAGATTCCGGTAACTAGTATATTCCATTAAAATTGAGAGATGATTGAAAAGAAACTGAACGCAATTGATTGTATATTTCGCCAGTGAACTGCTGGGAGAGCACAAACTTTCCTCGTAGTTTTTGCCACAAAGCACTGACCAGAATCTTCTCCCTTACGGATGATTTAGGTAACTACTATGTACCATGACATTGCTACAACGTCCCGGGAAAAGCCACGCTGCTGCAATATTGTTCTATTCTTAGGTGCTGCATTTTCTTTCGCTCTTCTTCGAACTGTAATCAAACTGTCCTGAGACCCTGAGACTGATACGGCTGCGGAGTCTACATGCTGGATGGTGACCTTGAGTTCTGAATAGCAATGACTCACGGCGCTTCACGGCGACAGACTGTTCCAGTTCGCGACTTGTGAATAAGTATCAATATGGGTCAAGATCAATATGAATGTTTGCGCATTCCCGAAGTCCCTGCCAAGACTGATTAATCTACCTTTTTTCGGCTTGCAGGTGTACCTTTTTGTCGTATGTTGAGTCTTTTTGGAAAGTACTGCAACCAACGGCCGTCCTCGATCTTGTAACTCAGGTTAGGTATGGCATCATCCTTCCGACCGATGTTCTTGGAGAAAACGACACTTGATAAGTACAAAAAATACAGAAATAACGGAACGCCGAATTAAGACTCGCCGTCGAATGAGGCATTCATCTTTGACTGACCTTTCTGATCCTTCTCTTCTGCTGATACAGCTTACTATTATGATCACGAAAGTTTGGGACATCTATACCCTCTGTCAGCAGGCTTAGATGCCCATAATTCAGCCTGTTTCTCGACTTTGGTAGTTTATAAAGTGAGTACCATCTTTGATGCCTTCCATCATCTCAACCTCACACCACGTCCTCAGTTGTACTATTCGCTATGTGCCGTCGTCGCCAGTGAGTAACTATTCGCTGCTATCTCTACTCTGTTCATCGCTGTACTTATACAGTGTTAGGAATGTCTACCTCAGATGTGGCCATACTGTCAACCTCGTATGACCTTTACATACAGACGTAACCTGCCTTTACTAACCATAAATCTTTTTCCAGATTCGATGTGAGGAGGCTCGCTGCAAGTTTAGTCTCTTCCATCCTGCAAGCTGCAGACCGCCGGTTTGTCGGCGTACTTGCTGGCAACAGTACGTCTCTACGGGCCTACTCGAACAGCCTTCGAGTCCTAACCCAAAGTTTCTAGCCTTCGTTATCCCGAGCAGTATTGTATGCCTTGTAATTCTCCTCTGCTTTTACGCTAATATTTGCGATAGCCCCCAATATCCACGGGTACTGTCCCTCCTGTACTATTGAAATTCCATATCACGGATAGCAATAAGCAATACTGATTTACCCTGTCAATCATTATTTGGATAGACTTAGACCCTACAGCCATGAGTTCTCGACTAAAGAATAGCCGTCAGTATTTGAATGAATGACTGATATAAATGCCTGAAGGAACCATGCCCAAGCTTGGCTACGAGTGACGAGTCATCGTTTCCAATATACTTATAAGAGATCGAATTTGTCTGAAGCGCTCGGTGATCTGTACGATCGCCACGTCCCTGATCGGCGTCAATCAAGCGTCAATTGCATCCATATGCCGGATTCATTGAAAAGAAAGCACTGTAAGCTACGGCCGTCTCTACAGCGGACTGGCATATCGCGTTATGTGACAATGATGATGTTCAATACAACGATGGGCGGGACCTTTCGAAGTAAGAAAAGAACTTTCGATTTCTTGGCAGCTCGGACAAATTGGGACATGTCCCTTGTTGGTCCAAGTTCGAACTGAGGTCGTCCGCCTCGATGTGGTAAAGAAGCACAACTGTACCCCTTGAGCCTGCTCAAATCACTAGCAGGATTGATCGTCGTTTGGTCAGATTCGTCTCGAGGGAGTTACCATCAAGGGCCTCACTATATAATCGAGGACCTGGATGGCATTGATTTACCGTCTTGCGAACGCGCGAGGGGCTCCATCAAACAGCTTTGATTTCCGGTTGTAACTTCAGGCTCTGGCGACAACATCAGCAAGTGCGCTTCTAATGAAAAGTACGAGATAACCGGAAAGAACTTTAAACCGGTAATTTACTTCAATTTGGCAACCGATTATCGAAAGCTGATACATGTAAAGATCGCATTTCAATCTAGCTTGCAGGCCTCTAAAAATTTTGTGATATGTCCGTCCCACAAAACACCGGATTGATGCCTTCTTTGTGTCCACCGTTTTTTTGTGCCTCCTGTATATAGAAACTTTCCCATTCTCCCCGAAAAGTGCGCTGTTACAAGTTCTATTCCAGCTGGGGCCAAGTCACATGTACTCCCACGAGGTTCTTCATACTTACTCAAAGTTTTCACATAGTCACCAATTATGACCGAGGTTTACGCGTTACGTCTCGGAAGATGTCGTATTTCGATGACTTCCTCTTTGAATCACTCCCGGATACAGTGACGCTGGCTCTGGGATCTCCCGGGTGGAACTGCTGTGTCCCCATATATCGGTTGTCTAAATCCAAATCTCTGCCTTGGTCGTACTTACCATAAGACAGATTTAGTCTCCAACACTCAACAAGATCAACTGAGATGATCCATTTTGGATAGGCAATAGTCATCAGCCGTTGAGATCGAGGGTTTATCGAATCCGTGGCTACAACGGAGAAACTGGCTAGAAGTACGCTTACCATTGAAGGTATAAATATCAGTAGTACAGAGGCAAAAGAGGAATATGCGTTAAAGACGCGTATGCAACTCATGGTGGAAGTAGACACCAAGGTCGAGTGGCAAACCCCGGGACCGGGCCGGATGCCGCCGGAGAATGAGCACGCAATTTAGTGTTCATCCCTTTTCAGCTATTTCATGACATTTTTTCATCGCTCATCATTCCCTCTCATAGTGTATCACGTACTTCGCATTATTCAAGCATGCCGCTCTTCTGTGCTAAGGACCAAAGTCAGTCGTCTGTTCAAACTAAAATTTACCCGCTAATGAAATAGCCAATTCATTACCTTAACACTGACAGTGAAGCTACACTGATGACCCCCAATCTATGCCCGTGCCGCAATGTGAACGAAAGCTCAATAGTAGTGCCGTTTGCCAAGTGACACCATTAAGAAGGGCGCCTTCCGCAGCTCCTCCAGTCCAACGATGCATCCCATCAGACGGCTCTCGCCAGAAATTCTGTCTGGGATATTTCTCCAATGCAGGCAATGCTGCTCTGCATGAAGAGTTCTGTGGATCCTTCACAGTGGACGCTAACGAAGCTCTGTAGCAAATAGCGTGCCATGTCTCTATCCTTTCCCTGTCTTTGGTCCAACATACACCTCCACGTCCAAGCCTCGGAAACTATTCGCACCTTAAATCTACAGCTCCATCGCTCCGGCACACACCCACTGAAAACTCGCACTGTATCCTCTATGAAGGACCTCTCATAAACGAAGTCCTCATCTCGTCACGCCTGCGGATGGAAGACGCTCTTTTTGTCGATTCCCGAGTTTGCGCGTCTCAAATCGCCTACATTGCAGGCTCTCTCCCTAATCCCAGTGCAATATACATCATTTAACCAATACCATCTCTTCCATGACTGGAGACTACTTCGCATTCCGTAACGTCCCATCCCTAAGCGATATCGGTGGTGACATCAACCTATTGGGGCGCTGTGACCTTCCCTAGACTCAGATCAAGAGCGACATATACCCGCACTCGGTTGGAAAACGAAAGAATCCCCCTTTCCTAGAACGTATACGTCTGTCTATCGAGTACTGGGAGATGTGCGTTTCCTCGAAGGACACCATTTCCCCGAATACAATGGCTATCAGAGCTCCTCATCTCGTATAGAAACCCTATTATATCATTGGCTCGCCTTTCTTCTTGGTTCTCCAATCAGGGGGAGAAGAGCCCTTATTTGTAACTACAGGTCCTTCGCTCTTGTTCCCTGCCGACTTTGTGAATAGCGAGCATGCTCAACGGTGTTAGTACAGACGCTATACCGTGCTATTTCGGTACGTTCATTACTCTCAAACGCTTATCAACCTGATCCGGCTAGCAGTCATTCAAGCGTCTCGGACTCAGTATGTTAGTTCACACAGCACTAATAATGCATCTGTTCGTCCCTGCCGACCCGAAATAAGTAGAATATGATATCGGCGCCCACGTCAATGTTCCTATCTAGTTGAATCTTTCACAGTACGTTTGCTAGGTGAGTCGGTGTTTCAATTGTCACCACCTTCATTTACTTAGCAGCTACCAACGAAGATCTGTGCTGGGCTATTGGGTTCGCACAGGCTATCACATCACCGAGCAACGGATTACTTCGGCTTAACGGCCCTCGGCCGATGTACTGAGCACGATCGCTGCTCTTCTGCCGATACCGCTTATTGCTATGAATCTCACTGTGCGTGCTCCCAAAACTGCCCGAAAATCAATAGATGGTTGGTCTCGATTTATAAAACGTGTACCATTTATGGCACTCTCGGTGTTCCCAGCTATCTCTCAACCTCGCATTGCATACTTATCTTCGCTGAATCCATATATTTGTGATGTGTCGTCGTCGTCAGTGAGTAAATGCCCCTCGTTACATGAGCTACTCTACTCATCGCTCTTGCAGAGTAATGAATGTCTACACCCGATGTGGCCATACCATCAACCTCGTATGTCTTTAGCGATTCAAAATGTCCGTTGTTCATGATCACCATGGACTTAGCCCGAAGAAGTTGTATGAATAATAATACATAGCACTGTTCCCGGTTTTCACATCTAGCATCTTTACTAGATTAGATGCGAGGAGCCCAATTGCAGGTTCAGTCTTTTTCATCCTCCGAGCTGCAGACCACCTGCTTGCTTGCGGACCTGTTGGCAATAGTACGCTGTTCCTGGTTCTCCTCATGCGCTTTTCTAATCATGTTTTTAGCCTTCGCTATCCTGAGCAGTACAGTATGACAATGCTTGCCAGTTAATACCTTTTTCTATGCTGATTTTGCGATACTTCTTAGCTCCTCGCATCAACAAATATTGCCCCTCCTGCTCTCAGCCGGTGTAATACCAATACCGCATCAGTTATCAAATAGTGCCGGAATTGCACTGACTTACTCGACCCTAAGGCTATCGGCTCGGTCCTAGCAGTTGTTCCAATACGCACTAGTCCTCGAAGTATCAAAACCGGAGATAACATGATTAAGCGCCTCCCCTAATACCTGGCATAACTCTGCATCAAAGTCTCAAAAGTTCATGATCGGCATCATTGGTCAATTGAACGAACGGGTTCTATCGCTTCCTGTGCACGCTTGCAGGCAGTGTTGAGGCGGTGAGCGTTGGTGCTAGACACAGCAAACCTGGGAATTATTCAGGGATCAGTATATTTCGCCAGTGACCACATGCACGACACCCATACTCTGCTACCCCTTTCAATTGAGCTAAGCAAACTTTAACTCACGGCTCCCGACCAAATGTAGTCCACAGCATATGCAATGGGCATGCGTGCTTTACTCGTGTGTTTGCTCCGAGGCTCGTGTGTTATGAATAATCACCGATAGGAGGACTGGCTGGAAACCTATGCAAGGATACTGATAGGCCCTAAAGTACAGTACTTACCGTATTCACGTTTACTACGACCTACTAAGATCTACTAAACCTGAGAGACAACAAGGAGAGTATATGCGATTTTCAATCTCGGCATTCATTTTGAATAGCACAATAGAAGGCTTCAGATATGAAGCGGACACACGATAGTCCCTCGTGTCGATAGAAACAGTGCATCTAAATATGACATCTGGACAGTCTGACTGCGGCAGAGTCTGTCGCGGATTCCCTCTTCCCGGTTGCATGCTGCGAGACTAATTAGACCTAGTTGTCGGGTTAAGTCTCCGCTATCAGCGTCGATGTTACTGCAAGGTAATGTGTCGTCCATTGGAATGTTATAGAAGTCACATAAGGTTTTTTGTCAAGCGATGGAATCGACGCGGGCCCATTCAGAAGACAACCCTACATGTGAGCTCAGGAACTTAACATCATCTTGAAATTGAAGCAGGTCAAGTCCCAATCGGAAACAGGCTACCCGGAGAAGCCGAAAAGTCTTTAGTTCAATGCAGCGAGACATCCACTCGCCAGAGAAGCATCAGTCGAAAGATCTTTCGCCGCATATGTCCACTTTGCTAACTTGGGCGCCTAAAGGCAGCGTAGCGTAGCAGACATTTTCTAGTCAATCACAGATTTACATCACAAGTGTATCGTCGTATCGTTTCATCTCCTGGGCAATGAATCAGAGACGTATATGTTCATTTTTATTGTACTATCGTGATCATTTGAGCTTATCAAAGCGCTCGGGAACCCAAGGTTTCGAGATGGAATGGAGGATGATAGTGGAAAGCCTGAGACCACAGTTAGTTATTCTAGAACAGGAAGCACCACTGAACGCACGTGCTTGTTATGAAGGTATTGTTCGGACCTTCCTTTTGGACGCCATAGATAGAGTCCGGAGGAATCTCCATGCCGGGCTGGCCTGTTTAGAAATTCCCTTTCCAGTGTACTGGTCACTGACTACGCATGTTGTGAGTCTAAGCCGCAGCTTACGCATATCAAAATACGCACCTCCTCAAACAGCAAGGGCGGTCGCCACAGATCTCGTCCTGCTGCGTATCGTAGTTCACTTATAAGTGCTTCGTTGAACACGAACGCGAATCGTTCACTATAAGTAATGTAAGGTCTTCAGCGACCTCATTTGCAAGACTTGAATCCAGTTCATCTAATATGTGCCTTCGAATTGTCTTAGAATGAACGTCAATCCAACTGCTTAGCGGTAGTATGAGGGGGATGAAACTCACGGTGGAATATTGTGTGAATGACCAACAATGTTGGTCGAAATCTGTCAATAACCATAGTGGACGAAGACAAGGGTGTCGATGTTGTGCGCCCAAACGTCCTCTTTCCGGTACTGGACTTGAATTGCCGAAATTGTTCCATCATTCGCCCGGTGAACCACAAGAATGGGTAATTTATCACGTTTGCAGACAACGGTTCGCTCCCCGGCGTTGCACGCACTGTCTTTGAAGCACCTGTTCATCCTCTCAAAATTCATCTTTGCCTCCGAATCAACACTCCAACAAAACAGCCCCTTCACATGCAATGTGATCATTCGTCTGGGATGATGATACGGTGTTGAATGACGATGCTACGCCGAGTTTGACGACAACGCGAGAATGAATTGAAAGGTATGGTATGGGGGTTCGTCGTTGATTCGCAACCGCCGTATCCCGTTCACTGAGAACGAGGGCGTACTGGACCTGATATGCAGCGAGCGCTGTTCGGAATAAGGGGTGATCCTTTAGCCTACAAACAGGAACGATCGGATATCCAAGACTACCGAAAGCAGTGGACTATCCTAACCAACAGCGGGCGAGCCATTCAAGGCCATGCCTTATGAAAGGACAGCTAACATGTCAAAAAGGTCGATATTGAAGCATACTGGTAAAATGAGACAGGTACAACCACGTAGACATGAACTCACCGGTATCTTGAAAGGAAACCGTTGACGTGACGTTCAGGAGTTCAATCGCTCTTCCGCAGTTTGCCATAGAATTCCCCGTCGGAGTGCTGGCGACGATAGAGCGTTTCTTGCTATGGCTAAAACGGAGCTGATTGCCTAGCCTTCTGTTAGCCGGTGCGGCTAAAAAGTGATGAGCTCTGCTATGAAATGTGGGTGGACCCGGACTCGGATCTCGTCGCGTTGAGATGCAACTCCCATGAGCTATGGCGCCTCGAGTTTCCGACGACAATGATCAAGATGGGCGCGAGGTGTTTGAGAGGAGTGGAGTTGGTCGACCCTGCTCTCAAGAAGTCCGCTACTTTGGATTCAGCCATTGAAATCGAGTAACCACGCTTCACCATGACCAAGTGGACCACTGAAATGACATAATGGTATTGCTCGGTAAAAACTGGCTTGAAGATTTCTGCTCTTCAAGACAATGGCCTCGATGTCGTTGTGGTCGGTATTTGTATCCACGTCGAATCAGGAAGAGCTTGATACGCGCCGGTGATGTGCACACCAAGAACCAAGAATACATGATTCTAGGAACATGAAGCGCTCGAAGACCTGCGGGAGTCAGGAATTCACTGCAGGCTCCTGACGTCGTAGGCTATAAACGGGAAGCCTGCAGACGAGGTCGATGTAGCCAGTGACGAGTATGATCTCCATCTTTTCTTCTGTGATTTATGGAATGTCTAACGGTCGCGCTATGTACCTACCTTGTATGGATACATGAGTGCCTGAGTACCCCTGGGATGCCGGAGGGTTTGAAATGAGGAATGATGAGATATATCTGAGAGCTATATCATATTGATCGTGCATGATTACTTTTTTTCTCTCAGGTTTTTAGATTTTTAATAATAAATATTCATATAAATATTATGATAAAATATAAATAAATGCAAAAATCAATCTATATATGTGAGATTGCGAGCGGGGGGCGCAGCGTACGCGGTAGCGGGCATAGGCATGCATGGAAGCCTACACTGGGGCCCTGCTCGTCTGAACGAGCAAACGGCGCGAAAATCAGGGCTGTGCAACCATGCTGAACCCGAAAATGGGGGGTATCTAGGGATCAACGGGGCCATAGACCATCACAGGGAGCTTGGGAGGGAAAGCGGCAGTCACCATCGGATTCCCCAGTATTGAAAATGGGGGTGGGAATTCGATGGTGGTTGTACGGTCGATGGAGGGTGCGGGACGCGCCGGGGATGGGTCACAGCCCTTCCCTACCCTCTAATGTACCCCTCCATCGTCCTTCGACCGTCCAGGCCATTCCCGTCGTCCTATTCGTCGTTGTCGTCGTGCTGGTTGTTCTACACTCGTTCCCATCCTGTGCTTTCAGATGACACCCGATTTTTGATCTTCGGGTGCGTCCGTGGTTGTCTGAGTATGAGGATTCGCCATGCATGGGTGATTGGCCCCGATGTTGATGCAGGGGTGCTGGGTAGGATGGGGGGACGGCGCCGGTTGTCGGGGTACTGGCTGGCAGAGCATCATGCTCGTCGTCTCCCTAGTCAATGGCAGTTGTGAGAGGTCCATTTGGACGCCGTAGACGGTGCTGCCTTGCGTGAGGGCTTATGCATGTGTGGGGTATAATATGGTCACTATCCGGGGCTCTTGGGGCCACCGGATGCACCAAAAAGATCTAAAATCAATGTATTAGTATCATAAAGAAATAAAACATACCTCTAGCCCATGAAAATGGGCAATGTAGATGAGCAAGAGGCAAGAAAACTCAGTGGTGGTGGAGGAAAGAGACGAAAAAAGGTTCTGCACAGCCACTTGATCGCTGTGCGGATGTACGGTCCGGGGCGATTGAGCGAGTGGAATGCACCCTCGGAATGCCTCTGCTGCTCGATGTATGCCCTCCGAGGTCCCAAAAATTATCGGGATATCTCATTACAGGCATTTGTAATATTTGTATGTAATTTTCAGCGTATCCGGGTATTGGTGTCCTATGATATTCTCTATTTTATCATCATTACCCCGCACTTTGGGTCTTTCTGAACAATATATCACTACTACATCTCTTGCCATTGTCCCAACAAATATTAAAATGATTCGATATCCTAGTATACATGCTATAATATTGCATCCATGTTTTTAATCCACCCCGATCTACCAATATATATGTTACGATTTATTCGTTTTTCCTTATCTAAGTGCCTCTTATCTTATCTAATCTTCGGCGCTTAGCTTATCTTATCTTTAGATCCGCGACTCCACGGAGTCTTCACCTCGCGACATAGTCACACTCGTCAGAGTGGAGTACTACTCCCAGATCACCGGGTATTTGCTGATTCACTTTCTAACACGGTGCATCCATTATTAGACCCTTGACTCTAGTATATAAGTAGCATACTCAAAGCTGTATATTCCCTAGCTTTGAGCTAAAGTTTATTCATACCGAAACACTTAAAACTCTCGAGCTAAAGCCTTAGTCTTGGCAACTTAACCACACGGGAACTTAGCAGTGACTGTTCGAACGCGAAACAGCTGACTAATTATCTCAGTTAAGAGGTCGGGTCTAACAATTAGCTCAAAGCTTACACTCACGCTCTCTAACAGGAGCACTCATGGAAAGCGACGACGCTAAGATTATAGCCATCTCGCTGGGAATACCTAGTGCCACTTTACTTTCTGTAGCCCTCCTCCTCGCAGTCAGGTTTCGTTACAGACCACGACATCTAATAGAGGCACCCCGTACTCCACCACGAACTCCACCCTCCACAGTCTCTACTACCCCTACCCTCGAGCCCAATGGCATCCCGCTCGAGCAGCTCCCACCCCGAGTCTTCGCACCCGTACCACGGAGACCGATTCCAATCGACGAGCTCTCTCGGGCAGGGATCTACGAGGAAGCGATCGACGTTTCTGAGTCGACTGCTCCCGTCATCCCGGAAGGAGCAGCTCCTGCCCTTGCCAGAGGGAGCGCGCCAGTCATCACCATCTCCTCCTCCATCCCTTCCTCGCCTGAGTACGTTCAGTACGTCCCTCGAACTCCCTCACCCGGCAGAATCACCCGCTTCAACAATCTTGCCAGGGGATTCGACGTGGGCCACGACACCAGACCCATCGCCCCCACCGCCCGTCACGATCCTTGGGCAAATCGGGACCCTACTCCACCACCCAACGCCGACATACCCGCTGAGGAGTTCTGGGATAATATCACCGTCCCCTCAGCGCGTACTACGTCCGCTCTGGGAGAGAAACGCTCAGCCACCGCACCCCGACCCCAGTCGTGGCAGGGAGCGCTATCCAGTGGGACCAACCTGTCCAGAACCCGGAGTGGACACCCGAGCCTGTACGAGCAGTCGAGGAACCCGTCGCCGGCCCTTCCTCCTTACGTCCACCAAGGAACAGTGGCTGGCGAACTGTTACGTCCCCAGTCAGGTCCCCGCGTCGTCCTCCTCGGGCAGCCGCTTGGGAGCGGCTCAATCAGTGAGCCGAGCGAATCGGCGAGCGACAGTCAATCGAGCGGCACCAGGCCCGCCTCGAGACAGAGTCGAGCACAGCCGTTGAGTCGCCGACCCAGCCCCCGCGTGTCCCGACCCCCTACCCCTCGCTCGCGATCGATGGAGCCCCAGAGTCGTCCACCGAGTCGCCGCGTGAGCGCCCACCCCGAAATCCCCGTAGAAATGACGCTAACCCGCGCCATTAGATTCTACGAGGAAACGTATGATGTCCCGGAAATGGGAATACCGGCTATTCTCAGACAGGCAGGTTACCAGGACATTTATAATAGTTTCGCCCTCGAGCTTCCTTACGTCCCAGACTGGGTAACTACCCCAGCTGGGAACGATTATTTAATGAGGATACAGAGGGGACTCCCAGCAGACGACATACTACAGTACGAGGCGGAGTGAAACGCTCGCCTCCTGTGGAACGAAATACACCCGGACGCCATAATGAATGAATTCCCCGCCTATGAAGAAGCCGCGATCGAGATCGAGGCCCAGGAACCGATGCCGGATGAACCACCGGTACCGCCTCCTTGGGTAGCGGTAGGAACCTTCTCCTACGTCAGGGGACAGGAACCACCAGGAACGTACACACGAGGCTACGCACCATTTGCCGGCGGCGGCCACGGAGCCCCTGCTGGTGGCGCAGCCAGTGGCGCTCCCGGAGCCGTAGTACCCACACCGCCTCCCGCCCCGATCAGATACGCGCTCCCACGATATCCCGATCCACCCGCACCACCAGACCCGCCAGTACCCTGGCCGCTAGTCGACGGAGCCGTCGCCCCCTATGATGAATTTAAACCAAAAATTCTCAAGGAGGTCGACGACTTCAAGGGTGATTCCAATGACATCACCCGGTTCTTCCTAAAGTGTGAACTACACTTCGAAGTGTTCAACCGACACTTCCGCCACCACCCTCATAAGGTCGTCTTCTGTGTCTCACGACTTGCTGACGACGCTGAGAAGTGGTGGGAGTTATGTGCACAGGTCATAGGGAGGGACCAATTGACAGGAGACCAGCTCTACCCGTCCTACGAAGAGTTCAAGAACGAGCTCAGTAATAGGTTCTGGAAGGATGCCGACGCGCGATTAAAGTATGCGCAATGGGAAAAACTTCGACAGGTGGACTTCAAGGACGGCGACAAGTTCTTCCAGCAATTCGAAGAGCTTGCCTACCACGCCAAGATACGCGACAACGAGCAGGCCATGCTCCATCAGGTCATGAAAGCCGCCCGCCAGACGAGTAAAAATACTATATACTCGGCTGACGGAGACGTGCCGATTGCCTACCAAGGATGGAAGGCACGCCTGCTCCGCATCGACTACAACTGGCGCCTCAAACAGGCAGAAGGAACGACGACAGCACCAATTCCAGCGAAACCAGGAACGACACCCAAGACGACCACACCTGCTAAAGGAGGTCAAACCGCTCCGAAGCCGCCTGTACCGTCAACGACGACGGCTACAGGGACAACATTCAGAGGACGCGGCCAACCGATGGATATCGGTGCCGCCAAGGCAGCCGCCATATGCTATAGATGTGGCAAAACAGGCCACTTCAAGCGGGACTGCCCTTTATCGCCTCAAACCCGGGAGGAGGCATACAGACGGTTGACAGATTACTGGGACCGGCGGTCGACTGAAGAGAAGACTCTCTCTACGATCGAGGAAGTAAAAGAAGTCGCCAAGAAGTAAACGATTCAACTTACTCGGCGATCCAGGACTTGGCTATGGCTGGTATGCCCCCCGCACTTCATAATTGTACTTATAATCTTGTAGTAGCCACCGCGCATTTGAATATACCCGCGACTTCGCAACCAGACCAGAAACTAAGCAAGAATTGACACCAGGAGAACACGGACAACCCAGACGCCGTGGTAGTTCGGCTACCAACGGATAAACGTTCGGCAAGTAACCCATTACGGGCGAAAGCATCGGACGATAAGGCACCTACCATAGTGCCACCTATCTTAACGGCGCAGCACCAGTCGAGGCACTTCCCAGTGGGAACCGCCGCAGTGACGAATGTGCGACCGGATGGGACAGGGGAACAAGCACCTCCTTTGGAGGGTTCCGCCCCCTCTGACGAAGCGGCTCTACGGGGTCCCAGCCTCGCTGGGAGTGTCGAGGGAATAGCTTCGGCGAAACCTCCCCTGGTAAAAGAGAACACCGCAAGGCTATCGCCAGCTACGGACGACCAGAAGATCGAGGATGAACCGGACTCGAGTAAGTGCCCCCGACCAGTTGCCAATGCCTGTCGAGACGTAGGGCGACTCGAGGATGGGGGAACGACGAAAGCAACGAGGGATCCGGTGGCCATTGAAACCACCGGCTCAAGGGAACCAGGTGAAGGCGACCGTCAGCCTACGGTGAGAAGCGAAGGCAATCGCAGTACGGCGGCGTCAGCCCAACCTGTTGCCCCTTCACGGGGTGACTCCTTCGAGAAACGCACCTCATGTTCCACGACCGACCTGAAAGCCGCGGGACAGGAAGCTGCTAGCGCCCAGGCAGTGCAAAGGGGGCATAAGGTAGCTTTCACGGAAGTACCTGACCACGAGGACATTACCAGTTTCATGATGAGCAAGAAGGCTGAATTGACAACCCCTTTAGACTTAGAAACTGTGGTGACCTCGCCGACGGTAGCCGAGCCCTCACGGGTCGACGCGAAGGCTGAGGAAGACCCACAGATCTCACGCGTTTACACTAGCGGCGAGAGCTATAGAGAGTGGCTTAAACCATTCGGACCCGAATGGACTCTGCGCGGCATAGTACAAGCCAAGACAGAGTCGGAGGCGAAAGCGATCCTGAAGAATTGGATTCACAAGACACGCGCGGAAGAAGTAGTCGATGAAATGATCGAAGGGATGAGGAAGGCGAACCGAATTAATGCACTTTGGTGGCTCGAAGAATTACGACAACCAAAGCGATACGCTTGCGCACTAAGCGGGAAGGGCAAGGATCTAGCTATCCCCGTCATACTGGGGAAGCCAGGAAACCTTGGCCAAATTCCAACAACCGCGTTAGTAGATAGCGGATGCACTAGCAGTGCCATAAACCGGGCGTTCGTTGACCAACATCACATCCCAACTCACGCAACAGCCGCACCCATCATAGTCTATAATGCCGACAGAACCAAGAACTCAGGAGGATCAATTACGCAATACGCCGAGATCGAACTAACGATCGGAGATCATTCAGAACGAATAGATCTAGCCGTCACGGATCTCGGCGACAGACAGATCTTCCTCGGTCACGATTGGTTATCCCGGCATAATCCGATCATCAATTGGAAGACAGGAGGATTAACGTTTGCGCGGTGCGAATGCCGCAAGAACCCATTCACATTACCCGATGCAGACCCCGACGACAGGTGGGACGAAGAACTTGAGGAGGGAGATACCATTCTCGCAATAGATTTTACGTGGGCTATTCTCATACGCGCTCATCACGCCAATGATTTAGCTGCCGCGGCCAACGCAGACAAGAAGACTAAGACGTTCGAAGAAATGGTCCCAGAATGGTGCCGGGATTTCAACGATCTATTTGACAAAGATAGTTTTGATGAACTCCCTGAACCAAAGACGTGGGACCACGCTATCGAACTTATTCCAAACGCGAGCGCCAATCTTGACTGCAAGGTCTACCCTCTCAATCGAAACGAGCAAGAAGAGCTCGACAAGTTCCTAGACGAAAACCTCTCAAGTGGACGAATACGACCCTCTAAATCACCCATGGCTTCACCCTTCTTCTTTGTCAAAAAGAAGGACGGCAAGTTGCGACCAGTACAAGACTATCGCAAGCTCAATGAGATGACGATTAAAAACCGTTACCCGCTTCCCCTCATCTCAGAGCTCATGGATAAACTACGAGGGGCCAAGTACTTTTCCAAGCTCGACGTTCGATGGGGATATAACAACGTGCGCATCAAAAGCGGTGACGAGTGGAAGGCGGCATTCAGAACTAATCGAGGGTTGTTCGAACCCACGGTTATGTTCTTCGGGCTCACCAATTCGCCCGCCACCTTCCAATGGATGATGAATGACATCTTCAAAAACCTCATTGCATCTGGCGCCGTCACCGTTTACCTCGATGATATCCTCATCATGTCGAAAACCAAGGAAGAGCACCGACGTATTACACGCAAAGTACTAAGGGTCTTACGCAAGAACAAGCTATTCCTTAAAGCGGAGAAATGCGAGTTCGAGACCCTAGAAACAGAGTACCTCGGAGTCATCATCAGTGAAGGAAGCATCCGAATGGATCCAGTCAAAATCGCAGGGATCGCGAAATGGCCTGTGCCAGCCAAGAAACAGCAGCTCCAGTCGTTCTTAGGCTTTACCAACTTCTACCGACGTTTCATCCAAGGATATAGCAAAGTCGTCAAACCAATGACACAGCTAACAGGAAACGATCCGTGGAAGTGGGGTGAAGCGCAACAGAACGCATTCCAGGAGCTAAAGAGACTGCTGGCCGAAGAAGTGGTACTGGCAATACCCACAGAGGGAGGCAAGTTCCGCGTAGAGGCGGACGCAAGCGAAGGAGCAATAGGCGCAGTACTGTCACAAGAGCAGGATGGGAAATGGCGCCCAGTCGCGTTCCTATCCAAGTCTCTGACAGTGACAGAGCGCAATTACGAAATTTACGACAAAGAGCTGCTGGCAATCATGCTATCGCTGGACGAATGGAGACACTATCTAATGGGAGCGGCTCAGGATTTCGAAATCTGGACGGATCACCAAAACCTCCAGTATTTCAGAAAGCCCCAGAAACTCAACCGACGACAAGCGCGTTGGGTAACTGAACTAGCCGAATACCATTTTACGTTGCACCATAAACCAGGGACCGCCAACAAAAAAGCCGACTTACTAAGTCGACGAGCAGATCACGAGCAGGGAAAGGAGGACAATGATGAGGTTACCGTCCTCAAACACGAACACTTCCGGGCAATGGTCATGCCAACAATCGAGGAAGTTCATATTAAAATCAAGCAAGCCACGCTCGACCACCACCGATGGGACAAGAACGTCGCCACCTCTCTCAACCATGATCGAGGGATGAAGCTAGATAACGGTTTGATCTTATACGATCGCCGTATCTATATTCCCCAAGACCACGCGCTACGAGGGGAGATAATTGCGATGTCTCACGACCACATCACAGCGGGGCACCCTGGCATTGAAAAGACCAAAGAGCTCGTCTTACGAGAATACTGGTGGCCCAGAATGAAAAGAGACGTAGAAAACTACATCCACGCTTGCGAGACGTGCCAACGAACCAAGTCAAGCACTCAAGCAAAAGCGGCGCCACTTCATCCCAACGCCATACCCTCCCGACCATGGACTCATATCTCCATCGACATGGTTACCGGTTTACCTCAGTGCAACGGTTACGATGCTATCTTAATGATCGTCGACCGTTTCTCTAAGGCAATCATACCGGTAGCATGTACTACAGAGATGTCATCGGAAGGGTGGGCCAAGATCCTACGAGATGAAGTCTACGCCAAGCACGGAATGCCACAGGTCGTCATCTCAGACCGAGGCACCGTGTTCGTCTCCAAATTCATGCAGGATCTCTACGACTTGTTGCAGATCAAGGCGAATGTGTCTACCGCCTATCATCCCTAGACAGATGGACAAACGGAGCGAGCGAATCAAGAGGTTGAAAAATATCTCCGAATCTTCGTCAACCATCTCCAGAACGATTGGGTTGAATGGCTCGTGCTTGCAGCCTTCGCCCATAACAACCGCACTCATTCCGCCACGGGTAAAAGTCCGTTCGAGGTTAACTACGGCTTTCATGCTGACATCCTCCCTGGGGCTAGAGCCCGCGCGCCTTTCAGAACACCGGCCTCCACCACTTTCGTTTCAGAAATACAGAAAATCCACGAAGAGGCAAAGCAAGCCCTCGAGAAGGCCGCCGACCAAATGAAAGCCCAATACGATAAAAAGAAATGACCTGCCGTCGAGTACCAAGTAGGAGACAAGGTGTGGCTCGATACGACCAACCTTAGCCTCCCACGTCCCAAGAAGAAACTCGCAGACAAACGGACAGGTCCATTCCCAATCATCGCAAAAGTCGGAGCGTCAGCATACAAACTGAAGCTGCCGACGGGCTGGCGCATCCACCCGGTATTCAACGAATCCCTCCTTACCCCATACAGTCCACCCGCCTTTCCTAACCAAGAAAAACCACCTCCACCGCCACCAGACCTTATCGACGGCGAGGAGAACTACGAAATCGAGAAAGTCCTCGACAGTAGAAATCGCAAGGTTAGAGGAAAAGCGGGCGAACCCTCACCCTGGGTGACAGACTATTTCGTCAAATGGAAAGGATACGGACCTGAATCAAACAGTTGGGTACGGGAGGATAACATGGACGCTCAAGAACTCATCGACGACTACCTAGCTGAAAAGTTAAACCGCACAGACTCAAACATAGACTGGCAAACCTATACAGAACCATTTACGGGACGAAGAGTGTGGTATGACCAAGAGCTGATGTGGGATCTACTAGGCGGCAATGACGACCCCTCGACATACTCGAAATCGCCATACGAACCAACAGAGATTCCCTGAACCAGTAGCTACATCGATGGAACCGTCATCTCCACGATCAGGATATGCGCGTATTTGGCCAACTTCCCCTCTCCTACTTCCACCTAAACTGGCACTCACCTCTTCGTTCGACCCCCTGCATGTGGGGGACAAAGAAAAGAGGTTGCACCCAGTTAGGCTGTGGCTCTAAAGTTGAGTCCGGCATAGTAGTGACACTTAGAAGGGCGCAAAAAATCGTTCAAGAGCAACCATAACAGCAGTCGGGACGCCTGCCTTAAGAAGGGGGTAATGTTACGATTTATTCGTTTTTCCTTATCTAAGCGCCTCTTATCTTATCTAATCTTCGGCGCTTAGTTTATCTTATCTTTAGATCCGCGACTCCACGGAGTCTTCACCTCGCGACATAGTCACACTCGTCAGAGTGGAGTACTACTCCCAGATCACCGGGTATTTGCTGATTCACTTTCTAACACGGTGCATCCATTATTAGACCCTTGGACTTAGTATAAAAGTAGCGTACTCAAAGCTGTATATTCCCTAGCTTTGAGCTAAAGTTTATTCATACCGAAACACTTAAAACTCTCGAGCTAAAGCCTTAGTCTTGGCAACTTAACCGCACGGGAACTTAGCAGTGACTGTTCGAACGCGAAACAGCTGACTAATTATCTCAGTTAAGAGGTCGGGTCTAACAATATATCTCAACACTGTGCTCAATGCATAAGTGAATGTGAAGCATTCTGAACGGAAATTCATGTTTCGATTTATTGGATAGTAATTCTGCCCTTATAGCGACCAGTTTCAATATGTAATGATATGATAAGTGTTCCATGCAAATCTTACTGCCCAGAAATGTGTCGAGGATGAAAAACTGGTGAAATATTGGGGAGAGCAGTCAACTAGGGCTCTGATAGAAAGTGGAAAGTGCTGCGATTGGCCGACTATGCTACATAAGCAACTCAGCTAGGTAAATATGTTAACTCATCGGCTCTTCGTAAATAAAGAGATGTAAAGAAGAATAAGTAAGATGACAAGTGTGACGTACTAAGGGTGGGTCACATCACAAGGCCGTGACTGTGAGCCCGAGCTGGAACTCACGCTAACACCTTACATAAGCGTGACCGTGAGTCCGAGCTCGGACTCACGCTAACGCATTACATAAGTGTGACACAGTAACAGCCTTGCTGAATTTGGTGAATTTGACAAAGTGTCACACGAGTAACGTCTCACAGGTATTCCCGCCGATAGCAGAGCCCCAAAATGTTACATTTGGGACCTAAAAGTGCCCATATATAGGCTCTTAAAGCAAATCTTGCTTCTGTCACATGGCTTCATGATGAATTAAATTAAATAGTACAATACTACTATAGTTGAGATGCAATATGGTATGTTGGATGTTCACGACTTGACCTCCACAATGATATGCTTTTCCCCATTGCTAAGAGTGTGAAAGTAGTGAACAATGCCCATTGGGAAGCCTCACAGTGTCCTGTGTCCTTCCTTTTTCATGGTTCTAAATTTGATAGTGTGACACAGACCATTCTGTTCATAACAGTCATCGGTGGTGATATCTTGAGGGTTGTATATGCTCTCACCTGGCTGCATTGATCATTATGTGCAAGAGCATGTCAAAAGGAAGGTTAGGCATAGCCAGAACTACAGATTCATGACTGGCGGGTGCATGTGTATGACCTATGTACAAACTTGGACATAGCCACTCCCCTGTTTCTGTTATTGATGTTTATGGTTCGTTGGGTTAAGTTCTCCTAACCGAATGACCCCATATGGTTGTTAAATTTGCTTGCTTACATTGTGCCTGTAGCATTGCGCTCCCATGGGTCCCATTACTATATAAGGTATGATTAACTGTCGGAATGACGTAGGTACATAGCGCGACCGTTAGACATTCCATGGTGATTCTCTCTTCATCTCCTCTGGCTGGTGACATCCGGTTGCGCACCCTTCCTCTATTTTCCCAGCATGTAAGCCATTCATAGCGGTAAATTGATCGCACTACGAAACCCGGTAATCGGTTGCATCGTTGATGCCCTTTGGGACCAGCACCTTCAACGGTGATAATATCTATGTCGTACATTGTCTATACTATTCATGAGATTTGTGGCTTCTTGCAGAGGGAGAAGTAACGCACCGTGTTCACCCCACATGTTCCAAACGTCAAAGGCCCAGCAGAAGATCGTCTACCGGCGCCGGGAAAGAGAGAAGGTGAGACGAGATCACTTTGGAAGCCTCAAGGCAAGCGGATCACTGGATCCGACGCCAGAGATGATGCGAAGGAAATGATACGATCATCATCACGGAGACCAAAATGATTTTGTACCACGTGTATTGATTAAAAAGCTAGAGGAGCAATAAGAATCGGGAACAAAACCGAGCGGTGTACTGCAGTGATGACAGCTACAAGGTAGTACATGGACAGCGAAATTGTAATCGTTTTGGCATAGGATGCCGTGGGAGAGAAGAGGCAGTTAAGATAACGGGCATGATAGCGGTGTGGCTTGGATTTTTGCGGAATACGGCAGTGGTAAGGTGGTGAGGGGAGGGGCAATAATAATGATGGCGGTGAAAGACAGAGTTACGACACCAGCGGTGATCGAGTGAGAGAAGACGGCCCTGCCAAAGGAGCTGGCTGGCCTTTGATAGCCGGTCGGAATTTACCCCGCCATGCTGAGCGAAATCTTGTCTCGCAGTGCGCTTATAGTCACTGACGAGGTCGTGATTGAGAAGATTGACCATAACGGCCCACTGTCCAGCCAGGAAATCGGCAGCTTCTTGGTCACAGAATACCCGTCGAATTCCCTCCGATCAATCATTATCATGACTGATAGAGTATGAGGACGAGACGGTCGTGGCACGGAGTTGGTCGTTGCCAGCATGGTAAAAGAGCCGGCATTCCATGATTTCGATAACCGTGACACGTAGCCTGATTCGCTCAGTTGTGTACGAGTGCGGCGGATGGGTAATACCGATCTTCAGCGTCAGCAGATGTATAATGGTAAAACAGAACCATTATTGAATACTGAGACTAGCGGAGGCGAAACGACTGGCGGCAGCCGTGAGATTGAAATAACAAGGAAAGAAGCTATTAACGTACGGATCTTCAGGCCCTCCTTGCCAGTACCACATTCCTGCACAATGGTCATCGACGCCGAATTCCTTCCTTGGACTCAATTCCATCGGCCATCCCGGCTGTTTGTGACCTCCTCCAAAGAGAGCACGTCTGGCCTAGGCCGTGCTTATCATCACGCACTGTGTATACCATTGGCAATGAGTTTCATCCCGTACGGGGAGGATAACGTGCTTACCGGGAACGACAATCGTCACGCGCTCCGGATATCCGCCTCCGCCGCGCTCGAGACTACCAAATTTATGTAGACTCTTGTAGAATCCTATGGCGCCATTGCCATGTAACGTGCATCGGTGCTGGACGTGGTGATGGTGGTAACGGCGAAAGTTATTTAAAGTCCAAGTTCGGAAAAATACACGTGACAAAGCACACGTTGTATCCGGTCCGAGTCCCGAAACTAGTAGTAGAAACAAGTTTGGTTTCTCGTGGTTTCGCACCGTCTTTCCTGAAGACGCCGTCCTTCAGCTTGGGTGAGATGGGCGCTATCTGTTCTCACATTGGCATAGACTCAGGCGACGACTTGGCCAATGGCTGAAATCTTGTATTCTCATTCGGATGATACTGGGTTATGTTCGAATTTCTTCCGCACATAGATCCCCACATTTATTCACTATGGAAGACAAGATATAAAGCGGCAGCCATTTACCACAGATACTCTTATATCCGATCAGAATATCATTCAGAGAGTTCTTATTCCAGAAATCAGTCACGGCAATATCAAACACGGCCCAGAAGAATTCTCCTGGTCATGCATATAGTATTCGTTCCGATCACCACCTGAGGTTGCCTTCTGAACGATTATTGACTGATACGCTTGCGTGAATCTCAAATGTACTGAGTTGTTGTGGTTTTCTCTCCGTTTCTTGTCAATCATCTCTTTCTCTTGGCGAGTGTGTACTGAGCCAATCTCTACGACTTAATGCCCCTCTACCGATGTATTTTTCTCACTCCCTTTTCCTCCTTGATACGGCTCATTTCCGTAAAAAGGACCGTTCTGAGTCTCGAATAAATAAATCAATAGATCACCGGTCTTGATTTATAAAACGGGTATCTATCTATGGGTTCAAAATCCTATACCTTCCCAGCTATTTTCGACCTCGTGTTACATCCTTATCTTTCCGCCATCCCGCGCGCATACTAAACAATGTGCCGGCGCCGCCAGTGAGCAGTTTTTCCGCTGTCACATCTACTCTACCCATCAGTTCCATCCAGTGTCAGAAATGTCTACCTCCGATGCGGCCATACGGTCAATCTCGTGCGTCCTTCACAATCCGGCCTTTTCAACCCTGCTGATCGCCTATTCTCAGCCCGAAGAAATTGTATGAAAATTTATCCCCACTTTTCTTGCATTTTACATCATTTCCAGATTCGATGTGAGCAGTCCACCTGCAGGTTTAGTCTGTTCCATCCTGCAGACTGCAAACCTCCGGCTTGTCTAAAGACCTGTTGGCAATAGTAAGCTCGGAATGGCTCTCATCTGGAATGCTGCCACTAACCAATGCATCTCAGCCGTCGCTATCCTGAGCAGTATTGTATGGACTCGAAAGCTTCTGGTGTTCTGGCCTTTCCCGCTGACATGTTCAGTAGCTCCCCACATCGATTCGTACTGCCCCAGCTGCTATCGGCAACACCAAGGTGGCAGTTGAAGCATCCCGTATATCAGCTAACACTGCCGCGACTCGCTGATGGGTTCATATGTGGTCCATTACGCCTTAGGCTCAAGAATCGGACGTAAGAGTAGGCTAGGAGTGTTGGGTGCCCAGAGTAAAAGAGTAAAATATAGGAAGCGGGATACCAACATGATCTAAATATGATACCCGGACAGCAACACCATTTATGCTGTTTGTATTGCCGATTGTCGACAATCCAGGTTCCGCTTCTTCAATGACATCCAGTCATCGCCCAAAGTCTGTTGCTGTGAACACGAATCCAGATATGTCTTGGCCGTACTATAACACAGATCGAGTCTCAGCATAATATCAGCTGGGAGGATCCCCACTTCGGATGGACGACCGAAAGATCAATACAATTCTATTCACCAAGTCTTTGAGAGGGAGTAAACAAATCTATGGTGGTGAAGGTCCATTTTTGCTACTCCTTGACGTGGGTTGTCTTCCTTCACGGATCTATCCTCGGACGACACCGGTTATGGAACAACTTGCTTAGAAGAGTAGTGACAGGACTGCACCTGATCAACTGCCGCCAAGCACTGCTTGATAAGAGAGCGTTAACCCGATTGAAGCACTAGGGAATTCGATTCTCGGTCGCTATACCAGTGTATGGGCATACCCAACAGATATCTACGTAGATTTCCTCTGCCAAGGGCTTCGCAAAATAATCTGATATCGCGGCATCATTTCTCTTCTTCGTTGTTGAATCCGCTTCCTTCGTTAAACACCGGCGAAGGCCAAGCGTTGGTTCCTGAAAGCGGGATCATATCACAAGGTCCTGGTTGGTAAGGAAGCTGCCATTTGGCCTTCTCTGCGTAGTGCCGACTCATAGGAGGTTCACCGCACAGCATCCGGGAGAAGGGGAGTGGAAGAAACTGATCACGGAGAGGGCGGAGATCCGGATAGCTCCACAACCAGCGACGATGATGGTGATGGCGGCGGTAGCATTCGGGATGGACGCACGGCGTGAACGGGAGACGATGATGACTGTCCTGGAGATGAGTGCTGGCGCAACAAGTGTTGAGACATGCGGACAGGTAAACTATTATCGCGCAGGGCTTGCATTCGGTCTGCAAGAGTGCTGCTATATTTAAGTAGCAGGCCACCACCTGGGCTAGAGGACTATCAATGAAAAAGGCCTCCACAGCTGCGGCCAGGTACATACCTTGAAACGTGAGGCATTGAGACTGGATTAAGTCCCACAGTGCCCGAAACGGCGTGCATTAAGCATTTCCTCAGTGTTGGACTCGTATGGGTGGAAATCCCTGATAAACCCAACGTGGGGTAGGAGGGCGACCCAGGCTCACCGCTCTTATCCCTATACGTTCCTCAACAAAAAACCCATCATTTATCGCACAAGAGAGGGCGAGTTGAAGAGTCACCGTTCCGTTGAGTATGGTGGTGGTGGGTTTTATTCTGATCGTATGAGAACAGGCACAAGAGAGCGTCCGGAAGGCGATATCACCGGTCTCGTAAGATGGAGACAGATAACCCCCATCGCGGGTCATGCTGGTGATGGCGACGCCAATCTTTTCGGAGAGCGTGGACGCTGGGTGTAGAAATTTTACCGTGGCAGATGGCATCATTCAGAGCTTTTGCGAGATGATGTTCTTGATGACCTATACATCCAGAGGGTGGTAAACGCTGTTGCATCCGCGTCGAATCATACCGACAAGAGCGTGATATGGTAGCAAAATACGCCCCAAGAGTATGGACAGCATCAGCGGGTCAGAAGCGTGATGCTCGTCTTTTGATCCTTAATTTTCAGGTCGTCATCTACTTTGACCAGCAGCAGTGACAACCGCCGCACCTAGTCTTGACAATGAGATTCATTGTTCGCGAGGATAAAAATAGTTACGGACCTTCTCCCTTTCTTTCATGCTACCTACCTAGCAGCATCCAAGCCCTGCATATATGAGCTATCACGAGGCTATCAGAATTGATTGCGCCTACGAGCACAACGCCACAACGAGCGGTATTGCCAGTGAGGCTGTTACGACGAGACCAGCACCATGCGCGCCTCCGTGCGCTACTACCCTCTGCGGTAAAGGCGGGATCGCTGGAAACTGGGGCAGACGACACGTGGTGTGTAGCGCTGGAAGATGCCGTAGCAACCATAACGACGGTGATGAAGGACGGAGTTCCATGCCACCAGTGAGAGAAGACGGACAGGTGAAACGAACCGAACAGTCCTTTTACAGAGAGCGGTGATCATAACGCGAACCGTCGCCCCCAGCCAGTCCCAATGTCCTTTCTATTCAGTTTTTGCCGCAACTTCGTTTCTCCTACATCGCTGTAGATGCCTGTCAGTGTAGGTCCCACACAGTGCACCGAGAAATCTCGCAAAAACTAACGGAAACTCCGAAGGTGCTCAATTTCGGTTTTGACCTGGAAATTCACGTCTTGTTTGTCGTAGTGTGCATGTCGGATTCCTGGACAGCCTTTCCAAACACCTGTAATGTTACGATAGAGTGTGGGTGTGGCTGGTTGTCATAGAGAGAGATATTACTGTCCGAACAAGAAGTGCTGCATTAATGAGATAGAGAGATAGAATCAGAAGAAAATCAGCACACATGTCTGCTGGTATTCCCGACTAGCATGCTATTTTGGTCATCAACACCAACTTTTTTTCCTATGCGGCCTGTTCAGAATCTGCTTGGACCGAGACCTCTGGGTTATGCCGAGCTCGACATTAATGTAGTTGCGTGCCATGCTATGTATTCAATATCAATACGTTTCAGTAAAACAAGAGAAGAATGCGAACTTTATCCAAGCAAACCATGATCCGATTCTCTGACCATCGCAGGCCCGATAGATATTGACCATTGCATACACCTGTTTGGTGGGCTATAGCTCCTGTAAAATCTTCGACAATGATGTTCATGACATTTACTGATGCTGAACGACGTGAACGTTTGAACGAGAGCGGGCATCCGGATGATCGGTCCGGGTATCTCCGAACCAATTGGCACGACGTCACTGCGAAGATTTTACATCTCGGTCATTCCGCAAATGGTATAGCTACAGGGCCATGGCAGCAAGACTGTCTACCGCTCATTACACTTATTTGGTCTCTGATAGTTTGAGAACTGGGTCGTACCTTTCTTCCTCCTAGCAGATCTTGCCGCCCCGCACCAACCTAGCTAACTTCAGTATCTACTCCGCAAAAATTTCCCAGCGGCTACGTATGTCCCTGGATGACTGGGTAGCTTCTGTACTTAGACTGTGTGCTCGAATAGGGTCCTTGTTTTTGGACCTGACGTTGATATCTACTACCTTTCTGCGCTAGGTGGGCCGACCTATTCACTCTGATGCAGTACTTTCCATGAAGGACACGAATTAAGTACGGTAAATAGCCCAATGCTTCCAGTCAGACAGAATGAACTCGATGTAGGAATTCTCAATCAATCTAGTCCGCTGTTACACTCCTCCGATCTCTCTCAGTAATACGTGCCTTCGTGATCTTTCAATCAATTTCAGGTGACTTCTTTCGACAATGAATCAGGAACCATAAGATTGAATCTCGTCGGAGCATCGTCCAGCGAGTTTTTTTTTGAATTGACTTGCTCGTACAGCCCAAAACGTCTTGACAGGTTTGATACAATTCAAGCGAGTATGATAGAAGCGTGCCAAGCTCCCGCACAAAGCACACTCTGTTGCAGACGTTCTATTTTCAGCCACTAGGCCATCTGAAACGTTCACGTAGCTTCAAGCTGAACCTCAAGCTACCCGGCAAAAGAGCCTATAAGCTGGACAACAGTGTCAGCTCAAAAATAGCACTTACACCCGCCTTCATACAGAGTCATAATAATGAGTCGGCTTGAAGATTGCAATC
The DNA here is from genome assembly GCA_022818075.1 of Armillaria altimontana. Lineage (NCBI taxonomy): Eukaryota > Fungi > Basidiomycota > Agaricomycetes > Agaricales > Physalacriaceae > Armillaria > Armillaria altimontana. Next base: position 1,463,443 of record JAIWYR010000012.1, read on the forward strand.
GTAGGATCTGCGGCATCTCCATTGATGGACTCCATGTCAGAGGCACGATCTCGCTCTGCTTTTAACACAGTTTACTATGGTCATAAAATTTTTCGTTTGCGATCTCTACTGCCCTCGAATCAGTGGACCATCGTCGTTGGTATATAAAGAGAGTAACATGTCTGATGTCCTCCATCTTAGCGACTTCTAGCCTTACGTTCCATCCCTTCGCTCCATCTACATAATGTGCCGTCGTCGCCAGTGAGTATATCCCCATCACTGCATTGCTCCAGTCTTGGCTCATCTCTTCTGTAAAGTGTCAGGAATGTCTACCTCCGATGCGGACATGCTGTCAACCTCGTATGCCTTGACACTCTGATGTACCCATCTTTACTAATCGTCGTTAATTTAGCCGGAACGAATTGTATGAGAAATATTGCCCATCTCTATCTTAGCATTTAACACCTCTCCTAGGTTCGATGCGAGCAGTCTAACTGCAAGATGAGTCTCTTCCACCCTGCGAGCTGCAAGGCACCAGGTTGTCTGCAGACCTGTTGGCAATAGTAAGTATATACTAGCTCGCCCAAATCGCCTTCCTTCTAACATACAGTCTCAAGCCTTCGCTATCCGGAACAGTACTGTATGTCTTGTGACTCTCCTGTCTTTTATTCACGCTAATATATATGATAGCCCCCAACATTGACGGATATTGCCCCTCCTGCTCTCAGTACATGAAGTACTAAGGACACAATTACTAATAAATATCCTAGCATGTTCTTCATTATTTACATGTTGAAATGAGTACTTGTACCGAGGACAATCATTTCGACTTGAGCGACGCAAGCCCCTGATCGGCAATCGATCGAGTATCGAATCGTACGTACCGAAATCTTATAGAGGCGAGCTTATCATACCTGGAATATGTGGTTTCACAGCCACTGGGCCGACGGCGTAGCCGTCTTTTGTTTTACATTATTTTGATTTTCGTATCGATCACTACCGCTTCTTGGCTTCGTACCACCACCACATACGTATCTGACAACGAATATACGTTCATTCGAGCCATATCCGTCACGTTCATTGTGCCTGCCGACGTCTATTCCCAACAGAATATGCACATGGCATGGTCTGAGTCTTTGCAACGGGGCCCTTGATAAGGTGTAGAGATTGAGGAAATAATTTTTGCTCACTAACACCTTCAGATCTAATCTTGCGGAGCCTGTCGTGTTTGCTGTCACTTATGCTGTCGACAATAGTGTAAGCCGTTCCTGTACGTACCACAGTCAATCGCTATGAGTAATTATAGATTATTTTAGTCTACAATGAACATCGGTCTTCAATTTATCATATCTACGATCATCTCGGTACCAACAACAAAGTTTGAGATAAGACTAGTATAACCCATTCAATTTTCAGCTGTTATTCACCCTGAATACCACAGCCAGTGTCACGACATATGTTGAAAATTACGTTCAGATCTTGAGTCTCAGATCGAATTTGTGATAAAAAGATATGGATCAAGCCACGTTCCCTCTCAGGTTCGAACTGAGGTCCGTCATTGCACAGTGATGAATAAACGACTGCGCCACAGAGCCCTCAGCACCAATATAGGACCCAATCTCCATGGCATCGCAAAAAGAGAGAATTCCCGCGAGAGAAGGGGGCTTGGGTCCATTCTCTGGAGCGCTTTGGCGGGTACTAACGGTTTATAGACAGATCGAATTGTTACTGAAGGCAGCGTTCAAATGACTTCGCGGGGAAAAGACATGCGCGACGTCGTACGTCTGTACCACAACGCCAACCCTCACCCTCAAAGGGTGCCGAGGTCCGAACGACGACATCTCATCACAGGCAAAATCCAGTCAAATGTCACAGCATGGCTGGCTGAGCAGTGGTGATTCGAAGGTCTGTTCTACAACAGTTTCTCATAAGGCTTGAAACTCTCCAGGTACGTTCCCCACCGCTCGTCGTTCTAAGAGGCAACGTCTTTCCACTCCTCACTCTCCTCCCCAAGCATCGTCCTCGTAGACTGCAAAAACGCGCAACTTGCCGTATCTGCATAAGACGGTTTGTTCCCCATAACAAAATCGCCCTCATTGCCTTCGAACTACTTGTTCATCTTCCCGAGGTTATCTTTCGCTTTTGCCCACAGCTTCTCTCGCTCCTCGCCCTCCGCCGCATCCACCTTGGCAACCCCACCCATTCTCACTCTCATGCAATACGCCGCCGTCGCATCGTTCATCTTTATTGTTATCTTATGGGTGAAGAACGGGCGGAAAGGAGCGAAAGTGTCGATTACTGCACCGGAGAAGGCGAGCCGGAGAACTTTCGTCCCGGTGGGTATGAGTACAGGCCTGGAGGAAGGGTACGTTTTGTCGAGGTAGGCTGCTATGGCAGCCGAGTCGGAGACGACGGTGCCGGTAGAGTCGTCTTGGATGATGGGGATGGTGTAGAAGGGGGAAACGCCATCGGGCTTCGTGCTAGTGGGTGCAGCGCTAATCTTTTTGGTGAGAGCCTCGACGTCAGGGAGCTTGACGTCGACAACCTGGTAAGACAGATTTTTGAGGTTTGAAGCATACCTACCATTGACTGGTAAGTTTTATGGCGCACCGTTAAGATGTCCGCGTACCTAGCCCGCCAAGTCATCATAGTCCCTGGGGTTGTCTTAGTTGGAAGGTCATACAGAGTAATCGTGCTGACACTGTGAAGATACTTCCATACAGCTTGAGTTAAATACGAACAATAGCTCCGGAGAGGCTTACCAAGCAGCTGGCATGATCATCAGCAGGCAGTCTTTGGTTTTTCTACGAAGTTAATGCGATTGTATGCTTCTTGGCGGCCTCGTATTTAAATCCACGTCCACGCCGTCCCATGCCGCGAAGGAGAAATGGGTGGGATTTTCTTATTCAAATGATACGCAAGGTGTAATGGCTGACTCCTCTTCTGTTCACTGAAGGAAACGCGTAAGATCGAATAGACATACGATGAAAATAAGCTTACGAGATTCTTGGACTACGACATATAATCCAGAGGTGCAAAAAGATGAAGTAGAGCCGAGGAGTGATAGTGATGGAACGAAGCAAAGATGTGGCTGCGTCGGTGTTTGCCGAAATACGTCCACCATCAACAATACCAACATCAACACCCTGACACTCACAACGACGCGACCAGGACAGGACTGCCATCACCAAGCACAGTTCTCAAGGACGTTGCGATGCTATTTTCTTCTTCTGGCGCGTCGATACAAGCAGATATTTCTGTGAAGGAACGTAGCATAGCGAGATGCGCTATTTTTTTGTTTACAGTCCTCAGGCAATAATTCCAGTCACCAGAGACATGAAATTAGAATCTATGCAGCTATCCGAATGTCTGGTTCTTTGTATAGTTTGGCACTGGTGCGTCCATCCGAATTTATCTGCATATATGCGTCTTCATAGTCGCCACAGGGACTCGCACACTCAATCGGGATCTCAGTTCGTTGATACTGCAGTCCATGACAGGCCAGTGCAGTGCAGGACTCTATCGGAGCGGTTCCAACATATGTGGACGGGGTCCTACAGTCTGGTACGCTTCTCTCTCTATGCTACATCTTAGCCATTGATACTTGAACATCACCACAGGTAGAGCAAAATCGTGGTCAGCTCCGGTTGTTGATCTATTCAGGTCGTAGCCAGAACCGTATCGATTTTAGTGCGTCCATGTCAATATTTCTGCCATGTATGCGCACTAACTGATCCTCATAAGGGTTATCATCGCTAGGATATTTACCGCATCAATGTTTCTACGGCACTCGGAGTATCGATCGACTTCTCTTGTTACTATTCTGTTTGGAGGCACGCGACTACTGTCGTGCTGAGACGGAGCTCTGTACATTAATATCTCCATTCCCCGTGACTACTCGACTTACGAAAGGGAAGGGGTAGAGACTCTGTCTTCTCCAAGCGCTACCTACTGGGATTTTATCTGCGAAGATATGGACTGCCATCGTGAATGGCATGCCAAGTTACTTATCTGCATCCATCTGCCGCCACGATCGGATCTCAGGCTGTACGGCACAGCAGCGGGCGAGAAGCTTTGAAGGCTAAACGAGATTTCGGAGAATCCAGTACCTGAATGGTGCTATATTCATACACTCGGTATGTTTTTTTTTGCCCTGTTAGAATTATTCCCTTAATTGACGCTACGTACAAGGATACAGGCATGTCGTCTAGGAGGGGATCCGACTTTCGTTGGAATATGTGCAATCGGAAGGTGTATTCGATATATGCTGTACCTATGTAGCAAGTATAGGAAAAACCGTATGCCATCTAAAGCCGTGAGTCGAAACCTCACTCAGTGACCCCAAGCAAAAATGTGAAATTCTCGGCGTATGTTTCTCCTCTTGCTTCCCCTCTATAACAAGCAACCTAGTGGCGATTTATCATTTCTATCCTCCTATGTACCCCACTGACACCTTTGGAATCTATGCCTTCATGGTGCGCGCCTCGACCGCACGACAATTAAAGGAAAGTCACCGACTTCATCTTGCACCCCCCGTTACGCGCATAGAGAGAATAGAAACAAGTCTGGAGAGTATAGAGGAGAACAACAAGGATATTAAGGGTAAAATTTGCAATCTGGATTCGCGTTTTGACGACATCGATTCAAAGGTGGAACATATCGACATGGATGCATTGATGGGAAGTATCAATGAGGCTATCAGGGAGAGCCTTGACGAATGGTTGGATTTCAAGGCGGTGGCTAGGATGGCTGCCATGGTATGTCCTTGCTGATTACATTCCCGTCCTCCTCTTACATAACGTTTCCAGAACCGTAACACCACCGTCTACACGTCGTTAAGGATAAAGGGGTAGGTTGGTGGGTAGAAATTCCTCGACATCGTTGAATGTTGACTTTTCGCTGGACTTGTTCCGGTTCCTTGCTGAATACAGCTGGTAAACAGTAAGTTCCCGTTACCGAGTTCGAGACTTTATGTACTCTATTGGTAGCTATTGATAGTAGTAGGTACCCTATAGTTAGGCTTTCCATGCTTGCGTATCGCAGGCTTACACATTGTTCATGCCTCGACACACGTTCTGTTAAGTTTCCATTCCTTCCTTCTAGCTTGTCGTCCCGCGTGTTAACGTCAACCCTACCCCGCGTACTCCTCGGCCACCTTTTCCCGCTTCCTTCTTTGCTTTTTCTGGTATTTTCCGTTAAGTCAGGAACACAGCGCTCAATCGAGAATGAAGGTCTAAAGCAGCATTAAACTCTGCAGGGTTTAGGACCTACTACAGTGCTTGTCAGCCTCGAGGATGATGACTAAATATACGGATGGCTTGCCGGAAGATATCACTTGTCTATCTACTCGTCGAGGTTTTTTCCTTGGCCAATGTTTTGGCTTTGTCTGTTACGAGTGGGATCATCGTTATCCCGAAATATCATTGGCGGAACTACGAATCGTAACGGTAGATCCTATCGGAAACATTTGATGTCATCTGAGGTCAAGTATTTTTCGTCTAGGCTTTATTCACAAGCAGGGACTGATGGGTGTATTACTAAGATTACGGTTGGGTATCCGCCGTTTCGGTGCGTGACCTCGGCCTTGTCCTCGATCATCGCTAGGTAACCCTACACCAACGTCGAGTGCCAGTTCGTTTCTACCACCTCATAGTAGATGCCGGCTTACTGTATCCATATATTTGCAGTTGCCTCGCATCTCGTCCCAGAAGGACTATTCTACCTTCCCTGATAAGTAAGTCGGACCACTCAGGTCATTTCTCGAAAACTCGCTGGATTCCATCATCCTTTCTAGCCATAACGCGCCCATCTCTGGGTTTCGGTCCTTGGCGCGCTGCGAACTAAGCCTAACTTTGAATATTATCAACAGAATTGAATTCTTTCCCTGTCACAATTACAAATGATCTAGTGGAAGGCAGGATGTCATAATCGCGATATAGTTTGAGATCCCAAGGATATCATGCCTCGGCGTTCGCAGCTGCAGCCTCGCATTTCCATGTCTATGGTATGCAAATGTGCTCCGCCTAACAGGATAGAAACCGTTGAATAGAGTCGAAGACGAATAGAAAAACAGAACAGGAAACGTGACGGCAGAAAAGTACCTGGCAGAAACATTGGGGTGCAACCTAGGAAACCGTAGACAAGACAGACAAGAAATAGATGCAAGGCTGATGGGCTGTAGCAAAGGCTGTTGCGTTTCAAGGAAGGAAGGAAGGAAGTTTTATTAGTCGTCGTGGCTCCTTAAAAGAAACACAACGACGTCCGTACTACAGGGTGCTATTTGCATATGTCCAACCTGCTACAGGACCGAACCTAACCAAAATCTCGTGGATTGTTCCTGTGGCAGCTCTTACTACGAAAGACGCGAGTGGGGGAAGGTCTGAAACAGATCGATCCGACCGGTCCGAGTTTGTCTGCGATCGTATCTCTGCACTTATTTACCTGAGCTGTATCAGCAGAGGTGGCCAATAAATCCAGTTTTCCAGTTTTCCTGTACAGGTCATAGCTCACTACCCTCCGTTCTAAGCTTTGGCAACTACATCCCTGCAGCTGCAACCTGAATCATAAGTGCCAGATAAGCGCGATCTTATCGGGGAGACACTGAATGAGTCGGAAAGACAGGTCCTGCGAGTAAGACTCTGTAACTCCTCGGAGTCCGTATTTAATCCAGTGGCCAATGATTGCTCTCACTGGTAGCTCACAAGTTTGTACTAAAATCGAGTGGTGAACCTAGGTCGACTCCTTTAGTAAGTTCCTTTCTTTGACAAATTGTTATTATTACAGCCTCAAATGTGCCTCAGTGGTTCATAAAACGCGTACCGTCTACACTATCCTCAGGCTCTATCTTCCCGACTATATCTCAATCTCGCACCACATCCTTATCTTCTTTCCATCCATAAATACATGATGTGCCGTCGTCGCCAGTGAGCAATTATTCACCGTTCCAACCGCTCTGCTTATTCCTGTGCAGTGTCAGGAATGTCTACCTTGTATGCGGCCATACTGTCAACCTTGTATGTTATTGATCTGTTGAAGTACCCGCATTTACTAATCGTCGTTAACTCAGCCTGAAGAAATTGTACGACAAATGCTACGACTATCCTGGTCCATGATTCCTCTTATGTTTGGCATTTGACATCTTCTCAAGGTTCGATGTGAGGACTCGAACTGCAAGTTTAGTCTCTTTCACCCCAAGAGCTGCAAACCGCCGACTTGTCTGCAGACCTGTTGGCAATAGTATGTCTGCATTGGCTACTGAGTAGCTCTAAACCCTTTGCTCTTTAAATTAACTCCCGTTTCGCAGTCTTCGCTATCCTGAGCAGTATTGTACGACACCTCTTACGACTTTCCTGCTCTTTCACGCTGATATTTATGACAGCCCCAAACATCAGCGGATATTGCCCCTCCTGCTCCCAGGAAATGTAGGACCCAGGTTGCTACGCGCCATTAAATAGGGACTTTATTTATCTAGTATCGCATCACTGCGTGCGCAGTGCGCACTGGGTCATGATTTAGTGTGCAAGGTGTTTTTAGTCACACTTTCTTACCTAGATCCATTAGCGAACAGCTGTAATACTTGAAGGCCTGTAGTGCTACTAGTTACTTCGACTTGATTTTGACACTCGTTATTGGCTCAGACTCGGTAAAGCAGAAAAGCCTTGCTCTACCAATGTGACTCATGGCGTGTTGTCGGCGTTGGTGTTGATATTGTTACCGGCACAAGGTCCCAATAAGGAATGGCCGGGCCCACAGCCCTGACATGGCGAGTTATCCTACATAGTACTCAAGATTCGGCCGTCGAGTCGGTCCTGGTTCCTGATCGAGCATCAATTGAATCGATCAGATTAACTGATCGTGTACGAATCTTGGATATCGCCGTATCGGTTCATTATAGGCATCTAACTTCAATGACTCAACAACATGTTCTTTCCACCAATTCCGAGTCCTGTGTATACAGGATTCGGTCTTTGCAACCTGAGCTCTAAATGTGGCTGTGTATGTTGGTGATTCCCCGAGGATTCCCCTTTGGGATCTTAGACGCTTTTTTATTTGCTTACAAATCAATTCTGTTGACAATTTCCGGTCCGGCCAAAGAACATTGATAACTCACCTTCACTGACTTGCATTGCTTCCTAATCGCCGGGAAAGTCGTCTCTTTTATTTCTTTTACTGTGACACCTATTCTAGATGTTCTTTGATCAATACTGTAGCCCTAAGAGCCCAGATTGGCGTCCATAGCTCCCAAAACCCTCGAATGAGGCAGCTGAGCGGAGCGACTCCCAAACGACGCACACGCACCCACTGTGCTGGACACTATTCAGAGTGATCCTCATCACCATCGACACCCAGCACACCCAGTAGCGCACGCCAACCCATCCCTCATCACCACGTATGGAAATCCGCTCTAATCGCCACAAACTACGAGTTCAAAACGCAAAACCATGCTAAGGACATACCAATATTAACAATCGGACAATATCTTCCAACGTTAGGCTGCATGCATGCCCAGAAACCCTACCAGAGCTCGACCGACGACGACAAAGTAACGGCGCCGATCTCATCCAGGTAAGTTTACGGTAAATTACGGTCATTTTTTCGCTCACCTTTGGTCCTAGGTTACTGTCGGTATCTTCCAACATCACCACACTTTCTTCTTATCTCCTCTCCATGACCGTGACCATCATTTTGACCATCTACCATCGTGCGCACTCTTGTTTTGGCATTCCAATTCACTGATATTTTTATTCTGTCCCGAGAATTGTTTCCCGTTGCTTTGGTTGTCGTTGCGGCTGCAAGTATCGCTCCTGCCGCCGCTGCACTGTTTCTAATGATGTGCTGAGACGGAGTGGTTTCTGTTTGCTCGCGTCCCTGTGATAGTGGCGAGATCCACTCCTGCCGCCGCATTGTTTTCTACTGGTGTGTTGCGACGGTGTGATTTCTTGTCGGATACGTTTCGTTTGTTGTTCCCGCCCCGCCTGCTCGCCATTTCTTGTATTCATAGGCTTGTCACTCGACCTTTGCTGCTGCGCGCTTGCCATTTACGTGCGGGGGCGACGGGAAGGAAGAACAAGCACCAAACAAGCGCCAGCGTCGAAGCCCACTATTTACAAGAAATGGCAAGCGCGCAGCAACATTGCTCAGGCTATGAAAACCACGAAACGCACGCATGATAAGCTGACGATGATGGCGACCGCTTCCGCTTCTTTTCTTTCCGAATTTTTTTAAATCAATTTAAATATTCAGAAATTACCTATCTGTTGTTCACCTACCGGCTCACCAAAACTACTTGAGGACTCGGACTTGCCACGCTTGCGATGGCCCCCCGCTTTATAGATAGCCGTAATGTGTCCCTTACAATTGAGCCAGCTTTCAATGAACCCGTCTTCCTGACCTGCTAAGAAATAGTCTTTGCTTACTGCTAGTGTCCATGAAGTGGTGAGCCATCGTGGGACGTGGCAGGTCCGAGTCCTGTGTGAGATCCAGCAACGATGGTCGATCTGCATTTGAAATACATCTACCTTGACGTCACACGACAGTTTCATGCCAGATTTTCCGACGAATGATACAATTGCTTAGGAAACAAAAATTGTGCCTTAGGCATCGTAAACGTATGCAATGAAAATATAGATCAGCTCTGGCTGGACAAGGGGAGAAAGTTTGTTCGGTGGCAATTATGAACCCGACGATCTACCAGACTATGCGCTTACACTCTCATCCTGTTCGTGTATGTATTCCTCCCTAAGATGTGAACCGAAGACGAAAACTGAGAGATAGAGAGCTATACACGACGCCCATTTTCCGAGGAACTGCAACACAATTAGCACCAATTAATAATTAAAGAAACATACTCACCTGATTCTTATTCTCTTCGAGAGGATAGAGGAGATTGATGAAGTCGAACAAAGAATAACCGACATTGAATGATTTGAGACCGTGCAAGGGCCTCTCAATCTCTCTGCGACGAAAGCTTCATTGACCCATACCATGGTAACTTGGTCCTCTGCAGCCTGAAGTTCCCTATATACCGCATCCCAAATCACCAGTGGTCTCTTGAATATATCGACAATGGCTGGGCCACACTGTTCTTCGCTTTTCACACGAAGGAAGCAGTGAGCACCATGAACCAAAACGACGCTTCAAAGAGTTAGACATATTTTTCATCGACGATGGCATAAAAAACACACCTTCAGGCCATTAGCGGGTAGTACCGCCGTAGGTTTCTCCTATGATCCGATTTGAGGGATACTCTTAGGATTCGGGGGGCACACGACACACCTAGTAGTTCGTAATGACATCCTTGTAGACCTCATTACCCTCCCACTGTGTGGACTAGTGAAGGGTTAGATAAATACACGTCAAGAGTTGATACCGACGCACCTGGCTCGTAAGCTCGTCAGCACCTTCATCCTCGACGTCCGGTAAGGCCTCCGGAGAAGCATTGTCCCCATCCAGCATAGAGACATCCTATTTGTTGCAAATATCAGTCAAACAGAGGTTGAATAGCTATAATGAGGACCATACTTCTCCCTCGGGCTGGTCCTTGTCCGTGTCGTACTCAAAGAAAGGGTATTTCTTCAGGTTGGTGGGAGGCAAGGAAATCCTGGACGAAAGACGAACGAAAGAGGCAAACGAACAAAGGTGACCATGCCCCAAATGGAAGCCAAGAAGTGAACGGACGCGCTTAACGTCGCCGTCGTTGGTGAAAGAAAATCACCTTTGGGTATGCGTCGTCGTGAGTATTCAGACCATCCAAGCTTCGAAACCATGGCTGCGCGGTCCCTTGAGAGACTTGTAGTCCGCTGCCGAAGCACCCCTCGAGTTCAGGTGACGCGTAATCACCCAGATGAGAATAGAGGTCCACGATGCCTAGAGTGACCCAAGCACCGTCTGCATCGACTACTTCGAGACTGATACCGTACGCCTTGAGCTTACTGTACCCAAAGCTCCCAGCACCTATAAGAAGGCCCTTGTCAATGAGAATGTCTGCCTCCGGAACCTGCGTCCTGTTGCGTAATCCTGTCCATATCTTCGCGTTCTTGACAAGGGTTGGTTCCGGGCACGAAACCGGTCGTTCTCGGTCCTATCATAAAAATTTGGGGGAGGTCCTGCAGATTGTTGCAAGTACTGTCATCAAGAAATTGTCGCTGCAGCGTGTGGGGGTATATGGGTGTGGTGACAGGAGGGAAAAGCGCAACAACAAGGACAAAACCGACCAAGAGTCGGAAATGACGTCGGACTTGCTGACTAACGCCGAGATAACCAAATGCACCGTCACCGAGAACCTACCCTTAAAACGGAATCACAGCGACGCGACCAGGACCGTAGGGCTGCGATCTTTAACCAGCTCAGTTCTCCGACGCAGTGGACACTGCATACTCTCACCTTTCTGTGCGTCGATACGAGAAAATATTTCCAGAACGTGTACCTTTTCGGCGCCTTGCTACGCTTGCCTGAGCCCCGATATCAACATCGAAGGCCTCAGTCAACCTGACGGATACTCGCTCGCTATGGTAGGTCAGCGCGAGGAATAGGCTTTAGCATTGAGGACGCGCAGCACAGGCAGGTTCGGCTTTCCTTTCCTATACCGTCCTCAGCAATAATTCCAGTCACCAGATACGTGGAATGCTCTCACCAGACAGTTATCCGAATAACCGCTCCTTTTTATGACTCGGCACTGGTACGTCTATGAGATTTTACCTGCATATATGTGTTCTCATGGCTGCCATAGGGACATACTCGGTTTCTCATGACATCGATGGCGCAGCCCTTGACAAGCCAACGTAGGACTCTGTCGGAGCGGCTAACAAATATAAGAACGGGATCTCTCAATCTGGTACGCGTCTCTCTCTCTATGCTCCTCGGCCACTGACACTTGAACGTCACCACAGGCAGAGCAAAATCACGGTCAGCTCCGGCTGTTGATCTAGCGAGACCGTAGCTAGGACCATATCGATTCAGTGCGACCGCGTCAATATTTCTGCCATCTGTGCTCACTAACCTATCCTCATAAGGCCAGGATATTCTTGCAGCACTCAGATTATCGACCAACTTCTCTTGGTACTATTCAGTTTGAGGACGCGCGACTACGCGGAGCTATGTACGTTGATATTTCCCTTCTCGGTGACTACTCAACTTGAATCTAATCTCACGAAAAGGGAAGGTGTAGAGAGTTTGTCTTCTCCGGGTGCTACCCACTGCGCTCTCCGCTGCGATGATACGTACTGTCATTGCGAATGGTGTGCTAAGCGACTTGCCTACACCCAGCTAGCGCCACGACTGGATCTCAGGCTATACGGCACAGCAGCGGGTGAGAACCTTTGAAGGCTATACGAGATCTCGGAAAATGTAGTGCCCGAATGGTGCTAGTCATGAATTTGGTATGTTTTTTTGCCCTATCAGATCGTTCTTCCAATTGACGCTACGTACTAGGATACAGGCATTTCGTCGGTGAGGAAGGGGTCCGACTCTTCGTTAGAATACATGCAATAGGAAGGTGTATTCGATTGATGCAGTGCCTATGTAACAAGTGTAGGAAGAATTGTATGGTTGCTATAGTAAAGCAGCGCGTCGGCCCATCACTCACGTGAACCCAAGCGAAAATGTCGAGATTCTCCGCATATGTTTCTCTTCTTGTTTCCTTTCCACAACAAGCAATCCAATGTCGACTCATAATCCCTATCCTTTCCATGTACCCTACTGGCCCCTTCGGAATCTAAGCCTTCATGGCGCATGTCGGCGTGCGCCTCGACCGCATCGAGGACCAAATGAAAGTCGACGACGTCACCCTGGAAAACCTCGTTACGTGCAGAGAGGATAGAAGAACATCCGGAGAGTATGGAGGAGAACAACGAGGTCATTAAATTGACGATATGGACTCACGTTTTGACGACATCGATTCAAAGTTGGAGGATATCGACATGGATGCGTTGATGGGTGGTATCGATGATGCTATCAAGGAGACCCTTGACGAATCGTTGGATTTTGAGAGGGTGATTGTTATGGTATACTGTCTCTTTGATTTCATGTCCGTTCTGCTCTTACATAACATTTCCAGAACCATAACACGAACGTCTACCACGCCGTTAAGGATACAAGGAAATACGTTCCATCAAGTAATACTATCCTCATTAAAGTCCCGTTTCCGGTGGTCGAGGAGCCTACAAGCCAGAGTCGATTTTATCAGGCAAAACGTGTTAATTTTCACGGAGATCTCGACCTCTCCTCAAGAATACTGCAGTTATCAACAATCTTAGCGATAACAAGCGCCCTGGATACTATGAGGGTATCATCCTCGAAAAGCCGTACTACGCGGAGGGTAGGGATAAGCGCATGCAGGCTATTTGGTATGTATCACACAAAGAATCAGTCTCGTGTCGCTTTCAATCATCTCTCATCCAGAAATGCTGAGTCGCCTCCACATCGCTGCTGGCTTCATTCAGACTGTCAGAGCGTCTCATTCCTTGGGAATGGTCCATTTACTGAAATGACTTGCTGTGCATGTCTGAATAGATGGGATAAGGTGCTCATGAGATGGTGACATCTGCGATATTAGCCCTATCGATTGACGCATATGCATTGAAGACCCATTTCTCTTCCGGCAGAATAGACTCCCCTTCTGGGTCACGACACGAGAAGCACCCAATGTTCTCCAGGGAAAAAATAGAAGACGTCGACAATAATGCTGAGAGCCAATCTTCCATGTACTAGTTTGGTGTCTCCGGCAAATGCACTCACAGGTCTTCATGCATCGTTGAAATGCTGACTTCTTGCTAGACTTGTTCCTGTTCCGCGCTGAATATAGAGGGTAAACAGCAGACTTCCCGTTTCCGAGTTCGAGACTTTGTGTACTCTATTGTTTCACTATATTTAGGCTTTTCATGCTCTCGTGTCGCCATTCCCTAGGCTTACACATTGCTCACAACACACGCTCTGTTCCGTCTCCTTCGCTTCCTTCTTGCTTGTCGTGCCACGTATTGGTGTTAACCCTGCTCCGCGTACTTCTCGGCTACTTTGCACCCTTCTTCGGGTTTCAGGGGCTTTCTGTTGGCTCAACAAAGAAGGTTCAAAAGCTTCATCTGGATCTTCGCTTGCTGTACCCAATGGGGTGCGCCTTCCATCTTGGATCTTCAGCTTGTAACTGACCAGTCACAGAGACAAACCAATTGCTATCTGAAATATCCACCTTCGGACGATGACATGATTCAAAGGTTGAGAACGAAGGTCTAAAGCGGCACTAAACTCTGCAGGGTTTGGGACCTACTATGCATGCAAGCCTCGAGGATGATGCAAATAGATTCACGGATCGCTCGCCGGAAGATATCATACGACCTTACTTCCGAGTTACCCGTCTACGTACTTCCCTCGGCTCATGTTTTGGTTTTGTCTGCTACGTTGCATCATCCGCTATCCCGAAATATCATTGTCAGAACTACAAATCGTATATTCTATCGGAAACATTTGATATCATCTGAGGTCAAGTATTTTTGTCCAGGCCATATTCACAGGTGGAATTGATGATGTATTCCAGTATTACGATTGGGTATCCACTGCTTCGGTGCGTGACTGCACTCGGCCTCGGCCTCGTCCTAGGACATGGATAGGTGGTTCAAGGCATAACTTAATGGCCATCTGGCAGGGGTTTCGACAGTACTAGCTCTCTTGTGCCAGTCCATAGCAGATTCTCCTTTATTATATCTATATATCTGCAGTTGCCCCATCATGTTCATCGGCAGTTTCACACTTGCAGAAGTACTATTTAAGTCTGACCGCTCAGGTCGTTTCTCAAAACTCGCTGGAATCCATTCTTTTTCTACAGACATTCGTTCTACGCCATTTTACAGCATAGGTTATCCCTTCTCGCCATAATACTCCCACCACTGTATTTTGGTCCTAAAGTATGGCGAACTGCCAACCGACGGCATTGCTTTGGTCAACAGCAGATTGTATTTCTCCGGCCACAGATGGATTTAGTGGAAGCATGCTGTCGTAATCGCGGTATAAAGTTTAAGATCCAAAAAACCTCGCGCTGGCCTGGGAGCTCTATGTCTAAAAATATGCAAATGTGCACCGCGTACCATCATAGAAGGTGTTAGATAGAGCTGAAGGCAAATAGAAAAATGAGAACAGGAAACGTGAGGACAGAACAGTACCCTGAAATTATAAGGTGCAATCGATAAAACAGACGATAACAGATGCAAAGTCCCTGGTAGCAAAGGTTGTTGCATTGAAGAAGTCTAGGTGGCATGTAAAGGAGACGTTTTAGGATTCGTTCTGTATCTGTGCCTTGTAGACTGTTTCTATGGCAGTACTGACTACGCGAATTCAGGAAGGTTCAACTGAAATAGATCGATTGGCGCCGACCGGTCTGAGTCTGTCTGCGGGTGCGATCCCAGCTCTCCCCAAGTCATAGCTCATCACCTTTCGTTCTAAGTTCTGACAACTACGTCCTTCCACTGACTTGGTTCATAAGCACTAAATAAGCGATATTATTGGAGAGACTAATTGGTTGGAAAGACAGGTCTTATAAGCCGGACACGTAACTCGGAGTCCGTTTTGAACAAGTAGCCAATGAGTACTTACACTGGTAGCTCGGAAGTTTATCACAGATTTGTACTAAAAGACAGGGAGCATCCTGATATTGACTCTTTAGTGTATTTTTCTTTGTGATTTGAACTTATTATTGAACAAAGTGGCGTGCTGTTGGAATTTTCGACTTGTAGTAAGTACTTCTATGACTTGATAGCGACGCGCGCCATCTTTTCAAGCTGTTTCAAATACACGTGGCCACTAAAATGCAGAGAGGCAAGGCTTCCAAATTCCCTTCAATATCGGTCTCCTCGCGAATATATGCGGCTCAACTATATGTACCATCAAGGTAAGCCTCTAAGGTAGTGGCTTAATTGATTTGATTACAGGTTCGAAGGTACTTTATTGTCGCGTCTCCTATTCTATTAGGTCATGCAATAATCATGACGCCGATGCTCCGTCTTGAGAACAACAACAAATTCGAGATTTCTGCAACGTCCTCAGGCCGAATTTATTGTTCTACCGGAGAAGAGGTAACTATCTCTAGGCAATGCTACGAACCAGAATGATAAAACCTTTCAAAATATGTCAGCGTAGACGTTTTACTCGACTCTTACCTCGTTCTTCCGACTGAACAGCTCTTCGTTGATGGACTCAGCCTTACGGCGCTCGTGGCTCAAGTTCCGTCGATACATCTGCCGGCCGCGGCTGTCCTATCTACCATGAAAGTCTTTGTCCATGATCTCAGTTGCCCAGGAACCAAACTATCATTGACTGCCTCAGTGGTGTATAAAATGTGTACCATCTACACTACCCTCAGACTCTATCTTCCCACCTATCTCTCAATTTCGCATCACATCCTCTTCCATCCGCAGATACATCATGTGCCGTCGTCGTCAGTGAGCAACTATTCGCCGTTCCAACTGCTCTACTCTTCATTCCTATACAGCGTTAGGAATGTCTACCTTGGATGCGGCCATACCATCAACCTTGTAGGTCCTTACATTTTGACGTACGTATATTCACTAATTGCTGTTAACTCAGCCTGAAGAAATTGTACGCCAAATGCTACACAACATCATTCCTCTCATTTTCTCATTTGATAGCTTTCCAAGGTTCGGTGTGAGGAATCAAACTGCAAGTTCAGTCTCTTTCATCGCAAGAGCTGCAAGCCGCCGACTTGTCTGCAGACCTGTTGGCAATAGTATGTCTGCACTGGCTTGCCTTACGCACTTTCCCTTCTTAACCCCAATTTCCAGTCATCGTTATCCCGAGCAGTATTGTACGAGGGCTCTAGCGACATTACTGGTCTCCCACGCTAATATCTGTGATAGCCCCAAACATCAGCGGGTATTGTCCCTCCTGTTACCAGGCAATGCGAGGTCAAGGCTACTAATAGTCTATTGTTTAACGCGGGGGGGTTACTTGCAACCGCGTTATTACAAAGCAATGACATAATTTGATTGCTGTGGGTCGGCACTGCGCCAAACGGAATCAGATTTGAGGATACCGGCGGCAAGTTTAGAGTGCCGATTCCAAGCCAGTCAGCGCGTCTGGACAGAAAATAATGCATGTACCACCCTTCCCTTCATAATAAATTCGTTTTATGTGATAAGAGACTTTATACCGTGAGTAAATAGCCCTTTATAGTCTTCAAACACGTACCAAGACCCTGAATAAATCAGTTACGCGCTGCCGGGTTTCCATCAAATTAGTAATAACTGGGTTGCAAGGCAGATGGCCCGATTAAGCAACAGACTACATACACACCGTCCCTCCCTCCCATCAATAGGTCCGTATCGTTGTCTGTCTACGAGAGACTAGGCTACTAACTGCATGGCACCGTGACTCAATAGTAGGGATCCTATCCATTATCGCGCGCGCTAGGTCACAATTTAGCGTACGAGGTGCTTTTAGTTACACTGACTTACTTAGAGCATATGACAACCCACTGTGCTTGAAGCCTTGTGGTACTACTTACTGTCAGGTCCGGTAACGGACCGGTAGAGAATCGGCAGAGTAGTGCCGTGCCACGTCATTCCACGTGGCAACACATCATCTAATCAGTCCACGTGGCGACACGTCATTGACACGTAGTTAGAATTACAGTATATAAACCCCCACGAGAAATGAATAGTTAGCTTTTTACCTACAGATTATCACAAATTACTTGAGTACCTCTGAATAACCATTCAGATATCTCACGTGAGTCACGATTAAGTCACTCACGCACTGCAAATCAACGTAAACCATCTTATCAACGCCGTCATCGCCGAGAACGGCCATCAGCACACTAACATTTCACATCATCACATTACCATATTGAGCTTCGAAATCAAAGCTCAAGCGCAATCTAACATCCTTGACTACTGCTAACTACTCTGAGCATCAAACAAGAGAGCTCAATACTACTAACAAATACCCTCCATCACTAACACATCTATCCCACACGAAGCTTCGCCAATTCCCACTATAGCACTCGTGCTTCTCCCCATCGAACTAACGTCAACGCACAGAATTATATCTGTGCACGGAATTCTACTAACCCCGACTTCCGCTGACATTACTAGTTATTTTGACTTGATTTCAGGATTTGAGTCGGATTGACACTCAGCACTGAAGTATTGACTCGCAGCCTCAAAAGCAGAAAGAATTATTCTACAAATGTCACGATATGTTGGTTGTTTCCACCAAAATTACATGAACCTGTCGTATACTGTGCTGTATACTTAGTATTGAAGTAATTCTGGGGATTCGGCGCAGTCGGACCTGGTCCTTGATCGGGCATCAATCAAGCATCAATTCAGTCGATCAAGATCACTGATCGTGGCATCGGCGCAAATGTGGGTTCCAGGGGTAAGAAACATTTTCGTAGGCCTTTGCACGGGCTCAAAGTACCTCGTCAGCGTCGTCAGCATCAAGGTGACCTCCATGGGGTTTCTGTATCGTTTTCAGTCAGTTGCCATTGTTGTGGCAGATGTCGAGCATGAGAAGACATCGAAACAGGCACTCGGTAGTCTCTCGTAGACAGACAGCGATACAGACCTATTAATGGAAGGGAGGGACGGTCTGTGTTGCTTAATCGGCCCATCTGCCTTGCGACCCGGTTATTACTAATTTGATGGAAACCCGGCAGCGCATAACTGATTTGTTCAGCGTCTTGGGACGCGTTTGAAGACTATAGAGGGTTATTTATTCACAGTATAAAGCCTCTTATGGCATAAAATGAATTTGTCATGAAGGGAAAGCTGGTACATGCATTATTTTCTGTCCAGGCGCGCTGAACGGCTTGGAATCGGCACTCTAAACTTGCCGCCGGTATCCTCAAATCCGATTCCATTTGGCGTAGTGCCGGCTCACAGCAATCAAATTATGTCATGTTGTAATAACACGGTTGCAAGTAAACCCCCCCCCCCCCCGCGTTAAACAATAGACCAGGCACTTGGCGAGTCAGCTTCATAGAGTCGCGTCATTCTCACTGTCGTTATCGTACTTCACCGTCGTCGTCACCGTCACAGTGTCCTTTTTTTCACCATATTCTTGACTTTTTGCGCACCCACCCACCTCCCCCAGCACATTCTGTCAATGTTCATATCTCCTATTTCGCCTCAACTTGGAGGTCCAGAGGCATGTCTCCAATCTTGCATGTCGGGCGGTTGCAGGTACTATCTAACTTCGATTAAGGAACTCGAATAACTCAACAGTTACGCTCCTTCCACCAATAGCTAGCCGTAACGTGTTCCTTACGATAACCAACTTTCATTGAACATGCATGCCGGATCCGCTCGGAGCAACAGTCTTTGCTCACTGGCATACCGTCCCAGCACGAGGACCTAGATTTAACTCTTTAAAAAATGCGGTGTTAACTGCTGATGGGAATGATTCCTCAGTCATCCATCATAGTTTGAGCGTTCTAGACGTTATTGAGTCCAGTCAATGACTCAATGTCATGCGAAGATGTGGGGCAAAGCTTGATGCCCACGGTGAGGAAACCTTTCGGACAAAGCCCCATAGGGCCGTATGCTGTATCGGCATTATCGGCTAAGTATTGTTACTGTATGAAGAAAATCAACTGGAGTTTCTAAAGACCCTAGTCGAATCGGGACCGAAGAAACTGAATTACCTTGCATTACCCTAATTTGATTGATGATCCTGTAAGAAGAATTAGATCAAATTTTCTGCGTGTATGGCAGTCCACTCCCTTCCAACTAGGAATGTCACCGGTTGGTCAACAAGTCGCCGACACTCACGACGGAGAGTTCTTACAGGCGGAAGAGAGAGACGTAGGAGAAAGTGCTTTAAATATGTCAGGGTTGCATTCTTTTCTTTACAGTCAATTTCTATTGTGAGTTCTAAAGATGATGATAACGATATAAACAAATGCCCTTCAATTTCCAGTGGGACAGAATCCAAAATTTTCTGCGAAAAGAGCCAATAGGCTCGTTTTTAAATCGACAATGTGAATAAGTCTCCGCTTCTCATGCGGTCGAAGGCTGAAACGGTGTTCAATGAGCTTGAAGTTGCGAGCCTTGTTGCTCTTCTGTGAAGATGGACCTAGTTCGAGGGTAACGAGGAAGTTACCTGTTCAAACACGGATCGGGTGGCCGCGTTGTAGCTTGTACTGATATTGGCCAGGGTTGGCTGGAGGAGCGCATCGATTTGAAGATCAAACTTAAATTCAAATTGAGTATGACGGGCAATAATTTCGGGCCGAATCCTCCCGAACTTTCTTCTCGAGCGCATAATTGGCAGGCCCTCCTGTCTGCTAGACTCGAACCAGTCTACGAGGCCGTGTAGTTCCTATTGAGGGGAAGAAGGACGGAATAACGACTAGGTGACAGGTAGGTTGGTATCGAGCCTACCTGTCTGCAGTCTTCCACTTCTTGATATCGAAAAACGTAGCCAACTTTGAGATGCTCAGGAGCTCAATCACGGAGTGCTGGAGTATGATATATTGATGGTCTGAGGATCTCAGCTGCTCGGTATAAGCAGTTAACAATCCTTCTGTGTTGGGAATAGACGTCGGCAGGCACAAAGGACGTGACGGATATGGCTCGAACGAACGTATATTCGTGGACAGATACGTAGGTGATGGTGGCAAGAAGCGGTAGTGATCGATACGAAAATCAAAATAATGTAAAACAAAAGATGGCTACGCCGTGACCGTCGGCCCAGTGGCTGTGAAACCATAATCCTCAACATTCTGGAGCGATTTCACTGGGGCGTCGGGTGTTTAAGTTGCCATGGGCGAGGGACTGCTCAGTGATGTTCTTCATCCGAACACATCCTCGTCCCTCCCAAGGTTGGCATTAGCCTACAGATTATCATATGTGACACCGGTTCTCCATTTCCTCCTTGCTAACTTGAGTTCGCGGTCACAGTGATCTCATCCTCGCCGTATACAGTACCGACTTTTGCAGTCTGCTGTAGTCCGTCCTTTGTGAATACACGAGAAGAGTATACATCTTTAACCTCTTCCCCCCTAGGACCACAGTGCTGAGAGAAATTCGATCAGCCACTTGAAGGACCGTTGCCGTATTCCTTGCGAACTTTTCTGAGCTCTTTCACTCAAAATGGGACTTACGCTCGCAAATATTTCCTCCTTTATATATATTCACTACAGAGACAGTACTATGGATCCGTCGCTTCCTCGCCTGACCTTATGTACTGGATGCGACATCGTCGTCCGGCATAAAGTTTATTTGAGTGGCCTGGGAATTTTTATTCCGCCTGTCAAGCTACGTTCAATGTCCTTGGACGAGTACTTGGTGCACTGAGTAGAACGTCTACAGACATAGGAAGGGACCGTACCCCAAGACGTACTCCTTGGAGTTGCTAACAAGGTAGGCGCCGATGCAGATACTTACGACATGACATCTGACCTCGGGAGTTTTCGTTAGGCAACAGTCCTCATTTTCACTGCGACAGGGAAATACAAGGCAATAGTAGAAGTGATGAAGCAGTATTCAGACAAGTGGTAAAAAACGAGGTACTTAACAACGACAGAAAATGTCGGGACGCGGCTGCAAGGACATGAAAAAAGAGGACAACAGACATCGCGGAGCTAGACGAAAGCATGTGAGTGATCTAGTGTCCGATGTGGGAAGATGATAGCGAGGAGGCGACGAATAAGAGAGAAAGCAACGGGGAAAGCAGAAAACAATGAGAAAAAGCAAATGGAGACTAAATGCAGTGAACAGCAGTTGAGGTACGCCGCAAGTAAGGCGTCGGGTTTTTAAAGTTTGCCGAGTCGTTTGTGACCTTCGGCGCAGCCTATCAGGAATCACCTCGTCAATACCGGCGATCATCGATTTAAGGAGTGGGTAAGATCTCCGAATCAGAACGGATAGATACAACGTTGCCTCCGTTGAACCGAACGTAATGGTAACGAGGGTCGTTCCTGTCTGTTGGAGGCAAGGGCTGTGAAGTTATGAGCCACTTCAATGTGATTGGGGGCTCGCTAGGTTGAGAGGAAGGACCAGCGGTGGACGGGCGGCTTGGAGGTGGCGTAGGAAGAGCCGGAAGTGGTGTAGGGATGCTCTGAGGCAGGAGAGTTCCCGCTACGCTTGGGTCTTGACTGAGGTCTGTGCTCCCACCATAGAGCGAGGGTGGTGGTGAATATAAATCTGGTCTGCCTGCGTAAAATGTTTGCGGGAGCGCATTGTATACCATAGAAAGAAGAGGCACATCCAAAGTATGACTTGGATGCCAAGTAAACGGACCATTAGGTGTGATCTCCGCCAATTGGTATTCCTGTGGGCCGCCATGAAGTAAAAGACCGTGAAGCTCGTCGGGGAGGGAGGACGTTAGCGAAGATGCAGAAGCCAAATGGCCATGTGTCGAGGAAGAACCAGATGTAAGGTGCCGTTCGATGGTTGATGAGGGGCAAGACATCACTGGAGATGAGGTGGCACTGTAGACGGTGGACGGTGAAGACGTAGACGATGGTGACGGTAGTGACTCGAGAGGCGCCTGGAAAATACCGTGCGCATCCTGTTGATGCTGCAATAACGCCGCGATATCGTCTGCAACAAACAAGGACCGCCTGCACATGGAACAGACCAGATGAAGGAGCCTCGGACTGAAGATATATTTCAGCGAGTGTGGGGATTAACATAAAAACATCCGACGTACTGCTTCCTTTTGATATGCGCCATGATGTTCGATTTTTGAAGGGCCTCAACGTCGCAGAGAGGATAGGACGGGCATTGGAACATGCTGAAATGAATAAGACGTTGTATATATCGTAGGAAATTCAGGAGAAGAAGACTCACACTGCTTTCCTTGCCTCCCCGACAAGGTGAATTTTTTTGTGCCGTTCCAGTTCGGGGTCACGCCCGAACCCTCTCCCACACTCGCTGCAGATAAAGGGTTTAGGGACCGACGTCTCTGAAGGCTATAATAATCCGGGAGGGATAAATAATTATGCAAATGTTCTAAATCAAGTCTGACTGACCTTCATTGGAACGAGACGCGAAGGTACAAAGCAAGTAGGGGATGGTGGAGGTAAGAGGACAAGGTGAGAGGATGAAGATTGATATTGGCCCCCCTAATTTGACCTCGCGTCGATGCGTGGCTATCTGTCAATTATGTCGGAGCCGCCGAACTTTCACGGACCGTGCGCAAACAAATAGAGATACCCCTTGTATCCGTAAACTGCGGTTCTGGAACAAGACCCATGCGCCGTTGTCATGTGAGGCCGTCCGAAAAGAAGACATGATGTAACCCTGGTTCCGCTGATTTTGTAGTGCAAAGTTTTGGACCAGTGACAAGACCGGCGTCTAATTCCGCGCGGAAAGTGTACTTCGGACCTCTATTAGCAGATGAGAACCTTCAGATTATTAAGAGAAACCTACAGGCTTGAAGCGATATTGGCGTAGTATTTAGCGTAGATGTCGAAGAGAAACTTAGAATAACGGCAGACTTTCCGGGGATGGTCGCAATCAAGGTCAAGGTTCAGAAGCGTGTGGCGCTATCAAATTGAATTCGAAAGGTGATTCCATCGATAGGGTTGAAAT
This sequence comes from Armillaria altimontana, assembly GCA_022818075.1. Lineage (NCBI taxonomy): Eukaryota > Fungi > Basidiomycota > Agaricomycetes > Agaricales > Physalacriaceae > Armillaria > Armillaria altimontana. The sequence goes on from JAIWYR010000012.1 coordinate 1,486,965, forward strand.
TCAAGCAGCGTCCGTGCACCGATGCTGCGAGAACAAGACATTTTCTCAGGGAGGCCGGAGTAGCTTGAAGCGAGTACAAATTAGGATCACGTAGCATGTCGATCTTCCCTGAACCAAACTGTTCAATTAAGCCAGATATGCTCTTGAGTTCCAGCGCCAACTTTACGGAAGTGTATTGATGCGTGTGGGCCTCTCTGCCCCCTCCTTGAGGGTGAAGATGAGCGGTACCAGTTCAAAATATGGTTGAGCTCCCGGTGTCTCTGGGGATAGTAAAGGGTTCCTGGTCTTCGGATATATCTGGCTGAGTCGGAAATTGGAAGGCTGCAGCTCGAGCAAGTTATTTTTATCACGTGACCTCATACTTCGTCGTTTGACTTTTGACCACAACGTCGAAGCGGTAGGCGGTCCTAGGCGGTGCTCGGCCTTGCTATCGTGTCGACGTATCCGGTAATGCTAGGAGCAGATTTCAGTAGAGTTGTATCACTAACAGATGAATAGATAATAATCAATATTTGTCCCAAGACAACTAAGGGCGTGCCACATACTTCGCTTCCAGACACCGATGCCTATCCAGGCAGCAAGCCACACGGGAAGAAACTTTTTCTCGTTGCTGCCTCATCGATCGCCTCGTCGCTGTCCTGCTTATTGCACCTTGAAGAGGCTCTCGTCTCCCGCCGAGCTCGAGATTCCAAACTGACTCTCGCCACTACCACCATCAACGGACGTCGCCCCGTCTGGAACATAGTGGACGCTTTATGCCTCTTCAACACTGCCTAGGTGAAGCAGGTCTACCATTCGATAGTTAAAGAAATTTCTGGGATTGGAGCAGGCGAAGCGCGCAGTCCCAGGTGAGCGTCGTCCTTGTTTTGGTGATAATGACTTCTTTTGAACCTGTATCAGATGAGCCACCTCCCTTCTCGCACCCTAATAGCCGCCGACATGACACTACCAGCCCAGCTCAACCTATGCCACCCGTTATCTCTCCAAATGCTATGACCGCTATCCAGAAATGTCTTCAGGCCTTGTATAAGGTCGAAGATCGATCATATGCTTCCAATTATGACTACCCATCGCTGGGATTTCATGGACGACGTTTTCCACAGAACAAAGAGTTACCATTTTGGTCGATCTTTTGGCTCGTCCAACTCGATTTACTTGTGTGGCTGGCGGAACAGTCTCAACATGAGCTGTCCAGCTTCTGAAACCTTGCTACACACCATGATATCGCCACCCTAACCAGCCTATAGTAACGCGAGCCAGTGTCAACGACTCCGAGCGCCGGGATGCAGAGTTGAAGTGCTCTCGTGTTACCTGCTGCAAGGTCGCGGCTATGGCTGGATAGAAATTTGTACTGTCCTCGCTTTTCAGAAATTCAAACCAACCATCAAGGTACTTAAGGACCTACGCTCTTCAACCATCGATTCAACCATGCCACCCCATATAATTGCAAGAAGATTGCTGCACGCTCACTTTCCCCCTAACGCCAATAGGATGGAGCAAATAACGCGGAGAGCTTCGGATGCGCGTATTCTGTACGACGAAAAGGGTCATGGTTCACAGTTCCAAGGTTGCTAGCCTTTCGCAAGTTTGTGGAAATCCGGTTTACATCGACTCCACCCCTTTATAGGCGTCGACTGTGATCGATTAAGAACACAGCTACGCGAGCTCGGTTCGTCATACAGATCTCTGGCGAGAGTTCTCCTTCAAGTCATTGGCGAAAGCAAAGCCAGGGGTCCTTCCATGAGGCGGTTTCTGTCTGTTCCGCATTCCAGATACGTATGCAGACTCGGAAATGTCAGTTACAGAGGTTAGAGCACAAGTGAGTGCTGTACAACATAATTGGCCGGTGTACCAAGCAATTCTTTGGTGAATGAACTCAGAACTGTCTTTTGTAACGCAGGGGACTTCGTATCGCACAGCACGACCATGCTGTGACCATTCGCGTCTTGCAAAAAGATGAGTGGTGGAGGCAAGCTCGAGACAGTCAACTGTCTAGAAACACTCGGAAGGGTCAATGATTTTGCCTCAGTGGCCCCAAAGGCCGTTCATGGACAGAAAAGCAGCGGTACATATGATGTATGCGTCACGGTATTTCCGTGATGCTAAAAGCCGGACAAATTTTGACGGGAGCTTCTGGAGGCCTCATTTGAATTGCTGACCCGTGTAGCAGCTCGACTCAAGCCGTATGAGCTGGCAGGTTTCTGTTACCAGGGGTCGAACCCGTCGGTTATTTCAGTTGTAGGCATTTCGTCGGGAGTCGGGAGGAGGTCGGGATGTGTCGGTTGCAGAGAGGTGTACAGTTGTTTGGCTGAAGCTTCAGTTTGCGGACGACTTGCTTGGTATCTTTACTTCGCACATACACCAGCACTTTTCTTTATCTTGTCGTGCGCGATGGTCTGCATGAATATGCTCTCAACGTCGTTGCCAAGGCTCCCATTGTGACCTCCAACCTGGGTTATCCTGTCGTTCTTGGACCATGCCGAGTTCGCAACCTTCCCCGTTTGTTACGAGCACGATGCGGGCGCAAATAGCCTCGGGCTCGTTGACCTTGTCAGCTTACTCCAAGACACAAGGCTTTGCGGCATGGAGCTAACGGCGTATGGAACAAAAAAGTTGCTGTGTCTAGGCGAGAAAAAGGATACCATATGCACTCTAGCAAAAGTAGGCGAGTATGCAGTTTGCCGACGTGAAGCTGAGGAAATTGCCGCTGGACAAGTTAGGGCACAGATACCGTAGAAAGACGCGATGAGGAAAGTAGGGCTGATTCATAATCGTTGGTCGTTGTCGAAGGTACGCTGAATTTCCTATTTCTCTGCACCTACTTGATTCATTTACAGTTCAGCCGAGTCCATGCTAAGATGATGGCATTCCATATACCCTTGTATTCACCCGAACTGCGACACGAATCGTCTTAATTTTTCTGCTTGGAAAGGATATTTCAAACAATTTGCTGTTTTCCCGGCCCCAGCCACCGTTGAAGTCTTCATGATCCTCGTGCCCGGCTGCTAGCTACGCAAAGTAATCGTAAAGCCGATGCATAGGCAGGCGTAGGTCTGGATCTTTTGTTGATAACTGCTCTTTGACATCTAGGTAGGCGTTTACTTCAAGGATGCACGAAGCTGTTCTCAGTTAGTAGCAGACAGCCGATGACCGTAAGATCGTCCTTCCTCTTATAAAAAACTCAGCTGTTGTTTACGTACCACTTTCCCTCTAGGACATCTTCATCAGTTGACAAGTCACTTGAACAAATCATGCATTGATTTTTCGCCAATTGGCCCGCGCCGGAAGTATGTATGAGGGAAGATTTGCTGGAGTCTCCAGGATCTAGATTGATATACGATGTCACGGACCGCGAGATCCGGCGGGGCATTCTGCTCCACGAGCATAACATTAAGGAAAATCATATCGACTCTCTCAAAGTATGGAGGCGGAAAGGTAACCGGTATTCTTCTATTTGTCTTTAATTCGCGCCTCACCTCTTCACAGGAGTATTAAACAAGAATGTCCAGTGTCTTCGACTGAACTAGTACTCGGCCATGCCGCAGCTGGAGTATTCCCAGGTACCCTTCCGGGATAAAACGTCTACGCGATGGTCACCTGGACGACGTTAGATTGCCTGCCCCGGAGAGATATAATTCCTTTCTCAGGGGCGCAAGGAAAAGGAGATGATCGGCACGCACTATAAAATCACCGCCTAATTTTCATTTTCCCCACACCGACCCCACACGAATACCCCATATTCTTCATGGCGCCGAAGACGGATCAGGAATGGCGCCAGGAAACATCACAGTTCACCTATGTACCCGGCAGTGACGCCGAGAAGAGGCTCGTGCGCAAGATTGATATAAGAATCGTACGTCGACTTTGTTTTGCTGGTCTTTTGAGACATCGACTGACGTTCTTGTTAGGTGCTGACTGTGTGGATCCTGTATACTCTCTCGTATCTGGACCGCGCGAACATCGGTAACGCGAAAGTAGGAGGTCTGGAAACCCCGTTGGGACTAACATCTAGTCAATACTCTGTCGTCTTACTTGTGTTCTTTGTACGTCGCCGGTTTCCAGTGCCGATATTGGACTCATGCTCAACACCGTCTCTCCCTTCCCAGGTTTCCTATGTTGTCTTCGAAATACCGGCCAACATGATTCTCACCCGTGTCCGCCCATCAATCTAGTGCGTCCTTCATACCTTTTTCAAGCAATGTCGAGCTTACGCACCACCTTTAGCCTATCCGTGCTGTGCTTTTTGTGGGGTGGTGTCGCAGCGTGTATGGCTGCGATCAACAATTGGCAACAGCTAGCTGGCGTGCGTTTCTGTTTGGGCGTCATTGAGGCCGGGTTTGCCCCCGGTGTCGCGTTCTATCTGTCATCATGGTACAAGCGCCATGAACTCGCCAAGCGTTATTCCATCTACTACACCGCTACGGCTGTCTCGGTATGTATACTATCTATATCATTCGGTTAAACGTTTCGTTCACACGCACCTCAGGGTGCTTTCTCTGGACTTCTCGCTAGCGTCATCACGGACAACCTTGCCATTGCTCGTGGTATCGAAGGATGGCAGTGGCTATTCTTGATCGAGGGTCTTGGCTCGTGCTTCTTGGGTATGTCATTCTGGTTTTTGTACCTTTATTTCAGTTGCTCAGTTTATCCGTCTCCAGCGCTCTTCACCTGGATGATCCTCCCCGATTGGCCGACGACCACAAAATGGATGACCGCTGAGGAAAAGGTGAGGCGTCTGCCTACCGATTGTCCTTCTCCGTCTGACCCCATTGGCATTTAGTTCATTGCTGTCCAACGTCTCAAGCATGACGGTATTGGTGGCGTAGCCGAAGGTGACGAACCCACGCACAAGGAGTGCCTCAAAATGGCGTTGACGGACTGGCGCACCTGGTATCTTTCCGTCATGTACATGCTCGCCACCGGTTCGCAGACCATCCAATACTTCATCCCCACCCTCGTTGGCTAGCTCGGCTATTCCGGCGTGTCGAAACAGTACATGACCATTCCCGTCTACATGGTTGCCCTTGTCTGCATCTTGACGTTCTGCTTCCTGAGCGATATCAAGAAGGAGCGAGGCAACTTTGTCAGCCTCACGTCGTTGATTGCGGGGATTAGCTTTATCATTGTGGTCGCGGTCGATGCTAAGAAGGTCAAGTATGCATTCCTTTGTTTCGCTGTGGGATGCGTGTATGCGGCTTGTCCTTTGACGTTACTGGTGAGTCTTTCTTCCTACATACTCCTCTCTCTCAACCCTGGCTGACCGTGTTTTCTTTAGTGGGTCTCCAGTGTTATTGATCACCCTGCGGAAAAGCGTGCGGTTGCCATCGCTTTGGTCAATGGTCTTGGAAACTCGTACGTACTCTAGTCGACTTTTCTCGCTAGTTGGTACTCACTTTCTATCTAGCGCGTCCATCTATGGCTCCTTCCTCTGGCCTTCTACCACTGGTCCGCGTTACGTTCAAGGTTTCGCTACAACAACGTGATTAATTTCGATTTGGTTCCTCTCGTGCTTGACTCATGTGTTCCGTATCCTCAGTGCCTTCATCCTGACGCTCTGCATCATGGCTCAGGTGTTCAAGGTTCTCTTGAGGAAGTACCCCTCGCAGGGTTTGAACGACGCGGAACGAATCGTCGACGAGAAGCAGAGTGATGTCGCCAGTGTCTAATTGACTGCACCGTGGGTCTGAATACGAGTTTTTTTACAAGCTGATTTTATGGATAAAGTACATGTAGGCGTCTTTGTATTGTAATTTACTGATGGTTATAATCTTCATGTTGAGCACGTCACTTCCGCTGCTACGACATACGTTCAATGACAAGGTAGAGCTTTCTTGTATTGTAACCCATGGATGGGTATGATGATCCAGACTGTGCTGCGGCTATACAAGTTTCCACCCAAATAGCCTTCCAAATAGCCTTGATGCGCTTGTCTCTACTCTCGGGTACGTCTTTCTGAGGGTAATATCCTCGGTAGTATTGGAGAAGTACGTTGTCGCTGAGACTGTCGATGACCATTGGATTGTTGAGCAGTGGTAGGGCAAGCTGTAAATATTGTGAGCCGTCGCCGACATCCTTCCAACTCACTCACAGTGGTAGGTTTCCTGCCTCCCGGAAACGGAACTTCTGCTAGAGAGATATCTCCCCATGGAATATGATTTCCTCGCTGCTGTTCATCCTTGATGGTGAGATAAATGTTCGAGTTGTGATTCTGGAAGAAAGATATGACGGCTCGCGCTAGGACAGTACTCAAGAGAGGCGCACCATAGCAGTCAAGTCCAGCCCTTCCTTTGAGAGCTCGTCGAATCCCTCCTTGATCGCGTCGTTGATGTCGTCAGTGAGCATGTCCGTGTCGATGTCCTCCAGCTTGGAATCCACCTCGTCGAAACGCGAGTCCATGTCTTCGATCCTGCCCTCGATGCCCTCGCTGCTCATCTCTATTCTTCTCAGACACTCTTCCATCCGGCTTAGGCGACGATCCGTAGTGAAGTTTGAGCGCTGCATTTGGTCTTCCATGTCCTCGAGGCGCTTCTCTATATGAGCTAGTAAGACGAATAGGCCGAGTATAGTGGGATTCGTGATATCCATGGGGAATGTGGATGAAAGTGCTTGGTCGCGGTCGTGGTCGTGGAAAGGAAGAAAACGGGGCAGGCAATTTGATTTTAATATCATGGAACGAACACGTGAGCGACGCGACGCGTCGCCTTGACGCGTCTGACTCAGCCGTTCAGAAACATCGATCGCCAGACTACTTGTTGCGGTCATCTACGTTGAGTTTACATAGGTACTGCATGCGCCGAAGCGGTGTTTGTGTTCAACACTAAATCGGGTTCCAAGCAAGAGTTTTTGGAATGGACTTAGGAGGATTCGTCCCAGTCGCGTCGCTGGAGCATCAGGATGCTAGAAGAGAAAAGCAAGTCGGGGGAAACCCCAGCTCCCCCATTTTTAGTGATGCTGTTCCTTCCCATAATCACTCTGCTATATAGACGGTCTCATAAATTTACATTAGATCGTGTGCCTATTCAAGATTTCTTAACATGTAAAGCGAGAGCATAGTCCGAAGCATTCAAACAAGCCTCCACCCAATGGCCTTCCAAATTGCCTTGATGCGCTCATCCCTACTCTCCGGCATAGCTTCTCGAGGGTAGTAACCTTGGTAGTATCCAATAACGTTGTTATCGCTGAGGCTGTTGATAACTGCGGGATTTTTGAGGAGAGGTAGACCTCTCTGTAACCAAGTCAGAACCTTCCTTCCATTCAAGCTGGCCAGTGACTTACGCTTGTAGGGGTCCTGCCCCCTGGGAATGTGACTTCGGCGAGGGTAAGTTCATGTGATAGAACAGGATTCCCTTTATCCTTAACGGCGCGGTAGATATTCGTATTATGGTTCTGGAAACGTTATGTAATAAGGGTAGGGAGACCATGACGACAGAGACATACCATAGCAGCCATCCGCTCCACAGCCTCAAAATCCAACGATACGTCAATGGACTCCTTAATAGTCTCACCGATACCATTCGTCAACACGTCCATGTCAATATCCAACAGCTTCGAATCGACGTCATCAAAACGCGAGTCCATATTGTCAATTTTGTTCTCAATATCCTTGCTGTTCTCCTCTATGCTCTCCAGACGCTCTTCTATCTCTTCTACACGCGACACAAGGTATCCCAGGATTACGTCGGTGCTTTTCATTTGGTTCTCGATACGGTCAAGACGCGCGTAGATGCCAGAGGGGTCTACTGGGCACATGGGAGGATGATAAGGATGATAGGTCGCCATTAGTTTACTTGTTGTGGAAGAGAAACAAGAGGAGGCACGCGCAACGAATTTGACCTTTTCTTTGCCCCTTGAGATCACGTGAGTGACGCGTCGGGTGCCTTAATAATAACTGTTCCGTACGATTCTTCCTATGCTTGCTACGTAGGCACTGCATATCTCGAATACAACCTCTCATTGTACACACTCTGGAAAATGCAGACACCAGTTGCCCTCCTTGCGACGAAACATCTGAGCCAAACATAACATGAGTTGAGGGAATGACTCCCAGTCTCCCACAGGGCAGAAAACATACCAGATTTATGACTATAGGGTCGTTCGAGCACTGTGATCCCGAGGAACCTGTGTTTATAAACCAAACCGGGGCGGGATAGAGGTAGCAATCTACTTGTTACTCTATGGAACAATGCCGTGGATGGTATGCCATCTTGAGATCACTCCGCCCCGCGCTAGCGGTCCGTAGCCTCGCAGGCGATGCATTGAGAGAGCGCCGTGTCGGGGCGAAGCAAAGCATCCACACTTTCCCTCTCCGAGAACATCTGCAAGATGTCAGAACGAGTACGGCCACGGAAACATAAACATACACAGCTCCGTCTCAGCACGACAGTAGTCGCGTGCCTCCAAACAATATAGGACCAAGAAACATTGGTCACCACCCCAACTGCCGCAGGAACGTTCATTCCGCAAATATCTTAGCGATGAAAAATATCATAAATATAGGTTAGTGCGCATGCATGGCAGAAGCGAGCGCACCGAAATCGATACGGTTCCGGCTATGTTCTTGCTAGATCAACACACCGTGATTCTGCTGTCTGTGATAACATACAAGATCAGTGGCTGAGATGTAGAATAGACAGAGGCACATACCGGACTGCAGGATTCTGTTCTTTATAATATAGCCGCTTTGATAGTCTTGCGCTGGCACTGCGTCATCGACGATATGTGAAACCGTGGCCATGAACGTTGAACACGCATACATGCAGGTAAGTTCGCACAGACGTGCCAGTTCCAAGCCATACAGAGGAGCGATTATTCAGATAGCTGTTTGTGGGAGCGTTACTCGTATTGTCGAGGGCGGTATAGGGAAAGAAAAGCGCACCTGGCTGTGCTTCATTGGGGCCCACTCCCCGCGCCGACACGTCATGGCCAATATCTATCTGGCCAATCAAGTACACTGATTGATATCGGAGTTGGCTCGCGCAGCCCAACCAGGTACCGAAAAGGCGCCCATCGCTGTGGTACACATTCTAGGCATAGTTTCTCGCACCGACGCGCCAGAAGGGGAAAAATAGAATTGCAGTGTCCGTCGTGTTTGGGAGCTGAGCTCGTTGACAATGACAGCCTGTACTGGTCGCGTCATTGTGGATGTCATGGTGGTGGAAGGAAAAGACGAGTTTCGGCAAACACCGACGCAGCCATTTCTTTGCTTCTATCCATCACTCGCCGACTCTACTTCGTCCACTCGTACCAATGGATAATCTATCTGTTTATATGTCGTAGTCAAAGAGTCCCGTATGGTTACTTTCCATCGTAAGTCTATTCAACCTCAGGCTTATGTGTTTCCCTTAGTGAGCGGAAGAGTAGTCAGCTAATTTGTGATGATACACTGATGCGTATCATCTGAATGGCCCAAAGCCCACCCGTTTCTCCTTCGCAGCGTGGTCGTGGATACTAATACGAGCGGCCATGCAGCGTACAACCGCATTAACCTCGTAAAAATGACAAAGACTCTACTAGCTGATGATTCATGCCAGCGGCTCGGTAAGTCTCGTCCGAGTTACTGTACGTATTTAACTCAAGCTGTATGGAAGTATCTTCACATTGCAAGCATGATTACTCTGTACGACCTTCCAACCAAGACAGTCCCAGGGACTATGATAACCTGGCGGACTAGGTACGCGGACATCTTAAAGGCGCGCCATGAAACTAACGGGTCAATGTTAGGTATGCCTTAAACCTCAAAAATCTGCCTTTCCAGGTTGTCGACGTAGAGCTCCCCGACGTCGAGGCTCTCGCCAAAAAGATTGGCGCTGCATCCACTAGCACGAAGTCTGATGGTGTCTCTCCTTTCTACACCATACCCATCATCCAAGATGATTCTACCGGCGCCGTCGTCTCAGACTCTATCGATATCGCGGCCTACCTCGACAAAACTTACCCCTCCTCCGGGCCCGTACTCATACCCACCGGGACTAAGGCTCTCCAACTCGCCTTCTCCAGTGCAGTAGTCGACGCATTCGCTCCCTTCAGGCCATTCTTCGCTCATAACATGACGAAAAAGGTGAACGACGCGACGGCGGCATATTTCTTGAGAGTTAGACTGGGTGGGGTCGCCAAGGATGCACCAGAGGGTGAGGAGCGAGAGAAGCTGTTGACTAGTGCGAAACAGAACCTCGGGAAGATCAACAAGTGGTTCGAGGGAAGCGAGGGCGATTTTGTTATGGGGAACGAGCCGTGCTTTGCAGACACGGCGATTTGCGCGTTTTTGCAGTTCACGAGGACAATACTTGGGGAGGAGAGTAAGGAGTGGAAAGACGTTGCCTCTTGGGATGATGGGCGTTGGGGAAAGTACCTGGAGATTTTCAAGCCGTATGAGAAGCTGTTGTAGGAGAGGGTACCGAACGGCCACTCAGCCAGCGTGTTGCGATACATCTATATTTTCCTTGCAAGGCCATGGTCTTCAAACTTGGTGTTGTGTTGCCATCTTGTACTCCCGACTCTAGCGACATTTTTGAGAAAATGAAATCAGATCCCGCCCAACAGTACATGTGTAACACCTTTGTAGAATTTCCCCCCCTAGCGGCAATTCATTCACCACACATTGCGGGGGGAGGCAGGTCAATAGGTCAAACTGTTTGCCGCCAGAGAAGACGTTGGTTAGGATACTGAGAACAAATTTCAATCGTCAAATGCTTTTGTCTTGCGCATCTCTTTCTGGGACAAGCCAATCTTATCTTTCTTCCACTTCGCGCGTGACCTATCACCGGCATGGCTTTCGGCCCTGTTAACATTATTCCAATCAAAATACTGACATGAGAATTCCAACCGGGGCGCGTAAAACCGTTACTTCGATGTTTTTTTACTGCGTGATGATCAACTTTGATCAGAAGGGGCCTGGTCAAAAATTATATCGACGTGCCTGTTGGTCCTGTTGATAATCACGGTCGACCCTTGGACGTCATGAATATTGCAGAAGGAGTTGCGTTCTACCGGCGGTACTGGGCTATTCTAGGAGTTTTAAGATCATTCTGTCTGCCAGACGTACTGTGGCCTGGGAAAATTACATAAACAACACGAAGTAGGTAGCTTGTGCGTCCTGGGTAGTGCAGAGGATTCTGGGAGTATCAATATAACTTGAAACAGAATGGTGGTGGTATTGTTACCGCCGGCGCAAGGTTCCAATCAGGAACGGCTAGTCCACAATGGCCAAGACTCGGAAGTCTCGGACCGCTTTGATCGGATGGTTCTGCAATAGTGATCTTTCATCGAACATTTCTGATTGCCGGTCGACGACTGCAAGTACCCACGAATTAAGTATAGCTTCACCATCTTCCATTCAACGCTCCTGCTACTGACCACACTAGGGTAAATACCACGGGTAAGAAGTACGAGATGGTTAGGGAGAAATTTCCAAGTGTCAGGAATCTATCTTTGCTGTGCCGCTCTCGGAAATGACTCGGAGCAACTTTAAGTTCCCCGGGTGAGTTTTGTTAAAAACTGACCCTGTGTACGTTCTCCGGCTCCGGGGGGTATTGATGCTGCCCAAGGGCGAAAATGCCTAGACAGGCTGGATCCTAGACACCATAGGATCCTGAGTTTCTTTGGACATTCGTGTAATTCTCCTTTTTGAGTGACTTGATATCTCTGCCATTTCGCTGAATCCTTTGTGTTCGACTGTACACCAGGTAATAAGAATACTGATTTGTGACTACAGGGACTTCGCTTTTCTTTCTACTAGCCTATCAGCAAGAATTGCTGTATATATTTGAGCCGTCCTTAACAGACGTGCTTTGCAACCGCACACCCGAACCGATCCAGCGGGCAATCACCCAAGCATCCCGGAGCCAGTACAGTACGCATACTATAGTGCCAATGCATCCGATTGGCCCTGCCGACTCGAAACAAGTGGAATATCGCCGCCCACATCAAACTTTCTGTCATGGTGATTTTCTTGACAGTGTACGTCCTCAGTAAATCCGTGTTTCAATTGTTGCTACAGGTGACAGTGTCTATGTCAAGATATTGGGTTCACATAGGGCTGTTTCGTTGGGCGATGAGTCACCATGGCTTAACGTCCCGGGGCTGAACTCTGAAAACCCTGTTTTCCTGCTGATACCGCTGGTGGTTACGAAGCTTATTGTAATCTCAAAGTGATCAATGAATCGAAACCTGCTTGGTCTCGATTTATAAAGAAGGTGTCATTTGCAGTGTCCTCTATCTTCTTAGCTATCTCCCAACCTCGCGTTATATTCTTGCCTTCGCTCCATCCACATATTCGCAATGTGTCGTCGTCGCCAGTAAGCCAACACTTGCTGCTGCATCTACTCTTTACTCATCGCCCTTGTACAGAGTCAGGAATGTCTACCTCCGATGTGGTCATACTATCAACCTCGTAAGTCTTTGACGATTTGTTAAGTCCACGTTTGCTGATCACCGTGAGCTTAGCCTGACGAAGTTGTACGGCAAATAATATACAGATTTACTGTTCCCGGTCCTCACTTTAGCATCTTTTCTAGATTCGATGCGAGCAGTCGAACTGCAAATTTAGTCCCTTCCATCCTGCAAGTTGCAAACCGCCTGTTTGTCGGCGGACCTGTTGGCAATAGTATGCTTTACTGGCTCTGGTCATCTATCCTCCTTCTAACTGTGTTTCTAGCCTTCGCTATCCCGAGCGATACTGTAGGACACTGCGTGCAAGTCCATACGCTTTTCCTGCTAATATTTCCAATAGCTCCCAACATTGACGGATACTGTCCGTCCTGCTCCCAGGCGATGGGATGCCATTACTATTACCAGTAACTACGACATCAGTCATTAATTTGCGATGCGACTTCACTTTGTTACTCCGACCCTATGGTCATCGATTAGAGGCTAGTACTACTCATAGCTGATCAACGCATTCTGGTCTATGATGCAGGGAAACTAGAGATAATGTGAATGAGTGCATCCCCCAATATTCTCCAACGCCAGAGCGCTAGTAAATTCAGCGCGGCTCTGAACCACTCGCTGATCTTGGTCGCTGATGCGAGGTGACAATCATCCTATTCCGATGAGCCTCTACAATTGCATGTAGCGCACATTGGTCATAGACGCAACGAACATGGGAATATCTCCAGGATAAACATATTCCTCCAGTAGACCGCCCATACTTATCTCTTTCAACTGAGCCAAGCAAACTTGAACTCGCGCAATGTCGCGCTTCGTTCCGACCCAAAGTTGTTCATAGCATGTCGTGGGCGTATATGTTGTAAGTGTTCTGACTAACGAAAGGATGAGCAGCTGGTAAAGTATGGGTAAGTATAATATTTGCCGTATTCAGTTACCTCGGTGCGACCTGTGAAGATCTACGAAACCGTTTGACGAGACCTAGGATTTGTATAGGAAACAACTGGTAGAGTTACATTTGATTTTCAATTTCGACATTTAGTTTACAAATTACAAGTGCCAGGGCCCTCAGATAAGACGGATATCCGATAGCCCCTCGTGTCAATGGGACAAGGATGGCACTGGGAGTGTCTGACTGCAAAGCCTATCGCAGGGTCCCTCTTTCCAGTTGGCCATATTAAATCTTGTCGGCAGGCAAGCCTTCCGAGTTATCAATAGCAATGTTATTCAATCTACTTCTTCAGCTCCTCAGTGATTAATTGTCCATCAAAATGATCGAGGTATCATGACAATTCAAGTCATCATCACTTGCCAATAAACAGATGATGACGCATCAGTGACAGGCGATGAAACGAAAATCACCGCATGCATGTCGGGATAGGGAGTCGGAAACAAGCTAGCCGAAGAGGCCGAAAGGCCTTTAATGCAATGGCTCAATACCCTGGAAAAGAATCAATGAATAACGCTTTCGTCGTGCATAGCAATATAGCCAACTGCTCTAGGAAAGACTACCAAACGGTAGCGTAGCGGATTGAGGGTGTCCTGGTCAACTATAGGTCTGGATCAGAAAGGCGGTCTTAAAATGCCATTGTATTGTTTCATTCCCTAGAGAATGAATCAACCTGACAGGGATACAGATCCCAGAAATAGATCCTTATTGTACTGCTGCCACTACATTGAGCTTATCGACTGGCTTGAGAACCCAGGTCCTCAAGGTGAGAGGAACCTGGGAGTCATGAGTCTGAATCAACAGTTGACAGGAGGCACCGTACGCATATGCTTGCTATGTCGGCAAGGTAATTATTGGGACCCAGCTGCAGGATGCCGTAGACCGAGTCCGAAGGGACCTCTATACTCTATTATTCCGCGCTGGCCACCGGCGGCTACGTACATTGTCAGTCTCAGCCACGTCTTAACACGTCTAAACGCGTACCTTTTCTAGCCCTAGCAGGACACAAGGAAAAGAGATAGGATCTTTTCTAGGCAGTAGACAGCGAGGCCAATCGCCTCAATACTGCTCTTCGACAGCTGTCACAGACCCAAGACTGGTGATTCGATTTCGAACTGTTGAGCATCGCCATTCAGTTACATATGCTTCGTTGAACAAACGTGAGTCAATCACAGTTATTTAATGCAAAGTCGTCAGCAGGCTCTTTTGTGCTATAGCCTTAAAGTGCATCACTTGTCGTCTGACCATATATTCTCGGACTCGGATCTCGTTGGACCTTCTCATCTGCGCGCCCTCGAATTATGCTAGAGCAAACGTCAGTCCAACTGCTGAAGGACAACAAGAGGTGATATGTAACTAAGCACTTATGCTGGAATTTTTGTGGCCCGTGGAAGATCGCGTAAATGAACACCAGTGTTGGTAAACCTTATCAGCCTCGGTCGGCGACGACCAGCGTGTCCATATTACGTAGTTGTAACGTACGAGTCATCTTTCCCGTGCTCGACTTGAAGTGACAAAATCGTTCCATCAGTCGCTCTTGCTATTCTCCTAGGGAACCACAAGAATGGGTCAACTACCGCGTCAGTGGATAACAGTTCGTTCCCCGTGACAGCATTGCATGCGCTTTATTTAGAGCACTTGCTCTTTCTCATTTTCCCGAATCATCACTCCCACTCGACATCTCCTTGGCATACGATGTGATTATTATGCTCCCGCGGGAGAATGTCAGAAAAAGAGCACCAGCATGCACCCAGAAGAGGGGTAGGATTTGTTGGCTAGATTCGTCTGGGACGTCGATAGGGTCGGTGTAGAAGCCGCTACGTCGGGCTTAACGTCGACGTGAGAGTGAAATGGAAGGTACGGAATGCATCAATGATCCGCAACCGCCGCGCCCCGTTGAATGAGAAGGAATGAGGTGTACTGGGCCTGATACGATGTGACCCTCCCGACCAACAAACAGGGAGGGTCGGATATCCATGAGCAGAGAATACAGTGGACCGTCCTTGAGCAACATCGGGTGAGTCGTCTGAGGCACCGCCTCACAAAAGGGCAGTCCGCATGATTCGGAGCACCTTCGATTGTTTGTTCCTATCTGCTACATAGACTTGTTCAACAAAAAGGTCGATATTAATATATACTAGTAGTTTTATCCTGCGACACAATGAGACAGGCACAACCAGGTAGACATCTACACAAACTTACCGGCTTCTTAAAAAGAACCCGCTGATAACGTTGAGTGGTTCTTTCTCTCCTCTGCAGTTTGACAACATGTCGCGGCCAGGCAAAATTCCCCGTCAAGGTGCTGGTTGCGATGGAGCCTTTCTTGCTTTGAACTACGACAAGGCAGAAGGCTAAGTCGGGAGGTCGAAGAGTGAAGGGCTCTACTATAGTAGAAGTGCGTATATGCAAAATGTGAAGCGGCGAAAGACCGGCCTCGTCTCCGCAGGAGTTGTTGCAAGTTCCTACCGTTGTAGGGTATAAACGGCAAGCCCACAGACAAGGGTCAATACAGCTGCCGAGCTGCACGATCTCCGTCTTTTCCCCTGGCTGGTGTGTCAGGGCTGTTGAGAAAATGGATTCAAGGGACCATGATACCTCCGTGATATAAGTGACACACGGCGCAGGAGAATCTCGCCAAAAAGCGGCGGTGCTTCATGGTCGGTTGAAGACTGGAAATCGACAGCTTGTTGCTCGCAGAGAACCCGTAAAATTGCTGTACGACTTTTCCAAGCAATCACTCAGTCATGACTATAGCTGAGTGTGTAGGTCCCGGTCGTTATACATGCCAGATTGGTAGACGGAGATATCACTGTCCGAATGATGGCAAGACATAAAGAGCTGTAAGTATGCATGAGATGAAAAGAAGGTAATCAACGCACGATCTGCAGAATTTCCGCTAGCCTACAAAATTTCAATGTTAACGTCCGTATCACCGTTATGCGTCCTTAATCCTGGCAATTTTTGCTCGCATTGACTCGCCATGTCGAGTATCCGCAAGGTTAGTTGAGGTCTTCGATGGCGATGCTGGGCCCGCTCAGGTAGGGTGCCGAAAAGGCGTGCATCTGTGGTAGCTTCATATTCTAGACGTATTTGCTCGTAATAGTATCGACGCGACCCGGAGCTGACCGTGATTCTACTCTGTCTGTGCCGAGTCAGCATCTGAGAGGACGCACGCAGAGAGAGACGCGCACTGGATCGTAAAATTAATCTTTCATAGATTCCTGCGCTGTCTTATCAAGAACGCGACGCGAAACGAGGTTAGTGTCTCTATAGCGGCCATGAAGACGTATATGTGCAATTAAAAGCTCACGTACGTACCATTGACGGGCCACGCAAAGGAGAGATTATTCAAGAAAATGCTTGTGAGAGCATTGCACGTATCTGGTGGCTGGAATTATATATTGCTGGAGGCGGTATAGGAAAGGAAAGACGCACCTAGCTGTGCTTCGCATCCTCAATGTTGGTGCCTATTACTGCGCTGACATACCATAGCGAGCACCCGTCAGGTTAATCGAGGCCTTCAATATTGGTATCGGAGCTGGCTCAGGCTACCGAAAAGGCACCTATCGCTGTGGTACACATTCTGGACCTGCTTTCTCGTATCGACGCGCTGGAAGGTGAGAGGAGCATTACAGTGTCCATCGTATGGAAGAATAGAGCCCGTTGATGATGGCAGCCCGTACTGGTCACGTCGTTGTGAATGTCATGGCGGTGGAAGGACACGACAACTTTCGGCAAACGCCGACGCAGCCACTTTACTTCCAACCGTCATTCGTCGGCTCTATTTCATCCTTTCGTGCTTCTGAATAATCAATCTGCCACATACTGTAGTCTAAGAATTTTGTGAGTTACTTTTCATCGTTTATTGTATGTCTACTCAATCTTACGTGTAAGACTAGTCCGAGTCAGCCATTATACGATGCGTATCGTCCGAATAAGTAAATTTCACCCGTTTCTCCTTGGCGGCAGAGTACGATGTGGATGCGGATATCATACGAGGCCAACCACGAAGGATTTAAATGCATTAACGTTGTGGAAATGACAAAGATTCTACCTGCTGAATGCCGTGACTGCTCCTTGGTAAGCTTCGTCCAAAGTATCGTATGTAGTTGACTTAAGCTGCATGGAATTTTCTGCAGTCGTAGTAAAGTCCCAGCATTATTTATCTGTGTGACCTTCCGACCAAGCCAGCCACAGGGACTATGATAACCTGGCGGACTAGGTACACGGATATCTTGTTGAAGGCGCGCCATGAAACTAACCAGTTAATCATAGGTATGCCTCAAACCTCAAAAATCTGTCTTATCAAATGGTCCATGCCGAGCTCCCTAACGTCGATGCCTAGCCAATAGCATCGGCGCTGCACCCACTAGCACGGAGGCCCGATGGTGCCTCCGCCTGCTACACGACTCTACTAGCGCTGCGACTCTGCTGCCATAGCAGCTTATCTCGACAAGACGTACCCCTCCTCTAGGCCCATACTCATATTCACCAGGACGAAAGCTCTTTAACTCGCCTTCTCTAGTGCAATGGTCAACTTTTTCGCTCCCTTCCACCTATTCGATAACAAAAAAAACGATTCGATCGACTCACTGATCGATGCCGATCAAGGTTAACGCTCAGTGTCGACCGTAAATCTTCATTATAGGGCGCAGCACTATAGATCGTCAAGCGCTTCGAGACGCTGTGACAATGATAGAAGCCCTCGATTATGATATCTATATTGTTTTCTACTAAGTTACGGGGTCTTGACCAGTATTAGTTATGTGCAGAAATAAATTACTCTGAGGCTTGAAGTCGAAATGATTGTGGTGAGTCTGTGTATTTCGACGTGTTAATTTCGAAGAACATGCTAGAGTTCTTTTTCATCAATTGTAGCCTTGGTACTGCATGTACTGGGAGCAAGAGGGACAATACCCGTTGATATTGGGGGCTGTCATTGATATTAGCGTGAAAAGCAGAAAAATCGCAAGGCATACAATACTGCTCTGGATAGCGAAGGCTGTAGAATTTGGGTTAGCAAGAAGGTAATTCTAGCCAGCCACTTTATACACACTACTGCCAACAGGTCTGTAGACAACCTGGTGGTTTACAACTCGCAGGATGGAAGAGACTGAACTTGCAGTTAGACTTCTCGCATTGAACCTAGGAGTATTCAATGTCAAGATCGAGACGAATAATATCGTGTAGGATTCGTCGTACAATTTGTTCGGGCTGAATTTACGACGATTAGTAAAGACAGGTACGTCGGAATGTCAACGACATACGAGGTTGATAGTATGGCCACATCGTAGGTAGACATTTCTGACACTTCACAGCGTCGGTGAGCTGAAGCTAGAGTGATGCAGTGGTAATATATGCTCACTGACGACGGCAACACATTGCGTGGATAGAGTAAAAGGATTCAACACAAGGCTGAGAGAAGCTTAGATGGAGGACACCAGACATCGCACTCTCTTTATCCGAAACGAAAGACGATGGTCTACTGCTTCATGGGCAGTTGAGGCCGCAAACGACATTTTTCATGGTCATTGTAAGCTGTATCGAGAGAAGGACCCGGGATCGCGCCTCCGACTTGATCCATCAGAGGAGGGGTCGCAGATCCTCCAATTATAATGATAAGGAATGACTCATTATGACGCTATCAAGGCGGGAGTGAGTTCTATATTTAAGCTGTCCAGCATACATCTCGAAGACCCGGGAATGTAGACAGCCAAGTAGTAGCTGAGAATAGAAGGGTGCGGGAGCTGGCATGCTTCTATCATACACAAAATAAAGGAAAACACTTTAGTTCCGTATGTTGCGATCAAATCTTCCAGGAAATTTCGCGCCGAACGAGCAAGTCAATTCAAACAACCCACTGGAAAATTCTTCATGCCAACAAGGACAAGGCACCTTTTCGGATGAATCCAATCTCGTGATTCATGATTCATTCTCGAATGAAGTCGTCTGAAGTATCGAATGGAAGATCGAGAAGCCATACATTATAGAGAGATATCGGAGAGATATAACAGCGGACCACCTTGATTGAGAAATTTACTCTGGGTTCAAGTTGTCCGGATGGAAGCATTCGGATATCTACCTTACCTGTTACAAAACCCCAGAGCGGAGTACTTCAGTCGTCTCTTGACTTCTTCGAAAAATGCGATGCATCAGGGAGGATAGGTCTGGCAGATCTAAAACATCGTGTCGATAAAACAAGGAGTCTGTTTCCTCTCACAGGCTATGCACGGAATTGACAGCTAAACCGGAGTGACCTTAGGCGCTGAGAAATTCCATGCTTCTATTTTTGTTGATAAGGCGGGGAATACTTGAAAGAAGATGGCTCTACCTTGGCGCCAGATGGCAACGCATGCGAAGGGGAAGAAATGTAAGACTAGGTCCTCCAGCAGAACCAAGCAGTGGTATCATGGAGCCGTAGAAGAGACGACGTAAATGTAGTGTGCATCATTATTATATAGCCCTGTTGCTACGGCCCGTCTAGAGCCATACCACAATTCGCGAAGTAGCCACAATCTTCACGAAAGCAATGGCTGAAGGTAATAGCAGCGTGAAACAGTCACAGACAACAGAGAACCACTGAAGGGGGGATGCAGGATACCTGCACATATCGACGTACTAGGATGATGAGATGCTGAGATCATGCCAAGGCCTTGGCTTAGCTTCTCTAAGGTGTTTTTCGGAGATAATCGGACCGACCAACCGAACGTCACCCTCGTTCCAACGTTCACATTCAATTGTACCACAAACATCGCTGTCAAAAGAAGCTACAGCCTGCTCAGCAGGTGTATGCAGTGGTAAATAGCTATATGGCTGCCACGATTAGAACCTTGGATCACGCACTGTTCCTTACGCATTCAGTTAAGGTGAGATACTTATTCTTCTCTTGTGTTACGGAAACGTATTGATGTTGTATACATAGCATGGCACACAGCCGCGTTAATTACGAACTCGGCATATCCCTGAGCTCTCCGGTCCAAGCAGATTCCGAACAGGCTGCATATCGGTGTCGATGACCACAGTGACGTGGTGAAGAGATAGCATTCTGGTCGGGAATATCGGCAGACGTGTGCGCTAATTTTCTTCTCCTTTTGTTTCTCTATCTCATGACTGCAGCTATGCATCGTTCGGACTGTAATATCACCCTCTACGACGACCAGGCCTCTAAGCGGTGTGGGGGAAACGATGTTCAATGGAAAGGGCATTGGGACTCGCTAGGCAGACCATTCGCATTATGGTCCACTGCTCTTCATAAAGGGACTGCTCAGTTCGTTTCACCTGTCCCTCACCTTCCACTGGTGGCCTAGAGTTCCGTCCTTCATCGCTGTCGTCGCTGCCGCATCTATCACGACCAACACCCACATTCTATCACGACCTAGCAGGCCGTGCTTGGAAATAGGATTCAGATACGCACTCCATAATCAACACGTCGATTTGTAGCCTTCAACTGAAGGAGCACCTGCGCCTTTTGCAAGATATTCCGACTGGCAATGCGGGAGACCAAAGAGGGAAGGGAGCTTTGTGAACGGGTTGAACATATGGAATGACTGGTATCGTGACCACCTTCATTTCGATGCCTTGAAGAAGTTGCCGACATTATTATGCATTATGGCTACTCCTCTCTATGGCGACCTTGTCAGTCGCTACAGCCGTCATGCGAGATAACGTTCCACCCCGCCAGGCGGGGCGACTTTTTATCGAAGGCCCGTTTGCCCCGTCCGTTTTCTCCCTCCCAGTTGCTGTTGGCGTTGTGCAATTCTACCCTTCATCTCTGTTGTGATTGTCACCGCCTCCCGCATCGCTATTTTACTGTTGACGCTTCTTCGAACGCTTGCCGCCCATCGTACCCCTATCGCTTGTGTCCCTTGCTTTAACGGCACGCCTGAATGCAATGTTCAGAATACAAACTTCTGCGGTAGAAGTAGAGGCACACCTTGTGCTTGCATGCCGCAATGGCCTTATCGGCAATACCAATCAAGGGAACAGGTATGTAATATTTTTTATCCTCACAAGCAAGAATCTCATTGGCAAGACTAGGTCCTACGGTAACCAAGAGCATACATGTTTCACTGCAGCAGTCAGAGGAGATGACAACCTAATAAAGGGTGGGCCCGACATTTGGTTCATAGTCTTGACGCCGCCCCGTATCACACTCTTTTCCGTGCAATTCGATGTGAACGTGGAGACTAGTGCCGGTCGCCGCCAAGTGTTACGTCCATATCAACATTGAGACCATTATCTCACGAAAGCTCTGCCCGAACGATGCTACATCTTGTGAATTACATACTAGTACGCGGACATTCTGTCACGGACGTATCTCGAACTGATAAATCGATGTTTCAGATACCGTCAGAACCTCGAAACCTTACTATGCTAAATTCTCTGTCTACATTCAACGTCAAATGATGACTGATGCGGACGCCCGGACTACGCTCCACCCACCACTTCGAGGGCCTGCGGGGGGCACTACGACTGTCGCTGTGGCCGTTGCCATCAATAACAGCAACGGTGCTTGAAAAGGCTACCCGTTGTGTACTCCATGATTAACAATCTGCCAATTTCTTTGCTGCCAACGGCCGTCCCTTTTTGTACGGTTTCCCGACACACCGTGTAACACTCAGACCAACAGACATGGAAACGCCGGCAGGACGGAGTAATTCCTGGACCGAAAGGCTGTTGAGACTCCCTGGTATCGAGGCGACGTCCATTTGGATGAGGGAAAAGAATCCTATGAGTCGTTCTGGTCGATCCTGTCCATAACGATCTCGTCAGTGACTCCATGCATACTGCGGTACATCATTTTCTGCCTGACAGGGCACATTCGGGGCCAACTATCGAAGGACCAATCGGAGCATCGGGCGCGTCCATCGTCTGCCACTTGATTGTCACCGGTGTCGCAATTCTGCCTTTTGTCGTCATCGTTAATATCACCCTTCGCCCCGCTAGCTATGCCGACTCTTGCAGTGTAGGCTTGCCGTTTATAGCATACAACGCCAAGAGCTTACAGCAACTTCCTTAACTTTTGCGGAGAGGCGACCAGTCTTCGGCCGCTTCATGCTCCCAGCTCGAAAACAATCAGCTAGTCTCGGTATGCACTTTCATCCGTGGCGTTTCAACGACTGGACGTGGACACGCATATTCCAATCACCACAACATCGAGGCCGTTATCTCGAAGAACAGCGATCACCAGGCAAGCTCCTACCAAGCGCTGCCAAGCGCTGCCATTCTGTGTATCTGGTGGTATCGCTGGCTATGGATAAGCATGGTTACTTTGTATCTATGCTTGTATCCAAGGTGGTCGATTTCTCGGGAACGGGGTGGACGAACACCTTCCGCCGCTCTTTACGACTGTTGGAAACCCGAAGCATCATATCATGTATGATGAGATTTGCGTCTCAGCGAAATGCTGATTCACACCAACTCTTCACTTTTCGCTCAACAGGAGCTCTTGCCTAGCCCATACTCCATCGTCGCCAACAGCTTGACGGAGAATGGACAACGTCTTCATTCAATGAGATACGGGATGCAGATCGGTTATGAATTGCCGTACGTTTCAATTCGTTCTCACGTAGGTAGGTAGGATTACACGGCACGGTCCAGCCGTCGTCATGTAGCGTCATTCCAGACGAATGATCACACTGTATGTCCAGGAGATATTTAGCTGGAGTGCTGATCCAGAGGCAGAAATAAACTTTGGGAGGATAAGCGCGTGGACGCTATCCCGGTTTTACCCATTCTTGCGGAGCTAAGAACAGATAAGAAACTTCGGCCAAATTCAAGTCTTGGAATACATGGTAACACGGTGGGCCATAAGCTGAAAATCTTGCATTATTTATGATGGTTGATTCCCGTGTGTTCGACAAAACATGTGTAACTGAACTGCGATGCTCAGCAGGATGCTGTCTCATTGTCGGTCTGTCTATGGGCTGTATTTTGACGATCGCCGTTGCTGAGACTAGCTGGGGGATGGAGCGAACGATAGAAGGGGATGTCAAGATAGGCCAGCCTATCACAGGGATCCCTTAGAGCTCGATCTATCATATCCTGAAGCTAGGTCCAAACAATAACACTGACCCGGGAATAGCAAGCGCGGGCGTGTTCCTGCTCGTTATGGCTACCTGTCGTTGCAAGCTTGTCACCATCACGCTCGTCCGTCTCGAAGACCTGGGTTCCTAAGCGCTTTGATGAATTCAAACTGTCGCGGCTAGTAAAGAGAACGTGGTAATAATGGCCTGAAGACTCTGGACGACCTCGCATACTAATAATAGGCATACCTAGCACGTACAAGTAATCGTCTACATTCCCTTACTACGAGTTTGGGGATAATTTTCACTCGTCAGAGTCCATCGAATCCGAACCACTCCATAAAGAGGACGCGGCAGGCGATGCCATAACCGTCACTGTCAGGACCGGATATTCTGTGTCCAGGACGGTAATCCTCAGGTTCCTATTAGATCCGGGAGGCCCAGCTCTATACGTCAGATCGACAGACTTCAAATGCTGTATATGTGAAGTCGCTGACATAAGCTTCTGCAAGTCGTCCTCGCCGTATCCTCTGTTCCCATATACGGTGCCGGTGAAGGTCTCCAAGGAGGCGGGCATCACAGCTAGGAGTTTTTGACACTCCAGAGTAGACTGAGCTGCTCCTATTTCCAGTTTCTGGAGGGCGCATCTGGATCGTTCGACGAGCGCAGCAACACCCCGGGAGTCATCATTGGTGGAAAAACTCCGAAGACTGGGTAAAATGATATGGTCTAGAACGGACGAGGACACGCCGAACACGTAGATACGAATATCCAAGGATACGAGACGGGGAGCTGTGATGGCCATGGTATTTGGGGGGATAGTGTCTTTCGGGGAAGCGAACATCTCCCAGTGCTCGATAGAAGAATAGATATGTTCTAGGAAAGGGAAATTCATTCGTGCTTCAACCGAGCGCGGGTATATGACGCTCTTGATCTGAGTCCAGGGAAGGTTACAGCGCCCCAATATGTTGACATCACCACCAATTGTGCGGAGGGAAGGGGTGTTATGGAATGTGAAGGACTCTCCAGTCGTAGAATATGAAACTTGTGGCAAGATATATAGTGCGCTGAGAATGGGGAGAGATCCTTCGATGTGGGCGATTTGAGACATGCAAATTTCGGGAATTGACAAAAAGAGCGTCTTCCATCGCAGGCATGACGAGATGAGAACTTCAGTGATGGGAGGGAGATCCTTCATAAAAGGGGATACCGCGAATGCGACTTTCAGTGGGTGTGTACCTGAGCGGTGGAGTTGTAGATTCAGGGTGCGAATAGATTGCCGAGGCTTCTTATCTCGGACGTAGAGATGTATGTTGGACCAAAGACGGGGAAAGGATAGCGATATGGCACGCCATTTGCTGCAGACCTCCGATAGCGTCCATGGACACTGTGAAGGATCCAAAGAAGTCTTCGGGCGGTGCAGTGTTCCTTTTGAGAATCTGGAAGCTTCGTTCTCCGTGCCGTCTTCGTCGATGCATTGGATAAATATCTCCGACAGAACTTCTGGCGGAAGCCGTCTGATCGGATGCACCGCTTTCTCGTACTGTGCGATATCCAACTTAAGTGTGGACAGAAGAGTTGTCAGGAGTTTTTCAGCAGCAGAAAGTGCTGCATGGTGAGCATTGAGTTCTTTGAGCAATTTCTGCTTGCCGGCTATGTATCCTTTCAAAAATTTTATGTCGGCGTCGATAGGTGTATCGTTGGACCGAAGGAGCTGTGGAAGACGTCCTTCCAATGATGACCCTTGGTCAGCGACACGCCTATTGAGCTTGCATCCACACTTGCGGCAGGGGCATATGGGTTTGGGAGGCATTAAGGTAGATTCGCTGTTAAGGCGATGAGTTTGCTATCCTGGCAGGTATTTTTTGGGTTGAACAGACGACTGACTTTAGTCCTTAGCACAGAGGTATAAAATGCTTGAATAATACAAATACGTGATATACTATAAAAGTGAACGATGAATGATGAAAGTTTCATGAATTAGCTGAAAAGGGACGAACACTGACGCAGAGGTGTGAAGCGGTTGGCTTGATACTTGACAAAAGGTAGATGGATAGATAACCTCTGCCAGAGGGAGTTTTAAATCTCGACTGCTTGCCTCTCAAGAGATTAAAAGTCTGCCAAGGAGAGAGTGGCAGATTTTGGAAATCGAGGGTTTTCTTTAACGGCCTTCGGACCGGATGCTATGTGCTAAATGTCACGTGGTTTTTTACGCGAAAGGCTTGGCACTTACGTTCGATACCGAGACGCGGCGGCACTTACTCGTGGCCACCAGTAGCTACAATAGGTATTAGGTGTACACCGTGCAGAGGGGTTTTCAGTTCTTCAACGGTACAGGTTTCTGATATCTTCGTGTGTTGAGTTAACTTCTGGGAACCCGTATCCTTCGTGGTGACCTCGTATTAATATCCACGCCTACGTCGCGAAGAAGAAACGGATGGGCTTTTGCTATTCTGATGATACGGACCGCGTACGGGCGGACTACTGCTGGGAGAACCGCATGAGATTGTATAGATGTACGATGAAAAGAAAAACTTACAAGACTCTTTAGACGATATGATAGGTAGTCCAAAGCCACGAAAGGATGAAATAGAGCCGACAAGTGATGGTGATGGGCGGAAGGAAGTGGTGCCGGTGTTTTCGGGGGCTCATCTTTACGTGTTGGACGATAAGAAAGATAAGCAAGACGAAGACGCGTACATAGCTCATAGTGGGGTGCCCCATAGGTGAAGTCGACCCCCCGGCTCCCCCCAACCGCATCAAGTTCGTAAAAACGACAAATATCGCGTTGAAGATCATACCTGCTGGATTATTCATGCCAGCTGTTGGTAAGCCTCACCCGAGCTACGGTAAGTGACTCAAGCTGAATGGAAGTATCTGCACAGTGCCAGCATGATTACTCTGTACGACCTTCCGACCAAGGCAGCGGACTCCCCAGAGACTATGATGACCTGGAGGACTAGGAACGCGTATATCTTAGAGGGGCGCCATGAAACTAACCAGTCAATATAAGGTATGCTTTAGACTTGTAAAATCTGCCCTTGTACCAAACTGTCAACGTCGACTCGGCTCTCGTCAAAGAAATTGGCGCTGCATCCACAAGCACGAAGCGTGATGTCATCTCTCCGCACCCATCATCCAAGACGACCACTGACTCAGCCGCCATAGCAGCCTAAAATGTACCCCTGGTGCGGTACCAGAGGTAGCACGACTTCGCGCTTGTCTTCAAGTTGTACCTGCGAAGTCCAGTTCTAGCGACATGTATGACAACAAAAGACAGTGTCAAAGTTTTAATTAAGCACTGATCACACTCCTAGCAAGTTTGGTCAGGTATCTTCGTCGAAGAGGACTCTGACAAAATATGCTTTGCCAAATATTTGGGCTTAGCGCGGTACTCTACTGATTCATACATTTTGAAACGCTGTACTTTGTTATAATTCGATCTGTCTGAACCGGGAGATTGGTTTCCCGTCTGCAGGTAATACCCCCCCAAGTACTCCAGAGACTAGACCCAAGCCCCCATTGCTCTTGGGAATTCTCTCTTTTCACCAGACCATGGAGAATGAGTCCTATATCCCTCGCCCACGGTGCTAAGGGCTCTTTGGCGTAGTCGTTTACTCATCGCAGTGCAAAGAACGACCTCAGTTCGAGGCCAGCGTGTCTGTCAAAGAAGACCATTTTTATCAGAAGATCTAGAAATTTTAATCTAAGATCTGTCGCATCCAACTTGGACGTACGGGTGGCGTGGCATTCTACTGATCCAAACGTTCTACTGTAGGGATCCAGGGGTGTGCTATGTGTATCATTTAGGTACATACTGAGTTTCTGAGTCGGATGCAGTGAAATCTGATCGACTTGATCGACTTGATCGATTTGAGATCGACTGTGGATCATCACTGTCATTATATGGCATATGTAGCACTATTGATCGTCAAGCGCTTCAGCGCGCTGTGTTATTGATGCAAAAGTCCTCGCTTATTATTTCCTACTAGGTTACGGAGTCAGACCGAAATTGCGTGTCTAAAGTTTAACTATGAGCCTTTGAGTCGAGTCGGGTGTCTAATGGATCGCGTCTAAATGAATCCCAAGTGATAAAATCTTCGCTTAGTGGTAATGGATTTTGTATGTCATTTCCTGGTCGCAGGAGGGACAATACTTGTTGATCTGGGGGGCTGTCATACATTTTAGCACGCAAAGAAATACAGGAAAGTCGCAAGACACACAATACTGTTCTGGATAGCGAAGGCTGTAGATTGTGGGTCAGGAGGAAGGTAATTCGGACGAGCCAGTATATACATACTATTGCCAGCAACTACGCAGGCAACCTGGTGGTTTGCAGCGCGAAGAATGGAAGAGACTAAATTTACAGTTAGACTGTTCGCAACGAATCTAGGAAGGGTGTGAAGTGTGACGCTCGGGCATGTAGGATTTGTCTTACAATTTCTTCGGGCTAAGTTAACAGCAATTAGTAAAGGTGCTCACGTTGGAATGTCAAAGGGCATACAAGGTTGACAGCATGGCCACATCGGAGGTAGACATTCCTGACGCTTTACAGAAGCGGTGAGCTGAGACTAGAGATGCGGTGGCGAGGATATGCTCACTGACGACGGCGGCACATCGCGTGGATGAGCGAAGGGATATAAAGCAAGGCTGAAAGTAGCTGAGAAGATGGAGGACACTGGACATGGCAGACTCTTTATAAACCAAAGACGACGGTCGATTGGTTTATGGGCACTTGAGACCGCTTACAAAATGTTTCGCGGCCATAGTAAGCACTGTATTGATAGAAGGGCGGGGTCGTGCCCCCGACGTTGGAGTCCATCAGCGGCGCTGTGATTCCCACGAGTCCAATGACTGAAGACTGGTCATTGCGAACTGCTAAGTGTCAAGGCGGGAGGGAGCGCTCTTCTTAAACAGGCGTTGTCCAACCTTTAGACTCTTTGGCTGCTGAAATACAAGTCGAAGACCAGGGAATACGGATAGCTAAAATTAGAAAGTTTCCAACAACTTGCGTTCTTCTGGGACCTTAATGATGATTTCATCGGGGTCTTTAAGTAAAGACTGTCGGGAAGTTTTACGCTGCCCCATTAAGTCAATCGGCAAGTACACTTACTGGAGGATGCCGCATGCGGCGGACTTTCTTTCCAATCCTCTTGCGCTCGTGATTCATGATTATTTCTCGAACGGGCGAAGTTTCAGGGAGGGATAACAACAGGCTGGATTGATCGAGTCGACCAAGTAAGAAACAATGCTGGATAATGCGGGGAAAGTCCCGCGCCAGGAAGAATAGCTCCGAATTGGAACAGTTGAGGACGATGGACCAAGTGGTCTGGATGACCTCTCGAAAAACCTAATATCCTGTTCTATCATATATTCCAGGCACAGAGCTGACTTGGGGTATATGGAAAATTTTTGTGACGCAGCTATTGTTGTTGATCCATCATATGGATAGAAAGAGAACGACGCCGGGCGGCAAGGTACTATGCGAAGGGGAAGAAAGGTACGGGCAAGCCTTCAACCACAAACAGGCAGTGTGACCACAGAGCACACACCCGGACGGACACCAAATAAGGGTACTGTGCAGTCGCCCTCCCACCATCTACAAAAGTTAAGACTGAGAGATGGCCGGTCAATGCTGGCGAGCAGTCGCCAATACGTGGAGGTATACTGCTGACCGTACTCTGTGAAGAAAACTAGCAATCTGTCTAGGTTACCACTGTTCCGAGGGAGTCACATGCATACCCGTTGAGAACGCAAAGAGAACGTGACCAAGGTTGGCTCGGAGATACCCGGACCAACCAACCAGATGCTCTCGTTGAAACGTTCACGTCGTTCAGCACCAGTACACGTCACGAAGATTGCTGTCGAAAGAAGCTGCAGCATACTCGACAGTTGTATGTAGTGGTCACTCTCTATGGCGCTGCGATGAGCAAGGCATTGGATCACCGGTTGTTCCTCGCACATTTGGGCAAAGGTGGGTTATTCTTTCCTTGTGTTGCAGAATCTTAATTGACATGCATGTAGCAGGGCGCTCAGCTGCAAAGTCTTAAGCCGCTCATGAAGTTCCAGACCTGTAGAAACAGATCCCGGACAGGCCGAACGGAAAAAAAGTCGATGGTAACCACAGCATTGAGGAACGTGGCAAGCTAGTCGGGAAGACCAGCAGAACTGTACGCCATTTTTTTGTTCTTTTTGTCTCTCTGTCTCATGGATGCATTTCGTCGCATCTAGCCATCGTTCAGACGGTGTACGTCTCCCTCTACGACGACCGACACCCACTTCATTATGACCTGGCTGGTGGTTGGAAAGGTCGTACAGGACTCTGCCGCCTGCACCGGCACATCGGTTTCCGGTTTTCAATCGGCATGGTGCACCTTCAAACAAGTCGCCACTCTGACGAGACCTGACCAAAGCGCTACATACTGACAGGCAATGTCAGGGAATGGAGAGGGTAGAGACTCCGGCGAAAGGAAATTTCGTTGGGACCGGCAGACGGCATCCAATCCGATGAAATGAGGGAGTTACTGGGGAGGACTGTCGGTTTTATGGTCACTCCTCTCCATAACGATCTCGGCAGTCGCTACAAGCGTACAGCGAGGCGACGTTTCATCCCGCTTTGCCGAGTAAATTTTGGCCGACTACCAAAGGACCACTCAGTTCGCCCCACCTGTCCTCCCACTCTCACTTTCGCCATTGGTGGCATGCAGCTCTGTCCTTCATTGTCTTCATTATCGCTACCCTTTGCCTCGCTACATTACCACTACCCCATCTTTCAACGATAGCTGCTCACCCCAATGCGTATCATTTGTCCGTGTCTCCAATCTTCACGGGTGTATCATTGGACCACGTTTCACTCTATTGATGGGCTCCCTACTATCCAAAGACCGTTCGGCTCGTTCCTCAATCGTATCATACAGCTTATCGTATCGTGCCAGTCGAAACGATATCTTCTCCACTATCTTCGGCTTGTCCCGTTAAGCTACCGCGACATCCTCCAACCCCTGGCATCCACGTGTCATCTTTCTCAAGATTGATGTTCTACTTCGCGCTGGGTCGACTCTTACTCTCATGTATCAGTGCGTGAACAGAAGGTATTAACAAATGGACAACGGAATCTGGTTTTGCCGCTCTTCCGCTGTCTTTTGCAGCGAGAGCAAACACTCACAGCTAAGGCTCTCTCTACCGAACCTAGTGATACGATTTCAACACGGTGCTCGCCGATTGATTGAATTGCTACAGTTATTTTCCACGTCGGCACCAAGTCTGATGGAGCATTGTCCTGTCATCCCGGACTGACTCTACCAGTGTCATTGCCTTTACATCACACCGCATCATAGCCGTCTTTCCCGAAAAAAACTATCACTTCTCTTGATTCGCGCTCGTATCCACCGGCACTTCAGCTCGATACAGTAGTTGAACGTTGAAACTTTGGGGCATTCTCCCATGCAAGCCTAGTGATTAAATTGTAATTGAAGATATAAAATTCTCCAGTTTTCAATACCTTCACGGTTTGATATTGTCGCAAAAGCCTCATGAATCGTCAAAAGCAGCAACCGTGAGAAAAATAATGGCATGCCATGCGGGACATGCTGTATGCTAATGATATTGGCGATGGGACGAGGTCTTTCTGTGCCGCTCAATCAACTGTGCTTGTTGGCTTCTGTTAATTCAAAAGTTGTTCTTTCCCCCGGGTATTTTAATGCGCAAACCTTACAAAGTTGAGATATACTTGGTTGCAGGACTGTCAAAGCAGTGGATGTTGGAATATAAATGACGAAAACTTTGGTAATTGCATGCTGTACTCTCCCCTTGTTGTCCCATTGCGCTAGCCAGACAACACCGATGTCATTGCCATCCATAATTCTGTCGTTCGCCCCACAAGGAACGGTACTCTACACATTGACACTAACTTTCCTTCTCTGCTATTTTTCCGTATACCCACTGCTACCACCTACCAGACCTATCTCGAAGCTTCAAACCCTCAAGAAGACGCTCAAAGATACAGCCGATCTTTATGTTGTTCATAACCGTGTTGTCAATGATCCTGTCGCCTTTCACATTGCCATAGACGAGTACAATATTCGTAATCGGCTGTTGGCCCACACAATACTAATAAATCTCTTAGAGTCGAGCTTGCCACAACTGGTCTGATCAGGATTTACCTCAACGCGTGCCAGAAATTATCCTTGATGGACCATCGTTCTTGGAGTAGCTACTTATCAGACGTAAAACATGTCTGGTTAAAGACGCACGAGTACCAGCAAGAGATCAGTGCTTTGAAGAGATCACTTGAGGTAACCATCTTTGTACCGTTGTAAGGGACCATCCACTGACATCGGTGTTTAAGATGAAAATCATCAAGGAGGAAGAAATAAAAATCCAGGACTCTATTTTGCGCCAGAGGGCTGCTCGCGACTGGGGTGATGTCAATCACCCATTGGTCCATCGCTCGTGGCATCACCCTTCCATTGTTTGAAAGATTGTGATATCCATCATGAGATCTTCATCAGAAATTTTAAGTGATGACGCATCAGTGTTGCATAAGTGCTTTAGCGTAGTTCCCCAATGACGATGATAATGTACTACCCTCCCATGTATTCTCCTTAAATCTGTATTCTATTTCCGAATCGACTGCTACTACGTATTACACTTTGTTTGCTAAATTTCCAAATACAACGCCTCTTTCTTTGACTGCATCATCATCCTGAGTATTATCGGCATTGCACGAAAGCTGTGAGAGCTCGGCCTCTGGAGAAGAGAAACCGCTCAAGCACAGTGGCAGCTTATTAAGGTAAGGAGAGTAGGCGGGCTGAAGGGAATCGATGATGCAACACTACAAAGTAGTTTTCCAGAGACGCTAGATGCAAATCAAACATAGAGGAGCAGCGACGAGGATAAGTCAAACTATCACAAGAAGGATGAGCGGTGGTATTCCTGTCGGAGCTAATTCGTTTACGGAAAGAGAGAAAGCTTTACATATCCTTCCATCTGTCTATGCTCGAGGCTCTGTAAGCATACATGATTCAGTGCCTCTGAGATGATATTGAGACTTCAACAGCAACCCTGGGAGTCTGGCCTCCAGCGAGGAATGGCCGTGAAGCCCATATGGTACTGCCTTCTTAATTTTTGCACCATGTGTTCAGGGATAAGAAAAGCAGGCACTGGATTTTGTTAGCACCGAGTAAGTACTAACAAAACAACAAAATTGTAAGCACCTCGAGGTTAGGATGGATGGCATCTATTCATCACCAGAATTCCTTTCTGGGACCTCGTGCGGTAATCTATTCCTTTATCTTCCATCAATTGTCTCGGACCATCCGTCGAAGAATTCTAGAAGTGTAAGGTTTTGCAGAGCAGACGTACAATTGTAGCTATGTGGTATGTTATAAACGTACTGGGTCCATCAGCATTTGGTTATGAAGGAGTATTACACCCTAGACTCTGCTCGTTTGGGCCACAGCTTATGATGTCAAAGTTTGAGACCTAGGCTATGGTATTCTGATTCTCTTCAGGATAAAGGACGGAACTGTAAATATAACATGCTGTCATGCTTAGTCGTCTCTTGATCCTAAGTCCTTGGACAGCCCGATGGTGTCATATTCCAATCAACAGAGTTGATTCAGAGAATTTCTACGTCTGGTGACTGGTCGGGCTGTGGGTATGAAGAAGATGTAAGGTTCCTGTAAGGCACATTTTGTGGTTCGGTCATTGGTGCGATGGAAATAAGTAGGTCCTTGAATCATTGTATGCAACGGTAACGACGTCCAACAGATGATTCAGCACGATTGAATTTGATCAACTGGAATTTCAATTGATGCCGATCAGGAACAGATCATATTGGAGATCATCCGGCGAAGTTACGACGGATTCAAACAAGTCGTAGTGAATGCCATCAGCATGCCGTAACACAAAAACACTTGTTTGTACTATTCACGGGTTTTTCTACCTTACAGAGTCTACTGGCCAGTGTTGCATGTCCAAAAAACGGATAGGAATACTGAACTTCGACGAGTCGTCGCGCTGCTTGTCCTAAGGTCTGATCAAGTCAGTGCGACTCTCAACTATATAAATAAGTAGCGACATTATTTCCTCTTAGGGAGGAGGCCTTGGTCTCGCATCGCCTGGTAACAAGAGGGACAGTACCCATTGATGTTGGGGGCTACCACAGATGTTAGCATAAAAAAACTGTAAGGTTGCTAGAGCACTCGTACAGTACTGCTCGGGGTAACGATGACTGAAAAATGGGGGTTAAGAGGGAAGTGCTTAGGGCGAGACAGTGCAGACATACTATTGCCAACAGGTCTGCAGACAAGTCGGCGGTTTGCAGCTCTTGGGATGGAAGAGACTAAACTTGCAGTTTGAGTCCTCGCATCGAACCTTGGAGAGGTGTCAAATACGAAAGGATGAGAAGAATACTGCCGCGTAGCATTTGTCATACAATTTCTTCAGGCTGAGTTAACGGCGATTAGTAAATGTGGGTCCGTCAAAGTGTAAGGACGTACATAGTTGATAGTATGGCCGCATCCGAGGTAAATATTCCTAACACTGTACAGGGATGAGGAGCAGAGCGGATGAAGTGGTGTAGTTGCTCACTGGCAACGGCGGCACATTGTAGATTATATGTGGGTGGAAATCCGAGGTTGAAAGTAGCTGAGAAGATGGAGACAGACCGAGACGACTTCCTTTTATTAACCAAGGCCAGTGTTAGAACAATGGGCAGTCGAGACCGCAGACATGGGCAGTATTCTGTATCGGCGGAAAAGCAGGATGCGCGCTGAGTTCATCAGTGGAGGGTTGTTCAGTTGCAGGACTCGCTTTTTGCACAGCGAGAAGAAGTTCCGGTGAGAAGACATGCAAAAATCTCTCGCAGAACAGAGCAGTGTTGTTGTTTTTCCAAATAGCACAGGAGAAGTGATAACAAAGTACGCCTTCAAGCCCGAAAGAAACACAATCAAATTGCCTTAGCGGGCTGCACTGATGATCGTACCTACCCCGACTAGTGTCATCACACGCTCACAGCTTTGGACACAGGAGCAGACCAGTATCGAGGAGGTACTTGGAGGGCTTTCCGAGTTTGTGGCCCAAGTAGCTTTGAAAGCGACTCCTTCAAGAGGTAGCAACGTCAAGGGCCAGCGCCCGCCGCTTCCTGGAAAGTCAAAAGTTTCGATCACTCACAATTTTCAGGAGCTCAGAAACCGTGATTTGATTGATTGATTGTGATCATCGTTCCGCTGAAGGATCGACTAAAGGGTCTGGGGATGATACAGCTTCAGTACAAAGACGCGATCAACTTTGGAGCTGCCGGCCACCATGAGTGAACGGTTAGTCATTGGCTAATATTGATAACGGACTACTGAAAAGAGGTACAGACTCACACGACCAAGTTTTCTGAGCCTCTTTCAGATGGTTTTCCACTTTTGGTTCGGTTTCTTCCAGTGATGTGGTTTCCAGAAGATAAAATGCTATGGTTGTCAACGGGAAACTGGTGTTTAGATCGCCTTTCAACACCGTCCACAAGATACCAACAAGATACAGTCCACATGCGAAGAGAGACTGATCAGTCCCCAGACCCCCGAAGTTGTGCAGTGATTTAATGGCGTCTGCAGAAATGCGGAAGGTGGTGAGGCTATGACCCCTTGCGATATGACCGGCCGGCCTGACCAAGCATTGAAGTTGTTCTGTCGATGTCTGTTTTGGCAAGACCCGAATAGTAGTGCTACGGTGCGTCCTCGATCATGGCATTACTGCCTTAGGAAGGCCTCCACGAAGTAGAGTTACCAAAGGAATCCTAGCACCTCTTCCGATCTTGAACTCGTCCCGAGTCATTTTAATACAATGGCCTAAGCTGTTATCAGCGACGCTTGATGTCTTCGATCTGAAACCATAAGCTCTTAGCTACGGCTACTATGGCAGCTTGCTTTCAATCGATCGTTCGCTGCCAAAATCAATCTGTCGCTGATACTTTTCAAAGTCAGGCCTTCGAATAGCAGTCTGCCATGTGTTGGGCATAAGTACACCGAATTCAAGACGGGAGGACTACGGCGAGAAGGGACTAGAATTGAGGCGATGCAATTTGGCGTAGGAAAGATGCGGGTGTGTGGGGAAAAGAACAGATTCCGGATAGGTTCGAGAGATGTCCTTCGAGGTTCGGCTTGAAAGGGACGGTTGATCAGTGCTTCAGTAAGCTCGAAGCTGTTGATGAGACAGGTGACCGTCAAGCACGAGACGATTACTGATATAGAACGCCAATGAATTGGCGGATACCCAAACCGTGTCGCTGCGGATACGCGAAAGTACCCAGCCTCAGATGTCTCCGATAGGAGAATTTTCCGAATACGCAGACTATATTTCTACTCCAGAGAGTCCCTCAGGAAAATCATTGGCCATCCGCCACACAAGAAGCAGCAAAGAAACAGACGAGTACGTAGGATAATGGTAAGAGACGCGGTGTAACCGTAAGCCAGAAGGAACAACAGACGCGTTCAGACTAGAGCGACGCAGAAGCCTCGCAGATAGCGGTGTGCAAGCACGAGACTTGGCAGCTTAGAATAGGCTATCAACTGAGTGTACAATCATCAAGCCTGTGACTCCGCTGACCAGTTTATATTAAACTTTAATAACAGACAACCGGTAGTAAGCTACAGACCGTACCGGATCACGCTGATAAGTGATCACAGATACCGAGTAGATGTAGCTGTAAGCCCACATATTTTCTTTAGGTTTACATTACCTTGTCAGTATATCGGCATCCTCTTGGTGCCGCAGGCATGGCGGTAATTCAAGCTGGTGAGGATTTCTGGTCAAGTAGAAAGTCAGCCAGGAAGATCAGAGGAACTATAACGTTGAGATAGCCGTCGCCTAGAATTTTCGTAGCAAAAGACCAGTCCGGAAGAGGCTTACTCAATCACAGGGAAGAAGTCAAAACGCCGCCCTCGTTACCCGGAACGGCTATAATCGGATGCCGTACTCGGCCACGTGCGCATTCATCTCAGCTTTTCACCACCACCGCATTGAACATTCTGCACTGACACACGGTACTACCATCGCCGTGGAAGATTTCTCAAGACTGAGATGCGCCCAGTGCAAATATCTATCTCTGTCAGTGCTGCGGCGGTCAAAGCATTGTATCACATCTGGTTTCCTTCGTGTTTCGGTAAACAAGGTATCTCGCACGCGATGAAAGCTCATTGTCAATGTTCTACACAGTGCATAATGTCAAGTACGGCGTAGCATAGAGGATCCCCGTCGAAGTTGAGCACAAACATGCTGGATGGTCGCTGGTAGCGCCGATATTCAAGTTGAGTCCAAGGAAAAAAGGTCGGCGTCGATAACCACCGTGCTGAAAGATATGGCAGGGAGACATTGAGAAGACTTGAAGATGTATGTCCATCACTTCTTTTCTTTGTTTCTCCATCTCATGACTGTCGCCAGTCATCTCGCCTCCGCCGGTCTCAATATCCAATATTTCTGGTTTGCCATCTTTCCTCCGGAGCTGACGCCGAAGACACGTATGGTACCGCCTATCACACCCATGCACAACCAAACTACACGGCTATCCAAATCATGGGATTGGCTGGCATCTACGACAACCGATAGTTGCGCATATATGCTGGACTTGGATGCCGGACGGGTATGTTATCACTTTTGTCCTTACAAACAACGAATCTCACTCACAAGAATAGGTGTGACGGTCCCCGAGAGCACGCTTCGCGTTGCTTCATTGTCGTCAGTCTGGGTTAAAAGAAACGACGACCATCATGCGTCTGACCGGCCGAATGCTGGTATTCAGTTCATATGACGCTCCTCCACGAGCGTGGATACCATCATGGTAACCATCGTCATTGAGGTCATTATCAAGAAAGGCCTTCCTGGGTGATGTCATCCTGAGTTGAACGCGTTGGCAGCGCGTCTACCCAACGGTAGGTGTCCATTGCGTCACCTGCTCATCTCGCATTGACGACACGATGTTGCAGATACTGTCCACGTCCGATGTTGAAGTGTTCATATATCAATAAGAGTTACCCTTCATTTGTACCTGTGGTCATACCCATCGAGGGTGACGGCTTAATTGTCTTCCCAGTGCAATAATTGTCAAGTTTTCCGCT
Organism: Armillaria altimontana; assembly: GCA_022818075.1. NCBI lineage: Eukaryota > Fungi > Basidiomycota > Agaricomycetes > Agaricales > Physalacriaceae > Armillaria > Armillaria altimontana. The sequence goes on from JAIWYR010000012.1 coordinate 1,524,425, forward strand.
TCTATCGCCCGCCTTTCTGCACAAGCCGGTAAGATGAACCGCGCATTAGCGGAGAAACTTCGAGGATGAAGCGGGCCGGGTTATGATAATTAATCAAGGCCTAAATGGAACCTCGGCAATGAACACGTGGATTCAAGAGAGCTCGGCGAGGTCTTTCGAGAGTGGGGCGACACAGTTTCAAGAAGCGAGGGTGATGTTGTCTTGAAGAGGACTCGCCTTTCACGGCAATTTGAATGCAAATCTTTAATTAGTAAGTCGTGCATCTGTTACATGGTTCTTTGAAAGCTCAAATCTTCTCTTGCTGCAGATCGGACCAGCGCGTGATGTGCTTCGGTTGGAACTGCCAGGGACTGATCTCGGTTTTCTCAACCATCGACTGATGGTTGTAGGCGTTAAGATGCGAAACTACGTGTGTTGCCTTCCCCTTTGTAGTAGCGAATGCGACGGATAACATAGGTGCCACGCTGGCCCAGCATGAACAAGAAAATGATCCTACGTTGAACTTCGAAGGACTGGACTAAAATGCCGCCGATGCCTACGCTAGGTTTCCACTAGAATTGTTGGCATAACACCACGAATCATACGCGAGTACGACCAAATCTTCCCGCCTCGAGAATGACGCTCACTTGCAGTGTTAGGGTGTTCATTGTGAAACGCTGCATCGACATTCTCCCTTTGCAAGTAACGAAGCTTATGGTTGTGAATAGAAAGTTTCACCGACGCCTTCTTCCACGTTGCTCCAACGTTTCAATGATCACATCACTACATACGAAGTTTGCTCCTGCCGGCTCTACTGCATGTCTTATCCGAACGGTCTCGTAAGTTTAGACGTATATTTATTCAGAAATTGCTTCATGTGTTTGCCCCAGTGAAATGGAGCAGTACTCCTGTTAATAAGTGATGCATGCCATCTGGGCAACAAAACAGCGCTTTCCTCTGCTGTTTTGGACAGCGTAGACGAGTATATTAAACGAACGGCCACAAAGTCGCAATAACTTCGGGGAAACGACAAATGCATTCCCTGCACAATCCCAGCATCATTTACGACCTTCTGTCCATGGCGGCCGACTCTCCGAGGACTATGATCACCTAGGTGGACCAGATATGTACGGGTATATCTCATTGCAGGCTCGTTCTGAAACTCACCGGTCCATGTTAGGTGTGTGTTAAATCTTGACAATACTGCCTACGTTGAAGTCCTACTCAAAAAGATAGACGCGGTCCCTACCAATACAGAGCCCGACGACGTCTCCCTTCTACACCATCCTCATTATCCGAGACGACTCTAGGCGCTATCACTGCTTCCCTTTCTTCCCTTTACCTGAGCTTGCCTGTTGGCCACAAATTCGCGTCGATCTCGCCCTGCTGTCTCTCAGGGCCTGGGTCAGGTCTTGCTTACGAATCCGGTTTCTTACCCTGTGCAAGACAACTTACTAGTCGTGCGCCTTTCATCTTCTACAATACCAAGATGTTGCCTGGACGAAGACATATCCAGCAGCTAAACTTCGTTTGTGCCAACTGGTACGGCCGCCGTCGTTGTCACTCAAGTTATGTCAAAACCGATCGGGTGTTTGCAAAGGCCACGGCGGTTTGACGGAGTTTGATGGCTACTCTGTGACTAACAAGCGCAACCACGCTACCGAAACATAACACCTTCAGAAATACCGTTGCTTTTCGCGAGATTCCTCCCCACGCTCTGTAGTCCCTACACGACAAGCATCTATGGCAACTTTGCTGGAAAATAGGAAATGCAGGAAGTCTGTGGAGTTTATTGATCCTCACCAGTATGAGGAAGACATCCATTTCAATGTCGTTGAAGGAGCTACTGAGGAAGAAATTTTTCCATGGGCCTTTTTTATCGACCCTCTCCGTAATGATTTCGTCAGTGGTTAGGAACAGCAATTTAATATGCATAGCGAGATGAATCCGACCAACTATCAAAGACCATTCCGCGCGTTTAGCCCGCCCGTCTTCTCTCACCCGATCGCTGGTGCCGCGGTTTTGCCCTTCGTCGCCATCGATATCACTAGCCCTCGCTTCGCCATCCTACCGCTTCTGTATCTTCCAACTACCTGCACCCGTGGTACCGGTCCCTTTTGCCAGTACTACTCCCCAACTTTAACCAGGAAGGAAACCTAGCATCAGGCGGGCGCCGTTGACAGAGCATACCTGTCGTAAAAGACCGGAAAACGATGAAACGAGGCGTCGAAAAAATGCCGGCGACGAAGCATGCAAATATGTGCCTGCAGCGGTGCACCGTGCATCTATGTTCGTTTAGAACAGTGCTAAGTTGATGACATCAGAGAGCTGCGTATTTATATATCATATGTATTGCTCACTAAAAGGCAGGCATCAAGCGGCTTCGCTGCGCATCTCGTAACGAGGTCGAGGCGTTACTCTGAGCAGAGATGGAGGTTTCAACAAAACGGCGAGTTTTAGAATCAATTCAAGCTCGCCAACCAGCCCTGGCATGTATTAGTAAGCTTTCTCACAAACCGCTCGAGCATGTGAATTCGAGCATATTCGAGACGGCTTCTTGGGAGGGGAATCCGCCGATATAACCGAAACACCCATTCAATTCAGAGCTGAAGTCAGCCTCACTACTGACACACGGAGGTACAAGAAAGACAATGCACATAGATAACAGGTATCAGTAATGCACCATAGGGCTCGAGCCTCGAATAGGCTATCCATTAATCTGTTCGTTGAATAACACCTTGGTCAAGGAGGTCCAAGATAGCCAAACCAAGGCTCGGGTCAGAAACGCTTGATGTACTTCAAGTTCTGCGCTGTGTCCTTTTTGAATATGTTCTATTGACAACTAGGATCTCAGTCTACAGCCGAGGCTGTTGCGCTCAGTCTGTCTGAATCGTTGGATGTCCTTCGCTGAGTAGGAAGCAGGCGAGTTTTGAAATGGCCCTTCAACTATAAATAACCGAGTATCTATATTTACAGGACTCGTAAACTGATCCGACGGACCAGCTTCCCGGGGTTTGCTTTTCACTCCGAACTCCAGGTATACCTATGAAAGCTGCTGAAACCTTACCGTTATGTCACCTATAAATATGCAGACAAAACCAATATTTAGTTCGCCTTCAAACTGCTATTATGACCGCCAACGTACCGGCAAAAGGTGTCTCTTTCTTCACCCCCGAGCAAACCCCTGCTGCTGGGACTGCTGCTGCATTGCAGCCTAATGATAAACCTATACCGGTTCTCTTTCAACCGCTCGCGATAAGAGGATTAACTGTACAGAATAGGATCTTTGTATGTTATCTTACGAAGCAACAATAAGGTTCTCAATGCCCCTTTGATGCAGGTCTCGCCTATGTGCCAGTATTCAGCGAAGGATGGCAAGATAACCCCATGGCATTTCGCGCACCGTACGTTCTTTCTGGATATTCCATATTATAGTTCATAAGATTTGGTCGTTTCACAGTTGGCGGCATTTTCACCCGTGGTCCCGGACTTACGTTTACCGAAGCTACAGCTGTCCTTCCAGAGGGCCGTATTACTCCTGAAGATGCTGGTATCTGGTCGGACGGACATGCAGCTCTGTGGGCACCCATCGTCGAGTTTGCGCATTCACAGAACCAGAAGATCGCGATGCAGCTGGGACACGCTGGCCGAAAGGCATCTATTACCGCACCATGGTTACCTGGCACTAAGTTGGCGACGGCGGTGCTTGGTGGATGGCCTGATAACACCTACGCTGCATCGCCGCTTCGATTCAACGACGATTACCCGTTACCGAAAGAGATTTCGAAGGAAGAGATCAAAAAGGTGGTAAACGCGTTCAAGAAGGCAGCTGAGAGAGCCGTGAAAGTTGGGTTTGATGCTCTCGAGGTTCATGGTGGCCATGGCTATTTGTTGTTTGGGTTTTTGAGCCCAACAAGTAATCATCGCACCGACGAATATGGCGGAAGCTTTGGAAACCGCATTCGCATCGTGTTAGAAGTAATCGACGGGATAAGATCAGTGATCCCCCCGAAATGCCGCTTTTCTACAGGTGAGTGAATTTGATTGACCTCAACGGACAGTTATTGACATGCTTGTCGCTAGAATCTCGGGCAGTGAATGCGTGGAACAGACTCTCCCCGATGTCCCCTCGTGGCGTTCGGAGGATACCGTCAGGATCGCACCTATCCTTGCAGCTCACGGCGTCGATGTTTTGGATGTGTCTTCCGGAGGCAACAACAGCAAGCAGAAGGTTACCCCTGGCCCTGCTTATCAGTCGCCGTTAGCGCATGCTGTGAAGAGCACCAGTCCTGGATTGCTGGTCGCCACAGTAGGAGGTATAACAGACGGTCACACGGCGGAAGGCGTGTTAGAAGACGGTTTAGCTGACGTTGTATTGTGCGGCAGAGCCTTCCAACAGAATCCGGGTCTCGTTTTGAGATATGCGCAAGACCTTGATGTAGATATACATCTTGCGCACCAGATCCAGTGGGGCTACAGAAGGTCTCGACGAGGTAAAGTCAATTAGTAGAGTCCCTCCTGATGTGTAGAGCGTTAGATTGTGTAAATTCGAATACAGATGTACGACCTATGGCCATGAATTGACCTGTTGTATCTTTGGCAGAGCTAGCCCGGCAAGCGCGGGGAATTGCTGACATAGAAAGCTAATGAACACGAAGCTCTTTCGGGCTGGTGAAGAAGCCTAACATGAGACGCAGTCACTGTCACGCAGCATACTGATTGGTGTAGGAAAGCGCTAAGCGTAGCTGCCTGGGTCGAAGGTCGAGCTGAATACCCTGTCTGGGGCGGATATGCTTTTCAGATTTGAAAACAACGTGCGTCCGAAGAGTCGTTTATCAGATATCTACGTCATACGACTGAGGTCAAGGGTAGAATAGTTACATCAACTATCGGCCATAAAAATATGCTGCACTGAATGTACATGTTCCACGTCGAGAGACCTGCATACTGTTCCGATGCGTGGGGAATGAGAACGGCGACGAGAAATTGATCGCTAATGACCGTGACGAAAAAGCGGAGGTTGATGATTGAGCTCTCCGCTTTGATCTCGCTCGCGTGACTCTGCACATAGCTCCGCCTCGCTCCGCCCGTCCTCCCGCGAGGATACAACAGAGCGGGACGCGCGGCAAGGCACGGTCCAAAGCAGTCTACAAATCGGAACAGGGTAGATAAAGTCCAAGCGAACAGTTTACCGTTCCCCGTTTTATATTTAGAATGGACGTACGATAACCCGGCGTATTTTCTTTGAGACTATCTATTCAACATTTGCTCCTTATCTTTTTTGCCTGATTTGATACATCCCGACCTGGTGATGATTGTCTGCCGCAGTGTTGTCCTTAAGGTGCTAAGCTTAGCTTAATTAAGCCCTTAAATTGTACTTAAGCTAAGCCTTAAGCAATGCCTAGATAATATTTAACCCTTAATTAACCTTAGAGCTGTTATCATGTGACTGATTTTTAAGCCTGGAAACAACCGGTCGGCGACTCGGCGGGTTGCCAAGTGGTCCAACACATGTTAACCTGTCCAGCTTCGCATCGACAATGACACTAATGAGTGGATGATTTTGCCTAACTGCAGGTAGTGCCCCCTATTTCCGAGGCTGCCTTTAATATGTAGACATCTTGACCTCAAAACCAACTTGAAACTGCTGTTGACCCTTCTAGAATGGATACTACCAATGCATAACAAACTTGAAGATTGATGAAGCTGTATATTAGAGCGATGAAAAATAATTTTATGGGCTCAGCTTAAGCCTTAAAAAATACCTTAATTAAGGCCTTAATGCCAACACTGGTCTGCCAAGTCAGGATTCTGAGAGGGTAACCGGATAACAGGGCCTTTGAGCTTGCGGTAACAATATACCGGTTGTGGGCATAATACACTTTCCTCATCATTGTGATAAATCCCCCCAAGGCTCTCCATCAGACCACTTTTAGTGCACTGGGAAGGCTTCGAGAAGCATGCAAAATCCAAGAGAATAATGAAGGCATGTTTCGTCTCCTTGGCAAAGCCAAAGTTTCTGGCAAAAGCAGGATGTCGATACAATTGAACATGGGTAAGAGAGATGCTTCTTCAAGTTTAATAGCAGCATAGTAACACGAGGCAAGATTGTAAATGAGCGTTCAAGGTATGTAAGTCACTTCTCACCACTGCACATGTCTGTTACTCCCAGCCTTGATAGGTACAGAGCCCCGAATCTCGTTGGTAGTGAGACCATCACCTGCGTTAAGGAGTTCAACTCACAGAGGGATTTTTCCCCATTTGAATAGTGCTCATGAATCGGGCAGCGTCTTTGGCTTCGAGTTTGAACGTAATGGAAAACATGTCAAAGCCATTACCCTCGCAATTTGTGGTGTAACGGAAGTGTGTATCGAACAGCATTAACTTGATAGAGCGGTGCTATCTGAATCGGAGCACAGATCGACTGTAGCAGTGGATACTGCCCCCACGTGCACATTCGCCTTTACTCTGTGGGCCCACCACCCGACTGTCACTCATTGGGACCTATTGGGTCCCTGGTCCCTGTGCCGGTACGAATACCACCACTACGGGCCAATTATAAATACACATTACAAATGTCACTGCGGAATATTTCACCGGGCTTGTGAACATAGCAGTGACACATTCCGTGGCTTCCGCATCTGATGTATCAGAGGCAGGGATCTGACAGGGATGTGGCCGATCAGCATATACAGTTTGCCTTGAACTTGCTTCGAATTAACGTAAAGTGAGCTGTGCTTCTCTTGTGTTATGGAAACTCATCGGTATCCAGCTATAGACTTCCCATCATGGCCCTTAATCCGTTTTGCTTGGCTGCGCACGAGTGCGAGTCTTCGGCGATGACGATAAAGCAGATTATATATTCAGTGGCAGCTGAGATTGTGAGAGAGAAATAAGAAAATCAATGCACCCATCTGCAACTAGGCTTGTCTCCTTTCCACTTTCTCTTCAGTGCCAAAGTGCTGTACAGGCACTTGGGACCTATGTATACTTTACCAGGTAGTCATCCATTCGTCCCTTATAAGGCTGGACTAGTATGCTACAGCTCCTGTTGCTGTTAATAATCTTTGGTCAAGGTTGCTTGACTCAATTGCCAATTGCGAGAGATATAGATTGGCAAGTTGACTCCGGACACCGATCAGGGACTCCGCCGATCATTTGACATTGAGCGCTGCTTCGGACTCTGTGTGCGTAAGTATTGGAGATACTAATAGACTCATCGACAGAATGGCATGATCATGTGAGGTGAGGAGATATTGATATATCGATTGCAAGGATCCTGATGACAATCATGTGAGTGATACCAAAAACATGAAAGCAGTGCCACGGGAACAAAACACGAATCAAGCAAGTGCCTTGCAGAACTCCATTCAATGAAGAGACTTCAGAAATTGTAGCAGCAGAAGCAGAGAAGGAGGCCTGAGGGTATATTGGATTCAAAAGGAGGGTATATACTATCATACAGCGTAGGGACAGTGGGTGTTTGAACTTGAAGCCTGGTAAAGAATGTGAAGGAAAAAGGGGTATATTTCATAGTACAATGTAGGGACAGCGAGGGTTCAAATTTAGGTAAAGATAAGTAGAAAATGTCAAGAGGGTAAGGTTCTGATGAAACTGGTACCAAATTCATGAAAGCGGACTGTCAACAATTAAAACTAAGTGTTATGTCGTGTATGAATGACTGACTACTGTGCTTTCTGGCATCACCAGACTTCATGGGAACAGGAGGGGCAGTGTCTATCGATGTTGGGAGCTATTGAAAGTTTAGCACAAAAAGTATATTGACTTGCAAGCATCATCGTACAGTATTGTTCAGGATAGCGAAGGCTAACAACCCAATTAGAAGGAAGGTAGGTGACAAGAGTAAGTAAATGCGTACTATTGCCAGCAACTCCGCTGACAAGCAGGCAGTTTGCACTTTGCAGGATGGAAGAGACTAAACTTGCAGTTGGACTGCTCGCATCAAATCTAGGAAGAGTTCTAAATGTGAGACCGGGAACAGTATTGCGCATTTTTTGCTATCAGCCATACAATTTCTTCAGGCTAAGTTTGTGGTGATCAGTAGGTGTGGACTCATTGAATTTTCAGAGACATACGAGGTTAATGGTATGACCACATCGGAGGTAGACATTCCTGACTCTGTTCAAGAGCGATGAGCAGAGGAGGTGAAGCGGCAAGTATTTGCTCACTGTCGGCAGCGGCATATCGAAATATGTAGATGGAATAGATACTATGAGAGTACAATGTAAGGTTGAGATATAGTTAAGAAGATAGAGAATGCCGTAAGTGGTTCCCTCTTTATACAACAAGACTAGCCATTTAGTAATCTATGGCAACTTCCCAACCAACATATAGAGATTCATAGCCAACAGCTGTATCAATCGAAGGAAGGGATCCTGTAGAGTCCATCAGCCTAGGCCTGATGTCGATTGAGCCATAGCAACTCACAACATTGTATAACCCAACAGCTCAGCATATGGTGTCATCAGACCTTGGTTCAAGTTACCAGGTAAAGACAGGTCAAAGAACGGCAGCAATAATTGAAACAATGTTGATATGAGCACTAATATTCAACTTGTTTCGAAGACAATCAGATGCATTGGTGCCTGTTGTGCTGCGCAAACTGGCATACTGATTCCGAGATGCTGGAAATGGCTGCCAGCTGGATCAGGTCAAATATGCATTTTGAGAAGTACTAGGTCTGTTAAAAAGAACTAGTAGAAACGACACTCATTACTACAAGCCAGAATAAGATTAATGAAGCGGCGCCTACAGAGATTGAACCGTGGTACTGATTTCAATCTTATTCCATCCAAAGCCTCAGCTTGAACATCATTGCGCATGTCCTTCACATATGCGTGATCCTTGGCGCAAGATACTCATACAATGCTACTTGGTATCCGGGTGGTTTCCCCCATTGGTAGCATCATGCAAGAAATGACAGTCCGGACAGCATCTGTTGTAAATGAAAAACTCGAAAGCATGCCAACTTCTGAGAGCATTGCATTAAAGAAGCTTCAAATATTTGGACTGGGCTTACGCTCAGCGCGCTGGCAGCAAGGTCAAGAAATCTGGTCCATAGGTCAATGACGGTGCCATGGCAAATCAGCCTCAGGATGATGCTTTCAAATCACCTCTGGGCCATGTCATACCTTGCACCCATGGTGGTAATACCAACGTTGTCACCTGGAGCATGGAAGATGCTGAAGCTATACAGTAAGTATTCTTACTTCAGCGAAGAGCTCAAGATGGGTTCCGAAGTCGTAATCAGATCGACCGGCAATCAGACTTCCGATTTCATTAAGCTGACTCAACATCCCCTCCCTGTTTTGACTTGGTTTCGACCACTGTTAAATGAATTTTTGAAGTTGCATCAAGACTTCCAGATTTCTCTGTACCGCTACGCTATTCCTCAGCAGTGGTTCCACCAGCTGAATGCGACATCGCCTTGCAATGACATCCGCAGATCAAATATGATTATCACACAGAACCAACACTGAGTGCTGATGGCAAGATGCAGATTTGGCCTCACTGACATTGATCGTCACACAGCAAAAAGAACGTACACATAAAAATTTTCTACTCGCGGGTTGAAACCACCGCCAGGAGTATTTGGGTTCATCGGAAAGTGTAGAGAGAGCTGCCAGTGAAAGAGCCCATGTCGGTGGTCGGATACGGGAATTAGAAGAAAGACAAGGTTAGTTCATTCCAGAAACTATTGTGCGAGACAAGAGACAGTTGAAGATTGGATTTACTCTCAGTATCTCAGCTGACATCTTTTCTTAGATCAAGTTAGATACTGGACTTCCTACCGAGCCATGGTAACAGTGCGACCTGCGACCTACCATCGTTCCTGTCCGTTTAGCTTGCACATAAGCTTTACTTGCAATTCAGTGCCCCTCCAAAGTCTACAACTCACACCAGAACCTATGCAACCGAATATTCATACCCACCATGTGCTTCAGGCTCTGTACAGCGGGAGAATGAACAGCATCGAAACTCCACACTCGCATCGCAATCTATCATCTACAACTGCCTGCCAGTGATTCTGCGGTCATTTTCCCCAATCATCAAGTGTATTTCTGTGCTGTAATCGAAATTGAGGTGCCTATGCACGATTAAATCCATAGCCTGACGAAGGAGGTGAAAGCTGCATGCGGAGACAGTAGCAAGCAAAAAATTATTGTGACTTGCGACCATCTCGATTCTGTTAGGCCCGGACTTGGGTATAACAAGCAAGGTAACTCTTAGGGCTGTATCATGTTCGTACAGTCACCCAAAGAGAACCGTGGCACTTGAAATAGCGAGTAAGGCACAAACACTTAGTCGTGCAGTGAGCGAGAGAGTAAAGTCTGGTATGTATAAACTTAGCTTGAAGCTGGGGTACATGGCTGAGGGCTACGTTACTTATATACGAAATGCGGAGTCTGAATACGTAGCTGCGTCCATGCGTGAAACAATGAGAAACGTACGATACCAGCGTGTTCTGATGTCGTAGCAATGAAGTCGTGCGGTAGCGTTGTGGCGATCGGTCCGGTTGTCCATGATAAGATCTGGATTAGATTGGCACATAAGATAAGATAAGTGCCAGAGATAAGATAAGATAAGGGAAAAATCGTAACATTACCCCCTCATTAAGGCAGGCGTCCTGACTGCCCTAAGGGTCGTCTCCATTCGGCAGATCAGCATCGTCTGATGCATTGTTCCAATACGTCTTTACGAGTTCTAGTGAAAGGCAGCTCTCTTCCGAGAGCGGCCAACACTGGTGAGGACTCACGAGATCGCACAAGAAAGAACGGGAACAAACTCCAATTGGGAATGCGACTGTACGTAAAGGGGTGATAAGGCAGGAATGGTATGGCAAAATGGTGGTGGTGGAAGGAAGGAAGAAGTAGCTACATGTGTCTACAGGTATATATAGGAGAAAAGGTGCGCCACAATGTACATAGGCCCAAGCAATGGGGCAGGTATGCTAAGCAATGGGGTATGGGGTCGGTGAGATATAGAGCCGCGGGGTCAGTTGGGGAGGATCGGAGCGAGATCCGAGATCAGTACTACGATGTCAGCGTGCATTGTAAGCATGGCTTACATCTAGCCACTCAAAGTTGTACTCTTTGAGGGCGTTGACCCATTTCTGGAATCCATCTCGTTGTTGGACGAGATAGTGAGCATTGCCATTGGTGTCATACTCGTGATCTAGGATCATCATGACAGCCTTGGTGGGTGTTATGATTTTCGTTGAGACTAAGGCGCAGGTGTTCTGCATCTTGGCCTCGTATTCTTCTATCGCTTCTTGGGCGTTGCCCATTTCTTCATCTCGTACCCATGAGTTGTGCTCGTGAGTCCATCCTTTCCATTTAACGAAGTAGTCTGTGACGGTTCTAGACTTCTGTCCCCTCTTGCCGCGTACTTGATGTGGGTGAGAGTCAAGGACTTCTTTGATTTCATATTCCTCCTCACCGTCGATAAGGTCAGGTGGGGGAGGGGCGGGCAATTCCTGATTAGGGAATGCTGGTGGGGTGTATGGGGTCAGGAGCTTCTCATTGAAGCGTGGGTGAATCTTCCAGTGGGGTGGCAGCTTAAGCTTGAACACTGCTGGCCCAGCCTTGTCTAGGACCACAAAGGGTCCAACGTGTTTGTTGTCCAGTTTCTTCTTGGGATGAGGGAGGTGAAGGTTGGTGGCGTCGAGCCATACCTTGTCTCTGACTTCGTATGCATGTGACATGCATTTCTTTTTGTCGTACTGCTTTTTCATCCATCTGGCAGCCTCTTCGAGGGCGGTCTGTGTCTCCTTATGGATCTGGGTCATCGTCTGTGCAAAGTCGGTGGCAGCGGGGTTCATGAAAGGAGAAAGTCGGGAAGAGTCGGGAAGGACTCGTGGGTTTCAACCATAGAGAACCATGAACGGGCTCTTTCCGGTAGCGCTGTGGATTCGGTTGTTGTGGGCGAACTCTGCCAAGGGCAGCCAGTCGCTCCAGTCGGTTTGTTGGTAGTTGATGAAGATTCTGAGGTATTTCTCGATCTCCTGATTAACCCGTTTGGTCTGTCCATCGGTCTGCGGGTGGAACACCGTGGAGGCATTCGGGGTGATGTCAAGCATCCGGTAAAGTTCCTTCATGAACTGAGAAACAAACTGGGGACCTCGGTCTGAGATCACAACCTCAGGCATTCCGTGACGAGCATAGACGTGGTTGCGTAGAATGCGGGCCCATCCTTCAGCTGAGAGTTCCGTGCTGCAGGTGACAGGAATGATGGCCTTCGAGAATCGGTCGACGATCATGAGAAGGGCATCGTGTCCACCCGACTCGGGGAGTCCAGTAATCATGTCGACAGAGATGTGAGTCCATGGCGACAAAGGGGCTGCGTTCAGGTTAAGCGGGGTGGCTTTAGCCTGCGTGCTCGACTTGGTGCGTTGGCAAACTTCACAGCCCTTGACATAGGCTTCAATGTCTTTCTTCAACTTGGGCCACCAGTATTCTTGGACGACCAACTCCTTCGTTTTCTCAATTCCCGGGTGTCCGGCTGTGATGTGGTCATGACACTGCGCGATGATTTCTCCATGGAGGGAATGCTTTCTTGGCACGTAGATGCACCCGTCGTAATAGAGCAAGCCTTCCTTTCGGCTTACTCCTCGTTCGTGGTTGAGGGACACGGCGATGCCTTTGTCCCATAACTCCTCCTGTTGGATGGCATTTTCGATCTTTTGGTGTACTTCGGAAACAGTGGGCATGATCAGGGCCTGGAAATGTTCAGGGGCGAGGACAATGATGTCGTCGCTGTCATCCTTGCCTTGGTCGTGGTCGTCGTGGCGAGACAAGAGGTCTGCCTTCTTGTTGAGGGCACCGGGCTTATGCCTGAGTATAAAGTGGTACTCGGCTAGCTCAGTGACCCAGCGTGCTTGTCGTCGGTTCAGTTTCTGCGGCTTTCTGAAATACTGGAGGTTTTGGTGATCCGTCCAGATTTCTACGTCTACGGCAGCGCCCATGAGGTAATGGCGCCATTCGTCGAGTGCTAGCATGATCGCTAGCAACTCCTTGTCATAGATTTCATAGTTTCGTTCCATGGTGCTGAGGGACTTCGACATGAAGGCCACTGGGCGCCATACTCCGTTCTGCTTCTGCGACAGGACTGCTCCTACCACGCCCTCACTGGCATCTGCTTCTACCATGAAGGGGTTGTCATTGTTCGGGATGGCGAGGATCATGTCCTCGGCCATACGTTGTTTCAGTTCCTGGAAGGCATGGTCTTGCGCCTTTCCCCATGCCCACTCCACATTCCCGGTGAGCTGGGTAAGCGGCTTGACAACCTTCGAGTAGTTCTTGATGAACTTTCGATAAAAGTTGGTGAAACCAAGGAACGACTGTAGTTCCCATTTCTTTGTTGGCGTCGGCCATTCCGTGATCCCGGCAATCTTGACTGGGTCCATTCGGATGGAGTTCTCACTGATGATCACTCCCAGGTACTCGGTCTCGAGCATCTCGAATTCGCACTTTTCTGCTTTGAGGAACAACTTGTTCTCTCGTAGCCTCTGGAGTACGCATCGTACAATCTGTCGGTGTTCCTCCCGATCTTTGGTGAAGATCAGGATGTCGTTCATCATCCATTGGAATGTGGCAGGCAAGTTGGTGAGCCCGAAGAACATGACAGTGGGTTCAAACAAACCCCGGTTCGTGCGGAAGGCAGCTTTCTCTTCATCTCCTTCTCTGATTTGGACGTTGTTGTATCCCCAACAGACGTCGAGCTTTGTGAAGTACTTGGCGCCACGCAGCTTGTTGATGAGTTTGGAAATGAGTGGTAGCGGGTAGCGGTTCTTGATGGTCATTTTGTTAAGCTTGCGGTAGTCCTGTACTGGACGAAGGGAGCTGTCCTTTTTCTTGACGAAGAAGAAGGGAGAGGCGAACAGGGACTTGGAGGGGCAGATGCACCCTGAGTCGAGGTTCTTGTCAAGGAACGCGTCGAGCTGTTCCTGTTCGTTTCGGTTCAAGGGGTAGACCTTGCAGTCCAACGTTGATTTGGCATTGGGGATGAGCTTGATGGCGTGGTCCCATGGTTTTTGGTCTGGCAGTTCATCGAAGTTCTCCTTGGAGAACAAGTCACAGAAGGATTGATAGTGCGGCGGCACCATCTCTTCGAACGTCTTCTTCGGCTTGCCTGCGTTGGCAGTGGCCACCAGGTCATTGGCATGGTGCGTTGCATGAATGACCACCTCCTCTTCCATGTTGACGGTGAGAATGGTATCGCCCTCTTCGAGTTCTTTGTCCCAATGGTCGTTGGGGTCAGCGTCGGGGAAAACGAGGTGGTTCTTGATGCACTGGCAACGACCAAAGATGATCGAGCCCGTTTTCTAGTTTACTGAAGGGTTGTGCCGCTTCAGCCAGTCGTGCCCAAGGTAGATGTCCTTGGCGCCTAGGTCAGTGACCGCGAGGTCGATTTGTTCTGCGTGTCCACCAATAGTCAGGTGGAGTTCTACAAAGCTAGTGATGTTTCCTGTGCTGTTATGGGAACCATCAGCGTTGTATACGGGAATGGTAACAGCTGCTTTGATGGTGTCGAGTCCATGCTTTTGGACGTAGGCACGGTTGATCGCGCTACCAGTGCACCTGCTATCGATGAGAGTGCACGTTTTCAGGGTCTGAGTCCCCATACAGGGGTTCAGCTGGACATTGATCATGAAGTCCGTCGTTCCCTTACTAGCCCTTCTTCAGACGTAGCGGATGGGTTCCTGGAGTTCGTATAGCCGTTCCCTGGCCGAGTCTCCTTCTGTTCGTAGTTCGTTGAGGAGCTCGTCTGTGAGCTCACTCAGTTGTTCCTGATGCATCCAAACACAAAGGGCGGCGTGCGCTGTGCTGTCGTTTCATGCTTTGCGGATTGCGCAGAGCATCCAGTCCACCTCGAAGGGGCGGAACCATCGGTGAGGGACCTCTCAAGCCTTCACGCTGGTTACAGCTACTGTTGGCAAGGTCACCTCATTTGTGACTACCCCCTCATTAGGGATAGTCTTTGTGGTTGTGGTCGGGGACTCTGGTGGAGTTGGAAGTCCCTTGGTGGGGGATTTTGGTGAAATTGTTGGGCTGCCTGCAGTGACCCATCTCTGGAAAGAGATGTCATTGTCTTTGTCAGGTACTTCTATCATAGTTACCTGATGCCCCCTCTTTACCGCCTGGGCGCTAGCGGCTTCCTTCCATTCATCGGCTTCGCGGAATCCCGAGGAGTGGTCATTGCAGGAATCACGGTTTCTCTGTGAAGAGCTGTCCCTGTCAGCGAGAGTTTGCTCGGAACTAGCGGGTTCAGCTTGTACCACCGGGGTGGATTTACCAGTGTCACCTTCTCCTTCAAAGCCAAGTGAAGCACTCGATCGACTTCGTGAAGTCTGTTCCTCAGGGCCTACGACTCGGGAAGTGTCAGTCCTAAGAGCATGCTCTGCGACTGCATTGGGAGCGTCGGCTCCGTCCTTGCCCCGACCTCCCAGATTGTGCGTCTTCGTCGTCCTGTTCGTCCGTGCGGTGATCCCCACTCGCAGGGCCGCTTTGTCAAGGGGAGCGTGACCCTCCGGAGGAGGCGCTTGTTCCCTTGCCCCATCCAGTCGCCGAGGTGCTGTGATGATGGGTACCACTATGGTAGGTGGTTTTTCGTTTCCGGTGTTTGCTCGTGATGAGCTACTTGCCAAACATTTAGCCGGTTGTGCAGTCTTGGGGTCGGCAGCCCCAGGCATCGTGTCATTGCCCCGAAGGACGTCGTATCGGTTCTGGGTCATTAGTGATTCTGATACTGGGCGGCATGCATTTCCAGAAGATGAAGTTGTAAAAACCCGCCCCTCACGTTGGGGCGGGGGTATATTCGAATGCGTGATATGTAGATTGTCTGTATGTAAAAAAGAAGTAATGTCCTGCCTGGCAGGAGACGAAAGTGCACCAGTATGTAAGTCCATGGTCATCGCAGGGGAATCGGACCCTCAATGACCTAAGCTTTTACCTCCTCGACCTTGGTGTCCTTGCTGAGTGGCTCCACTGGGGGCGCCGCCTCGACCGCACATACCTTTAGCCTCTTCTGCGGGCAATCCCTCAATAGGTGACCCTTTTGGTCGCACCTAAAGCATCTTCCTTCATCCCGCTGCTTCTTCTTTACCGTGTCCACTTCCATCGGCTGTCCTTGACCGGCGTACATTGTCCACTTTCTGGCGAAGTCCCTGCCCGGTGTGCTACCCATCGGCTTTGCCGACGATGAACTTGTTGTGCCACCTGTAGTGTGCTTGTTACTACTGGTGGCGGTAATCTGTTTCTGGCCTCCCTGGCAGTCATCATGGTGGCCGTAGGCCCGGTCATGGGCGTCCTTGCACTGGCGTTCCTGGTACATGACGCTGATCCTGTCCTTCCACTCGTTGTACATGCAGGGGATGCCTACTCCGATGTTGGAGATGATGGATGTGTATAAAGCAGGGACTCCTGCTCATACCATGCGTACCATGGCACCCCTCTCCCCGGTGTCCTGCCTTCGTCCTGCCAACTTGGCCTCTCGTTCCAGTTTTTGGAAGTACTGGTTCGCCAACATCCCGGCCATGCAGAGGTCGTTCATTTTGGCTTCATGGACCTCCTCGATGGTGGGGTCCCAGAACTGCATGCGGACCTCATCGGTGAAGTCCTCCCAGGCAGGGTAGCGATACCGCGCTGGCTCATTGGGGTTGTCTGGGATCCACCAGAATTCTTCTCGTCAGTCTACCCACCAGTCCTTGGCCCTCTCAGCAAAGTGAGAGGCCGCGAAGATGACCATCAGGGATGGGATCCCTGCGAATTGGCTTCGAAAGATTTTGAAGTAGGTGACGCAGTCCCCTAGGAACCGGTCGATGTCATCGTGATCGCCCTTGAACATCTCAGGGCGATTCACCAGAATGGGTTTTACCCCAAGGAATGCGGGGTTAGTGCCTTTGTCCCAGGGCCCGACTGGTCCCTGTTGGGGTGGGTCATATCCAGGAGGTCATGGGATCGAGAAGTGATCCGGTCGTGGTTGTCGTGTCGGAGGGCCTCCTCGCCCTCGTTCTGGCTCCCTTCGCTGTTTCGTCAGCTCTTCTTGGAGCCTGACGTTCTCCTCCCTCATCTGTATGATCTGCGCTTTCATCTGCACAAATCGTTCCTCCATCGTCGGCTATCTGGGGTCCGCCTGCCCCTCTGGTTCTCCTGGTCCTGCTCCTGCTATGAGCCTGCTAGTTCCCTGCCCTTGGTAGTGCCCGTGCTGTCGGAGTTTCCGAGCATGGGGTGGTGGTGAATCAGGAAGGGGAAAGGGCAGGGGGGGGAGCATTGGGGCTTCTGAGTCCTGCCACTCTCCGAATGTTTCATGGTCGAGGTGAAAACGATCAAAGAATGTTTCCCCCGTCTAGGTCGGGCCGGTCGCCCTGTAGTTGGGCGAGGGTTCGTAGAGCCTGGTGGAGGGCCAGGTATTCTGGCCCCATTCGTGGTTGTAGCCTCTGTACTCAGTCCCTGGCCGAGGGATTGTATAGTTCCCGGTTTCGGTTTGCGAAGATCCGGGTGTCGATGGTGCGGTTGGGCATGGCGTTGGGGATTCAGTCCCCTCGGTGGGTGGCAAGATAGTAGTCCATGGTGGGGCGGGGTCCCGGAGTGTTGAAACCGGCTTGTCACTCAACATCCTGTCGCCAGAGTTCCCAGGCCTTCTCTCGAAAGGGGCCGAGAATCCGTCGGTCGGCGTCGGTGAGCAGTGGCCACTGGTAGTCCCCCCCGTCGGTGTTGAGAGGGTCGTTGTCCTCTCAGGGACCGAGAGGTGGTTCAGGGTCAGGGTTGGCAGTGTTCGTGGTGTCAGTAGTCGTTCAGTCTGGGTCAGTGAAGGGGTTAGGGGTGTCGGAGTCGGTGTCGCTGTCCTCCAAGGGCCATCGTCCATATAGGCTAGTGGGGAAGGGTACAAGTGCCCTGCCATGGGGGTGTACCACCCGGGCACGAGTTTGTGGTATCATCTGGGTGCAGCGGTGTCGGGATAGTAGTCGTTTGAGGGCTCATCCCTCAGGCCGTATGTGCCTCGGGGGTTCCTCGTTGGCGGTCATGTAGGCGGTGGTGGGTAGTTCCGGACTGGGGGTTCAGCAAACATTGCTTGGCCCCAGGGTGGCGTTGCGAGGGTTCTCCCAATGCGGGAGCCCCTTGCTGGAATTTGTGGCGTGGGCGGCCGAGGCCCGCTGATAGGTGTTGAGAGGGGCCTGTTCCGTTGATTCATGGGCTGCCAGACCTGGCCATATCAGGTCTGGTTGGTCATATCCCTGAGAGGGGACGACATATCGGAGTGGGAAGGGTGCGGGTCGGGGTCGTGCAAGGATAGGGGCAATTAGGCCCCGTCGGTGTAGAAAGTTTCGGATTGGTGCCCTGTATACGAGTACAAGGGCGGCGGTTATGAGGGTGATGAGGACAGCACCAATAAAGGTGGTGCCGAAGGCAATGGTCTGAGTGGTGGTGAGATCGGGGGTCATTTGTGGGGTCGGGGTCCTTGAGGGTGGTTTCAGGCTTGTTCTCCCTGAGCGAGGATGGCGAGCACGGTTCGGAGAGTGATAAGCGAGGTGGTGATGACGAGCTCTTCGAGCTGTCGGATTCGTTCTTGTTTTGGGTTCTGGGTCATAAAACTCTTGTCGTGGCTGGCGCTGGCAAAGAGAGTAGGAAGCTTCGAGCTAATTGTTAGGCCCGGACTTGGGTATAACAAGCAAGGTAACTCTTAGGGCTGTATCATGTTCGTACAGTCACCCAAAGAGAACCGTGGCACTTGAAATAGCGAGTAAGGCGCAAACACTTAGTTGTGCAGTGAGCGAGAGAGTAAAGTCTGGTATGTATAAACTTAGCTTGAAGCTGGGGTACATGGCTGAGGGCTACGTTACTTATATACGAAATGCGGAGTCTGAATACGTAGCTGCGTCCATGTGTGAAACAATGAGAAACATACGATACCAGCATGTTCTGATGTCGTAGCAACGAAGTCGTGTGGTAGTGTTGTGGCGATCGGTCCGGTTGTCCATGATAAGATCTGGATTAGATTGGCACGTAAGATAAGATAAGTGCCAGAGATAAGATAAGATAAGGGAAAAATCGTAACAGATTCTTCATAATGTTTGGCAAGAAAGTCACCTCTAGGAGGAGGAAAATTCTAAGGAAATGTTGCAAGCATACTATTGGGCGGTGATTCACCCTGTCCATCAGGATGGATCCCGACTATTCAAGGGCTACTCGGACATTTGCTTCCCCTATTAGTCTTATTTGGTCCCTTACAGCTCGCCATGGGCACTGCTTTCATTATGACCAACTCACAGCTGCATCCTCCAACACTTATTGTCATCTCACCTTGGCCATCTTTCTCAAGGTTGATGTGCTGTTTAGTATTTGGTCGGCTCCTCAAGCGCCAACTGATCCCTGAGTGTTTTTACACCATTTTGATATTCTATACTACGAGGTCTAGGTTTCTATGCTCTTTGTTGATGTATAGTATTCCACTGGTCATCGGGTGCACGTTGTCATCGGACTCTGGTTGGGCTTTCCTTCTCTGCGATAGGTATTCTGTGTCATGCCGTGTAATTGCATTGGGTTCTCTTCCTCTTAGTCTGATGTTTTGCCTCCATTCTTCATGTCGTGCATGGATGTTGGGTTTTCTTCCTTTCTCCCCCCTGTACCTGCTTCGTCAACACGTACTCTGTCATTCCTGCAGCCCTTCTACCTGCTACATAAGTATTTATCTCCCTTTTTTAATGCCTCTTACCTCTCAGTCCTCCTCATTTTTGAGACTGTCGTGGAACATCGTGATGTTGGACTTTGACTGGGAGTCCGAATTGAGTATAACCTCTCTGCTCACCACTAGCACCGTCGCTTCTGAGACTCGATACTGACGATGGGTCATTTGGGTATAGACTAGTAATACGAGGGCGAAGGTACGGGTGTCTCTTGTTATACTGACTAGATTTAATTGTTGCATTTCCTTCCAGGCTGCCGCCATTGCTAACAGCTGAGACCAGAAATGGTATGCCCAGCCCTTCATTATCACTCGCTGCTGAACCAACCAGAGCTGTAGGGGGATGCGCGCAGACCAAGGAGAGGGCTGCTGTGAATAATAGGATGGTGGTCGTCGAGGAAGGGACCTGCCGACAGGTGCATGCTTCTTCCATCCTCTTTCATGGCGTTGATTTATTGTTATGTCTTGTGTCGTTTAGTTTGTTTAGCGGTTGTTTCTCCTTTTCGTGGCACTCATTATCTCAGCCCGCAGGAAACCTGCCATGGAGTGCTTTCTTCTCCCAGTCTGATACCTAATAAATTCCTAGCGCACCATTCTTATCCTTCCAACACCCATTCTTCCGAGATACCTCTCATTACGGCACTGCTTCATATCTTCTACTGTTTCTAAAGCGGAAAATAGTTGCAGTGTTAGTGTTAAATATTATAGTTATAGTTGATTGTAGTAGATACAAATCAATATACTAATATTTCTGCCTTCTACGAAAGCATTGGAACACAAAAGATAAAAGATGACAAGAAGCTGTCTTCCTACCACATTGTATAGCTTGCCAAGGCAAAATCTTCCTTGACGAGAATGTATACCTCAGTTGAGAACAACGCTTGATCTTTGATCTTTTTTATCTTTCTGGTCTTGTCCAAGACCAAAACACGGCAAAGACTGATGTTGGATTTCTCTGATCCTTTCTCTCGTTGTTTAGCCTTTTGGCACAATCGAGTTACTCCACACATTTGGCGAATATTGTATCAATGATCTCAGTCTGAATCCAACAGGGTCTAGCCATGATTTATTTAAATTTTTATACTATAACTCAATGTGTATAGGTTCTTGGAAGTGGGAATATCGAAGTGTCGAGACTTCAACAAGACTTACAGGAATTCGCCCCAGGGGGTTAGTTCATAATTCATTTTAATCGGGACAAGGAGCCCAAGGCACATGTGGAAAATTGTTCTTGATCATGAACCACCATCACTTCGGTGCACCAGTTTCTTATCTTTACTTTCAGAGCGCCAGACATTCGTCTTACTTTGTCTTCTCTTCAGTCGTGCGAAGTCGGGTCCAGAAGATATATGGCAAATTAGTGTGTTGTCTTTCGCTCTGCAGGACAAATCTAACAGTCGATACGGGCAAGGGAGTAGTGCTGCCTGAATCAAATATATCATCTACTGCAGCCGTTGGGTTTCACTTGATGCCATTGCGGCTGAATTTAACGGCCTTGTAGTAGCAGATACATGCAGGACTTTGGTTTGAAAGAAAAGGAATGAGTGCATAGCCAATTTTCACCTTGCTGACGAGAGGTCTCACCGCCAGAAATGGGTTTTAGGGTGTGATGGTCTCTAAGATCACATTTCTTGCTGCCTCCAGAGGGGAGAAGTGCCGTTGGCGAGGACTACCCAGCGCAACCTCTTCACAAAGTGCTGCATGGCTTTGCTACTTAATATCGTGCCCTTTTCAATGGGATTTGACATAACCATCCAAGTATCCACATCGAGGCTATTATCTCAAGACCAACGAGTAGATCATTATGCAATGTGATGCCATTCTGTGTTGTGCAGCCTAAATGGTAGCCCATCCTGTCACAGCGAACTCTTTTCTTTGATCCAATCAAGGGGGTCGACTTCCCTAGTCGATGTTCTAGACCAGCCTTGGCTGCTAGATTTTTACTTAAATAGTGTCAGTTGACACATACTGAAAAGACAATATGAGCATCAGTTGTAAATATTCAATTTCTCAGGATTATATGGTATATTAGTCAGCAGCTCAACTTATGACATCATGGCATCATCAGAAAATCCGACAGACCCAGGAATTGAACCCAGGATCTTAAAAAGATTTTCAGCAACATCACATGACTTTTCCAAGCAGATATGCTAACCACTGTACCATACTAGCATTATATATTAATGTAATCATCTCTCTATATGGCCTCCCTCTCTTATATTTATAATATCCCAATTGGGCCCTCCCTTTGGTGCACTTTGGTGCGCTTTTTTTTCCTTATTGGGCTGGTCAAATTGGCCCATCAATTGCACCTGGAATTGGCTCTCCCATGGCATTGATGGTATCAATATCAGGCCATTTTCAGACAAAATTCGCATTTTGGCTCATTTTGGGCTTCCTCAGGCTACTGGGTGGGTCATGGGATGGTACTAGTATATGCCTAAACATAAATAGCATAAAAGCGAACCCTCTGGTGAGGTATGGGGGCCCTGGGGAGGGGGTAAAAAGGGTAAAATAATGAAAAATAGCAGAAAATCACCGAAAATTCGCGTTTTGGGGGTACTACGTGCATCGGATCACTTCGAAAACTTGACCAATGAATTCCCTGACCTTGAAAACCCCCAAACGGCCCCTCCACAGTACATGTGGCACATTCTATGGCTAGGCATAATTGGGAAAATTGACTTTTTATGGTGCTGCATACATTGGATTGCTCCGGGGATGTTACCAATCGATTTCTACACTATATAAACCATAGAATACATCTTCATATGCTATATATGACCACCAGAATGTGATGAAAAATGGGGGATTGCGGGGAAAACATGGTTTATTTTGTTTTCTAGGCAATGCGTCGGTCTGGGGACATCACCAATCGATTCCTCGACCTTTAAAACCCCCAAGCGACTCTTGGGTACATTTATGGGGTCTCAGGAACGATGGAAATAATGATGTAACAGTTTAGGAGGAGCACATAGGGAAACTTGCATTTCTGAGCTTTGGAGAACTTCGGAGTTGTTACCAATGGATTTCTTGACCTTGAAAACCCCCAGAACACCCCAGGAGCACATTTAAAACCTTTGAAATCCATGGTAAAAAAGGTAATAGTGAAAATATGCAAAATACCATATATCTCGCATTTCTGAATGTCGGAGAAGGTAATTCTGGTATAGAATACACGATATATATTGTATAATAGTGTGTGCAAAAGCTTAGGATGATCCAAAATATATTGGCAGAGATATAAGGAGATCTTTCTGAAAATGAGAAAGAGCACCCCCCAGATTTCGATGTTCTGGTAATCCTATGGCCTGGGGACTATCAGATTCGCATTCCTGGACCCAAAAAACATAAGATTCATCTTTCATCCATGGGGTTCATGTGTCAAAACTACAAAGTAATAAGTGTACTCTCATTTATGCACAAAGTTATACTGTTTACATTGATTATACACTAGTAAAAATAACCCCCATGGATGAAAGATGAATCTTATGTTTTTTGGGTCCAGGAATGCGAATCTGATAGTCCCCAGGCCATAGGATTACCAGAACATCGAAATCTGGGGGGTGCTCTTTCTCATTTTCAGAAAGATCTCCTTATATCTCTGCCAATATATTTTGGATCATCCTAAGCTTTTGCACACACTATTATACAATATATATCGTGTATTCTATACCAGAATTACCTTCTCCGACATTCAGAAATGCGAGATATATGGTATTTTGCATATTTTCACTATTACCTTTTTTACCATGGATTTCAAAGGTTTTAAATGTGCTCCTGGGGTGTTCTGGGGGTTTTCAAGGTCAAGAAATCCATTGGTAACAACTCCGAAGTTCTCCAAAGCTCAGAAATGCAAGTTTCCCTATGTGCTCCTCCTAAACTGTTACATCATTATTTCCATCGTTCCTGAGACCCCATAAATGTACCCAAGAGTCGCTTGGGGGTTTTAAAGGTCGAGGAATCGATTGGTGATGTCCCCAGACCGACGCATTGCCTAGAAAACAAAATAAACCATGTTTTCCCCGCAATCCCCCATTTTTCATCACATTCTGGTGGTCATATATAGCATATGAAGATGTATTCTATGGTTTATATAGTGTAGAAATCGATTGGTAACATCCCCGGAGCAATCCAATGTATGCAGCACCATAAAAAGTCAATTTTCCCAATTATGCCTAGCCATAGAATGTGCCACATGTACTGTGGAGGGGCCGTTTGGGGGTTTTCAAGGTCAGGGAATTCATTGGTCAAGTTTTCGAAGTGATCCGATGCACGTAGTACCCCCAAAACGCGAATTTTCGGTGATTTTCTGCTATTTTTCATTATTTTACCCTTTTTACCCCCTCCCCAGGGCCCCCATACCTCACCAGAGGGTTCGCTTTTATGCTATTTATGTTTAGGCATATACTAGTACCATCCCATGACCCACCCAGTAGCCTGAGGAAGCCCAAAATGAGCCAAAATGCGAATTTTGTCTGAAAATGGCCTGATATTGATACCATCAATGCCATGGGAGAGCCAATTCCAGGTGCAATTGATGGGCCAATTTGACCAGCCCAATAAGGAAAAAAAAGCGCACCAAAGTGCACCAAAGGGAGGGCCCAATTGGGATATTATAAATATAAGAGAGGGAGGCCATATAGAGAGATGATTACATTAATATATAATGCTAGTATGGTACAGTGGTTAGCATATCTGCTTGGAAAAGTCATGTGATGTTGCTGAAAATCTTTTTAAGATCCTGGGTTCAATTCCTGGGTCTGTCGGATTTTCTGATGATGCCATGATGTCATAAGTTGAGCTGCTGACTAATATACCATATAATCCTGAGAAATTGAATATTTACAACTGATGCTCATATTGTCTTTTCAGTATGTGTCAACTGACATTATTTGATCTGTTAAAGTAGCAGCTATAGGTGTCTAGACATTCTCTCAATCTGAGAATGTCATGGTACCTTGTAAGACAAGACAATGGAGGATTCCTGGATGCACCATCATCATCATCCAAGACCATTGGTGCTACCATGTCCATGGAGCATGCGCTTAAGTGTCTGAACTCCCAAGGTCTTTGCTCCTCTTTGCTCCAGTTTCCCTCCTACGACCGAGCCTAGAACGCGAACAAAGAGCGATCCCATGAGGAGAAAGATAGCCCTCAACACAGGCTACCAGAAAAAATTGCTGGTGTTCCATGTCGTGTTCACTTCTTTGTCATGCGAGTCACGTCTCTCTATCTGGAGGATCCTGGTGTACCGCAACGGTTCATATCACAGCCATAATCTCACTTCCTGCATGACCTCTTATCATGTCCTTCTCGACGTCACTCGACATGGATACGGAAGTTCATATCAATCGCTATGTCCGTATCAACATCGAGGCAGAAATCTGCCAACCTGATATGTTGGTGTTGAGATGCTCGATATTGAGGCTATTGCCATCAAGATACGTGCTACCTCGTCAGCATGAAGTGTGATGACTGCTCTTCATACACATTGTCATCTCCAAGGCAACCCCACCGATGCCATCACCTCAGACTCAGCCCTAGCCCAAAGCGGCCTATCCCGACAAGAGTCATTTAACCTACCTTTTGTTCATGCCCATCAGGAAGCTCGCCTTGTCCGACATGGTGATTGGAGTCTCTACCACTTTCAGTCATCTTAACACAATACAAAGGCTTCTATGAAGTATGAGGAAAAAGCGGAAGCGACAATGACTGTGGTGGAGCGGAACCCACATCTCTCCGACACAGCGACTTGCCAGTTCACACAGAGAACTGTCATCGAATGCGTGGGTGGCGATTATGCCGGTAAGCTGGATCGCTTGTATCAGTTCTTCTGAACTCAAACCTTTGCTGCAGATCAGGACCCAGCACGCGATGGGCTTAACTGTCAATCTTCACATTGGGTTCTCTTTTCTTGACCTCCGGCTGACACTTGGGGACTATTCAGGTCCTTTGGAAATCCGAAGGGAACTCGGCGCATTATCTCCTCTCTCTGCAGGGAGCAATGGGTCTCAAGGGTAATACAGATGCTATGCTGGCACAACTCGGACAAGCAAGTCATCCTAACTCATAAATTCGAAGGGCGACACTGACAATACTAGGCATGAGCTTTGTTCGATGTATAGCACAACAAATTGTATGCTAGTGCCATCAAATCTTCCAGTGTCAGAGTATTGTATGTATGCAGTGTCTGGGTGTTGGGAAGAAACCACATTCAATGAGTATGTCATTCACATTATCCCCACAGGCCATGAACCTCATCGCTAATACAGATGTACGGTCGGAGTGCCACAACATCTTTCTCACCTGCCCATCGTCTTCTCGTTATATCGGTGCCTACCTGTCAGAAGAAACAACACCTTATCATTGATGTTTCGATTACACCATGGACCATGTCACCACCCTAGTCTTTCCCCTCTCTGAAATCTCGATCCTCTCAGATATACAAAAGGAGAGTTTCTGAGTTGACTCACTTTCTTTCTTTCTTGTCGACAATGTCGGTTTCGTTCAATGGCAACAACAGCCACTTTTTATCGAGGAAGAGTAGGAGATATGAGAGCAATGTGCTATTCTCCTCTCGAGTCTGTGTATATCCACTCTCCGGTTCCAATTCATCTTCACTCTGCTCCCAAATACATCTCATACCGCCGGAGGCAAGATACCTCTCCCAATCAGGCACTATATATATTTTGTATCGATGCAATTTCGGCTATCTTGACAGTGGTCTAAGCAGCTGCTATCATCGTAACCTACCTTCGGAACCCACATCGACATAGCCCACGCGAGAACTGACCAGACCGCAACATCTTCTCAAAATGCAGAGGGCAGATGTGAGCGTTATCGCTTTCTTCAGATGACTTCATCTGAGGTGAGTCTCTGCAGATATTTGCCGGTTGCACCTGTCTCATCATTTCACAGGGCAAGAGCCCCATCACGTTGATAGCGATTAACATTGTAAGCAGATGAAGACATTAAGTGGCCTGGGCCCCTAACCCAGCTGGAAGTCCTTCGTAATTCACAGTGTTCGATAGTTCAACCGGCATTGGTCGCTGTTTTTTTATATTTATTTTCAGGATATACAAATCATGCTCGCTACGTTTTAGCTTTAGTATGCACCTCACGAACTCTCATCCAAGATTTGATAGATACTATGCTCGACACCACACCATGTTTTGACCTTGTGAGTATCCTATGTTCATAGGACTCAGAACTCGGAGCATGGACCGACTTAGCCTAGCAAACCGCTTCATGCAGAACTCGGCTAACTGAGAGATTCGAGAGCTCCGCAAGAGATGAATTCTGACTCTCACTTGCATGGTTTAGCGCTCTGTGACACTGGTATCTATGCCTGCTCATGCATGTTTTTCTACGGCTGAAATAACATAAACCGTCGCAATTAACGTCATTGGTATTGCGTTTCCTGGTCACAGAAGGGGCAATAGCCGCTGATATGAGGGGCTGTCATAGATGTCAGCTTGAAATAACAGTCAAATCACAAGGCATACAATACTGTTCTGGAAAGCGAAGGCTGGAGACTGTCGGTTAGGAGGCTAGTTCGGGTGAGCCGGAATCGACATACTATTGCCAGCAGGTATGCAGACAAACCGGCGGTTTGCAGCCAGCAGAATGGAATAGACTAAACTTGCATTTAGACTCTTTGCATTGAATCTAGGAAAGGTGGTGAACAAAAAGACAGAGATGAATCATGACTGAGTAGCATTCGTCGTACAATTTCTTCAGGCTAGGATAACGCTAATTAGTAAAGACATGTAAGCCAGAATGTAAAGGTTGTACGAGGTTGAAGGTATGGCCGCATTGGTGGTAGACATTCCTAACACTGTATAGGGCTGATAAGCAGAGTGAATTTAGTAATGAAGATTTTCTCACTGGCGACGGCGGCACATCATGAATATGTGGTTGAGAGATATCTGAGAAGATAGAGAATGCTAGGGATGGCACTCACTTTATAAACTGTGGTCAACAATTGAGATCGCCTAAGGGCAGCTAAGACCATTGATGGAGAGCATCAGTAAGTCGGACATTTGTGATTACAATAAAATGGTAACTCGTAGTGAGCTTCCGAGCATCAGAGAATGTCAATCAAGGCCTAATACCTCATGCTCCGGCGACGAGGGACCTCAACTGACCTCTCTCGAGATAGAGGACGGCCACTGGTAGCTGTATATTCCAAACACAGGGACTGGAAATACGACAAAAATGTACCCCTGTAAGCCAAGAAAGGTAGATTAATCAGTCTTGGCAGGGACATCTCGAGAATGGGCAAATATTAGTACCTGTTTCGACCCATGTTGATATTTGCGAGTGGCAAATGGGAGAAGCCTGCAGTGTTGAGTTGAGAGTCATTGATATCCTGAATCCCGCATCATCTAGTGTCTGGGTAGTTTTGAAAACAGTTCGGAGGTTCAGGGATACAAGCATCAGTAGATGAAGATGATAGACAACTGTAGAGGATGTATCTGTCACCTGAAGGATCTGTGAGAAGATGGCGGTTCTGTGTTTCATATTTACAAGGAAGGTTTGCACCGTCCCACTGACTCAAATCAATTTCTTTTCCAAGCATCTCGTGCTTGTGGTCCATATTTTCATATTACATAGGCGCCGGAAGCATAGACACTAAAATGTTGAACAGAAGATGTAGAAGCTATGCTTTTTGAAATTGTAGAGGGAGACGAGAGACTGGCTGGCACCGGCAATTGAAACAGTTCGATAAGTGATAGCAGCTCCCCTGATATTGTCATTCCATCTGTCCATCTACATTATTCAAGATGCCAGTGGGTTCTAATCGGTGTCCTTTGTCAAAAGTATGGCATCAGGAACAATAGATCTGCACAGAGACAAAAATAATAAATTATCTAGAATGTCAAGTCCACAATGCTGGTCATATCTGAGATAATCGATCATGGTTCCATCATACAGGCCATGCGCAGAAACAATGCGACAGTCCAGGAGTGGACTTGAGTGGTCGGACATGACAGGCCAC
The DNA here is from genome assembly GCA_022818075.1 of Armillaria altimontana. NCBI lineage: Eukaryota > Fungi > Basidiomycota > Agaricomycetes > Agaricales > Physalacriaceae > Armillaria > Armillaria altimontana. The sequence continues at coordinate 1,553,112 of JAIWYR010000012.1, forward strand.
TGTTTCTGTGAGTTAGCGTAATTGTATAGTAGAAGATCATTCCATGACAGCGGGGTACAGCAGGATATATGGCCAGGTCTCCAAGTGAAAACAAATGTTAGTATCACATGCTGGGACGGACCCTAAGTACTTAAGTGGAGATAGTTTGGCAAACAGGAAGCAATTACTGGTATAGAAATCCAGTGGACATGAAGTTATTTCATATAATTTCAGGCTCATAGAAGAAGCCAGTGTGGGACAAAGCACTAAGTGCAGCCAAGATTAAGAGTGTCGTAAATATGAAAATCGCCGGCTATCTGTCTTGTATCCATCGATAACGAAACATTGTACATTCCCGGACCATGCCACAGGAAACCGAGAAGTAAGCATGACAGAGTCAACAAGAGGTGTCAACAAAGTAGCTCAAAGGATGCATAGTAGAGTGAACAGAACGTTTGCTTAGGTATTAACGACGTGCAAGCATAGAAGGCCCAACAGTAGGGTACGTTGGTGACCGATATTTGTACCATCGAGGCGCAGTTAAAACCATGAGGGCAGTGTAAGAAACGTGTACATTTTCTTTGGCGTGGTACCCTTTCTTTCAACATTAGCTTCCTGTTTTTGATCACCTGGTGATGTTTGCCAGTGGTAATTAGAGAACAGAAGGTCTTTGGAAGGTCTCCGAGTCTGAGGGCCATGTGGCTCGAGCCTCAGGTAACGAATTAGTAGTCACCAGTGTATTATGCAGCCAAATACCAGTTTGAAGAAGAGCCTGGTGACTTGACAGCACTGTACCAGGCGAATCTGAGCGACAACTCGGAGTGGGGAACAAACAGGGCCTCACCGGCACATCCGGACCGATGGTAGATCCTTTGCCACGTGCACGTTTACCTTTACCCAACACGCCGTTCCTGATTGGGACCTTGCGCCGGTAACAACACCAACACCAACTCCACCGGTGACCATGGTGTTGGTGTTGAATCAATACAACGCGTCACGAACGTTCCTGGAGTATTTTACAGGTCCTGCGATACATTCTGTGGGTCTAGATGTATCTGAGGCAGATATCAATCGGGGATGCGGCAGTCGGAGCACGTTTCATTTGCTTGGAATTTGGGTAAACTTTAAAGCGACTGTTCATCCCTTGCGCAATGCAAACTCATCTCTATGCACAGAGTATGGTTACTATTTGTAGACTCAAGCCAGGCCAATTCGCATACGCCCCTTTGGAGCAGAGAAGAGACAGGCTGGATGATAAACAACTTTGCGTCCCAGAAAAAAACGGTGGTATTGAACAGAGGAATCAGCTCGCCGTATCTGGCCATCGTTCGGTTCCCCTCTGCCATGCTGACCGACACTGACACGATCAGGCATGACATCTGTCTAGCGAAGGGATCTACAAACGACAGAGCACATTCAGATGGTTTGCACCTTTTACAAGATTTTGCCTGATCCACTGCTACATTGCGACCCAGGAAACCGGGAATGGAAAGGTCACTGGCACTCAGGCCCACGCGATGAAGAAGCCGCTGGGGGAAGAATGTTTTTTTATGGAACGTTAAACTTAAGACCGCCGAGGGGATCACTACTCATAATGATATCGTCAGCGATCACAAACGTACTGCTGCTGCTGCTGGACCCGTCTAAGCACCACCAGGCTCGTTTGCCTCACCGCCACTGCCCGGTCTTCCAGCTCTTGCCATCTACCTCACTACACGCCGTCTTTCTGAGGCTCTATGTTGTTGGCCATCGGCTCCCTGAATACTTTGCGGGCGCCAGAAAATCAGTGGCCCTTCAAGATTTCGCTAATGATCCTCATCGAGTCGGGACGTGTCAAGCCGTGACTCGAAGGATATTGGGAAACCGGACATAACTGGAAAGCTCCATACCAGTGCCGCGAGCATGGTGTTCGCTGTCAGCACAGACTCGTTGACGGCCATATGATGAATCACAAGACTGCCTCTTACAAGTTCTGCCCGATGACGCCATCTTGTATATCACAAGCTGGCAATACATATGCCTAATAGGCGAAGTACGCGTATATTCCGTCTTGTTGTTATCTCGAACTGATTAATTGATGCTACAGATACTGTCTAGACCCTAACAGCCTTTAAGTCCGCATCAAAGTTCTCAAAAGCATTACTCAGCACTGAAGCAAGATGGCATCTCTCTACATTCAACACCCACGACCGAGATCAACTGGTCTGTCCTGCTCCTTTCCCAATATTCAGTCTTGTATAGCGCGTCGCCTTCCCCGTGTTCATCCAAGCGACACCTATCTCCAACGCTTACCGCCTACCTCGCCGCGCGCTGCCTTTCTCGTGATCGATGTACTGCTAGCGCTAGTTCGGATTATAGCTTGTCATTGAGTGTCAGGCAGCCGGATATCGTTGCGAAGTCGCATATCACAGCTACGATCCGTTGAGGATGGTATGCAGTTCGGTATCTAAGTGTCGTGAATCAGTGTGCAAACAGAGGCTATCAACAAACGAACAACCGTACCGCCATCGGATCATCGCTGCTAATAATATTGAATCAATACACGTGGGATCAAATGATTTCGTCTCATTATCCCGCTTCCGATGATGTGCTTGCGTTTACTTCCAGCAGCCAAGAGCTGATCTCATCTTCTTTTTATTTTTTCCAGGTGCTGGTCGATGGTCGTATGCTGGGACTTTGAGAAGTCGGACGTGAGGTACGTTACCTAATTCCTTGCAGAGACCGATGAATCTCATGAACAATACAGACCCTATTGCCACGAAGGCGGTACCAATACCAATATCATCCTAAATCCGGGTGTCCACGTCACGAGTCGACATTATTCAGTCGTAACGGTGTTAGGTTATACGCAGGGATTTGCCTGACGTACCAGCGTCCAGATCGTCGAGAGTCGAGAGCTTTCACGACATGAATTCTGACTTTTACCTATAGCAAAATTCACGATTCAGCACTCCATGACATTGGTAGCTAAGCGTGATCATGCTTTGTACAAAGATTTATACTATCGAAATAATTAATGTTCCAAAGTTCGTTGTCGTAGCAGCGTCAGAGTGTATATAGTGAATAACGACTGACAAGTAAGTTATTGTTTATTAATATCCTTGGTATTGCGCTTCGTCGCAGGAGGGGCAATACCCACTGATATTGGGGGCTTTCGTAGATGTTAACGCCGAAGAACAGGAAAATCGCAAGACATACAATACTGCTCTGGATAGCGAAGGCTAGAGACTGTGGTTAAGAAGAAGTTGGTTCGGGTGAGCCAGTATAGACCTACTATTGCCAGCAGGTACGCAGACAAACCGGCGGTTTGCAGCGACCAGAATGGAATAGACTAAATTTGCATTTAGACTCCTCACATCGAATCTGGGAAAAGTGTTAAACGCAAACACTGAGATGGATGATGTTTGTCGTACAATTTCTTCAGGCTAAGTTGACGGTGATTAGTAAAAGCGGGTATGCCAACATGTAAAGGATATACGAGGTTGAAGGTATGGCCACATGCGAGGTAGACATTCCTAACACTGTATAGCGCCGATGAGCAGAGTAAATGCAGCAGCGAGTAGTTGCTTACTGGCGACGGCGGCACATTGTGTACTATATGCGGGTGGAGAATACGAGGTCAAGAGCAGTTGAGAAGATGGAGACACAAGAGACAGCGCTCACCTTTATAAGCCAAGGTTGACAAATGCCGGGCTGACTTAAGGGCAGCTAAGACCGCTGACAGAGAGCATCAGTAAGTTAGACTTTCATGGTCATAGTATGAGTAGTCAGCGAGAACTGGGAGAGCATCAGAGGAGGCTGAGGTCAGTCAAGGCCGAACACTTTACTTATTCAACCGCGAGCGGCCAATTCGGCGACAAAGGATCTCAACTGAGTCACCTCTGAAGATGGTAGCGGTAGACATACGACGGAAATGTACACCTGATAGCCTGGAAAAGGTAGATTAATCGATCTTGGCGGAGGTCTTCAAGGCGAACATTCATACCCATGTTGTATTCGCGACTCGCGAACCAGAGAAGCCTGGTTGTTGGGGCCAGAGTCATTGCGACTCTGTAGTAGCTATATTAGTATCTGTGCAGTCTTGACTCTAGTTCGAAGACGCACCTTTTTCTAAGATACAGGAGTCGCTTCACATGTTTTGATTAGTAAGAGAGAAGATGATAGGTTCTCACTAGAACCTAGAAGGTTAGCCGCTAGCGCCGTCACAGCAATTCACTGGCGAACGGACTTGAGCATTTAATTTCGCTTGGCTTCTCTCCAACCATCTTCTCGTGCTCACAGTCCTTATTTTTAATGCAACAACGTCACCGGAAGGTATAGAAGCTTTGCCTTTTGAGGGAGATGAGAGACGGACTAGCGTCGGCAATCAAAACAGTTCGATGAGCTGAGCAAACCATCAGGATTTCATCCGACCATCTACGTTTTTAAAGAACCCGGTAAGTTCTTGACTTCGTGTCCGGTCCGTGTCTTTCGTGGAAAGTACCGCATCAGGAAGAAAGAGACGTCGAGGCAGCGATCTAGAACAAACCCACGATGAAGATATTCAAGGTTGTGTTTCATCGCACGGGCTAAGCGCAGAAGCGACTCAATCGACCAGGATTGGACTTCAGTGTTCGGAAACCTCAAGCCGTTGCTTCTGTTAATTAACCTGATTGCATAGGAAGAGAAGGTCGGAAGATTGCTCCGTTGACAGTGAAGTACGGAAAGATGCAAGGTGAAGTACTCGGGCGAAAACGAGCGGTAGTAAAACCACAGATTCGTGTGAAGCCTAAGATAGCCTGGCACAGATCCCCAGTGAACACCATTTCGGGCTCGTGGAAGAAGCCAGCGTGAGACGCAGCATTCTGATTAGTGCAGGAAAGCGCCAAGTGTATCCAAGAACAAGGGGGTCGGGAGAGGGTGCGCATTTGCCAGACACTCATGTTCCGCACCAACGGGGACCTGACTGAGGCCAAGACAAGACCCGCACCGATATCCGACCCATTAACGATTGCATAGCAGAGGCTAGCACATTTGTACCTGGAAAAAAATGAAACCTTAAAAGGTTTTGTTTAGAGAAGCCTTTCTTGCTCTGAAAAGTCCGTCAGTTAAACGGTATGAGAATATTTTCTCTATGGAACAATAGAATTACGGTAACTTTTCACTTTACCGCGTTCAAGAGTCAAAACAAGGGCGTAAAAAACTGACGTTGAAATAGAAGCCTTTTAAGGTTCCATTTTAGGCTACCAAAAACGCGCCAGCCTCTGCAGGGTTGGTGTCTACCTTGCATAATCGACAGAATCGCTCGCATGGAACTTGAATCTTGGAACGATAACGTCCCCCCACCCCAACGAAAGACGTCGATGACAAGAATATTAGCTAGTTAATAGGATACAGTAAGATACCAGTTTGAAAAAGAACTTGTTGGCCTGATAGTTCCGTATTGCGCCGGTACACACAGTGTACAGTGAAGAGTTGGGGGTCACCCCGGGTATCCGGACCGAATCACTACCTGTGCCACGTGAACCTTATCCTGTACTCTTCACCACCACCACGGACCAACGCAACACCAATACGCGTTATGAGCGTCGTCGTGGAATATTTAACAGGACCTGCGATACACTCTATGGCCTTGGCTGTATCAGAGCCAGATATCTACCATGCTTGGACTTCGCTGTCGTACTGGATGCTAAGCAGGAATGGGTGTGTGACCATTTTTTCGCTCCCGGACGACTAATCCCACAGTCAAGAGCAGGTACTGCCTGTTAAAGGAAATGATGACTGTCGAGAAGCAAGGAAAAAAAGACGCCTGAACAGTTGTACCACGTCCGTACCTCACACTTCCCGATCTCTAATTCACCATGGACGACTAGTTGCTATGTTCGCATCAGAGTCGACGCCGTTAACCCGAGAAAGCACTGTCGGGGCCATCCTATGAGATTAATCTGACAAGGTACGCCTGCATTCGGTCGCTGTATCATCTCTAAATAATGAATTGATATTGTAGAACCTCGAAATCCTACTATACCAACTTTTTTACAGCCATCGAGAGAGCTCTCATAAAAAACGTTGGTGCCGCTGCCGCCACCGTGAAACCGCTGGCGCCGAGCCTCTATTCGACGTTCAAGAGTGGCATCGTCGTTTCGCGGCCTATCTCGATAAATCATATCCTTCCTTTGATCCGTCCTCGACCCATCAACTCTTTGCCTCTCCAGCTGTTCTTCTTCCCATGGGTAGTGGCCAAGATTCATGATGCGGTGACTGTGTATCTTTGAATACTTCGAAGGAAGCGTACACACTGTTAAGAAGAATTCACATTCAGTGGGAACGGGTATGTCGCCACTTTAGCTTCACGAACGAAAAATCTCATAACAAATGCAGATGATCCGCACCGCCAATATTTCGGAATCAATACACGTGGGATGAAATGATTTTGTTGCCAACCATGATCATCATGGCTAGTACATCACTCTTTGATTTTCTTCGCATTGTCCCGCTTCCGGTGATGCGCTTCCCTTTAGGCTTCCAAGCTCCAACAGCCAGCAACTGATCTCGTTGCTCTTGCCTTTCTTTCTCCCAGTGCTGGTCGACGGTCGTATACTGGGACTTTGAGCAGTCGGACACGAGGTGCGTTACCTTTCCCTTTACAGAGGCCGATGAATCTCATGAATAATACAGACCCTATTTCATTGCTACCAAAGCAGCCGCAAAGGACATTGCCGACGATACTATCCATTGCCCCGCTGTGGCTGCGCTCAATGTTGTAGCGTGACCGGTCTTATAGTCTCGTAATGGCGCACACATGCAGAGCCTTGATGTTGGAAAACAAGGAAAAGGGTGCGTAATCTTTTTTTCTGTCCCAGACGGTGAACGGCGAATCTTATTGTCAAAATTGGTTTCTAGGAAGTATCACAGTTGACTCCCTTTCTCATCGCCTTGCTGCCATAGAGAGAGAATTGCAGAGGAAAAGATGGGTATTATGCACCTCAACAGCTACATCGACCCTCACCTCGTCGCCAAGACCTCTCCGACTCCCGCAGAGTCACGACCAGTCTTCTTGGCTTCACCGGCACAAGTGCGAGCAGGGCGCCGCAATATTATCCTTCTCAACTGCCCATCTTTCTTGCTATATCGACGTCTGCCAGTCCAAAGAAAGGGGCCTTTCTGAAACGATTAGACCGGTTTCTCAGAACAAACACGGAACCTTGCCCCTTATCGTCCAGGAAGGAGTGTATTATACCCCTGGCAGGTCGCACGCGTCGTCTTTCATTCGACTTTCACAGAGGAGTACAGAACACGAAGAGTGGACTGCCTGCCGCATGAGCTCCCAGATATTTCTTATACTCCTCACTCTCATTCTTTCGTTACGGCTACAGTCACGTCAACCGGGTTAGTCTGTATCATAACTCTAGTCTCAAGCTGGAATAAAAGGTTCCGAATTGAAGCGCCGCCGCCTGCGCTCAATGGCTGGGGCTCCCCGCCCAACAACGCAGGTGGCAAACTCTCCCTCAAATGGCCGCCCCGTCGGTTCCCGGCAGCTACCGCGTAATTCATGTGTCCCCCCCGCCACCCCCGTCCACATCCACCCCGTCCTTTTCCCTGTCGGGATCGATAACCAATTGTTGTCGGCCAACAACGGAGGAGACATCATCTGTTATTGTTGTTTCCTCTCGAGCCTCACTGCATGCGTACACCTCCCGTAGCGTAACCGACGAGGAGTGTATGTTCAACCCGCTCCGCTTATCTCCGAGAACGTGTTGTACCACTTGTACCGCCACCCGCCACCCGAGGCTTCATGAGAGTAGCCTCTCAACGAGATCTCAACTCAGGTGCATAGAACTCCGCATCTGCATACTTTCTGCTTTCTCAGAGCTCTTCACTCTTCAAATGGCACTGGCCTCTGTCGTAATATACAATCCTACCTTCTATGCTCTACCCTTCCTAGCACCTCGACATGGTAATTGACCTGACGATAAAATGTACAGGAGAGAGACGATAGACATTGTTTGTTCATTTCAAGAAGCCTTCAGCTGAGGTGAGTTTGTGTAGGATCTACCTGGCTATGCCTGTCTCATTGCGCTGCAGGACAAAGGAGCCGATATAATAGTACCGACCTTTTGACGAACAAGTCAAGCAGGTGGGAATGAGAAATCGAACAGCCTGGTTCTCCGATCAAGTTGGACACCCTTTCGTGACGCGGCACGCCGCACCTCGGACGGCTCACCCGATGCCCGATGTTGATCAATGGTGGTCCACTGTATTCGGTGCTCTTGGATACCCGAGTCCCGACCCTTCCTGTTTGTCGGTGAAAACAATCACGTCTATTCCAAACAGCGCGCGCTACGTATCAGGTCCAGTACGGGCTTTAATTCTTATTCAACGGGATGTGGTGATTGTGGATCATTGATGAATTGCTATACCCTCCCTTCCTTCTCACGTCAACGTAGCATCGTCATTCTACATCGTATCGTCGTCCATACGAATGATCACATAATATATTACATGCGAAGAGATGGGAGCGTTGATTCGGAGACGAAAATAAACTTTGGGAGGATGAACAAATGCTTTGCAACGCCGTCATGGAGACCGGACTGTTATCCACGTATGCGGTACTTTACCAATTCGTGTGCTTCACTGTGTTCATTCACACGGTCTTCCACGGACCACAAATATCCCACCGTGAGTTACATATCGCCTTATACTACCGTTCAGCAGTTGAGTTGACGTTCACACAAGGACAATTCGAGGGTACAGATGGGATGGTCAGACGACAAGTGATACGCAAAGGAGACTGTTAAAGACCTTGGGTGATTGATTCGCATTTGTTCAGCGAAGCATATGTAGCCGAACTTCGATGCTCAGTAGGTCTAGATCAAATTACCCGCCTGGTCTGTCAAAGGGCAGCATTGTGGCTTGGACTTGCTGTCAAGTACCCATACACAATCGCATCTCTTTTCTTTGTGTCGCCGCTAGGGCTGGAGGAGGTACGCGTTTTGACCTGCTATCTGTTGCCAGTTGGTCTCAGTTACGGCTGATAGCGCCTCCGATGGCTGGCCGCCAATATAAGAGTATTGAGGGCTTTGAGACTGGTCAGCCCAATATGGAGGTCCTCTCCGATTCGTTCTACTGTATTCTGCAGCTAGGTTTCAATAATAACCTGGACGGCTTGGCGAACGCGTGCATACACTGGCACTTCCTGTTCCATTATGACTCACTGTCACTTCGGTCTCGCCACTATCATTTACTTTCACCTTGAATAATCATGTTCCCGAGTGCTTTGATCAGTTTGAGATAGCCGCGGTCAATGTTTTAAACGATCGAAAGGAGTATACCAATGACCAGCTTGCTCGAGTGCCCCACCCATGTCCGTAAATTATTCATGCTAGTTTGTCAGTCTACGTCACTCCTTCCATCGAAGTGAGTTAATTGGGTGCACTTCTAAATTTATCTATATCTGCAACATTCGCGGCACCATCGCGGTGATCACCACCTGATCTTAGGGAACATGTCATAACTTTGGTATTCCATTATTACGGCAGCACAGAGTCTGGACTTAGCAACTTGGGTATAACGATATTTTTCTCAGCAACTCTCCGAGGCGGAAATATGTAAGAGACTATAATTGGAATGGAATAAACCGTATGCGCTGCAAATTTGATTATCTTCAACCTTGATTTCAATTCGGACTCAGAAAACTTCAACCTGATGTTCTTCGTACAGCTGCTCGGCCAGGCACCCTGATTAGACTGATACAGTACGCTGCTATTTCCGTCAACGTTTCGATGATTCAAGCTCACATACAAGGTTTTGCTCGAACAGGTTCATTATTACAGCCGACATCAAATAGCATAAATAGTGATACAGTGCATACGTGGTAGAACCTTTATTTATCTGTTGTGGCCTTGGCGCTGCATTGCCCGGTAGCAGGAGGGACAATACCTCCTGATGTTGGGGGCTGTCATAAACATCAGCATGAAAGAACAAAAAAGGTCATAAGAGGTGTCGTACAATACTGTTCGGGATAGCGAAGGCTAGGAACCTGGTGTTAGAAGGAATGTTCTTTAGGCGAGCCAGTACAGACATACTATTGCCAACAAGTGCGCAGACAAGTCGGTGGTTTGCAGCTGTTGGGATGGAAGAGACTAAACTTGCAATTCGACTCTTCACATCGAACCTTGGAAAGTTGTATCAACGCAAAGACTGGGGGGAATAATGTGTAGCTTTTGTCGTACAATTTGTTCAGGCTAAGTTAACGGCGATTAATAAATGCGGGTACGTCAAAATGTAAAGGACGTACAAGGTTGATGGTATGGCCGCATCCGAGGTAAACATTCCTGACACTGTATAAGGATGATGAGCAACGTAGACGCAGCAGCGACAAGTATTTGTTTACTGGCGACGCCGACACATCTTGAATATGTTAATAGGGTGAAAATAAGGATATAATGTGAGGTTGAGAGACAACTGAGAAGATAGAGGAATCGTATGCCATAGTTGGCTCCCTTTTTATGAATCAAAGCCAATGATAGATTGATTTGTGAGCAGTTGGGACTGCAGACAATGATTTTTACGGCAATAAGCTGTATCGGCAGAAGTGCGAGGCGCGCGCTGAGTTCCAGAGGTAAGCGGGGGCTGTTGAGTCGGTGGAACAATGGACAGATCGAGGGAAAAATCGACGGCGATGTTTTTTGAAACCTTTCTCTTTGGTTCGTAGCATAGCATAGAATAGCTACATCTCTGCCAAGAGAACAAGGGATTTGGTTAGAGGACATGCGAGAATCTCAAAACGGAGCACTGCCGATGTCTAAGAAGAACGGGGAAAGACAGAAATGTACGCCTGGAAACCCGATAGAAACAGGTCAATCACCTCGTCCAGAAAGAAAATGGAGAAACGATAGCAAAGCTCACCTGCGAGCCCAAAAACAAACAAACAAACCACCGTACAGAAACCCATGTTGACTCGCGTCGATCCATATTCACGACTCGTGGCGCGGGGCAGAGTAGTATTGATGCGAGACCCAGACCTCTTCCAAATCCGCAGCCAAGTAGCAGCAGCGTCAGTCAGCGCAGCCTAATCGCAACAGTGCATCTTTTTCCGAGCTTCGTGAACATAGCCAAGGCCCAAATAGAAGGATCCACATAGGTTCAGTGCTGGTTAGGACGAACCTGCCTTGATGTTTTAAGTTGCAATTAACGACTATTTTGGAGTTTGGTTAGAGACTCACATGACGACTCCCAACTTTTCTGACCCATTCAATCTCTTTCCGATAACTTCGCCTTTATGATTCAGGGTTCTCACAACTGTGGTCACCTAGTCACCAGAAGTTAGAACAGAATACAAGGAGGCTATGGTTTGTGGTGATGCGATCGCGGTCTGATCCACAAACTCCTCGACATTAGGCCTCAAACATGCAAAATTTGGGTGGTGATTTGCTATCCCTCACAAAGCTCTCCGGCCCGAAGTTGCCGAAGCTGCCCGTTCCACTTCCAAAATCGTCCTTGTACAGGATAACGAGTGCATTTCTCATGGTTTTGTCTCGACTTTCATTTCTGCAGTGCACACACTGCTCTTACTAGCGGGCTCCTGGACATGCCACCCGCGGCCACCGCCAAAAAATACAAGAAAAATATGCTAAAAGTTCCAGGCAAAGTTTTGCGTTTTTTGGGCCTAAAATATGCTAAAGTCTGGAGAACTTTTGGCACTTTGCTTCGTCATACACACGTTTCACATTCATCGGGAACAATGGAGCCTCAAAGAGGCGAAACTACTGAACGAATCCCGGGGCGTCTTACTGTTCTACATGCAACCTGAGCTTCTTTAAGTTGCAACAGCATCCTCATATCTGTTTCATCGGTTGCAACCCAATGCTTCTTGGTAATTTCTGTCGTACTCCGTGGTGCACATTTGTTACGATTTGTCTATTCTTAGACATGGAGCAGCATCGAAGTGTCAGAACTCATGTAGACAGGAATAACGGATTCCGACAGGGTTCATGAGAAATAGATCTGAGTCGTAAAACAGGGAGATAGGCGCTTTCATCAAGCATGAAACTGCTACTGAGAGAGAGATAGCTAGCGATTGCTAATATAGAACGCCAAGCTATTACGGACCGGTGGAGGAAAGCTGTGAGACGCAGCACTATAAATGGCGTAAGGAAAGAAACTGCCTCGTGGTCGAGCCATTGATTCAAGTCATGAGACGAACCCACAAATATCCGACTGTAACACCATGAATACATCCATCGACGTCTACTTGCGAATAATAGATAACGCCGCACATTCCACGATCGCTTCAGACAACTATACTTGATATTTGAGCATGAACCTCGCCTTGGCTGATGCCTCTTGCACGGACTGAATATATCTCGGGCTAAATGTCCAAGCCAGAGGGTAGGAGGAAGGAGGAAGCTTCTTCGAAGCGACTAAGGAGTGCGCCGGGAAGAGGCAGTTGCCAACACCGAGACGCCGCACGACAAGGCAGAAGGATGCGTAATAGACTGAACAGAATGCGGCGTTTCGGGGAGCAGCACTGGAGTAAATAAAGCCTGCGACTCGAGCACTAGAGATTAATTTACCAATTACCGGTTTATATTTAGCAAGGAACCAGACCGAAACTCAAGAGCACTCAGCAAGCGGTTCAATTTGTGAAGATTTGATAAAAGACCATCTGGCCACACCACTGACTCGGAAGCGGGGCACGTTGCTGTCGAAGTAGGCGACTATGATGGCCGAGTCAGAGACGACGGGGCCAGTGAAGTCGTCTTGGATGATAGGTGTAGTGTAGACAGTGGAAGGGAGAGATGCAACCATGCTTCGTGCTGGTGGATGCGACGTCAATCTTTTAGGTGAGAGCTCCGACATCGGGGAGCTCGATGTCGACAAGTTGGTAGGGTAGATTTTTCAATTTTAAGGCATACCTATCATCCACTGGTTAGCTTCATGACGCGCCTCTAAGGTATACGCATACCTGGTCCTCTAGGCCATATAGTCCCTGGAGAATCGACTGCGTTGGTCGGAAGGTCGCACAGAGGTACTGTGCTGGGACGTTACTGCGACTGCAGAGAATTCCACTCAGCTTGAATTACACACGTATAGTAGTTCAGGCGAGGCTTACCAAGTAACTGGCATTAAGAATCCAGCAGGTGCGGTGCGGTACTTATTTGTCATTTCCACGAATTTATTTGATAAGGACGTATGCTTCGTGGCGGGTCATATTAGTATCCACGTCCACGCCATCCAATACCGCGAAGGAGAACAGGTGGGCTTTTGCTATTCTGATGATACGGACCGCGTATCGACTATCAACGGACTACCACTGGGAGAAACGTGAGGTTGGATAGATATACATTTGAAAAACAAACTTACGAGACTCTTTAGACGATATGTTAGATAATCCAGAGCCACGAAAGGATGGAATAGAGCCGACGAGTAATGGTGATGGGTGGAAGGAAGTGGCGTCGGTGTTTGCCGAGACTCGGACTCATCTTCTTTCCACCGCCAACTGCCCTCATCAGCGATCGAGTTTCCCCAACACGACGGACATGTGGACTATCAATTTGCTGTTTGCAAGGATAAAGGCTGTTATATACCCGTTCCCTTTTTTTCACATTCAGCATGGTGGTCTTGAATATTGCTGCTACCAGCGACCATCCAGTATGTTTGTGATCTGCTTCGACATAGATCCTCTGTGATTGACGTCATGCGCTGCGTAAAACATTAAAAATGAGCTTTCAGAAACACAAAGGGAACAAGATGTGATACAAAGCTCTGACCGCCGCAGCACTGATAGATATTCACCTCTTGCACTTAGCTTGTCTCAGATCCTGTGAAATCTTCTACTGCGTCGCTCGTTCGTGATGTGTGTCAGTGCGGAATGCTGCTGCAGTGGTGGTGTAAAGTTAAGGTGAAACTGGCGGAGCACGGCAGCGTCCGGTTACAGTCGGTCCGGGTATCCCGAAACTGGCATTCGGCGATTTCTTCTAGTTTCCTTTCCTCGTGCCAATTACCTGAACCTCTTTTTCAAACTGGTCTTCTGCTGCAAGATTTCTCACCGGCAATTATCTCAAGGGGTGGTTATCATCCCTCAGGTCTTGCTGGCAGACTTTGTACATGCTCAATTCAATTTCATCATCAGCATGTCAACGGTTTAAAGTGGATGATACAAAGACAAGTCAATACTGACACAGATGTCGATGGTTGACAGAGTAACTTCAATGCTTGGTCAGCCTGGCTGGTCCCATCGCACTTTCGCAAGGGAGGGACATTTATTCTGACTAGCATATTTGACACCTTTTGTTAAGAATCAGGGTATTTAGAGTAATACACGAAGTAATAAATACTCAAGTAAAACCCAAGTTGTGAGCGAAGATGTCCTAAAGCCAAGTTCCAACCACCAAGAGTAGTGTACAGCCCGGGTTGCCGGGTCGGGTGCCTGCCAGGTTGGGCTCGGGTCAGAAATTTGAGACCCGGGGTATACCTGGCTCACCCGGATCACCCGGCTGTATTACTAATGTGTCAGCCAAAACTTAAAGTCAGTTGGCTCAGTTATTATAACAGTTGTCTTTTATTATTTTGGCTGGTCCGTGGATGTTCAAATCCCGTGCCAACCAAATATTTAAGGGGTTATGATGCACTCGGACATCTTGAAATCAGTTTTTGGGAGGTGCAACTGCATTATAAATCATGTTCTAGGTAAAACAATTCAATTTCATGTATTAAAAATTTAATTCTACATTTATTTAAATCAATCCAGGTCGGGTGACCTGGTAACCCATGTGACCCATAGCTTACCGGTGACCCATGTGATGGGTACGGGTTTTTTCCGGGTTCAGGTTGGGTCAGAAAATTCAGACCCAGACCCGACCCGGGCTGTACACTAACCTGGTCCAAGAGGGATCCAATATGGGTGCTAACAAGTGCTAGGCATAGTTAACGGGGTGTCAGCAAGCACTAGGTGTAACTAACAAGGTTTCCAACAAGCACTAGGCATAACCAATCAGGAATGCTTAAATCACACAGTTAAGTGGACATTTGAAGATGGGTAAAAAATTAGATTCAGATCTCTAATACAGTTTATCTATGAGTTTATATACTAAGGGAAGGTTTGAGTCATTATTATTCTACAATGTTCCATAATATTCTAGTTTTAGCACAAAGAATCAAGAAAGTAACAGAAAGTAATAGAAAATACAAGCAAGTCACTGTTAAGACCGAGAAGGCCGAGTATGGGCATGTGTTGACTCATGCACTAAGTTAATGGATACATGAAATCCATAACACCTTTCCAAGGTTTGATGCATACAACTGGAATTACTGAACTTTACCAGGTGTACACCAATGTACACCAATGTAAACCAGTTTAAATGGATGTACACCTGTGTGGAGCCGTGTACAGCCATGTACACTGATGAAAACCCATGCAAACCTGGGTGCACCACACAGAGACATCCTGCCCTAGTGATTATGCAATCATGTAGAGCTGTGTCAACACTGTGACAAACCTGCCAATTCTACATGCATCCACACTGAACTACATGCTCGCCACCCCCAGACCAGCCACACAGAACTACATGCATTTTCACCTGACCATCACATAATGTCACACCAGTCATTTGCCATCAAAATACCCTCCAGTCTTGCTCCAATCCCATTACAATATGACTGCAACAACAACCACAATGATGCCATTGAGGTCTCACTGTAAGCTTGTCCTTTCTGTTGATGATCTCGTCTTTTTCTAATGTTTCTTAGACTCATTCACTTAGCTCGGTGACATTGAGCCATGACCTCAATAACTCAACTTCAGTACAGTAAGCCACTAGGAAGAGAAACCCTTACCTTTTGTAGCAACTACTAATACAATCTTCTCTAGGTCTAAACTTGTGCATGCTTGAAGGCTCCCATATAGCAGGTGCCATCCTAGGTAATTTGCTAGCTGCTTTCAATTTAGTTCGAGCTAATTTGCATTTCTCTACTATCAGGCTTGATCACTCAGGTAAACTGAAGCAATGGGCAAGGGCTTCCTCAAGGATTTTATAGCGCAAAAAAGGTCACAAAGGAAGACAAGTATGTAGCTTTGCTCCCTACTTGCTGTCCACTAACTCAATTGGCCCTTATCCTAGGATTTTAGTTCTGACTGCATACACTTGCCCTATGGAGCCCCTTCAGCTGGTCACTGGATTCTTACCTTGCTCCTTCATCTCAGCACTGGATTTTCTCCTTGCCCATTTATCTTGACTCGAAGTGGACCTCATTTGGCAATAACTCAAAGATGGACTCGGCACCATATAGTGAGGCAGGGCACTGGCTCCAAGCAACACAGAGAGAGGGATGACTGGGTACAGTGGGAGGGAGGGATGCTGGCCTTGCAGATGAAGAGGGACAGCATAAGGACAACATATTGGACATCTGTGGTTGCAGAGGACAGCCATCTTTTTGGAGGGAGAGCAGAGGTCATCATTGTCACCAGAAGAAAAAGTCAATTGTGGGATGTGTGTTGAAGAGGAAGGGACAGTCATCTTTGAGGGTCATCATTGTCCTGAGATGGTCACCGGAAGGAAAAATTGGGATTTGGAGGGGTTCTGATGAGCTTCGAAGAGGTGGGCAACAAGGGGATGCTATAGAGATGAGCAAGGAGAGATGTGCATGCCAACGAGAAGGTGCTGGCATGACGTTGATGTGCTCAGTAATGGGCAGCACACAAATGCAACAAGTGTTTAGATTGTCAATCTAGATACTAAATCACACACACACACACAATCACCAATATTAAGTTTGAGGGTGAGTATGGTAGAAGCACTCACAGTGTACTTAGATATTGATAATCAATTGGGTTTGCTTCAAAACAATTTCGATTCAAGTCTAGAAGTGTTTATACAAGATACACTAATCGTGATAGCGAGGTATATGGACATGGGGTTTTGTAAGGTATAGTTTGAGTGGCTTAGACTTGCAATGACTTTGTCTAGGAGAGCTGGTAAGGCTTTAACTAGGCAAGCTTTTAACAATTGAACAATCAAAGACCTAGAGGTCTACAAAGAGTGTAATTGCTCTGGAGTATATGGACTCAATTACAACACAAGCACACACACTTGCGACAAAGAACCAAAGTTCTACAAAGAGTACACTGACTCTACAAAGAACTCACAGGTTCTGGCTTCAAGTACAAGACTTGCAAAGAGTACACAGACTCTAGAGTACACTGACTCGTTAACTGTTTGAACTTAAAGCATTCTAGGGCTTATTTCACTTCAACTAGGCAACATCTTTGGTCTGTGGTCGACTTAGTACATCTAGATCACTTCAGTCAGTGAGGGAGCATGAGGCCTTTGGATGTGGAGCAGTTCAATTAACTAGCAAGGCACAAACATGGGGATGACTCTTCTTCCTACTTAGTTCTTCTAGATTACTTGTAGCTGCTCTTTTGGGGTTGACTTGGTAAACTTAATTCACTTCAGTTGAGGATATGCAATTAAATCCAGTGATTGATTAGGTAGCTATAAGGCTACTAGCGCAAACATGGGGGGAATGCTTTCCTGCCATTATGCATCTAGTTGCTGCTAATTTATACAATTCCTAGCCTAGGTATAGGAGCTTGTATCTAAAAGTAACTATGGTATGAGCTTTGGGTATCAATACAAATGATGAGTAATTAATTTACAAGGATTGTGCCATCCCAAGGTTTCTATTCAGTTGGACAGAATGACTAGCGGTCATTCTATTGCCAAGGAGTGCCCTAATGGTCCATAGGAACTCCTTGCTTCTCCTGCATACCTTGCCACATGGATTCCTATTCAATACTATGGATTGCATGGTATTTCAAGGATGTAACCACCAATCGTGATCAATCATCAGACTGAGATTGTATTGCTTCAATCATGGAGCGATCTTTAGCTATCTCAGTGCCAAGCATTGGTTATTCAGTTATTCCAGGGTTATTCATGTTCTAGACTAAGTTCATTTCACATTGTGAACTGTTGTGGACTTAGTGATTCTTTTCTAGGTTCATTCAGGTCATTGAGATGATGATTGATCTAGTCCTTCTGTGTTCTGCTTTATGTTTGTAACCCATCTCAATGTGTCCCTTGGTTCCAACTGTAATTAGTCTTGTTTTGGGCAGGGAATAGCATTCAGTATTGAAGGCTTATAGAGTTGACTCATCTAGATGTTGCTTCTAAGTCCGTTCTTATACTGCATTGCTCACTGTCTTATGTAGTATTCTAGCTATCAGTGTAAAGCCTTCAATATAGCTCTCTGTACTGCTTGTAGACTGTGTTATTTGATATAAAATCACAAAATCTATGGGTAGCCTGATACCAAGCATATCAACATTACAGTAGCATGGAAGACTCACACATCTCGTCGGAGGCCTGCCATGCATGTCTTGCCTGCCAAGACCAATGCGACACCTGCAAATATGATTGGTACCAACCAATTTATTGCTGCAGGATAGGATGCACCTTTGATCACCATGACTAAGACATAGCATACTCAGTCATCCATGTGCCATTCCATCCTTCCATACAGTTGGCCAAGTCTCATCCTTTATCCCATTCCTTCCAATGCACTCACAAAACCTGAAAGGCATCAGCATATGCTAATGACCACAGTGTCATGCCTGCAGCGTGTCTAAGGGTGTAATTTTGCAAAAAGTCATACTTTACACCATAGCAAGGCAGAGGAAGAGTGAGCAGGCTGACAGTGCAAGTGGCATGCGAAGAAGCAAGGTCACAGAGGCAGAGAGCTCTATGATAGAAAAAGAAGCAGCAGAATTAAAACATAAGGACTTTGTCATTGCACTGTACCTTACAGGCATGCATGGCAACAGGGCTGAAGAGCGAGTGAGCTTGTGAAACCATCCATTTGCAGTAGAGAACTCAGCCTCAGTGGGATGCGCTTGTACATGGGCCGAGACTAATTTAGATAACTACATGTTGGTAATCTATGACATGTGGTCTCTGGAGATCTGGAGAAACAATATCATGCACGGGGTAATCAAGAGAACCCCAGGCATGGCCTAGAAACAGGATTCGGCCAATGGAAGTAGCGAGCAGGCATGAAGTCCAAAGCATTCCTTGGTTACCGAGCCTAGAATATGACACTGTCACCTTCTGAGCAGACTCAAAAGCTGAATACAAAGTGTGATCAGTGATCAAGGATTAAGCAGCTATTGAGTGCACGCTCGCAAGCTACTCTGCTGCTAGGGTGAGCGACATCAACATCGCTTAGCTTTTTGAGACTACTAAAAAGAGGAACAAGCAGCATGCTGCCTAGAGCGCTGTGCCACCTCAGACAAGAAATATTCGGCTGACAAAGAAGTAAATTACTAAAAATCTGTTTGTAACAATCAATCCCCCGTAGTATAAGTAGAGTAGAATTTCATGTAGTAAGCCAAGCTACCTACCCCCCACATAATGTAATAAAGTTTCAGTTTGGATCTGGACTTGTTGCACCATGTAAGAGTTAGTAACTTTGAGTCTCAGCTATAATGCAAGTTAGCGAGCTCACAGAGAGAAATTGAATAAGAGAGCCATTTTGGATACAAACTTCGGTAGACTTGAGATAAGAAAGAGATTTGGAAGCAGTGACACTGCGCCTGTCTTGAGAGGTTTACTTGGTTACATCTGAGAGAGAGCTCTGTTCCTTTTCTGGTTCAGTGTAAGAGAGAGAGATTGTATTGTGCCAGCCTCTGGGTAGGTCTAGAAGTAGTTGCAAGGGAATCAGCCAGATTGAGCTGTTCTAGCAGTTGCACGAAGTGTGACAGGTGTGCACAGTTGGACCTCATGGCACCATTGTTAGAGCGAGTGCACTGTGTGTGAGGACTTGTCGGGACAGTTTTGAGAATAATTGAGAATTGATTGGGAGTGCCGAGGGTCTCTATCGTGATGAGTTTGGAAGTCAGGTTTAGCAACTAAGAGAAAGGTGGTGTCGCATGCAGATTAGATCTTGCGGCAGGTCATACTTAGCAAGCTCACTGACCAAACTTGGTCATTTTGCGGATCTGCATATCTGTGTGTTTTGTCTATTGAAATATCCTTTGCCTTGAGGGTTGCATGGTTCACTGTGCTCTCTTGTAAAAAGCTTTGAGGAAATAGAGAATTTGAGATTGGCTTGATAATACTACGTTGTTTCATGCATCATTCTAGCGAGCTCACTGAGATACTTTGAGGTACTGTTGGCATGCAAGTGGAATTAAATTCCTTGCTCCCCTCCACACTTAGAGAGATTGTGTGTGTGTGTATTTAGTGGGATTTAGTATAGGGTTAGTGTGTGTTCATGCTAGGCCATGCTTAGTTTCACTGGTGCCTGTCACCAGTCTCATCAATGGGACAACCATACCATCAGATAATAGAGGGAGGTAGATCTTGATCTGTATCTTGTTGGACTGGGTGAATGTCTGATGCATCAAAGTGGTCATAAGACAAGGGAAGGGTGAGAAAAGAAAGGCCATACCTCATCACAACTGGAGTGCTGGCCATCAAGCATGAAATCTATGATGAGCAAAAGTTAGCAATGAAGGAGATGAACAGTACAAACAGATAGTCTTACCAGCATCATCACCATCAACCTTGATGGTGGAGAGACAACCACCAGCGCAATGTCACACAAAGTGACAGCCCAACAAACCATGAGACAGGCTGGTCTAAAGTTAAACAGTACCATCTCTATTGACAAGAAGAGGACATGGAATGAGGGAGAGAAATTGGGAGGGTGAAAAGGAGAAGAGGGAGGAGAGAATGAGATGAGACATCACACATATTTCTACATCTCAGTCTCTCTTTTGCCGCCATGTCCACTGTTGTCAAGAAGATTTTGCTTCTGGCAGCTGCTTGCTGGACCAAAATCCATCATCTTGGAGTGAAACTAGGCACTTCATGAGCTTGGAAGTCGTCAATTGCCTGGGAATATGGGTGGAGAGTGACAAAGTACTTACAACCCATGCATTTTGAGCTCTACAACACATCCTCTATCTCCCAGTCCCTGCTGTCACAGCACCTGTTATGTTCTTGCTTATGGAAATCCAGGATGCTGCTCACCAGATGAAAATCCATTGTGTCAGCACAAAATTGAGACCTCCATGGGCATAAACGTTGTCAGCAACTTGGTGTGCTGTTGGAATGTGTCATGTCTCCTGTTCTAAGGCTCACCTCCATCTCCCAACCACCATCATTGCAGTGTCCATTGTGGTCTTGCTTCTGAGAAGGCTGAATGCTGCTCACTGGATGATGATACATCGTCTCGAGGTAAAGCCTAGTCCCCATAGTGTCACAAAGTCAAGCACTGGGCATGCCATTGTGTGCTGGTTGTGCCTTGAAGTGTGATTGGGGGTAGAGATCAGGCTCAGGCTGCAGATGTCTGAGTGTGTGCAGGTTGGAGTCAATGGAAGGTTGGAGGGTTCATTCAAAGAGTTTCATGTATGACTGCATCAAGGTATGGGAAGGATTGAGTTGAGCTGCTCCCATATTGGATCAGTATCTAGAATTGCACTACCTTGGGACATAGATTATTTTGGATGTCAATGTGATAATTTGGCAGGACAAAGAGATGGATGGGAGAGGATGGGATGGGACAAGATGATAGGAAGGGTTGGGTTGCTTATGGGCTGGTTACCATCCAGGAGTTCTAAACAAAGCAGATATTTGTTCAGTGATTATCCCTTTGAAACCCTTTCTCTCTCAGAGATGATCCCCTGTTGTTTGATTATTTATGTTTTGGGGTTGCATGATCATTTCCTGCTCATCAGGATGGACTTGGCCTAGAAATGCAATCTTCCATCCTGGCACAATATCAATTCTCAAGTTTTTGAATAGCCATCACCTGTAAAATGTGAAAGATGAATGAATGAATGGCCTTGGTATCAGTGATTTCGAGGCACAGGGTGTGCATGTGAATCCATAGGTATGTGTTATCCCACCTTGCTCTGGCTTCACTGAAATGCTGTTTTACAGGAGGGTAACACCTTCATTCCTGGACATTTTGGCATCACTGGCCTGGGTGGTGGACCTTGTAATACTATTCTCAGTGCTCTGTGTATGCTTCATGATGTTTGGCAGAGTCCTTTCCAGCTATTTGTTCTTCCTACATTCATTAAAAGTATGACTTTTTGCAAAATTACACCCTTAGACACGCTGCAGGCATGACACTGTGGTCATTAGCATATGCTGATGCCTTTCAGGTTTTGTGAGTGCATTGGAAGGAATGGGATAAAGGATGAGACTTGGCCAACTGTATGGAAGGATGGAATGGCACATGGATGACTGAGTATGCTATGTCTTAGTCATGGTGATCAAAGGTGCATCCTATCCTGCAGCAATAAATTGGTTGGTACCAATCATATTTGCAGGTGTCGCATTGGTCTTGGCAGGCAAGACATGCATGGCAGGCCTCCGACGAGATGTGTGAGTCTTCCATGCTACTGTAATGTTGATATGCTTGGTATCAGGCTACCCATAGATTTTGTGATTTTATATCAAATAACACAGTCTACAAGCAGTACAGAGAGCTATATTGAAGGCTTTACACTGATAGCTAGAATACTACATAAGACAGTGAGCAATGCAGTATAAGAACGGACTTAGAAGCAACATCTAGATGAGTCAACTCTATAAGCCTTCAATACTGAATGCTATTCCCTGCCCAAAACAAGACTAATTACAGTTGGAACCAAGGGACACATTGAGATGGGTTACAAACATAAAGCAGAACACAGAAGGACTAGATCAATCATCATCTCAATGACCTGAATGAACCTAGAAAAGAATCACTAAGTCCACAACAGTTCACAATGTGAAATGAACTTAGTCTAGAACATGAATAACCCTGGAATAACTGAATAACCAATGCTTGGCACTGAGATAGCTAAAGATCGCTCCATGATTGAAGCAATACAATCTCAGTCTGATGATTGATCACGATTGGTGGTTACATCCTTGAAATACCATGCAATCCATAGTATTGAATAGGAATCCATGTGGCAAGGTATGCAGGAGAAGCAAGGAGTTCCTATGGACCATTAGGGCACTCCTTGGCAATAGAATGACCGCTAGTCATTCTGTCCAACTGAATAGAAACCTTGGGATGGCACAATCCTTGTAAATTAATTACTCATCATTTGTATTGATACCCAAAGCTCATACCATAGTTACTTTTAGATACAAGCTCCTATACCTAGGCTAGGAATTGTATAAATTAGCAGCAACTAGATGCATAATGGCAGGAAAGCATTCCCCCCATGTTTGCGCTAGTAGCCTTATAGCTACCTAATCAATCACTGGATTTAATTGCATATCCTCAACTGAAGTGAATTAAGTTTACCAAGTCAACCCCAAAAGAGCAGCTACAAGTAATCTAGAAGAACTAAGTAGGAAGAAGAGTCATCCCCATGTTTGTGCCTTGCTAGTTAATTGAACTGCTCCACATCCAAAGGCCTCATGCTCCCTCACTGACTGAAGTGATCTAGATGTACTAAGTCGACCACAGACCAAAGATGTTGCCTAGTTGAAGTGAAATAAGCCCTAGAATGCTTTAAGTTCAAACAGTTAACGAGTCAGTGTACTCTAGAGTCTGTGTACTCTTTGCAAGTCTTGTACTTGAAGCCAGAACCTGTGAGTTCTTTGTAGAGTCAGTGTACTCTTTGTAGAACTTTGGTTCTTTGTCGCAAGTGTGTGTGCTTGTGTTGTAATTGAGTCCATATACTCCAGAGCAATTACACTCTTTGTAGACCTCTAGGTCTTTGATTGTTCAATTGTTAAAAGCTTGCCTAGTTAAAGCCTTACCAGCTCTCCTAGACAAAGTCATTGCAAGTCTAAGCCACTCAAACTATACCTTACAAAACCCCATGTCCATATACCTCGCTATCACGATTAGTGTATCTTGTATAAACACTTCTAGACTTGAATCGAAATTGTTTTGAAGCAAACCCAATTGATTATCAATATCTAAGTACACTGTGAGTGCTTCTACCATACTCACCCTCAAACTTAATATTGGTGATTGTGTGTGTGTGTGTGATTTAGTATCTAGATTGACAATCTAGATACTTGTTGCATTTGTGCACTGCCTGTTACCAAGCACATCAATGTATACTGTCAGCCTCAAAATGTTGGACTATGGTTGTATTGTGTTCCTGCATGCACTATGTGGGTGATGCTCAGAGATGGCAGCAAGTCGGACTGCTAAATTGGAATGGGTTAGATTGAAGGGTAGACTTGCTAAGTACTGGCACTGAGGAAGAATAGACATTGAAGTTTGATTAAGGTGAGTCCTCAACTGTCCAGTAAACCCACAAGCTAAAATACCTTCTCTCCCAGGAATCTTCCTGTCTCCTCACATGTTTAATATCAAAACTTGAGGCAACTTTTGCATTGATGGCAGTTCTAGATTAAAGAGTACAGACACAAGGAGATTTGAAGGGGAGGATCTGTCCACTTGTGAAGGGTCCTATCACCAATCTGGGCATCGTGCTCACTTATCTTTGCTGAATAATTCTGCCCCTTACCTTACGTTCAGTCCGCTATGCTATGAGGAGGGATGACAAATTGGAGTCATACTGAGGATTGATTATGGAGGGGAAGTCAACTGGGTCCTGTCTGCTTGACATTCACCTGGGTTTGAGCTTCTCCACACTAATACCAGGGATATACTCAAGAATGAGTCTTTGAACAACATCAGTAATAGGGCAAAAGATAGAGGATTTGGGGATAGTTTGAAGATGAATGATGCCATCAAGATGGGAGATATACTGGTGCTGCAGGCCATGTAAAAATCCAGTGGATACACAAATAATTCAGTGTCATAGCTAGGTGCATTCACAATCCAAGTGCAGACCGACCACATTCAATGTTCCCAAAGCTCAGTCTCAGGCCATTTGTTAGCTCAAACAACCATCTGAATATCACATATCGCTGTGTCATATATGATGATCAATGTAAAATAGCCATGGCACCATGTCGTTGTCATTGTTGTTGCTGCTTGCGATTGGCTAGGCTTAAAATGGATGGTTGGTTGTCAGGGAGTCAGTGAACTAGAAGGATGTGAAGCGCTTGACCACCATAGCACTGAGCAGCCAGGTTTTGTACTCTGCAGATCTGTGAGGTTGGAATTTGAGATTGAGGTTTGTCCCATGCAAATATACTAGGTCATCCCCTCCAAAGATAAGGTGGGTGTCTGGAATGTCAACTCTGATTACTGCAAAGGCAGGGACCCTGACACCACAGCACACTCTGAAAAGCCCAATGCCGACAAGGCATGACAATTTGACATGGATGTACACATGTTTACATGCATGTACACCCCACTTGTCTGCACTCGATACCATGGGAAGACAGATGTAGTCCAGTGCAAACAAGTGTGGTATACGCTTGTTTGACATTGGTTTGACATGGGTCTCCATGATATTTGTCAGTGGAGAAACACCGTGTACATGGGTGTACATCCGTGTAATGTTGGGATGTCAAGTGTCGCGCAACACAATGCGGTTGGTGTTGGGATCTTCATTGTCAGTCAGGAAGCACGGTTCATTTGTTGTCCTCCTCTGGTTTCTCTATTACCTCATATTTACTTCTATTAGTGTACATGGAATGTAGATAAATAGGTAGACAAATGATGAAGGCCCTTGCCTGTTTGTGAGGGTTCCCTGCTAAAATCCGGGTGAGCGGCTGGAGAATTACCACTGATCTTAACATGTAAATGTGTGTACATGGTAATACACCAGTGTACATGCATTCACTGGCATCTACACGGAAAACTGGGGGTTTAGTCCAGTATTTCCTGGTGTAGATGCAAGAACTCGACCTGCAAGTTTAGTCTCTTTCATTCCAAAGAGTTTCAAACTGCTGACTTATCTGCGGACTTGTTGGCAATAGTACATTTGGACTGTCTCACTCTAACCACTTTCATCTTAACTCCCATTTCCCAGTCATCATTACCCCAAGCAGTATTGTACGAGGGCTCTAGCGACCTTACTATTCTTTCATGCTAATGTCTGTGATAAGCCCCCAATATCAACGGGTATTGTCCCTCCTGCAACCAGAACATGAAATATGAAGTCCACTGCCACTAAGCAAAGGTCCTATTACTCACTTTACTTCCATTTGGGGTGGGAATTCTATCAGACACCCAACTCGACTTGAAGGCTCACAGTTAAATTGTAGACACACAATTCTTGTCCGACTCCGTAACCTAGTAGGAATTTGGAAATGAGAACCAAGGGCTTTTACATCAATTACACGCCGTGCTGAAGTGCCTGACGATCAATAGTGTGCATCATGAACAGTGATCTACAGTCGAAGCTGGACCTTGATCTACATCGATCAAGTCGATCAGATTCCACTGCACCCAACTCGGAGGCCGGGCCTAAAAACTTATAATACGTATCATACCCCTGGATCCGTATAGCGAGTAGAATGCCCGCCACCCGTATGTTGACAACGTTGAAGTCTTAAGCAGCAGATCTTAGATCGACTTCCTGAGCCTTCTAATAGCAATGGACTTCTTTGGCTGACACGGGAGTCTCTCTCAGGGTCGTTCGTTGCACATGATGAATAGATGACTATGCTAAAGCGCCCTCAGCACCGAAATAGGACGCATTCTCCGTGGTGTAGTGAAAGGAGAGAATTCCCGGGAGAGATGGGGGCTTGGGTCCATTGTCTAGGGCCGCGTCGGCGGATACCTCGAGAGACCAACCTTCCGATTCAGAGGGATATAATTGTTGGAGGACAGCTTTTCAAAATGTCTGGATCAGTAACCAAACATACTTGGAGTGCAACCACTGCGTAAGTTAGATTTTGATACGACCTTCGTTGTTATACACGTCGCTAGAGCTGGACTTCGCGTGTACGAGATGGTAACGCAACACTGCCCCCCTTCGGGTGCCGAAGTCTGAAGAACACGGCCACGCAAGGAAAATATAGAAAAGTGTCGCATTACAGCTGGCTGAGCAGCGATTCGATGCCCTGTCCTACAATAGTTTCTCATACGGCTTGAAACTCTCCAGGTACTTTCCCCACCGTCCGTCATTCCAAGAAGCGATGTCTTTCCACTCCTCACTCTCCTCCCCAAGCATTGCCCTCATGAACTGCAAAAACCCGCAAATCGTCGTGTCAGCGAAAGACGGTTCGTTCCCCATAACGAAATCGCCCTCGCTTCCCTCGAACCACTTGTTCATCTTACCGAGGTTCTCTTTCGCCTTGGCCCACAGCTTCTCTCGCTCCTCACCCTCTGGTGCATCCACCTTGGTGACCCCACCCAGTCTCACTCGCATGAAATACGCAGCTGTCGCGTCATTCATCTTTTTCGTTATCGCATGGGCGAAGAAGGGCCGGAAGGGAGTGAATGTGTCAACTACTGCACTGGAGAACGCGAGTTGAAGAACCTCCGTCCCAGTGGGTATGAGTACGGGCCCGGAGGAGGGGTAAGTTTTGTCGAGGTAGGCAGCGATAGCGGGAGAGTCGGAGACGACGGCACCAGTAGACTCGTCTTGGATGATGGGTATGGTGTAGAAAGGAGAGACACCGTCAGACTTCGTGCTAGTGGGTGCAGCGCCAATCTTTTTGGCGAGAGCCTCGACGTCGGGGAGCTCAACGTCGACAACCTGGAAAGGCAGACTTTTGAGGTTTAAGGCATACCTGACATTAACTGGTTAGTTTCATGGCACACCTTTAAGATGTACGCGTACCTAGTCCGCCAGGTTATCATAGTCCCTGGGATTGTTCTGGTTGGAAGGTCGTACAGAGTAATCATGTTTGCACTGTGAAAATAATTCTATTCAGCGTGAGTTAAATACATACAGTAGCTCGGGCGAGGCTTACCAAGCCGCTGGCATGAATAATCAACTGGGAGAGTCTTTGTCATTTCCACGAAGTTAATGCGGTTGTATGCTTCGTGGCCGCTCGTATCAATATCCACGTCCACGCCGCTTAGGAGAAACGCGTGGGCTTAGCGCATTCAGATGATACGCATCACGGTATCACAATAAATTGGCTGACTACTCTTCCGTTCACTAAGGGAAACACATAAGCCTATTGGTACGAACGGACGAAGTAGAGCCGAGGAGTTATGGTGATGGATGGAAGCAGCTGCTTCGGTTCGGTGTTTGCCGAAACTCGTCTTCTTTCTCTTCCACCACCAACTGCCCTCACCAGCGACCTCGATTCCTCAACATCTGGCGCGTCGATACGAGCGAATATGTCCAGAATATGAAGCCACCACGGCGATCCACGACTCGGTTCAGCCAACGGATACTTGCCATGGAGAGTCAACGCGAGCAATGATTACCAGGATATATTGAGGACGCGTAACACAGACAGGTACGCCTTTCCTACACTAGTGCTGTCCTCAGTAATAATTCCAGTCATCGCAGACGTGCAACGGGATTCTAGTATGCTCTGACGGTTATCCGAATAGCTGGCTGCTGGTGCTTCGTATGGTTCGGAACTGGTGTGTCCGTGCGATTTACCTGCATATATGCACAAGGGAGATACAGATGTTAATATGGAATTTCGTAGGCTAGCACTAGTCCGAGGTTCGCCGGTACACGGGGCGAATTACCGATTCCAACGGACGCAGGTTGCCATGTGCATCTTCACCTCTTCACAACCACCACGGACCAACACTACGCGTTATGATTGTCGCCGTGTAATATCTTACAGGACATGTGCTACACTCTGTGGCTTTGGAATATTCAGAGGCAGATATCTACCAAGGATGTGGCAGTTAGCACATTTCGTTCGCTTCGAATTTGGGTGAAGTGAGTTGTTCTTCTCTCGGTGCGTTACGGAAACTCATTTTTTTTGCGCCGAGTGTAGTCATAAAGCATACATCCAAGCCAAGCCTATCAAGGATGCTCCCCGTTGGAGCGTAGCACAAACAGCCTAGATGGGCAACCATTTTGAGCGTCGATGTCCAAGGCGCAGAAGGAGATACGGACGGCAACGTTGAAATTTCAGAGTCTGGTGGAAGTCCTGCGGATTGTGCGTTCATTACTCTCTTTACATCTCTCAATCTCATGCATCACGACTGTAGCTCGTTCCATCTGGCCATCGTTCGGACAGCAATATTTCCCTTAACTAGGCCAGCCTCTACGACGACCGACATCCATACTCTCACAGCTATGATATTGACCTATGCATCCTTGGAACGACCATACAGGGATACGACGGGACACCTATCATCGTGGAGCACCTCCAGAAAGTCACCACCCTTTACGAGGATCGCTTAGCACGCTATGTAGGATTTACGCTGCGACATGAGCCTGCCATACGCTGCTCGCGGGGAGCATCGGTGGAAATCGTGACTACGCAGTGAAGAGCTAAGCGTACTGTGGATCACGGACCATCTAACTTGGCACCACGCGGCTCGTCTTGGCTTCTTCTCAATCGCCTGTTTCTGTGTAATTCCAAGCTACACCGCTCTCGTCCCCGTCATCTTCGCGAATTCTCCTATGCTATAGTACCGGCGCCTGCCTCACCGTGCGTCGTCAGTCCCTAGTGTCCGGACGCCCGTTCCCTACGTGTTTTGGAGTCCATGAAAGCAAGAAGTCGTCTCTTCATGGGCCTGTTCTTTTCTCCCATGGCCCTCGTCGAGTCAGAATGTCAAGCTAGGACTGGAAGATGATGTTAGGGAGGACGTCATTGGAGAGCTGCATACCACACCTACGGTATCCCCTGTCAGCACCGACGCGTTAATTGCAATGTGATGGATTACATGGCTATCTCGGTGGTGAGAACTGTTCATTTGATAGCTGGCTACACATATCTAATGACCGATGCAGGAACAATACAACACGCTCCTCAATGCCAGCGCCACACGGGTTGGTCCTTCTGTTACATTTGCTGCTGGTGTTGATTTTATGTTGCGTAGGGAAGTAGCACCTGAATTTTGCGGTGAGAAAACTTATGCGATAGAAGTTGAGGTGCTCGGCGCTCAACAGCGATTTTCACCATACCGACAGACGTGTGTACTAATTCTCTTCTTTTCTGATCTCTCAATCTCATGGCTCCAGCTTGTAGTGTCTAGCTATCGTTCGGACATTGATATCTCCGCCTATTCCGCTGGCATCTTTAACGACCGACACCTACACACCCTCAGCTATAATGTTGACCGAGCGAGTGAAAAACCGTATTACAATCCCACGGGCACCCTACAACCACCACGCCCTGGTCCTTTAGTTCTTCTATCCACCTCGCCGCACGCCGCCTTCTAGAGGATCAATGCCGTGTGTGATGTTTGATCGTCGATTCCCTGCATACTTCGCATGTGTGAGAAACTGGTATCTGGCGCCAAAACAAGAATCCAGCAGGTGCGGTGGGATACTTATTTGTCATTTCCGCGAATTTATTTGATAAGGATGTATGCTTCGTGGCGGGTCATATTGGTATCCACGTCCACGTCATCTAATACCGCGAAGGAGGACAGGTGGGCTTTTGCTATTCTGATGATACGGACCGCGTATCTACTATCAGCGGACTACCACTGGGAGAAACGTGAGGTTGGATAGATATACAATGAAAAACAAACTTACGAGACTCTTTAGACGATATGTTAGATAATCCAGAGCCACGAGAGGATGGAATAGAGCCGACGAGTGACGGTGATGGGTGGAAGGAGGTGCTACCAGCGACCATCCAGTATGTTTGCGATCCGCTTCGACGAGAATCCTCTATGCTACGCCGTGATTGACGTCATGTGCTGCGTAAAACATGAAAAATGAGCTTTCACCACGACTTGCTTGCCGAATCACAAAGGAAACAAGATGTGATACCAAAGCTTAGACCGCCGCAGTACTATTAGATATCCACCTTTTGCGCTTAGCTTGCCTCAGATCCTTCTACGGCGTTGCTCGTTCGTGATGTGTGTCAGTGGGGAATGCTGCTGCGGTGGTGGTGGTGGTGGTGTAAAGTTAAGGTGAATGTGGCGGAGCACGGCGGCATCCGGTTACAATCGGTCCGGGTATCCCGAAACTGGCATTCGGCGATTTCATCTTGTTTTCTTTCCTCGTGCCAATTACCTGAACCTCTTTTATAAAATGGTCTTCTGCTGCAAGATTTCTCGGCGGAGACTATCTCAAGGGGTGGTTATCATCCCTCAGGTCTTGCTGGCCGACTGTGTCCACACTCAATTTCATCAGCGTGTCAATGGTTCAAAGTGGACGATACAAAGACAAGTCAATACTGACACGGATGTCGACGGTCGACAGAGTAACTTCAATGCTTTGTCAGCCTGATTGGTCCCATCGCACTTTCGCAAGGGAGGGACATTTATTCTGACTAGCGTATTTAACACTTTCCAAGGTTCGATGCGAGAACTTGAACTGCAAGTTTACTCTCTTTCATCCCAAGAGCTGCAAACCTGCCGACTTGTCTGCGGACCTGTTGGCAATACTGTACTATTTCGACCTTAAGTTCACATAACGTGTCACAGAGGCCTGTGAAACGAAGATATGCATACCTCATAGCATGTCACAGCTTACAGTGAAGAGTCACAAGAAAATTCTAAATTAATGCCATTTTTGAGCAAGGAATAATGAAATACACATGTCCTGAGTGTCTATGCACATTCCCAGTGTTTCTGTCATACCAGCAATTCAGTTTTATGATGCGGTCTTGACGACTCCACTCTGGCAGCTCAAAGATGGATTCCGCGTTATCTGCAAGAGTCAACTCTTCATCCACCCGAACAATGCTCTCATTATGATCAGACTCTATTATACCGTTGGCCCTTCTGGCGAATTGTCTATCCAGCAATCCACAATGTCACCACTGGGTAGTAAAAAGAGTACACTTATGAACGATTGAACTCATGACCCAGATATTCAGTCATGGAAAATAACCACAAGGCCACAACAGCAATGAAGATCATACAACATGAAGATGAACATACCCTGTCACAGCCATCCGTGAACATCTGCTCGGCTGAAGATGTTGCATAACATGTCACAAGCCGTGAATGTAAGGTCGAAATAGTACAGTAGTATGTCTGCACTGTCTCGCCATACCCACTCTCGTCTTAACCCCCATTTCTCAGCCATCGTTTCCCCGAGCAGTATTGTACGAGGGCTCTAGCGACCTTACTATTCTTTCATGCTAACGTCTGTGATAAGCCCCCAATATCAACGGGTATTGTCCCTCCTGTAACCAGGACATGAAATATGAAATCCACCGCCACTAAGCAAAGGTCCTATTACTCACTTTGCATCCATTTAAAATAGGAATTCTATCAGATCCCCAACTCGACTCGAAGGCTTATAGTTAAATTTTAGACACAATTCTTGTCCGACTCCGTAACCTAGTAGAAATTTGGAAACGAGAACCAAGGGCTTTTATATCAATTACACGCCATGCTGAAGTGCCTGACGATCAATAGTGTGTATTATGAACAGTGATCTACAGTCGAAGCTGACCTTGATCTACATCGATCAAGTCGATCAGATTCCACTGCACCCGACTCAGAGGCTGGACCTAAAAACTTGTAATATGTATCATAGGTATCATACCCCTGGATCCGTATAGCGAATAGAGTGCCCCGCCACCCGTATGTTGAAGTCTTAAGTGGCAGATCTTAGATCGACTTTCTGAGTCTTCTAATAAAAATGGCCTTCTTTGACTGACACGGGAGTCTCTCTCAGGTTCAAACTGAGGTCGTTCGTTGCATATGATGAATAAACGACTATGCTAAAGCACCTTCAGCACCGAAATAGGACGAATTCTCCATGGTGTGGTGAAAGGAGAGAATTCCCGGGAGAGATGGGGACTTGGGTCCATTCTCTGGGGCGCGTTGGCGGATACTTCATGTAGACGAGAGACCAATCTTCCGATTCAGAGGGATATAACTGTTGGAGGTCAGCTTTTCAAAATGTCTGGATCAGTAACCAAACATACTTGGAGTGCAACCACTGCGTAAGTTAGATTTTGATACGACCTTTGTTGTCATACACGTCGCTAGAGCTAGACGTCGCGTGTACGAGATGGTAACACAACACTGCCCTCCTCCGAGTGTCGAAGTCTGAAGAACACGGCCACGCAAGGAAAATATGGAAAAGTGTCGCATTACAGCTGGCTGAGCAGCGATTCGATGCCCTGCCCTACAATAGTTTCTCATACGGCTTGAAACTCTCCAGGTACTTTCCCCACCGTCCGTCATTCCAAGAAGCGACGTCTTTCCACTCCTCGCTTTCCTCCCCAAGCATTGCCCTCATGAACTGCAAAAACCCGCAAATCGTCGTGTCAGCGAAAGACGGTTCATTCCCCATAACGAAATCACCCTCGCTTCCCTCGAACCACTTGTTCATCTTACCGAGGTTCTCTTTCGTATTGGCCCACATCTTTGCTCGCTCTTCACCCTCTGGTGCATCCACCTTGGCGACCCCACCTAGTTTCACTCTCATGAAATACGTCGCCGTCGCGTCATTCATTTTTTTCGTTATGGAATGGGCGAAGAATGGCTGGAAGGGAGCGAATGCGTCGATTACTGCACTGGAGAAAGCGAGTTGGAGAGCCTTCGTCCCGGTGGGTATGAGTACGGGCCCTGAGGAGGGGTAAGTTTTGTCGAGATAGGCCGCGATAGCGATAGAGTCTGAGACGACGGCGCCAGTAGAATCATCTTGGATGATGGGTATGGTGTAGAAAGGAGAGACACCGTCAGACTTCGTGCTAGTGGGTGCAGCGCCAATCTTTTTGGCGAGAGCCTCGACGTCGGGGAGCTCGACGTCGACAACCTGGAAAGGCAGATTTTTGATGTTTAAGGCATACCTGACATTAACTGGTTAGTTTCATGGCACGCCTTTAAGATGTACGCGTACCTAGTGCGCCAAGTTATCACAGTCCCTGGGATTGTCTTGGTTGGAAGGTCGTACAGAGTAATCATGCTTGCACTGTGAAAATAATTCTATTCAGCTTGAGTTAAATACATACAGTAGCCTTACCAAGCCGCTGGCATGAATCATCAGCTGGTAGAGTCTTTATCATTTCCACGAAGTTAATGCGGTTGTATGCTTCGTGGCCGCTCGTATCAATATCCACGTCCACGCCGCTTAGGAGAAACGCGTGGGCTTTAGGCAATCAGATGATACGCATTACCGTATCGTAATAAATTGGCTGACTACTCTTCCGTTCACTGAGGGAAACACATAAGCCTGAGGTTGAATAGACTTACGACGAAAAGTAACCTTAAGTTACGGGACTCTTTGACTACGACTTATAAATAGATAGATTATCCATTAATGCGAACGGACGAAGTAGAGTCGGCGAGTGATGGTGATGGATGGAAGCAAAGAAGTGGCTGTGTCGGTGTTTGCCGAAACTCGTCTTCTTTCTCTTCCACCGCCAATTGCCCTCATCAGCGACCTCAATTGCCCAACACGACGGACACACGGACTCTCACCATCTGGTGCGTCGATACGAGCAAATACGTTCAGAATATGAAGCTACCACGGCGATGCATGCTTTCGGCACAGTACCCGCATCATCATCAAGGCCTTGATTAAGCCGACGGATACTTGACATAGCGAGTCAGCGCGAGCAATGATTACCAGGATTATGGATGCGTAAAACAGACAGGTGCGCCTTTCCTATACTCAGTGCTGCCCTCAGTAATAATTCCAGTCACCGCAGACCTGGTTGAACCCAGGGATTCTAGTATGCTCTGACAGACAGCTATGTGAATAGCTGGTTGCTGGTCCTTTGCGTAGTTCGGTACTGGTGCGTCCATGTGATTTATCTGCGTGTATGCAGAGGGTAGATATGGATGTTAACATGGAATTTCGTAGGCTGGCGCATGTCTTGCAGGCGTTGAATCGAGGTTCGCCGGTTACCGACTGTAGCGGGTCTGTCGCCACGTGCAGATTTACCTCTTCACCGCCACCATGGACCAATACTAAGCGTTATTATTGCCGCCGTGGAATATTTCACAGGACCTGCGATACACCATGTGGCTTCGTATGATTCTGAGGTAGATATCTACCAGGGATGCGGGAGTCAACACATTTCGTTCACTTCGAATTTGGGTAAAGTGTGTTGTTCTTCTCTCGCGTTACGCAAACTCATACGCAGAGTGTAGCCATATTGGATAAATTCAAGCCAAGCCTATCCCAGATGCTCCCCGTTGGAGCGTCGCACAAATAGTCCGGATGGGCAACGGTTTCGAGGGAAATCCAACATCGATGACCAGGGCGCAGAAGGAGATACGGACGTTAACGTTGAAATTTCGGAGTCTGGTGGAATCCCTACAGAGTGTGCGTTCATTAATCTCTTTTCGTCTCTCAATCTCATGCATCATGCCTTGTAGTTCGTTGCATCTAGCCATCGTTCGGACAGCAATATCTGCCTTGACTAGGCCAGCCTCTACGACGACCGACATCCATACTCTCACAGTTATGGTATTGACCTATGCGTCCTTGGAACGACCGTACAGGGATACGACGGGACCCTATCATCATGGAGCACTTTCAGAAAGTCACCACCTTTTGCGAGGTTCGCTTAGCATGCTATGTAGCATTTACGCTGCAACATGAGCCTACTGTAGGCTGCGAGCAGGGAGCATCGGCGGAAATCGTGACTACGCAGTGAAGAGCGAAACGTACTGCGAATCACGGACCATCTAACTTGGCACTACGCGGCTCGTTTTGGCCTCATCTCATTGGCCTGTTTCTGTGTAATTCCAAGTTACACCACTCTCATCCCCGTCATCTTCGCGAATTCCCCTATGCTGTAGGACCGGCGCCTGCCTCAGCGTGCGCCGTCAGTGCCTGGTGTTTGGACGCCCGTTCCCTACGCGTTTTGGAGTCCATGAGAGCAAGAAGTCGTCCCTTCA
Organism: Armillaria altimontana; assembly: GCA_022818075.1. NCBI lineage: Eukaryota > Fungi > Basidiomycota > Agaricomycetes > Agaricales > Physalacriaceae > Armillaria > Armillaria altimontana. The sequence goes on from JAIWYR010000012.1 coordinate 1,588,872, forward strand.
AAGGCCTCTTCTTTTCACCAATGGCCCTCGTCGAATCAGAATGTCAAGCTAGGACTGGAAGATAATGTTGGGGAGGACGTCATTGGAGCGCTGCATACCACATCTACGGTATCCCCTGTCAGCACCGACTCGTTGATTGCGATGTGATGAATCACATAGCTACCTCGGTGGTGCGAACTCCTGTTCATTTGATAGTTGGCTACACAAATCTAATGAACGATGCAGCAACAATACTATAACACAAATACAGATCGATGGCGCCGACATTGGCTGCTCACTGGCTGTCTTCTGGCGGGAGAACCCAAAGTACTCCAGTAGATATGGGAAAGGAAGGCTCTATCCAGAACTCGTAATGTACTCGATCGGCGACGATCGCTCCCCGATGGCAGCGCTAGACGGGTCAGTCCTTCCGTTACATTTGCTGCTGGCACTGATTTTATGTTGTGTAGGGAAGTAGCGCCTGAATTTTGCAGTGAGAAACTTATGCGGTAGAAGTTGAGGTGCTCGGCGCTCAGCACCGAATTTCACCATACCGACAGACGTGTGTACTAATTCTCATCTTTTCTCATCTCTCAATCTCATGGCTGCAGCTCGTCGTGTCTAGCTATCGTTTGGGCAGTAATATCTCTGCCTGTTACGCTGGCATCTGTAACGACCAACACCTGCACACTCTCAGCTATGGTATTGACCGAGCGAGAGCTTGGAAACGCCGTACAGCGATCCGATGGTCACACTACGACCAACAAGCCGTCGATTTCCAGTCTGCAACCGACCATGAAGCACCGCCTCGTTTGCTAGATTTTCCTGCGCCGTGTGTCACCTATACCTCGGCGAGACGAGAGTTCCAGGAAACCTGCGAACAGAAAGGTCATTGGACTCCGAACTACGCATTGGCGAAGAGGCTGGACAGCGGGAGGGAAAGAGTTCATGGGACGTTACGATCGACCATCTCCATGACAATATCGTCAGCGACCACAAACACTGCTGAGCAACGCTTCACCCCGGCAAGCGGGGTGAAATTTCAACTACCAAAGGACCATTCAGTTTGCTCAGTCTACTCTCAACCTCCTTCAGTCTCTTCTCAGCCTCCTTCAGCCTCTTACAGCTCCCCTTCTTCCGCGAAAATCAAGTCACGCCGCCCTCGAGTGTTGGCACGGTCCGGTCACCACGTGTGCTGTAGGACAGGTTTCGGATGCTTCGCCGCACTGTCCCGTTGTTTGTAGCTTACCCTTCCTTCGGACGCGCTTGCTCAACAGCCCTGACTTCACGATCCAGAGGAAGAGGGAGAGCATCGAAGAGGAACAGATGGAGAACGTGCACCTAGCCAGCTATATCGACCCTCGTCTGGAGGCTGGCCGTCTATAGCCTACAGACTCAGGAACTTGCAGCAACTCCCACGGATACGCGACTAGTTTTCCGCCACTTCATGTTCCTAGTCCAAAAAACAATCAGGTAGTTTTAGTGTGCAACTCGCCGGAATGTACCTCACTCTTCTTGATTGGACGTGGATACAGACCACTCCCGGAAACCCGAGGCCTCATCATATCCCATGAGAGTTGCCTCTCAACGTGATCCCGATCAAGGCCCATACACATTGTGCAAGTGTACACTTTCTGTTATAGCAGAGCTCCTTAGTCTTCGGCCGCACCGGCCTATCCTTCTGCCCCGTCTTAGTTCAAAGTAAGAAAGATTCCATCGTCGCCAGCATCTTGACGAGGATTTCTTCTGACGGCGACGTCTTGTCAAACGGTAGAGGAGAGAGAGGACCACTCAACGTTATCAGCGGGTTCTTTCTAAGAAGCCGGTAAGCCTGTGAAAATGACTACCTGGTTGTGCCTGTCTCATTGCGCCGCAGGATGAAACCTCTAGTATGTGTTGGCATTAATCGAATAAATTTAGCAGATAGGAACGAACGATCAAAGGTGCTCCGATCACGTAGGATGCGCTTTTGTGAGGTGGTGCCTCGGACGAATCAACCAATGTTGATCAAGGACGGTCCACTGTATTCAGCGCTCTTGGACACCCTACTCTTCCAGTATGTAGGCCAAATGGGTAACTCAGGCCTAATACACTTTATTCCTTCTCCATCAACAGGGCGTAGCAGTTGCGGATCATTGATCAATTGTTGTACCTGGCACTTCATTCCCATGTCGATGTCAAGACCCGACGTAGCATCGTTTTCTACGCCGTCCCTATCAACAACCCTGACGAATCCAGCCATAGCCGTGTATCTCAACAAACCCTACCCCTCTTCTGGTGTATGCCGGCACTCTTTTCCGTCAAGCTCTCTCGTGTACTAAGTATAGTGGCCGCATTCCATGGAAATGAGATATCTAGCTGGAATAATGATTCGGAGTCAAAAATGGGATTTGGGAGAATGAAAAGGTGCTTTGAATAAAGCGCGTGCGACTGGGAACGAATTGTTATCCAATGACGCGGTAGTTAACTTATTCTTGCAGTTCCCTAAGAGAATAGCAGGAGCGACTGATGAAATAAATTTGTGACTTCAAATCGAGCACGGGAAGGACGACTCGAACATCTTAACCCAGGTTATTGATAAGGTTCTACCAGCCTAGTGCTCATTCACACAGTCTTCCCTCAAAAAATTTCAGGTACGTGATTAGGTGCATATCGCCTCTTGATGTCCTTCAGGTGTTGGATTGACGTCTGCTCTAGCATAGTTCAAGGGCGCGCAGATGAGAAGATTCAACGAGATCCGAGTCCTTGAATATATGGTCAGACGACAAGTGATGCGCTTCTCAAAGGCTACGGTGCGAAAGAGGCTGCTGACAACATTGTTTTAATAATGGTGATTGACTTGGGTTCGTTCAACAAAGAATATGTAACTGAAATATGATGCTCAATAGGTCGAGATCAAATTACCTGCCTGCTGGCACCTTGTGAGTCTATCGAAGGGCAGTATTGTGGCGATTAAATTCGCTGTCTACTGCCTAGAAAAAGTTGTATCTCTTTTCCTCGTGTCGCCGCTAGGACTGGAGGAGGTGCGGGTTTTGCTTTTCGATGTGTAAGAGTGAGACGTGACTGAGACCGACAATGTCACTACCGATTAGAGTATGGCGGTCCTTTCGGACTAGATTTACGATATCCTGCAAATATGTTACAACAATAACTTCGATAACATAAAATGCGTACAGTGGTGCTTCCTGCTAACTGTTTTTTCGGGCTCGCCTCTATAACACTTTCTTTCACCTTGAAGACTCGGTTCCCAAGCGCTTCAATTAGTTCGGAGTAGTCGCGGGAGTACAATAAGGACGAACTTTCTATGATCTGTATCCCAGTCGAGGAGATTCATTGTCTAGGGAATGAAACAATACGACGGCATTTGACCGTCTTTCTTATCCAAGTCTATAGTAGACCAGGAGATCCATGATACGCTGCACCGCCCTTTCCTAGAGAAGTTGGCTGCATTGCCATACGCGACGAAAGATTGATCGATTGATCCTTTTCAGGTACCGAGTCCGAGTCAAAGGCCTTTCGACTTCTTCAACTAGCCCAATTCCGATGTACATGCGTTGATTTTCATTTCATCACAAGTTGATACCTCATCATTTGTTTTATTGATGATGGCCTGAAGTTTTATGATGTCTCAATCATTTCGACGGTTGACTGATTGAAGGGGATATGAAGGCTTGCCCGCCAACCAAATTTAATATAGTCATAATCGGAATTTGGAAGGAGAGAAACCGTGATTGACTTTGCAGCCAGATGGTCCAGATGCCATATTTAGATTGCACTGGACCCCATGGCCAATCGACACGAGGGAGTATGGGATGGGTGTTTAATATCTGAGGTCTTTGCTAACCGAATGCAGAAATTGAAAATAGAATGTACCCTCCTTGCTGTCTCTGAAGGGTTCCGTAGATCTGACTAGGTCGCGTTGAGGTGACTGTTAATTGAGTACTGTACATGGGACCTATGTATACTTTACCGGTTAGTCATCCCTTCGACATACATAACTCTTAACTACAGTCCGCATGGCTATGAGTAACTTTTAGTCGAATTTGCTTGACTCGATTGGAAGAGATACAGATCGGCTTGGCCAATCTCAATTGACGCCGATCAGGGACGCCGATCATCGAGCAGAGTCGCCATCTTGATCTGTAATTATCTAATGTGCTCTTCGACGTTCGTGGGGTACATTGGAGATAGACAAAGTGGTAGAACATGCCACCGGAGCTTGAGGAAGCGAGAGCAGACATTGATAATTGTAATGATATTGATGACAAGATTCATGCAAGTACTACCCCAAACACAGGGGAACAAGACACAAACCGAGGAAGTGCCTTACAGAACTCCATTTACTCAAGAGATGTCACGGAAGCACCGGCAGAAACAGAGCTCGGGCCCATGGACATAATAAAACACGAAGTGGAGTGGCACTTTCCTGAACTCATTAGATGGATGGTGTAATTGTTGGTGATCACAATGGTATGAATCAAGCTCATGATCGTTCGCCATATCAGAGCTGTGGCCCCTGCTGTTCCTTACTAGGACCTTGTGCCAGTACCAACACTAATACCAAATCTACCACACAGACATCTGACCCCATAGTGTCTGAGTAAATTTTTGTTCAAGTTTATGTACTGGTGGTTCGGAAGGATGCCTGAGCATCAGGAAATTGGACTTGAAAGAAGGGTATATTCCATCATACATTGTAAGGACAGTAGTAAGCATTCAAAGTCTGAGTCTGGTAAAGATAGGTACGACATGTGAAGGAAGGTGGGGGTATATTTCATCATATAGTGTAGGGACAGTGGGGGTTCAGAGTTAAGTAAAGACAGGTACAAAGGATCAAGGAGGTAAGGTGAACATCGAATATGTATAGATAGACCATGGTGCCAAAGTTGTGAAAACGAACCATCAATTATTCACAATAGGTTTTATGTTGCAAATTAATGACTGCCTGTTGTATTTGCTGGCACTACTAGACTGCCGAGGAGCAGGAAGGGATCCATTGATGTTGGGAGCTTTTGAAAGTATCAGCACAGAAATATCAACTGTAAGCATTGTCATACAGTATTGCTCAGGATAGCGGAGGCTAAAAACAATCAGTCAGATGGGAAGTAAGGAGTTCCAGTAAAGGCGTACTATTGCCAGCAAGTGCGCAAACAAGCAGGTGGTTTGCAGCTCGCAGGATGGAAGAGACTAAATTTGCAGTTGGACTGCTCGCATCGAATCTAGGAAGAGTTCTTAATCCAAAACGGGCTTTGCATTATTAGCCATACAGTTTCTTCAGGCTAATTTCATGGTGATCAGTAATTGTACACTTGGTTTAATTATCAGAGACATACAAGGTTGACAGTATGGCCGCATTGGAGATAGACATTCCTGACTCTGTACAAGATCGATAAGTGAGCTGCAGAGCAGATGAACTGGTGAATTTTACTCACTGGCGACGGCGACACATCGAGAATGGGTAAATGGAGTAAATTTAAGGTTAGAATATGAGGGTGAGAGATAGATGAGAAGATAGGGATGCTACAGACGTTGCCCTCTTTATAAAATGAGACCAACTATTTTTAATTTACGGGAGGTGTTCCGATGTTACGATTTAACCACTTTTATTCTTTTACTTACATAATCCGGGCCACCGGACTGACCGGACCGCTTATCATACAGATACCGAGCGTGGTTTTGACACTACGCAAGACATGGCATAGTAACCACTTCCACCTAGCACCCTATCGTGTGATAGTGTGCCAGGTTGAAGTGGCTGTTGCTTCGATATTGCGTGCCCGAAACTTCCAATTCTCACGAACGGTTTATACTTAGACCCTCACTTTAGTATTTAAGTAGTAAAGCTCTTGCTAGATATACCCTAGCTTCGAGCTAACGTTTAATCTATACCGAAACTATCGCCTAATCCTCCGCTAAGACTAAAGACTTAGCCTTTGCTCTCAATCACTAAGGAACTCAACGGTGACTGCCCGAACGCGAGACAGCCGTTGTTTATCTTTGATTGGAGTTCGGGTCTAACAATTAGCTCGAAGCTTACCCTGGTTCCTTAACCAGAACCCTCATGTTGACGACACTCGAAGCAATCCTAATCGCAGTCTTTTTCGGTGTCGGAACCGCCGTCTTTGCAGCAGCAGTAGTGCTAGCAGTATTGCATGAGTATGGACTATACCCTCGTTGCAACCACATATGTTACCCCCCACCCCCCATAAACCATGTCTTCCCACAGCAGCCACCGCTGATCCACTTCTACCCACCCCTACCTAGGCGAAGAGCCGAGACACTCGACGAGCACCATAGCGTCGTCGACAGGCGAACCGCGCAAGATGATGTTCTTAGGGAAGTGGAAGTCGGCATTCAAGAGAGAGGCAATGGAGACTCTCCCGGAACAAGGCACCCTGCTCCACCAGATTCTACAGCAGACTCCGCCGGCCATACCCCCCATCCAACCCGACCAGTTCCCACCTCTAATGCAGCAGACCTGGTGAGATACCTCGTTCGACTCGGCCTGGGCGAGGTCGGCGACGGAGGAACCCCAGTTTCAAAGCAACCTACCAGCGACCGTCTTGGGAATCTATCAACCGATTCCACATTCAACCTTGCCACCCTTTGGGACAACGTCAACCTTCCAACCGCGGCCTTCCATCCCAGGCAGGGAAATCCATATCGATGAAGAACTCCAGAGTCGGAGGATCCAAGAGAGCAGCCCGTACAGATCACAGAGCAGCCTCCCACTCCCCCGATCTTGCCCAGAGAGTCGACGCCAGAGTTCGAGCAGCGACCAGAGAGCTCGAGCGAGGCAAGACTCTGCCCACCCCGTCCACCACGAAGAAGGTACAGACGAGAAGAGACAGTCGGGTATGACCCCGTCACCGGTCTTAACACAGCCGACAGGATCAGGAATGACGAAGCGTGGGTGCGATCTGACACCCCCAGACCAGAGGAGGAGGGAGAAAGCGCCTTTGCCATCGAGCACGCTAGGCAATGGAGAGCGAGGGAGAGAGAGCGATTCGCCGTGTTCAGAGCGGTCGACGTTGCAGCGGGACACATCAGTGAGAGTTTGGACAGCGACACCAGAACCGAGGTACTCCCCGACACAGAGCACGTCAACGGGAATCCCTGGGGAAGCCCTTCCACATCCACAGCCCCAAGCCCAGAGATCCCCAACACTCCCCCGGCCGATCACCCCGATAACCATGCCCCGGGCTCTTTACCTTCTTGCAGTGGGTAAATTGACCCGAGTCCCCGAAATACTTTTCTATGCCCCCCTACTCGATTTATTTAATCATTTCCAAGAAGAGTTATTAGCGGATCAGGATTGGGCCAGAACCCCAGCCGGAATTGATTATGCGCACTTCAGATATAGTTATATCCTAAAGGAAGAAGCCAGGCACTTCGCCCATCAGGCTTACAATATGATCCATCCAGATCAACCCATTCAGGTCCCCGCTCGCTACCAACGACCCGATTACACGTACCCCGAGCCAATGCCGGATGAGCCACCAGTACCACCACAACGAGCCGAAATACCCGTCCACCCGCAGCAGGTACCGTATCAACGAGCTGAGGCACCGGTCTACACATACCCGGTACCAAACTATGTCTATCCTTGGGGGTATGGACCGCCAGGCACGCAAGCACCGCCTAGACTCTTTGCAGCAGCCAACAACGACGCCGGACCACCAAACCCTCTGCAGCAGCCGATTCCCGACCCAGTGCCGCCGGTAGCACCACCAGTAGTAAGGAGGTGGGCGCCGCCACGTTATCCCCCACCGCCCGGACCACCCGACCCGCCCGCTCCCTGGGTTCTGGCTGACGATGCTCAAGGACCCTGGGCAGCACTAAAACCAGAAATGGTCAAGGTCCTGGAGAACTTCAACGGTGAATCCAACGACATCGCCTGGTTCTTCTCCCAATGCGACATGTACTTCTCCATATTCAACCAGTTCTTCCGATATCACCCGCACAAGGTCATCTTTTGCACGTCGCGGTTTGGAAAGGACGCTCAGGTCTGGTGGGAGTTATGTGCAAGGGAGCTGGGAAGGAACGTCGATGGGGATCAGCTGTATCCGGCATATGAAAACTTCATGGAGGAAGTCAGACGACGATTCTGGAAAGATGCCAATGCGGAAATCAAGTTCGCACAATGGGAACATTTGCGACAGAGCAACTTCTCTGACGGCGACTTGTTCTTCCAGCAGTTCGACTCCCTTGCCTTCGAGGCAGGGGTCATCGGCATCGACCAGATGATGGTGGCACAAGTAAAGAAAGCATGCCGCCCTTCCACCAAGGACACCATCTACGCGTCAGACGCAGACCCCCCACGCAATTATGCCGAGTGGAAGCACCGCATACTACGAATCGATCACAACTGGAGGATGAAGAAAGTGGAAGCGAGCGGAGGAGTCAAGCTAGCAGACTGGAAGCAGCAGACGAAGGCAGTCACGCCTTCAAAAGGAAATCAACAGCAGAGCAGCATCCCGGAAAAGAAAACCGGAACTGGCACCACGTATGGCAGCCTGGGAAAGGCCATGGACGTCGACACCCTACGCGCCAAAGCAAAATGCTTCGGATGCGGGGAAGTCGGACACTTCAAGCAGGATTGCCCCAAGCGTGCCAGAACCAAGGAAGAACATTTATGACGGGTCGAATATTACTGGGACCACGTCGCGACAAAGGAGAAGACGGACTCAAAGATTGAGGAGGTAAAAGATGGGGCCGAGCAGTGAGCAATTCCGCTGACTTGGCCAAGGACTTAGTTTCATCCGGTACGCATCTGTCGCCCGCTAGTCAGGCTCATTGTACTTCTGTAGTTTCAAACGTGCATTCGAATATACCAATCTGCGACTTCACTACCGAGACTGAAACCAAGAAAGAATCGAAACAGGATGTCGGGACATCACCACCGACTAAGCGTTCAGCGAGTAATTCATCACGAACGAAAGCAGCAAATGAAAAGGCACCTACCATCGTGCTACCCATCATAACAGCACCTCGGCGACTGGATGGGGCAGGGGAACAAGCACCTCCTTCGGAGGGTCTCGCCCCCCCTGACGAAGCGGCTCTACGGAGTCCCAGCCTCGCTGGGAGTTTCGAGGGAATAGCTTCGGCGAAACCTCCTCTGGTAAAAGAGAACACCGCATGGCTACCAACAGCCACGGACGACTTGAACACCGTGCACAGCGGGCGAACCCGACAAGAGGGCCCCAGGAGCGCGACCCAGCGACAAGACAAAGGCTGGAATCAGGTTGGCAGAGGCCCCGGGAAAGGTGAGTGGAACGATTTGCATAGTCCCGAGGAGGAGGGTGAGGCTGTTCCGCATTCTGCTACGGTCCAAGTGCAGCCCGTCATCATACCTAATGGCGACTCCTCGGTCAAGCCAAACTTGCCGCTAAAAACCAACACACCACCGGGCGATCCCAACGAAGGCGCACATGTGGCAAGAACCGTTGGATGCGCAACGGCCCCGACCAAGACAGCCGAATGGGAGGAAGCTGCTAGCGCCCAGGCGGTGAAAAGGGGGCATCAGGTACAGTTAGAGGAGATTCCCGACAAGGAGGATGATACAAGTTTTCGACGAAGTCAAAAAGCTAACCGAGCCCCTTCTGTAGCCCCTGAGGTGACCCAGTCGACGGTAGCTGAACCAACAGGTCCCAGCGCAAAGACTGAGAAGGTCCCACACGAATGGCTCAAGCCGTTCGGAGCCGAATGGACTCTACGCGGAATTAAAGAAGCTAGAATGGAGTCAGAGGCCAAAACGATTCTGAAGAACTGGATTCATAAGGCACGAGCCGAGGAAGTGGTAGATGAACTGTTGGAAGGACTGAAGGGAGCCACACGCATCAACACGCTAGACTGGATGGAAGAACTGCAGGAGCCCAGACGCTATATCTGCCGAGTAAGCGGAAGCGAGAAAGCCCTAACGACCGACATCCAAATTGAAACACCTGACCGCATTCCCCGAATCCCCTCCTCGGCCTTAGTCGATAGTGGCTGTACCAGTAGCGCTATCAGCCGAGCGTTCGTCGAGAAGCGCAACATTCCTACCCGCACAACGGCAGCGCCCATCACCGTTTACAATGCGGACGGATCAAAAAACAGTGCGGGACAGATCACTGCCTTTGCTGAAGTACGCATCATCATCGGAGATCACACCGAGTGCATGGATCTAGCCGTTACCGACTTAAAAGACCGTGACATATTCTTAGGGCATGACTGGTTAATCAGGCACAACCCGCTGATCAACTGGCGGACCGGAAAGATGACGTTTGCCCGATGTCAATGCCGTCATATTCCAATTCCATTACCAGACACAGACCCGTACGACAAGTGGGATGAGGAGCTGGAGGAAGGCGATACTATCCTAGCGATAAGCTTTGAAGAAGCTATTCGCATCAGGGCAATGCAACATGTGGCCAATGACCTAGCGGCCGAGGCGAACGCGAAGAAGGAAGCCAAGACGTTTGAAGAAATGGTTCCCGAGTGGTGCAGAGATTTCAAAGATTTATTCGACAAGGAAAACTTTGATGACCTGCCAGAACCTAAACCATGGGACCACGCCATCGAACGCATTCCCAACGCGAACGCCAACCTCGACTGCAAGGTATATCCACTTAACCGAGCGGAGCAGGAAGAGCTTGACAAGTTCCTTGACAAGAACTTGTCTAGTGGAAGGATATGCCCATCCAAGTTACCCATGGCATTGCCTTTCTTCTTTGTTAAGAAGAAAGATGGCAAGTTGAGGCCCGTCCAAGACTACCGGAAGCTCAACGAGATGACGATTAAAAACCGTTATCCTCTTCCCTTAATCTCCGAGCTCATGGATAAACTGCGCGGCGCCAAATACTTCTCCAAACTCGATGTACGATGGGGATATAATAACGTCCGAATCAAAACGGGAGATGAATGGAAGGCAGCTTTCAGAACGAACCGTGGCCTGTACGAGCCAACGGTCATGTTCTTTGGGCTTACCAATTCGCCGGCCACCTTCCAATGGATGATGAACGATATCTTCAAGGACCTCATTGCATCAGGGAAGGTGACCATTTATCTGGATGACATCCTTATCATGTCTAAAACTAAAGAGGAGCACCGCCGTATCACAAGGGAAGTGTTGGCGACTCTAAGGAAGCACAAGTTGTTCCTTAAAGCCGAAAAGTGCGAGTTCGAGGTCCTGGAGACGGAGTATCTAGGTGTCATCATCAGCGAAGGGAGCATCCGCATGGACCCGGTCAAAATCAAAGGCATCGCCGACTGGCCGATACCTACCAAGAAGAAGGAACTCCAATCCTTCTTGGGATTCACCAATTTCTACCGACGCTTCATCAAGAACTACAGCAAAATTGTGAAGCCCATGACTCAGTTAACAGGGAATGATGCATGGAAATGGGGAGAGGCACAGCAGGAGGCCTTTGAGCAGCTAAAGAAACAACTAGCGGAGGATGTCATACTCGCGATACCAACGAACGAAGGGAAATTCCGAGTAGAAGCCGATGCTAGCGAGGGAGCCATTGGCGCAGTCCTCTCTCAAGAACAGGACGGAAAATGGAGACCCGTATCATTCCTGTCGAAGTCTCTCTTGGTTACTGAACGTAACTACGAGATCTACGACAAGGAACTTCTTGCCATCATGCTCGCTCTTGAAGAGTGGAGGCACTACCTTATGGGTGCTTACCAGGACTTCGAAATCTGGACGGATCATCAAAATCTCCAGTACTTCCGAAAACCCCAGAAAGTGAACCGACGCCAAGCTCGATGGATCACCGAGCTGGCAGAATACCATTTTACCCTTCATCACAAAGCCGGTACCGCCAATAAAAAGGCTGACCTCCTTTCTCGACGTGCAGATCATGATCAGGGACAGGACGACAATGACCAAGTAATAGTCCTGTCTCCGGAACACTTCAGAGCAATGATCATGCCAACCGTCGAAGAAACCCACCGAGATGTACGAGTCGCCACAAAAAACACTCGTCTCTGGGACCGAGCCGTTGCTGGCTCTCTCGACCATGACCGTGGTATGAAGATGACAGACAGACTCATTTGGTACGACGGTAGGATCTATGTCCCGCGAGATCATGCACTCCGTGGAGAGATCATCGCTCGATCCCACAACCACATCACCGCTGGACATCCAGGCATTGAGAAAACCAAAGAACTCGTACTACGAGAGTTCTGGTGGCCGAAAATGAAGAAAGACATTGAAGCCTACGTACGAGCCTGCGAAACCTGCCAGCGAGCGAAAAGCAGCAACCAAGCCAAGGCAGCACCGTTACACCCCAACAAAATACCGTCCCACCCATGGACTCACATCTCCGTAGACATGGTCACCGGATTGCCCCAGAGCAATGGCCACGATGCCATCATCGTAATTGTCGACCACTTCTCAAAGGAAATCATTCCCGTCGCTTGCTCCACGGAATTATCCTCCGAAGGATGGGCAAAGATTCTCCGTGACGAAGTATATGCCAAACATGGAATGCCCCAGGTCGTTATCTCAGACCGAGGAACCGTATTTGTATCCAAATTCATGAAGGATCTTTATGATCTCCTCCAGATCAAGGGAAATGCTTCAACCACCTACCACCTTCAGACAGACGGGCAGACCGAACACGTAAACCAGGAAATTGAGAAATACCTTCGCATGTTCATCAATCATCTCCAAACTGACTGGGCAGAATGGCTTTCTCTTGCGGCGTTTGCACATAATAACCGAACACACTCCTCCACCGGCATGAGCCCATTTGAAGTCAATTACGGTTACAATCCCGCCGTGTTACCCAGAACGAAATCCACTACCCCTTTCTGCACCCCTGCTTCCGACTCCTTTGTCTCCAAAATGCAAGAAATCCACACTACCACCCAGAAATCGCTCGAAAAGGCTGCGTCACAAATGAAGGCTCAATATGACAAAAACAAACGCCCAGCCATCAAGTATAAAGTAGGTGACAAGGTCTGGCTTGACACAACCAACCTCCATCTCCCCCGACCAAAAAAGAAACTTGACGATAAACGCACAGGCCCCTTCGAAATCAAGAACAAGAAGGGTGCCTCAGCATATACCCTAAAACTACCAGCTAACTGGAAAATTCACCCCACCTTCAACGAGTTGCTACTCACGCCATACACCCCACCGGCGTTCCCAAACCAAGAACAACCACCTCCGCCACCACCAGACCTAGTAGACGGCAACGAACTTTACGAAATCGAAAAGGTCCTAAACAGCAGACAGCGGAAAGTCCAAGGACGACTTGGAGAACCATTGAGAATGGCTACTGACTACTTTGTCAAATGGAAGGGTTATGGGCCAGAATCAAACAGCTGGGTACGGGAGGACGACATGGAAGCAGATGAATTAATCGAAGAATTCCTGGCAGAACATGTCGACGGAGTGGACACCAAAATCATAACCCCGAACAAAGCCGTCACCATGATCCTAGATCACGAATATGACAGTAACGGCAACGTTCGATACCTCGTCCAACGAACGGATGGATTCCAAAAGTGGGTTAAAACCCTCAAACAGTACAACTTTGAGTGCCACAAACTCCTACAAGACTATTGGAACAACGAGTCCGACGATGGAGAACCACCAATCGGAGACGAAGACCACATTGATGACCCATATGGAGGAGAGGCTAGAGGGATGCACCAACCAGACTTCGAAAATGACTGGAGCGGACCATAACGGCAGTCGGGACGCCTGCCTTAAGAAGGGGGTAATGTTACGATTTAACCACTTTTATTCTTTTACTTACATAATCTGGGCCACCGGACCGACCGGACCGCTTATCATACAGATACCGAGCGTGGTTTTGACACTACACAAGACATGGCATAGTAACCACTTCCACCTAGCACCCTATCGTGTGATAGTGTGCCAGGTTGAAGTGGCTGTTGCTTCGATATTGCGTGCCCGAAACTTCCAATTCTCACAAACGGTTTATACTTAGACCCTCACTTTAGTATTTAAGTAGTAAAGCTCTTGCTAGATATACCCTAGCTTCGAGCTAACGTTTAATCTATACCGAAACTATCGCCTAATCCTCCGCTAAGACTAAAGACTTAGCCTTTGCTCTCAATCACTAAGGAACTCAACGGTGACTGCCCGAACGCGAGACAGCCGTTGTTTATCTTTGATTGGAGTTCGGGTCTAACATCCGACCACACATAATGAAATTCATGGCCACCAGCCGTATCTACCGAAAAGTGGGGAGCTTGTAGGATTCCTCATCTGAGGCACAAAGGCCGCTAAGTCATAGAAGCTCATAGCCAGGTAAAACAAACAGCCCACATGAACCTAATAGCTCAGCATAGAGTGTTGTCGGTTGCAACCGAGTACAGAAAGTTCGAAAGACTGGTAGCAACAATTCAAAGACGGGAATTTTGATGCGAGCCCTTGTATTGAACTTGTTTCGGGTCAAACAAGTTGAAGATCTCTCAAGTCTCTCGAATAGAGAGAAATATGGATGATGGGACCATTGTTATGTCCTGAAGAAGCAACACTTATTCATACAAGCCAGCATCAATGAAGTGGTGCCTACAGAGACTGAACCACAGTGCCTAGTTCAATTTGTATTCCATCTAAAACAGCTTAGATGGATTGCAGAGCCCTTTGTATATGTGTCATCGGACAGCATCAGTTGAGAAATAAAATTCACAGCGGCAGGCCCATTTCTGAGAGCGCGTCAAAGGAAAACTCATTTCGGTGTTTATGGCACATACCTGTGATAAATCTCTGGACTGGGCTCATGCTCATTGCGCTGGAATTTGAAACAAGGTCAAGAGATGACCGTACCATGGAAAATTGTACTTTTAAATTTCCTATCAGCTAAGTTGTGCTTCTTAGTACCTATAGTGGTACCGATGTATTCACCAGGGGCATGGAGGATGCTGAAGCTGTACAGAATACATCAGCATAGAGCTTGAGATGAGTTCCGTTGGAGTTCCGACAAAATCGTAATCAGACCGGCCGGCAATCAGACTTGATTAAGCTGACGAACGGCAACTTGAACCCTTTCCACTGCTTCAACTTTCAACAACCGTTCGATGATTTCTTGAAATTTCGTTGGCACTTCCAGATTCCTCCGTGTCGCTAGACCATTCCCCGGTAACGATGCCACCGGCCGAACGCGACGTTGACTTGATTCGTTCCGCAATGATGTCGCTAAGGGTCGTTGAAGGGTCGAGCATGATTATCACCAGAACCAACATGGCATGTTGATGTGGATCTGACCTCACTTCCCTTCTGATCATTGATCATCACAGCGAAAAAAAAAAAACATCAAAGTAAAAATTTTCCTAAGTCGAAACTACCGCCACTAGCATCTGGGTCAGTGAATCATTGGGAAAATGTAGAAAGGGCTGGAAGCTATGTCGGCGTCTGGACCCGCGAAGTAGGAGAATACAAAGTTAGTTTATTCCAGAGACAAATATGCGAGACAAGATACGATCGAGTTAATGTCTTTTTCCCTAGATAAGCTTGGATACTTGACTCCTACCGGGTTACTGATCTGCCTCCTGCTATCGTTCCTAGCTATCTGTTTGGTTGTCACCTAAGCCATACTTGCAATGCAGCACTCCTCCAGTCTACTACTCAAACCGGAACACGGGGGCAGGTCGGATTTGTACTATGCACAATGTCGTTCACTGAAAACGGCATCGACTCAATTCCGCAGTCGCGTCGCAGTCTATTAGCTATGACGACTACTACGGTGACTCTGGAGTCTGCGATCATCAAGTGACTTCCACGCTGCAATCGAAATTGAGGCGTCTACAACGCGACCAGATCCATAGCCCGGCGAAGCCGATGCCAATCGCCAAAACCTTGGCCATATGATCGTAGCCAGACCGCTACCATCACATGCGATCAAGTCTCCCTGACATGATCTGGACGATCTACACAGATCTTGGCGGTCGACAACCGGTGATGCAGACATTTGACCTCCATGTCCCTGGTTCTGGGTGTGATCAGAGTGAGTTCAGAGAACATCTGTAGAGTTCCAGGTGTTCTCTCGTGGTCTCCTTCACTATTGCAAGGGGTCCTTGTTCATGTAAGGTGGGCCTGATCTGACAGGAACTGAGGGCTTACCTGGCAGATACATTATAATCCAGTTCTCTCGTTGTCATTGTCCATGTATTTGAGCCAACATGTACCAATTCATTGCAACAAAACCATTACACAGTACTACGAGAAGAATGGAATGAGAACATCAGATAAGCAGCGAGCCAGAGCCAGAGCAAGTCCGAAGAAGCAAACAAGTCATACAGTAGTCCATCACCAGTCAGTGTAAAAGAAGCAAAGTCCAGCGGAAGCTTGCCAAAGTAGCCTAATCAAAGCTAAGCAGCACCATTTATTAGCCAAGAAATTATGTTAGACTTCAACAAAAACATACCCCGGAACAATTGAGGCGTCATCCCCGTTCTCATCAAGTTGTTGACCGTTGATGGCAGCAGCAGCAGCTCGTTCTTTGATCTGTGCTTCGTGGTTCCGATTCATAAGTGATTCGTCATCATCCTCGTCGATTTCTTCTTGGTCCTCTTCGGGCTTTGGCTTCAAGATCTCACTGTAGAGAGACAACCTTGTAAAGCGAGATCAAAGAAAGAGTGGAGACATATGTAGTGTAGAATTCAGTGATGTCCTTCGACCATGTATCGCCGTCTTCCTTGATGGAATCCAGACAAATTCTCATCAGCTTCTGACTATACTGCTCGAGGTCAAAACCATCGCTCCGGTCGCTCTACATGGTGCAGGATGATAACGCGAATCGCACCTAGCATATAGAATGAGAATCATAACTAGGGAGTATCAATCACATACCTGTACCGCCGCATATACGATCTGTCCACTACGAGAACTTGCATTGATTTATCAATGGTCAGTTAGGGTATTTCAGAACACGAGCAATGAGTACTGCTGCGAAGATCTCAAATACAGCCTTCAATGGATCCTCGGAATCCAAATCTTCCAGTTGACTGACATGCTTCTCGAAGTTTGGAAAAAGGAACATAGTGATGTATGTGTAGAGGTGCTTAAACTGAAAGTTTCTACACAGTTGTCAGTAAATGATATCAATATATGCGCTCAATACTCACTGCGGCGTCTCGGGTTCTTTCATCTCGTCATCACCATCCTGATCCCCAGTGTCCTCCTTGTCTTCAGCAGGCAATTCGAGAATTCCCTTCACCATAAAATGATGGAGTACAATTTCTTGTACGTTGAACCATGGGTTGGTAAATTGGGGAACATCTCTTGACGTGAGTCGGTAATACTTCTGCAGTGCGAAAAAAAATCTGTACTTTTTGTCAAAGCTAACACAATGCAGAGAACGGAATGGCTACTTCACTGATTTAGGAGGAGACAGGCCACGAGCTGTCAGCGACCTATTCCTCTTCCTTAGCCTCGACGACTCCAATTCCTGGTCCTCTGCATCCAAGTTGCCTTCACTGTCGTCCTCTTCCTCACCCTCTGTTACAACTGCCTGTTGGTACTGAGTATCCACCATGTCTTCGTCATCGGAAGATACGACCTTGCATGAATGATTGGCAGGCTTGTGCGACACTGGCCGTGGTTGTACTGCCAGTGTAGCTGTTTCGCGGGCATTTTTGGAGGTGATTTTTTCGACGATTGCTTCTTCGAGGAGGCCAGAGGTGCTTGATTTGTTATCTTGGCCTTCTTTGTCTTTGAAGCGGCAGGGAGGGGAGCGGGCTTCATGATGAGCTTGGAAGATGATGGAGGTAAAAGGAAAGGTACAATGTGACAGTAGGTAACACGTCGCGTCGCGTTTCTCGCGTTTCTTGTGACATGTGACTTTCTCTCTTTACCCCGACACAATTCCTAGCCTCTAGGTGCCGACTCTCTCAGAGCGAAGTCCCAAATGAGATAGGTCTTTACCGGTAGTACTTAGCCGAAGTGGGCCATTGCGAGCATGGCAGGTACGAGTCCGCAATCCCGGATGGCACATGGCACAGAGTATCTCGCAAGCCGCGGATTTGCTATGCAGGAGTTTGGGGCTTTGAACTTGAAATAGTCAGCAAAGAGATCAGAAGAAATCTTAACTGTTCACCTACCTTGCTTGCCAGAACGCGATGCATAGAGTCAAAACCATGCTGGGTACCTGGTATCAAGTTCTGCAGAATAAGGTTAGCAGGTCATTCAATAATGACTGGCATATCACACGCACCAATTCCAAAATAGTTGAGCGTGTACCTGAGTAACAAATGAATAAAGAGAACTCGAATGTGCTAACCAACACTTTACCTTATGCACTCACCGGATTCTGAAACGATACACACAGTCAATGCAACACGTCACCAGTCACCCCTCATACATAGTCTTGAAGCAAGAAAGAGGCTACTGCAGAGGGGTACACTGTCTGCCTTGGATACCCTGCTCAGTGTGGGATGGCGATATGTTGTACAAACTTTCACTCCTGATGATCTATCGTTAAATGTCACACAACATTACATATACAAAAGAAACGTACATACCTTAAGCCTATGTTGTTCACAGGATGAAGGTGCATCGTCTCGAGGTAACCTTATGTGAGGTATATCACTATCATTAATTTCGGTGACTTAGACGAGCACTTTGGAAGAAATAAGACTAGATTAGACATGGAGTCGAAGAAAACAACTTACCTCGCTCGCAGGACGGCGATGAATTGTCTTGGGGGCCAGGGCAATTACAGCCTCTTACAATGTCATCTATGAAGGGACATTGAGATTCGACGCCATTCAGTGGGAAGTGCACTGCCACAAAGGAAGGGTATTCTCAGGATGTACATTGATGTGGTCCATGTACTATTTTACGATAGCTGAAGTGATACAGAGTCAGTAGAACTAAGCAAACATCAACTCCTTATAATGTAGGTGTACTTATCGACTTACATACCTCTGCAGAGATCAGGAGCTTGTCGACAGTTACTGACAACCGTGAAGCCTGTGAGGGGGTATCCCGAACCATTTTGAGCTTGAAATCACTAGTCACAACGGGCTGATGAGAGTATCAGTTCATCATTAGTGTATCCGAGCTGAAATGAAGCTCACCATGAAAATACAGACGTGTCTCGACAACCTGATGACCTTCAAACCTTACACGATGTTGAGCATAGTGTCCAAGGAAATAGCGCTCCAAGGATATGCGGTCGCAGAGTTCGTGGCTTGAGCCGACATCCAAAACACATCTGAGAAAAGATCAATAATTCGACTGCCACTCCGCCAATGCCTCCTTCCAGAGCATCTCATTCCTTCAATACACACCCTCTACCATCTGCGTATTGTTCAGTGTCAGGAAGATGCACTGTCAAGGCGATGCCTAATGTAAAGAGTACCAATTCAACAGTAAA
The DNA here is from genome assembly GCA_022818075.1 of Armillaria altimontana. Classification (NCBI taxonomy): domain Eukaryota; kingdom Fungi; phylum Basidiomycota; class Agaricomycetes; order Agaricales; family Physalacriaceae; genus Armillaria; species Armillaria altimontana. Next base: position 1,608,194 of record JAIWYR010000012.1, read on the forward strand.
GAACTGCTAATATTTGTTATTGAAACGTGGGTTATTATATTAGGATACGATGCATAAATACAAAATAAATAAAAATAGAAATCCATATGGTGAGCACGGCAGGCACTGTGAGAGGTGTCATCTGTTAGAACGGCAACCTCTGCATCGATTTGGGGAGGTCGTGGGGTCATATGGGGTCACGGCGCATTGGGAAAAGGGATGGGAAGGAGCTGAAACCCTGTCGACGGCGACGACGAGATTGGAGGGAGAAACCGACCTCGCCACTGAAATCCCCGATGCCGAAAGCGGGGATGGAGAGGTCGTCGTCATGGTGGCTGGGACGTAGCGGAGGATATTGGGGAGGAGCCTGGGGATGGGGATGGCGTGGCGACACACGACGATCGGGGAATCCTGGGTCCTGGCGCACAGAGGATTCGTGTTCCCTCACTAAAATAATGGGGGGTGTATAAATATGGGGCCCCTGGGATGGCTGCATGGGACGAGGAACGTCCATGTTGGTGTTTGGCGGGGTGGGCAGCGGTGGGCAGGTGAATTGTCATATGGCGGTGATTCTGGGCGCATTCGTTGCGCCCTCAACTTCTCCATTGATGCCCAAAAGCGTGTGGTCGTCGTCGTCGTCGTGCGCCGTCAGCGTCCCGGTCTTGGTCCTGCCCTCCTCATCGACATCTCCTGCCCTCCTGTGCTTCCCCCATGCAATCTCATTATCCAGCAGCCCTCCTCCCAAGCAGTCTCAAGGACCTGCATCACAGAAAAATTGTCCCCCATCCCCACCGCCGCCGTTGCCGTTGCTGTCCTATTGGCCGTCATCGTCGTCATTGGTGCTCGCTCATTCGGGTCCTGCGGGAGCAGATAGGCACCGATATCGCATCTATTGCAATATTTGAGATCGTGAAGGGCCACGGACCTAGTACACGGGGGCGATTGACACCGATATCGTTGCGAGAGGTGATGGATTGGTTAGGGGGGGGGAGTGTTCCCGGCTGCATTTCGTGCCATGGCGAGCATTGGTCGTTGTCATTGTCGCAGTTGACGGTGGGTGAGTTGTAGTAGTCGTCATTGGAGGAGACAGGGTGCTGCCTCATTCGAGGGCTTTCTGGTGGGGATGTGATGCATGCAATCCGGGGCTCTTGGGGCGTCCGGATGTGTAAAAAGTATCTAAAAAGAAGAGTAAACATAGAAATGGTGATAACATACCTTTGTACGCCCACAAGAGAGCTATTCAGGGAGTAGATTGGGCATCGCGGCGGAGGGAGGTGGTGGTAAAGGATCACAAAAAGTAGTAGCACAGCCACTCAATCGGTGCTCGGTTGATCGGGCCGTGGCGAGCCAAATTGATGCTCGACCATCCTGTAGTCTGTTCTCATCCTCCGAAGCCCCGAATTTGAGTGGAATACATTCTTTGATATATATTACATACAACAAGTAGTAAAAAGCAGCTACCCGCCAGTTTCCTTAGCACTATAAGCATCCTGAAAGCAGCTGTCTATAAAAGGGCCTGTATTTGGTTGTATTGAATTCTAAGGTAAAACTTAAAATGCAGGGTCCAGGTTCAAAATGTAGCACAAAAGAACGAATCCTCGTAAACTCGGACTCGTAACAAGGAGTGGCCTACGGTTGACCCTACGGTGGGCACCCACTCTTAATTCATACCTTAGACTACGCTAGACTTTGAATGTAACTTCCGCTGTTCCAATTTTCTACCTGTCTAATACTGGGATTGTAAATAGTGACTGACCGGCAGGATCTCTTCTGGTTCATGTCCTTTCTATGCAGCTCTAGTCCCCCTTAAGTTGACCGTGCAGATCCTATCAAGATCCTTCATATTCTGATCAGATGAGCTTAGATCAGACCGCATCTGGCAGAACGCTATAGGTCTTCGTCCGCTGGCATGGTTGCTCAGATGGATATCGTCTGGACCAGAACACATGGTTCAGGTTTTGGTGATGTGAAAGCAGTGTATAAGGAAACTAACAAGCAGGATAACTTGCCGAAATCTCCGCAATGTTTGGCGAAGAAGTCACCGCTAGGAGGGGGAAATTATACGGAGGTGATACAACCATGTTGGGCGGTGTTTCACCTTGCCCGATAGTCCCCCTCTATCCAAACTGTTTGCTTCCGCTGTTAGTCGTCTTTGATCCCTTACAGCTCACCGAGGGCACTGCTTTCACTATTACCACCTCACACCTACTAGCGCTCATTCTCCAACACTTATTGTTATCTCACATCGCCCATCTTTCTCTAGGCTGATGTGTAGCTTAGTACTTGGCCTGCCAGGCGCCTTGAACTGATCCTTCAGTTCTTTACTTTGTTTTTGATATTCTGTACTACGTCCACGTTTCTACCGTCTTCGCTGATGCGCGTTCCGCTTGTCATGCGGTACGTTGACATCGGACTCGGTTCAGGCTTTCTTCCTCTTAATCATTGATGTTGATGACAGGACAGTCTCGGATTCGAACTGAGACTACCACAGTTGGGTGGCAACTATCTTAGAGTGGTCAAAATAGAATCAAAATCCGACATTTTGCACTTTGATTCTATTTTGACTCGCCCAAAATAATCGCCGCCCAGCTGTGTACGGCAACTGCGGTGTTACGGTTACACCAATGCACCCATACAACGCAGAGTAGGTAAGTCTATAGTGAAGATATTCAGGCGGATCCCCTAGTGACCTCCCGGTAGATACAACACCAAAACTCATGGCATACGCGAAAGGTCACCAGCCACCTCGCCGCCATTATCTTGCTATTTTGAAGAATAAAAAGCAGTGTGGACTTTTGTGCAAAACGCAGATACAACACATGACCCTCTGGGATTTGAGCCGAGGATTGTGCTATCATCATCATCATTACACGGCACGGTACCACTTGGGCACGCCGGACACAAGTATACAGGATGTGGCACTACGACATCCCTCCACCTGCTAACCACTCACACATCCCTCAAGCCGAGCTTACGCACTTGGAACAAATCCGCAGTAGAACTTGAAAGCCCTGTACGCAGTAAGACAGTGCTATGATGATTACAATTGCGCCAAACAGTCGACTGTTATGAACACATTTGTACTCTTTTTTGGTCGGAAAGGCATGCTTTTAACGCAAGACGGGCTGACGGACTCCTTCCAGATCCAAACCGAGATAATAGATTCAGTCAACTTATTTTCTGTCCGTGACTACTCACTTCGCCTTGTTACACGCTGGACCCCGTTACATTCTTATAAAAGGTGGATCTGGCTATACATGGAACATTTACTTCTATAACAAGTATGATTCAGGGACTCCTCGTATTAAGTACAACCTCGAATTCGGGATCGTCAGCGCTGATAAAATAATCTTCAATAGCAACACACAACTAAGCTGTCAAGAAAAGGCGTGTCTGAGTTTTCAAGTGGGAGGGACTGCGTCAAAATGCGACTAAAACCATACTAGCCTACAACGCACAGACCCTCTCAGACTCGAACCGAGACGTGAATCGTTACGATTCCGCTGGTAACTTGTTTCAGTGCATACATATACCCTCTGAATAACGGGAATCACGACCGTTAAATGGAACACGGTTGAAAATCTTACCACTCCGAACCTGAATGCACACAAATTCGAATTACAATCATTGCGCAATATGATATTGTGAAGGTCCATCTGAGAGCCCAGACAATTTTTGGCCTGCGTTGGAGAGCCAGGCTCTCTATGCCTGTTTCTCTCATCTGTAGGTATTCAGAACTCCGCGGCACGAGTTTTCGCCCCATCGAACTGGGGAGTCGGGACTGTGCGCGAGTGGAAATTCACCTTCTGCCTTCAGACCTTTCTCCCCATTCTCCCGGCGAAGGTCAAATCAATTTCACCGTGTCCGTAAAAGATGTTCTCCATGCGCTGACACAGTGCACTCTCTATCAACACTGTTGTCAACAGCGTTCGGTCCGGTTCAGTCCTCCCTTGACCACGTGGACTCTAGGGCAGGTTTCGGAGATTTCGCCGTAGTTTGCTGGTCATATTTTTCTCTTTACTTACTTACATGACTGCAAACTCTCAGGCATTCATCGCACCTTACCTTTTCTTTGTCGGTCGGCAGTCTTCTGTTAACTCGGGCATTTAGTGGCAAATCCGGTATGTCGTCTTTTCCGCTCCGCTGGACGAATCTCACGGTCGATACAGGCAAGGGATCAGTGCTGCCTGAACAGAAGATATCATTCACTGTCGCCGCTAGGTATCGCTCGATGCCAATGTGGTAGAATTCGTAGGCCTCATGGTCGCACATACATACTGAACTTGGGCGTTGGAAAGAAAAGGAACAGGTGTGTAACCTGGTTTCACCTTGCAGCTGACCGAATCTCACAGTCAAAATTCTGGCTTCTAGGGTGCGATGGTCTTTAAGATCACAGTCCTCGCCGCCTCCAGAAGAAACGAAGACTGTTGACGAGGACTACCCAGCACGGCCGCTTTACAATTTACTACATGGCCTCGCCACCTAGTATCACGCTCTTCTCGATGATGAGATTCGATACGGCCATCGGCGTTTCCACACCGAGGCTGTTATTTCAAGACCTCAATAACAGGTGTCATCGCGCAAAGTGATTCCATCCTTGTCGCGGCGAACCCTTCCCTACAACCCATCCAAGGCAGCGGACCTCCATAATCGGTGTTGTAGACACTCCTTCAATCCGAAAATACCGTGGTATCTTGTAAGACGATACAACGAAGGATTCCTAAATACACCCTCACCATGCTCCAATTTGACCAACCATCCCATTCTGCCATATCTCGGGAGACGACGGCTGGCTTTGCTTCCCCCTCCCGTCCTTTAAATGGGACGTTCAATTGAACGACGTGTCAGCAGCCTCGAGGACGAACTGGGCTGGGTCTCTAGGATCGAGACTTTGGAGGGCGGAGAGCTACGGGCAAAGGGGAAGGAGACCTTGGGGAAAATGAACTAGTCATGTACATTGTGTTTGGAAGAACTGGCATTCAATGGGAACGGGTGCGTCATTTCATTCTCGCAGGGAAAAGTCTAATGAATAATACAGACAAAATGGCGGACCACCGCAATGTCCTTCTCAACAGACCATCGACTTCTGTCAGTCCGAAGAAAGCGGGCCTGGGACGCCTGCATTTTGGAGGCTCTGTAGCAGCCTGAGAAGGAACGATCTTATCGAGACCCTTCTGTTGCTCAGAAGAAAGATTGAACGCCGCTTTATCATCGACATTGTCCCTTGTTGTCGAGGAAGCCACAACATGCCTGCATGCGTCCAAAATCTCAAGGGGTTTACCCATCTTTACTCTAGTTCTCCTATCACGGTCGAAAATACGGGGGAGGGGAAAGCCTGAGAGCCGTTATGGCCGACCTTCTCCATAACAATCTCGTCAATGACTACAAGTGTCTGCGGGTCAACGTTTCACCCCGAAATACTGCTTCGCATGCTTGACTCACCCATTTTCATCATTGCTTTCTCTCTCTTAGCCGTCGACAATGTCGTGCGACTCTTGTCTTCATCGCCAGTCAGTCGAAAAGACAAGCATCGTACGCCTGGCAAGTCGAACCTGGTTCGCAGTCTTGGCCTCTATTTTCTCCACCTCATATCCCTATCCTCTCGATGTATTTCGATGTAGACAGCGCAAGTTCCCTTCAACGCCGTTATCTCAGAAAACCCCAGCCTGGGCAACACCATTCCCTGTATTACAGATCAACAGAGCGCTTACCCAACGGAAGAGGTATGCACACATTTTGTCACTGGCTCACTTCGAAGCTGATGAATCCATTATGTAGATACTTTCTGAACCTCGAAACTCTACCATATAGCTGTTCGGTACCTGTTCGTAACCTCAGCAATCCGTCATCGAGACGCGGCAGACTCAGCCAGATCATGCTTTGCCGGGCGTGGTATTCTATTCATGCGGACATTTTGAAACTGCACCCTCTGTACTAACAATGCGATGGCTCTGGAACGAGTATGGGGGATGAGCTCCTCGCAGCACTCCGAGCAATGAGAAAGGACTCGAGGACAGTTATATTGTCGTCTGGAATCCGGGTGTCCATGTCATCTTTCGACATTGGTTGGTATTGGGTTGTACGTAAAATTCTATCCGAACGGAGCATCTACAGCGGAACGCTCCACTTAGCGCATTGTAGCGAACATCCTCAGTTCGAATCTGAGAAGGTCCATTATGAAATAAGTCTCCTGCTTTTCTAGAGCGAATATCAACAATCGTGACCATTACGTAGTCCCACTGATAATCAAGATTCGAGAACTTCGCAGGAGATGAATTCTTGCTCTGAGGGCAAAGATCGTTCAGCCCTCCGAGACATTGCTATCTAGGTCTGATCATGAATGATTTTTTACAATTAAATTAATTGATGTCCATTAGGTCGAAAGCACGCTGTCGTAACGTGGCGCCTGAGTTGAATGGAAGGTCAACTGTGGTTGATTAACGTCATTGGTATTGCGTTTCCCAGTCGCAGAAGGGGCAATACCCGCTGATGTTGGGGGCTATCATAAATGTTAGTGTGAAATAGCCAAAAAATCGTAAGGCATACAATACTGTTCTGGATATCGAAGGCTGGAGACTCTGGATTAGCATGAAGGTAGTTCTGGTGAGCCAGAATCGTCGTACTATTGCCAGCAGGTTCGCAGACAAATCGGGGGTTTGCAGCGAGAAGAATGGAAGAGACTAAACTTGCATTTAGACTCCTCGCATTGAATCTGGGAAAGGTGGTGAATAAATAGACGGCATGAGTGCGTAGCATTTGTCGTACAATTTCTTCAGGCTAGGTCAACGGCGATTAGTAAGGGCGGATATACCAAAATGTAAAGAATGTACGAGGTTGAAGGTATGGCCACATCGGAGATAGACATTCCTAACACTGTATAGAACTGATGAGCAGAGTGAATGTAGCAGTAAATAGTTGTTTACTGGCGACGGCGGCACATCATGAATATGTAGTGAAGATAAGGATGTGGTGCGAGGTTGAGAGATAGCCGAGAAGATACAGGATACTAAAGATGGTGCTCACTTTTTAAACTATGGTCAACCATTGGGCTGCCTTATGGGCAGCTAAGACCGCTGACGGAGAACATCAGTAACTTGTCGGACATTCATGATCATGGTAATAATGGTAAATAGTAGCGGTAGATGAACAGGGAGTGAGTTTCCGAGCATCAGAGGAGGTCAGTCATGGCCTCATACCTTATTCTGAGGTGAGCGGGACATACAGCGACAAAGGATCTCAACTAACCTCTCTCAAGATAGAGGATGACCATTAATAGGTGTATTTCCCAAACACAGGCAGTAGAAATACCCCAAAAATATACATCTGCAAGTTAAGAAAAGATAGATAGATCAGTCTTGGCAGGGACACCTCGAGAAAGGATGAACATTAGTACCTGTTTCGACCCGTGATGATATTCGCAAGTCTCGAATTGGAGAAGCCTGCAGTATTTAACCGAGAGTCATTGAATCCAACACCATCTCGTACGTAGACGAGTCTGTAGCCATATTAGTGTCAGGGTAGTTTTGAATACAGTGCGAAATTTCGGGAATACAAGCATCGACAGATGAAATTACAGAGTTGTAACAACGTATTCTTCGAGGACGTATCAGGCACCTAAAGGATCAGTAACGGAGATGTCTGTTCTTTGTTCCGTGGACAAGGAAGCTTCGGCGCACTGCCCCATCAACTCGGACGATTAATTTCGTTCAACTTCTTTCCAATCATCTCGTGCACACGGTCCAGGTAAGCCGTACCCCCTGAAATCGGCATTCCATCTATCCATGCAGTGTCCTTTGTGGAAAGTGCGGCGTCGGGAACAGTGGATCTGAGGGTAGCAAACGATCTAGAGCGTCAAATCGACAATGCTGGTCATATTTAGGATAATTGAGCATGGTTCCATCATACAGGATTGGACTTGAAGTCGGAAATTTCAAGCCGCTGTTCCTGTTAATTAGCTTAATTGTATAGGAGAAGATCACCCCTTTGACAGCGAAGTACGCCAAGATATCAGAACAAGTCCCGAAATGAAAACGAGCGGTAGTTTTACACATTCGCACAGATTCTAAATAGCCGGGAATCGGGAGAACAATTACCGGTATAGAAATCCAATGAATACGAAGTTATTTCAGGCTCGCGGAAGAAGCCAGTGTGGGATCAGCATTTTAATTAATGGAGGAAAGCACTAAGAGTAGCAAAGACCCAGAGTGCCGGGGTAGGTGCGCACTCGACCCATGCCCCGAACTAGCACACAAGTCGTCGGAGAATCACCGGCTATCTGTCGTGTATCCGTCGATAATGATATTACCAGACCGATATGCCAGTGTAGGAAACCAAAGAGTAACCATGACAGAGCCCATACTAAGAGGCGAAATAGTATAGCTCAAAGGACAAGTAGAGTGAACAGAAAGTGCGCCTAGGCATCAACGACGCGCAAACAAGGAAGACCTACCAGCACCGGGCACGTTGGATACTGAATTGATACTGAAGCACGAGAAATCAACTTACCGTTTTTTTTGGTATTTATCGCGGAACGTTGGAACTGAGAATTGAGCAAGCATTTCCACTGGTGAATATTCGACATCAGAGGCAGTTACCATCCAAAACGGGGCTGACCGGCACACCCGGACCGATTGTAGATCCTCTTCCACGTGCACGTTCACCTTTACTCTTCACCACCACCATGGACTAACACTACGCGTCACGGACATTCCTGGAGTATTTTGCAGGGCCTGAGATATACTCTGTGGGTCTAGGTGTACCAGAGGCAGACATTGACCGGGAATGCAGCAGTCAGAGCACGTTTCGTTCGCTTGGAACCTGGTAAAGCGATTCTTCTTTCCCTTGTATTATGGAAACTCATCTCCACACACAGAGTACGGTTGAAATTCTTAAATTTAAGCCAGAAAATCTCGCATATGCCTCGTCGGAGCAGAGAAGAGACAGGCTGCATGATAAATGACTGAGCCTCAGAAAAACTGCGGCATTGAACAGAGGAAATGGAAAGGAAACAAGGATGCTCGTTGAGGAGACCTGCAGATGGGTGCGTTAACTTTCACCTTCTCTCTCTTTCTTAATCTTACGCAATAGCTGCAGCTTGTCGCATCTGATCTTCGTTTCGGACCCCTCATGCCACGCCGACCGACACTGATACCTCATCAGGCATGATATCTGCCTATCGAAGGAATCTACGAACCGTAGAGCACGTTCATATAGTCGCCACCTTTTACGAGATTTGCCTGGCGCATTGCTACATTGCGACCCGGAAACTAGGAACGAATCGGAAAAGGTCACTAGAACTCGAGTCCAAGTTGCTAGGAGGGCAAGAGTTTGTTTATGAAATATTGCGACCGCTGAAGGAAGCGCTATCCATAATGATCTCGTCAGCGATCACAAGTGTACTACCACTCCTGCGAAACCCGGACCGTCTAAGCATCGCCAGGCTCGTTTGCCTCACCACGACCGCCTGGTCCTTTGGTTCTTGCCATCCACCTCGCCTCACGCCGTCTTCCTGAGGATCAACGCCGTGTGCGGTGTTTGGTCGTCGCTTCCCTGCAATACTTCGCGTGTGCAAGAAACTGGTATCTGGCACCAAATTCCGTTGGAACAGGACGCCGATGACCTCCATATCGTCACATAATACCCCACAACCTATTTCAGGTATCATACCGATTTGATAGTCGCCCACTCACGTGGTACGATACTCGCCGTCCGCTTGTTATGTACGACTGGAGAAGGGAAATCCATTTTGGGCTTCGTAAATGTATCTGGTAGATAACGAATCTGAGTGAGTGTTCTTCCGTGCTCCAGTAGGGGGATGTCAAACTGAACGTATTCTTCGCAGGGCATTTACGGTGAGGGTACTCCCGATTCGCGAAATTTCTCGTCTCACAATGACTCACTGATTGTATAGATAGCGATGAGAACAAGGGATGGAATGAAAGCCTCGTCAACGACGAATTCCATTTCTTGAACCTCAAAACCTTCAAGATCAAGATCTACCCTGAAGACATAGACACATTCGCCAGATCGCTGGTAGAAACCAGGTTAGGACCTTACCGGTATAGGTTTCGTCTCCACTAAAAAGTTCCTCCCTCATCCTTATCAACTATGACGCTGTAGTGTACGCGAAGACCCTGAGCAACCACCACCCGGGAACACACTCCTTGCACCTCATGGAGAATACCGATCACAACTGTAATGGACGGCGTGACAGGGTGGTACGGACCATTTGGATTGGTAGGGCACCGATTGAAAGGGAAACTCTAGTCGGGTGTCTGGAAGGGAACGGATGATGTGGAAGGAAAGCTATAACCAACCGCCATCTGTAACGGGTAATACACCTTCCATCCGTCAATAGCAACGGGCTGATATACCGCCTAAGTCCTTGGAACAGCAGGGTCGGCATCCACGGCAGCGTGACGGTTTCATGCACGTGAAATGTGACTTGTCGCGAGTGTAAAAAGCAAACACGTTTCTCAATCCAGTCATCGTCTCGCAACTTGTACGACAGAGCTCAGTATCACTAAGAAACATGGAGAAAGGGTAGGTCACTGACCTCGTCATGGTACGTCTACTGACCGATTAGCCAGGGTATTACTCGGCAGTCGAACAACCCCTCTCTATTCACACTGCAATCTCAACCCTGCACCGCATATCTGGGACCATATTCGTACCCACATCTCGCCTAACAGCGCTGAAGCCGGTAAAATCCCTCAGAACATTCTCGACGTAGAACGTGACCTAGCACGCTAGAGCTCGATCGGCTACGTGGCATTGTTTCCAAACTAGAAAAGCAAGAGACGCAAGTCAAATGTATAAATCTGTTATTGCAACTACCTCGGATCCCTACCGATATTCCTCTCATATTCAAGGACGTGGCATCCTGGGAAGCCGATCCCGATTTCACGATGACTCAGCATATCCCTCGTCTGTTTTCAGTGGCGAAACATTGCGCTTTCAGTGTCGTAATTATGGAAGAACATCTACGTGGGATACGGCTGTGGTCCAGATGCCGATGCAGAATTGGTCCCAGCGACAATATTGCTGACAGACTAATTGTCTTCTTTCTTTAAATCTCTCCGTCTCATGGCTGCACCTCGTTGTGTCTAGTCATCGTTCGGACAGTGATATCTCTGTCTACCACACTGGCGACCGACACCTACACACTTCTCGCCTATGATATTGACCGAGCGGGCCATTGGAATGGCCATACAGCGACCCTACGGACATTACACGACCAACAAGTCGCCGATTTCCGGTATATGGAGCACCTTCAGAAACGGCGTCACTTTTTTGCCTGATTTCCCTGACGCGCTGTATCACCTGTAATCATAGACAGGTGCATCAGAGGAGAGTGACGGGAAAACTGCAAATGGCAAGGTCACTGTGCCCAGGCCTACGCAATGACGAAGTTGCTGGACGGTGGAGGGAAAGAGTTCACGGAACGTTACGATCGACTCTCTTCATAATGATCTCGTTAGCGATCATAAACATACTGCTAGGAAACGTAACACACCGGCAAGCGGGGTGAATTTCCGACTACCAAAAGACCACTCAGCTCCTTTGGTCTCCTCTCGACCTCCTTCACTCTCTTACAACTCACCTTCTTCAGCGAAAATCCTAGCCACACCGCCTTCATCCTCGTCGTTTTAGCTGCCTCTTCTATTCCGTCACATCCTATGGCAAAATGATCATAATTCCGTTGACCGTGTACTACCATATAGCCGTCATTCGCATGGTCTTGTTCCCGATTTACATTCCCCTAGCTTTCAATCAATACACGTAGGGCAAGATAATTTTGTCCTCGGCCATGCCGATCATGTCCGCGCATCATGCATCATTTTCTCCGGACTATCCCGCTAATTCAGTGATGCGCTTGCCTTAAGACTTCCAATGTGATCTCGTCTCACCTTCTCTTTTCCCCCGTGCCAGGAGACCGTCGTCTGCTGGGCCTTTGGAACATGCGAGGCGAGCACGGTGCGTTACTTCTCCCTGTACAAGAAGCCAACAACCTTATGAGCAATATAGACAATGTAATGGCATTCATATTGTTACCGCTGAGGGGACCAGTCCCAAAGGGCATTGCCAATGATACAGCCTATTCCTGAGCTCCATAGTGCGACCAGTCTTACAGCGTCGTGATAACGCGTACACGCAATGGCCTGGATGTTGGGGGGGAAAGCGCACAATCAGTTCGCCGATCGCAAAATTCATAGTCAATACTGCCAAACTGGTTCCTAGGTACTATGGTCCCTCGAATACGCTTGCTCAACAGCCCTGATGCCACCAGCTAGAGGGGATGGAAAGGCGAAGATGGAGATTATGCGCTTCGTTAGCTATATCGACTCTTGCCTGCAGGTGTACCTTTTATATCCTACGGCGCCGGGCTTGCAGCAAGCTCCCTGACTCCCGCGGCGATGCGATCATTCATCCGACGCTTCCAAAAAGCAATCAACTAGTCCTGGGGTTGGTGTGTTGGTGTTTTGGGTATGCGCCTCGCGTGTATGATATTCTTCTTGATTGGACATGCATACAAACCACTCCCAGAAACCCGAAGCCTCATGTCATATTCCACGAGAGTTGCCTCGCAACAAGATCCCGATCCAGGCTCGTACATATTTTGCATGGAGCACCTTAACGGGAAAAGTTTTTGACCTGTTTTCAAACTGCAAAGGAGCGGGATAACACGCTATCAGCGGTTTCTTTTCAAGATACCGGCGAGTTAACCTGCTGTGACCTGTCTCAGTTGCGGCCCAGGATGAAACCGCTAGGATGAATTAGTATCGACCTTTTCTTCGAATAGATCTAACGGATAGTAACGAACAGTTGAGCACGTTGGATGCTTTTTGTGAGGCTGTCCCTCGAACGACTCATCCGATGTTGATCAAAGACGGTCCGAGTCCGCTGTATTCAGTGCCGTTGGATATCCGATTCTTCCTATTTGGGGGCCAAAAGGATTACTACGTATCAGGTCCATTACGCCTCACTTCCGGTTCTCATTCAACGCGGTGGCGGATCATTGATGAATTGCTGTACCTTTCATTCCACCCTCACGTCGACGTCGAGTCCGACGCTGCATCGTCTTCAACGCCGTCCCTATCAACATCCTAGATGAATGTAGCCATGGCCGTGTATCTCAACAAAGCCTACCCCTCTTCCGGGTGCATGCTGGCGCTCTTTGTCTTTGCTTTGTCTGATATTTTCCCGCGGGAGCATAGTGACCACATTGCTTGTAAAGGAGACGTCTAGCGGGAGTAATGATTTGGAGGCAAAAAATGAAATGTGGGTGGAATGATTTCTCACTTCAAGTCGAGCATGGGAAAGACGACTCAGATATTTTAACCCAGGTTATTGATAAGGTTCTATCAACCTCGTTCACAACGTCTTCCGTGGATCCCAAATATTTCAGCGTAAGTGGTTAGTTGCATATCGCTTCTTGTTCTCGTTCAGCAGTTGAATCGACGTTCGCTCTAGCATAGTTCGAGCGTACGCAGATCAGAAGGTTCAACGAGATCTGAGTCCTAGAAGATATGGTCAGACGACAAGTGATGCGCTTCTCAAAGACTACGGTGTGAAAGAGGCTGCTGAAGACATTGCTTTAATAATGGTGATTGACTCGTGTTTGTTCAAAGAAGCATATATAACTGAACTGCGGTGCTCAACAGGTCGATATTAAATTACCCGCCTGCCACATCGTGAGTCTGTCGAAGGGCAGTATTGTAGCGGTTAGCTTCGCTATCTACTGCGATCACAAAATATACTTATCCTTGGACCTCGAGATTTAACCATGTGGTATGTTCATTGTGTCTACTAAGACTGTCGTTCCCGGCGTGTGATTGGTGTTAGTGTTGGTGTTGATACCGGCACATGGTCCCAATCAGGGACTACCGAGTTCACAGCCCTGACATAGTTCGCCCTGTGCTGAGACCAGGAAGGCTGGGGCTCATGGCTCATACCGTTTTCAAGTTAACTGCACGGATGAGAGTCTGACTGGCTTGGCCAATGGGAAATTGGCAATTGACGCCGATCAGGGACCAAGGCTCGAGGCTCGAGCACTTCAGAGTCGTCATCTGGAGTGTCTGTAATTATTCAATGTGTCGCGTGGAATAGACACTTTTCGTGATGATAGACAAAATTTCAGAACATCAGCATCATGCGAGATGAGGTGACATCACGAGCTTTAGGAAACCAGAGGGCATATTAATACACCGATCCTGATGACAATCATGTGAGTACTACTCAAAACACGACAGCAGTGCGGAACAAAACACAAGCCAACCAAGTGCCTGAATAAGGCTATTAATCGAGAGATATTGCGTTAGAAACAGTGCTCAGACCAATGAAAACAATAAGGCAAAGTGGAGCGGCACTTTCCCGATGGAGAGTGTGATTGTTGCAACGGTACGAGCTTTCGTGACCATGGGCCCGGCCATTCCTTATTAAGACCTTGTGCTGGTACCAACACTAAGTTCTAACAACGAGTTTAACTTGCTGACATCTGGAGATGTGCTTATTCATGTCATCTCCAGTTCTCCACTTCATAGACTAGTAAGTATGGAAATAATGGCCTCTAATTAATTGCCATAGGTTCAGAGTACAATAAATCTAAGGAGTATGTTGCCAATCAACGACTGGTGGCTGCAATTATTGACATTACTGAATTGCCAAGGAGCAGGAGGGACAATACCCATCGATGTTAGGAGCTATTGAAAGTATTAGCCCACAAAATATATTCACTTGCAAGCATATCATACAGTACTACTCAGGATAGTGAAGGCTAAAAAAACAATCAGCCATGGGGGAGGTAACGAGTTTCAGTAAAAGGCATACTATTGCCAGCAGGTGTGCGAACAAGCAGGTGGTTTGCAACTCGCAGGGTGGAAGAGACTAAACTTGCAGTTGGACTGCTCGCATTGAATCTAAGAAGTGTTCTAAGTATGAGATAGGAAATATAATTGCGCATTAACAGCCATACAATTTCTTCAGGCTGAGTTCATGGCAATCAGTAGACGTGCACTTATTGAAATGTCAGAGACATACAAGGTTGACGGTATGACCACATCGGAGGTAGACATTCCTGACTCTGTACATGAACAACTTGAAAGGCCGGCTGCTGGCAAGCCACGGCACATACAAGTCCATGTATTCAGACCACAGATAGACCGGCACTGGGAAATACCGATGGCAGAGAAAACGACTGTATATCAGTGTCCTCATTCCTTACATATATGGTTTCCTTTTGTACTACTACATACCTCGAGTAAAACATTTAGATAGTTTTTTGTATACAGGTTTGTAAGATAGCATTTAAGCGTGTGATTCCAATACTGAAACTGAGAAACCTGTAGGTCTCTGTGGACCAATCTATACATAGACAAGTGAAACAAGTGTGTCATAAATTGTGTAATTGATGAATATTATATGTACTGAAAGATGTGTTAGTGTCATATCTTCCGCTTGACATATGGATGAAAATCATTCCAAACTTTGATGCGGCTCTGCCTGCTGATTGACAGGCCCTTCAAAATATTGCACTATGCTGCAGGGACTTGTCGTACCTCAGCTACAAAGTCTTATTTGAGGAGGTGACACACTGGTGGCCAGAGTTGCTTGGTCCTTGGTTTACTCATGGTGCTAGATGCAATGCCAGAGTGAAAAATCTCACTATTCAGCAGCATCTCATCAATGGTTCATATCATTTCCTGGCATGGCACATCAATTTCTCTCGCATGCTGAAGAACCTGTCTGGATTACAAGGTCTCCGGATCAGTGACTATCAAGACATCTTTCCATATCTTCAACTGGCTTGCATGAATGTGTCTGTGAGTATTCAAGCACCAAATTCTGAACTCAATTGTTCATGGTTTCCAGTCATCAAAGCTTTGCTGCCTTGACCTTCATAATGTTCAAATCAGTTGGCTCGATATATTGGCCATTCCATCTGTCTTCCTGTCATTGGAAGCTATATCACTTGGATTTATCCGGTTCCAAGACTATCCACATAAAGATCATGCCATCTTCCACAAGCTGTCAGTTATCCGACTTGTCAGACTTCATCCAAGCCAGGTTGATGCATGCATGCACCTTATGGTCGGAAATCACACCTGTGTCCTGATGTGTGAGCTTCGACCCTGTTTCAACACCATTACGACTGATCTACTGTGGTCACAAACAAAAGCTGACCAGCTATTGAATTTGGAACATGGAAATGGCAAGTGTGACAGCTTATTGTTTACACTATACTCATTGTATGCAGACTACTATTTTATGGGTGCCACCCCCTCAGCTTGGCTGGCAAACAGCACAAGGCTAGATCAACTGTGTCTGGAGGTGGATACCAGTCATATTGAGGCAGTATGTAAGATCTTTAGCAGGTGCAGCCTTACTGCTGACTATCACTCTCCATGGTGTGGAATTGAAAGGGATACCCAAAGAATGATTCTGGTCACTTGGACGGTCAGTTGGCATGGCCATTAATCTCGATCATATATTGGAAATATGTGTTCAGGTAACACTACCTGCACCGATGGGAGCATCAGTATTCTATCACCTTTTTACCAGGTTTGGAGACTGCTCATTAGCTCATATCAAATGTGCATCCAAAAAACTTATATACAAGAGGATAGACACTTTCACTGCATGGTAAATCCAATATTTTAGCTTGAAATATTGAATTCTATAACTATTTATTTTTTCCAACATCTAAGCTGGAATATTGAAAGATTATTTTGAATATTATTTCAATATTCTTGTTTATTAAAAAAAATATTGGAAATTTCCTAAATATCACAATTATATTGAAAAAATAAATAATTATAGAATTCAATGTTTTAAGCTAAAATATTGGATTTTCCATGCAGTGTTTACCACCCCTCATTAACTGAGTACAATTACCAAAAAAATTATATTAGCTTTTGCATGCAAATACAATCATATACTATTGTTTCTTGCTACTCTCCTTATCTCCTTCTTTTGGCTCTGAGAGATCTGTCTTTCTGTCACCATACAATCAAATTCTCATGCTCTGTTTTCATGTCATTGTCTGTCCACAATGTGAAGATGCAGAGTAATTGTCTGGTCAGACCACTGCGCATACTCTCCAGTCAAAGTAGGATATTTCTGTGCTTTTTTGACATAACAGAAGTTCATGATATTGTCCCACTAAGAGACAAAGTTAGCATCAACAATTTTCAGCCATGACAGAGCGTATACTTTATGTTTCTGGTTGTCAAGTCCATATCTGCAAATGCAGCTAGCAGCTCGAATGCAAAGATTTTGACCCCATCATGTAGATTACTTGCAGCCAAAATCTGCCTGATCTCTTGATTCACTATGTCTGAGTAAGATAAATGTAAAACAAATGCAGAAAAATATACACACAAGTAGTGTACAGCCCGGGTAGCCCGGGTCATGCCGGGTTGCCGGGTCAGGTGCCTGCTGGGTTGGGCTCAGGTCAGAAATTTGAGACCCGGGATATACCCAGTTCACCCGGATGACCTGGCTGTATTACTAATGTGTCACAAAAAACATAAAGTCATTTGGCTGAGTTGTTGTAACTGCTGTCTCTTATTATTTTGGATGGTCTGTGGATGTTCAAATCCTGCACCAACCAAAAATTTAGGCTCCTAGCAGAGGTTATGATGCACTCGGACATCCAAAATCAGTTTTTGGGAGGCGCAAGTGGGTCATAAAGCATGCTCTAGGTAATATAATTCAATTTTGTGTATTAAAAATTTAATTGTATATCTATTTAAATTAATCCGGGTCAGGTGACCCAGTAACCCATGTGACCCATAGCTTACCCGTGACCCACATGATGGGTATGGGTTTTTTCTGGGTTCGGGTCAGGTCAGAAAATTCAGACCCAGACCTGACCCGGGCTGTTCACTACACACAAGATGGCTCAAATTTGAAGTTGTTGATATAGATGACATCTGCCTCTCTGATGGCAGGCATAGTGGTACCATTGGTCCTCATATCTCCATGATGTAGGTCAACCTGTCCTTTGTGTTCATATCCCCATATATAAGAGAAGACATGTATCTGCTCTGACAAAGCTCTGGCCAATTGAGCAGGATTTGCTAGGAGTTCCACACTGTAACACCTGCAGCCAGTCTTCAAGCTAATCTGGCTGCAGACATTTCCAACTCCAGATCCGAGATCAACGAAAGTGGAATGTGGCTCAATCCCTGCAACATCAACAATATTATCAATTAACACCGAGCAAATCTCCCTGTATTGCTGGCTCTCGCCCACTTTGTATTTTTTCAGACTGCAGTGGTGTAGCCTAACAACTCTAGAGTATCCAGCCTCGATAATATGTTGATACATGCTATCATCAAATGAGATAGATGGAGCTTGTTGGATACAAGCAACATGTCTTCCTATCTCCTCTAGATAAGCTTGTAGATTGCAGTTTTTCTCAGCACATTTAAGTGGGGCCAACATGTTCTGTAGAGTGCTAGTCTGTAAGTGCACAAACAGAGAAATTTTAATCCAAACCTCATGTTCACCATCACACATCTCCACCTCTTCTATGATCAATGTGGCTATAAGAAATGAATTAGGAAAATGTACCATCTTAAGTAAGATAAAATACTGGTGCCTTTAAGCAACACAGTAATTGTCAACTCCAGCTCAGACATTGGGTCATAGTCCAAGTCATCTATTGGTCTAACCAAGGGGAAACTTTGGAACATTCTGTTATTTACAATGATACAAGTGTACATACAATGCACCTCTCTCTTTCTCCTGTCTTAGGGTGCATTATCATCGCAAGTGGGAAACAGTAATCTGCACTGGCAGCCACATTGAAAGCTATCATTAAATAAGACAGTATCCTCATGCGAAAGTTTAATAGCACCCACTGTTTTGATACCTTGCAGGCCAATGCACTAATATACACAGAAGAAACAGACCACCCATGCACAGGATGGGAAGACTGGTGGGAAGACATAGGGAAAACACTTGTAAATATCTTACCAACCTACAATCCACAGGATCATTTTTGTGGTGTGGAACTACGCATAATATTCATAGCAGAGGACAACAAGGCAGCAGCAAGACCACAGTATCTTGGCACTAACATGCATGGCTCAACGATGATTGAATATGCTGAATGCCTGGTGAAAAGATTTCAAGAGATGATGAACAACGGAGACCAAGCAAAAGGCGGGGTAGAGGTTATACCACAGAATGTATTCTACCCTGCATTCCATTAGTAGAATAGACAAAAATTGAAACATGGAATCTGCCATTACTTTAAGACAGAATGTGAATATAGGAGGCATCCGTCACAAGTCTGTGCCGATAAAGAACCCACAGTTCAGACATGGCAAGTCATATGCTGTGGCTACAAAGGCTCAGGGCATATGAGGTGAACATGCAAACATAGTGAAAGATAGATCAACAAAAATGCAGACAGCAGGATCTACTCAGGAAGCAATAGCAGAAAGCATTGCTGATGCCAATACATTCTCTGATTAGAAAAACGAACCTTCAAAATGTTGTGACATTTTATTCAATCTTCTGATGGTAAAAACAAAGTCAGAAAAACAGGTTGAAAGGCTGTATCATTTATGTACTCTTTTAAGATAAGGAAGAGAGCTCAAACAATGAGGTGGAAATGGTGTTTCCCATGGCCAGAACAAAGGAAACCACTTTTCATTGGTAGAAAAGCTGCTATTTTTGGCACACAAAAAGAGTGCTAAATAGGACAGGTTTTTCATTGTGTTCTGCATATCCCATTTTTACAGCTTACAGAGGTAACAAAAAGCCACGACATTTTTAGAATACCTTTTTCCATCCTGAAAAAGCACCAGCACCAGCAGTGCCAAAATAGATGCAACTCAATCTCAGCCATACTATCCATAAAAGGCAATGTTCCAAATATTGTTTGTACATATTGATCAGTATTCCAAATTGAAGTGGATACCTGCAACACATTACAATGAACATAACATCAATTATTTACAATTCCTACCCTGCAGCTAAAAATTATACAGGTGTGAATGACTTCAAGTAGCTAAATAGAATAGAGGTAAATCAGATTGAGTCCCAGCAAAGTGGGATCAGCCTAGATATTTACATGTAAATATTTTAGTGAACAAAAACTGCCAATCAAAACCTGGTCTCATTCCTGTACAATTCAATTTCATCGTCTACCATTCCAAAGTCAAATATGTTTCACATAATAGTAGTGACCTTTGATGTCTAGATATTGCTCAGGAAATGAATCATGATCCCAAACATATCCAGCCTGACAATTTCACCTATGCCAGGTGTCACAGATTTCTGGCTTAGAACAAATATAGATATGATACAAGGAAATGAACAAACAAGGAAAACTAAATAAAGACATAATTTGAAACAGACACAGGTGCAATGCAACTGTTGGCCTTCACAGAAACTGTAGTAGAACAATAGAGAAGAATTCCATTTCGATAATCTCAGAAGTAAAGATTACACTCAGAGCAGCCCACTCTCTCCAAAAGATATTGAGTCTAGATACCAGAAATTGAGTGAAAAGAACAAAAGTAATCAGACCAATGAAGAAGATACAATGATGAGCCAGTTCAAATGCAAGACATGGAAGGATAAGGCAAGACATAGCACGTGCACCACACAGTCACCCATTTCACATCACTGTAGCTTCATGAAATGCTCCAGTGAGTTCTCAAGAAAGGACAGCTATCTGCAGAGCTTATACTGAACCCCAGCCCACAGGAAATAGACATACATGTATCTGACATACTTTCCCTTGAGGATGTATGGTCCTTTTCCATTGTCTCCTGATCTGCCAGGAAGAGAGTATGCAACTACTTTACAGAACACTTTGACTTCAACAATACAATGCAACCATGGTTTTCTAACAATGACACAGTTTTATTGAGGCAGTTAATGGAGAGGACTGGTGCAGTGATCGCAGGCTCTACATCAATTGCATTCTTTGACAGGAAAGTAGCAGAAATTACTGACCTAAACATCATTGTAGGAATTGAGGGTAGTGTGGAAACTGTGAAATGGTTCCTACAGAGGTCGTACCACTCTGCTCACCCATTTTGACCTGACATAGTGGAGTATGTCAAAGAAAGCATTCCTTCATCTTGAGACATGAAACACTATGAACACAAGACAAGGAAGTGCATGAGAATGGGAGCACTTCATGTAACAGGCATGTGCAGAGAATACAAACTGGTCGGGCCTCATAACACGAAGGTCATAATAACAGTGGTGATCTATTCTGCCATCAACATTATTCTACATTCCCATTCCAGTGAGTGACCAACGACACTTCATGAATACCTCTGATATTTTATAATACAGCCTTAGCATCACCTACAGTCACGCTGTGTTGCTGTATCCAAAACTATTGTTTATGAGGAGAGAAGGAATGAAGACCAACATGTTGGTCATCTCTCATGTCACAAAAGCCACCACAGATGGGTGGAAAAATAAGGGCTTCACATTTCTTACCGGCCCAAGGGATGGTCACAATGTCACTTACACCTATCCTCATGAAATCTGACATGTAGGCAATGCACTCTGCTGGATAATACCACTGAGTGGACAAGGATCATTGCTCAGTCAATACCTGTCATTCAAAAGTCACCTCCATGCCCAATCATGGGCCTGCATGCATAGAACATCGAAAGATCCTCTATAGGAAGCCAATGAATACAAAATGAATTATGAACTTATCAGTCCACTCAAGCCACTCAGAAAAGCAATGGGACCCATTGCGTTCTGTGTTGAACCATGCTTATGGAGGTTTTGGGAACTCGACCTTAAAAGTGAATGGAAAAGTTGGGAAAATGCATAAGATTATCATATCAGCTTTATGACATCGACCTAACCTGTATAATAGGACCATCAAGGAATGGTTGGAAATTTTTGAATTAGGGATACAACATTTCCTAGCATTATACCTCTAAACAGAAGTGCAGGATGCATCTGTAACTTCAAAACCATACAATGGTAGCCACTCTGAAATGTAACCCCGAAGTTAGAAATACTACGGACCGCCAGAACCAGCAGCCTGATTTGATGTACTCCGACATCACGGAGCAACAAGTCAAAGATTCAAAAGGTGACACAATCAACATCCTACCATTCCCTTCTCCTCTCCCAATACTCTTCCGCAGTTTCTTGAAGGGAGAAAAATATGGTCCTGCTGTGAGTATAAAGTTCAATGATCATTTTGTTGTATCACAACTTACCGTCCTCCCTTTGAGGGAAAATCAGAAAAAACAATGATATTAACTGCCTTATACTCACTCTACTTTCACCGTCTGAACTAACTCAGTTATCACTGACGGAATGCACATCACAAGAAACAGTAGAAAAATACTGTTCATCCATCTACAGTATCAGTAATCTTCTCACCCAATGGTTCTCATCAGACATGTTCACCTGTTTCAAAGAATTGCAGCATCAAGAGGGACTAGTTATTGCAGGCTCAGCTGCACTCAATTTCTTCAGCCATATGTACTATATGGATACATGTTTGGACCTATATGTAACATTCACACATTGGCAACCAGTGGCACTATTCTTGAATGATGCAGGGTACTCCGCAATCACCGTCAATGGTGCAAGCTGCAACAGCGCCATCCCCAATGTAGAGGCACTGG
This sequence comes from Armillaria altimontana, assembly GCA_022818075.1. Lineage (NCBI taxonomy): Eukaryota > Fungi > Basidiomycota > Agaricomycetes > Agaricales > Physalacriaceae > Armillaria > Armillaria altimontana. The sequence continues at coordinate 1,630,804 of JAIWYR010000012.1, forward strand.
AACAGCTCCTCAACAGCCATCACATGCAAAAATTCCAAGATACAGACTGGAAACAGAGGAGCACCAGAAAGAGCATGTGTCAGAGTGTATGCAGCATTATAGTCTTCCTTGACAAGTATCAACAAAACATATCCTTGAATCTTTGTGTCTACAGTCCCTTTGATGCAATCCTCAGTTTTCACTTGAGTCAGTCCTCTTTGTGTATGAGAAAAAAATGATACTGATGTCATGATGTAGCCCTTGTGATGAATTTTATCAGTTACAGCGGCACTGTCAGTCTATATCCACGGCTCACTTTTGAGAAGGGGATGGCAACAAAATCATCACCTGTACACAACCAAAGCATCATCGACAAATACATCGACCAAGGTTGGAAGTTCACCAACAGTGCCATCAATTATGACTCGATTTGGCCCCTCAGATTCATGGGAGATAGGAGGTGTTGGGTGATACAATTCAACAAGAAAGAACCAATGGATATCATGTGGGCGAACTCATGGAGAATGGGCCCAACACCAAAAAACCGAAAGTTCCTAGGCATGGTCCAGATGATACATGACATTGTTGCAACAATCCTCAGCAATCAAGACCCAAGCTTTACATGTCAAAGTGTGGAGATTGCTTGTTTGCTGGCGATAGCACCATAAACCAACAATAGTGCGACTTAATCTTCTAGCCAGCATCAACTGACATGCATTGTCTCCAGGTCGCTCAATGAATTCATCACCCGCTTATATGACATTTTTCAATCAGTTGAAAAATCCATGCTCTAGCTGGAATAGTGTAAATATTACAAAATTGATCTATCTAGTGTAGCTTGTAATTGTCTATATACAGGATTTTAAGCACCCTGAGCAAAGCACACCATGAACCATTGGATGTGATCTTAATCAGAATGGACTTAGTGCATCCAAGTCCTATCCAAATAATGTCCATGTATTTCAGACTGATGACACCCGACATTCTTCTTTATCAGCCAATCAACAGACTGGCCTGGTGGTTGTTCGGACTTATAATCAGACAGCTACTAGGACTTCACCAGATTTTGATATGGACCAGTCATTATAATGTTTCTCAGGAACAGTGAGCAAAAAAAAAAAAGTACACCAATATAGAATATTTTTATTTTAAAGCCTGTAACCCAGTTCTTCAGACAATATGTTAGTCCCTGATTAGTATACTGATGTTTGTATAAATACCAACTAGGAGAGATACATGATGTAGATCGTGCCATACTTGTCTCCTATCCTTCCCTTCACCTCCATCAACGCTATGCAGGGGCATCCCATTTGCAAATCATTCATGTACCACCACCATGTGGACCATACCTGGACCATTTTGGCTGTCAATCCTTTGAATTACTTTGATACCACATCAATAATGACAGGTTTGCAAGGAATGTGCATGCAAGACTGTCTTCTATTTCAAGGAGCTAGCTTAGATTTTGAGGACATAGATTTTGAAGACATATACTGTGCATGAAGTAAATAAATATTTTACATCCATGTGCAGGAGCTAGCAGAAGTTGTGTAAATGTGGGGCAGAAATTCAGGGGATTTTAAATTTAAATTTAAAAAAAACTTACCTACTGTGCAGATCCATATATGCCACTAAGTCCTCTGTGTCTATAAGGACTTAGATGACCTGAAGCGTAAACAAAGAGAAACCGCTACTCAAGGAATTAAAAATAAAATTAATTAATTTAAAAAAAGGGGAAGGGGCCAAAAATGACTGGTGTGCCGATATACCGATATGCCAAGCTGATACGCTGGGATCAACTTGGTCCAATGTCATAACTAGCAATCAAACATGTTGGGTGGCAGTGCTCAGTGCCTGACGCCAACATGGGAAGTAGTTGTGCTTCCCGTGTTGACGTCCCATCTTCCTCCTCAGCCTATAGGGGCCCGCTGCCCAGCACACACACCCCATTTCATATTGCTATAGGTCGCAGCACAATTGGCAGTGCTGCCAGCGAGCTCAGCATCTCATTTTTGACCAGCAGGGAGCCACTTGGACGATCTTGGGCTAATTTTGAGGTTTAGTGGGCTAGCGAGTCCCTGCCTCTCAGGCTTGTTTCGACATCAGAGAGGCCATGTGTGAAGTCAAGGCTGGTGCTCTAGATGTGGGAAGAAGTGTTTTACACACCTCCAAGCACAAATTAGACCACCTCTCCTGCTGAACTCTGTGAATTGTGATCCACAGAGGCTAGAAATCAATAACCTGGCTCTTGAAGCCCAAGTTCCGTTTAACACCTTATTGCTACATGAATTTCTTCCCATGTAGTCTGTGTCTTCATTGCTGACTGTTCACCTAGGCCTGAGATATGGTGAGGCTCCCAAGACTGGTCATAGGAGTGAATATTGATCAGGTATGTTCATTTTGACCAGGATGGTTTTGGGATACTAACCCTACAGGATCATACATCCATCTAGGACCCTCAACGACACCTGCCCCCCGGTATCCTTTACGCAAAGATCTCAATCTGACAGCAACATGTCACATCAATCATACAGTCGAGTGTGGTGTTGTCAACAGCATGGCAAGACAGTGGTAAATTATCAGCAGGAGGTGAGGACATTATTATTGGTATTATGGTGACAGAAAAGAGAGATCAAGGTGAGGCTGAAGGGAAGACACATTCACTGGGTAGTGAGGTGAGTATCACCTTTCAGTCAATCAACAAGATATGATGGAGTTTCATAGATGGCAAGAACACTCCCATAATTTCCACACTTCATCGCACAAGACGGTGAAAGCATTTGACATGTACACTGGGGAGCAGGCCTTATGCCTGCATTATGGCAGATTTTTGGTGCCTGATGAATTATTCGACAACCAGAGGAATATGGGCAGAGTGGACAATGGGATCGACAACTGCATATTTTTCCGTATGAAAAATCACATTGAGTGCGGACTATGGTGGTATTGAACTGTTGTATTTCTTGGGATAGGTGTAGGAATAAAGCTTATGCAGTACATATTGTTCATAGGACTCACAATAGTTCTTGGTGCATATGATTAATATACATTCTTGATGTCTTGTTCAAGCCTGCGATGCTTACAATGGGCTCTTTGGTGCAGTCAACATCTTTGGCCTTTCCTCCAGGCACCAACCTCACATGCAATGCACAGTATGAGCAAAGCAGAATTTGCAGCTGTTGCGAGATGAGAAATTGCTATTGACTTAGACTTACATGCATTCACCGCTGTCTTGCAACAAACAGCTGATCTTGTTATGCACTTGACAGACTCAGAATATTATTTTCTCACAAGTTCTCAGTGAGGCAAGCCGTACTCTCAGAAGGAAAAACTAATATTGCACAAATGAATTGCATATTAAAACTCAAAATACACAAACTTGTATATATGCAGTCGAGATCATGGAGGTAAAAGGCAGAGAAAGGAAAACCCATGCCTGACAACAATGCTTGCAAATAATAATAGAAGCCATCAGCAAGCTGTCAGTATCTTCCATCGGCATATAAAAGGATGATATCATTAGCAGAATGACTGCATAGAACAAGGACATCATAAGCCACTGGAAAGCCACATTGTTGTTTGTGCATGTTAATTGTAGAAGCCCATGTATAAGGAGAAATGTGTCCTGGGCAAGCCAGACATCACAATATCTCACCAATTTTATTACCATTCAATACCTAAGGACCTAAAACAAACATTTGTAGCAAGAAACTATGTATATTAAGATGGGAAAATGGTGAAAATAGATATATCCCAGAGGCCCTCTTTGTTTGTCCATATTGATGGTCCATCGGCAAGGCAGCTGCACAAGACAAACATTTTGGCTCTATCCACTTACCTTTTAATGGACACCAAATGTGACAGGTGCATAAATGATAATGAAAAGATTATATTCCATTCAAAAAATATACTAAAAAGAGTGAGAAACGAGGAAGACATACATGCTGAAAGTGCATTGTTGACATATGTTAGGATCAGATGCCGGTGCTTAAACCTTATTTGATTCTACAGACAAGAACGAATCCTTCATAAACTCCAGACTCGTAATTAGCAGGCTGCAGATTAGATGAAGTGGTGAGTATTTGCTCACTGGCGACGGCGACACATCGAGAATATGGGGATGGAGTAAAGATAAGAGTATAATGCAAGGTTAAGTGATAGGTGAGAAGATATAGAATGTCATACAATGTGGTTCCTGTTAGAATAATAACAGCTCAGTCAGTCACACGTAGTTGTAGTGAACAGCTGTATTAGATATGCTACCTGTTAGAATAATAACAGCTATAAGATGTAGCATAAGAAATGAGTAGTTGTGAATAATAGAAACGATATACGCACCTCAGTCAGTCACACGTAGTCGTAGTGAACAGCTGAGGGGCAAAGAGGGGCAAAACGAAAGGTATATGCAACGGTACTAGGGGTAACGTTCTAAATATAGTAAGTAAGATTGAAGAAAGTAAGAACAAGTACCAGTTGGGGTAGGCTGAATCCTCAACACTCCCCCTGAAGCCTACACCCATAGGTCTCTACATCCCTGTCATCCCCATCCTCTTCAACAGCTTGTTAACTCGGGGCTTGGGAAGGCTCTTGGTGAAGATATCGGCTAGATTGTCTTCAGACGCGATATATTGAATGTCGAGCTCGCCTAATTGGACGCTATCCCAAATCCAATGATAATCCATCGCAAAAAGTTTCGATTTCCCATGTCCCTTGGTGTTCTGGGTGAGGTTGATAGCCGAATTGTTATCACAGTTCAGGCGGTATGGACGATCCTTCAACAACTCGATTTCATCTAAAAATGAACCCATCCAAAGCGACTGCCAGCCTCCATGCACCATGGTGACGTATTCTGCTTCAGAAGTCGATAACGTGACTCGTTTCTGGGATCTGGAATTCCATGCAACAGGTCCCCCAGCCATGGTGAAGACGTAACCCATAGTTGACTTCCCAGATGTCCTATCGTCACTGTGGGACGAATCCATGTACCCAACTGGAGTGAGGCCATCATCATTAGTGTTTCCTCTTTGGTAGGTAATCCAGTATTCAATGGTTCCCTTCAGATATGTGAGTATGTGCATGGCCCAACTCCAATGGATGGGACGAGCGTCTGATGCGTATCGTTGGAGGTAATTGGTGGCAAAAGCTATGTCTGGCCGTGTTCCATTGGCAATATGATTAAGAGATCCGAGAACCCTGCGATAGTCTTTGTCCCCCATGAATTCTTTGTCCGCTTTCGGAATTGGTTGTGGCTGCGTGTCAAGATTCATCAGACTTCCTACTGGAAGCGGCGTCGCCTTTGGCTTGCAATCCATCATTCCGAAGTTCTCTAGGGTCTTCAGTATCAGATTCTTCTGATGCAAGGAAATGGTACCAGTTTTATCGTCAAATTCCATGGTCATCCCAAGGACACTGTTATGTTTCCCTAAATCCTTGATTTCATATACGCTCCCGATTTCTTTTCAGACACGCTGACCTTCCTCCTTGGACGTGGATGCACCTGAGACATCGTCTGTATAAGTGCATGTATATGTCCGTTCTGATCCGTTCTTCAGAAGTCGAATGCATGGATCCACTCGTGACTGTTTATGCCCTTGCGCCATTAGAGTGTTGTTGAGCTCGTGGAACCACGCATTACCAGCATCCATCGTTCCGTACATCACCCTCAACATCTGTAAGACATACTCGCCCTTTGGGTAGTCCCTTGTTACAACATCTTTGTATCCTTGAGGCAATGAGACATAGTTCTCGCCTTGTGGCTCTGCATTCAGGTATGCACCGACGAAATCTATTAGCCAGAAGTCTAACCCATGAGCAGCAACAACCGCAAAGAACATTCATAGGGATTCGTATTGGACAACAGCAGCGAAGGAGTCGTAGTAATGAAGACCTTTGATTTGAGTAAATCCCTTGACTACGAGTCTCGCACGTCGTTTGAGGAGTTCTGCTGTATGGCCATCTAGTTTCTTGTCAAACGTCCAGCGAGTATTGATCATCTGCATCCACGGCTCTCTTGGTACAACCCTCCATATGTCTCTTTCTTCCATGCGTCTAATCTCTGCATCCATAGCTGGCTTCCAAATCCTCGCTTTGGTCATGGCTTCATAGTAGTCGTCAGGTACCCACATGTCATGCCTGTCAATGATGTTGCTGATTTCAGATGCCTTGAGAGCTACGATATCTTCTACATCATCTTCTTCAGCGAGTAGGGGAACAGTGTTTTCATTTGCCCAGTTTTCTCCACGTCGTTTGGCTGTTTCTTCATGCTGGCTGTACTCCTTGGATTCTGTTAATGCTCTAGTGGGTTTTGGAATGCGAGATGGTCGTCTAGAAGGGACAGGTGGGATTACGCGACATTGGATCAGAGGTGCTTGGATAGGTGCAGTTGGTAATTGCATCGGTTGATCATGATCGGGGCTTGGGGGATCGATCGGTGGCTGTGGATGATTTTTGATCGTTTCTGTGAGTGGTTCAATAATGTCCTCATACGATATCTCCCCCTCATGAGGAGAAACAGTACGAGTTGGACTCAGCTCCTCGAATATGACATCACGAGATATGATAACCTTGTTGCCAGGTATGTCGTCCAAAAGGATCCTGTAAGAACCATGCCCTGCCAAGCCGATAAATTGCCCTTTCTGACCATGTGGAGATAATTTGCTGTGGCCTTTCGCTGCAGGTATCTTTGCATAACACGTTGATCCCCACACCCTCAAGTGACTGACAGTTTGTCGTTTACCTGACCACTCCTCCTCTGGGACTTTCCCTGGGTGCCTCAATGATGGTAGCAAGTTCCCTGCTTTGATCACATAGTCGCAAGCCTCAGCCCACCAGCTATCAGCCATTTTTGCCTCGAGCAATAGTATTCTGACGTTCCCAAAGACAATTCCAAGAGTTCGCTCAGCCATCCTGTTGGCTGCGGAGGAATAGGGCGCCGTAAACTCGATGATTACTCCCTTTTGTATACCCCATGCTTTCCATAACTCACTACAAAATTTGTTGTCACATCGGATTTTCTTTAGCTTCTTTCTGGTTTGACATTCCGCATTGCCGTGAATTGGTTTAGGGCTTCGATGGTAGTTGTGGCCCTTTGATCCGAGATATAGTATGGGGTTCTCCAAGACATCGCATCGTCGACAAACATGAGGGCATATTTTACACCCCCAATGGATCATACGTGAGCCGGTCCCCAAATATCCAGCATCACCCGCGCTAAAGCCACTGTTTCTGGGGCTACATCAGCATCAAATGGCCATCTTTTCTGGTTCCCCAGTATGCAGGGCTCACATCTTCCACCAGTGCGTTCAGTCTTTGCTATGTTCAGCCCGTCTACCATCGTCTTTTTCTGTAGCTCAGCGATGCGGTCAGTTCCCAGGTGTGCAAATCTCATATGCCATGTCTCCATGGGCACTGCTGCCTCCAGGGATCTTGCTGCGAGGGCAGTATACTCCTCGCTTCATAACAATGTCCCATTTATTGCGTATAGGTCGTTCACCATGGTTGCTGTGAATTGCGGGACACTGTTCTGGTCTGTGAAGGTTGCTTTACTTCCTCCAAAGGTAACAAACCATCCTTCTTTGTCAAGTCTGCTAATTGATATCAGGTTCGCCAATACATCTGGACAATGGAGGGCTTTGCTGAGGGTGAATATGTTTTGGACACCGGACACAGATGACTTCAAAGCTATGGTTCCAATACCTTGGATATTTAGAGCGGCACCAGCCTTTGATGATGTACCAGTCGTTTCACCCAACGGCAGATAGTGGAAGAAACAATCTTTGTTCTGGATGAAGTGGGTGGACGCCCCTGAGTCTCCATACAATAGAGAGGTGTCTATGTTTCCTTGGCTAGCATTATTGACCATTAGGGCTGACTCTTCTTCCAGGACTCTTTCGATGGACTTCAGAGTATTTGCATCAATGTGGGCGCTCAATGCAGTGACGTTTGTATAGACAGAACCTGGCTCGGATGATGACATGCCGGCTGTAGCAAGGTTTGCAGAACTGGGAATGGGTGCGTCCCGCTTTCCTTTCCACCAAGGGGGATACTGACCCTGTTTCCCTCCCCCTACTTTCCAGCATTCTTCGAGGGTATGCCCTACACCTTTGCAGTGATTGTTGGCCGTGTGGGATCTATCAGACCTAGGCGCTGTGTTCTTCCTCGATGACAGAGTTTGGACTTGCAGAGTTAGCGCTTGGATCGAGGCTTGGAGTGCCTGTACCGTAGACTCCTGAGTAGAAGAGGGGCCATTCACGGTGTTCCATCCAACCACTCATTCGCTGTGGGCAATAAGACGTGCAATGACAACTGTGAGATTTGTCTCAGCATACAGCATGCTGACGACCGAGTCCCAGGTTTCGGGGAAGGAGTCTAGTAAAGTGGTCTTGAAGCTGGCATTGTCAATGCCTGCACCTGCATTGTTTGCCTCCTTTTGAAGCTTCCGCATCTTCTTGATATAACCCCCATCACCACTGACTTTTTCCCCTTCTTGGTACTTCACCGCCTTCAGTATCTTCTCCCTGTGGTTGCGAACTAAGTCTGAGTAAGCACTGTATTGGGTCTTGAGTATGTCCCAGGCCATGTGGGATGGCTTGTGAGGATCGATCCCAACGCCGAATACATCCTTGACATTGCAGGTTATCAATGCGAGTGCAACACTCTCGCGTTGGGCATATTCGAGTAGGTTTGGGGATAGACTGTTGATTGGGGTGGATGGTAACGGTGCAAGTGTAGCTCCGGGGACAGTGATCTTGTTCTCCCAGTAGTTGACGAGTCCACAAGTATTTCCTTCAGTCATCATGACCATTTCGAAGGTTGCCCAGTTTTCACTGTTGAATTTCTCATCATCCTCCAGTTTAATTGGTAGGACTTGATGGGTAGTAGTCATCATGATAGGGGATTTTGACGATGTTCAGATTGCACAGTCTGTGCGGTTTATTGAGTTGTTCGATAAGTACGTGTGTGTTATTGACCAGGAGGGATGAGCACGGGGCCCATAACCTGTTAGAATAATAACAGCTATAAGACGTAGCATAAGAAATGAGTAGTTGTGAATAATAGAAACGATATATGCACCTCAGTCAGTCACACGTAGTCATAGTGAACAGCTGAGGTGCAAAGAGGGGCGAAACGAAAGGTATATGCAATGGTACTAGGGGTAACGTTCTAAATATAGTAAGTAAGATCGAAGAAAGTAAGAACAAGTACCAGTCGGGGTAGGCTGAATCCTCAACAGTTCCCTCTTTATAAAACGAGACCAACGATTTATTCATGGGAAGTGTTGCGACCACACATAATGAGATTCATGGGCCATGGTCACCAATCGTATCGACCAAAAATCAGGGAGATTGCAGGGTCCGTCAGCTGAGGTCCAAAGGCCGCTAAGTCGTAGTAATTCATTGCACGGTGAAACAGCTTGCATGAACCCAATAGCTCAGCATAGAGTGTCGTTGGTTGCAACCGAGTAAAGAAAGGTCAAATAATGGTAGCAACAATTCAAACACGGTAATTTTAATGTGAGCGCCCATATTGAACTTGTTCCGAGTCATCGAAGATAATCAGATAGGAGGTCTCAACGCCTCCCGAAATAGAGAAAAGTATGAATGATGGGACTATCGTTTTGCTATTGTTATGTCTTTTGTCCAAAGAAACAGAAGAAGCGATACTTATTCCTACAAGCCCCAGAAAAAGATCGATGAAGCAGTGCCGACAGACTGAACCATGGTGCCTAGTTCAATTTGTACTCCGTCCAAAGCAGTTTGAATGTGATTGCACACGTCCTTCGGATGTGTCATCCTCGGCTCAAGATCCGATGCCGTTCTTCTTACCTATAGTGGTGGTACCGACATATTCACCAGGAGCGTGGAAGATGCTGAAGCTATACAGTATAAGTACATCAGCGCAGAACTCCAGATGAGTTCCGAAGCGTCATCAGACCGGCCGGCAATCAGACTTACTTTAATTAAGCTGACTCAGCAACCCAACCGCAACTTGAACCCTTTCCCGCTGTTTCGACAACCGTTCAATGATTTCTTGAAGTTTCATTGACTCACACATTTCCAGTTTCCTCTCTGATACCAACCACGCTGTACAACGTGACATTGAATTGATGTGCAATTGATGTGTCCTCTCCGCAACGATGTCTAAGGGTCGAATAGGATTATCGAAAGGACCAACATCGTGACTGGTGGCGCGTTTCCTCAGATGTGGGTTTTGACCTCAGGCTACTGCCATCAGTGACCATCGACCATCATACAGCAAAAAAACCATACAAGGAAAAAATTTCCTCGCAGGTTGAAACCATCGCCACTAGTATTTGGGTTCATCGGAAAAAAGGTAGAAAGGGCTGAAACCTATGTCAGCAGCTGGGCACACGAAGTAGAAGACACACGAGGTTTCTTTGCCCCAGAAACAAATGCGCGAGACAAGAGACGATCGAGCTAATGTCTTTTTCCCCCTAGATAAGCTTGGATCCTTAGTTTCTACTGGATTACGGAAAACGTTGCGACTTGCTTCATACTACCGTTCCTAGCTGTCAGTTTAGCTGTCACCTACGCCATACTTGCAATGTAGTGTTCCTCCACAGTCTACGACTCGCACCAGAACGGATCCGTACACATCGTGTCCTTCGCTCTACGGCGAGAGAACAAGCGGCGTCGAAATCCATCAGCTACGACGACTACCTAATAGTGATTTTGCTGTCACTCTGCCATGATCAAGGGAGTTCCACACTGCAAACGAAATTGAGGCATCTACACCAAGATCAGATACATAGCCCGGCGACGCAGGTGATCGCAGCGTGTAGGGGAACTAGCAAGCCAGAGATCATCGTGACTGGCCGGCATCTCCACAATGTTTGGTGAAGAAGCCATCGCTAGAAGGGGAGAAATTCTACGGATATATTACAAGTGTACTGGTGGGCGACGTTCCAGAATCACTCTGCCCATCAGGAACCAGGCTGGGTCCCTAGGACCGAGGCTTCAGAGGGCGGGAAGTTGCGATCAAATGGACAAGTAGTCATGTACTTTGAAGGCCTTCTACGGAATGTAGTATCAAAGTCACTGTTCGGAAGTCACATCCAATTGGAACGGGTGCGTCATTTCCTCCTCGTAGGAAAACAAACTAATAGCAAATACAGGCAAAATGGCGGACCGCCGCGATGTCCTTCTCGGCAGTCCGTCGACCTCTGCCAGTCCGAAGAAAGGGGAATCTTTCAACGCCTGAATTTTGGCGGCTTTGTAACAGTCCGAGACGGGTCGATCTTATAGAGACCCTTCGGTTGCTTAGGAGAGGCATGGGACGCCTCTTTATCATCGATATTGCCCCTTGCTGTCGAGGAAGGTGTTTATACCCCACAACATGCCCGTACGCGTCGAAACTCCAAAGGACTTGGCCCCTCTTTATTCTAGTTCGCCTCTCACGGCCGAGCCTAAAATACGAAGAAAGAACGATCCCATTAGGAGAGGGATAGCGCTTGACAAGAGCTGACAGAAAATTTTCCTGGTGACTTCCGCGTCGCGTCACTCCTTTGTTATAGCGAGTCGCGTCTCTCTCACAAGAGGGACCTGGCATACCGCAACATACCGCAATGGTGACTGGTCCATATCACAGCCCTAATCTCACTTCCCGCACGACCTCCTATCATGCCCTTCTCGTGATTCGACGCGGACGCGGATACTCATATTATTATCAGTCTATATCAACATCGAGGCCAGTATCTTGAAGGACAAAGATTGTTATGTAAGCTCCGTCTGCGCTGGGCGTGGCGAAGCATAGTCGCAACCTAACAACGATCGTGCAGGCACTGTTGAAATCTGCCAACCTAATCTGTCTGTATCGAGATGCTTGATGGCAAGGCTATCACAATCAAGACAGGTGCTGCCTCACCAACGTGAAGTGCGGTGAATCTCTCCATACGCATCTTCGTCCCCAAGACGACCTCACCGGTGCCTCAGGCTCGGCCGACAAAGCGGCCTATCCCGACAATACTTACTTAATCTACCTTCCGGCCATGCTCATCGGGAAGATGAACCTCCAGCTCACCTTGTTTGACACAGTAATTGAAGTCTCTGTTGTCCTCTAGTCATTTTTACGCGATACGACAGCTCGTACGACGAAGGGGCTAGTTGAGTTGGAGTTTACGGAGAGCGAGGAGCATAATGAACAAGTGGTTCGAAGGAAGCGAGGGTGACTTTGTGGTGATGAGGAGACAGCGTTTCTCCATCACGGTGATTCTCATTCGCCAACGCGGTTTCAACCAGCACGCTCTGTTCAAATCTCGGTCCGAGTAATGGCATCCATTGTCAGACAAAGTATGATGCTTGCCCGAAATCCTGGATACCCTCTTAATGCTGATGATAGCCTTTACTTTTTCAGCTGGACGCGCTGTGAACATGCGTACACGGAATGACTTTTTAGGCAATGATCCATTAAGAGATGACGCATGTCCAAACATGTGAGGTCCAAGTCACCGCAGAGCTGCTTGACGTCGCACCTCTCGAGGCACAGACCTTTCTCCTTATTTAACGACTCGTATGAAGGCTCGAAATAGTTGCCGGCTAGTAAGTACTATTTGTTATCGAAGTATCGGTCAGATCCTAATTCGTCTGATGTTATAAATGAAACTTACCAATCTCACCAGACACCGAAATCACATGTCTGGGTTCACCGTTAGGTTATGGGACATCCTGCGTAACGACTTGTCTTCTTCGAAGTCATCCACGATTTCTGAGTCATTATCGCTGATCCCGAATGGTCAGCGTACTGTTTCTCTTCCGTCTCGATGAGCAACACATTCTGGGGCATCCCTTACTGCGTAGGTTCAATCAGCCCTTGATCCAGGAGATTACGTCCACTTCTATAGACTCACTCTCTTACATATACCCTTAGAGATCGGAGATGATCTTGGCAACCACATGGAAATACTCTTTTTCGTTGGTCCATGGGGATTGACACCGATCAGGGACCAAGATTAGCGAACGATTCAGAGCCGCGCGAAATTTAAAGTTCTGGCATGGGAGAATATTGGGGGGTGCGCTTGTTCACAGAATATTTAGTTTTACTACGTCATGGACCAGTATATATTGCAATAACTACGACTGGTAGCCTCTAATCGATTACTATAGTCGGAGATATCACGTCGTCAATTTAGTACTGATGTCGTAGTCACTGGTAATGACAGGTATCACGTCACCTCGGAGCAGAAGGGGCAGTATCTGTCAATATTGGGAGCTATCGAAAGAATCAGTATGAAAAACATGTTGATTTGAAAGCATCCTCATACAGTATTGCTCAGGAAAGCGATAGCTAAAAACACGATTAGAAGGAGGACGGTGGAGGAGAGCCAATAGAGCATACTATTGCCAACAAGTCCGCCGACAAGTAGGCTGTTTACAGCTTGCAGGATGGAAAAGACTAAATTTGCAGTTGGACTGCTCGCATCGAATCTAGAAAGGGTGCTAAATGTGAGGACGGGGAAGTTGGAACGATTTGTATTAGTCGCCGTACAATTTCTTCAGGCTAAATTCACGGTGATCAATATTTGTTGACTTGTCAAATTGGCAAAGACATACAAGGTTGACCGCATGACCACATCGGAGGTAGACATTCCTGGTGCTGTAGAGCGATGAGCAGAGTAGATGCAGTGCCGAGTATTTGCTCACTGGCGACGACGACACATTGTGGTCAAGACTATAATGCGTAATGAGATATAGCTGAGAAGATAGAGGATATCACCAATGTTACCCTCTTTATAAATTGAGACGAAGTTATTTTCGATTTTCGATTTATAGGTAGCATTAATACCACAAAGCCACACTGGCAATAAGATTCATAGCCGCTAGGTACATCAGCAGAAAAGCATGCAGCTTTCAGAGTCCATCAGTCGAGGGCTGCCATTAACCCATAGTAACACATTACACAGTGAAACAGCCCACCGACCGGGTGGCCGCTTGAGAATCCCGAGTATGTTAAGGGCGACCCAAATATAAGGCTATTCTTGACGACATCAGGAGGAACAAAGCGAAGCCCTGTAGTCACAAATAAGTGCTCTTCTTCCCCTGTATATAGTTGAAAGGAAGGGATCTCAAAACAGATAAAAACGCGAATGACAGGACTGTCACGATGTCGTTTGTCCAAAGAAACCGCAGAAGCGACGCTTATTCACAAGCTAGAAAGATATCGATCAGGCGGTATCTACATGGACTGAACCATAGACCCTATTCGCATCCTATGCAAAGCAGCTTGGACATTGGTGTGCACGTCCTTCATAAAAGTCCCATGGGGCACCCCCTCTCAAGATCCGATGTCACTCGGACTCAGAGCCTGGCAGAGAGCTGAATAAAAAAAGCTAGCAGCAATATGCCCACTTCCGAGCGCGTCAGAGAATTTTTCTTCAGTTTTATGGCACATACCTGTGATAAATCGCTGGTCCGCGCCCGTTGATAGCGGGTCAACAATTAATCAAGAAGCTGCTATGTCGGGTTTCAATCTGGCAGCTTAACACTTTGAGATTACTCCTTGATCATCTCGTGTTTCTTACTTGTAGTGTTTACCCCGGCATAGCTAGTAGTAGGAGCGTTGAATGGAAGACGGTGAAGCTGTACTTTGTGGTGTGACTCAGTTGTCAGTTACACTCGCAGCCGTCGCCTGACAGAGGTTAGAATTGTTTGATGAAGGAAGAAATGATGACCAAGTAACACGTTCGTTCAGATTAAGTTCTGCACTACCCAAAGGTAATGGCAGCTACTTGATCCCCGCCGCTCATGGGATTCGCCTTGGTAACAGCAAGTCCAAAAGACAGAATGATCGAAATGTTCTTAAAACTTCTAGGAATAGCACACTCACTCCCCAGTGCCGCCGGTAACGGGGACTTGATGGGATCTTTCGCATGACATCTTAAATGCTCGCGATCAGAGGGAACAATAGGCTCCAACAGGGGACCCATCCTGCTGAGGAGCCTGACGCGTACCGCCAACTTTTACAAAACAAAGAGGGCCGGTGCGCCACTTTATATCTCAGCAGTGTCAACACAGGTCTCGCAACCCGCCAGGTCGGACCACGGTGCCAAATTAAACATTCACCTGTATATCACGCATTCTGACTATTCTTTGCTTTCGTTCCAATATTTTGACGTCTCCAACGTTCCTCCCTTTTGGAACATGTTGGAACATTTTGGAACATCGTCATGTTGCAACACCTTGTACACACTAATATATTATTCATGTTTAAATTACAATGGCTCTGTTCCAACACGCATACTTCAACATACAGTCCTTCAACGGTTGCAACACGTGCGTTCCAACGTACCTTTTTCTTCAACGTGATCCATTCCAACTCGGCTTCAATGCATATGTTCCAACGTCATGGAACACCGGTATTCCAACACGGCTCCAATCTGTTCCAATACCGCAAACCAGAAGCATTCCAACACTCTCCTTCAGGTCCTTCCATGCTGTCGATGATTAGCATAGATAAGACCTTCTTGGAGACGACTCACCATGTTGTAGAACAAGTTAGTCCTCCTGCAACACATCCTAGATGCTGGTCGCCATCTTTGCACTCCTGCCACTTGTGTCAGTGGTCACAGTGTCGCTACCGCATGGGCAGTTGGAACCTCGAGGTACGTTCTCATCCTGACACTACACATCACTCTAAATGAATGTGATTGGGAGGCAGGCGACTCATCTTGTTCCTTGCAAGATAGAAGATGATGAGAGATAGGACGAAACATTGAAACTTCATTGAGTGGCAATTAATGTCACTCACGTTACACGTGATGATACTATCCAATTTAAGGGCCTCCAATTAACGTTGACAATAATATACCTCCCCATCTATTGTTCGAGTTCGACTGTATGTATACGCTCCTCATTATCATCAGAGTCCTCATCGTCTGACAGATTTCCTCACACCGCCTTCTCCAATTCAATCATACAAGGGGTCACCGATTTTGGGTTTTAGTACACAACGTCGAAAAAAAAATTACATAATGGGCATTGATGCTCAACCAACCAACCCTGTGACGTCATTATGATGTCACTATACTATATATGGAATACCTGTGCCTGGCTCGTGCCCCACAGCTTCGCCACGTCCCCCGCGATCCCTTTTACTTCTTTCGCTTTCCAGGACGTACTTCATCGGCAGCGCAGGCAGGACACACCCATTTTCTGGGTACGTATTCCAATTCTATGCACCTTAGATGATACTAACCTATCACTCAGTGCTGCATTTAAGAGGTAGAATCATTCTTGCTCACCCACTGTGTTTCACAGCCTTTCTGTGTGCACTGCGCCTCGTTCGCCCTATCCTCCACGGCCACCTTCTCTCCACATACGCAATGTGCGAGACTGTCCAGAATACCTTCCATATGGCGAGTAACGCCCTTTCGCTTGCTTCCCCGCGTTGATCTACGGTATACAGGATCCTCTGGGGCAGGATCATCCTTAGCGGTTTCAATGACATCGCTTGAAGGAGTGTCGAGTGGGACAGCATTGATCTCCTGTATCGCAGGATCGGTTACGGCTGCAAGAGAAGGGCTGGGAGCTGGATCAATTGGCGGAGAGGTCGGGTTTGCATTATGGAGCTCGGAGATTTTCTCAGAATCGTATTCTGGTATGTGTACTGTTTCCTGCATGATGCTCTCTTGATAAGGTGAACCACAGCCGTCGGATGCCAATTCAACACGATTGCCGCTGTTACTACCTTCGTACGATGCCTGCTCGTCCATGTCATCTTCATCTGATGCACCGTCGGACGGACCGAAGCCATCATCATAGATATCATCGCTTATGGTGTCGTTCTCATCCGTGAAGTTACCAATGTCATATTAACCCTCCCTTCACACGTACACCTTGAAGAACCACACCGTCTTCGTCCCGCCTTCCTGCGAGGTCCGTCCACGCATCCTGGCCCACTTGCTACACGTTGATCGGCATAATTGTCGTCCACTGCAATATTGTAGTGCGAGCATGACAACAAATGTAACCGTATCAACCATCAGTCGCCGTCTGGGAGCACAGACCGGTCTGGACATAAAGGAACATTCAGGAGCTCGACTACTACTGCAACGACGAGGATAATGTGCGGTAGGACATAGGGCTGAGATTTCCGAATAAAAGCCAATGGTGGGCTAGACGGTATAGATCTCTTTGAAGCAGTGTTGTACGGTCACCCGACCTTGAGCCGAGGTCAAGGTCGGGGGTCACGGAACTTTGGGGCGACCGTCGCCGGTCGCGCAGATGACCTTGACCTGACTTGCTTTGTCACCATCATCAGTCGAATCCGGTCTGTGTATAGGCAAGGTCGCGGTGGTGTGGGGAAAGTCATGGTCGTTTTATGACAGCGACGGCCAGGGCTCTGTGACCGTCGTGACTTCGGTAACGGTCGCGCGACCCGTACAACACCGCTTTGAAGGTATATCTTCTTTCTGCCGCTTGTGTCTTTCTTGCTGATCAGGCTTTCCTTTAGATTCCTACCTTCTATTTGACGGTGACCGCAGTCTCAGCGCCTAGTGGTGCACGACAACTTTATCACTTGGTATAACAGTCTACGTTGAGACGTCTAACCATGGATCAGGATGGATAACATGGAGCTGGGAGAAGAGGCATGACCACATATCCGTCGGCTGATTTACCGTTCGTTTTGATCCTTCCCACCACCTCAAAATCTTGTCTCCACATCGCCTACAATATTTTCTGAGGTAGTCATCTTATCCTTTTTGTCGCGAATTATTGGCTAACTTCTGCCTTACAGAGCTTGTACCACGCACTTCGTCAAACTGGTGACATGTCTCACAGATACCTTCCAACGCTCACTGCACGCCATCGTCTAATAAAGATCCACCATCTTATGCAATGTAGCACCCACTGCTCGTATCAGAACGTATATCACCGTGGCGGACCGGGTTCGTGCACGTCGTGTCGTTCGGTCTAGAACAAACGGCATCGAAATTCCACATTCGCGACACAATCTATCAGCTATAACGATTACCCGGTGATCCTACGGTCACTCTGCGATCATCAAACGACTTCCGCGCTGCAATCTAAATTTATGCGTCTACACCGCGATCAGATCCACAGCTCGGCGAAGCAGGTGAAAGCAATGTGCAGAGAAACTAGGCGCCCGACCAGCGCGACATCTCCACGATGTGCTACACGGCTTCGCCACCTTATTTCACGCTCTTCTCGATATGGCCGTCGATGCCTATACCAGTTGCTACAAAGTGCTACGTATCCACATCGAGGCTGTTATCTCAAGACCTCAAAAGCAGACGCCATCATTCAAAGCAAAGTCATTCCCGTCACGGCGAACTCTTCCTACGACCCATGCCAGACAGGCGGCTTCCATCCCTCAATCTATAAATGCTGTTGTACTTTGTAAAATGACGCAGCGGAGAGTCCCCAGATACACCATCACCATTATCCAAGACCATGCAACCCATACCGGAGTCCCATCCTGCCGTATCTGGATAAAACGTACCCACCGAAATGATGGCTCTTTTCTAGTTCAACAATTAGCTTTTTTCCCCTCCCTTCTCTCCCGTTCTTTTCCTTGGATCATTCAATATGAATGATGCTCCAGCGGCGTAATGTTCGAGGACGAACAGGGCTGGGTCCCTAGGATCGATACTTCAGAGGGCGGGAAGCTGCGAGAAAATGGGAAAGAGTCCTTGGGAAAATGAACAAGTACTCATTGTGCTTTGAAGAGATTGCGCTCGGAAAACCTGACCTTTAATGGGAACGGGTGCGTCAATTCCTTCTCGCAGAAAAAAAAAACCAATGGCTAATGCAGGCAAAATGGCGTAGTGGCGCGAAGTCCTTCTTAACGGTCCGTCGACTTCTGCCAGTCCGAAGAAAAGGGAGTCATAGAACGCATGAATTTTGGCGGTGTTGTAGCAGTCCGAGAAAGCTCGATCTGATCGAGACTCCTTAGTTGCTCAGAAGAGTGATGGGACGTCGATTTATCATCAACGTCGCCCCTTGCCGTTGAGGAAGGCGATGGCTTTATACCATACCCGTACACGTCGAAACTCTCGAGGCTTTCCCCCTCTTTGCTCTAGCTGAAAGTTCACCTCCCACGGCCTAGCCCAGAACACGCAGAAAGAAAGATTCTATGACGAAAGAGAGAGCGTTCCACGAAGGCTGCCAGAAAAAAACCTGGTGTTCACTCCTTTGCTATCGCGAGTCGCGTCTCTTTCATAGGAAGGGCTTGGCGTACGGCAACAGTCTATATCACCGCCCCATTCTCACTTCTCGCATGGCTACCCTTCACGCTCTTCTCGACGTGGTTCGACATTGACACAAATACTCATCCGTGTCAACATCGAGGCGGGTATCTTGCATCAGAACAAAGATCTTTATATAAGCTTCGTCTGAGCTGGGCGTGTCGTGGCGAAGCATGGTCGTACTATCACAACGACTGGGCAGGTACTGCCGAAATCTGCCAACCCTATCTGTACTGATGTGTCGAGGCTATCGCCGAAAAGATGTGCGCTGCCTGCGGCGCCCATCCTAGTTCATCGGTTCCCGTAACGTTGAACGACTGTCGCCTCCAAATTTTGCCAGTTCCACAGCTATCCAATGCTAGTAGCCACTATTGATAATGCGGCTGCGGACAACGCTTTTGGGTACGATCTAAAACGAATCATGTCGCCCGCGGGCGACCTCTCTTCCCCACCTATCCCGACACTACTCGCTTAATCTACCTTCAGTCATGCCCATCGGGAACAGCTCGCCCTGTCCGACGCAATAATTGGAGTCTGTACCGCCCTCTAGTCATTTCTTACGCGATATGACGGCTTGTATGAGGAAGAGGCTAACTGAGATAGACTTTTAGCGAGAGTGATTCTGTGGTGGAGAGCAAACAGCTTCTCTCAAACACGGTAATTCGCCAGTTCACAAGGGGAATTGTCGGCGAATGCGTGGGCTCATGTTGGTAAGCCGTATGGTTTGTTTAATTTGTTCTGAACTCAAATCTCTGCTGCAGGACCCATCGCATGATGTGTTTACCTCTAAAGAACATTTGGACTGCCAGGAGTCAATCTTCGCCGTGGGGTTTCTCTTGTTGACTTCCGGCCGACAGTTGTAAGCCAGTCGAGCACTTTGAAGGTAGGCGCATTACCTCTCCTCCCTCTGCAGGGAGCGATGGATCTGAGGGACAATATAGATACTGTGCTGGCACCACCCGGACAAGCGAATCACCTCACACATAAATTCGAAGGGTGATAGGCGTGAGCTCCGTTGTATTATTAGCATGGCGCAACAAATCGTGCGCCAGTGCGATCATGCCTTCCCACCTCAGAGTACCGTATGTATGCAGTGCGTCAGGGTAGCATCGCGGGCGCTTTTAGTGCTCGACAAGAGGGAGTGGAGTTGACTTCAGCGGTCCGTCGCCGTTCAATACCTCATACTCCCGAATCTCGTTCAACGTCACCCGACGCACGTCGGTCTCTCTGAAGATCGTAATGTCGCTTCATGGTCTACTACTTCCTTTACGTCTACTGCCACTCTTGTTCGCATTCTTCCGGCGGCAGTCCACTCTTGGTATGTACTACTCCGACGTAGCTGTTACTCGACAACAGGCCGTCGAACGCCCAGATCGGATTCGAGAGCCTGATAGAGGTGGGCGCTACCTTCGTTGTTGGTCAAGTAACTCAGGCAGATGGGAACAAACAATTGAACGAACTGGGGCCCCGATTCAGCTGGATGGTTTTCGGGATTCGTAATGTCCAATGGCTCACCTGGCATCGGTCACTGTTTATGATATTCTTTGATATATAATCCTTCCCGCCCCAATACGCCATCATGATCACCCTCATCGCAAACAAAGCTCGCTACGTGCTGGCTTCAGTATGCCCCCGCCCACTCTCATTCGAGCGAGAAGCGACGTTTGATCGTTCGAAGCACCACGCTGTCCCTATCATCCAAGATGACACGGCTTTACTGTGCTGTCCCTTTTTCGGCTGCCATACCCCTCTATCACGACAACGCTCTCTGGTCCGCGTTCATACCCAGGTATGATTCAGCGATACTTTTTCACTCTTCCCGTTATTCTCCCGCTCGAGTACAGTGGTTGTATGGACGTAGAAGCACGAAGTTGCGGACGCAGGCAAAGCTGAATGAGAACTTTGCGAGGACGATCAGGTGGTTTGAAGAGAACCAGTGCAGCTTTGTCATGGGAAACGGATGCGGTGATTTACGCATTCTCGTCCTTCAACCGGAGAAAGCCCGGAGAGAAGAGCAGTCAGCCATAGACGATCTGTAAGAAGGGTTTTGTATACGCAATGTGACCTCATGTATGCTCATACGCACCTCGAAAGATTTCCTCGGCTTTTCCTCCGACAAGGTATCAAAATTTCACCCCCCATCTCTGGTTCAAAACGCGGTCTGAGTGATGGTATCCTTTGTCAGACAAAGAATGATGCTTGCCCGAAATCCTGGATACTTTTTGATGTCGATGATGGCCTTCACCTTTTCAGCTGGAAGCGTTCTGAATTTGCATCAGACCCTGACTCATGATGTTTTAAATAAACGAAACTTACTAATTCCACGAAATCGCAATTCCGTGTTCACCGCTAGGCTGTGGGATTGCTAACATAACGATTAGCCTCCTTTGAAGCTATCCACGAATTTGAGTCGTTATGGTCCTTCCTCACGGTTTGCGTAAGTTTTCTTTGTCGTCTCGCTGGAACATCACATTCGGGGTCTACTCCCACTTCTATCTGCCCTCCAATCTTGCGTGCCCTTGGAGATCGGAGATGATCAATGATCTTGGATACTACAACCGTTCGAAATACTCTTTTCGTCCATGTGGATTGACGCCGATCAGGGTCCAAGATCAGCAAGAACTTCAGAGCCGTGCCAAATATAGCGCTCAGGCATCGCCAGAGAATACTGAGGGATGCGCTTGTTCACATTATCTCCAGTTTAATATCCCATGAACTAGCATGTATTCAAATAACTATAACTAGTAG
The DNA here is from genome assembly GCA_022818075.1 of Armillaria altimontana. NCBI lineage: Eukaryota > Fungi > Basidiomycota > Agaricomycetes > Agaricales > Physalacriaceae > Armillaria > Armillaria altimontana. The sequence continues at coordinate 1,652,753 of JAIWYR010000012.1, forward strand.
CCTCTAATCGATTGCCGTAGACTCGGTGTACTTAACATAGCGACATCACGCGACAAATTAGGTACTGATGCTGTAGTAATCATAGGCAGTATCCCATCGCTTGGGCGCAGAAGGGGCAGTATCCGTCGATGTTGGGAGCTATTGAAAGTATTAGTAGGAAAATCATATTGATTCTAAGTATTGCCGCACAGTATTGCTCAGGATAGCGAAGGCTAGAAACATGATCAGAAGGAGACCGAGTAAGGAGAGTCCGGTATAAATACATACTGTTGCCAACAGGTCTGCTGACAAGCAGGCGGTTTGCAGCTTGCGGGATGGAAGAGACTAAACTTGCAGTTGGACTGCTCGCATCTAATCTGGAGAGGGTGGTAAATGTGAGCACGGGGAACAGTAAGGGCCGTAAGGCTATGTATTATTAGCCGTACAATTTCTTCAGGCTAAGTTCACGGTGATCAGTAATTGTGGACTTTTGAATTGTCAGAGACATACGAGGTTGATGGCATGACCACATCGTAGGTAGACATTCCTGACGCTGTAGAGGCTAGTGATGAGCAGAGTAGATGCAGTGACGAGTATTTGCTCACTGGCGGCGACGACACATCGTGAATATGTGAATGGGGTGAAGGTAAGAATTTAATTCGGGTTGAGAGATGGCTAAGATAGAGAATACTGCAGACATCACCCCCTTTATAAATCGAGAGTCAAGACTAGGCATCTTTCAATTTTCGATTTATGGGGAAGTTTTAGCCTTTGAGACCACACACAATAAGATTTGTGCCCACTAGCTGCATCGGCAGAAAGGCGGGGAGCTCGCAGAGTTCATCAATCGAGGTGTGTTAAGCCATAGTAACTCATTGAACAGTGAAACAGCATGTGCGAGCCCACTATTTCAGCATAGACTACAAAGGTAGCAACAATTGAATCAGGGACTTACCTAGCACAAAAAATTAACCACGACAGGGAATTTGATGTGAGCGCCTATATTCCTCTTGTTTCGAGTCATTGGGAACAATCAGATAATCACATACCGGTGATGTGCGAATCAACACGTTCTGATTTTGAGCTGCTTGTGTGATGCCAGCTGGACGATGATCGGGTCCAGGATGAGTAGGTATTTCACTCGGAGATGTATAAGTCTGCTAATGATGGCCTAAATATTCAGCTACGCTCGATAACGCTAGGCGTAACAAAGCGAAGCCCTGAAGTTACAAATTAACACTCTTCTTCTCTGTATATACTTAGTTGAAAGGATGGGATACCAAACGGATAAAAATGCGAATGACAGGACCATCGGGATGTTTTTTGTCCAAAGAAACCAAGGAAACGACAGTTATTCCTACAAGCTAAAAAAGGTCAATCAGGCGGTGTCTACACGGACTGAACCATGGTACCTATTGCAATTTGTATTCTATGCAAAGGATCTTGGACATTGACATGCATGTCCTTTATAAATGGGGCATCCTCATCCCAAGATCAAATGCCACTCGGACGCAGAGCCTGGCAAACGACGTTATATTTTAAAACAAAACGCTTCCCGTAGCATTCCCGAGCGTATTGTAAGAAAAAAACTTCAGTTTTACGGTGCCTGCTCATGATAAATAATTGGTCTGGGCTTGTTGCTAATGACTCTGCAATTAATCAAGGGCCGTACAAGGAACCAGGATGTCAGGTTTCAGCGTCGCGCCTTAACATTTGACACTTGAGCATTTTTCCCTGGCCATCTCGTCTTTCTCACCCACGATCTTTCCTCGGCGTGCCAGTTCGAAATTCGTAGTAGGAGCGTCGAATGGAAGACGGTAAAGCTATACTTTGTGGTGTGACTCTGAACTCTGTACACTTGGCCGGCAATTAGGATTGTTTGACGAAGATGGACCAACACGTTCAGATTCTTCTGCGCTACTACCCAATGGCAACGGTTTCTTAATACGCATCGCTCGTGGTATTTGCCTTACAGTAGGAGCCATAAATGATCGAAATGATCTCAGACTAGCACCCCAGGCCCCAGGGGCCCCACTGCAGTGCCGCCGGAAATGGTGCCGACGATGGGACCTTTCCGCATGACGTCTAAGACTTAATTAGGGGTCGAACACGGCGTTGGTGTCGCTTTTTACCCACCCTTCTGATCATTGATCATGGCAGATCATGGCGCTACATTAAAACACATTGAAGTAAAAGTTTTGACCCAGGTTGAAATTTTGAGTTGATCGGAATAATGTAGGTAGACGGCTGAATGTCGGTAATTGCCGGACATGTGAAGTCGTGGTTGTCTAGCTAGCATACCAGTACCTGGATAAACTTGGATAGTTCCTGCTGAGTCGCTGAAAAACGCTTTAATCTGCCACCCGCAGTCAATCCATACTTTCTTAGGATATCGGCTATTAGAGACCCCTTGGGAAATTCTATTTCGGGCATCACGGTTTTGCCAAAATTTGCACCCGTGGGAATAGTTCCTGATCACCAGCTTGCAGTCGCCGGTCTTGATTCTTTTTGAGTATTGTTTTAAATTTCTCTCTTCCCCTACTGCGTGTAGATTCTTCCGCTCACCCATACGGCGGAGTTACATGGGACTACTATATAAGCGTCGGTTGATTTAGCGTTCGTTCTTTCCTCCCCCCCCCTTGAAGACTGTCTCGGGGCCCTCAGGATGTTGTCCCTCCTTGCCACCTACGATATTTTCTCAGGTTTTCATCTTATGTTTTTTGTCGCGAATTATTAGCTAACATCTGTGTTACAGAGCTCGAACTGCGCACTCCGTCAGACTCGTAACATGTCTCACCGACCGATGCCCATGCCTTCCCGCGCTCACTACGCGCCATCGTCTAACACAGATCCACCAGCTAGTGCGATGCAGCGCTTACGACTTGCATCAGAACGTATATCACGGTGGTAGACCGAGTTCATACACGTCGTGTCGGTGACTCCAGGATGAGAGCACAAACGGCGTCGAAATTTCATATTCGAGTTCCAATCTATCAATTATGACGACAACCTATCAGCCATTCTGCGGTTACTCTACGATCATCAAGTGATTTCCACGCTGTGATCGAAATCGTCTGCGCCGTGATCAGATCCATAGCCCGGCACCGCAGGTGAAAGCAGCGGGCAGGGAAACTTGTGAACCAACAATCGTCGTGACTGGCCGCAATGTTTGGTGAAGAGGTCATTGCTAGGAAGGGGAAAATCTACGGTGGTGTTACAAGCGTACCCTTCTCGATATTATTTGATACATACCGGTCGGCACAAAGGGCTACATCCTTATCAATATCAAGGCAGGCCTCTCAGAGTAAACATCGTTATGCATGTGGCGTCCAAGCTGGTCGTGACGAAGCTCAATGACTCTGTAACAACAACCCATCCAAGGCGGGCGGAACGGGGTTGGAGAGGTACATTCACGTTCCGTCACAAGCCACGAACGCACTGATTCGGAGTCCATGCTGCAGATGCTGTCGAGCTCCGTCAGCTCAATCTATCTGCGTCGAGGTGCCTGATGTCGTGCGGCGTGAGCAACGGCTTATATGAGGAAGAAGCCCTCTGAACTGAAGTTCTTAGAGAACGTGGGTAGAAGATGTCGCGCATAAATCCAATAGAATACTAACGTGACTTTGTAATGGGGAGATCACTTCGTTTCGATGCAGTGATTTGCGTATTCTTATAGTTCGTGAGGAGAATGGTCGGTCAATGTCTGGGCCGCGATTGTTAGCTCGTAAGCCGTACATCACTTGCATCGCTTTCTTTTGGACTCAAATCTTCGCTTGCTGCAGATCAACACGTTGCCTTCAACATTTCCGCGCCAGGGTTCATACTTGGTCTTGCCTTGTCTTTCCTCGACCACAGGTGACGGTTGTAAGCTTCTCTGTGAAGTCGTGCACCTTGAAGATAGGGGGATAACTCGGTGTGTTACCTCTCCTTCCACTTTCGCGGGGAACTATGGACCTCATGGAGAATACAGACATCAAGCTGGCATAGCTCTGACAAGCGAATCATCTTACCGCAGAAATTCGTAGGGCGACACTGACAATACCAGGCGTGGGCTCCGTTTGATGTATTATCCGTATAGCAACAGATTGTACGCCAGTGCGATCAGATGTTCCCGCCTCAGAATAATGTATGTAATACTGTATGCAGTGTCGGGTGCGTCAGCCTCTTAGATAACGAATCTCATCGCTAATAAAGGTGTACGAGCGGGGCACTACAGTACATCTCTGGCCTGTCGCCTTCTCGTCAGAAGAAAATGGAAATTTTGAAAGGAATAGACCCGTTTCTCCCGGAACAGGCGAACACTGCCTTACCATCGATGTTATTCTGTCACACGATGGATGGTCCATGTCGCAGCCCTAGCCTTTCACTTCTCCAAGTCTCAGATATACAGGAGCGGAGTGTTCGAGTTCACTCGCATTTCTTCCTCTCGATATTGGACAAATTCAGCTTCGTTGAGCGGCACCAACGATTGCTGCTCGATTTGTTTTTCTCTCTGTATATCTACTCTCCGGTTCCATCATTGACGAGAAAGACACCCTCATTTCCCTCCTACCTATATCTCGCGCCGCTCGTTATCATGTCTGCAGTACAGCAGTCCCTCAAGCTTATTCGTACTTAGGCACTTTCAGTCATCCTGGAAGTGATCTGCAGAAGTCTAGGCGGCCGCCTCCAGTATAACCTACGAAACCAATTTCCGGCCCACTGGCATAGTGAATTGATCAGACGGCGACGTCTCCCGCGGCATCGACTCTCCTTTCCAAACGCAGCAGAGAGAGGCGTGAGCTCCTTCAAAAAGATGAGGTGAGAGGTGAGTCTGTAGATATCTACCTCATCACATTACGTTACAGGACAAAGCGCGAACGTATTGTTACCTTCGTTTCCGACAAAATCAGACAAGAAAATGGAAATGAGAAATCGGGCAACCTGGTGCTCCAATTCAGCTGGATAACCTTTCATGAAGCGGCGTCCAATGGTTCACCCGAAATTGGTCGCCGGTCTTGGATATACCATCCCTCCTGTCCTTGCCCCGGAATGATCAACCTCGTCGCAAACAATGCTCGCTATGTGTCGACGTGCGCGCAGCTTGTCATTCGAACGAGACGCGGTATTTGATCTTTCGGAGGAACATCATTCTCCGCGTGCCTATCATCCGAGGCGACACCGTCGTGCTTCCATTGGTTATTTTCCATAAAGCAGAAAGCATAACGTGCACATGTGTCCTTGAATTGAGCACTGTGTCGTCGGGTCAATTGTAATTCGAATTTGTGTGCATTCGGATTCGGAGTGGTAAGAGTTTCGACCCTGGACCATTCAACGGTCGTGATTCCTGTCTGTCAGAGGCTATATGTATGCACTGAAATCTGATCTCTACAGGGGACCTTTGGCGGAATCGTAATAATTCACGTCTCGGTTCGAGTCCGAGAGGGGTCCGCATGTTGTAGATGTCCCATGATTTTGGTCGCATTTTGGTGCAGTCCCTTCGACATGAAAACACAGTCATTCAAACCAGACACGTCTTTCCTTTGTAGTTTAGTTACGTGCTGTCATTGACAATTATCTTATCAGCGCTGATGATCCCATTGCCGTCCGACTAGATATAACTCGTTCGGAGTAAATCAATTAGCTATACTCAAGGGCCGTTCGGCACAATTGTTATCATTGCATCACGACTCTCGGTTCGAATCCGAGAGGGTCCATGGTCTAGGTCTATCTTTTGATTCGATATGGTTATCTTTCCGGCACGGTATTCATAAGAAAAAGTACGCGCCGCTTCACCGTCGCTAGGGGTTTGCGCTTTCCCTTAGACTTTGAACTGTCAGCCTTGCATTTCGACAGTCATAGGCTTACAGATCGGGTCACCGCCGACATGTGCTGTCTAGCTATTTTTTGGAGGAAGGAAGGACGGAAGGAGATTTTATCAGTCGTCTGTGAGTGGTACAATAATCGATACGGGTCCCCATTTATCTTATTCGTTCTTGACGGTGGCCGTCTCCGTTTCTCAGTGGCCGATTTTGGAATGGACACTGGACACAGGAAAGTACGTGGGGCAAAAATTGCATCGATAAAAATTCTCAGAATACACTGAATTAAACACTATTAAGACGTCAGGAGCCCTTTAGTGGAGTCGTAAAGCTATTACTGACGCGGAAGCGTTGACCGAAAGCCTGATCGACCTCGGTTCGAATCTGAGAGGGACCATGCATATTGATTTTGATGTTTTTTTTTCACTACTAGGACTTGCTGGTCAGTGGTCACTGGTGACTGAAGAGTCCCATGTAATGATTGATCTTCTAAGATCTATGGTTGCGCATGAAACTGCAATGGGGGTAAGTCATGGTATTGTATTGACCCCTCAGTGTTTTGATCGTGACGGTATTTTTAGTTTTACCGTTCCACCATCCACAGATAACGGCCGGCATCTGCGTCGTCCAGCTGACGTGTGCAAGTAGAATAGGCGTCATCTCGCGAAGAGGACAAGCAGGACTAGCCAGACGAACGGGACACGGGGAGGACAAAAAATAGGTCGGTCCCAGATGTACAAGAGTTATGCGGTGCAAGTGCCCTTTGGCGCAATTGTAATCCGAGTTTGGTTCGAAACCAGATTCCAAAGGGACCACGACTATGTGCCATTAGAAATGTATCAGCGATTTCTTGGTGTTGGAACAAAAATACAACTGTGGCCTTTCTGACTCATAAATGAATTAGCAGTCGACAAGGGCTTAGAGGTCTTTGGCACGAGCCGCGGTTCGAATCCGGGTGGGGCTTTGCGATATATCCATCGTCTTTTTCTTTTCCCGCGGGATGCCACGAGTGCTAGACTCGACACCCTAAGATACTGACTTACCCATTGGGCGCCTTGGTGTAACCGCAACCACTGGAGTTACTATGATCTCGGTTCGAATTCGACGCTGTCCTTCCCTCCAGCACAAATGATGCGATAACCTTTTTTTCTACCAGTGATCATTAAGAAAGGATGTCTGTATCAGAACACAAACGCCATTCTCAGTAGAGGCGTCGGTGTGTCCTTCCTGGACCGTTCCATCAATACGAAATGACTAGCAAAGAAGATTGATTGATCATTATGCCGTAGCAGATACACCGGATAGACGACTGAACCCCAAAAATTTCTTTCCGCCTCAAAAACACTCCTGCTGGCAGTGGACTGCAGGCTGATAGTTAGTCGTCTTCCCACTCATCGAAATGAACGAGGACAAACCCACGAGCTTGCGTATGTCTGATCGTTATGGTATCTCTGCGCCTTGGTCCGGATGTGCCCCGAGCATCCTTCCTTCTCTGGGGTCCGGGGCATTCCTCGTTCCATTAGGGCGCTGCCGCCGCATCGTGTTTATTTCGATATGCATGAGAGTTGGCTCTGATATGATGTGTAAAAGACGATGGGAATGCATTCCAAGGCGTACAGTAGTCGCCAAGATGACTGTCACGGAGAATAATGCGGTGGCGGATGGGACAAATTGTGGATGGGCAGCTTGATTCGTCGTCGAGTCCAAAAGCATAACGTAAGGGCCGTCGTCAATGGGTGTACCGCCGGGAAGTCCTTGTATCGCGTTATTTCGATCGACATTCGTTGAGCATAGCCAGTCGCACCCTTACGCATGATCCCAATGGAAGGCTGGTATCGTATTAATGACACTATTATAATCCGCCATAAGGCTCACCGGATCATCCACCCTCCACTTCTATCCAGTAGCTCGAAGAACCGTTCGCCTGGATACCCCTTGATGTTGACGAGGAATCGACAGGATACTATCGAGACGAATGCATTTATCGACCGTTCTGGCTGAGGTCGAATTCTTCCGGTAAGAGGTGGTGTGGTATGGGGTATAGAGACCCTGCGACAGTTGTGGATTTGAGGAATGCACGTTAGGAGAAAGATACGCACCATCTCCTCCTCTGAACATGAGAGTGGACGGAAGGTGATTCTTCTGGCGTACTTTGTTGTTGTCGGATTTGGCATTGCGGAGGAAAATGACTGAGTTCGGGAGTAAAGAGTTGTCGGTCCATTGCGAGAAGAGAGGCAACGCACCTGTACAACTCGTCCCTTCCACCAACTGCTCTGGATTCCGACGCTAAGTGTCTCGAATTTGCACTACCCTCTTTGAGGTGCTAGTCCGGTATTCGCTCATGTTTCTTGTACGAAACTGTTGGTGGTCCAAATCAGCACAGTCCTGACATGCGCCGTGGTCGCTTCCCTGACCGTCCGAGTCAGTGGTCAAGTTATCGTGGTGGTGGGACAGAGAAGAAAAGAGACACACGTGGTCACGACGCGCTTCGGGCCGGATGGTTCCCTAAGCGCTTCCCGACGAAATCAATCTAATTTTCTGATGTTGTTATGATTCTCACATCAGAGCGTTACTTAAGGAGAAGGAACTACGTTCTTTACAAGACACCCGCTCGTAAGTCGGGCGGGCAGTGTCGACTTTATTTTAGCACAGAAATATTGCATGACTGGAGTAACAAGACGCGTCCAATGTACTATTTTTCCAAGTGTCTTTTAGCGTAGCCGTAATCATCATATTATGACCTTGGTTCGGATCCGGGAAGGCGCAATGTCCACTGTCTCAAATCTTTTCCTCCGCATCAACTTGAAGTTCGACTACCTACCTACACTGAGATAATGTCCTTGAATTCAAGAATAATATGTTAACCTACTTGACGACTTTCAAGGCGCCTTGAAGCGAACTTAAGATCTTGGTTCGAATCCGAGGGGCGAAGGGAACAGCGGTGAGGTGCTTCTTCAAAATGCAGTCCGTTCTGGCACGGAATTACAATGGCCGCCCTCCTTCTGTCCTTTGATTCCCCCTAAATAATTAGTAACGGCGTTGTGCTCGAAGGAACCTTTGGCGTAATCCCCGGTTCGAATCCGAGAGGCGTCTATACCCAGAAAATGGTGTTGAGATTTTGCCCCAAACTCCACTGGACCTGCTTTTTATTCTTCAAAACGGCGCCGAGGTGACTGGTTTATGCTACGAGTATTGGCATCATACCTTCCAGGCAGTCACCAGAGGATTGGAGTCGACATTAATCGCTAGTACGGACTTACCTAGCCTGCGTTCTATGGGCATTTTGGTGTAACCGTAACCACCCCTGGCAGTTACTACGATCCCGGTTCGAATCCGAGACTGTCCTCTATTTCGGAGACAATTCAGGTTTTTTTTACCCATAGACCTGGTAGCATAGAATATCAAGGTCGGCTTTAAGATGAGTTGGCGCTTGCGGAGGTAACCAAATACTAAGCCGTACATCAATCTTAAGAAAGATGGGCACAGTGAGATAATAAAGGATACAGCTGTGAGGCGGTGGTATAAAGAAGTGCCAACGACGAGCTGCAAAGGACTAGTGGAGTGAGGGCCAACGCATCCGCGTGGCAGGTCCGAGTCCTATATATCTTATTTTTGTCAAGTCAAATTTTTCGTCGGAATGTACATCACATGTCAGCCCTATGGTATATGAAAATGTCCCTCCCCTTACCACTGTTGTCCTTCGACATGTCCACGTCGTACACAACAATCCTTCTGGCACAGCCTGTCTGCCTAGTGCTATCCCGTCGTTAAACCAAACACGTTCATGATGATCAACGTAATGGGCAGTGAAATGGTGCGTACCATAGTACATCACACCTGTCAACCTGTAATCGGTTTGAGCTCCAGCTGCTATTATACGAATAGCAGGGTCAGGCGGAGGACCGTGATGAAAGGCGGTGCTACTTTGTACGTACGACTCTGACTGGTAGGCGTGCCGCAAGTGCTACACTGCGAACCCGCATACGTTAACGGAGTGGTAGACACATTGTCAATGTACTGAAGCATCGACCACCGTAAACGGCCCATAGATCCCGGTTCTACCGTGCAGCTGTATTGACTGGACTGAGAGCCCGTGTGCCCTGAGTCGCAGGTTGCTGCTTGAAATAACGCCGGTTTTCCTCATCGACGAGGACAAGATTCAGGTAATACCATGTACTGAATCTCTTGTTCACATCACGGAATGTTGGCGTGATATCGAACCCGCCAAAGAATACTCGTATAGGAATTGTCTCCCCTGATGTTATCATTAGAAGAGTGGCTTCACTTGCAGAAGAACACATGCACCTCGTACTGGAGCACCATCCATGATCTCAAACTTAGTTATCGTTTCGCTCTCATTGTACTGATTCGGCGGCGTCCCAGTTGTCTCCTTCCGAACGATTGAGAGTTCCATATGTTTGATCTTGACGCGGACGAGTAGGGAGTATATCTTCCCGACGATGGCGTCCTTCAAATGATACCTACGCCATGCATCAATTTCGATTTGATAAGCCGATGAGAGCGAAGGAGAGGACGTACTTGGATTTATTGTACTCAAACTCAATGCAGGCAGTCCTCTATGTCGACTTCCATCTGTATCAAATTGTTGCTATCTGGCGGCATCCTGAACGAGTGGACCCATACTTCCTTTTCTTGCTTCACATGTGCCATCCTTCGCGATAGTCACCCGTATAAAATAGCTAGAGAATCATCAATACATTGAACGTAGCAGTACAACAAGACCATACCGAAGCTTCACATTTATGCCCCGATAACTTTCGTACGGTTTCTCGACGTTCTTGAAATTGAAGTCGGATGTTTGTGATTGCCTCAACTCTCCGGGGGCAGCAAGTTCCTGGGATAGCGATAGGAACTCAAGGTGATTACCCCGGTCATAAAACAGCTCTACACGGATACGTATTAGCACACATGGACACGTTGTTCGCAGCGCCTAATGACCAATATTGCCCACAAATTCGACCTTTACGCCCTCGTGAGTTACTTTCTTGCCGTCACAAACACGAACGATGATCTGCAAAGGACAATGATGATGAGCAGGAAAGCATCGAGAAAACAGCCACTCGCTTGACCACCGACAGAGTCGCCATCATAGTAAACCGGACGGGACGTTACTTTTTCTTTCTCCTCTCGCAACTCGACAGATTTCCTTGCCTCCTCGTTGCTGAGCTTGGTGTCCACATCGATCGGCGAGGCAAAGAAGAAAGTAGCCATGTCTGCAATTGAGTGACGGAGTTCGTGGCTTTGTAAAGCATGTCGAAATTCGCCCTCCGCAAGGCGGTTGCGCTCGATACCGTTGCTCGCTCCCCTGCACTCATCCAGGAGCACGAGCAGGACGGCGCGACAGTACAATCATCCTTTATTGCCCAGCAATTACCCCCGCTCGACTTGTCCTCGTGTCCTGGACACCCTCCGAGCAAAGTATGTTGTGATTCTGCTGGAAAGCTCTAGAAGGAGTAATCCAGCATCATGCCGAGAGTCGCTGAGTAAGCACGAGAGGCAAGGAACATTGTAGTACATTCTAGATATTATTGCAAGTAGTATAAATATGAGCTCTGTAGGAGCTGTAGAATATAAGTTCATTCTTATCTGGCTTTACCAGCCTGGAGTCTACCCTGCGCAACACCTAGGATTCCAATAAAGAGACGACCCGACGAACAAACTAACCGGTCCATACAGATATGTCAAGGCAAAGCCGCAGATATTCAGAATCGGCGACATCGTGGAAGTGCAGTGTTCGATTGTGTTCATAACGAGCAAGGGAGGAAGTGTCAGGATGAAACTAGTATTGAGAGCCATCGCACTGGTTAACTACGAACATTCGATGGTGAGCACCTGACGAGGGGGGAAACAACGAAATGCTTACACACATCATACAGAATGCAGATAGGGCAAGAAAGGGAGGCGCAGATAGGGAAGGGAGTAACACGAGCGGACCAAAAGTGAAACGGAAAATAGGCTTCGAATATGATGATGAAGAGGAGGTAGCACAGGGAAAACGGCAACACACGGAACTGATTGACAAGGACAAACGAAGGGAGAAAGGAGAGGGAATGATAGTAGAAGAGTAAAGTAATCATATGACACAGTGCCAACAGCAAGAGAACTAAATTATAATAGGGAAGGGACAACAGAAAGGAATGTCAAACGAAGTATTGAGCAACATAAGAACGAAGTGACGACGTGGCAAAGGGAAGAATAGGTGGCAAAAAGCAGATGATAGCCGGGACACAGGAGAAGCAAGAGCAAGAACCGGCAAGCTAAGGCAAACTCCGGTAAGGTTTGATGCATCGAATAGAAATTTCCCACGCCAATCTCAACCTGCATAATAACCGAGTTACCTATATTCATAGGACTCGGAATCGACAACAAAAAAATAGCCGAGTGGCCTATGAATATTGAATAGTGGGGATCCATCCCGATGAACAGGGTGAAACGCCGCCCAACAGTACGCTTGCAACGTCTCTAGAATTTTCCTCCTCACCAAACATAGCGGAGTCGCCGTGATCTTTTGCTTGACAGGTTCCCTGCACACTGCTTTCGCTTGCTATAGATGCGTAGAATCCTCGATTTTGATTGCAGCGTGGACATCACCTGATGGTCCGCATAGACTGCTACCGGAATGTGGAATTCCGACGCTCAGCGCTGTTTGTTCTCCGGTCGTAGAGTGAACGACACGATGGGCAGTGCAGACTAGGTCTGCCAACCTGAATCTGGTGCAAGTCGCGCGCGCGATGGCTTAGGTGAGAGCTGCCAAGAGCTCTGAGCTGAACGGGCAGCTAGGAACGACGGCTGGAGGCAGGCCAAGACTTTTGCCGTGACCCGGTAGCTATCCAAGTTTACAAGACGTTAGCTAGTTTGAAAGAGAGGAAGATTTGAGAGTCAACTGTTTTTTCTCTCGTGCATTTGTTTCTGCGACGGACTAACCTTCTACTTCGCGTGCCCGATTGCCAAGATAACTTTCGATGTCCTTTTCACTGTGATGATCAATGGTCAGAAACAACCTGGGGTCAAGAACCACGTCAACGTGCCTGTTGGTCCTGGTGATAATCATGTTCGACCCTTGAATGAGAATCCGACCATTGCGGAAAGGACACATTAAGTCAATATTGTGCTGTTCGACCGGCGGCAGCCGCGGCACTGGGGAACGGGCCATGGTCCTGGTCAGGGCCTGGTATTCTAGGAGTTCTGAGATCAGTTGAACATTCCGTCTTTGGGACCTACTAGGTTATATAAAGCAGATGCCATGAACGACGTGAATTACAGCTGTTTGCACACAGCTTGACAGTAGTGGGCGTTTTGCGCGAGAGAAGAGAGTGATCTGGACTTCGTCATAAGCCGCGATTTAAGGGCTTGATGACGCGTTTGTGGGTGGTCTATGGCCATTTCGGCGATCTCGTAGGCCATTTCGTGCGCTTGAAGTCCCCAAAACACGGTTTATGACGAAGTCCGAGCTTCTTTTCATCATCCACGAAAGCCCCTGACTGTCAAGCTGTATGCAAACAGCTGTAAGCAGCCAATAAGCAGCTCTGCACTAACGTGCTGCTTAATCATCTTCATCAAACTCTAACCAACTAAGTCACTCCTCCGCGCACGAGATGGCCGGAGAGATATCTTAAGACATGATGCATGAAGTTCAAATGAAGTTTCTCTATTGAAACCTGACGTCACGGTACGAATTGACTTCCTGATTCATTCTTGACCTTGCTTCCAGCGCACTGAGCCCAGACCAGCGTTTTATTGCAGATAAAATTGAACAGTTTTGCTTTGACTCGCTCGGACGACGTGAATGGTCTGCTACTGTGAGTTTCTTTAATATGATCCTGTCTCTAAGTAGTGGGTACTGATGCTGGCCACGGGGGGAAATCCCTGTTCCAAGTGACATCGGATCTCGATGATGACTCATTGATGAGGATGAAGGACATGCACAACGACGTTCAAGATGCTTTACGTAGAATACAAATTGAAATAGATACTACCGTTCAGTCCATGGAGCGACCGCCCAATCAATCTTTTTCTAGCTTGTAACAATAATGTCGCTTCTTCGGTTTCTTCGGACATACGACATCGCGGTAGTCCTGTCATTCGTACTTATTTTTATCCACTTTCAGATCAGCTCCTTTTCACCGAATCACCTATGGTCAACTGTATCCTGGGAGGAAGAGCATTGATTTGTCACTACAAGGCTTCGCTTTTCTCTTTTTCGACATCGCCAAGCGTAGCTGTATGTTTGGGCCTACCTTAACAGACTTAGTACTTCTCGAACGCCCATTCAATCCGAGCCCGACGATCATGCAGCTGACAGTCACCCAAGTATCCTGAAAACAGTAGATGGTGATTCGCTCATCACCAATGTATCTGATCGTCCCCAATAACTCGAAACAAGAGGAATATCGGTGCTCACATCTTTCCATCACGGTTAATTTCTTGTGCTAGGTAAGTCCGTGATCCAATTGTTGCTACCTTTCTTTACTGAGTTGCTACCGACGTACTCTATGTTAAGCTGCTGATTTCGCATGGGCTGTTTCACCGTTCAACAAGTTACTATGGCTTAACGGCCCTCAACTGATGGATTCTGCAAGCTCCCTGCTTCTCCGCTGATGCAGTTGGTGAATATTATTGTGTGCAATCTCAAAACTTCCCCACAAATCGAAAATCGAATGATGCTTAGCCTCGACTCCCGATTTATAAAGAGGGTGACGTCCATCTTCTTAGGTATCTCTTAACCTCGCACCATAGTATTCTCGACTTCACTGCATCCACATACTTACAATGTGTCGTCGTCGCCAGTGAGTTAATACTCGTCGCTGCATCTACTGACCTGTTCTGAGCTCATCGCTCTGGTACAGCGTCAGGAATGTCTATCTCCGATGTGGTCATACAGTAAACCTCGTATGTCTCTAAAAATTCAACAAGTGCACAATTACTGATCACCACGAACTTAGCCTGAAGAAATTGTACGGCTAACAACGCAGAATACTATTGCCAGTTTCGTATCTTGAACTCTTCCTAGATTCGATGCGAGCAGTCCAACTGCAAGTTTAGTCTCTTCCATCGTGCGAGCTGCAAACCACCTGCTTGTCTGCGGACCTGCTGGCAGCAGTATGTGTTTACTGGCTTTCCTCACCCGTCCTCCTACTAATCGTGTTTTCAGCCTTCACTATCCTGAGCAATACTGTGCGACAATACTTGCAAGTTAATATGCTTTCCTGCTAATACTTACAATAGCTCCCAACATCAACGGATACTGCCCCTCCTGCTCCCAGGCGATGTGATACCTATTATTCCCAGTAAATACTAGTAGCTATTTCAGTACATCCTGGTCCACAGCATAGATAATGCGAACAAGCGCATCCCTCAATATTCTCTAATGTCAGTGTGCTAAATCTGGCACGGCTCTGAAGCGCTCGCTGATCCTGGTCCTGATCGACATTCCGATCAGGCTCGACGGCTCTCTGCACACAATTGCACGTAGCAAACACTGGCCCTAGGCGCGAAGTACATGGGCATGACTTTAGGATAGCGAGAAGAGAGGCAACGCACCTGTACATCTCGTCCCTTCCACCAACTGCTCTGGATTCCGACGCTAAGTGTCTCAAATTTGCACTACCCTCTTTGAGGTGCTAGTCCGGTATTTGCCCATGTTTCTTGTACGAAACGATTGGTGGGCCCAATCAGCACAGTCCTGACATGCGCCGTGGTCGCTTCCCTGACCGTCCGACTCAGTGGTCAAGTTATCGTCGTGGTGGGACAGAGAAGAAAAGAGACACACGTGGTCACGACGCGCTTCGGGCCAGAAGGTTCCCTAAGCGCTTCCCGACGAAATCAATCTAGTTTTCTGATGTTGTTATGATTCTCACATCAGAGCGTTACTTAAGGAGAAGGAACTACGTTTTTTACAAGACACCCGCTCGTAAGCCAGGTGGGCAGTGTCGACTTTATTTTAGCACAGAAATACTGCATGACTGGAGTAACAAGACACGTCCAATGTACTATTTTTCCAAGTGTCTTTTAGCGTAGCCGTAATCATCGTATTATGATCTTTATTCGGATCCGGGAAGGCGCAATGTCCACTGTATCAAATCTTTTCCTCTACGTCAACTTGAAGTTCCTAGTACCTACGAACCACTGCAATAATGTCCTTGAATTCAAGAATAATATGTTAATCTACTTGACGACTTTCAAGGTGCTTTGACGCAAATCCAAGATCGGGACACGGAAATACAATGGCCGCCCCCTTCTTTCCGAGTTCGATTCACCCTAAATAGATAGCAACGGCATTGCGGTCGAAAGGCCCTTTGGCGCAATCCCCGGTTCGAATCCGAGAGACGTTCATACCCAGAAAATGGTGTTGGATTTTGCCCCAAACTCCACTGGACCTGCTTTTTATTCTTCAAAACGGCGCCGAGGTGGCTGAATTATGCTACACGTATTGGAATCATATCTTCCGGGCAGTCACCAGAGGATCGGAATCGACATTGATCGCTAGTACAGACTTACCCAGCCTGTGTTATATGGGCATTTTGGTGTAATCGTAATAAACCCACTGGCAGTTACTACGATCCCGGTTCGAATCCGAGAATGTCCTCTATTTCGGACACAATTCCGGTTTTTTTTAATACCAGTGGATCATTAAGAAAGAACGTACAAGTGGCTACAAGTGCCATGCTTGTTGTGTAAACTTTCCTTCCAAGAAATATGAGATGACTAGTGAAGAAGATAGTCTGCAGAGGAAGAAAGTACAACCGCCGACGCACTCCATGACCAGCGCCAGCGAAGAGGATAGACACGTAGACCTTGTAGCATAGAATATCAAGGTCAGCTTTAAGAAAAGAAGGATGAGTTGGCGCTTGCGGAGGCGACCAAATACTAAGCCGTACGATCAATCTTGAGAAAGACAGCCACCGTGAGATGACAATTAGTGTTAGAGGATGCAGCTGTGAGGTGGTGGTATGAAAGCAGTGCCAACGACGAGCTGTAAGGGTCCGACAACAAGAAAACAGCCAAGTGACCCATGAATCATGGGGATCCATCCTGATGGACAGAGTGAAACACGTAGAATCCCCGATTTCGATTGCAGCGTGGACATCGCCCGATGGTCCACATAGACTGCGACCGGAATGTGGAATTTCGACGCTCAGCGCTGTTTATTCTCCGGTCGTAGAGTGAACAACAGTACAAACTAGGTCTGCCATCGTGATTTTCGTTCGAATCTGGTGCGAGTCGCAGGCGCGATGGCTTAGGTGACATGAACGGGCAGCTAGGAAAGACGGCTGGAGGCAAGCCAAGACTTTTGCCATGACCCAGTAGCTTATCCAGGGGACAAGATGTTAGCTAGTTTAAAAGAGAGGAAGATTTGAGAGTCAACTGTTTTTTCTCTAGCGCATTTGTTTCTGGGACAGACTAACCGTATCTTACTTCTACTTCGCGCGTCCGATTGCTGGCTACATTACTCATTCCGGTCGACCCAAATATTTCAACCTGGCGCGTAAAACTTTGATTTTGATATCTTTTTCACTGTGTGATCATCAATGATCAGAAGAAATCTGGGGTCAGGAATCACATCAGCGTGCCTGTTGGTCCTGATGATAATCATGGTCCGACCCTTAGATCATAGATGTCAATCCGACCATTGACGCATCAAGGCGGCCTTTGCCGTTGTACCGTTCGACCGGCGACACTGTCCGTCTTTTGGACCTACTAGTTTACTAAGTAGTAAGGCAGATGCCATGAACGACGCGAATTAAGTAGCTTTGGGTAGTGCACTGAGGACAACGTGCTGCTTAGTCACCTTCATCAAACTCTAAACTCTAATTGCTGGCCTATTGCCAACTCACCCCTCCATGCACGAGATGGCCGGGGAGAAATCTTAAGGCGTGACGTTTCTCTGTTGAAACCTGATATCATCGTACGAATCAGCTTCCTGATTGGTCCCTGACCTTGTTTCCTGAACGCACTGAGCTCAGACCTGCGTTTTATTGCAGGCATGTGCAACAAAACCGACCAATTTTCTTCAACTCGCTCGAACGACGTAAATGGCCATGTTACTGTGAGTCTTTTTTTTTTAAATGCGACGCCGTCTCTGAGTCCGAGTCGTGGGCACTGTGGGGAAATCCCTGTCCCAATTGACATCGGATCTCGGGCCGAGATGCCCCATATATGAAGAAGGCGCACAACGACGTTCAAGTTGCTTTACATAGAATACGAATTGAAAAAGGTATTGTTCAGTCCCTGGAGCAACCACCTGATCGATCTTTTTCTAACTTGAAAGAATAAACGTCGCTTCTTCGGCTTCTCCGGACAAACGGCATCGCGATAGCCCTATCATTCGTATTCTTATCCATTTTGAGATCCCTTCCTTTTCACCGAATCATTTGTGTTCAACCATATACTGGGGAAGAAGAGTATTGACTTGTAACTACAGGGCTTCGCTTTTGTTCTTTGTAACGTCGTCAAGACTCAAGAATACCTGTATATTGAGGCCGTCCTTGACAGACTGAATACTTCTCAAATGCCTAGCCGGGCCTGACGATCACCCAGCTGGCAGTCACCCAAGTACCCTGAAACCAGTACGTGGTGATTCGCACACTGTCACCAATGTATCTGATTGTCCCCAATGACTCGGAACAAGAGGAATATCGGTGCTCACATCAAATTTTCTATCATGGGGAAGTGTTTGTGCTAGGTAAGTCCGTGATCCAATTGTTGCTACCTTTCTTTACTGAGTTGCTACCGACGTACTCTATGTCAAGCTGCTGATTTCGCATGGGCTGTTTCACCGTTCAACAAGTTACTATGGCTTAACGGCCCTCAACTGATGGATTCTGCAAGCTCCCTGCTTCTCCGCTGATGCAGTTGGTGAATATTATTGTGTGCAATCTCAAAACTTCCCCACAAATTGAAAATCGAAAGATGCTTAGCCTCGACTCCCGATTTATAAAGAGGGTGACGTCCATCTTCTCAGGTATCTCTTAACCTCGCACCATAGTATTCTCGACTTCACTGCATCCACATACTTACAATGTGTCGTCGTCGCCAGTGAGTTAATACTCGTCGCTGCATCTACTGACCTGTTCTGAGCTCATCGCTCTGGTACAGCGTCAAGAATGTCTATCTCCGATGTGGTCATACAGTAAACCTCGTATGTCTCTAAAAATTCAACAAGTGCACAATTACTGATCACCACGAACTTAGCCTGAAGAAATTGTACGGCTAATAACGCAGAATACTATTGCCAGTTTCGTATCTTGAACTCTTCCTAGATTCGATGCGAGCAGTCCAACTGCAAGTTTAGTCTCTTCCATCGTGCGAGCTGCAAACCACCTGCTTGTCTGCGGACCTGCTGGCAGCAGTATGTGTTTACTGGCTTTCCTCGCCCGTCCTCCTTCTAATTGTGTTTTTAGCCTTCACTATCCTGAGCAATACTGTGCGACAATACTTGCAAGTTAATATGCTTTCCTGCTAATACTTACAATAGCTCCCAACATCAACGGATACTGCCCCTCCTGCTCCCAGGAGATGTGATGATACCTATTAACCCCAGTCATTGGATGATGGTAGACTGTGGCCAGTGCCTCGCTGGCTACTAGCTGGCTACTACCCTGTACTGGTAGAGTCATGTACTCTGAGTCTGAGTTACCTCCTGACTGCTGTGTCGCTGTATCGTTACATAAATATGAAACCAGTCTTCGAAGCAAAGAATTATGATGTTTAACACTGAGCAGGCCATCCTCCAACATCACAGCTTGGTGCCCGACGACGTGTTATAGCGTATTCTGTAGATTCAGTGTTCAACGCATAGCCAACCGCCCGCGGTGCCAGGTATGTTTGCGCATGATCCCATTAATGGCTGGGCAAGCAATGCTGATATCGCATCAGAACAGAACGACACTGGTATAGTTTGCGGCAAAGCAATTGCCTGTATCCACCTTTCATTTCTATCCAGTAACTCGAAGAATCGGTTTGCCTGGATGCCCCTTGTCGTTGGTGAGGAATTGACGGGATACTATCGAGATAGCCTGGCGAGTCCAGCTTTTTACTCAGTAATTGAGTTGTGGGCATTCGACAGGACCACGGCTTGGGGTGAGTAGCGGTGTTAGACTTGTGCTTTTGGTACAGAAATAGTCAAAGTACTATTATAAATCTGTAATAGATTTTTCCACTGCTATCAAGGGCCTTCTGGTGTAATTATAATCACCGTTGATGGGGGTTTATGATCTTGGTTCGAATCCGAGAAGGCACATACATCTAGCCACCCGTACGTTTTTAACAAGTTCAGTAGTAAGTACGCATGGCGACCAGTAACCGTTAACGAATCCTTCTTTTAAGTATTCCTAGATCGAGAAAAGGTAATGCAAGGGGTCAGTTCGTCACTATTGGCATCGTATGTTCCGGGAAATCGCCATAGGATCGGACTCAACGCTCTTGGTACAGACTTGCCCCGGCCTGCGTTGTATGGGTGCTTTGGTGTAACAGTAACCACCGCAGTTACTATGACCTCGGTTCGATTCCGAAACCATCCTTTCATTGGAGTATTCATTACAATACGAATTCTTTTGGTAGTGATCGATGATCATTAAGATATAATGTACAAGCGTCTGCAAGTGCCAGCCTCGTTGCTTAAGCTTTCCTTTCCAGAAATACGAAGAAGATAATGCGATCTTTATACTGATACGTACACCAGACGGATTACTAAATCCCGCAACCTCTCCAGAGCCTTCCCCTAAGATGAATGTGCTGGACGTGCAGAGATATTACCCTCCATAATATAGGCAACCGGCTTGCTCTGTTAAATGTCCGGAGTAGGAGGTGGAGGATACGCAGGTTTCAAAGACGTCGTCCGATATCTGAGCTTGATGGGAGGAAAACCACTGGCAGTCGTCTTTCCCTTCGTCGAGACAGAAACTGCGGAATTGCGTGTGTCTAACTAATATCACCGCGGCTTGGTCCTGACGGTCCACGCGTTCTCCACCCTTTGGGGCTCGTTCCATTGAGGAGATACAGACGTGTCGCGTCCCCTTCGATATACATGGGAGCTGGTTCTCTTGTGGAGTCGTGAGATGGGATGCTTTCCACCAGTTAAAGTCGCCAAGATGACTGTGTCACCGAGAATGATGAAGGCGACGGATCATGGATGGAACGAGTGGTAGTGTCCAGAAGCAGAACGTAGGGGTTGTCGTCAAAGGGCGCACCGCCGGGGAGTCCATGTATCGTGCGTGTTTGCGCCTGGTCCTTGTACGCCCTCACGCAGGTAAGCAATGCTAATATCGCATCAGAACAGAACAAGACTGGAATATTTGCCACGAAGCTCACCGAATTGCATCGACCCTCCAGTAGCTCAAAGAAACGTTCTCTTGACGTTGGCGAGGATCCTATCAAGACGGATGACGAGCCTGGCTGAGGTCGGATTGTGGATGTAAGCTGACACTCGGGTGGAAGAGCCCTGTGACGGGGAAAGATAAATATTGTCTCCTCTTTGGGCCGTACGATGTGGGAACACGATTTTTTTAGCTGCTGGGATTACTGAGAGAAATGACTGCAGCGCTCGCGTACGAAATGGTCGGTGGGGGTAGAGAAGAAAATTGGGGTCCACGTGGTCACGATGCGCTTCGGACCGGAAGCCCAACGCACTTTGGGCTCTGTAATAACCCACAGCCATCCTTCTGTGCATATTTTATTCGTTGCTCTTTGGCATGATCTAGACGTAACTAACATGGGAATGTCTCCAGGATAAGTATATTTCAAGTCCAGCGTGCACATTATTCAGTCTCCTTGATGCGATATACCACTGCTATGACCAGGCCCTTTGGCGCAATCATAAGTAATCACCATATTACGATCCTCGGTTCGAATCCGAGAGTGTCCATTCGGTGTTAGGCAAGTGCCCCTCAAGTTTTGCCCTTCTCCAGATTGCTTCCCTAGAATGCCTTCCACTGTCCACCAAATTACAGGCGCCTAGACTTTGAATGGCGCGAGTTCCGCGTCAAGGGTTGCTTTTGAATACTTGTGCTCCCGTGAAAACAGTCCAATTCTCAATGCAGCTGCTTTAAATAGACAAGCACCCTATGGCACAATCATAATTCGCCATATCACGATCCTCGGTTCGAATCCGAGAGGGTTCAGACAGAATACAGGTAGGTCCTATAGTTTTTCCCAAAGTTGAAACTGCTTTGTATCCTTTTAAAAGCAGGTTCGAATGGCACGAATTGATAATTTCCAGAGCACTATTTCGATCTTGGCTCCTCCTTACAGGTGTTTTCTATGAAAAATTCCTAGTCCAACCCTCAATTCATGCTATACTCGACAAGGGCCCTTTGGCACGATTGTGAATCCACTGCCGTTTCACCATCTCGGATCGAATCCGCCAGTGTCCATCATCTAAGTCTCTGGAAAGTGTTTTCTTATTTTCGGCTTCGCCCAGCTTTTTAAATCTTCAAAGAGCGGGATGGCAACTGGTCACCTTTCGCGAGCATTGGCATTATATATTTCTGGCAGAGTCTTATACCCTTTCCAAGGACACACCCAGGCTATGTAGTAACGGGCACTTTGGCGTAACTCTTAACTACTGCAGTCATACTATCTCGGTTCGATTCCGACTCTGTCCCTATTCGCGCACCCATAGATGTTAGCTTCGTTTTTACAGTGCGCCTTTTGTTAGTGATCATTATACAAATGTTTGAGGCCGGATCCATATCTCTCCTCGCCCATTCCCGTGTGAGAGTTCTGCTAAAACTAGCTGACTACTGCGAAGACGATTTATCATACATACCGGACAGATTACCGATTCCCAAAGTTTTCTTTCCGCCCCCGAATAGAACATTGGACGTCCTGGAATGCATCCTTCCACAGCGTTGAGCGCAGTACGAAGTGAAGGATTAGCGGGTTTCAAAGACGCCGGGGGCAGACATCCGCTGAGCTTGATAGGGAAGGAAAGACCACGGGTCAACGCCAGTCATCTGCGTGTTATTCCATATTCCATAGATACAGCATTCGACTTACCTAGAGCATAGCCAGATAATTCGCCACGAAGTGCACCAAGCTGGGTGTTTGTGTCAGGATTGACGAAGAATTGATTTCCTGCAACGACCATTTTGAACGAGGGCCAATTTTAGATGACTTGAGTAAGGAATGTCAACGACTAGAGAGGAGGAGGAAATGGGCATAAACGTAAGTGTCAATTTTTGGAAGGGATCGAACCCGGACCGATTTGTATTGGGTATCGTGCCCACGTGGATCTTTCTCCTCTCCACGACCAGCATCACCTTGAGCAGAATGGGCAAACGAGCGTCAAAATACCTGCTCTCAAAGAGGACAAGCGAGATGGCTTCGAGTTTGAATTTGAGGGGCAGTTGATCTATCTTCAATCTGAACGGACTATACGTACGTCGCCATGGTCTCTTCTTACCATAGCTTCACCGGCACCGCCCAATCCCAACCGTGTTTGTTATCCTCGCCACAATAACAGCAAAACTTGGTCGGCCAGCATTCGCAAAACATCCCAGGCGAATCACGGGTACCTCGGCATCACCATCGCGGTCAAAGGAGGAGACAGAGCGTATCTTTCTCTTGGCATGTTCTCAGAACTCAAGATTGTCATGGTCTCTATAGGCATATACGCTCGGCGCTCGGCATCCCTGACGACGTCATTGGTTTTCACCTCAGAGAGCCGCGTTCGTTACCAGATGGCCTCTTCCTCTGCGATTGGACGGAACAGCTCGCGCCGAAGAGGACAGACGGGCAAAAACTGAAGCCTGAGGACGGACATTTCACAATCCCCGAGCACGGAGAGAACGGGTTCTCACAGTTCCAGGATAGCGAGCACGCGGGAATTGCATTTATTGCGAAGGTACGGCTCTGGTATCTGCGCGGTATTTGGTTATCAGAAAGCTCAAGGCGAACCGCCAAGTACAGTGAGAGCATGCGCCACAAAATTTCGGCCCTTGCTTGAGGCTGAAGGTATGCGATTATTCTTGACTAGCTAGTCGCTCAACACGACTCGTTACTTTGCTTTTCGGCGGCAACTTAGCGGCACTCTCCTCCTGAACGAGGCCTTGCTTTTTGGACAAAGAGAGCCCAGGCGCGCAAATTCCAGGATACTATGCCTGCGAGCCTCTGCCATTTCGGTGCATTCCTGCGAGCAGAGAAGGCACTCATCTGCGCTGCAAGATGACTTTGCAACGACAAGGTGTCTGTATAGCTTTTTCACTCGAAACGCGGCAGGCAGGCTCGTGTGATGCATCGCTTCAGAATCACTCAGACTGTTGCATCGCAACTTATCCAACCGTCGATTTTCACCCCACGCTCACCCGACCTTCCAGTCGCCGAAAAACTTTTCGTAGGGTGCTATGCGTGATACTCAACAACGACAGAAAGTAGAGTAATAGCTTCCATCTATGCTGTATTTTTACATCATTATGAAGGCCCTCTTGGTGTAATTGCGGCCACTGAAGCTGCGACTTCGGTTCGAATCCGAGAGGGTGCAATCGGAGGAAAAGTACGTAGTGTTTTGTACCCTCACCATTGTTTTCGCACTTGAAACGGCGCACGTCGCAGTATACGATTGATTGCTGTTGAAACTACCGTTCGTTATTTTGCGAATCATGCTGTGTCCAGTCCTAAGCTAAATGCCTTTTTAGCTGTCTTCTTAGCTTATACCCGGGTGGCGAACTGATGGCGGCTGAACATTCTTTTGGTGTGCCTTTTGACGCAGTTCAGAGGCCGTCCTGTTCTGTCCGGTTTTGGTTCCCGTCAAATCAATTAGCGACGGTGCTGTGCTCTACAGGGACCGTTAGGCGCAATCGTAATCATCGTATCACAATCCTCGGTTCAGATCCAAGACGGTCCATATGTATAATGTGTATCTCTGTCCATAGTGCTTTTTAGCAAGATAACGGCCGAGGTGACTGGTGACCGGTGACCTTTCGCCTTCGCCATGAGTTTTGGCGTTGTATTTTCCGAGAGGATCAGCCTCAAAACCCTCACCCGGCCTGCGTTGTATGGGTGCTTTGCAACCACCATGGTCTCGGTTCGAATCCTGTCATCAACATCAATGATCCTTTTGCCTTGAATGATCACCGGCACCAAGAAAGAATGTGCAAACATCCGCAGGTTACGTCTTCGCCGTTAGAGGCTCGGGTGTCGCTTAAGCTTTACTTCTGTTCCACCGATATGAGTGGTCAATGTTCACCATCCATACTCGCAGACACCGTTAATGAGTCGGAGTAGGTCCCGACATCCGCGAAATTTGGCACAGCTCTGAATTTTTGCTCGCGGATCTTGGTCCCTGATTGGCGTCGATTCTGATCAGTAACTACTAACTGTGCTTAACGAACGCGGGTCTGGACGTAACGAACACGGGAATAGTATATTCCGACTTCGGTGTGCACATTATTCAGTCTCCTTGATGCGAAATACCGCTGCTACGACCATCCCCGGTTCGAATCCGAGAGGGTCCATGCAGTATAGTGCCATGTAGTTTTTCCCACAAGTCGGAACTGCTTCGTACTCTTGAAAAAGCAGGTTCGAATGGCACGAATTGATAATTTCAAAAGCGCCATTTCGATCTTACGGGTGTTTTCTCCCAGTCCAACTTTCAGCTTCAATTCCTGCTAGTACTTACTCAACAAGGGCTCTTTGGCACGATCGTAAATCCACCGCCGTTTCACGATCTAGGTTCGAATCCGCCAGGGTCCATGAATCCAAATCATTATTTTCTTAGTTTCGGCTTCGCTCTGCTGTTTAGTCTTCAAAAAGGATGATGACCTTTTGAGAGAATTAGCACTATATCTTTCGGGAAGAGTCTCATACCCTTGCCAAGGACTTACCCAGCCTATGTAGTAGTATGGGCACTTTGGTGAAACCACGGAGTTATCATGATCTCGGTTCGATTCCGGCTCTGGCCCTATGGTAGATGTATTCCAGTCATTTTTGCGATGTACTTTTTTGTCAGCGAGTTGAAGAGTGCAAGATCCATATCTTCTCGTTCCTTCCTGGGTGAGAAGACCAGATGACTAGGGCGGAGAGGAATGATCATTTCGCTACAACAGATACACCGGGCGTTATCGAGTCCCAGGATCTTCTTTTGGCCACTCCCGCTGACAACGAATAGATGTATACGCCGTCCATCGTTCACATTGAGCGCAGTACGAAGCGAAGGATATGCGGGTTAGACGTCGGGGGCATACATTCGGTTTTCGAGCTTGAGCTTGATGCATTGATGGGCTGCGGTCTGACGGGCAGTCATCCTTCGCTTCATCAGTATGAACGAGGACAGAAACCGCGAACTCAACGATGCGGTATCCTCTGGTGCGGTATAGAAGATGGCCATAAGATAGGATGGTCGAACAGTGGCAGATAGTCAGTTTGAGCCGCACCAGTGTTTACGTTTAAGAAGCATAGCCAGGCGCGCCATGTATTTTTACAGCCTCATGCATGAATCTAGTGGCAAGGCAAGTGATACTGATGCCGTTTTAGAACAGAACAACAAGATAAAAACCACCACAAAGTCCAAAGGTCCCGCTGAACCGGGAAACGTTGACGAAGAATCGATTTCCTGGAAGCACCTATCGACCATGTTGAACGTGGATGATTAGTGTAAGCAAAGAATTTAGGGTATAAGTCCAAAATGGGGCGGCATCGTAGGTAAAAGTTTTGGGAAGAGATCGAGCTTGGACCGATTCGAATTCCGAATCGACAGGATCCTGCCCACGTGGATATTGGATATCCTTTCCCCTCTCCGACGACCAACATTAGTAACATCTCAAACGCATACAAACGGAATGTGCGAACGGGCGCAAAATACGGGTTCTCAAAGAGGCAAGCAGGATGGCGTCGAGCTTGAATGATCTATCGTCAATTTGAAAGGACGACTGTATAGGTACGTCACCATCTACTCTATTTTGCCTCTTCTTCTCATAGCGTCACCAATCCCAGCGACCCAACCACGCTCATTATTCTCGACACAATGTCAGCAATCCCGGGTCCTACAGCAATCACAGCACGCCCCAGAAGAATCACCTTCCGTCCCTTATGTCTCCTCTGACCGCGAATCGACAACCGCGTATCTTTCTCTTACCTTGCGGCCCCAGAATTCATGGCTGCCGCGAGGTCTCTATAGGCTTATACGTTCAGCATTCCTCACGCCGTCGTTGGTTTTCAATTTAACGGAACAGCTCGCGCCGAAGAGGACTGACGGGCAAGAACTGAGGCCTGAGGACGGACATCTCACAATCCTCGGATACTATCACTCGAGCAAGGAGAGAACGACTTTTCAGTTGCAAGACGGCGAGTGCCGAGCGCACGGGAATTGCATTTATTACGATGGCACGGCTCTCTGATATTTGCGCGGCATTCGGTTATCAGGAAGCTCGAGGCGAACGGCCAAATACAGTGAGTGTACGCGCTACAAAGTTTCAATTTCAGCCCTTGCTCGGGGCTGAGAGCATGTGATCGTTGTTGACCTAGTCGCCTCCGCAAACTCAACACGACGCGTTACTTTCTGTTCAGCGGAAACTTGGTAACACTCTCCATCATGAACCAGGATGCTATGCTTGCGAGCTTCTGCAAATTTAGCGCGTAGAGAATGCATCTGTTTATTTGACGGCAAGGTGTCTGTACGACTTTTTGGCACTGCCGCATCACAACCCGTCCAATTGCCAGCTTCCACCATGCGCTCTCACTGGCACCTTTGCTATTCTTGTGTCAGGCTGGCGCTGATCGAGGGTCGTGGCATCCAAGGTCCGACGCGTACCCATTCCTTCCCTGCCTCCTTTCACCCTTTCCACTATCATCTTCCCATACCTCTCCAACTAAAAACGCAGAGCTTCTTAAACAGCGCTCAGCCGTCCCTCCCGTCTTTACTACATTTTCACATCACTATCCAAGGACCTTTTAGTATAACCGTAATCACCATATCCGGAGAATTCACGACTCGGTTCGAATCCGAGAGGGTGCTATCATCTGTCACTACGCCATGGAATGTGTTTTTGACTACCCTCACCATTTTTTGGTATTGGTATCCAGATATTCGCCAGCTGATGATAATGAACACGGCTGTGACTTCGGAGTCTGGCGACATACATTTGAAGGAACAAGCGCACAAGGGCGTCTGGTCACGCGTTTAAGGAAGAGTACCGACCGGGGATCGATGCTTTTAGTACCAAGAACGCGTCCAAGGCCCTTTGGCATAAATGTAATCACCGTATTTCTGATCTCGGTTCGAAACCGAAAGGGCACAATTGAATGAATGAATGCAGGTCGTTTTTAGTACCTAGGCCCTGTGTACAATTTGTGACTACGTTGTGTGGTATGTGTCTGAGGAAGTTATCATCGTTCTGGTGACGTATCTACTGTGCGACGAATATATATGCGGTTTATATAGCAACCGGAGACTGAGCTAATGCTTCTGTAACCTTTGCCAGATAGCGGGAACAGTGTAACTCTGACTTGAGTCGCGTGTTAACAAGTACTTGATAGGTGTTCGACCACGTTCAAGATGAAAGAGTGACCATATTGAAATCCGAGGAAACTTGGATAAAAAAGTCTTTGGGGGTTCTTCAAAGATTATATGTCCTAATCAAGTGACGCTGTTCTCAGTAAATCTGGGCCGCTACCAGTACATCCATAGCCTCAAGTAGTTCGAGACGACAGATGATGGCTGGAGACGCATGACCAAGGGATAGAATTTTATCTGGACGAGAAGTAAGGGTTCGGCGTGGGCAGGAAAACTTGAAGGTGGCCTGGATCGTTCGAGTGTTATCCTTCCTGTTTCAAAGGTTTGCCTCATGGTGTCGATCTCTGATTTTGCCTACATTTATTTTGGAGTATGAACTGAAGTTTATGCCTTTTCAATTGAAGCGCAATTAACCAAAGCAATGATTTACTAGGTGAAAACGGTTCCTGGCGAAGATTTGCAGGATCTGTATTGACTGAGTTGACAACGAAAGTATTTGGGAGTAAATAGACCACTTGATTGCGAGCGGTCAGCTCCTTGCGGTTGATACGGCTATGAGGTCTATCGGTTGAAGTAGCAGTGAAGTGCAAAGCAGAAAGCAGCGCCTCGGCCCGATCAATCCGGTTAAATTTCCATCCAACTTCCATCAGCAATGGAAGCGAAGAAACATACGAGCCTCAACAACTATACTATCCCTTGGCCTTAGCAATGCAGCACCTCATATTGTTGGTGGTGGGAGGATGAAAACGCCGTCGCCAGACCTACCCTGATAAGGACCGCGCACCAAAGCTCGGATTGGTATGGCATGTCGTCGTTCGCCCTGATTCCGGATGCTAATAACTGTTCATTAAGTAGCTTTCATGCGCTCGCTTGACGTCAACAAGTCTTCCGTCGCGTGTAGCCGAAGGGACGACTGTGGCGGAGCCGTTATATAGCCGCGATCTAGGCGTGGCTCATTTCTACCTCGCTGTCGCTCTCTTACTGACCAGCAGACTCGATAATCGTAAGGCTCGGCGAAAGTTTTATAGGCGATGGGCGGTCTGCATTCTTGGCAAGCGACGGAATATATCGAATGTATCGCTCGTAGTAGTCGGGATCCCGACATGCAAGGCTACGCTGTACGATTATCCAGTGCGTTTGATCAGATTGACTTGAAGATCGGCACGGTTCTGACTATAAACGATAGTTTTCATTGCCAATGTTATGCTGGGTGCGTAGTCCTTGGAGCTACATACTTCATAGCAACGACTAACCAAGCCCTCCACTGGCAGCGATACTCATTAAATGGTCTCATGACGACGTGACAGAGTCAGTACGTGTCGTGCTCGTACAAGTGTACAGCATTCTCCTCGTCACATTCATCAGCATGTGCCGGAGAAACCTCTCCATGGCCGACGCGCATTTCGCGCTCTCTATCACCGTGTCGCCCCTTTCCCTGTACTTCCTATACTCGACGCTCCGTGTGTGTTTGGGGAAAAGAAACACGCTATATGAGCGCCTCGCGAGGTCCAAGATAATCGTTGGAGTTCTCACCACGATCATGTTAATTCTTTGGATCGTCTTGGATCTTCTGATATATTTCGCTGATGTCTTTAAGGGCGAGATCTGCCCTTCGCCTACAGTCTTCGGATGGTTCATCTATCGATCGATTACTGCAGCGGAGGCCATGGAGATCACGATTTACTTCGTACCGTTGTTGCCATTCTTTTATCTCATCTATGTCCTACGCCATTACTCCGACATCCGAGAAGAGCACCGGAGACACATGCAGAAGGTGGTTCCCTGGCCTCGTTTTCGATGCATACAGATGACGTGGTTCTCTGTCCGGTCCTTTTGCCTATCGCAATGGTCAGTCTTTGTTTTAATTACTTATATGTCGTTGAATTCAAGGTTTCAGGATTGTTATCACCCGTGCGCATCCATGGACAATATTCCTTTGCATCGTCCTAGCTTACACGTGTTGGGCGGGAACACTCAAAATATGGATCGTCGACATGGACTATTACTACTACAGGCTTCTTCAGAGATTCGACGAAGCACCGCCATATGAACCGCGTATCAATTATGATCCCCTGGGTTTTGGCCAGGTAAGAGATCTCCAGGGTTACATATGTCTTCTTTCATTAAGTCGTTTATCCATCTAGCTACTTGCGGCTACCGTTGCCATCGAGCCTATCTATGCCGTATGCTTGCTCATCTGGACTAGACGAGTCGATTTAGGAAACTACATACGGCGTCTACCCTCCGCATTCCGGGATGGCGTTGTATTTATCGTTTCGGGTCGAGGAAATCCATGGAGAACCATGCACTATCCACTTCAGAATATATCTCCTCTAGAAAAGCACCCTGCGAGGGACACCCGTGTCTCACCGAAAAATCCTCCACATCGCGTTCCTCCTGCTCGAGAATCAACAAGGCCTCACCACGTCCCGGGAAAATCACACTCGCATTCCGGCAGGGCGTCTAGCTCGGATCAGACGCCCAAACTATATCACCCAGATAAGCACCACACCTCGGGAAATCCCTATTCTCATTCGAGTAGAGATGTTGCTGCTCAGACGCCAAGATTGTATCACTCTCTTCCGATTTCTTCGCGTCAAGCTCGGGATGGGCGGCATGACAGACACGGGAGACATGACAGTGACAGATATCTACCCGCGGGCTCCTCCCATGCTCCGTCCCATGGCGGGCCGGCAATACCCAGCAGGCCAGGTGGGAGGAACGCTCCTCCCCTTCGCATGCCTAAGACGTAGTTGCTGGCAGCTGGCTGGTATAGGAAGACGGATCACCGGTCGCATGCTAATTATTTGTGGAGTTGGGGGTGGATCAATGACTACGTGTCCCGACTCTTGTATGGTGCTAAATCTCGACTGTGCACATTTACTGTCTACTCACATCTGTACGTAGATAGGGAAAAGGTCCCAAACATAATAGCACAAAGTAATACGCCATTTTTATCGTGTGATACCAATACCTCCGATGATTGATCCCGATCATGACGAGTAGACCTGTAACCGGGCCTTTTCCATACATGGGAGCCGGCTTATCATATTTTCATAAGGCAGTGAGCTTGTAGATCTGTGGCTGATCGTTTCGAACTAGTGTGTTACAGGTCTCGGCACTACTGCCTGACGTCACCCGTCATACATATATATGCTGTTTAAATTGAGTCTACTTTGACTTTAACCTAATTCCTTCCTTCCGGCGACTTACCAACACCATGCCTAAAAGATCATTCCTCACATTTCTCCAAGATCAAAGAAAGACAATGCCCCCAGTCGTCAAAGCCGATCTCTCCGGAAAGACTATTATCGTAGTCGGCGCCAATACTGGTCTAGGATTTCAAGCTACCAAACATTTTGCTACCATGAATCCAGAGAGGATTATTATGGCATGCCGGAATGAGGAGCGAGGACAGGCTGCCTTGGAGAGTAGACAATTCGTTTTGATCTGGAAAGATATGTAAAGCTGAATTTCGCACTGTTACTAGGGCTGGAGGCCGAAACGGGTTACCGGAAAGCTGAGCTCTGGCTGGTCGACCTCAGCCGCTTCTCGTCTGTCATCGCTTTTGCAAACAAGTTCGAAGGCGATGGTGGTCGTCTGGATATCCTCGTTCTCAATGCCGGGGTTATGCCAACCAAGGAATATCGTACTACTGCTGACGGATGGGAATCCTCGTATGTCTCCCTACGAGTCGTATATGGGACCTCGTTCTCAAGTTTTATATAGGTTACAAATCAACGACATTGCATCCCCTTTGCTTGCATTGCGCCTGCTTCCTCGTATGTTGCAGACGGCTAAAGAACACAACACGATGCCGCGTATCTGCGTAGTAGCTAGCGATGTTCATCATTGGGCCAATCTTCCGAGAACCATTACGGACGGTGATATTTTAGCCACACTCTCAAGCAAGGAGTATTGTACACCAAGGTACCTTCCGTCTATTCTCGTCGACCGCACTATATTTATTTGCACGATTAGCAACATGCAGAGCGAGCGGTACAAAGTGACAAAACGTACTTGTTATCAGTGAATTCCCGTGCACCCAGACAACTAATCATTCGGTACAGTCCTCAACGTGTTTTTCTCCCGCTCTCTTCAGAGTCGTCTACCAGAGTCGATCATCGTCAATGCCATCAATCCTGGGTTCTGCGAATCTGAGTTGCGCCGAAGTACTACAGACACCTGGTACATGGCCCTTGCTGATTGGGCCACGGTTAAGTTACTTGGTTACTCGACGGAAGAGGGTAGCCGACAGCTGGTTTGGGCTGCTGTTGGAGGGGGAGAAGACGAGAAGCGCCTGCGCGGCGGTTATGTGTCTTTCTCGGATATAGTAGAGGTCAGTGATTATGCCAAGAGCGAAGCGGGGCTGAAGGTGCAGGAGAAGATATGGGTGAGTGGTACCTTTGGCGCCATATATCCACTGCTGACAGTATCGCAATGCAGAGAGAGTTGGTCGATATCTTGTCCAAAGTCGATGAGAGGATTCCGCAAGTCATCAAATCATGTTGGAGCAGGGACTAGATAATATCACGCGTTATTGCTACCAAGTATTGCTGGTACCACAGCGGGTAAGATGTACAACACAAGTCCAGGTAACCCGGCAAAGACTGCCGCGCTCATTTGTATTCCACTGAGCGATGGCAGAGAGGGGTACGGCAACCCTAATTACCTGGACCTGGACGTTGGACCAATCAGACGCGAAAGTCTCCAGAACAGAAGCAAGGGATGCAGTCGGTACGAAATGTAGCACAGCGTAGTCATGGT
The DNA here is from genome assembly GCA_022818075.1 of Armillaria altimontana. NCBI lineage: Eukaryota > Fungi > Basidiomycota > Agaricomycetes > Agaricales > Physalacriaceae > Armillaria > Armillaria altimontana. The sequence continues at coordinate 1,685,768 of JAIWYR010000012.1, forward strand.
GGAAGAGTAAGATGGACGCTGTTGATGGGCAATTCTGTTTTAGGCTGAGTACCCAGTATAGCGTTGCTACACAGCCACTAATCGCGACGACTACCCTTGCCTTTTTTACGTCTACCACCATTATCATCGCGCCACAGTCCCGTGAGGAATTTCTTAGCGCGTCATTGGAGGAAAAGAAACTTTTCGCTTGTAGTGACTCATCGAGCGGTGGATGGTTCACTTTTTTCCACGTTTCCAATACTCCCAGGCGCTGTGAAATGCGCATACAGCTATGTGTCGGCGGCGACACAGTCAGAAAACAATGGTGAACTTCTCAAGGAACTCGCCATTACTCGCATCCATTGTCCTGGACTAGTTTTCTGTGGGCAGGAAATCATTTAACACCAGTGACACTGCCAAAATGCCAAATATTTCGAACAATAAACTTCATTGAAACGCCGACAGGACGCAACTCGCTGTTGAAAGTAAAAGTATCGTTCGTTATTTTCCGAATTATGCTGTGTCTCAGAGTCTATGCTAACTCCTTACTATTGTCTAGTTGGCTTCTCCGTTTAATATCCGCAAATGGTGAGCCACATTGATTTTTAATCGACATTTCTTCATCCAAATTTTTGTCACCCCGTCCAGCGTGCTAGTTGTTCTCTTCATCTGTGAGACTTGAAAGTATATGTATCTCAGACGATATCATATGGCACTCGAAGCTGTACCCATCACCCGCGATTTATGACACCTGTTTCCCGAAATTCTGCCATTGATAGATTCAATGGCATAGCGATGTCTGACATCCAGTCCAGAGCGCATGGTGTTGGCTGAGAAATTGTATACCTATGCAGCAGCAGGTAGCTACCGCTGTTATTGACAATTCAAATACCTTGCCACATCTTCGAGCAGCTGGCTTCGTAGATCCTACTAGTGGTGAATAATGATCCAATTTACCTCCATCGATGCCCTATCTGACTTGTCGCAACCGCAGTATGGAACAGCACCATCTACAATGAAGACAGACAATCACATTCCTGTCAGTAAGCGCCCAATATTTCCGTGGGATTTAATCTGACGGTGCACACACATTAGATGATCTTCTTATCACATTAATTGGCCTGTTCTCGAAGCTGTATCCGACCACCCCAGGTTCATTCCAGAGGTCTCTTAATCGTGGCAATCTTCTCATATTCGGCCATCGATAGAGCGGCTTCTTGAGACGATCTTCGATTTTTGGCGGCCCGCGGTGCGGGTGTTAGCGCAGCCCAGAGTGTGTATGTCCTTTTTATTGGCTGCGAAATCTCATACCTATGCACTAGTAGATGGCTACCGCTGATTTTTATCGACGCCAGATATTCCAACAGCCGTCGTGATCGTCCTTAACGGGCAGGGTCCTTACCCAATTTGAGTCACTACTGTTACGGTGGCGGGAGTTACGTGTATCTATGAAGGGTTTCTCCCATACTTGTGCGTGGTATTTCTTCTCAAAATTTCCGCTGTGAACACTGCAAAAGTGCTGATTGCGATGCTCCAAGAATCTTCCAACGCTAGTGTGGGCGGGTCGACAACGGCCAGTAGCAAAAAGTGATTATTCCCCCTGGATACATGTCTTACCCGTTGACTATTATCACAGCACTCTGAATAAATGACTGGGTGGGAAACATCAGTTGCGATCGTCCCCTATGTGCGGGCCGACCAATGACCCGGCATATGCCGATAGTGATGGCTTGGCCCTCCTTTTCCTTTCACCACCATATAGGCGATGGTGAAAGCCTCTTATTCCCTTCCTCAATGTCCCTCGAGCAACAGCCCAAGTCCCTTCGTCGACGGAGCCTCAATATACTCCTACAAGTCCCCATTCTCTCTCGGTCCCATGCGCCATTAACGATATCGGCACCTCAAGCCATTGCCACGCTCCCAGCAGACATCATCCTCGAGATTGCAAACCTGCTATGGAGGGACGATCTGCTCAATCTGAGCCTGACTGTGCGTACATCGCTACCGACGCTCGTCCATGCCACTAACTTGACGACGCTGCAGTCGTCTTATCTGCGCGCGCTTCTCATGCCGGCGCTATACGATACTGTTGTTCTTACCTCGAGCAGGACGTGTCGCAAGACACTCAAGATGCTTCAACAGCGTCCTGAGATCTGTCGGTATATCCACAAGCTTGCCGTGCGGCCAAATTATTATCTTGCCTGGCCAAAGGCAGATGAAAGGATAGATGAAAATTGGGTTGCGAGCACGGTGGAGAGCATTGCTCAGTCGCTGATCACGATGCACACGTTTGACTGGGACGGTCTAGAGATGCCGAAAGATTCCCTCTGGCAGACACTGCGGCTTTCGTGAGTTCGAGTGACGTTTTCCGTGACGTTTCCTTATGTCGTTCTTCTCTCTTCTGGGATATAGGTGTCCACAGTTACGGACGGTATACAGCAATGTCGGACATCTCCCCTTGGATTCGGAAAGCGAGCTCTTCTCGTTCAGGAATTTAAAGAGCTTTTCGTTGACTGTTCGGCACGGATTAGGTGGATCCGAGCTGTTCCCATCAATGGAAGCGCTTCCTGAGAGGATGTGGGATATGCTGTTGAATCACACTCCGGACCTTGAAGAGCTCTCGCTCTGTAGCTTTTCGACTTCCGCGCGTCTATTTGATGTCACTCCCGTAACGACGGGTAACTGGCCCAAGCTTGCAACTCTCACACTCGGCTCGTTTGGGTACCAAGATGACTTCACCCTCAGTCCACCAAACGACATCACATTTGGGAATTTCCTTTCCAGCCACTCGACACTGAACTACATCCGTTTTGCGTGGAATTTTAAACAGTGGCTCTCGCCGGATAACGTATCGACATTCCTAGGATCTGATGCTTTACCAAAGTTGGCTACGTACATCGGGATCTACCAACAGCTAGCAGAGCTTCCTCATCCAGAGAGCATCACGTCCCTCGATCTTACCTGCGAGCCACTGTACGACTCGCGGATGCCCATGATCTGCCCGATCCTCCGAACGCTCACCTCTCTCACTTCCCTCGACATATGGATGCACATCCCCGACGACGCGCCCTCTTCCGACTGCGAGTTCATCCGACCTATCCTGTTATCTTGCCCCAAACTGACGGAGTTTCATTTCATGTGCACTACGGCATTCCGGGTGAGGCATCTCTCCGCGATGCTGGGGCTACTTCCCGCGTTAAAGACGTTCTCGGTGACAAAGGGGCACCGGTATGGGGAGAGGGAGAAGATGAGGGACACGGCTGTGGGGGTGGTGAGGCATAATCCTGGGCTGAGCCAGGTCAACGTGCGATGGGCCAGGGAGAGGTGTAGGAATCATTTGAAGCAAGAGGGGACTTACGATGTCATTAAGGGGAATGATGGGGGACAGGTAGAACGGTTGGGAGTTTACGAACGGGGTGTTACGGCCTGGGGTGCGATCTTCAAGAGGAGGTATGTGTATGAGGTGAAAGAGCCGAGGAATGTGAGGCTTGGATCTATAGTGCAAGCGGTAAGTCGAAGGTAAAGGATCTTGGTGGTATGTGTTATCTAATTATGTACTTGCTGTCGAATTTTTGGTCTGAGGATTCATGTTGCTACTGTTGTTGTATATGTACTATGGGAATCAATGAATACACATTTACGATCGTGCTCTGTTGCACTACAGACTGTCCGAGAAAAATATTCCGCTCTGGTTCGCTTATAATGTAGTGTCCGAGTCTAGTTAATGATTGGTCTTGGTGATGAAGCTCAGACCTATACAGTTAGTCAGGAGGTGGGAGGCCTGTCTCAAGGACCGAGCCTACTGCGAAGCGTCTCTTCTATGCTGAGCTGGGTAACCGTCAATAGACGCCCGGCTCTTAAGCTACAGGCCTAAGCGCGCGAAAAGGTTATTTACAATAATCTGGATCGCGCTTGAGGAGCATCGGTACAAACATCCTGACGGACTTGATACAACATCTACTGTGCAAGGTTACAGGAGAGCCAGGTTGGGCGAGCTCCGAGTCTTCCTCAGTCTCTCCTAGACAGACGGACGATACATGCCTACGAAAAGAGGGGGTGACGGCGTGTATGTAAGTCCGCTGAGGCTCCTGCCTACTGCATCAGTTGGTCCGGCTGCAATCAACCGAGTAGTGAGGCCTACTCCTCCCGATGTTTTGCAGCAGATACGACTCTGATTTTCTTTTTACCATAACAAGGAGTGATGTAACGTGAATCAGCCTGTGCAGAGACAGCGGCACAACTTGCACTTCTAAAGGTACTGGTCTTCATTCTATTGCTCTCAACCTAGACCGGCTATTAAGCGCGCGGTACAGCGGTGTATAGAGGAACAGTTCTAGCCGATGTCTGTAGCAGTCTAATATACCGTTCCGATAACTACAGCTTACAACTCCGGGCATTACCTCGCAATATATTGAAGACGACATCTCCAACCTTGTCCGGGGCTTCCTGTACAATCTGGAATACGATTGCTATCAGTGTCTCTACTTGCACCAATGACACGATGGGGACGTACCAAATGACCTGCTCCTGGGATACGTGTAACTGAAGCGAACTTTCGGCCACGCTGAAGGGTGTCTTGTTTCTCGCGAGTGCTGGGATACCATTGTCATGGGGAAACGGGTGAAATAGAACGATATAAACGTACAAAAGATCGTTACGTTCGCCATACACAAGATGGATGGGTATCATCTTATGGGTTTTATCCAGCTCTGTTAAAGGTACCACCGAGTCTCCCGTGATAAAAGGCATCGCTTCATGTCTGGGGGTGCATGCAAGAGATACGCCTTTCTTCGCAGGGTGAGGTACAGTTCCGTATTGCTAAAGAGTTGTTAGATCAAGGAACTGCTTCAAAACGCGTGGCTCACGATATAGATATCCAAAATCCGATTATCCCAGAGACTCCACGGGGCGCGTTTCTTCAGGTATGCTCTCGCTTCATCTTTTGATGCCCAGAAATCGCGACGCCTAGGTATCGTCTTGGACGCCAAGATGAACATGGGGGAGTGGATATTCGTTATATCGGCAGGCCATACAGTTGGTTCGACGAGGATCATGGCGTGGAAAGGGATGCGATCGCAGAAGGCTGTCGACAGCGCGCTGTAATTAAGCACATCAGCATCATTCGCGTTTGGCGGAAGGGTACATACGCCGCTGAAGCCCCAGCCGAGTGTCCTATCAAAACGAGTTTGTGGATACCCTCTCTAATTGTTGGACGAAGGAGCGAATTATACACGTTGGCGCAGGCTTCAGCATAATCCTGTATGACTGAGCAGGCATTAGTTCGATGGCTATTTCAAATTTTCAGCATCCTCACGGTAGTTGAATCCTGGCGCCTCTATTGTTTCCTCATTCATCGCAGCAGAAGCGCCATGAGTCTGTGCATCGATCGCCCAGGCTTCCAAAATTTGGATCCGCGAGGACAGCGCGAGGACGAAAAGTTGCTGGATTGTTACTTCCCAATGTTCCTTATCTGCAGGATAGTGGTCAGCACTTGCACCTTATCCTGCGAAGGCTATGTGTACATACGAAATCCAGTTCCGTGCGCGAACACTAAAATGTACCCAGGCCCGTTGCCTGCCCCGCCATTTTCCGGTCTATATCGCTTCACAGCAGCCTTGAGTCTCGTGCCGGATGAGCCTGTCTCGATAACGTGGTTATCTACCAGCATCATAGGCAAAAAAATATTACACAAGGTCTAGAAGAAAAAAACAGAAAAAGACACAGCTGGCGACCTACCTTCCCCAAGACATTATGGTCGCCTGCCCCATTTCATAACTTCAATCTGATACGTGTAGCACGGACAGTCTAACTGCGAACTGTCCATCTTTACGGTACTTGAAAAACATGACAATGATCGTGGGTGACGAACACGCGTTCGCCCAAAATGGAACTTTTCGAATCCGATTGATCCCGATCGTTGGATGCTTGGCTTCTTGCTGTACTGTCAGTGTTTGCCGCGGAGGCTTCCGATTTTCAGCCAGAACTTCTCCACCAAGAGCACTCGAAAACCAGGCGAGCCGTGATTGAACGAACAATTACCAGAGCGATGTTGTTACGCCTAACCAGGGACCAGGGCCTCTGCTGAACCTGAGTGCGTATTATAGCGGCGTCGATCTGACACACTTGGCGCCGGCATATCTTTCTATCTAATGACAGATTGAGACAGATTCCAGGGCCACAGTATCGAGTTGGTATCAAGGGTCCAAAGGCCCACCGCGAGCGCAGTCCAAGACCGTGATGCACTATTCAAAACCAGTATCAAATGCTATTCGTGGGGTACAGGAGTTATACACCTTGTTCCTAGGACATATTTGAGCATAAATACTTGGTGATCTAAACAGTCCACTCTTCTCCAACTCAAACCTAACGTCAACATGTTTGCTTTGTTCTCTCAGAGCAGCGTTCCTCAAAAATCGACACTCTTTTCTGAGTATTTTTCATTGATACTTCTATTATCCGCCGGTGAGTAACAACTAGGTGTCCTACGAGTATCTGCTTTCATATTCGATGGGTTTTTTCACAGGCTCAGCTCTTACTCTAGGAGTATACTGCCTTCTCGTGTACCCTCGATGGATATCTCCTTTACGCGCATTTCCCGGACCACCTCTCGGCGGAATTATTAAAGGCCAATTCCCAGTTATCATGAATGGAGAGGCCGGTGTCCCACAGTGCCAGTGGATTGCAGAATTCGGATCGATAGTGCGCGTCGTTGGTCCCATAGGTATCGAGAGACTTATCGTAGCGAGCCCAGAGGCTCTGCATCGAATTCTCGTGACAAATTGGACTGATTATCCGAGGGTATGTTCTTTGCATTACAAAAATATCGCTGGCACATTCAACTCATTGATGCTGCAGCCTAATTTCATGCAGTACACCCTAGGTGTCGTCGCGGGACATGGCTTACTTACTGCATCTGGCGACGATCACAAGCGCATGAAGAAGCTGCTGCAACCAGCGTTTTCGACACATAATGTATTGAAATGTGCGTGTTTCATATGCAGTAAATCCAATTAATCCTCAAGTGACCAGCTGTCCACAGACGACGAGATTTTTTATGACTCAATCGATCGGTGCGTTCACTCGCATCAAGCACAGAGATGGCATTAAAACATCGACAGCCTCATTTCCCTTCTTACCAATGAAGCCAGCTTAGAACGGCAGGGGAAGGAGATATTAATGCTGCCCTACTGTGCGTGCTACAACCTATTCATTCCATCCGCTGCCATCTAACAAAAAAATGGTCAAGTAAATAGAGCTGCTATGGATATCATTTGCAAAACGGCATTCGGATACGACTGCGGGGCTCTATCCGAATCACTAAATGCATCAGAGTTGATGAAGGCTTACGAGCGGATCAGCAACGAACAAAACGGTATGTACCCTTATGTACTGTCGTTTTAACCCTGAAAGGTCTCAATCTAATGCTTGCTTCTAGGACGGAATGCGACGGCACTGAATGCATTGATGGCGATACCGGGCGCGGGTCCTCTATCTATATCCGACTGGCCTTACTACTGTTGTCGCTTCCTCAAGAGGGGGCGTATCTTCGGTGAGCTTTCCTGCCCTTATCTATACCGAACAATCACGTTTACAATTGTTTCAGAGCCTGTAGTGGCGTTGTTTGAGTCAATGCATCTTATCAAATCAATTATATCGACGTTCCTGAATGATAAAATTGCTGGGGCAATGGATCATGAAACACGCGCCGAGGCAGGTACTCGCTTGGATATGATGACTATTCTCCTCAAAGCGAGGAAGACGGACAGAGAAAAGAATACATGCGCAGTTGTAGTTGATGAGAGAGATATGTTGCATCACGTCGTCGGTGAAATTCTGCCTTTGAGAAGCAACGTTTAACTGTGTGGCGGTTACAGCTAACCTTTATTGCGGCTGGCCACGATACCAGCGCAAACAGTTTAGCTTGGGTAGGGATTTTTATCTCCTTCAGCTCGAACCTAATATGATTTCCGCTTCAACTCTTCTCTAGGCTCTTTACCTGCTGGCTAAAAACCCTGATGTTCAAGGACGGCTCCGGGCAGAAGTTTCCCCCTTCTGTTCCCCCGACTGTGGTAGACCCGACATACGCAAAATCAAGCAGCTTCAATATCTGGATTGTATCATGTATGTTTCCCCCCTCTGTGACGTAGACTATTCGCTAATACCAAATAGCAATGAAGTTCTACGCTTGTTCCCCCCGATACCAATGACCTTCCGGAAGTCAACGAAAGATGATCACCTTGATGGGAAATTTGTGCCGAAGGGGACGCTGATTTACGTTCCAGTATGCTTATTGATTCGTGAAATTCTGACTTCTCAGCTGATCAATTACGCTGCAGATCCGTGCCGTTGGTTGGCTGAAGAGTGTATGGGGCAATGATGTCGCCGAGTATGTTCCCCGGAGTTCTGTTGGCTCCGCAAAATTAATGATATTCACTTATAGGTTCCGACCATCCCGTTGGCTAGATTTACCACCGGGATATCATCCCATGTATTCTGCATTCCTACTAGGTCCTCAGTCTTGCATCGGCAAATTCATGGCCATACTGGAAATGAAAGCGATTCTGGCGTACATAACTTTCGTACAACGCGTGGCCCACGCTGACACCCTTTATTTTGCAGATCTCTTATAGGGAATTTTGAGTTTACCCTAGCTTATGAGGGACAGATCGCACAACCAACGGCAGCTGCTACTATGAGTAAGCCTTCCGAAATGGCCTTGAATCCTCGCGTTGACTCCAGTTTATTCTAGAGCCAAAGGACAGTATGCCGCTTCGTGTTAGGCGCTTGAGCTCACGGTGACATGAGCAATAAAGATCGTCCGAGTCTGTCATCCAATATTGAGGATAATATCTAGGAGGTTATCTGAGAGGCAATACAGCTAACTCCTTACTGCAGTGTTCGGTAGATTCGGATGTTTATTACTAGAGTGTGGTTTCCCCTCAATTTTCACCCCACTGGGAGAAATAGACTAAAAATAAGCAGCTTACTATCTAAATTGTGATAAGCGCGAACTGTTCTAGTGTGTTTGGGCCCTAACTCTAATAAACGTTGAAATTCATTGCACAGCCACAAACTTTAAACGCTTCTTGAAACCGCCACTGTCTGTTTTGCTATGCAACGGCAACGACGATTTTACTTTCATCCCGTCTGGCCGTTTCCGCTACCATTGCGTTTCAGGCACTGGCAAAACGCGCAATTCTCACCCTAGAGGCATCTAAGGATAGATAAAGCCGAAGGATCTATCATGATAGAGATGCCGTATTCGAGCTCTCGCGCTCCAATACCCCTGCTTGGACTGGCAGCGGGAATCAAACTGATGCGATGAGCAGCTGTAACGCAATAACAAGGATTGGGACTTCGAATTTACCCTCGTCTTTGAAAGATGACGATCATGGCTTTTCCTCCGCTGTCCTTAGCCTTCCTTGTGCTGTCCGTAGTTTATGCGGTATATCGCCGAATCGCTCGCATTTCGTTGCGCGATGTACCAGGTCTTACATCGACCTTGTTTCTCTTAGGTATTTATCTGGCGCCTTTCCTCAGAGACTTCTTAACCGTCTTTAGGTGCTTTTCCTGACCTTCTGGCTGAACAGGCCGGAGAAGTAGCTCTTTGCATCCCGTTGATAATTATTTTTGACTTGATTCCAGGCTGACTTCAAATGTTCACAAATATACGGAGGCGTTATAAGAGTCCGAGCTTCATTGTGGGTGCGTGTTGCATATCCTGTCGAATGTTTCCTAGCCTGACATGCTTCAATCCAGGAAGATCGCCTCTTGATATCGGACCTGAAGGCACGAAATATCAATACATCAAGCTTCTCGGTCGCGCTGAACTCATTCGACCGCTGATGCGAGACCCTGATAGTACGGTGCACTCTTCCTTCCCTCTAGTCCCATTAATGTAATCCTGCGAGCAAAGTCAATAATCACCCAAGGAACCGGCGGGCTGTAGAACCGGCATTTGCAGTGGGAGAAATCAAGTCATACCTCCCCATCTTCTTCTCATGCGCAGAGAAGGTATGTCCCTGTAGCTGACACCGTCTCTGTTCAATGGTCTAACATCATATCTTAAGAGTGGCTGGATGTATTAAACGTAGCCGGAGACCAATCAATGATTGTGGATGTAGCATCATGGGCATCCAAGGTCACGCTCGATATTGTCGGAGAAGGTAACTATCCCCCCTGAAGTTTCAGTATTAGCTAATGAAGATCCTGCAGCAATCTTCGACTGTCATTTTGGTGTTTTGGATGAATCCGAGCATCCTTTGGCGGAAGCTTATGCGAATTTATTGTCAGTCCTCCCCATCATGGATGGTGTACCTCTCTAAAGCGCCTCTAGCTTCAACACCTTTTCTGCTCCCAACAGCAAGAAAGCTCGTTCTATGAGCTTGTCTTTATGTCTCATCGAGCGGCTGCCGAAAATGGATTATAAGATTTATGGTAAACCATTCTCCCGCGCCGCGGTTTTCATATATCCGAAACTCCGGCGCGGTGATCAGTCATACTGGCACGCAGTTATTGAATGACAAAGCGAACGATGCTGCTCCTGGCAAGCGGCAAAAGGATATTATAAGCCTATTGAGTCAGGTTTTCCTCGAAGTCCATATCTTGTCAGTATCTGATACCGTATGAATTAATTAAAGCAAAATCGTGGAGGGATCCCAAGACTGGCCTGAATGACGACGAAGTCCTAATGCTCATGAAGTAAGCACCGGTTCCAATAGGTGATATACTGTTTTATCTGGCCCTCCTAGCGGTATGCTTTTCGCCGGCCACGAGACCAGCGGCACCACCTTAAGCTGGCTCAGTCCGTTGGAGCTTGCCAAGGCTCCTGTCATCCAGCAGAAACTCCGCGCAGCCACGGCCGTCTCTACAGCGGACCATGTCGTGTAATATGATGATGAGATTAAGGAAAACCGGGCATTACAAAATTGCAGTGACTTGGTCCTTTCGGATCTCGATACCATGCCGTTTCTTAATGCAGTTCTAAAGGAGACGCTGCGATTCCACCCCATCTCTTACAACAGTCCCAGAATTGCATCGCGCGCAAATCGCGCGACGTTGAGCAAATCTATTGTGACGAGATCTGGGAAAGTTATCCACGAGCTAACCATACCCAAAGGAGCGTACATCATTCCCTCCATCGCTGGTTACAACAGGAACAAGGATGTTTTCGGGGCGGACGCCCATACATTCAATCCTGAGAGATGGCTGGATAGTAATGTTAAGCGTAATGCTAAAGTTTCGCTGGGATTGTATGGCAATTTGTAGGCTCTGCCCTGCTCTGCCATCCTGGTTTACGATAGAGATGCTCATCGTGACGTATTTATTTAGGTTCACGTTTATTGGCGGACCTCAATCCTGCCAATATGGGTTGGCGGTTCGCGTATGTTTGATTCCTCCTCACGTTCCATACTGCTTCTCACATCTATACAGCGTGTGTGAACTATAGGCCCTCATCGTGGAGATTATTGACAAATTTGAGTTTTCCCTGACAGGATTGGATTCGCATTCGGAGGGAATCGTGCAGGGTGATGGTGCCCACACTTGAAGGAGAGGCAGAGACGGGGGCCCAATTGCCTTTGAGGGTGAAGACTGCGGCTCGATAGTTTTTAAAAGTTGTCCATACCTTTTCACTCGACTGGTGTCGATTTTGAGTGTTAGAAAGGAACGGCAGATGACATTGCTTAGGGTTAGGGTTCAAAACAACCATTTGGAATCTGCTTATGTAAATACAACCTAAATCTCAAATTGCAATTCTAATTTCTTTCCACAACTACGACCACTATTTGCACCGACTTTTCATCATTCTTGCCTTTATCGCTGTACAGGCTTTACCTCCATATCGACGGCTGAAAGAACCCTGGGGATTTCGTGATGTCGATATTCACAATGGTGCTACCGATAATGCGAACTCGGGATGACGTTCGATGATATCCGTACTGTGAACGGAAACAACGCCGCACCCCGACTCTTAAGACCTACAATCTCACCAGCGCTAGAGGCTTTCCTTTAACAGAACTTTACGACTGTGTCGAATTATTGCTGCATACGAGGATAAGAGGACCCAAGATTTGGATTGTTATGTGTTATTGAAATGTAGCTGGACGAGCGGTACGTGGCAGTCATTCTCTTACTTATTTATCTGACATCTTTGACTAGGTTTCTGGAGTCCCAGTCACCCTTTGGTTCTTTTGTAGCACCTCGATCACCCATTGATGAACAGACGAGAACGGGTTCCAGCCGTCTAAACATGAAAATATTACCGAATTCTCCTCACTACCACTCATTCCGGGACATCGTACTGCTTGTGAATATCGCATATGATTGCCTTATTATCTTCCGGAGCCGTTAGAGTTACATTAGACAGACTACCCATGTGAAAAGATAGGCTTTTCTACCCCGGTTATTCCGTCTATCTGTTCTTTTTGCTTAACGGCTACCATCTGGCAATGCCTGAGCGAATAACGTCAAAGGTCTATGTTCCCTGTCCACATCCGGGCGAGCCTAGTTCAATCGCTGGTGTATTGGAACAATCGGAGCCCGGAAAGTCGACACACAGAAGGAAGCTCGCTTTGGTTCGTGACAGAGCGCTCAAATGACCCAAATCTTTCTAATTGTCCTTGTAGATTCTCCATGGTTCTGCGGGGTTTGTATCTTATGTGTTCTGATGAGTCGAATATCGCATTCATCAAAGCATCATCAGCCACAAGGATTACCTTTTCTTAAAGAGACTTGCTACCACCCTACCCATGGACACTTTTCGCTTCGATTTTCGGTAAGCTATCTGTGTCATTTTCATCACTGCGACAGCTAACCAGATCCAGAGGGCGCTTTGAATCACCTGGTATCTGGCGCCAAAACTCCTTAGAACAGGACGTCGAGGATCTCTATGTCGTCACAGAATACCTCACGACCTATTTTGGGTATCATATCGATTTGATAGTTGCCCATTCCCGCGGTACGATACTCGCCATCCGCTGGTTATGTACGACTGGAGAAGGGAAAACCGTTTCGGGCTTCGTAAATGTGTCTGGTAGATACCGAATGCGAGTAAGTGCTCTTCCCTTCAGCAGAGAGATGTCAAACTGAACATATTCTTCGCAGGGCATCTACGGTGAGGGTTCTCCTGATTCGCGAAAAATCTCGGCTCACAATTACTCGCTGATTGTATAGACAATGATGAGACCAAGGAATGGAATGAAAGCTTCGTCAACGACGGATTCCATCTCTTGAACCTCAAAACCTTCAAGATCAAGATCTACCCTGAAGACATAAACGCATTCGCAAATTTTGACGGATCGCTGGTAGAAACCAGGTTTCCCCAAGCAACCGATGCTTTAACGATTCACGAGATGCTTGACAGGACTGTGCCGGTGTATGTTGTGGCTCCACGGGAGTTTCCTCGCTTGTTCCTCGCTCATTTTTATCAGATATGACGCTGTATTGTACGCGAAGACCCTGAGCAACCGCCGCCCGGGGACACACACCTTGCACCTCATGGAGCATACTGATCGCAACTGTAATGGACGACATGACGAGGTGGTACGGACCATTTTGGATTGGTGGGACACCCGATTGAAAGGGAAGCTCCAGTCGGGTGTTTGGAGGGGAACGGATGATGTGAAAGGGAAACTGTAACCAACTGTTGTCTGTAATGGGTAATGCACCTTTCATTGATCAATAGTAGTGGGCTGATGTACCGTCGAAGTCCCTGGACCGGGTGGCCAGCTGCTTCGGCAGGAGGCGGTATCTGCAGCTGCGTAAGCTGCGTGACAGTTAGTTTCATGCACGTGATATGTGACTTGTCGCGAGTGTCAACAGCAAACCCGTTCCTCAATCCAGTCATTGTCTCGCCACTTGTACAACAGACTCAGCAAAGATGGAGAAAGGGTAGGTCACTGAACTCATTATGATGCATCTACTGACCGATTACTCAGTGTATCACCCAGCAGTCAAACAAACCCTATCTGTTCACAGTGCAATCTTGACTTTGCACCGCACACCTGGGACGATATTCGTGCCCACATCTCGCCTAACAGCGCCGAAGCCACTTAAATCCTTCAGAAAATTCTCGATGCAGAACGTGACCTAGCCCGCTACCAAGCGGAGCTCGCTCGGCTACGTGGCATTGTGTCCAGGGTGGAAAAGCAAGAGGCGCAAGTCAAGTAAAATTTATCTCTGGATACCGCAGCTACCTCAACTCCCTCATCATGCGCCTCCCCACCGAGATTCTTTTTCTCATCTTCTAAGAAGTAGCATCGTAGGAAGCCGATGCCGATTTCACGACGACTCTCAGCATATCTCTTGTTTACTCCCGGCGGCGAAACATTGCGCTCTCTGCACCGTCACTATGGAGGAACAGTTACGTGGGGTACGGCTGTTCTCCAGATGTCAACGCAGACTTGGTGCGGCTGCACAGAGAACGCTTGGGCGAGGAGCTGTTACACACCGTCGTGAACTTCAAGGATGAATACGATGCTATTTCCTATGCCTCTGCTATATTCGCCCTCTATAGCACGTCGGACCGCTAGAAAGAGACCAATCTCAAGCTTCCGCGCTTTATGCTTTGCTCTCTCGAGATGAGGGTAGCGAACAATGTTCCCATGTTGCGGGTCCTTAGTTTGGTATTCCCAGACGTGGAAGACGGAGATCGGTGTACGGCGTCCTCCCATACTCCACAGTTGCGGACTGTCGCCATAAAAGGCGGGTGGATTCCAGAGGTCCAGCTTCCATGGATGCAGATCAAGACGCTCCGGAGATGACTTCGTCCGTCCGTTTGATTGGACAATTATGTGTGGCGGCGCTGACGATTTGGGCAATCCAATCTATTGAACACTTCTCCGCCGTTTCTGGCATCTTATGGGGAGCGGTACCCATGAGACCTGTATACATGGCGTCGCTGCACCTATCCCTTTGGTCAGTTAGCTCCTCCGTATTCCGCGACGTCACACTTCCCTTCGTGGTGTCTCTGAAGATTTGGATGCGTTACCCCGGCTTCGAGGACAAAGGGTGGGACAATGATCTGATTTCCTTACTTCATCGATCGAACTGCCTGCTTTAATGTTTCGAGTTAAGCCAGCTCCTACTTGTTCTCCAAGCGGCTCTATCCCTCCAATCACTCAAGGTCTCTGAATCAGACGGACCTTCGTCGAGATCATACACAGCCTCTCCTCGCCATCGATCTTACCAAACCTGACATCCCTGGAGTTCATTTGGGCACCAGAGCATAGCGATTGGTCGGACACGCTGATCGCCATGTTGCATTCGAGAGTAACGGCTTCGACTGATGCCAAGTTGCTAAAATCGGTTACCCTGGGTATCAGGAACGGTGAAGAAATGCCTTCAGACGTTGTGATGTACATAAAGGAGCTGAGAGCCTTCGGTGTTATTGCATCACTCTGGTAGACTGTTCGGCTGATAGCAGATTAACTTCTTCCTTGTTTTCAGAGACTCAAGGTCTTTGCCTTAACGCCGTTATAATGCAAGTCCTCGGAGCGACTGGCGCTCGCAGACTTTAGACTACTTTAGACTAGCTACGTGTGTACTGTATCAGATGTGCCTATTATTGCTAACCAATCGAAAGCAAAGCGCTGATGGCATGTATTTGTGTTCGTGGAACTGGATTTTCTGCGAATACTACGGACCTTCGCTCGCAGTCCCAAACGCCAAACGCCCTCGTTCTTCGCCAGTAAACTGAATATAGCATGGGCGCTTTCTCACGTTTGACAGGATTTGTTCTCGTCACTGCTGTAGTTTTTGCGTACTCAAACAAGGCCTGGGGCTCTGATAGTAATTCATATGCCGCTCTTTTGACCTAATCAAGTCATCTTGAAAATTCGACTAGGAAATGACTTGCTTAGACATGTGCTGGAATGCATAGAAAGCCTAGGAAGTATCGGGAGATTGTAGTAGAATAATGGTAGGGTATCAAACTCGAGCTGTGGTCTTCTATTCCTGAATCGTGACATAGGTAAAGTTATCATAATCTATGACATTCTAGTTTCCGGTGTGTCTGGTTTTGCTCCAACTAAAGCCCCGTTGAGTGTTCTTCGATCCATTCTATTAGGGCACCCGAATTAACATTGGAGAGAGCAACTTGGCGGGACATAGTTGCTTCAGCCTATATTTCGTACTCGGCCCTGACAGCAGCACGTCCGTCTTTACCTCTATAAAAAAGAACGTCACCTGTTTGGAAGGGAATAATCAGAATCGTTGAGAAATCGGCTCCGGTTTACGGCGTACCTTCATCTTCAACGAACTGACATTGGTTATAACTCCTCCAAAGTGCCTGAAATACGGGCTCGTCTGACCAGCGATAGTGCGGTCCTAAGAATGCTTTGAGGTGTTGTGTAGCTGCCGGTGCATGGTAAAAGGGCATTTTTGGGAAGAACTATCAATGTCAGAGGTGTTAGGAGGGATAGAAATAGACAGAAGAAGGACACGGACGTGATGTATGACATGATAGTGCGCGACATCGTGTAGGAACCATCTTCCCATCCACCCAAGGAAGGGTCGATCGACAGTCGCTGCTGCACCACGAGCAAAAGTCCACTTCGAGGCGCGATAGTGTGGTAGGGTGGGGTCGGTGTGATGGAGGTAAGTTATCATGACAACTGATGGAGAGAATTAACAGCTACACATAGAGGTTTGGAGAACAGGCACGTACACCAATGACTAACTTCGAACCACGGTATACCGTAGAGCGCTGTGACATTCCACCATCCCCATTGACGGACGGCTGCGGTGAGGAGGATAACCATTGTGCCAATGCCGATGTTGGAGAGAATAACGGCATTCCGCTGCGCCGGCGTGAAGAGAATGGAGGAAGGCAAGAAATGATTCGTGTTTGGAGGATAATTTGGTTGACCCGATACGTTAAACACTTGATGGGTAAACTCAGTTTTGCGATGTACAAAGGAAGATATTCTGGGGACTTACTCAAATACGCCGGAAATGCGAGGACTTGTTGCTGAATGAGCATCATTAGTGTCCAAATGGGTGTGTCGCCGAAGTAATCCTCCCAATCAATACCATGCTCTTCTTCGTACTCCTTTGAAGGGATCCCTAGAGTCACACGCGTCTTGGGAACATAAACCTCGTCGCGTTCCATGCTAGCATGGGTCATATGATGTCTATGATGGCCGATCTTCCAGCTGAAGTAGGGGGTCCAGAGGAAGGTGTGAAGAATGAAGCCGAGGCTATCATTCAGCCACGTGTACGGACTGAACGCGCTATGGCCGCATTCGTGTCCGAGCACCCATATTCCGGTAAGCGTAAGACCTTGGAACCACCAATACCCGGCCCATGCAGCAGCGCGTAAAAGGGGGGTATAAACTTGGAATGGGTATGAGAGCTGAATAGAGGGGATGTAAAGAGCAAGGACGAAGAAGAACGTCGCCATGAAAATGTCGCGTGCGAGAGTTGTTAGGGCACGAGAAGTCGATAGAACGAAGTATTCAGATGGGATGGCAGCACGTATTTGCGCTATGGTATATGGAAGGGGAGTGAAGACCGGGAGCTCCGACTTGACATGCTGAGAGTCAAGCTCAGGCTTTGACGTTGCTGGCGTAGCAGATACCATGTCGAACGGAGGGGATGTGTTCATGTCGTTCCGAAGATGAACTCTTTTTATTCAGGGATGACATGAGATATATGGGGAAGTGAGATCGCCTTCGTCAGATCGCAAGCAAAACCCTCCGGTTGAATTAGAAAGAATTTGATCAAGTTTGAACAGCCTGATGGGCGTGAGGAATATTTCCAGGCTAGCGGTAGCTGGGGTCTCCGGCCTGATCGGTTTAGTAGCCCTTCGTTATCTTATCAAAATTTACTCACTCTGATGACCATAGCACACTATTGTGAACATTTTCACAAAATCACCGGCTACCCGCCCTAATGCAATTCAGTCGCGCAGGCAACCTTTCAAAATGTTCGGAAGAAATTATTGCTTATTGCTCCCGGGTAGTGTATGAATTGATATGACTTGCAGTGAGCGGTCTAACGTCATGAAATCACTGTGGAGGCGCACAGAATAGCACCAGTATCGGAAGGCCAGTGATATTTGTATAGTGCTATGTGGAGCATGTCTATTCGGTCACTCTTCGCCTTCGATGGAAAGGGCATTTCTGCCCACTCTGTGAGTCTTTCTTGACCATCATCGGTAGTCATATACTCCCGGCTCTGACCATGAGGTAGAACTTAACCTGTTAAGAGTTGAAGCTGCGGTGAACAACGAAAGTGATATCGACAACGTACATTTATGTGGCGCCGACTTTTAATTTTTCGCCACGTACTATAACGAGGCCGTCAGTAAATGAATTATTTCTGATGGATTATAAGCGAGAAGGAACAATGCAATGATAAATAAACAACCAACTCTGTTGGCTCCAAAAGTATTCATTGCGGTCCTGGAAAACGCTACAACGATGTCTAGGCGCGGTTGATTCGCATTGACTCTCCTGAGTCCAAGGGTCGCCCAAGACGACCGACATTTAGGGCCTCTCCAAGCCTGTGCAATGACCTAAAGTACTGAATAGAAGACATAAGGCTAGCGCACCTCCCCGGCGTTTATCTCAGGGACTGAAAATTAGTGGCGCTGATGTTGTACAATACCCTGTAAATATATTAAGTTTTCCCTCGGAAGATCTAGTATCTATAGCAAAGGTCACTGAATGACTCCACCTTGGATATCCGAATCCGGCCTGCCACCGAACAAACACGGCGTGCATGCTCGTGCGTTCACGATCTCGACCTCAGTAACGAAACTAAAAAATCGAGCCCTAGCCTCACGGACTAGTGCAGCTAAAACAGCGTTACTATGAAAGACTGCCTGGAGGTCGCGAGGTCCTGGGCACACATTGTCCCTGCTTGGTCTGAAGGGGGTCAACGTGATGCATCCTTGACGTAAACACCTTCAAGCCTTCACCGCCGCAAATATCCGCAATGTGGCAGGAGGCTCCCGTCAATTAGGCGCCAGAAGAAAGAATCAATAACGATGATCTCTCAAATAAGTCGTGACGGAAGCGGTTGTTCGTTTGAATGTAGCCTTCTACACTGATATGTATTGGCCATCGAGGTCGAAGATCTGTAGATCAAAGAAATTCTGAACATGATATGCGTGCGATTGCGCATGATTCTGGATGTATGGGCCACTAGAGTGAATGAATCGAGGAGTGATGGTGGAGAGAGGGGCGTATACAGTGTTGATCACTAGTCTGTTTGAGGCGAAATGATAACCTTTTGCGCAGCTACTAAAATCAATGTGGAGCATTACCTTTACGTTGAGTTTCCCACAGAGGTTCCACGGCGGGTCAATTAGAGACGGTAGGGCATGCCGCTGCTTGACACGTACGCCATCGATCAACAGCACGAGAATGAGCCCGCATGAATCTTTCGTACTAATGTAAAACGTGGTCCGCGTCCCTAAAAGCCTTTTGAGTGGCAGGATGAGTAAGATATTGTAAGCGCTCGAGCGAGACAAGACCTTGAAGTGATCAAGGACGACAACTCACGAGATGCTCGGCGCCTAATATAACGACCAGGTACATTTACTGTCATTTTAGCCTACCGCATGACGTCCAAGGTCCGGGAAAACTTTGAATGCGACCACATGAGTGTCCGTGAAATGGGAGACTGCTTAGAGTGTCACGGAACAAACTCGGTGCTCAGGGAAACACTTGAGTTGTATGATCGAAATCTGAAAAGGGACTCTAGGCGCTAAGTTAGCAGGCTACAGACTAGAAAATGAAGTACTGGACCAAAGACCGCCATTTCTCCTTCTCGTTAGACCTTTAATTATCCACATCACTGACGCGATCAATTTGCGGTTCCGCTCCGATACGGAAAGGCTTGTAAGTAAATACCGCGGGCACTTTTCTGTCTCCATCTACCTTCCGCAGGGCAGTTTTTCGATTACAGCTGTTTGCTTATCGCTTGACAGGCAGGGGCGTTTTCGTGGATGATGAGAGAAGGCTCGGACTTCAACATAAACCGTGTTTAGGGGACTTCAAGGCCATGAAAGGCCATCCATGATAGCCGAAATAGCCATAAACCAACCACGACGGTGTCTTCAAGTCCATAAGCCACGGTATATGACCAAGTCCAAAGCACTCTCTTCTCTCACGTCAGATATTTGCGATTGTCAATCTGTGCGCAAACAGCTGTAGATGGTAAGCAGAAGGTGATGGCAATGAACATACCGGCCCGAGTATCTACCGTCTCTACAAGTCTATCCTCCCGTACCTTTCTAAAAATACTGAGGCATTGAAACGATATCAAAATTCCGGAAAATGCACTTGGTGACCTGTTTCGCTCCCATGACCATGTTGGCTGTCTAATAGTAAGATAGAGAGATCAAGGGTCACGATGGACACGCACCTTCGCAGAGTTATATTGGTGGAGCAGGTAAAAAAAAAGTTGTAGATGGAGACGCACGGAATGTCTTCGAATGTAGCAGCACGCGGGATTGGCGTTATTGGAAGTCGAAGTCAAAGATACGAAGTCAATGATGACGCATCAAGGACGTCCAACTCGGTTCGGCTCGGCCCGATCATTCCGTTTCCGCCCGCTGGCATCTTTCCTCCTACAACCACTATCCTGAAACAGGCGAGGTCATTCATCGCACATACCAGGCGCCATTCATACTAGAATTTCCTCGAAACTCATGTTCCACTGAGATCTCCTCGGACTTTGTGGCAGACTCTGATGTTTCGGCCCCCGGTATCCCTTCCTTCAGTTTTAGGGTGGTGGTGTCATACATATTAAAGGCCAGCGAGCGCATTTTCTACGGAAATTCTTCTCGGATGAATTTCTCTCATGGGAAAGCCTTATCTGATATCTTGGCACATATGCAAGGTGGTAGAGCCTTTCCTCCATATTTACCATCAATCCTCATGTTCCAAGCCCGTTTGCAGCCCGAAAACACTGTGGCGAAGGCCTGTAAATTTCTTGGAGCGCTGTTTTGCTAGCTTCCATCATCGGTTTGCTCCACGAACCGTGATTCCGCTTGAGATGGTACGCGGTAGTCGTTTTGATCTATGCTCTCGTTCCGTGAATAATGGTCGTTTGATCTCTTCCAGCCTTGACGTTCTTGTATCATCATGTGTTGATTTGAGCCTGGATAGGTCGTGTTCATACCATGATTACATGGTTTAAATTTCGCGTTCCCTCGTCTCCTTATCCGCGAAAATTCCGATCGCAGAAGCATCCAACTATAGATCGCTCATTCAATACTCCTTCCCCGGAGTCTCCTATTGTACCCACAAATCGACCTTTTAGTCCTTTCTATAGCGCTAAGCTTAAAGGAGGAACTACTCCGCCGTCAAACCTGGTATTCTAGCTTTGAAATTGCTTCTGGCCAGGGGTCCTCTTCTGACATTGTATCGTGCACACTGTCCGTGTCAGCTGAGGTCTTCTCGAGGTCTTGACTCTTGATATGCATAGTCAATCCTAAGGGTTGAGTCTCCCGCGACGGACAGAATTCTGATTCACGAAGATCGTGCCGGAGCCTAGAGACCCCGTGTGAAATCACTGTGAAGCCTTGACGGATGATATCGTCGGGCGCTATCGGAGCCGCTTAAAGTGATTCTTATCACTGTCGGGGGTCTGCGTCATGTTGACAATGATCCAAAGATTTTGGTGGCACGTGGATACAGGCAGGCGTCATCGCGGTATTAATTTCCACCCTTCGTTTTCTTCTTCTTGTCTCTTCTGATCGTCGAGAAGAACACCTGCCATGCTAAAAGCTAACTTGCCTTGGACATTGGTTTCACAGGGCGACTGCATGAACGACATGGCGGTATGTCATCCGTATCATTTTACTAAATAATCACTCTGATTTTGGGATTACAATCACGATGTTCCGCGCGGTACGTCAATCTGATGACTTTCATATCACGGTGGTCTCTGATTGATCCAGCTAAGAATGCTCACCTCACCCGATGGTCTTCATGTTCTTCCCTTCGTGTTATGCGACGATAATCTATGTTCCAGCACGATCACGTTATTCTGCACGCGAACGGAACTGCTGGAGTGGTTCCTGGCGCTGTCTAGTGGCTCTGATCATGATCGATATGATCACTACTCGATCAAATGCCACTCTTTTCCGCTCGCTACGAGAGCGAGCAACAAATGATACTTCGAAAGGGTCGACGGGCTGTGTGAATCGTCTTCCTGCTGATGTTACGATGCTGCATAGATGCGTCGCATGTGAATAATTAGATATCGAGTCAGACCGTGTCTCATTCCGTTTTCGGACACGTTCGAAGGAACACTTCTGTGAACTTCAGGTGGTTATTATTATAGTGTATTCTACAGCTTTCTGATTTATGATATAGGTATCAGATGAGTGTCTGAAGCACAATTCATTGCGGTCCGCTAGGAGCTCCCCACGATAACTCGCAGACAGGCCTCCATTTCCCCTCTGATCATGATCGATCGGTGACCGGGGGTAGAGTTTGCGGCCATGTTGTCTTTACAAGAACAGAGACGCGACATCAAGTGAGTCGATTTTGAAAGATTCCTGTTCAAATTTCTGATAAGTCTCACATCCATATGGCTCATTTGGGTTGCGCATGCGTAAGAGTGGCAGTGAGAGCCGCTTGAAACTTAAAATGACAAGGTTCGTCCTACAATCACCACTCATGAATGATTCGTGGCATGGGGGCTGCGGACATGTGTCTGTAGTAAGTCGTCAGCACAACGTTTACGAATATTGATTGTATGAAAAAGCTTAATTTGCACATTAGCCCCAAAAGTAGGCAATGGCACGAATTAGTAAAAATTGTCCATTTTAGTGGATGCAGGGAGCTGCAACACCCTTGACAGTTGGTCCATATTCTATTCATAATTCGAGTATTAAAAGGACAGTATCGCTCATAGTAGCTCAGCGTCGAAACGCTTATACCTTATTCAAATATACTAAGGTAGGAGAACAAGCGAGTAGTATTGAATTCCGGTGCGGATATCATCCTTCGAGAACGAAGTGATCAGCGGTCAGAAGCAGCGATATGGACGAAGCCGTGATTTTGTGCCCCTAATTTACACAGTGATCATTCGACGCAATCCACGTTTGGAATGCTTCTTTGTTGGCCTCAAGGCAAAGTTGTTGCTTTTCTTATACTCTCTAGCCTTGAACCCCGAGCCCAGACAATCCTGCGCAGAAGTTCAATTTGGTCGGCGAATGGCGCTCCAATCACAGTTCTTCAGTATTCAATGGTAGTCAAGCTTCGCCTGATTCTATTTTCTCGAGGGGCCAGAGTCGAACGGGGTCCTCCGTATCCCTAAAAGCGAAAGGAAGAATACCTATTCTGATCTAGACGGTCTCCTGACTGGCTCGAAGCGCAGTAGTATCTGTAGTATCGCCATAGCATAGCCGATAAACAATCAACACCCTAGGCAGGCGCCTTCTACTGTTCGAGGGAAATGATACCAGAATCCTAGCGAGGTAATCCGGAGTTGATTTCATTGGAATCTGCTTGATAAATCTGCCGTCGCTTGAGGATACGGTGTAAGAGAGGAGACGGCCAAGATGGGCCCTCCTCTGAGGTGAACAAGATATCCGGGCTCCGAGCAATCAATCAGTATGTTCGTACCTTATACTTATTGGAATAGTGAGACTCAATATACACGGTTCCGGCAGCTGCGTACCAGGACGTACTTCAATGTATGAATAATTGATTCCCGTCCCTCCATTTTTATGCTTGCGGTGTCTTAGTGACCCGCGAGGACTGGCTACGGGTAGCGCCGCGGGAGTGCTATAGTGTGATCAAACACCACATATCCGATCATCTATATTCCCTTTTCATTTACGAGGATGCCTCTGAAGCGAGTCCCCTCTCAGAGCATGAATGAGACTTCTCTTCGCTCGCTCGCCAAGTTGAATCCTTTGCGCAGAACAATATACATGTTGTGCCCATGTAAGTAGTGCTACGTCAGCGCTGATTGAATTATAAGACGTTTCGTTGACGGTGACTCGCGTAGGCGTGTAGACCGCCACCGCCACTGGGAAATGCTGATGGTGTGAAGAGTACTTATGAATCGAGCACAGGATATGAGTAAGCCGCATCACTTGTTGAATAAACATCAAGTTAAAAAAAGATAGTCAGTTACTCAAACGTACGGGAGAGACAAGCCGGATTATCACAGGGCCGACTTGACGTGAATAAGCACAATACGGCATCTTGGAGATCCACACACAGTCTGAGATTGGGCACAACGATGGGAAAAAGCACAGCCATGTCTAGCTATGTGTGTCCGGGGTCTTCCGTGGCGCGCGGACTGCCTTTTGGGGAACTATCCATCTGGAGTACGATCACTTTCATCGCTTGGCTTCCGACCACCACCATCCGTTAACGGATTTAAATACTGCGGCAAATATGGGCTCCCCCCTCTGTCTTCTTCGCTCAATATGTTTTCTGACAGCCCAGAATACATTCGACGCGCAAATACCCCCTTTGTCCCACCTACGATAACCATAGCAGAACTTCATGCTGCTGTCCCCCTTCACCTCTTCCGAAAATCGACGACAAAAGGATTGACCTACGTCTTGCAGGATGTCTTTTGTGCATATGCTCTATATTGCTTGACACCATATATCCCTCTTGCTCCTGCTGTCCTCCGTTTCCCCCTCTGGGTAGCATACTGGTGGTGCCAAGGAATCGTGCTCGCTGGCTGGTGGTGTCTCGCACACGAGGCCGGACACGGTACCATATCACAGTACGCGTGGGTGAACCACATCGTTGGCTATGTCCTTCATACAGCCATATTAGCACCTTACTATGCGTGGAGGGAGACACATCGGAAGCACCACAAGGCCACCATGAGCGTCGAACGAGACGAGAACTACGTCCCGCGAACACGTTCGGAGTACGGCCTTTGGGATGAAAGGGAGGACGAACGGCTGGGTCTGCTAGGTGATGAGGAAGGACTTCCTGGTCGCCGGAAAGGCTTGGACCCGCACGACGTGTTTGAAGACGCGCCGCTGTACATCCTCTCACGCATGCTCATCATGCAGGCTATTGGATGGCAAATATATCTTCTGACCGACGCCATGGGAAACCCACGATATCCGCAGGGAACAAATGTTCGTCCAGTATTAATTCTTTTTTAATCGTTCTGACGCCGCGTGCAGCATTTTTCACCGTCTTCGGTTCACTTCAAACCATATCACCGCCGACAAATCATCACTTCCAACGTCGGACTATGTGTTGTCCTTACTCTCCTCTTTTGGTGGGCTAGCCAGACTAGCTTAGCCCATGTAGGGCGGGTGTATGGCGTTCCATATATCCTCGCCAATCATTGGATCGTCATGCTCACTTACCTCCACCACTCCGATCCAACAATGCCGCATTATCGTTCTCGCACATGGAGCTTTGTACGCGGGGCACTGGCTACCGTTGATAGACCGCTTCTCGGATGGGTGGGAAGGGTGTTTTTGCATAATGTCAGCCATGACCACGTATGCTTGACTCCGTCGCACACCTTTTCTATTCCTGAACATTGTTCGCAGGTCGCGCATCATCTTTTCTCTTCAATACCGTTTTACAACCAGCCAGAAGTCACGAAGATTATTCGGCCACTGCTGGGGAATGCTTATAATTACGATACTACCGTGAGCATGCTTTCTTTTTTGTCGCAGAGTCTTTGCTAAAACTGTCATAGAACACTTTTCGAGCACTCTATCGCACGTTCACACAGTGTTGCTTCATTGAGGATGATGGTGATATTGTATTCTACAAGAATCGAGATGGAAAGGCAGCGAGGATGTTGGCTGGTGAAGAAGTCCGGCCTTCGAAGATCATCGTATAACGACGGTGGAATCCTTGCTGTCGATTTTATTTGATAATCTATGAAATCAAATATACCATACCCTACTATTGATACTAATACATTTCTTTTACGACGTCTAATCATAGCGCTCTGTGGCATCAAGCTGGTTTCGGCTTCTCTATAATCATCAACCTTAGCAGAGGTATGCTAGACTAAATTCATACGGCTGTACAGAAGATTCTGCTGTCTGGGCAGCCTATTCACTGTGCGATCTGAGAAGGGAAATCCCGAACACGGGTCGACATGCGAAAGTTGAACGGTGAAGGAGACTCCAGGCAGGGCTGGACGTAATGTACGATCCGAAGTTCCGAGAGTTCTTTCGTACGTCAGGGGTGTTATCGTGGATGATGAAACAAAGTTCCGACTTCGTCATAAACCGTGGTTTTAGGACTCCAAGCGCACGGGAGGGCCTCCAAGACGGCCGAAATAGCCCTGAAACAGCCATGAACGCGTCATCAAGTCCCTAAACATGGTTTATGACGATTTTCATAATCTAAGTAAGTCTTTTCTCTCGCGCAAAATGTGTTACTGTCAAGCTGTATGGAAACAGCTGTAAAGTGATATTTACGGTAATGATTTTCCAGAGAATATGATTCTCTAATTTCAAATTTCAAACCCTAAGGCCCGTGGTCACAAAGATTCTACGAATATGTGCCACTGGGCCCTGTCTCTACTCTCTACAACGTGATGGTGCACGTTCAAAGTTGCGGCCTAACAAGATGGCGCAACTCGTCCTATACCGCCCACGGATGGACTCCTTGAGTCTCGAGATTTGACGCTTTGTGGACCTGGCGGAAGATTGGGCAAGTTACCGTCTGTTCGTATTATCTCGAAAAAATGGCTAAATAAATATGATGTGAGAAAATTTGAATGCACCGATAGCTCCTGCGGCATCTATGAAATACCAGCACTGTGTTCTTACGGACCCTCTTAGATTCGCCATCCGGAAATTTAATGGAGTCTGTAGGGAGGATCCGTCAGTGATCACTGAATTTCTGAGGATGGAGCCAAGAGGCCATTAACTCGAAAAATACTAATACTTAGTACTATACAGAGCAAAACTTAAAAAATACGCTACATCGTGCCGGCTTTTCTACCATTCTACTAGCTGTTGTCAAGTAGGTAATACAGGGGTAGCTTGTACAGTGAAAGCGCGTTTAAGAGTCTCAGAAAAATAATGGGTGTTTCTGTGCTTGAGATTGCATCCAAACGTTCAAAACCCCAGCTGCCTCCTTTCTTCTTTATACTTTAGTGTGAACTTGGTCGGGTCGAGTCCCGATAGAACAATTCGAATGATCAATCGCCATGGCAATTTCTTACTGAATTATATGGGCAAACGAGACGCCTAAAAAGACAGCATTTTCCTTTCCTTCTGAAGTGTTGAGGATATGGTTTCACAGCAACTGGGCCGACGGCTACACCGTTTTTTTGTTTTAACTTATTTTGATTTTCGTATTGATCATTACCGTAACTTGACTCTGTACCGCGACCATCCCCGGGGCCCGTGTTAGCTACGAAATACACGAGCGTTCGAGCCACGACCACCACGTCCATTTCCCCTGCCGACGTCTATTCCCAACATGAAGTAGGCTGTCCGAATGCCATAAGAGTATCCTTCACGGGCGTTACAGAGTTATGAAGAGTAGTCACTGTAGGCCAAACGGTGACCCACGTGGCCGCAGGCCACGTGAAGCCGAAGTATCCCAATAGGGAAGTTGGCACTTTCTCTCATCCCCCGCTGGTTCAAAATTCTTGGTGCTCGATAACGCGTTATGATCTACTCTTAATGCCGATATGAAATTTTACCTGGCGTCTGCTGGTGCTGCCATCTTCCAGTGGTTATCGTCCAGGCCGTTTCGGAAACTTCGGCGGTCGCTCAATGGTATCTGTCGATGCCTCGCTAATGACTAACGCTGGACGAGTACGCAGCCGGTCATTTACTGGAGATACTACGCTGAAGCGAAGAATATTAGATAACTTACTCTTTGATCGGTCAGCCGCAGCGGCTCAGTCGAGATGTTCTGATGCAATATCGGTATCGCTTGGGATGTATAATGTTTGTGGAAGGTCATCAACTCTCACGGATTAATGATCTGGCCAGGAAAGCATACCTATTCTTTGGTATGTTATGGATATGTTGGACATCATGCCTATTTTTACCTCGAGATATATCATAACTCAGTTACGCTTTTCCAGGAGTACCATACAATACTCGCTGTTACGACATCCTCCACCCCGCTCTTTTACAAACTTGCACATGGTTCGAGATCGGAACCATCCCGAATTCTTCTAGGGATTTGGGCCTACGTCCGCAAAAACGAGCGTCGGTATCACAAGCGCGGCTGTACGGAAAGTTCGTTCCCTTTCCGGCGCTCCTAGGGCTTCGCACCGTCACCGTATAATACGGCTGTACGGGTGCCGTCGTACGGGTACCGTAACCGTACCGTCAGGAGTTTGAGAAGCACCGTATTGACGGCCGTCGACGGCCGTATGTACGGTATGCAGCCCTGGATTGCGCGGAGGGCGAAATTCAGTAACAACTGGGGGTGTAGAAGCCCAGCCCAGCACCGTAGCTCTCATTTACATTCATTTTCGGGTCGTTTGTGACCTATTAGTGGTATTCTTGTGTATTTGGAGCCGATGATGTGATCGAGCAAGTGTTAGGGGCGCCTCTATATGGTGAGAATCTCTTCTCTAAGGTCGGCAATGATGTCTTGTTGTATCTGTAAACAAACAAGGTAAGCTTTAAGGTCTATTCAGTATGATTTTATGCGACGCTGACGTACCAAACCCAGCTCATAGCATACGGCCGTATGCACGGCCGTGACGGACGTACTCATACGGTCCGTACGCCGTCGACGGATTGGAGCTGACGGCCGTATACCGTATACGGTACGGTGCGAAGCCCTAGGCGCTCCCTCCTCATAAACAGCACATTCTATCCGCCACAGTGACGAGACATAGAGGTCTCAATATTAGAGGCTCTCGTCGTATTCAAGTATGTATTTCTTGTCTGAGGATACATATCCTTTGATATGTGTCCCAGCATCGCAATATACGTGACATCTCCCGCTATTCCTTCAGAGTCGCATCCTGGCAACGCAAAGCTGACCAATTCGGCCAGTATACTTTACTCTTGATTTTTGTCAATCCAGTATGTCAGTTTCACAGGCAAGAAGGTCGGTTAACGGAGGTGTCTGCACCGTATAGCAATGTTCCTTGATTGTCAGGTCCCCGTTTCCAAGGATGGAGTCACTGGTGACTGACTACATTGACACAGTCGATTTGTGGTCTGACAACAGTAACTTACCACGCGATTTCAACCCTGAAGTTCCTTTAAGTAAGGACTTGGCAGACGTTTGCGTCCGTTCTTCAGAATTTCTTTCGAGCGTTGGACCGAGGGCGGCTAGGCGCGCCTCCAAATATCCCCGGATGTCTCATCATGAAGTACTCGCTAGCTGTTTATTATTGAAAGACAGGTCGGTTTCTGGCAAGTTCACGTTATCAGATAAAACTAAATTACATAATTCTCCTAGAGAGGCCAGACCAGTTCCCCGTGAGGTACGCCGACTTTCTGACGTAGGGCTCGGGTGCAGAGCTGCATGGATTTGAGTTGACTGACGCCCTGACAATTCGCCTTCTTCGAAGTGGAGAGGGCTTTTGATCGGCCCTTACCTAAGGGGTCAGCGCGCTGTTTCCTCCGCCTTGTGACAGGACCGTCTTACTGTGGGATTCCACCCCGGTGTATACATACAATCTCGCGTGCGCTTGGAGATCGGGTCCAGAGATGATCTCGGAAACTACACGCATTGAAAATGTGTGAGAGGACATCTTAAGAGGCAGTCTTACCTGAGGGGCCTGTCTCGTCTTCTTTCTTCCTCTCTACTCCCTGCACTCTCAAATTCTATCGATCAGGATGCCTACAGCTACGGTCAAGTCGAGCACGGGAAAGATCGCATTTAACTACGTGATATCTACACCCTCATCTTCATCGTCAAAGTCTATCGACCCAAATCTACCGACTTTGCTGTTCATTCATGCGGTTTACCACGCACAAGAGATTTTCCAACGTTAGTTGCATTCCTCCTTACCACCATTCAGCAGTTGGGTTGACATTCACTCTAGGACAATTCGAGGATCCCCTGATAAGACGGTTCAATTGTGTTGCATTGGATCTTAGAATACACGGACGCACGATGAGTGACGCGCTTCCAGAAGGTTATGGTGCAAAGGAGGCTGCTGAAGACGTCGCATTATTCATGGTGAATGACTCGTTTGTTCAATGAGGCGTGTCTGAATTGCGATGCAACAGGATGAGATCAAACTACCCGCCTGCCACATTGTGGGTCTGTCGATGGGCAGTATTGTAGCGATCAGCCTCGCCGTCTACCACCCGAACAAAGTCGCATCTCTTTTCCTTGTATCGCCGCTAGGGCTGGAGGAGGTGAGATTTTTGACCTGTTTATGCCGTAGCTGAGCTTAATGTTGTACGTAGCTCCCATGTGTTGCCGATGGTCGGCGGGAAGTAGCAGAGTGTTGGAAGGAGGGCTACAAGACAGGCCAGCCCGATATGGAGGTCATATCTCACGCAATCTATGGCGTCCTACAATTAGGTTTCAGCAATAAACCCGATGGCTTAGTGACTGCGTGCGCACAGTGGTGTTCCCTTTCCATTATGACTGACTGTCGTTTTAGGCTCGTCACTATTGCGCTGCCTTCGGCCTTGGTGAATTTTACTCCCAAGAACCTTGACCAGTGCGACAGAGCTACAGTCGACTTTTGTAATAATCGAAGGGAGTACTCGAATGACCAACTTTCTCGGATACACGTCCCAGTCAAATTGGTTCACTGCCTAGGGGATATCGCATATCCTCGGGAATATACGGAAAAGTTTATGCGACAGTTGAAGGATGCCGGGGTTATAGTCAGCTTGGACATGATACCGGAGGCGCCACACTTTGGCGTTGTAACGCACGGGGATACGTGAGTCGAACTGCTTCCAACTACGGGCGCTACAACTGATATTCTCTAGTGTTAACCATATCCTTCATGAGTTTATTGTAGATAGTTGCAGGACCACCATCCCGCCCGCACCACAAGAAGTCAGCTCTCCGTGGGAGGCAGAGTTGGTGAAGGCTGGTTGGAATAAGGATGATAGCGATTTTGAGGATGATAGAATCAGCTCGCTAATAACATACCCCTTTTTATTTTAGGTCCAGGTTGTTAATAATGTACAGTGGAGTGTACGTGTACTCTACGCGCTTAAAAGTAGAATTACTATTTGCGTTCACATACCAGGTAGGATTCGCCGTCGTCATGGTTGTAAGACGAACGAGCATGTGAATTATAACTTCCGCTCATTGGCTGACAGGGATGATGTCGACGTAAATCACCATAGCTCTTTGCGACTGCCCTTTCTCTTCCTTCTGTGAGAAAGAATGCGCCGCTCAGATGGATTCGTGGAGACGCAATTCGGTCTGGATGGTTTACGGCCTCAGAAGACGCCGGATACCTATGAAGATCTCTTGGAAATTAGCGGAGAAATGAAGAGGCAGGTTGGGATACGGCTTCGTTTGTCACGTCAGATGTCCGGGCTTTGAGCAAATTGTTCCCGCTGAACTGTGGGTTTACCTTATCGTAATCAGTAGTGTCCTCAAAAAATAATATGTAATTGAGACAACATCACGGTGATCAGTGTCCGATTTCAGGACTAGTGGACAGAGGGTGCAACCTGAGTTAAATCCCTTTTCTGGATGCTCGACTTAGTCTGGCTGATGATGATGGAAGATATTCGGAATCTCGGATTAACTGTCTGAACAGCGTTCGTGGCGTGGCGCATGCCTGAGTCTACAGCCGGCACTTGGGCGCCGCGGTCACCGTGAAATATTAATAAGCCCCGACTTCAACGTTAAAACCTAAAAAGAGTCACGTAATCGGCGGGCTGTGGTAGAAAAAACCAATACCAGTACTTGCGGCACCTTGCGATCTCAGGGCTGTGGACCCAGCCGTTCCTGATTAGGACCTTATACATCAACATTCACATCGACAAGCTTCAACAGGCCTACCGTCCGTGTTGTCACCACGATTTAACAATACTTCGAAAGGGAACCTCGAGGCTACTAGATCGAGATCGGCTGACCTCACTTCGCTAGCCCAGATGACTGAGGATCGGGCGCTGCTCTAGGGCTTTGGAGCTGGACCTTCCGGGCTTGTGTGCGCTTGTCTCGTTTCTAAATTAATTGGCGGTTCAGAGCAAGCTCAACCAGAATTTTTTGAAATTTGATTCCGCTAACTACGGAGATGCTATGCTTTTCTGCACGTAATCTTGGCATCGTCATCGACCCACGCGTACGGGGAAATTGATCCGGGGACGGAAGTCACCGAGACGGTCTCCCTACTTCCTGTCAACGTGATTTATTGTCGCAATTGTCGTGAAACCTCATCGGTACTCATCCTACGGCTTAGGCAGAGATTACAGGTGATTCTTTTTAGCGGCAGCGGGTTGAATTAGCATTAAGTTAAGTGCGTTGTTTGTGTTGGACTAGAAGAAGGTATGTCATGTTTTCCTTTACTGTGTCTATTTCTTGTGTCCTCACGCACGATATTATAATATGATATGGAGCAGATAAACATTTCTTTCAATACGAAACCATGACTATAGCTTAGTGTTGCCGCGACTCGGCTTATCTCGGCTTAACGCCGAAGTTGACTTTTGAGTTGCCGAGGATAGAGGGACAGAGGGAACAGCTGCGCTGTCACCAACGCTACCAATAATTCTTGTGAGTGAATACGTACTTCAGATTATCTGCCATTTTAAACAATTGTGTAGTCAGAGCAAGCTAAGTGAAATCGGCTCAAAACCGACTTCGGCGTTAAGCCGAGATAAGCTGAGTCGCGGCAACACTACTATAGCTCGCCCCTTCAGCAATTACAGTCTTTATTTTCATATGCACAAGCCCGGGCCTGAGCCCAATCCGAGCCTGAGCCTGAGCAGGCTTGGACTTTCAATTTGAAGAGTCTGAACCTACTCAAGCCTCGCCTAAGCCTCGAAAACTGAGCTGAGCTGGGCTCTGGCAATCGCTAGCACTCGATACTGCTCGGACAGACCGGGACAGTCTTCGGTTACGTTAGGCGACTTCCAAGCCTCGTTGCCCCAAATGGATAGGCTACAGGATTACGGGTTATCGAGCTTGCTCTCTGTCAACGTCGTCTTGAACCCTGAAATCCCTACAAGTAGTGGCCACTATCAAATTTCCTTCTTGCCAATAACTCTTGACACCGATGCCTGCCCATGAATCGTCAACGATATTTATCCCTGCCCCGAGTTTGCATCCTGGAGAGCCAACTGCAATTCATGGCATTCTAGAGCAGTTGGAGCCGGAAAAGTCAACACAAGGAAGGAAACTCGCGCTGGTCTGTGAGATTCATCCAGTCTCCTAATGAAAAAGTGCCAATCATCTGACTTGTAGGTGCTCCACGGTGTCGGCGGGTACTCATTTCTTTTAGTCGGGTACAGCAGTGGTTTTGATCTAATAATTCATTCATTGTTAGGCATAAGGACCATCTCTTCCTCAAACAACTCACAGCTACCCTCCCTATGGACACGTTCCGTTTCGACTTTCGGTATTCGTCTGAGGTTTATTTTTGTTCCACGCAATAGCTCAACCTTTGACATACCAGAGGATACTTTGAGTCTCCTGGGATATGGCGTCAGAACAAAATGGAAGAGGACGTTCTCGACCTTCGCATCATCACAGATTACCTTAAGGCCCAATTTGGGTACCAAATCGATTTGGTGATTGGCCACTCTCGTGGGGCCGTACTCGCCTTACGATGGCTTTGTACGTCTGAAGATGGAAAGAAGGTTTCGGGATTTGTGATTGTCTCTGCGACTTACCGTATGAAAGTAAGTATACTTCTGTGCTGAGTGGAATGGAAGATTCTTACCCTTACCTTTGACAGGATATTTTCGGTACTGTCATTCCTTTAACTTCTCCCAGTCGGCCTGCACTGACCAGAATACAGTGTCCCAGAGCTCCAAGATACTTCTGAAGAACATAGCCGACAAAGGGTTTCACCTTCTCAATCGCCGTACCTTCACACACGCCTTTAAAGAGAAGATATACCAGGAAGACTTCGTCGACTATGCCGCATTTGACAATTCTTTCGTAAATTACCTGTTTCCCCAGACGACCGATGTCCTTATTATCCATGGATTGAAGGACAAAGGGGTACCAGTGTACGCTACGCTCTTTGATAGCCTCATGGCGTCTTGACAACTAAAATTTAGATTCAACGCCGTGTTGTACGCGGAAGCTCTGAGCAAGCGAAGCCCCGGGACGCATTCTTTGCATTTGATGGAACATGCGGACCACACTTATACAGGTCAGCACGCGGAAGTCGTGCAAGCCATCGTGGATTGGTGGGATTCTCACTCGAAGGGTAGACTCCGGTCGGGTATCTGGGTGGGACCGGAAAGTATTGTGAAAGGGAAACTATAACATATAGTAGCATGCACGCAAATGAAGGCAGTCCTGTAATATGAAGTAGGCTCTGCCCCGGGGAGACCATTCTGAGATGCTTACATTGGTTTGAAGGCTTCGATAAATGATATATCTCAGTCAGTGGTCGATACTTGCCCATTCGATTCGAGGCAATAACTTAGGTGCAAGGCGCAGAACAGGAATAACTTTTAGCACATTGCGTCGCAGTGGTGGTACATATACAATCATCATAACATGGTCCTATCGTCCGGGTCCGCATGAAGCTAGCTAAAAATATAATATTTAGTGAGTAAGCGCTGAAGTGAGGTTAGGAAAGAACGCTCACTCTTGTAGATATCTAAGTAAACACTTGGGATCCCGACAACTGGGAAGACGGCAGCCCCGGCGGGCTACATTGGTCTGGGTGTTGCTCGAGGCAAGATCGTCTTCCATACTTTCCAAAGGCATAATCTCAAAATCTTCTGGGTAGGAGACGACGCTGATTCCTCCTGTGATATGACCGTCCATATGTTCGATCTGACGGTAGGATGGTTAGCTCCACACTGGGGATGAAGAACCAAGATACTCACAAAAGAGCGCCATTCATGTGCTTTCTTTGACTTCCCGTCCAGGTGATTCGCTTCCCGACACATGAGGCAGCGGTAGCGTTGATCCAGCGAAGCGATATCGTCCACCTTCGCAGTTTCCGGGTTCAAACCGACAGCTCGTATAAGTGTCGACATGAAAGTTTCCTGTTTCGATAAGTATCTCGTCCACACGCACCTCCGTTCCAATTTAATGGTCTGGGGATCCCGCGAATAGATGCAACATTCATACTCCAAGACTTGCGGGAAAACCAATCCTCGCGACGAACATCCTCGGCATTCGAAAACGTTACGAGCCAGCTCGAGATAGACGCGCTTCTGGTACTTGGTCAATCGCTCTGGTTGGATCTCCCCGAGAACTCGGATGAGTTCATCGAGCGCTGGTTCTATCCATTTCTTGCGAAACACTTCTACGACCGGCTTCAGCTCCCTCTTACCGAAAGTCATCGAGGTGGAGATCCGATGGGAGTTTTGTGACGAGGGACGTCCAGGAAATCGACGATAGACGGCACTTTGGTGATACGGGAAGGGTCGGGGCCTTCCAGGAGGGCGGTGGCGATGGCGATGGCGATGCGGTTCTCAACGACCAGAACACGTGCTACGCGCTTGTCCGCTAATTCTTTGATTGCCCTTTCAGCCATCTCGATGATAGTATCGCGGATCTTGGACCAGTCTTTTACACTTGGTTTAGAAAATGGTAAGGACGGTGTAGAGGCAACATACTTTTCTCCGTGAGACGACGAGGGTTCTTGACGTCCGAATGTTCATCAAACTTATGACAGAAATTTTTGGATAGAAGCGCTTCGCCATAGCCGAGAGCCTTGAGTTTCTTTTTTATGCTAAGTAGCTTATCAACAAGGATTATCACGGTCAAGGATGTCGGTAGACGTACGCGACGGCTCTCTTGGTCTTCTTATTTTCCAATTCTTCTGAACGTACATCGGCTCTCTGTTCACACCACACGGTTCCAATAAGACGGAACTGGTTTTCATAAGTAACGATTTGAGAACAACAAACTGGACGCAGGATCACGTACATGTTCCACTTCCGTGAGGTAGTCCCATCTTTCTTGGCAATACGCGTCCTTTTCTTTGTCAGGAAGAGAGAGGTACTTAGCTTTAACGGCTTCAAAGTCTTTCCTTAAATATTGGATAGCTAATATCGATAGTCAGCTAAGAGAATCTCCCAAGTGATCTCATGAAACTCACTTATCCCCTTCATGGTAGTGGGCACTAGCGACGCGATGAAGGCGGTGAGAGTATCTGTCGCATGGTGAGAAATAACGCTACGCGTACATTAGCTCCACAAAACCCGTCCAGTCAAACCAGACTACTCACTGTTCCTTGTAACACGCCTTGCAGATACGAGTGAGAAAACAAAACTCAACTTTGCGTACGACGGCCACACGACAGAACTGAAAAACTACGCGTCAGAAGAGCTCAGACGAGCAGCGAACGAGACACGTACATGACACTTATTAACGTGCAGCAGGTGTGCCCACGCCATTTCGGAGAAACCTGTCACTGGGGCGGGGCAATCCACCGATTTACGCGCCGCTTTCCACAGAACTTTCGATGTTGGACTCGTGAATACCGAATAAAGGTCCTCGGATAACCGTGCGAGCTGCAATACGTCCTGAGGGCTCAGATAGCTTACCACCTACACGATGCGGTTAGCGCCCAGCTGATCTATGATTCGACGCGATCTCACCTCGAGCCAGATATCATCATGCATGTCTAGCATCCTCTCGAGCATTCCGCGGCGAGTCCTGCGCGCCATTGAGGTGATGGTCGAGGTGATGGTAGAAGTAGAGGTAGAAGTAGAAGTTGTAGTTGTGAGTGGTCCTCTCGTCGAACACCCACCCACTAATATAAGTACGCGAATGCACGTGTAACAAAGTAGCTCGCCACTCGTTATCCCCATTGTGAGCCAAACGGAGGACACTCTTTTGTCAATTTGTTACGCAGGGTAGTGTTTTGCAGAGAATGGAGCCATTACTTTGTAGACACTCGTACCAGACTGTGCTGTGCACGAAAAAAGGTTTATTTGTGACAGGCTTGGAGTCTAGGACTACTGAATATATCTATTTGCACTGGTAAAATTTCGGAGTCAAATGATTGCCGATGACGAGAGGTGCGTTTCCGTATCTAATCCATTAAAATCTGCGCCTGAAATTTGGAGCTTTTTGAAGCTGTAGAAGCCAATGTATATAAGTGCTCTGTTCTCAAATTTTTTTCTGTACAGCTAGAATCGATATGAAGGACGCGACGCGAGACGTACTAATGAGCGCGTTCAAGCCGAATTGACGCGTTTGTGCCGGGCGTTTGCGGCCAAGCGTAGCCGAACCCGGCCTTAGGTATTTCAGACTCCACCTGTGACGTTTTCCATCTGGTTAGATACCCAAAAAGAAATTAGGCTTCAGAACGTGGTGATGCGACAGACGTAAGGACTTATTGTTCTCGAGTTTGGCCCTGAGCATCGCCAAGTTTTAATTAAGCCTGTCGTATCCAACCAGCAGGAAATTTCCAATTTGAACTTCAATGTTGCTTCAAACTGCCCGCAAGAGAACAATGTTACGGCCAGGAGGGTTCCATTTCATAGAACTTTCGAGGCGTCCGAAAAGAGTACTTACCTCACTCGAAGATAGCTAAACCTAGGGGCTCATATACCGAGGTTAAAACGTTAATTACCGATGAGTTATGATGTACCTCGCACTGGAGGGATTTTCATGTGAATCTGTGACGGCATAATAATTCAAATTTCAGTTCATGAGGTCAAGAAAACGTGTAAAGAGGCGAAGATACAGATTGAATACAGTTGCTGGCGAATTTTCTTAGTTCTGTAATTGCCAAGGTAAACACCGTACCTTAACCCCCTCGTGGCGTACGTACTATTTACTTGAAGAACATTAAAATTAAAAAAATTAAGACTTGAATCTTGACTCTTGAAAGTTGACCGAATGTGTAGTTGCCAGCCACTGCAGTGCCGATGAAAAAAAAAAAGGAATACGCTGAATCAATGGACCCTCTCGGACTTGAACCGAGATCATAAATCACGATTATGTGGAGTTTACGATTGCGCCAAAGGGCCCTTATTCAATCAGTATATTACGTCATGTTATCCGCAAGGTTTCTCTTTGTGTTTCATTTCTAGTGACCCCTTGCCAGTATGACGACCACCTACTCCTTTGGCTCATACAAGATCATGAATAACCGTGCTGCAGATATGAACGAATTGGCGAACACTGGCGCAACCCTGTCAGTAAAAATGGGTTTTACAGTTATGGCCTTGTCAGATTCGAACCGAGACTTGGCTATACCAAATGGACACCAAGCCGTGATGTTGGAGGAGACGCAAATTGTTTGCTGAGTGTTGAATATCATGCCTTGACGACTGGATTCATATGCGTAACAATACAGCGACACGGCAGTCAGGAGGTAACTCAGACTTGGAGTACATGACTGTACAGGGTGAGGCATTGACCACAGTTCATGACTGGCAAAGAGTAAGACATTGCTGATATATATAAAAAGAAAATATCAATGAACGCTCGAACGTGGGATGTTCCAGGACTCGAACCAAGATCGTATACAACCAGCGTGTTGTCATGAGTGCGCCAAACGACCCACACCGATATCCTACAAATTCGCAGTTTACAACGATTCTCAAACGTCGTAGTAAATCCTAAGCGGAATTAGTGAACCATCCTGTCAGTAAAAATTGATTTTGTATTTTGTGTTAGTGCCTCTTCTTAAGTTCGAACCAAGACGAAGATATGGCAGCCTTCCGCATGTTAGGACGACATGGCATACTCTCGTTGCGACCAATCTCTGTTCAGCCGGAAAGTCCGCGGAGACGTGGAGGTCCTGCTAGGGCGAGCAGTCAAATATAAATTCAGAAGACCTTTGCCTCGAGGGTCTGACTCTCGTTCACGTAAAGATTGCGCAATGACATTCAGGAGGTATCATTTGCTCAGAGTACATGGTGCGTGCAGCGAAGTGAGAAACGAGCGTGGATATTCAAAAGGAAAGGAGAGCAAGGATTACAACGCGATGATACACCCCAACACCGCGGCCAACATCCCAGCGATACCCATATCGGCACCTGAACGAGCGGCAGCATTGAAGGATTGTGCGACGAATGAGCTTGAAGTCGAAGCAGCAGAAGAGGTAGCAGAGGAAGTGCTGCTACCGGTGATGGTATTGGAGTGGGTAACGCCAAAGCTCGAGCTCGACGAGCTGTGCGTGCTGCAAGAAGGTAAACGCGACGAAGGAAGAAACAAATTTGGATGACTCACATAGAGGCCGTCGTGCTGGCGCTCGAGCTCGCAGATGTCGAGGCTGATGCGTCTGTCGAGCCAGTACCAGTAGTCGTCGACGTCGAATTAGCATCCACCACCGTAAACTGTCCCGACTCGGCATATATGTCGTTAATATTCCCCGGGTTCACCAATTGGATCGTGAATCCAGCCCTACAGCGCACCCGTCAGCATCACACGGACCCTGCTGAACTGTAATGAAAACTCACCCAGGCAAAACCGCCGGCAAGAGCACCGTCAACTCCGAGTCACCATAGCCCGAATTCACGTTATTCGCGATGGCATACTGACGATTGAAGGCGGCATTGATGAGCTCGATGGTGAAGCTCGCTTCGTCGACGTACGCAGCGTTCCACTTGATGGTGAGGCTCGAGGCAGATACGACTGGTTCGTCCGGGGTGGAGATGGTCAGGGCAAGGGCGACGGGAAGGAGGACTAGGAGAAGGACGGGGAGCATTATTAATTGTTAGTGGGGAAGGAAGAAGGAAGAAAAAAAGTGCAGGCCTCCTGGGATGGGTAGCCACGTGTGGCGCAAGAGATCGGACCTCGCGATCTGAGCTCAGAGGGGTAGCCGGATCGAGCGCGCCAAGGCATGCCTGGAGCACAACGCAGATTCCTTTGTTACATAACGAGAACTAGCCTGAGCCTGGAAAAGATGCCATCTTCAAAGAAGATCGTTATTGAGGAAAGTGAAGCCTTCTGAAGTCGGGATTGTTCGTGGCCAAGCCCTTCCAAGCCCGGTCGGAGGCGGAAAAAATGGTAGTTGTCTGGATGAGACCAACAAGATATCCTAGGGGTAACGCATCCAATGCCACAGAGCAGAAGTAATGATAAGTACGATGCGAACCAAAAGAGAAGCAAGCTGGGGAGATGGACGAGCAATTCGGAACCGGATCACACGAAGCGTCGTGATCGGAGGTTGAACTATCTGATGGCCGAGTAACGGGAGAGGCCCGCTTGTCCGAGTCCGTCCTTCACTCTTTTGCTCTAATTTGCACACCAGAGATTTTTACAGAGCGCACGAAGACTAAACAAATACACTTGTACCTAGGTATAATGAGTATCTGCATTCACTGCTCCAAGGAGGGCCCGCTCTAATCAGTAATGAACCCAGTGAGTGCTAGTCCTATGCTAGTCCTACGCAGATCCTGCTTCTTGTGGATTTATAATAGCAAGTGCGATTTATACCCCAAGACACTTCATCGTACTAATCTATCGTATACAGTAGACGTCATCAGCTCATCCAGTAGACTGTCTCGTTTCAAGTACTAGGAGCGACGACGTGTCTGGCTCCCATTTAGTATTCGCGCCTTCCATTGCTACGGCAGGATCTCGTTCTTCAAGCAGAACATTATCCTACTATCGACTTCTCAGTCCGAAGGTAGGAAGTCCAGTGTTGACCT
Organism: Armillaria altimontana; assembly: GCA_022818075.1. Taxonomy (NCBI): domain Eukaryota; kingdom Fungi; phylum Basidiomycota; class Agaricomycetes; order Agaricales; family Physalacriaceae; genus Armillaria; species Armillaria altimontana. The sequence continues at coordinate 1,726,380 of JAIWYR010000012.1, forward strand.
TTCCCAGTTTCGGACATGCTGAATTCATCGATGGTTGTATCCGGAATCCTTGTCCGAATATTACCATGGCTCGACGGCCTCTATGCGGCAGCGATGACTAGCTTTACTATTGGAAACTGGACTTTGAAGCTGTGTTACGACGCTTCATCGGTCACCGTGGAATGTGGATGACGGCAACGGAAAATCTAAGCATGTTCAGTTTTGAATGAAAGTAGGTGCATCAAGACCCAGGGCCAAAAGAAGATGTGTCTGTCGTATTACAGATGTAAGTAAACTCTAGAGCGGACTCCCGGAATCGAACCAAGATCACAAGCTCGCGTTTATGATCGCGCCAGAGCGTCCTTTCAGCAAGCCTCTCGTCCCGTCTTTAATCTTGTCAGGATGCACCTCGTCTAATGAGACACCAATAACGCATAAATGGCTCTCGGATCACGCGTTAGGTTAAAAGGGCTTGAAAATATCATGACTACGGACTCCCACGGATTCGAACCGACTGAACTATGAGGCAGTTACCACTTCACCAGAAAGTCTGTCTTTTGATGATTTCTTGCCCCTCATCAACCAGACCTAATTAATCTGGGCATAGGATCCCCTCAAAAGAAACCTGACTCAGGGTGAAGTGAGATAGAGAGAAACGAAAAATTCGCTGGTGGAGTAAAAGTCGATGTATAGCTATCCACGACGGTTTTCGTCGAGGGCGCAAATCCGTTCAACACATTGATCATGCGCATGCATCTCGCTCCAGTAAAAAAAGGCTAGAAAGTGGCATGGAAATAAGACTCCCTCGGATTCGAACCGACTCACTCATGCAGCAGTTACCACTTAACTAGAAAGTCTGTCGTCAGAAGCGGACTCGATGTCTGCTCAAAAGTGGACTCAGCCTGGCTTGGGAAAGAGAAACGAAACCCAGTTGGCGGATTATAAGTAGATGTAGTGAAGGCCTTTGTCGACGGCACCATACATTCGAATTCTCTGGAATGGAAAAAGTTAATGGGACCACATTCCAATGACACCCCTCGGGTTCGAATCGACTCAACCATATCAGCAATACTGATGTGCCAGGATGCCTGTCCTCTTTTGGCGGTTTTATCATTCATCGAGCGAAGGAGACATCATGGACTAGGAAAATGCCCACTCAAAACAAGTTCTGATCTACGACGAGGTGGCAGGAAAGACCTGTTGACGTTCGAAATGTCAGGCAGGTGTCTCCAAAACGATTCTTCCAGGGGCCACGCCGACCGAGCAGACATTCTTAGAAAGAAAAAGATACGCAGGTACAATGACGGGACTCGGAATCGAACCGGGCTCAACAAACTCGTGTTTGCGATTGTGCCAAAGCATCCCTACAGCACTAGGGTGTCTGAGGCTATGAAATGTAACGTTTGAAATGAGTACAAATGATAGTCACGTATGTCTGGCGAAACGATGCCCCCACACCGACTGAGAAAGAATTCAGACAGATTCAAGTGCTAATTGCGGAGGCTCTCAGAAAATAAAAGTAAAAACAGCAGAATCCACTCATATTAGTGGACTGTCTCGGAATCGAACCGAGCCTACAAGTTCGCCTTTGTGATTGTACCAAACCGTCCTTGTATCTGAACAACACACGGATGTCGATGAGCCAGCCGCCCTTGTTCCTTCACAAATGGATCATCATTTCGGCATAGTAATCCGAGGACTGGAAACAGTATCTCCGCCAGCCCGAAACATCCTGGAAGCGGAGTCGTAAAGCCTTCCATCTGGCGAGCAAAAATAATTCTTTCCTGGGTCGAAGTGTTACTTGCCTCCCTCGTATTCAAACGCGTGTGCACAACCACGCTCCGTCCTAGGGAAGGACTGGAGTATGATTGGGGAGATGGACGAGCAACTCGGCACCGGATCACACTTAGGGTCGTGATCGAAGGTTGAACTGTCTGATTGCCGAGCAGCGGCAGAGGCGCTTGACACTTGTCTCCCTCCCTCTTTTGCTCTGATTTGCACCAGCAATCTTCACAGTGCACGCCGACTAAATAACTAAATAACTGCAGTTATCCTGCGCAGCTGGGTATGACAAATATCTGGATGGAAGATATGTCCAATCCAAAAAGGAAGTTCTAATCGATAATGAATTTGACAAAGGTAGTGAGTGACGTCCTAGTACGCTTATATATAGTCCTTCGCAATATCTGCTCCTTTTGGATTTATAACAGCAAGTGCTAAAGGGGGCACGGTGAATTTCGCGTTTGCGTGATGCGTTGGTGCGTTCGCTGCGTTTGCGTTAAATGCAGATGCGTTTGCGTTAATGCGTTTGCGTGTGCGTTATTGTGCATGCGTTGGAAGAAATGCGTTGATGCGTTTGATGCGTGTGCGTGCGTGACAGACGTGCGTTTTCTTTGATTTTCTTGCGTTTCTTGTCGTTCTGGTTTCTGTGCGTGACCACGGCCTACATGGCCAGCTGTGGCCTATCGGCAACCAACAAGGGATAGTAGCATGTGCCCCTGATGGCGTGGGATAAGGACACGGATCAGAGGTCTTCAGCGATCTCTGTACCCGATGTTAAATTTTCATTAACGATACTCGTATACCTGCAGGTATCATTTCATTCATTCTTTCGATAACAACTGATGTCTTTTGTATCCAAGAACGGCAGAGAGAACTACTTGATTCTGAAATAGCTCATGCTAGCATTGGAAATTTGTATGTTCTCGCTATCATTGTTTTCATGCTCATTCTTAAGGTTTTGCCCCAGGTCTTAATTACTTTGTTGAAATAAAGTATTTGTTTTAACTTACTTTGTGCCTTTTTTTATGACAAGTCCGACAATAATAGCAGCTCTGCCTGAAGGATCAATTTTGTATTTCTCTCCTCACTCTTTCTCTCCTCCTCGCATGTGTTGTTTCCCTCATCTATATGCTGGTCAGTTAGCACTTCCCTCTACCCTCACTGCCATATGCTTACTGTCTTTGACAGAAGAACCTTGCATGCACATTAGCCAGGTGGCTACTTGAGCCTGATGCTCAAGTCCCCATGCAACATTGTACTGACCAAAGCAAAGTTCTCAACGAACGTGACACTCAACCAGGATCAGCTTGTACGGAGCTGACATCTCTCGTGAATCTGGATGTGCTCATCCCAGTCTTCAATTCTGATACTGGTGCATTACTACATGATTTATGAAAGGTCTGAGAACTTATTCTCCTTGTCAGGTCGAATCAAGGCACTGAAAGATGTTCCTGGTTCAACTTCCTGCTTAGCTGAACAATTTTATGAATATCCTGATGGTATAAAACACCAACAAATGCTGTTTTACAAGCCAGAAGTACAGAGGAACACAATGTGGGGTTGAAGTTAGGTTGAAGGCACCTTAATGCACCCAAAATGCACCTGTCACAAATTCATCACAGTCACATGCGTGGATGCGTGACATTTTGAATGCATGCGTTGTATCCAATAACGCATGCATTTCATTTCACAACGCATGCGTGAAGACCTGCGAGAGGTGCGTTCAAAATTTAGTTGATATGCGAGATGCGTTCTGTTGAGGATTATGGTTTCACAGCCACTGGGCCGACGGCATAGCCGTCTTTTGTTTTACATTATTTTGATTTTCGTATCGATCACTACCGTTTCTTGGCTTCGTACCACCATCACCTACGTATCTGTCCACGAATATACGTTTGTTTGAGCCATACCCATCACGTCCTTTGTGCCTGCCGACGTCTATTCCCAACACGTTCTGACTTAATCATTGATTTTGCAATGATTTTGTCTTATAGCACAACTTACAGAACATTCTCTAAGGTACGGATGCATGCTATAAGCATTGATTTTACTTATAATGCGAGTTATGATACAGATACATGCTTGTGGATTACCAGTGGTGCTTTCGTGGGAGGTAAATCACAATAATGGTCTAATCTCAAACGCACTGAAACACACCAAACACATACCACCAAAACGCACCAAACACAAAAAAACGCAAAAACGCATCACGCAAACATGAAATTCTCCCGGCCCTGCTAAAGGTATACCTTATTGCGTGTCTGGCTCCCATTTAGACCATTGGTGCTTGCTCATTCGGTAACAGGTCTAGCTCCCATTTAGTATTCATTGCTATGGTTGTATTTCATTCTTCAAGCCAACCCACGCTAAATTGGTGGTTGTACTTATTAAAACACGTCTTCCCGACCAGGCGCGTTATCATCTCAACTTCTACTACTTAGTTCTGCTGCAGTCAGGCTCTTACAAAATAGACGCAGCTGCTACCATCAAGTCGAAGCAATCCACACTAGAACAGAGCCAAAGTAGGACAGCGCGACTTGGATTTCTTGCTTCTCATCACGCGTCGACCTTCAATATTGGTATCGCTGACTAGAAATCAATCAGTCGTTGAAGGAGTCTTCATTGATGAAATGCCTTGTTATTTGTGCAAGTTCTCAGGATGCATTCCTATCTATGGTGTCAGTTTAGAGACAAAAATAAGAACACCACATATTTTCGGCTCAGTTAACACTCATTCGCGGTAATTGTCGGTAATCAGCAGGAATGCACGGGAATCAGCAGGAATGCATGGGAATCAGCAGGAATGCGCGTGAATCAGCAGGAATATGCGGGAATCAGCAGTAATACCCGGTAATACTGCCCTCATTCCGGCCATCTAGGACCCAAATTCCCGATCCACACAGCCACCCCCACCCCACCATTCACCTTTTTGTATCTGCTTCGTTACCGCTCATTACCAATGAATACAGGTACGACAGAAAGACAATTGAGGGTGATCTGCGCGCTCCCTGGGGTCCCAGACTCCCAGCCATCCAACCAATTTGAATTTTATTGGGATCCAAGCCTCGTTAATCAATGTTACTGTGTCGCAAACGATCTTGAGGTCCGATCCTAGCTACAGTACAGTGCTTTGAGCGATATAATCATCCTGATTCTTGATGACATAGTTTTTCATCGTGGCATCGTCAGCGGAGATGTCAAAACCCTGCAGATGCATCAGCCTCCCATTCTCTTTAGATGAAGGCCCACGCTGATGCCGTTATTGTGACCAAGGCTATGAGTGCTGCCAGCACGTTGTCAATGTGGAGATGGTAGGTAATCCCACCGAGAGTCGATATGGAGATGCAGAAACAAGTCGATGTACGGTGATGCTGTCAAAGGTGAGTCCGTCACTGTTACCGATAGAGATAGCCTGCGCAGGACTGTTCAAGGCCTAAACAATGTTCCGAATAGTGATCAATTTCATCCAAGGAAAGGAAATAGAGGAGCAGGCTGTACAAGAACCCTTGACCTAGATCAAGATTAAAATATTTATAAAAGATCTCAATGAGATAGCCCACTCCAAGAAGAGGCTTAGTGACACCACCATTCATTCGTGCTTTCGCCATCCCAGTACGACTCGAGGTGCTGTTTCTTGGCGATACTGGATGAAGATACATTGTCTCAGGCCAAACTTTGGTTCCGAGGTAACTCACTGCTTACGGGTGCACGATATACACAATCTCAACTGACAAAGTATAAGTCAAGATAAATGGCAAGGCTGAAATTGACTAACAGTGTTCACTAGATAATGATATGTTGTATTGGGCTAAAATTCAGTGCCGAAGGGTCTATCTCAGCTGAAGATAGATGAGTCAACATAAATGGTGTGATAAACGAGCTTACCCTGCTCATCAGACGACGATCCATCGTCTTGGACAAAATAGGTGGCGAGGCCGTCGGCACGGAACCTCAACTGAAATAACATGAGTTAAGATGCACAACAAAGTCGAAACGGACTTACAAGGCTCGCTGGACAACGTTATGTTGTCTTGGAGCAAATCTCGGTGATGAGAGCATTGAACATGCTATCTAGACTGAAAGGATGTCGGTCTGCATGACAGGTGAGGTACAAATGCACTCACTGTGCTTGCCGGATGGTGATATGGTGTTGCTCCAGTGCATGGGCCATACGAGAACTGTACTGACACATTGTCAGAGTCAGACCAGGAGAACTAAGGATTAACTCACATTTGAACGTGTTACTCTATAGTTTGATCTAGACTGTCGGTGCCATCTCCAACTGCCAAGTGACACTACCGAGCCTCCTGAGTCCCTTCATTTATACAGCGGTATATGGGAATTTGAGGTACGCGGTTAGGCCCTTGTCCAATTAGAGAATCATCTCATTGAATAACCGTTACCTCCAGACTTGCTGCCAAACCTCGGCGCATCTGCTGGAACGGGTTAAGTGCAACCAGTCTCCACTGGAACAAGATGCATGCATCGTAGAAGGCTGATACGCTGAAGATCCGGGTCTGACTATCTAGTGAACTGGACCGTATCGACTCTCGAACAGCAAAGAAATCCACGGACATACCTTGGGTATGGAGTTAGCGCTTGTTTCTTGCTCAGTATTCTGATACGTGCCTCTTTCTAGTGTGGCATTTGCCGCTCCCTTTGTGGGTCTCCGCTATCACGGACGAGGATACACTGGTAAGTCTGAATCATGCGTCAATGATATGATGTGTTAAGGCATCAATCCGCAGACATTTGTCATTCAAACGCATACAGAAATTGAGAAACACTTCATGGGCCTCTCCAACCTTTTGGTCGTTAGAGAAGACACATTCAGACGGGGATATCAGAACTTAGATGTACAAGGGAGTATGCAATACATGGAGGGACTGGTCTGATATTGCGGTAGCAGACCGGGATAAGATAAAGAGACACCCAATGGTAAGCAAGCCTGTGTTAATGGAAGCGATATGAAGTTGCTTACTGACCCCCAATATAGAAGTATATCAGCACGAGGTCATTTAACATTACACCATTATGTACCCATCTTCGCTCTCACCAATTGCGACAAGAAAATACGGACAGCAGGAAAACATATCGAGAGAAATATTCTTCTTCCTTGCCCCCGCACCTACTGAAAGACATCCTTGTGAGCAGCGCTACGTTGAAATTTGAAAACAGAGCATAAGCTCACCGTATCTCGAGGCCTTTCTACACATTCATCATCGCATCCAGTATCAAAGGGACTTTTGGGACATGTCAAGTCGTGACAGTCGAGGTACACAGTAAAATGCTACAGCGACAAATGGCTTATTAGTGGATGAAAGTGAGCAAGTGTGGCTGCGTACTTGGGGTCGGTAGCTTAAGGCCGTCATCATAAACGGGTAATGGACTGATCAACAGGGCAACTCAGTCAAAAGAACTAGCAATAGTGTAGCAACCACTTGCCAGCACCATACCACCACCTTCGAATCCCCACGGAATTCTAGCGAACCCTTGTTGGTCCCACTAAGCAGTCCTCTTTCAGCAGGTATCTGTCCATGGTTACAGTCCTGAGTGAAATTCTAGTGTATTGATGGCGAGTTAATAAGAAAAGATGTAAGGAACAGAGCTACAAACGTGAAATTGATCTCTATAGCCGCTGTCATCCCCACAGCGGTGTAGTCAACGACTCAGAGGAGGCTCCAGGAGACTCGCGCCATTCCACTCATAACTATATGTCATGATCTGAGATGACAAGTCAAGTGTTAGCTTGAATCAAGGAAATAAAGCGCAAGGCCTACCTTGGATATAAGACATTGAGGGGTTCATTGAGTGATGAAGCTAGGACTAAGAGCTCATGTGTGACGAAAACAGACTCTCCGGGTGCAAAGACAGTGAACGTGTGGTTGGCGCCCTTATTGGAGGTGACTGAGGAGATGTAGCATACAGCGACACCCATGAAATCTGCAGAGATTCCGGCCGAGTCGACGACCATGAAGAATTCCATTGCCCACGAGCTGAGAACAGTGCAAGGGTCGTTGAGGAGCTTGACAGAGAGCAAGGATTGCTGCTGTGTCGAGTTTGGATTGTATAGTGGTGCATGCAGAGCGATACATTACCTCAAGAACCTATGGACTTGTCGCAGTATAACATGCTTTCAATGACTATCTCATCCTGAGTGAGTTTGGCATCGAGAACAAGAAAGTCGAGATCAAAGAGTCGCCAGGAGAGATGAGAACGTTCCGTCACGTGTGCACATTCGGTAGACCTGTAGACATATAACTGCAATGTCACTAGCAGATGGGAGAAAAGGCACCGACAATTCTCGTGCACCACCTCATCATATGATGCGTCAACGCCCTCTCCCTAAACCGCGAGTCAAACAAAGCCTCTTTGGAAACACTGAAGAAGCCTCTATCAGTCCATAGTGGCGAAGATAAGTTTTCAGATACGTGGCAGTACACTATATCAGAAGAAAACAAAAGCGCCAGCGTGGTCAAGAGAAAGATAGCCAATTCCGAACTGAGGGAGTGACTGCGCATAAGAACGAAGAGAGATGCGAGTCGGAAATGCAAGAGGTCAATCTTTAGAGCCAAAATAGCAAGCAACACCCAGACACGAGGATGCACCTGCCTCCAACTCCAACCCAAATTCTAGTACTTAGCTTGGAGGGTGCCTTCTTTCGACATGACGGGAGACGAAGAAAAGCATGTATTTTCCTATGACAAGCAATCACTGGAATGCAAGCTCGGAGGTTCTTTATCGCAATGGTCCTTAATGTGCATACAACATTCTGATTCAAGCTAAGCTTAAGAACTCAGATTCATAACCTGGAATAAAGAGTACACACATTGTATAGAATGGCAACTACGATTTCAGATTGACTCAGTATGATGAGGACCCCAAAAACAAGGTACCGCAGTTGATTTAGTAAGAGATAGCGATTTGGGTGTGGTTGTTCAAGACGCGGTAATGGGTGGTAAAGGGCGGTATGGTGGAGAAGGGAAATTCAGACGAAAAAATCCGGTCATTACCTCTGATTACCGGCGATTACCCCGGATTACCGTGAATTCCCACAAATTCCCGCGAATTCCCGTGCATTCCTGTGAATTACCGCTGAATACTGAGGATTACCGAGTAATGAGCGGTTTTTCCCTTTGTTTTGGGTGATTCTTGTATAATGGGTGTTTTTGTCTCTATACCAGCACCATACCTATCCGGCGACATGCAGAGGTTGTGAAAACTACCTTGGATTGGCGGGATGGTTACTTGAAATGGGATGCCCTGGCAGTTGGAAATCTGCAGACTGTTGTGTTTCACTAGGGGAAACGCTCCCATTCAGTGTTTGCGCCTTCCATTAATATGGCTGGATTTCGTTCTTCAAGCCGAACTGTATTCTACAATCGATTTCTCTGAAGGAAAGCCTGAATGCTGGGAAGCCCTTGCCCGGCCCATAGGTTTCGGACACGCTGAATCGGTGGTTGTATCCGGAATACTTGTCCGAACATTATCATGGCTCGACGGCCTGTATTCAGTGATGGTCGGTTTCACCAGAACTTGGAAGCCTTGCTTCCGACATGGCTCATCGGTCACTCTTATTACCAGGTAGAAAATGCGGATGACGGCAATGGAAAATCTAAGCATACAATAGAGTTTTTTTGCAAGTAGGTGCATCAAGACCCAGGGTCAAAAGAAGATGCGTCCAATTGAAACACTTTCCATGATAAGAGTGGACTCCCATGATCGAACCAAGATCAGAAGCTCGCGTTTGTGATTGAGCTAGAGCGTCCTCTCTTTTTGCACTCATATGAAAACTTCGCACCTGTGGGGAACACCTCATCTGATGGAATATTCGAAGCAAGGAACCGTTCAAAAACCTTTCGATTTTAAAAAGACATATAAGTCCATCGTGAACAGACTCTCTCGGACCGACTGAACCATGCACCAGTTACCGGCGTACCGCTTCGCTATAAAGTCTACATCTTGGTGATCTTTTACTCTTTCTAGACGTCAGCGCCCACCCAAGAGAATCCTGACTTGGGCTGATGTGAGATAGAGAGAAACGGGAAAAAATGACTGGTGGAGTAAGAGTCGATGTATAGTTATCCAAGACGGCTTTCGTCAAAGGCACAAATCCGTTCAACACATTGATATCTCTCGATCAGCCGGCAGATTATAGATGTTGTGAAGGTTTTTGGCAAGGGCACCATACCTTCGTTTCTCTGCAATGGAAAAAGTTACAAGAACTGCCTAGTGACACCCTTGGGTTCAAAATTCATCGAGCAGACAAGAAGTGCCTACCGTCCTAAGAATGAGGGAAGGGTTTCGTTGAACCTGTTAGTGATTGAAATGCCAGCGGCATCAATATGGTATTTGCAAACGATTCTCCAACCCACATTGACCGAGCGGACATAGTTAGAAAGAAAATGATATGGCATTTCATGTCGATCCTCATCGGCCTGTCTCGGAATCGAACCGGGTTCACAAACTTATGTTTGCGATTGCACCAAAGCATCCTAGGCTTCACTTGTCACCTTGTCACCGTCTAGGGCTTCGCACCATCACCATACAGTATGGTTGTACGGGTGCCATCATACGGGACCCGTAACCGTGCCGTCGAGAGCTTGAGAAGCACCATATTGATGGCCGTCTATACGGTATTTAGCCCTGTATCGCTGGAGAATGGAATTTAGCGACAGCTTGCAGCTCAAGGACCAAGTACAGCACAATAACTTTCCTTCTCATTCATTTCCAGGCCATTTGCGGCCCTCTCAGGATGTTTTCTTGCATATTTGGGATCAATGACGCAATGATGCAGCCGTTAGGGGCGACTCTCTATGGCAATAACTCTTATCCAAGGAGAACGGTAATGTCGACTTGGGGCAGAAAAGAAGCTAGGTGTGTTTCGGTGACTATACAGTATAGTTTTATATGGAAGGGTAGACTGGCACGCTCATTTCAACGTCATAATCGGTGGTTATATAACCATATATGGAAAGGAGACCTCAAAAACCTCTATGAGATCATTGATTACTCATGTATCATTCTTGGCAATAGTTATTTGTAATAACAATTTAGTATTTTTATTAAATATTAGTCGCTGATTATGCCCTGATGCTAAGGGAGGAAGTAAATTAAATAATTAAAAGTTAAACTAAATAAATAACCTTATTAGGAAGCAAGAGCTCGAGGCATGGCTGTACTTTCATCCTTCCATCGCTTTTAGGTCATTGTAGTGCAGATTTTCTATTACTATTATGTGGCAGAAGCATGATGCAAGCTTTCTAGTAAGTTGTATTTTTTCTCTACGCTTTGTGCAGCCCAAATAGTGCAGATGGTCCAATAGCCATTGTAACCTGAATTGTCATTCATGTAAGGCTCAAATAGTGTCTGATGCAATACACTGTACATAATCCTGTCTTTTCACAAGCAATCTACCAAGCAGAATGACCAGAAAACAAATGTCCGCAATAAATAAGCACGTTTTCCTTTGTGCTAAGCAATTTACTGAGCAATGGAAGCCTTCACGGAAGGCCTCATATAGCACATATATCATAAAACGGGAATGTTTTTCTGCCTGGGGGCTTGATATGGTCTCCTGGTTTTCTGTTAGCAGCAACACAAAGGCCAGAAGCAACAGAAGTGCAACTAAAAATGTTTGCATTGATGTCTGAGTCTCCTGCATGGATCAAATAGCTTGAAACAGTGCACCGCAGCTCCTGGTATATAAATATACAAGAATATCCACTTGAGGAAGCGTAGAGAAGCGACAGAAATGCACAAAGCCAATGCGAGGACGAGGTGGGATATTAATTATGCCATGGGAAAGAAGTCCATATTTAGGCAGATTTCAAACTGAGAATCAGTATCAGTCCCCCTACAAGTAACGAGCTCTGACAAGGGGGAGGCACGGCTAAAATCCGGCACATAGGGTAGGGCGGAGGGGGTCCAAGCCTTAAACGCATGCACTTTGGGTGCCCTATTTTAGGATATAGCACTGTAGGACATACCTGGTAGTCCAATTTCTCTTTATTTCAATAGCCTTATCTGAATAGAGATTATTTCATGGTGAAATGTTCACCGTAGTAGTGCTGATGTGAGGTATGGTAGCCAACCGGCAACTATCGGCAGCACACCGGCACAGACCGGCATCTCTCCGGTAACTGAGATTTGTGTTACAAAGCCATCCAAATATGTATATATTGCTTCCGTATATGGCAGGAGAGAGGGGAGGGGTCCAGCCCATCCTTAAACACGAAAATGTACGTCATGTGTCTTTCTTAAATCCCGCCGCCCCTTGAGCTCTGATTATGCTCTTCAATATATGTGCCCAGCACCCCCTGCATAGGAAATTTCAAAGTTTCATACAATCGGACCCACGGGAACTGAATATAAGTCTTAGGTGACTTTATAACAGCCCTCATTCACTATCACAAACACCTGCCCATCTCCCGGTTGCGAAGCAATCTTTCTTCGCCTACCTAACCAACATCCCCTTCCTCCCCACTCGAATACCTCCTCCCCCCTCCCACCCCTCCTCTCTAACTTGTCAGAGATTGACACCACTAGACCATCTATGAGTCTTAACCATCAAACTATGTGTATAGCGCAAGCAACAGCTAAAAAGCCTGCCTAAAAAAATAAGTTCTCAATTGTGCATTTTATAGTGAGCTTCTCTATGATAAACTGGATGCGTATTCACGGACTGCTCTTCAGAATACAATCCATGCCCAGATTTGTATGACGCACACTGCTGCCATGCCTTACTCGTGAACGTACAAAAATGATCTCAATCAGTAAAGAATGAGGCCAAGAATTGAACATACACACCTTTCTCCTTTTTGATTTTCTTCTGTGCTTCCAACCCAAATGTTTTGAGTGATAGTTGTCTAGCTTATGTCAATCACACCCAGCTGTTCTCACAGTGGACTCGACTACCTCAAGAACGCATATTTACATAAAAACTTACTGTTCCCAAGGGCGAGTAAAAATCTGACATCATGATGTAATGAAATCTCGTGACAACCCGCTCCTCGACAGGTCTTTCACATGATTTGCTGAGTCATCGAGCAGTAGAGGTCGACAGGTGTCTCCACGTGATTTGCTGAGTCATGAGGCTGTCGAGCTCTACAGGTATTTTGAAGAGGCTGTGCTCTACAAAAGCAACGCATAAAAAGGTATTTAAGTAAAGTAGGCCATGTATTCTTCTCTTGACATCTCCAGAACTCCAGCTTCAGCGTTGTCATCATCACCATCGTTGTCATCGCTGCTGTCTTGTTCACCATCCTCTTCTCGAAATTGGTCTAGGATAAATCAATTATTGGAATTGGGAATGGGAGAAGACAGTACCAGGATCGTCAGGCCTTGTGCCTGCCCATTGATCACCCACATGAAGGTCGGCCTGCAAATGATTATTTTGGGCATCTAACTCTTCCTCCTCGTCAAGGTTTTCCCATTCTTCAGGTGTCAGTATGTTATTAGCCCGGAACATCCCCACAAGGGACAAGTACACGTTCCAGACGGAATGTCTGTTGATAATAGGATGCCCGAGCTGTTCGAGATATTCATGTGCAAGCACAGCAAACGAATGAGGAACAAGTTTCAGCACAGGATGGTTGGGTGGTGCATAAATTGCCCGGGCAGCAGCGATGGATTCAGAAGTGAATGCAACCTAAGTGTCAAGTTAGTCACAGAATTTCATGTCACTTTTCTGTGCTCTTACCTTGAAATCTTGAGCGCCAAAGCGTTCAGGTGCTTGTTCTATAAGCAAAGGGACACCATTTGGCCTGGCAATCTTCCTATTATGACGTTTTTTTGTGTTGTTGTTCTCTGAAACATATACATCTAATTCGGCTTGAAGCCAAGGCAGAAACACATAGCAGAACACTTGTCTAGAGATGAAGGAACGTCAGGTCAAGGTGGAAATGATGGGAGGTAGGTCACTGACACTTCTAGTGGTACCTTCGGATCATACCACCCCTCATCAATACCCACCTGCAACAGATGTTCGAATCCAGGTGACCATGATCTTCGTAGAACACTCCAGACGATTTTGGCTGGCAAATTTTTCTTCTCCCGCATCCAATGGTGTTGCACCGTGCCAATTAGAGCTGGATCATGTGTATGCCTCAAGAATGTATGTGCTCAAGCCAGGTGACCATTTTCGTTACCAAGATCACTTTGCGTCAAGAGCGGTCCTGCTGAGATGGATTGTCAAAAATCATAGGAGGCAAGAATTTTAGTCCTGACGCACCACCTGTCCGTTCAACCATGTCAAGGTAATAACGACTGATGAGAACTGGATTGCTATTATTCCACCACACGTTTATCCATTTCAAAACTCCTGTGAAAGGATCCACACAGGCATGTAGACAGACACCAAATCGAACTTTCCATTTGTCATGTTGGTCAAGGGACCAAATGTCGTTGACCCCGGCACAGTGAAAGACTCGTCGACGCAGTCGTCCTCTTTTCCTACCTGGAAACAGCACAGGCTCTTTCATCCGGAACCATCCTTCAACCACACCTCTGAGAATTAAGAACTCGCAATTCAAGAAGGTAAAAGCAAGTACTCAGGAGCAAGTATTCCACATATATGTTTAAGGTGCTTGTGCATTTCTGTGCGGCCTGCTGTTGGGTAGATAGTACGCAGGTATGTCATATCTGTGTCAATTGACGCAATGCTATGTTTTTGTTGTCGTGCTGAAAGGAGGCCCAACGATTTTCTAAGCTTCTTGAAGCTCTTCAACCTAGACGTTTGTGTATGAAAAAAGTTCCATGAAAAATAACATCACGTACCCTAGACAGTATTTCTTTGTATCGAATACTTTGTGCAGCTCCTGTCGCATAACTTCATCTGTCATGTGGCCATTCATCATCCATAGCTGACGGAGTCTTGGTTCAACCAACTCTGTGGGAACTGCAAACGTAGGTAAGTATTCCACTTTGAAAGCTTCATAGATGCAAGTACCGTGCGGAAGATATTGATTTGGCATCGTCCCACCTGAGGAAGCCCGAATGCGGGTTGGGGGGCAAAAGGTAGCGACACAAAATCTAGTCACTACTTCAGACTCTGACAGGAAAAGTCCCCCTTCCGAGGTCTGTCCGGTCGTGGTCGTCCCAGAACATGGAACACGTAATGGTTCCTCATAAATTTTCCTCGACGCCACCTGCCTACATCCCAGATCCTGTGGGAGCCAATAAGGAAATTTGATAGTGCAGATTCCTTTATCAAGTAATTTGCCAATGAGGATCATCACCTGTCTGCAAAAAAATTTGGACGTTTTGTGTCATTGCTCTTCACAATTAGACCACTTTGCCGCAAAGATGAACCCTGTATTGGAGAATTCAAATAGCAAATGGTCTGGATGTTATGTGTAGGAATAATGCAGTTGCACCGAACAATTCCTAAGAAGGGAGTTGCCCCCAGGACTCAAAACATATAAAATCTGGATCGGAGACCCTATTTTCCTATCCAAGTTTTCCCCAATCGCTGTCGCCTCTCAAGATGACCATGTTTGCCAAAAATGTCCTATGGGCACTGCTGAATCAGACGGCCTTCCCGCCTTTAATTGCTGCATTATTTTGTGAGTTGAGTTAGACAGAGCTCGATGTTGTTGACTCACAAACAAAAAAGCCGCCGTTGTACTCTTTATAGCTTTCCGCCACATGACCCTCTTTCGCTGTTACCAGTGCTCAGCCAGATACCCTGTGCAAGCAAACCCAGTGATTTACACAATCTTTGTACAAGGACCAGGAGCTCAGACGTTATCACTGCGTACGTCAAGTAATTCTAATTCGTTGTATAATCTCAGCATTTGCGATGTAGATGTCCAAAGCACTCATACCATCCTTGATGTCTTACGCCTCTTAGAACCCCGACTATGTTCGTTAGGGAAACTGCGTCGTCAATACAACGTATACGTGCCCGGAAAATGGCAACCTGTTAGAGACAGTGATACACTCTTGGCTTTGAACGTCGGAGCGTTGTCACATCTTGGCATCAGATTTCGCTTACTTGGGGGCAGTGAGTACCATTCATATTTGTTGAATTTCTTCGCAACTCATGACTGAAGGTCCGGAATTCACTTTCACGGCGGCTGAATCCGTTGACCACTGCCAGTATCATCGCTGCGCCAAGTGCCAAGCTGACAAAAAGCCGTATTTCTTTGGGCCCGGAGAGGCGACGTTTGTAATGGAAGGAGCTGTGGTTACTGACGGACCAGCAACAATTACAAACCAGGATCGATCATTGCCGTCACTTTCAATCACAGTGTGCGGATCTTGTGCGGCCCTGTCTGCCCAAAAGAGTAAGTGTCATAACGGTTATGACCTCCCCAGCTGACTGACCTTTCAGATGCTGCGACGCAGAAACAAATAGCAACGAAGAGGATTCTGATGTCAGGTAAGTTCACCACCTTTTTTCTAGTGAATTTTACCTTCATTATTTCTTTAGGTATGTCAAACGTGAGACCTTCAAAAAGTAAACAACCACTCGGGACTAGTAACGTGGAGGTTGAGCGTCAGTTTCCCACAATTTACATACATTGAAACTTGTTAACCCCTTCCTCAGGCATCAATGCGTCCTTGAAGAGACAAGTCTTAGAAGCAGAGATGAGAGCTACACTTTTGATGGACCTTGTGCAAAGTGGTGTGCCCATTTTGGGGACTCCAACGAGTTTCAAACCAAGCCCCCATTTTCCTGACGTTGATGGAATCAACAACGGAATCAAAATGGCGAGAAGAAAAAGTACATTCTTTACATCTGGAAGTTTCAACAAAACTAATGTATTTTCCAAGACGCAACACCGTACGAGAGGACCCCCACAGGGATGGCACCACCCGCACACTCAGGCTATTCTACCGCCCACGTTGACTACCACAGTGAGAGGGAACGATACCGGCGCCTCGCCACAGAAGGCAGGCAGGATGAACAAGCGAAAATTCTAGTTCAAGTTCGAAAACCTAACAACAAAACGCAAAAGGGAGACCACTTCTTTGTAAGCCCTTTTTCGCTTTGCTAGCAACTTAATTTGAATGTGTGGACATCATTATAGGCAATCTCGGAAGGTGTCAATTTCTATGCGAGAGAGCCTGCGTACAGAGTAAATGCTCTTGTCCTGGACCAGCTTCTTTCCCATATTATGAAAGACACTCGTGTGAAAGGGTTTCCTTTCAACGCGAAAGATTTTGTACTGCGGGATCCGCACTGGGTAAGAGTTCTGAGTGATCAATCCCAAACAGAGCCATCGGATCTATATTCCCACAACATTCACACGCAGAAAGCCTCTGCGGAAAAACTCAAAAACCCCCCGAAACAGTTCAAATATATCCAGAAGGCATCCCCTACCTACTTCTTGGACATGACATGGGAAGCAGCCGCACGATTTAACATGTGGGATGCAGAATATGATTCCGCACCTGAGGTACGTGTATGGAGCCAACTTATTCTCCAAACTGGCTGATTTTGGTATCCAGTCCTCTTCGTCGCCAGTTGAGGATGATAAAGGAAAGGGTTGAGAGGTGACACAGGTAAATATCACATAAACTGTCTGTGCACTCAAATAATATAGAGATTCAGGAACTCGACGATGATATTCCGCCGTCTTCAATCTCAGCTGCGTCTTCTATCATGTCGGTGAGTGGTTGAAATATTACATGCGGGTGACCCCTCTTACACGCAATCTAGACCAGTTTTCAGTTCCCGTCGAGGGGATTCGAAATGCGTTCTTCGACTCCAAAACGGAAGGCAAGTACCACCAGCTTCATAACTTACATCCTGATAATGTTTCCTTAGCTCCCAGAAACTACGGATCATGTGGAGGCGCCTATGACAGGAATCCAATGCTCCGACTGGTTCAAAGAAATACCAAAACTGATCCTCCAAGGTGGGGTGGTCAATGAGGAACAAAGCGAATATGGTAAGTCTCTAATTACCCTTCAGATTCGGTCTAATATCATTGCAGGACTCTTCGCGATCGACGTCGAGATATGTAGTGTCTGGGCATCCCCAGTGGGGTTCTTGCATTATCCGCAATTCTCATTTCAGCGACAGTACATTGGTCGCATGTACGCAGACTGGAAGGAAGGCGAAGATTCCAGACTTGGCATTGGCAGCTTCAAGACCGCCAACAAAGGGATCCTTGAACCGGGCATACATGTTGGGGGACAAGAGCTGGCACTTGCCTTACAGGGGGAGGTGTGCTTCAAGCACCCTTTTTATTTCCCTAAAGTCGGAAGTAATCCCAGGTGATTAACAAATGATGGAGAAAGGGTCGCCATTCTCCGGGAGGCAAATACCTACCTCTGGGCCAGTGCCCTGCACGAGATGAGCGTCGCAGTGGTAATGGATATTGCCCAGACCCTAGTTTCTCCTCCCATGCCAATTCCTGATCTGCAATTCGTTGAGGTAGCGGTAGTTCAAAAGACCCGACCAGTATCGGTAAAAAGGAATGCCTGGACAGGTTTGACCGCCCTGGCGGAGCGGCTGCTCCCAAAGGGCACATTCTGGAAGTACATAGCTAATGGACAACCTCGCCCCATCGACAATTTGCCTGAGGTGCAACAAGATATAGCCTTGTACCTGTGTTTCCTACAGCACATTCAGTACCAGTACACTGAACAGTCTGCGTTTGTTTCCGACTATCAAGGTCCTCTCCTTTTTTTTCCGCCAGGGATTCCCTTCTTACATGATAGCAGGTTCAACAAAGTGGCTGACAGATCCCCAAGTTATGGCAGCATCCCTGTATGTGTCATGGTTTTCCAGGAGAGCGGTTTCGCTGACATTTTGCAGTGTTCATGGTGTAAGGCCTTTTGGTGATGGAAACGTCGAGGGATCTGTCGAAAATTTTCCTCTGGAACATACATGCAATGCATGGTGTGAATGGTTCCATTTGACTCTCCCAAATGATGTGAAATGATAGATTTTCCGTTGGTTGTGCTTCCTTGGGTTCCATATCTTCTCACACATACCAATTTTGTACATGTCCTAGTACAATATATGAAAACAGATGGATAAGGGAAATCAAAAAAAATACTGTGAGAAATTAACCTGTCAAGCTCGACAGGTATTACACTTACAAAGCTTTGTTCCTCCACCGCATTTGGAAGGATTTTCCCACAATAACTAAGGCCTCATATTTCCAACACCCTGAATTTTTGGAAGCTCGCTGAGAGTATTCAGGGAAGACGTTGAGCATCTTAATTCCCTGGTGCAGTAGATGAGACATGAGGGATGTTTTTTAGGCACAGGAGTTCCAGGCTTTTACTTGTAGGATATCCTTAGCACATTTTATGAGGGTATGGCACATCAATAGCACAGGATCACAGGCAGCAACCACAGGAATATATATGGTCGCCCAAGGTGCCTGGTCAGACACGTTGGAACAACCTAGTAGGAAGGAACTGGGCAGAAAGCTTGGATTGATATGGATGAAAGTAGCTGTAGCTAAACCGGTGTATCTGTTGACTCCCAGGATGCCGAGAGATGACAGGGAAGGATACAAACAAGAAAAGTGCAACTCCCAACTCGGAAATAATTTGCAAGGGATGCAAAATGTTCTATTGCCAATGTGAGCTTTACCCCAATTATCACAGTGGGAATTATTCCCGATCGCTAAACTACCTGACACCTTCTAGTCAAGTTTTTATAGTAAAGGTCATAGTACTCGATTCCTGAATACACGTGTAGAAGCAAGAAATAGGTCCGTTTTACTCGAAACTTTCCACAACCTGTTGTGATTCCTGGATAACATTTTCTGCCCATTTGGTGACAGTTTTAACATCTGCATCAACAGAAATAAAAATAGGGAGTACTTTTGGGCAAACCACTTACCAAGGGGACTACTTTTTGGCCAGACCAGTATCTGGTGATTCAAATGAAAGAGCCTGTCGCGTCTGTCTATACTTGCGTTCCACAAATCATCATCCAAATCGCTTGAAAAAAAGAAATCCAGACACCGCTTCACGCTTTGTTCGAAATGTATGATGTCAAGCTGTCTCCAACCTGCCACCTTTCTCGCAGACACGATTAATGAACAGGCAAAGTACATGGCAGAGCTCTTCACAAACTCGGCGATATCATGAGAGCCCAGTGGGTGGTGAAAGAGCTCCTCATAGGAGTAAGTGGATTCTTCGTCAGAGAGAAGAACGAGAGTAATTTTCGCGCAATTGGTAAATCAGGTCCAAATAGGCTCTTCTTGCCTTAGGGAGTGCGGAGTTGGCCTTTGGATAATTCAAGGCAGCGAAGTTCTCCAAGGCGGAGAGGAATAGGCATAAGTTGCCTAAAGCGACAATGTCAAGAAGACCTTCGCCTGTCTGCATTTCAGGAATATGAGGATCAGTGGCTATAATCACAGAATAAGTTAGTGGCAAATGGTCTTGCATTAATAAGCTCACCCTCAATTCCAAGGTTGTAATAAACCATGAGACGAAGAATAACGTCCCACAGTTGTGCGTAAACGGTTTCATTGATCTTGACTCTTCGCATACAAGTCCCAACCGATCCAGAGACAGTTTTTGGCAATGTTATGGTGGCGTAAAATTTCTCACCGCGGACGACAGAGTGTTCGAGAGTTACAACTGCGTGGAGAGTTTCCGGTTGAATGTATCTTCCCTCGCTGTCAGCAGGTGTCACAAGATATCACAAGTAGTAGGACATACAGTGCATTACCAGGCTCGAGGACTACTAAAGTGGTGTTCCATCCTTTTCCGTCCTTGATAAGATCAGGATTCCAGTCCTTCAATGCACTGATATACCCATCACCCACATGAGGCCAAAAAAGGTACCACAGCTGACGGCCACAGAGAACTTGAACAACAGTACCAACGCCAAGATTATGGGGCTTGAAACGGTCGATCAAACCTTTCATCGCGACAAACCAGAAGTTGGTAGCAGATGTTGGATAAAACTCTGTTTCGAAGATGTGCTCTGTGTGAACAGAAGTCTGCTTGAAAGCCTTTATGTCAGTGGAAAGGACCCTTCGACAACAAGTGTGAGCCTCGAAACGCAGAGTGAACTTTCACACTCACGACTGTAGAGGATGGCCAAAATCAGGAGTCTGGCATGGCAGAGAGAGGGCACTCAATGCATGGCCGTTCTCCTCCAGGCTTTCTTCATACATCTCGCGTAAAGACATGGAGTTGGTGCCAGAGCCCCGCCCAGAATGGTCTGTGCACTGTGTAAAAACAATGCTGCACAGAAAGAAAGCTCATACCAAGAAGTTCTCGATGTACATCAAGGTTCCCAATGTTACAAAAAGAGGACAGCGACCAAGTCAGTGAAGACACCTCCATACCGTAAATCAAAAGGTGAGAGTTCCAGAAATTCTGGAGTGTCTCATTGGGATTGCTGACCGTAGAATGAAAATCCACCTTGCGTAGCATAGGTTGATGGATATGAACAGGGGTGAGGAGAGAACTGTCGCAGAGTTAGTTACACAGTTGTTCCAGCCTTGTAAGATTCTTTGATCTTCAAGCTGCTAAGAAACCATGAGATAATTATAAATGGAGGACGTCGCCGACGTACAGTTATTACCAAAGGAAAACATTCTTCACCTGCAAAACCAGGGACAGAAATAGGGGGAGAATGCATAGCTGTCAAAGAACGCTCAAGGTTATAGTTGTGCTTTGGTTGCTTGCTGGGGAGTGAGATGGATGGTGATCTTCCCTTTTTCTGTCCAGATATAAAGGGAGCAAAGTCTTCACAAACAAATCGGGAGCCGTCTTCGCCTAGTTTACCAAGGACAATGGGTGGGAGGTCTTTAACGTAAATAGAGGTCTCGGGGGACAGGCCCAGCGCTCTGGAAAGTTCCTGTGACCCCATTCTTCTACCTGCGATGTCAAGAGGCGACGAACCACGGGAATTGAAGTAACTGTGAAAACCGACTCCTCGGAACACTCCCCAGGGGCATATTCTAAACGGGGTGGTGCACTGTATGACCTTGACATTGTTTTTGAAGAAATACTGGGTCTGGGAGAAGATGATCTTCCCCTGTCAACTGGCTGGGTCTCGTTGTATTGGTTGACTGCTCTCCATTCACGGTGTGTAGTTTTGAGCCACCGAAGGGTCGACGCGACATGGCTTGTGGACATTTTGGTTGCAAGAAGTCATCGGACAAAAAAAAGGGCTTCCTCACCGCATTTGATGAAAAAGTCCCACGCCCTACGTTCCGAACAGAAGTGAATATCAACCGCCAGCCTTGGACGACTTCGACGTGTTTCTTAGCTTAGGAAGAAAAAACTGCCTGCAAGGTTGTCCACCACAACGCTGAAAGAACAGAACAACTAATCCCACAATGCTGTGTAGTCCAATAAACAGCTGTGCATTCTAGTGGCCGGATGTGGAAAGAATTTTCCTGTAGAAAGAGAACGGTCCGGTGCCTGTGAGACGTGGCGCTGGGATCGGGCGCTGTGATGATCAGAGCACCCTGAAGGTCACGTCGTAAATCATGCAAATCATCTCATTCTTCTTAACACGAAACTTAACTCTCTCACTAATCTTGGGGAACTTCGTGACACATTTGCGGCGTCATGAAGAAGAGGTTGCCCCTTGATCGACATCTGAAGATATTTAACGGAATCATTCGTATTAATTCCACTCTGCTTGGCACCCTTCTCTAAGCATGCTTCGTACGTCTTTACAAAGCCTTCAAGTACGGCTCAACAACAACTCAGGCTCAGTCTACCGTGGGTCTTTATCAAAATATGACTAATCAGTGGAGTAGTACGTGGCAACTTGATGTCTCCTCTCTTCCTCATCTACCACACGCATAGTCCCAGCGATGCTATCCTCCTACGGTAGAATGTCACTGAAATCATCCCCAGGTTTCTATGTACAAAGAAGCAGTCCCACTCCCGCTGCCAGCACCAGCACACGCACCACTGCAGCCATCCCCTCTGTTTTAACGCCAAACAGAGCTACCCGAACTGTGACTCGTGCTCTCACTCCACCTGAACGTGATGTCTTCGAAGAGGAGGCTCCTCTTGTCCTTAAAAATTTCCTCAAGGATGTTGAAGACCGCAGGGCTACCGCAGAGAAGGGGATGAGGCTCGAACTAGATCGTGACGTTGGAGATTGGGTGAGGACTCACTATGAGGTCGTTTCTGAGAGATTTCCAGGAATGTGAGTAGTACATCCGTGGTTTCATCGCAGAATCTGACATATTTTGACTAGGCTGGAATTAACCGACACATATTAATCGTCACTTTCCCCACGCTTATGCACCAATTCCTCGTGGTGGTGATTAATAATGCCATCATAAATGCCGAACTTTACAGAGAAGTCTACATCAAGGAGAACGTCGATTATCCATTACAAGGGGGGGCTCCAAAAACCCGGACTGCGCCATCTTTGCCCAGAACCCTGAAAAGGACTTGAAGGACCTGTGGCCCCACTTCATTTTCGAAATCACATTTGCCGACTCTGGTCGGAAGTGCCTGAGAGACCTATTGAAGTCTCTCCTCTGCATTCGCCATAGGACGCTTATTGGAGGAGGACTTGCCGTAAAGGTTTTCCGAAACACCAAGGGGGAGATCACCAAGGTGTCTGGCACCTAGTTTCCTTCATCCTAGATGCAATTCAAGACTCGACGTCAACAAAACATAGAGATATGGAGCCCTTCCAACTCTACGCCAAACTCCCACATCCCCCTAAAACGAAGGGAAAATGGATTCCAAGTGAAGGGGAGCAAGCTGACATTGGAGATGACATAAAGGCAAACGTAGGGACAAAGTTCCGAACATACCAGGACCCAAATAGTCTCAGTGCGCGGTACTACGCCGACGCAGCAATAATCGATGCTGGTGTCGTGAGAATTTTCTTCTACTGAATTTTAGATGGTGGCTTAGCAGAAAATTTCAGATCGACAAGAATTCTTTATCACCTGAATATGACGTCGTCATCGACCCAAAGGCCTTGGTCGAGGCTGACTGCGAACCTTTCCGTCTTCCGGCCAAAGCTATCTGGGTGGAGGTATGTCACCAACATTGGATACATGAGATGCAAAAGCGTGCACACTCGGAAGAGCGCGATGTAAGTGAAAAGAGGTACAGAACAGATTTTGGTAATAGCATTATAAGAACCTGGGATCCTGTGAAGAAAGAATTCGTGCATGGTCATGGTAAATAGTTTAGTTTTATTGTCATTTTTGGGACAAATTTTATGCAAGCTGTACAGAAGTGGCTTCATTTTTGCACCATGCCAAACCCATCACTGCTTCTCTTCCAACCGAAAAACGAAAAGCTGGAACATGAGCATCAGCTCAATGAAAAGACCTTTTGTATTTATTTCAGATTGATTATTTGTACTCTATCGTGGACTGTAATGGCGGCACAGCAATTTGAATCATATCTTCACTCAATGCTGATATACAAGGATAAGGCACAACCGCAACGGACGCAGGGAAGTGTGTCCTGACTTAATTTGATCACCAATATTACAAATATTTCCCATGCTATCTTTTTCTTTCACCACCATGTCCAAGGATACAGGGATGTTAGTTCAGGTATGTGCAATCTTGCGGTTCACCTTCCCTTCATGATTCCTCTTCCACTTTTCCTACGTCTTCACTGAGAGGTCCTTGTCTGTGAACCCAAAGTATGCTGCCATGATCCATGTAGAATGGCAGAAATTGTCTGGCATCATCAATGTTTTGCTCAACGCCACTATATTTTTGCCTACTTCTACTAAGAACTTATGGCGTACAACGGCAGTTCACTCATTTTCACACCCTCGTGAGGATATAGAGGACACGTGGTCAGGGGCACCTGACCACAAACCTGTCGAGGTCGACAGCCAATTTGAAATTCATCAATCTAATCTAGTTTTTAATAGCTGCAGACAATCGTAAACATCAACGTAAACTCGCTGGATACGACTCCCTGAAGCAGTCCAGCCTGCTTTGGTCGATTCCTGTTCAGTGCCAGCAGTTTTTAACAACGTCCTTGACACCCGAAGAATGGATCTCAAAATGCACCGGCAGTGGTCAATTGATCCTATTTTTGCCAAATTCGGACTAGTCAGTTGTTGTTGCTGCCCAAGTTCCTGTGGCTAACACATTCTACAGGCCATGTCGAAAATTTTAAAATCAACGGCGGACGCTGCTTGGCACAAGGCGCCCATTCCCGAGGGTTTCAACATTGACTCGCTAAAAAATGCATCGGCACAGAAGTATGGTCAGCACATCGAGATCTTAGTACTCATTCGAGCAATGGACATTGCGTGCAAATTTGTACATGTCCCAAGTCGCGGATTCTATCCAAAGTTTTCGAAGCCGTTGGAATTGGATTCTAGGACGAAAAACGTAAGTGAACACAATGTATCTAAATTGTGTGCTAACAAGCTCCAAGTTCCTCAATCGCTTGGACAAATGGCCGGACAAGTTGGAGTCCATGCGTCTAAACTTACGGATGTCAGATGAGACGAACCTTGTTCCTCTCCCTCTTTGACACCCAATGCGACCCCTACGGACAAGATTATTCACGGTGACGTCTGTATACTTGCCGCACACTGGAAGCATGACTCCATGAAGCAGTGGGTGAAGTCGCTCTCTGTTCTAGAAGGTGTTGCGTTCCACATCCGTTTGCTAACCCATGTGAGCATGCAACAACTGCAAAGCAGTCTAATATAGTCTTACCTTCACCAACAGCATGGCGGCATTGAAAAGTTGGCGTTGTGGAAAAGGTAAAGCCACATTTTTTGAGCTTGTATGATAACTCAAAAAATATGGTTTCGTTGCTATCAGCTTCATCCACGCCAATTATGATCACCTAGATATTCCAAGAATCGTCCAAGATGATGACACGATGAAAAGGTTTATACGACAGCTTGCCAAATGGAAACAAGCCTTTGCCACTGCCGTTGCGATTTCCCCGTTGATTTTAATCACAGGACAAGGTCTAGGACAGACCCCGAGTGCAACGGCTGCACTACAGGTACTACCCCTCATTCTTCATTAAATTCCTTGAAATTCATTCTGTCTGCTAGGTCGGGGGTCGTATGTACTCTCATGGAAAACCAGCTCTCATTCAAGAAATTGAACTTATGCTGTGGCATTGTATTATCGGCATAGCTTGGTGCCGTTGGACCAGCGAACAAGGATTGGAAACCTTTCTGGACAAAGTGCAGCCTTTGGTAACTGCATATGAGGAGGATGAACAGGAGGAAGAAAATTGGTTTACTAACACAGTGAACCGTGTTCAACACAAGGTATTGTAGATTTCAGGTCAGACTGGCGCAGGAGAATAAAGATTGGTTGGCGAAGCGCAAAGACATTACAGGATACCCCGATATTTCTCTGCCGCCTTATCGATGGCTTCGGGCTGTATCAGTGTTTACAGATCACCCGACGTTTCCCTCACCAAAGAGACGCTACTACGAGTGCACTGATTTGGACAACAAGGACCTCCTCCCTTTCCAGTTGCTGACGCAGCTACCATCTGCCCCCTGTTAACATACCGTGTCGAATTTTGGGGTTACTGCCATTACCGGCAAACGTGGCC